>CM061152.1:21200531-22576781 GCA_030710495.1 Labroides dimidiatus
CCAATATTGTCTGGGTGCACATTTTCATTCAAATGATTCTGTTATTTTCTGTGGTTTCCTTATTCTGTTCCAGACATTTGTGTTGGGTTTTGTCAGCTTGTTGCCCTCCTTTTGTACTTCCCCTGCACCGTCTTGCATTGTGTTATGCATTTGTAATACTATGCTCTGATATGCTGAGGGAAAACGTGTTGCTTGCTCTTTCAGCTTCAGTACCTCCCTCCACCTTGGGGAGACTGCAAGTCCACGCCAATAGACTCTGAATACTTCTCCACGTACAGCATCACCGCCTGCCGCATCGACTGTGAGACTCGGTACCTGCTGGAAAACTGCAACTGCAGGATGGTTCACATGCCTGGTATGATTTCAGTCAAGAACACTTACTCCTTTTTGAATATTTGTACACAGTGTGGTTAATGAGTCACTGTTTTACATTGTTTCAAACAGGAACCTCAACAGTTTGCACACCAGAGCAGTACAAAGACTGTGCTGACCCTGCTTTAGGTGAGCCAGCACACTTTAATGCCCACATTTATTCAAAAATATAGCATGATATATTTTCCTTTATGTCTGAATTCACTCTGTCAGCCTTAGGATAAAGCCTCTGCAGCTTTAACTTAAAATTACTTCAACATCAGACAGTGCTGAAGCCACATAATAAAGCTTCATTCGTAAGATTTGTGATTTGTCTTTCCTCCGCTCATTTAAATAAATCCCTAAGAGCTTTTTTGTCTTCTTTCCTTTATATTAGCTTCAGTCATTATTTGCTTTCATGGAAAGTGAACGATGGCAGCAACTGAGATATTTTTAGCAGGAACTGAGAGCGTCTTTGTGCAGGTTGTGTTTGATTTATTGGCAGTGATCACACTATTTTTAAATGACTTTGATCATCCACAGACTTTTTGGTAGAGAAAGACAACGATTACTGTGTGTGTCAGACCCCCTGCAACATGACTCGCTATGGCAAGGAGCTGTCCATGGTTAAGATCCCCAGTAAGGCATCTGCTAAATATCTGGCTAAGAAATTCAACAAAACTGAGCAATATATTGGGTAAGTATGATATGGTAGCAGTCAGTTAATAGATCTCAGCCTCTTTTTCTTCTCTCTGTTGATGGATGCACTGTGGCATAGCATGACCTGGGTCTCCATCGTTCACCTTCAATGTAACAATAATGAAAGACACTCACTCAGGATGAGAGATGTGATATAGATGTTCTGAATATCACTTGAAGTAAACTCAATTGAGTGTGCTCTTGTCTGTCCTCTCTCCAGTGAAAATATCTTGGTCTTGGACATCTTCTTTGAAGCTCTGAATTATGAGAAAATTGAGCAGAAGAAGGCCTATGAAATTGCCGGGCTCCTCGGTAAGACTCTCACACTTTCGGGTTCATTGTGACAGAAAGATGTGTTTGACCACCTATCAGCACTCCCTTCCCTCTTCCTGCACATATTCACATCTCACGTTCATGCCTGCTGCTTTGAGCTTTCCTCTTTGAACTCATGAAGCAGGTGGAAATTCATTTCCATAATCTGATGCTCTTGTAAAGACAGGCAGTGCAGGGTCTGAAGAGAAGTTTGGGCTGGATGGACACTTTTGACAATTGTGCTCAGATTTCTCAGCGAGATAGTGAATTAGAAGTGACAGCACAGGGAATGATTTCATGCGCCACTGTACAATTACTGTACCTGCCTGTATCTATTAATCTCTCTTTTTCTAGGTGACATTGGAGGTCAGATGGGGCTGTTTATCGGAGCCAGTGTTTTAACAATACTGGAAATATTCGACTACCTATATGAGGTAAAGTTTTTCTTTAAAAAATGTAAACTTGTGAACACAGACTCAGTTTATTCTTGATCTTTAGTATATAATGGCTCATAATGGAGCACAGCACTGACATGCTAACTAAGTTTTTGTATTTGAAGTTTGCAGAATAAGTTAAAGATAACCATCAAATGTGTATATATATCATTTTAATCTTAATGTGTATACTCCCTTGTTTTTACAAGTCTTTGTTCTAAGCTAAGCTAACTAGCTGCTTGCTGTTGCTTCATGTTGATTGTACAGAAATGAGAGTTATATTTCTTCCAGGAAGAAAGTATTTTGTAAAAGTAGGCATTTAGATATTTAGTCTTAATGTTGATGTGTTACCTCTGTGAATAACGTACTCTAATGTTTTTGCATTCAGGTGTTTAAGGATAAAGTTTTGGGTTACTTCATACGCAAGAAACGGCCGCAGCGTTGTCAGAGCGACAATCTGGTAATTTGAGTCTCACAGTGCATTTGACTGAATGAACTGAATGTGTTGTGATGAGCTCAGGAGCAACCATAACAAAAAAAAAAATAAATCTGCTGACCATAGAGATGCTTTTTAATAAACAGCACCAGAGAGAGAGAGAGAGAGAGAGAGAGAGAGAGAGAGAGAGAGCAGAGGCTCAAAATGACAAATGTGCACAATTGGATCAATTTCCTGTGCAGAAAAGATACATTGTAAAGGAAAAGATTAATAATACATTAGAACAGTTTTTAGTGCACAGAATGAATGTGTAATTACTTTATTTTTCATTCATTGCACACGTGCAGAGTACTTTGCAAAATAACAATTGGAGGATGGAGAGCAGCACAACTACCACTCTGTGATGTCAAATATCTGCAAAAGCTCAAATTTGGAAAGCAAGTAAGTCTGAACTTGTGTCACACTGACTTTGAAAGCCTCCCTTTTAAAGCTTTCACTGTGGTTTTTCAAGTATTGAACTGTTTGAGACCTTTCATACTACAGGGCATGGACAGCTAGAAATGAAATGTCAGACCCATTTTTAATGAGCTTTTTATTATGAATCATAAACTGCTTTACAATCGGAGGTGAAAGCCCTTACCTCAAGAGATCCGTATCCACCTTTTTTTTTGTATTTAAGCATCCAGAATCTGCTCAATGTCACCCTGGATCTTGCATTTACAGTTCACTCAGAGTAAGAGAAGCCATTTATCTGCTCTGGTCTTATTGCTTTGTAATCCGGCAAAATGATCAGATAAAACTTACTTGTACAACTCCAATTTCAGTAAAGTTTGGACGTTTTGTAAAACATAAATAAAAACAGAATGCAATGATTTGCAAATCCTGTTTAACGTATATTTAATTGAACACACTACAGAGACAAGACTTTAATTGTTCAGACTGATAAACTTTATTGTTTTTTTGCAAATATTCACATTTAAATTTGATGCCTGCAACACGTTTCAAAAAAAGCTGAGAATAGGGCAACAAAAGACTTGAACAGTTGAGGAATGCTCAAAAAATACCCGTTTCGGAATATTTCACAGGTGAACAGGTTAACTGGAAATTGGTGATTGTTATGATTGGGTATAAAAGGAGCATCCTGAAAGGCTCAGTGGTTCACAAGCACGGATGGAGTGAGGTTCACCACTTTGTTAACAACTGCGTGAGCAAAAAGTCCAACAGTTTAAGAACAATGTTTCTCAACATATAACTGCTAAGAATTGATGGATTTGATCATCCACAGTCCATAATATCATCAAAAGATTCAGAGAATCAAGAGAAATCTCTGCACGTAAGCAGCAAGGCTGAAAACCAACATTGAATGCCCGTGACCTTTGACCCCTCAGGCAGCACTGCATTAAAAAACAACATCATTTTGTAAAGGATATTACCATGTGGGCTCAGGAACACTTCAGAAAACCATTGTCAGTTAACACAGTTCATCACTACATCTACAAGTGCAAGTTCAAACTCTACCATGCAAAGACAAAGACATATATCAACAACACCCAGAAACGCCGCTTCTCTGGACCCGAGCTCATCTGAGATGGACTGACGCAAAGTGGAAAAGTGTGCTGTGGTTTGACAAGTCCACATTTCAAATCGTTTTTGGAAATCATGGACGTGGTGTCCTCTGGTCCAAAGAGGAAAAGAACAATCCAGATTGTTATCAGGTCAAAGTTGAAAAGCCAGCATCTGTGATGGTATGGAGGTGTGTTGGTGCCCATGGAATGGCTAACTTGACCATCTGTGAAGGCTCCATTAATGCTGAAAGGTACATACAGGTTTTGGAGCAACATATGCTGCCATCCAAGCCACGTCTTTTTCAGGGACGTCCCTGCTTATTTCAACAAGACAATGCCAAGACACATTCTGCACGTGTTGCAACAGCGTGGCTTTGTAGTAAAAGAGTGCGGGTACTAGACTGGCCTGCCTGCAGATCAGACCTGTGTGTCTCCCATTGTGGCTCATCATGAAGCTCAAAATACAACAACAGAGACCCCAGACCGTTGATCAACTGGAGTTGTCCATCGAGCAAGAATGAGAAAGAATTCCACCAACAAAGATTCAACAATTTGTGTCCTCAGTTCACAAACCATAGTTGAGTGTCGTTTAAAGGAAAGGTGATGGAACACAGTGGTAAACATGATCCTGTCCCAGCTTTTTTGGAACGTGTTGCAGCCATCAAATTCAAAATGAGTGAATATTTGAAAAAAAAAAAGTTTATCAGTTTGAACAATAAATATCTTGTCTTTGTAGTTTATTCAATTTAAAATGGTTAAAGGGGATTTGCAAATCTTTGTGTCTGTTTTTATTTACATTTTAATCAAAATCCCAACCTTATTGGAATTGGGGTTGTATATATGAGAGCAGAAAAGAGTGAGCAGACAGCAGGAAAGATTTAAAGGCCTGGAGAGTTTATTAACATTTCATGATCAACTTATTTTCTAAGCCTTAAAGGCAATAAAACTCGTTTAAACTTCTAAATTAAACTTAGAATAATGTGACTTATTTCTTTCCCTGCCTTAAATCACAGCAGTTTGTTAAGCCCTGTAGTTTAACACACCAGGTCCAGAGGCACCTCCACTTTCCCTGCAGACTGTTACGTAAGCTTTATGCTGGGCAGTTGAGGAATAATTTATAACTGAAATGCACCTTCTTTATATCAGTAATCAGAGGATGCAGCACAGACTGCTGAATCTAACACTGGAGGAGTGATTGAGAGGTGTTCTGGGTTTTACTGGCTTCATTGGCAGCTAACCAGGGTACCACACATTTGCCAAAGAAAAACAAAGGGAAAAAAAATTGTTGCAAAACAAAATGTGACCCATCTGGCCCTGCTATGGAAACACATACCCTCCACGAGGAGGGTCAGACCCAGAAGGTCTGGCTGGTTTCAGAGTATTGAAGCATATTATTGATAACTTGACTGGACAGTAATTCTGGCAGGAAAAGGTGCATAAGCAACCAGAATGACTACAACCTTGAGAGGATTGTCTTGATTTAAGAACCAGGAAGAGCTTTACAAGAGCCATCACACAGAGACATCCACAGGAAAGGGACCAAAACTGTCGTGTTTCAAATATAAGGCAATTCTTGAACCAGAGACAGCATCAGAAGTGTTATTTGGGCTTATGAGAAAAGAGGAAAGTCAATTTTTCATTTTATCTGGAAATCAAGGTCCTGGAGTCTGTAGAAAAGCACACTGTCCAAGGTCTTTGGAGTGCCATGTTATCTGCTGGTGTTGGTCCTCTGTGTTTTATCAAGTCCAAACTTATCACAGACATCTACCAGGGGATTTTAGAGCATTTCATGCTTTGTCTTTTCTTAGGCCTTGCCAGTTTCCTTTTCCAGCTGGACTTGGCACCTGCCCACTGTGCCAAAACTCCCACCAAATGGTTTGCTGACTATGATTTTACTGGGTCCGATTGGCTGGCCAACTCACCTGACCTGAACCTCATTGTGAATCTGTGGGATATTGGCCAAGAGGAAGATGAAAAAGACCCGACCCACAATTACTAAAGAGCTTGAGGCTGCTGTTAAAGCAACCTGAGCTTTAATAAAACCTCAGCAGTGCCACAGGCTGATCGCCTCCATGCTGCACAACACAGATTCAGTTATGTGTTACAGGGGAGTCCAATCCAAGTCCTGAGTGGATCTAAGAAAATCTTTTTCAGAAGTTGAACATTTATGTATTTCTAATCTTTTTTTTATATTTTAAGAAAATATTGTCATATTTTAAGATATTGGATGACATATTTTCATGATCTTTAAGCCAAAATCGTCAGACTCAAAGCAAATAAAGGCTGAAAATGTGTCGTTTTTCCTTGAACATGTTTTATGCTAGCATGTATTTTCACATCTATTGAATAGTTTAATTAACGAAGCCTACCTTCTAATGCAGATTAATCTACACATTTAAAAATCTCTATTAGGCACTTAATCTGGATCTTTGGTAACAGTGGTCATGTCTCAAGTCTGAATCAAAGCGTCTAATCCCGCTTTTCGGCTCACTGGCTGTGTGGAAGCACTAACAGGAAGTGGAACAAGCTCTCTTTTCTGGTGCTGTTTTCGTGAAAAGCATTAATGTAGATTTTTGTTCATGCAGATAATTCCCTTTGTCCCGGAGTACTCTGTATCTACCAGTGTGCACCCAGCTCTTTTGGCAGAATATCAGAAATGCAAGCTCTAATTCTTTGTTGTGTCACACAATCCCCAGACTTTTTCATCACCAGCAGTCGTATTGGCAGTACCACTTTTTTTTTCCCCTTCAAACTGGTGAAAAAGCTGCGGGTTTGTGTCTGCATGTGGATTGTGATCTTGCATGCTCTGTTGCCTCGGGTTTAGCGTTTAGTTTGATGGCTGATATACGGATGAAAAGATCGAACTGAGTTGTTTATTCTCTTTTGTTAAGTTATGTTAAAACAGCTCTGAAGGAGGTTGTTTAAGGCAGTCAGGGTTCTGGAAAGATATGTTTTTGTGAGTTTAAAGTGGCAGTGGGGGAAGCATTTTTAGTGGGTTTTCAGTGAGTGATATCTGCTGTATTTTTCCCTTATTCATGTCACGCTTACTGTGCTTACAATAAACCATCCTTTTGTACTTCCTTTCTCTCATATTCAATAACCATTTTTCAACTAGGCCATTTTCATATCCTCCCAATCACCCGGACAATAAAGAACGGTAATACATTCAGTGGTTCAATAGATGCTATTTTAAGTTAAACCATTCATCAGCTCCTCTGGATGACAGCTATTGTCTTATCTTTTTTTTCTGCTTAAAAAAAAAACAGCCATCTATCTTCAGTACCCTCATAATATCACTGCTGGAAACGCTGTCTTGTGGCATTTCCCTCCCAAATTGAACTCTGAGCATTTGCATTGTGTTTTATTTTCATTTCAGTCACCCTCACCCCTCACCATCTTTCTTTTCATCATGTCTATTCCAGGAGTTTCCAGAGAACCCAACCAGCCCTGGTGTCACGCCTAATCATGCCCCCAGGTAGCACACCCCATCGATAATAGATGCTCCCTCCCATGCTGTCCCTCTCTCTCTCATACATGCCTGATACCATCTCATACATCATTTCCTCACTGGCTACAGATGATTCAGTTGACTTCAGTAGGCAGTCAACAGAAAAGAAGGGGTGTTTATGTGACTGCAGTGAGCAGTTTTATTTCCACCATAGTGTCAGGACAGGTTAGTTCAGCGTGTGTTTCTCTATTTACTGGCACAGCAGAAGACATGAGTTGGTTGGCTGCTCCCTGTGCAAAACCATTTGACTTTCTACGTTATGCAAAACTTGCTCTTTCTGCTGAATAATATTGCTTTCTTTCCCATAGGATAAAGAGCAGTACTCCTGTGAAAACAGATTGTGTATTTACTGAATTGTGGTGCGAAAAAGCTAAACCGCAAGAGATCTATTTGTTTCCTTGCAGCAGAGAGGTCCATTTAGAGGCAACGCGTTTGAGCCTGGTGCCAGATAACATCACTAGATGCATTACTTTGTGATGTTATCACACGTCTGCATGCAGTGAGTTTGCACAAAACACAAAATGGTTCTTTGTTCGCTGGAATAGCCTTTTTTTGCCCACGGAAGCACCAATTGTTGTTATCCACATCTCAGCAGTTATCTATACAGGGAGCACTTTTTCAACAACATGCAGACCTAAGCGGATGTTTCGACTTCCATAATTTTAACATTTTCACGTGTTAGTGTAAAAACAGGACTAAAAATGTGCTGTTCTCTTTCTCCTCTCCCTCCTTTCATTCATCTTTTACCCACTTCTTCCTGTTTTTCTTTAAACCTTTGAAACATGCGATGTGGCTGATGTTGGAACTTCCAAATTTGTTGTTTTCATGTCTTCATCATCGTTCACACATGTTTCTGTCATTCATTCTCCTATCAATACATCTTATGTATGTTTGTTTGCATCATTTTTGGGGGCATTTTTTTTCTCCTTTTGCACATCCCTTTATTGTCTTCAACTCTCATTTTACTTGTGGCTTCTTTAATTGGCGCACCATCATCATAATCCCCATAATCCCTCCGTCGCCCCCTCCCTTAACCCTGTTTGAACTCGTCTCCCCTCCTCCCCCTCCCTCTGTTTTGCAGAGCACCTGTGACACCCTCCGGAGTCACTCGGACAGTCTCGGATTCACGCCGAACATGTTACCTCGTCACCCGACTTTAGGCAACTTTGAGGAGTTTGCCTGTTGACGACATAAAGCAGGGGCTGTGGGTGGGTGGGTGAGGATGGCACATCCGGGGACTTGACAGCAAACTGTGAAATAATGTATGTATTTAACAGAAAAACGGTTGAGTGTGTAACTCAAAAACGTATTCGTAGAGTTTATTAATGCCTGAATAGAAATAGAAAACTATCATCAGAAGAAAAAGAGACCACTTCCAAAACAGAACTCAGGTTTAACTGCCATGTCAAGGCATCCACGTTGATTTGTTCATGTTTCATTTGTCGCTTTGTTTTTCCTAAACGGTCACTTTGGAGTATACAATCAGTGAAGATAAATGTGTCCAAAAAAAGAAAGTTTCTGACCTGTGTTGACTCACACAGTCCTCTTGTGCTAGTTTTGCTGTACATCGATCCAAGATTTAACAAAAAAAAAAAAAAAAAAAAGCAGAAAACACTTGGATTGGTATGTGTAGCAGTGTTTTGTCTCCAGCATCTAACCAGTGCTGTACTGAGTGACCTTATACTTGTCACGAGTTTGAACAGGAGAGCTTTTATTTTCAAATCTGCTCCATTTCCTGAGCTGATTGTTGGATAAAAGAGCTGCTCTCACCTGAACACAAACACCAGACAAGTGTTTAACGTTGCCTTTTGCTACTATGAGGCTTTGTCTCATTCATTAGACTGTGCTTATTCAAGATTTAAAAAGAAAACAGTGAAGGAACTTGATCATTTGTATATATGCAAGTATCTAGTTTTATTCTGTTGACAGACATGACTGAATTGGATGTTTTTGTTAACTATAATCGCTTTATATTTAGATAAATGGTTCAAAAAGATAGTGAGGAGGCCTGGAAAGGCTACTGATTGTAAGATTTTATCTTTTATATAGCCTAAATTTATCAATTTTCCCTTTTGTGTTTTTAGAAAGGCGTTGCTGTGCCATCACACACACACAAAAAAATTGTTAGGCATAAAGCTTCTTGTAAAATTCAACCTTTACATTCATGAAATACATGAGAAAAGAAGCAATCAGGCTTTTCCTTTAAAAGTTTTTTTTTTTTCTCTAATACTGTCTTAAAGGTGTCCATCAGCACAACCCCTCTGTGATAGTTCTCTAGTCTCTATGAACAGAAGTTTAAAAGGCTCGTTGATGATGAAGAAGAAAGTCTACACCGCTCATGTGACAGCGGTCGGATATATCATTATATACTGTACATATACAGTGTTTGGATCTTTCTGTACACTTGAAGGAATTTGGACTTTCTATCAGATTGGACCTGAAGTGTCTTTAAGTTTTTGGTGATTACAAAGTGACTGACGCAGAGTTTATAAGTCAGAGTAAAATAAAAAAAAGAATTGCCTCAAATCATCACACTCAGTTTAGTTGATTTATAACAAAATGCATTGTAAAATTCCTCCATTGTCCTTTATAATAAATATTACTATTCAAGAACATGTAAGGAGTCACAAATAACAGTTTGTGATGTATTAATGATCAAGTATAATAAATATATTTACCCATCTTGCTCACGTACACAACTTTTCTTCTTATCTCAGTGTGAGTCCAAGTTTTCTATTTTTGTGTTGTGACTTATTAAAACTCCTTGACACCTCAGTTATGGACTTGTAGGAACATTACCCTCACTATAACTACATTACTGGGAAGTTTTTGGTTTTGTTTTTTAATGTGAAACTTTCAAGTATAATGCCAATCAAGTAAGTGGTGTTGATGACACTGTAGCTTTATTACTCTGTTATTATCTGTGTATTAGATGACTGTTGACGTGAAGCACAAACTCTTGGAGATCAGCCATCACTCGAAAGCCAATGACTGGACCAGACGTCTATGGTTGTGACTACCTTTAACGGTTTTAGTTTCAACAAAAACACGCACTCACTCATGGTGTGTTCACTGCTCCAGCACTGACAGACATCAAAGTGCGCTCTAAGAGGAGTGAGACATCACCTTAAGGACAGACTGAATCCACGTGGAAATCATCTTTCAGGAAGGAGGAAAAAACAAAAGGTGAATTTGTGGTGTTTTGTCTCGAGCAATAAATGCACTGTGTCAGATTAAACTGTGATCAAACCAACGTACAGAAACAGATTTGAATCCCCATTTTCAATTCATAATGCTACCACAGCTGGAATGGATGTCGTGGGCAGCTTCTCGCTGCAACACAGATGTATGATACGATAAGTGTATGTCAGCCATCATCAGCCAATGAAGAGACACAAAATGCCAATTCATGCTACACAATGATGCTATTCTGATGATGCTGCAATGCCATGAGGACTTTGAGTGTGTGTGAGTGTCATGTTGTTGGGTTAAAGAGCATACAAATGACCTAGCATTTACCGCAAACTGTGGCTAAAGGGTTTGTGGAAATGTCCTGGGTCTTTACCTCTCTCTCCCCACCCCTGCCTTACTTCCTGTCAGAGAACAGCAGAGTGTATGTGAATTGGCAGCATCCATTACTGAACTGTTTGTGCTCATTCAGTAGACCTCAGATGATATTTGCCGCATAGATATGGCCAAGTAGAAAACAGTAGTCTATATATTTCTGTCACCTGACGCCTAGATTTGAACTATTTTAATCCTACAGTTTATAATTTATGTCACATCTGCCATTTACTTCTGTGCATGACCATTGTGTATCTCTTAATGTATAATTAGCCATTATACTCACTTTGTAAAGTAAAATAATGAATATTTGGAGCCAGTTGAATCAAAATGATGTTCTCCAAATCATGTCTTTATAAAAAAAAAACCCTCCTCAAACCAGGCTTGGGATTGTGCAATACCCAACAAAAGAAAGATATTAAGCAGATTTGAGAGACTGCGTCATCTTTCTGTCAAGTTTTACAGATTAAATCAACACAATGTGACTTGAAGTGGAACAAATACGTGCCTTCAAGTATGGTTGTAACAGGTAACACCAAGAGTTTCATGTGCACAAACATCTGGAGAACTGAGCTTGCTTCATCTGGCTCTATGTGCTTTATGTGCATTTTATTGTAGATATGTGATTTTAACTCTGAACTGTACATTAAATAGTTAATACAAACTTAAATATGTGTAGTGCGGTCAGTCTTCAGTCAGACCGTCTTGACATTTGAAATCTCTTTAGTCGGTCTCCACTGCACGCCATGTTAAAGGCAATGCATGCAGCTCTGTTCATTTGTAAGGGGTGAACACAGCTCTGCTGAATAAAGGTGAGGTCACAGATTTCCACACACCAACACTGAAAAACTCTGATAGTTAGTGGGTTGTTAAGTCCTGAGGAAGCAGATCAGCTTTTATTGATCTCACTTTTAATTCATTAAACTTGCACTAAAACTTGACTGTTCCCTATTTCAAAGTAAATAGGGATGTAACATCGCTTTTAATGTTGATGAACAGGCTGGAAGCGGGGTGGTGTTGTTTCTTTTTATATAGCCATTCTGTGGGCAATTCTGTGTTTGGACCAATAAATATAAATTAAAGAGGGGCCAATTTGAGAGAAACATCTTGCCGGAAAAAAATAGAGAAAATTTATATAAGAGAATAATCCTCCCACCATTACCACCACCAAATGTTGTTTGGTTAGTGAAACGAACAACCCAAATTTAACTTGAAAACATCTTCTCTAAAGCTCTCCTTGCCTAATGTTATTATTTTTATTCTTGTATGTTTTCTCAGAGAAAATGTTACTTTTTAAAATTTTAAACCACTTAAAACTGGATAGATATTTTTAGTTTAGTCTTGGATACTGAAGCTGATGAGTTAAAGTGAATTCAATTTGAGCAAATCCAGCTCTAGTGCTGCTTCGTGAATGCTGAAAGAATCTGTGACTGTCAAATAAAGAAGTGAATTTTGATCTGATAAAAGCAAAAAAAGTTAATTGATAAGGTTTTCACCAACATGTCTATTAGGTTACTGCTACCAACATCAGTTTTTGCCCCTGTTTTAGTAAACTTGAGTGACAACCTTTGACAAAGCTTCAGGTGATATGATCAAAAGGTTTTTTATCATGTCTTCAAAGTTCAGGAAAAAACCTTCAATCTGAATGAGAAAACTTGTGTTTATGTCCACTTTACTGAATATGGAGTCTTGTTTGCTGATATATACACAGGGGGGAAAAATACACTGACAGCGGTCATCCTAAATTCTACCAACAAAAGCAAATATACTACCAAAGTGCAAAACCACTCTTCATTCAAACATAAAGTTTAAGCTGTGTACAGTTACTGTAAAGCAGTTTGTCTGAAATGTCCTGTAGTCACCAGATAATGAAATACTGACAGTAAAAACAGTGTTTTTCCATTATAACTTAATCCACACACAAACCTTCAAACATCTTAAATCCTAAAAAGAGTTGGCTTAATGCAGAAAAAAAAAATCATGAAATCATTCAACAGGAGAGTTCCTTTACCCAATGTTGTTATGCTACATTTCAAAACAAACAAATGAGCTGACATTCGGTTATTAATAAATACATGCATCTGTCATCCCGTCTTACACCAGCTAACGCATTTACTTCAAATAAAATCATCATGTAGGCTTTCATGGGGTTAATAGCACTGTAACAATCTGGAGAAAAAATAACAAATGAAAACAGCTAATGGTGCAAAACAATCATAAAAAAAAACATCTTCAGTGGATTTTTGTTTTTCTGTCTCTAGTTTAACTAATACAAAAGCATGTCAGAGAAGCAAAATCACACGAGTAGAACAAAGAAATTTCTAATGGTCCACTATAACTGTATATATTTATATATTGGCCCATTTCTTGATAGCTGGCTAGAATCTTGGTTGTCAAGTGTTTAACATGAAGGAAAATAAATGATCTTAAATCAAACTGTCAGTTACAAAGTGCGCAAAAAGTCAAATACAAAAGGGAAAATAAAAAGCCTGAGAGAAAAAATAAATCATGAATTATCTTCCCATGCTGTAATACAATCTTGTGAAATGTACTGGGTTATAGTCCTGTTGTGATGGAGAGCAAAGCAACAGAATGAAACAATAACTCCTTAACGGTGTATTTTACAGGTCTGTGGTCTAGTTGATAATTTGAAACCTATTAAAGAGGAATGGAGGTGCGAAGGTTAATACACTTTTGATTAATATTTTACAACTATAACAGGAGCCATGAGTGCAAAATAGAGCAAATCAGAGCAAAACGATGCTGAGTTGAGTTTCAATAGAGTGAGTAACTTATACTTAGCCAGGATTTACTACAATAGCGGAGTTACAACCAAAGATCTGAATGTATTAAAAAAATATGTGGAGGAAAAAAAAACAGACTGTAAAATGCAGTGTACAAAAACAACAAACCATTTTAACAACGTGGCTCAAACCTTAACAATGTACCAAAAAGTACCCTAACTTATGATTCTTAAACCAGCAAAGCAATTTAATTTTATGTTTGTAGCAATAGCTCCCCCTAGAAATCTGTGGTCCTCATTAGAGCCAAATATAAAGGTTTCAGTACAAGCCTAAGATACAGCAAGTTCATAGCATCAAGGTGCAGTACAGAAATAACAGACTGTTTGAAATGATTTATAAATAGTGTCTGAATTTAGGTGATTCTGTTAAAAATCTAGGCTTTGGGGATTAAAAAAAAAAAGTTCTATATCATCGTCTGCATTGGCATCAAAAATCTCATCTCAATCATGCTACACTGATGTTAAGACTATCAAAAACTGACTCAAAAATTACAATGAAAACAGAAACAATACTGAAAGAAAAGGCAGTTTGTGTGTCTGATGCAGTGTGTCTGTTAACACTAAGTCGTAGGCATCCAAAATGAATGTACTAAATGAGATCACCACAGATTCAAAAAGCTTTTTTTTTTTATAAACATTTCTTTAAAAAGCAGAAATATACAGCTCATGTTTGTTAAAGTCTTTGGGAGCAGAGGGGCTTCTTCGTGACAACAACATCCACAGGTAGAAAATGTATTCAACGCAAAAAGCTCCCTGCAACATTCGTGCGAATTGGCTGGGAGGTCTATATGTACCAAATGAAACAGACTTGCTGTTTAACTCATTGGCTGCCACTGACATCTATAGGCGTCAATTTGATTACAACCATTGTTTGCATCTATAGACGTCAGTTATGTATGTCAACGGGTGGGGGTGGTGTCTTGTCTATTAACTTCAGGCTTATAAACTACTGTAGGTGGCAACGGTGCTCTCTTTAGATATAAGAGGAAGAAGCAAGATGACAAAGACATGGCGAGACAAGTCGGAAAAGCTCAGGCTGCTCACAGTCAAACAAAGAATGTGTCGCGGTACTGAGACTGAGAGTGTAATGATCGTGAGAAAAGATGGTAGAGATCATGAAGAGGATCAAAGGATGGAGCTTCAGAGACGAGCGCCAGCTAAAAAAGTGTGTTTTCTCAGTTTTTGTTTAAAAAAAAAAAAAAAAAACAGGAAGAGAGATGAAAGCAGAGAGTCTACTCTTTCTTTTGGTAGTTTCAGAGTTCACAAAGTAACAGAAAACAATATTCTGTGGGTCTTGAAAGATCAGTCAAAATGCTGTAAAAATGGCTGGCAGCGAATGAGTTAAAAGAACCTAAAACCTTGCAGAGCCACTCTGCCTTAGTTCCACACAGGCACAGCAGAATTATAAGAAGGGGAGTTTTTCAGAAACCGGTGAAGGATTTGCCTTGTTGAGAGCGGTCCTAATGACCCAACGGAGTGAAGGATGATTGGTTCTGGTGGCTGAGGCTCAGAGAGAGGCAATTTAGCATTTAGGGTGGGCAGAAATCTGCAAAGTAGGGGTGCTGCAAGGCCTCTTCTGCAGAGATCCTCTGGACTGGATTACATTTCAACAGGTTCTAGGTGAGATCAAAAAATATAAATAAATAGTTAAACAAAAATAATAAATATGCATATTTATTTATGCTGAAGTAATCATATTCTCTGCACAATATTTCCAGAAAACTTAAAACCAGTTGGGAATGAGAGTACCTGCAGTAGATCCCGTCCCGTGCTACTTAATTTGGGGACCACGTTCACCAATGAGGTGGTTGCTGGATACATGGGGTATGGCTGCAAGTAGAAACAGAAAAAGGGAGATTAATAACACATGGCATATAGTACAACTTCAGAACTCTGGTATTAATCAGTTACCTTGTAGTCAGGGAGTTTTGTCATAGTCTGCCACTGCTCTTCAGTCGGCGTACCTAACAATGTACCAAGTGGTTAAAGAAAAACCTTGTGCAGTGGAGAGGTATGTACATCTGACCTGCTGTGACCTGCTGTTTGTAAATCATTTATCGTAATCTCAAAATCCAACAAGTCATGTTTTAAAATGGATATCTGAAGATTCTTTTCAACTGGTCATCCACATCGTTCCCTGGGAATAAAGGCCTCCCAGCATTAGCAAGCTCTGAAAAAGACATGACAGACAAATAAAACACGGTGAAATTTAAATATGTGGTTAGGGTTAGCATTATTCTAAGAGTAAACAACCTTGATATAAATAAATTTTCAACATATTAAACAATATGAAACATCACAAAGCATAAAAAGATTAAAACTACTAACAAGAAAATTAAGAATATTTAGAGTTCAAATGACTCACATGTATTGTTGTGCTTTTCTTTCTCTATTTATATAATGTATTTTTGTATTCATTACTGTATAGCTTTAGCAATCCCTCTACTTTTCATTCAAGGAGAGAAATTCACACCATTTCAAAAAGGTGTACAGATTCATGAGGTAAATTGAAGATTTTTTATGTTTCAGCAGTATCCTATCAATACTAATGAAATTGGGCAAAGGTTGATAAACAGGAAAATCATCACTAGGGGAATAATTTTTGAGGACAATCACAGACCTGCAAATATGCATCCAGCAGACCACATGTCAATTGAGGTAGAATAAAGTTTAGCACCAAACAGCACATCAGGAGGCCGGTACCACAATGTCACTACCTACAAACAAATCACACAGAAAAGGGATAATTGTCATAATTGGTCTAATTCGTACAAAGTGTTATTGTGTCAACCAAACTGTTCAGCAGCTTTACATAATGACTGCTCCGTGGGGGTGGGTGTTATTTTGTACTGACACTGATTACACAAAGAAAAGGAAGTGGCATCACTGCTACAGTATTAATAAATGTACAGCTGTCTGCTTCCATTACAGCACACCTTACTGACATTTTACCAAACTGCTGCTTCGTCAAGTGCTGAGTGTTTCACTGAAATTTATTCCAGGTTTTGTGAAAATGCATTTTTTGAAGTGCAGAGACGGATAAGAGTGAGACGAATTAAATAAAACAAAGTTGTTTTTTTTCTGTATCCAGAGTAAGTGTGTGGGCTGCCTGAAAGCAGTAGGAAGTGCAAATGTTTTAGCATGAGAAGTTTCAAAGTTCAGTTTTGCACAGATGTTAATTATTTTACCACCTGCTGCAGAACTACATCGAAATCATGTTCACAGAAGAAAATGAGGTACAATCTGTCAGTTGTCCCAGTGGAATGAGCAATGTGTCTGAAGCTTAAAGTAGCTTCAAAAGTCCTCTGGTGAGTCCTTGAAATTGCAGTTTTCGCTGTTTTTATAAACATTATAAACAAAAGCAGAAGTATACAACTGTTACTGTTAAATAATCTAGAAACATCCATTTCTCTTTGCAGAAACAGCCTTAAAATGCTCAAGGAAATCCATCCTCTGAAATGTAATGACCTTTTGAAATGACCCTACTTTCAATCCCCGAAGCTTTAAACTCTGCTCCCCCTCCAGCTCCTCTGTATATTACATTTTCCGATCAGTAGAGTCACAATGGGTCAAGAGCCTCTCATGAGATACCATCGCCAAGCCCTTAGGTCAGCCGACCAAATACTCCTAAACCTAACTGAGACTTTCCTGACATCTCCCTGATGCCATCAGCAACAACAAAAACATGCCACTCAAAGTACAACAAGGGAGAAACAAATCCATGTATTAACTGTCCTTACCAATTCAGAACAATAACAAGGCATAATATATAGTTGTATATATCACTATTGTACCATATTTACATTTTTGCACAGGGGTTTATTTTTATGTCATGACTTCTGGCCTTGAAGATACCATGAAAACATCAAGTTTTATGAATGAGGTCTTTTTGGCTGTTTGTTTTGTCTAATCTGAGATAATACAACTTATAAAAACGTCAAAACTTAAAGGCAAATCTTTCAAAAAAAAATTTGTAAGCATACAATTTCTAAAAAATCCTTTACTGACAGTTAAATGCTTCCCTAACCCATCTATTACTCTGTGCCCAAGGTATATGCATTTACATACAAGTTACACATTATCAACTAGGTGTCATGCACTGTGCTAAAAATTCAACCTACCTCTGCTGAGTAACACCTCACAGGAATGCCGAAGGCTCTAGCCAACCCAAAGTCAGCAAGCTTCAACTCCCCATTCTACAAAGACACAAGAAAAAGACATCCTCCAAACATTATGAAAGCACAAATAAACTACAGCATCAGCAATGACTCCAATTTAAAAACACAATCCACACAAGATGCAGATTTTGCATAGCTGATATTTATAATCATCTTTATAGAAGGTCCAACTACACTTTACACTTACCCTGTTAATAAGGAGGTTCTGTGGCTTCAGATCTCTGTGTAGGACATTTCGACTGTGGCAGAAAGCAAGACCTTTCAATAGCTGGTACATAAATGACTGCACCAAAGAAAGAGAGAGGTGATGAGTTTAAGGTACAACATGTCAATATAAATGCATTGAGCAGGGTTGCTTTCACTTCTTAAAAGCTTCTGTGGTTATTGCAGGATGTTTCTCTCACCTTCACAGTTTCAGGATCTAGGTCCCCATTGCAGCTGTCAAAATATTTCTTCAAATCCTACAATGGGGAGGTGCAAACGGGCATTAGGCTTAGAAAGTACACACTGTCACGTACAGTTGGTTTGGGATGACTTTATCTCACCTGATCACAGTATTCAAAAACCAAGGTTAACTTCTTGTCACTGTGCAAAACATCATGTAGTCTGCAGAAGACAGAACAGGGTTAATGCAAACTGCTTCACGTTTAAACTCATCTGACAGTGAATCACTGCCTGTCAGCCCCACAGAGTGACAGATTAAATTCGCTTTGGGCAGCACACTGACCTGACAATGTTTTTATGCTTTAGCTCCTTCAGAAGACAAATTTCTCTAAGGGCAGAACTTGGCACCCCCTGAAAGAAATTACAAACAGTTTTTATTGGCACTAGCCTGCTTGCAACCTGCTAGCATGGAATGAAAGAAATTTTCAAAAACACATACCTCGTCGTCGTCGTCCAACCTGACTCTTTTCAATGCTACAATTTCATGGGTTTCTCTGTTTTTAGCCTTGAAAACGGTCCCATACGTACCTACAGATATATATACACATGAGGTGTTTAATAGTTGTTTGACTGATGAATGGAATAGCAACGTTCAGGTGGTAGTAGCATAAGCTAGCTACCAAACGTCAGTTAGCGTTGACATCGTAGAAGCTAGCTCTTTAAAATCTTGACATATCTCGTCCTGACACACGGTAAAGTCTGTAAAACTGAACACAGGACTTTGTATATGGTTAGCAAGAGGACTGTGAAAAATCAGACACAAAGCCTTTAATCTATCTTACGTTAGCTAGCCCTGTAACTATATGATTGCTATGTTAGCAAACCAGTATAGCTAACATCAGCATTAAGCGTATGGCACTTACCTTCTCCTATTTTTTCAAGCTTCTCATATTTCTGCATTTTTGGCCAGTGAAGCCAGCTTTAAAAAGCTAGCAAATCAATGACTGAGAACAACCCCGAAGCGGGGATAATAATCTATAGCAAACGTTAGCTTAAAGCTATCGGCAGTTGCTGCTACTGGTTGCTCTGCAGCAAAGCTTAGCTTGGCTGCTGGACATCTAGAGGTAAAAAAGTGGAACTGCAACATCAAAGATGCCAAAAAATTATGTGTGCCGCATTATTTCTTAAAGAATTAATCATAGTATTGAAACAGGTCATGATACGGTTCGATTTTAAAGTGAATTCAGAGTCAGGTTGTATGTTTAAGTTAGATCTCTGTGCTTATCAGTTCATATGCACAGAGAGTTTCACAATCGTTTAAAAAGTGTGACTCAATATAAAGTTGACTGTTTTACTCATCTATTTGGCCCTGAGATAAATGCTTGGATATTAAATGATTAATTGAATTTTTATGAGTACCCTGTCTTTGCTTACATATAATATTGCTATACACTCGTTCAGTTGTATCACTACATTTTTTTAAGCTATGCAAAATAGAAAGAAAAAAAAAAGTTACACATTTTACATACAGAAAACCGGTAGGCGAAGACCACCAATCACAGTCAGTTGTGCTATCTCGGGTTGACCTCATAAAGTCTCTTTTTCCTGTGAGACATAAACATCAGAAATCTGACCTAAACTTGAATGATAGACAGGTTGTTTTTTTTTTTTTTTTTTTTTAACAGGACAGTTAATAGTTTTTGTTATTTTCTTTTGCACAAACGCAGATATCTGTCAGACCTTATTGTTCTTTTATTACTGGAATTTTTAAAGTAACGGTGGACAAAGTAAAGCACAACCATATATTCCACTTTTTAAAATTACATAAAATAATTTGTTGCCCTGCTGCTCCTCTCTCCTCCACCTTGTTGTCTAGCTCCTCCCTCTCCTCCACCTTGTTGTCCTGCTGCTCAACCACCCAATCTGGCAACCCTGATCATGTGGCAGCACTGAGCATAAACTGACTGAAGCAAAGAAGGCTTCAGTCAATTTATGTGATGAGAGGGAGGACAGGGCCACTCTACTTCCACAAGTTGAGACTAACACGACTCGACCCACCCAGAGGCGTCGGCGTACATCCAGAGGGCTGAGCATACAGTGGAGACTCTTCAGCATGAACTTAAAAAACAGCATCAGACTCATGAGTACAGGGTCTCCAAAGACCAGGCTGTAATTTCATCAGCCAAAGTCAAAGCCCACCAGAAGATGGACAAGCACCAGGCGGATGTCCACAAAGATGGACAAACTGTGGAGGCACAGGACTGGGCTGCTGTAACACCTTCAGCAACTGAACACAGTGTCCTACAAGAGAAGCTGGAGGAGGCCAACCAGAGGTACCAGACTGACATCCAGACTGCCTTTTGGATGGTGGACAGTCTTCAGCGTGGCCTGGTGGAAGACAGGCATCGGTTTTCTTAGGACAAAACAGTCACCATGTCCTTGAAGGACAAACGTGATTCCCTCCAACAAAAGCTGGAGTGTTGAATACCTTCATTGTTTTTTTATTACGATCTGCTGATAGTGTTTCCTCAGTTCATCAGCACATGTTTTAATTATGTTGTGTTATTTTACTGCACTGTGGGATGTGGGTTGGTGTGTTTGTTGGGGCGGTGGGGATGGGGATGGGGTGGGTGGGTGGGTTGGTGTGTTCGGTCACTTGATTTGATTTCACTGTTATTATTAATTTTCTATTTGTGAAGGACTTTGTGTTTCTCTATTGTGTATGAAAACTGCTCTTTAAATAAACTCTGTTTGATTGATTGCAGTAGCTGAATAACATCAACACTCAACTTGATGCTCAGAAAAAGAACCAGAAGGAGCTTCAAGTCAAGAAGGCGATGAGCATGGAACATTACAGAGCGCTCGTTCTGGAGGAGAGGAAAGAGCCAAATCACTTGAGATCGAAGTGGAGCAGCTTAAATTGGCAAACCAGAGGCTCCTGAAAAATACCTGACAGGAAGTACCTGCTGACCAGATGGTGCCAGTTTGCCCCTCCAAAACCCAAAAACATGCAGATTGGATCAACAGGCTCTTTTGAATATTCAGATTGACCAAAAATTCATACAAAATAAAGAAAAAGAAATAAAACACGAGATGTTTGCACATAAAGTTGCTCTCTGTGGTCAGAAGTAGTGAATGAGACAGACCACAGCTCCATAAGGTGAAGGAAAAGCATTTTTCATTATTTTATGAAATATCTTGATGAATATGTGAGGAGAGTCTGCAGGTTAAACAGGTTTTTCTTCCTAATAACATAATGAGGATGAATAATAAGACTCAGCGACTGTTTTTAGCTCAATGTGCTGTAATGTTGTACAACTACATATGAGGTCTTACTGCATGAATGACAGTGTTTCCTACAGAAGAAGAATTGAATATGGACTCAGTGAAGGTTGATAAATTTAAAAGAAAAACGTGAAATAGTGCTTCACTTCAACAGAACACTCAATCCTTTTGTTGAGTTAAACAAATAAAGAAATCATGCACAGCAATAATATATAACAAAACAATAACTTTATATTTTAGTCCAAACAACAACAAATACAGCATGCACATGACAGCAAAGATTTATTCATCTTTAGTACAAGAATTTAATTTAACATTTTTACAAGTATTTTTTTTTTTATTTTAGCCAAGAGACAGATTAGTCCAACTGAGATCATTGATCTGTTTGTCAAGGGAGACCCTTGTCAAGTATGGCAGTAACACAAGTTTAAATCAGAAACACACAGAATTAAAACCTCTAAGAAATCAGTTAAAACAATGGCATAAAGAAAGCCTGGATTCCAGACTTTTCACTAAGGATTTAAAACATTCAGGCTAACTAAGTTTTCTCATCACAAGTCACTGTAGATTGTTCCAGGCAAATGGTGCAGAAAACATAAATGATTCTTTACCAGTTCAGACCTGACTATAGGAACAACTAAACATTCTCGAGAGTAAACTATAACAGATGCCCTTTCAATTTAAATACTGTACAGTAGCGGATTTGCTTATCATGGGTTGATCTAGTTGGTCCATACAAACATTAACATATCTCATAAAACTAAGTAATTCTGATTTAAACTCATTTAGTATACCTGAAAAATAAAAAACTGACTTGAGTAATTTCTTTGTGTGGCAGTCAATTTATTATTTTCCAAATGCATGATCCTACAACCAACCAGCACCTGAGTGAGTAAGTTGGTTCTGCATAGAAATCCCTATCACAGTTTATACTCATTCCATATAATTTATCTTTTCAGACAAAACTATTTTATACATTTAATCAAAAACATTCTACTAGTGTCCCTGTAAATCTAGAGCAAACAGCTTTGGTGTGTTCATTTCTGCCCTTCTGCTCTTTGTCTGCGAATCAGATCAGAATAGATTCCCCCTTTGCCCAGCAGTTCAAGGTGAGTTCCAGCCTTTAAAAAAAAACAAAAGACAGGGTTAGAAATAATTAAGAATTAATTACACAATCATTAATATAAGGTTGAGGGGACAAGTAAACTGTATGCTGTCAATTCAATTAAAAACTTATTTGAACTTGCAAAGAAGTCAAATTAATTAACTTCTGCAAGCCAAATCCTCCCTCTGAATATTCTGCTCCTCACCTCCACAATTTGGCCGTTGCTCAATACACAGATGAGGTCAGCACCCTGAATGGTGCTGAGCCGGTGGGCGATGATGAGCACAGTGCGACCCCTTGTGGCCCTGTCCAGAGCTTCCTGCACCACACGCTCTGATTCTGCATCCAGGGCACTGGTGGCTTCATCCAGAACCAGGATGCTGGGGTTCTTGATCAGGGCACGGGCGATGGCTATGCGCTGCTTCTGGCCACCAGATAATGTCACACCTCGCTCACCTGGGGATTAGAAACCAAGAGTTTAATATTGACCTGGCACACAAATTTTAGTACTAGGGAATGCCCAGACAAGATGACATACCAACTACAGTGTTGTACCCATCAGGGAAAGCTGTGATGAAGCCATGAGCATTGGCCTGCTTGGCTGCAGTAATGACCTCGGCATCTGTGGCCTGAGGCATCCCAAAGCGGATATTCTCGATGATGGATGAGCCAAACAAAATTGGCTCCTGTAGAGAAACAGGAAAGGTATTATGTTGAGCAACAAATGTTACAACTAACATTACCTTTCAAAACCTGGGATCAAATAATGATGAACAATCTTCACCTGGTTAATAAAGCCAATGACTTGTCCCCGCAGCCAGGGCAGATCAAGTGTTCGTATGTCGAGTCCGTCCAACATGATGACACCATTGGTCGGGTCATAGAAACGTTCAAGTAAGGACGCCACGGTGGACTTTCCTACAAATGAAGAGATTAAATCATTTAGACTTAGCATCATGTTACAATCACACTTTTTCACTAAGAATAATTTACTAGGATATTACCTCCTCCAGATTCTCCAACAATGGCTACAGTCTTACATGGAGGCAGTGTTAAGTTGAATTTATTTAAGATCAGATGTCCAGGTCTTGTTGGATAACTGTAAATTAAAGAATATATATATGGTATCATCTTGTGATAAAGAAATGTTTAGAACTGAGAAAGGAAGAGGTTCCAACCTGAATGAAATATTCATAAAGTCCACTCTTCCTGTCAGAGAATCGTTAGGAATGCGTCCTCCTCCTGAGTTTGGGATGGTTGGCTTTATAGCGAGGTATTCAAACACTCGAGCCCCAGAGCTTATTCCTCTTACCATCTGTTAAACAGATTATGAAGTCATAGCTTAGTTTCTCTTTTTATATTATTTCAGGCTCCAATAGAAGTGCACATAAAGTAGGTACATATATATATTTTTTTCTTACCTGCCCAAAAAGGATGGAGATACTGGCCAAGGACCTACACAAGCACAATGAGGTGGAAAAAAATGACACCTCAACATTGGCAACATTTAAACTGATAAATGTAATAACATGTATTAAATTGTAATACCAAACATTTTGTAGGAAACAAATTGTATTTTTGTACCTTTGAACAGTCTGGGAAGCAACCAGAAAAGACATGAGGTCTCCAGGGGACATTTCATTGCTTGAAATCAAAGTCCCTCCAGCAAAAATAGTTCCAAGTACAATGCCTGTATTAGAGCACACACACTAAAAATGTTCAGGAAATCCTGAATCTGTACCAGTCATCACAAAACTGTTTATCAGTTTACACACTCAAACGCACTCACAGTTCAGTGCAATGTTTGAAAGTCCTTGGAAAACTGCAATCCCAGCACCAAGGTTTTCATTCAGTTCACATGATTTGTCGACTTCGTATGCATATAACCTGGAGGAGAAAGGTTTAAGGAATTTAAAAAAAATGGAACTTCAGACTCTTTAAGGTAAGAGTGCAGAACACAAATACATAGTTTCACTTACTGGAGCTCCCTCTCCTCCATTGCAAAAGCTTTCACTGTCCGAACATTACCAAGCGCCTCATCTGCCACTCCTGTTGCTTTGGCAACCTTAAATAAAACACAAGTAAAGTTCACAATTTGAAAGCACTGAATGGAGTGAAAGATACTTTCAGTCAAATTGTGTCTCTAATTTTACATGCTGATGGCACAGACACTGGAATAGTTTCAGTAAGAGTTATACTTAATGTTGGCTTTTGCTACCATGAAGTGACAGACAATATCAAGTCATTGGAGAGTCAATAAAAATATTTTTTAACTTGTATTCTAATTCTTTATTCAGTATCACCTGTTCTTGAGCCAAACGTGATAGTTTACGGAGGAATGAGCCGATGAGTGCTCCTGCTCCAACAAGACAAGGGAGGACCACAACTGTCAAACCTGTCAGTTTTGGGGAGATGACGTAAAGGGAGACAAAACATCCAACTGTTTGTGTAATACTACGAAGGCCCTGCAAAAAAAAGAGAGAGAGGGAATTAAATGGCTTAAACTTTAAACCATATAAGTAATATCTATAGATGAAGCACTTTATACCTGAGAAATGACCAGCTTAAAGGATGACTTGAACTCCTGAATATCTGCAGTCAAACGATTCACCAGCTGCCCAGTTTTATTTGCATCAAAGAAAGCCACATCTTGCCTAAGACAGAGAATAACAAAGACAATTTAATCAAATGGACTTAGATGTAGATGAGCTGCAGCTGCAATAGACTGTCTTTGCAATTGTCTTTTATTTGCCAAAACATACCTCAGTAGGGATGCAAAAAGGGTCTTCCTCATGTCTGCTGCCACTCTCTCTCCCACCCTTGAAAGTAAGATTATGTAGCCGCTTGTCAGCAGGCCCTGCACAAAGAAGCGATGTGATCATTTTCTACAAAACTGCTGAGACTCTGAGCTTTACCCTTTTTCAAAATAATATTTATATGTTAACTTACTTGAATCACATAAAGCCCAAGTAAATTCAGTGCAGGACCTTTTATTTCCTGGATATAACTCCTAGTTTGGTCTCTCAGGAAACGTGCCACCACATTCACCAAATCCCCAAGCATCAATGGGATGTGAATATTCAGAATTGCTGCACCAAAAGCAAGCTGAAGAGAAAAGATACACACTTTATTAATGATCATAATTTCACAGCCCATGACGAGATAAAAGCAAACTGATTCATGCTTACCACCACAGCACTGACGAGAGCAAGAAGTTGAGGTTTGACAAATTCCCACAGGACGTGCCATTTGAAGTCAGGCACAGGGTTCTGGGGGACAGTTTCGACAGGGATGTTGTTGTTCTCATCTGCTTCACAGTAAGCCACATGGCAGAACAGTCGTGCAGAGACAGTGAGTACTGCTGGTCCAAGGATGAACTTTAGAGCCACTCCTGGAGGTTTGGATGTTCGGATGGTGGACTGATAGACAGCTCGATTCAAGAAATACCAAACACGACTGGTTGCATTTCCAGGCTGCTGTGAGCAATTGTATGCTTTAGATCCTGGAGATTTATACCCACTGAAGAAAGAATATTACACAAATTAGTCATTTAATTAGTTCTTATGACAGTTTAATAACACTTTTGTCACAATGGCTATATATTTAGGGCTAAAGTACATGATTAATCTAAAGTAGCAATGCATCTAGAAAAACAATGATCTAATGGTTATTTATTTAATTCATCATCATACCTGAAATACAGTTTATACTGAAATTGCAATTAGGGGATTGCAACACGGTTGAATGAGGTAAAGGTACTTGTTTTTTTTCATGGTGGATCAAAGACATCTGCTCAGCTATTTAATTTGTTTTCCCCAGATGACAACAGATAAGTCCTCTGATTCTGATCATATGCACAAAACACAAAAGTACATCCCACCGTGCCCATCCTAATATCTCATACAGTAAAGGAAAGGCCGGGTAAATTATTAAAGTGCTGATCAAATATAAAATGTTTTAAATAACTGTCAGTCTGTTTTTCGCTTAAGCAAGTACTCGGTCACATTACCCTACCGTGAAAGTTTCCATGTGTCTGTAGTTTTACTGAACCGCGGGTACAACGACAAAGATCGGCCAGGAGCAGTAAAACTTGCTCTACAAAAGAGTAACTGAAACATGTTTTATGCGCTATTAAACTTTAAGAAGCTCATAAGGTTTAAACAGCTAGTCTTTAAGCTCTACCATAATCCACAGGCAACCTGCAGGCTGCCATATTGATAATGACCCAGAGTGCATTTCTGTCCATAGGAGGGGCTCTCATTTCAATAGCAAAAAAATGTTTATTGTCAGAAAACCTTGGTTTATTCACAGTAGGCAGCAAAGTTTGGAATCTAAACTGTTTGCACAATAATGCACAACAGCTATACACCTAAAATCGACATCCTGTAGAAAAACTACAAACAGCACGAGGAAATGACGTTAATTGAAGTGGATATGACGTTAATGACGTTTTGTTGACATTTGTTGGTGAAAGACAAAAACAGTAGACACCAACGGGATAGTGTATTTTTGGAAACCCGCTAACGGACCTCTAGACAGGACGGAAGACCACCGATTGAGTCACAGTTGTGGGTATTTCTTGAGTTCTGGTCAAGGTTGGACTTCAGACTGAGAGAAGAAAGAAGATCCAGACCAGCATATGGACGGAGCAAGTAGGAACAAAACAAACTGTGTCACCCAGACTATACGGGAGGCTGAATCATTCACAGGCTAAAAAAGCCACCAGACAGTTGTCTCTGACTTTTCATTTGTCTACACAAAGAGGACTACGATTTATTGTTCACTTTTCGTCACATCACTGGACTTGATTCCGAACAGCAGCCCAGTATATAACATGCTACCAAGGTAGTGTAGGGATACACGAGCGTTGTCCGTTAGACTAGCAAACTAGCATGCTAATGTTAGCCTTTGCTAACGTTACCCTTGCTTGAACTGCGAGGTGGTTTGTCAAAAATGTTCTGAGATTGTCAGAGTGTATTCGTGTCACATAGTGTTACGTCAAGTTGCTCGTCAGTTGGGAGAAACTCCGAGAATGTGAAGCATAATGGCCAACTTTGAAGCTTACCAGGAGTATCAGAGAATTGAGGACTTCGAGGAGGACTCACCACCAGGGGAGGAGGATTTAATAGTCCATGTGCCCGAAGGCCTGAAGGGTAGGCATGACAAATCAACTTCAGTATACATGTTATTTAATATAAAAGGACTTATTGTATATGTTTATTTATTACCTAATAACATGGCTTTATTAATAATGCAACTGGGTCAAAGCTAACTGATGCTGTTGTTTATATTGCAGACTCATGGCACCATATCAAGAACCTGGATAACTTCTTCACAAGAATATCCTTTTCAGCTTACAGTGATGTTTGCTGGCTGTTATATATAGAATACATTTAATATCAGAAGGCTCATTTCTTGACTGACACATGCCTTGAAATAGTTACTACAAGGGATGAATGGAAAAGCCATTTTTTAAGCTTTTCAGTGTTAAGATTGACATCTTTGTAGTATTTTGGGTTGTGTTGAAGTTTTAAAGTAATCTATAAAAGGGGTCAAGTTGAATACGTTGTCACTCTTTTCTTTAACCAACTTGTCTACATCTATCACTTTCATCAGAAGAATGGCTTCGCTTGTATGATGTTGACAGAGTTCTTTGAACTTGTGTAAGTAGAAGACTGTTCAACATTCTGCAATGCGTCATGAGAAGAAGTAACGTGTTGTTTGTGAAAGGTTAAATATTCAGTTCCGATAGGGTTCTTGTTTTCAGTGAGACACCATTTCAGTGGTAACTTTTGCATGCTGTTATGACAGTTAAGTATGCCTTAGGTCTTAACATGAACATGTTCAGTCACATTGTTTAAACTCCACCAGAATTTCATGTGAAATACACACAAACACACCAGATTAACTATGTCCATCAGTGCCTACCTTGACAGTATACCATATTGTACTTTTTAGCTTCTATCATGTTTTTTACTTGTCTTTTTTATATCCAGGAGTGTATTAGCTGTAGAAAATCTTGTAACAGAAAATTACTGTCAAGAAACAATATTTAATCTGCTGATATAGCCAACAAGGGAACTGTTATTGATTCATCGTAACCACACATTTATACATGAGTCACTTCTGAGTATATGCTGAGATCACTGTCTGTGGCTTAATGGTTGGAAATTAAATGAAGTCATTTTTTTTTCCAGTGTCAATCTGCTCTGTCATTATGTTGGAAGTACTCGTGTTTCCTATGATCCTAAATCCATTTCTTTCATTTCCCCTCTCAACCTAACAGCCAGTTTTTGTTTGTCGTCACATTCACAACGTTCCTTGTCAACTGCGTGGAGTACGATGTCCTGTTTGCTAATAGAGCGGTCAACCACACAGGGCCTAGCCACAACCCCTTGGATAGGAACAAGGTCACACTTCCAGACGCCATCCTTCCTAGCCAGCAGTGTACTGAGAGGTAATCAAGCTCAACACATCTCAACAGACAATTCTGAAGCTCCTGTTTATGACTCATTTATTATGCTGAGCTCCAGAGTGTGAGGAGTTTTGTTTTCCTAAGAAAACTTAGTTATAAATGACCACATGGAGTAATCTGCCTGTTTTCTTATTCCAGCCAAGTAGATCAGACTCTTTGTTCTCAGGGTGATGTGGTCTTTGATATTATTAGAGCTGTTAGAGCCAGGACTTCAGAGGGATTTAATGTGTCTTGATTAATGCACTTGCCACACACACACACACTTTTAAACATAATTTCTGGGTGGGGTGTTAAAGGAGGCTTCAAACTGCATAACAGTTACACTCACATGTAAGTGGGAGGAACAGAGTCCTATGTAGCTGTAATGGATTTCTCTCTTTATGGCACTAAATTACAAAAATACGTGTCTTTATAATAGTAGAAAATGACACAATGAATTATTTTAACACTCAGCTCAGACATTTCAAGCCTAAATTCTCTTTTTGATGATTTTTCAAAATATTGGTCCCTAAAAAGCTGATTTAACATAACAAAGATACCCAAATATTCAATATTTTTATATGCTGCAGGAATCCCTTGAAGAATTTGTTATTTTTGCAGAAAGATCATGTCTTGTTGTTGTAGAGAACAAGCTAGAAATCAGTTGCTAAAGTGTAGAAGTTGTGTTGAGTCCAAGCAGCACTGAAGCGATGTCTCTTTCTAAGAAATGTTTTTCTTGTTCAGTTTTGTTATTTATTTTCACCTCAGATTGCAAACCCTGAGTTGCAACATTCCTCTCACTGATGGTTACTCTCAGGAAGGTATTTGTGTACTGTGTTTAGACCGGCTTTAGGGAACAGCACAGTGTAATTGATACCTCCTGTGAGGTAAAACTGGGCAGCTCAGATCCCGGCGACTTGGCTGGGACAGCAGGCTGACAACCACATGACACCTTTCTTGCTGCCTGTAACGGACAGGCCCCCCCCCATCCTAACTCCATGTTGTCATATGTTTTTTGTGATGTCAGTGAGCCTCTGCCTTTTTCCTTAGCTAGACTAACAGACCAGGCATTAATTTGATCCTGATTTTCACCATGGCTCCCTGAGTCATTAATATCAAAGTCAATGATGCACAAATGCCCGGAATTCTAATTGGGGAACAGCTTGTCCCACAGTTTGGACCCCTGCTGTTCCCCTCGTACTCTCTCTCTTATTTCATTTGTAGAGCCAGTTACTTGTCCCAAAGCACTTGTTTACCAACAAGTGAAAAAGTAACATCAGGACATCAACATCTGCTATAATCACAGCTGTATCTCTGTGTGTTTTTTTGTATTTTAATATGTAATACTCAGATGATTCCTTAATTTTAGAAAGCTGTTTCACCAACACACTGGAGAGGTGTCAGTTTAATCCATGACAAAATACTGTGGGAGCAACAGTTGTTGATTTTCCCACCAGTTTATCATGTTTACAGTTTAATACTAAATAAAGAGTCATAAGGGGAGAGATGTGTCATGTGGTGCAGGAAAGACTGAGTTCTAAATTTCACATGAGTGTTTTTTGTGTACTGTTGCTGCCGTTGCTTTAAATTCCCTTATTTTTTGTATGCAGCTTTGACTGAAATTTATTTAGTCACCCATCTGTGAATGACAATAAGCTGTTACTTTATCTGATACTATGGCAAGCTGTGTGTGAAAGGCTCCTTTTATTCCTGCAGGATTCAAGACAACAGTTGGAACATTTTCCTTCTCATCATGGCAACCATCTTCTGGATCTATCGACTTGTTAAAGTCATTTGCAACATTTTGAGCTACTGGGAGATCAGGCAGTTCTACATCAAAGCACTGAAGATCAGAATGGTAAATGTTAAACCTGGGTAGCATCATAACTTGATCCTAATATACAGCAGAAGTTCTCTTCAGTCAGTGTATGTCTGGTTTATTTATGATAACCATCCCTAAATGACAAGTCATTCGTCACTGTGGAATAAATCAGATTGCCTAACTCCCCTTGCCTCCTTGTCCCAGGATGAACTATGCAACTTCACATGGCAAGAGGTTCAGGACCGGCTCATCAGCCTGCAACGAGAGCAGCAAATGTGCATACACAAGAAAGAGCTGACAGAACTCGACATCTATCATCGGATCCTGCGATTCAAGAACTACATGGTGGCCATGATAAACAAATCCCTGCTGCCAGTGCAGCTGCAGCTCCCCCTGCTGGGCAATGTGGTGTTCCTCACCCAGGGCCTCAAGTACAACTTTGAGCTGATCCTCTTCTGGGGCCCTGGATCTCTCTTTCAGAACAAGTGGAACCTGCACCCAAAGTACAAGCGGAGTGGAAACCGCTTGGAGCTAGCCCAGCAGCTCAGTAGAATCATTCTGCTGATGGGTTTGGCCAACCTGCTGCTGTGTCCTTTCATCCTGGTGTGGCAGGTGCTGTATGCTTTCTTTAGCTATACTGAAATAATCCGAAGAGAGCCTGGGAGTCTGGGTGCACGAAGGTGGTCCCTGTACGGTCGTTTGTACCTGAGACACTTCAACGAGCTGGACCATGAGCTGCATGGACGATTAGGCCGGGGCTATAAACCCACGTCAAAATACATGAACTCCTTCACATCACCGATGCTGACGGTGCTCGCTAAGAACATTGCCTTCTTCTCAGGCTCGGTACTGGCTGTGCTCATCGCACTGACAGTCTATGATGAGGACGTACTGACAGTGCAGCACATTCTGACAGCTATCACTGTGCTGGGGGTGGTAATCACTGTCACCAGGTGAGTTTTTTCAAATCACATGGCAACCAGTTTCTGGAGACAATGAGGGAAAGTCGTCTGTAGATTTCTGTCTTAAATTTATGTCCTTACTGCTGCTTTTCTATAAAGTGTAATAGACAGCTTGACACTTGAATAGAGAACAATTTGTATCTTTGTTTTTCAGAAATAAGTTTTAGTTCTAGCTTCCTTTGAATTTAGATGAAAGTTTGTTATCGAGTTGACTTTAAATTTATACTCGCACTTATAAAAATCCTTTATCCTCAGTCAGTGACCAAACTGCTCTTTATTAAACTTTATCCTCTTCCCCAGTTTATCTCATACATACAGGCATTGTTGAACAGTTGGAAAATTAACCTATTTTGTACCTTTCCAATGCTAGATCCTTCATCCCAGATGAGCATATGGTGTGGTGTCCAGAGCAGCTGCTGCAGTGCATGCTGGCACACATTCACTACATGCCAGACCACTGGAGGGGCAATGCTAACAAGAGCGAGACCCGGGATGAGGTGGCGCAGCTGTTCCAGTACAAAGCGGTGAGAAATGGAGAAAATTTGTTCATGGATAATTTTTGTGGTAACTGATAACTTTTGTATCATGTCATCTAGTCAATATTGAACTCAATGTCAGGCTTTCTTCATGTGTGGAACATAAATCTACGATTGGTCTGTAGAAAATAAAAATGAGCTATCACAGTTTTATTTGTCCATATCAGGTATTCATCCTAGAGGAGTTGCTCAGCCCTATTGTCACGCCCTTCATTCTCATCTTCCTGCTGAGGAACAAGTCTCTAGAGATTATTGACTTCTTCAGGAACTTCACAGTGGAGGTGGTTGGAGTTGGAGACATTTGTTCCTTTGCTCAGATGGACATCAGACGCCATGGAAACCCAACAGTATGAATTGTTTCTTCTATTACTTTCCTTTTTTCTTTAAAATCCATTAAGGTTTATGAAATGAAAATGCTCTTGTGTTTATTGGTTTCATGATGTCATTGTCTAAATGTATATGTTTCTCTGCTTTTGCAGTGGATGTCAGAGGGTCAGACAGAGGCTTCTGTTTACCAACAAGCTGAAAATGGCAAGACAGAGTTATCTCTCATGCATTTCACCATCAAGAACCCGCGCTGGCAGCCGCCCCAGGAAAGTTCAGTGTTCATCAGCCATCTGAAAGAAAAGGTGCAGCATGATGCACAGGGCGGCCCCTCCACCCAGCTGCTGCTCTCTGAGGCTCCTCTCTGCACCTCGCTGCAGTCCAATGAGTCTGCCACTGGGGTAAGAAACACCACGTTGATGACACAAATGTCACTGATTAAACACTACTGCTGTTTTTTCCTAATTGATCACATTTTGATTCCTTCTAGAAACCATAATGTAGTGAAAGCTCTTTTCTGTTTTTACCTTCTGACTGGCGTTGTGTTGATGAACATTGTTTCCTCCAGCCTGAAAATCTCCTGGCCAGTGTGTTGGCACACCCCGTCCTTACTGCTTCAGGACTTCAAGGGCGAGACCATCGCTTCATCCCACAAAGCACCGCTGCTTCTGCTGCTGCCAGTGTTCTGGCCTCCTTGTCCTCCTCCCAGCTTGCACATACCAGCCGTGGCCGCTCACATGGCCTCATGCCCACATCCCTCAATCCAGAGAGCACCATGTACCGCAGTGACCGCACCGTCATTGATAGGTATGACTAAACAGAGTGATTTCCTCTGAATGATTAAAATAGTGTATTGATCAGAACTCAAAATAAAACATAAAGGCTTGTTGTCAGCTTTGATTAACATGTTTTTTTTCAGTATGACTTATAGTGACAGCCGCATTCGGAGCAATGCACTGCACTCAGAGTTTGCCTCAGCAGAAATGAGCCTCCATGCCATCTACATGCATGAGGTAACTTTCCATTTGCTTTCATTTTATTCTGACATTAATGCATCTTCCCCTTTCCTTTGATGAGTAGCTGCAGTTTAAAGGGATGCACCACGTGATACGTCTTTGGAGTAGTATTCTTTATGCACCTCCCATTAGTTTCCACAAAGTAGTTGCTAGTCTTCCTAGAGTCATTCTACTTCCTACTGTAGTAGAACAGAGAATATAGAACAGAATATCCTTTATTGATCCCCATGGGGGAAATTTTTAGTCGTAGATGTGCACCCACCAAAGAGGCCCCCCTTTACCTCTGTTGGTGTTTGATATTTAGAAGATTTAATCCATACGATAATTTTCTTGTGGTCTGATCTTCCCTACATTAACAACTACTATTCCCTTCAGCTCCACCAGCAGACCTCCCACCCACAGAGATCTTCAGGTCAGTGGCAGAACCCAGTGCCGCTGAGAGATCTGCACTCAAATACTGGTAAATACATGTATTGTTGTTATATAACTCTGGAGAACTGTCTAAATAATCAAAAACGGATTTAACTTGCTGTTTCAAACATTAAGTAATTTTTGCATGGAGCTGTGGATCTGACCTTTAAAAATTTTTACACATTTAGCTGATAGTACAGGTAGTACTATCAGATAGTCAAACTTAGCATCAACTTTCTTCTCAGGTTTCCAGGCACACAGTAGCCTTGGCTCTAGTATGCCCACACCTGTCCATCTTGGTGGCTGGAAAGAAGAAGAGGAGGAAGAGGAGAATGCAGATGATCAGGAGATAAACAGTGGATCTACTCCAAAGCAAGGCACTGGAAGTAATTGTTGAGATGCCTTATGTCATAAGGTATATAAAATGATGCGGGTCTATGATATTTGTGGTTCTGTATCATTTTGTTTTATTTGTTTGAGATAAATCTCTGAAAGCTTTTCTTCTACTTCCTTCTCTCTTTTTTAGTGTTTACATTTTACTTTCTTCTACAAACATTGTGGCCTTAGATGATCTTCATGGAGAATTTAGCATGGACCTCTGAAAACACCATTCAGTGTTTGTTGTGGGAGGGGCTCATTGAACAACCAGTGTCTCTGCACCTCCACGCCTCCTCCTGTCACACCTGGCAGACTATGGCATCAGGGAAACCATAAGTCTTCCGTCCACTTCATCCTGATTCTTTCAAAAACGTGTACAGACAGTGTGTAAGGAAACAGAGCGACTATTGAGTGTGTGCATGGGGTCACTGTGTGATGATGGGTGTGGCTAATTTTTATTTTGGAATGCAAAAAGACTCCTCTGCATGTGTGCAAGTATTTGTGCACCACTGTATGAGTCTTGTTGGATATCCAGCAGTGTGGCGTCTTTATTTGTGCTGCAAAGACTGCAAAATGTGTTGTAGCTGCCTGAACAACTTTGATCACCGGGAAAAAAAACAAAAACATAGATTCAATATTTTAAGTTGGGCTGCTTTACCCTGGTGATTTGTAAATACACTTTTTTTGTCTGACTTGTAATTGTAATAGTCCACATTTTTACTAACAGATTTAATCCTTGAGAAAGATACCAAGTATTATATTCAAAAGCGCTGACCCTACAGTAGCGTGAAACACCATGTGTACCTGGTTGACAAAACTTGTTTTTGAAACCAGACATACATGTTTGGCTGCTGCTGCCTGTGTTTAGTCATCCTAAATACAGATTTAACTCAGTATTAATATTTACAAGGCTGATGTATCAAGACATTACTTTTCCTCAAAAACAGACTGAAAGTACAGACTCCAAGTACACATGGCATCAAAATCCAATGCAGATATAAGATGTCTTTTATTTCAGCTGGGTGCAAAGCCGGCTCTATGCCTTAACACCAATAACATATTTATATCCTAGTTTTCTGTATTACTGCTGTCTCAAGAAGAAAAACTAATACTCCAACCAATACCTCTTCAGTGTATTTAGTCTGTGTAAGGATGTGTACAGGACAGAAAGATTTCCTTGTGGTGTACAGGTGCATCTTTTAACTGCATTTTGATTTTAATGAAAGGTGTAAATTGAAACATTATCGTACCATATTTCCTTTTTTTTTCTTTTTCTTTTTTCCCCCAAGACAACTTATGAATCAAATTTGAAAAATGATGTTGGGAAGAATACTGTTTTTTAAACAAAACAGGGTGTAATTGTTTTTACAAATCTTTGTTGTACACATGCAATTTATTTATGTGTCTGTTTTGAAGCTTGACCTTCAATCACAAGGGCTCGTTCTAAAGTGTGCTGTTGCTTTTGATAATTTAAATTCGAAGGTTTGGGGGCAAAAGTTACTGACTTTTAGCTTTGTAGTTCAACAGTAAGAGCATAAGAAGAATTAAAGCCCTTCCCCAGTTAACATCAGCTTTAAGATTATTTATCTGCCCAGAAAAAGAACTTCAAATTCATATATTATTTATTTGAAAGAAAAAAAGATTTTTAAAATTATTTACCTAAAAAAATATTGAAAAGGCACCTGTGCTTCTGCTAAAAATAGCTTAAGACTTACTGATTTAAAAATACCTTATTCTAATCTTTAAATAATAGTACTATAACATGGCCAGCAGCATGAATGTTTAACTCTTTGAATAAAGTAGGACTACATCTGCTTGATGATGAAGTGTGCAAAATATGTTTCAAACAATTCTTCCTGCATTCTTCAAAGACCACAGAAACACAAATCTTGTTCTGTACGTCAACACTGCAAGACTCCACAGGGTACATGCGTCTTTGACCTTTTGTGTTTTTCAAGACTTTCTTTGTGAGTGTGTCCATGGAAGGAATGAAAACTGCGTTAACATGAACTCAGAAGTTTTGCACTGAAAAAATAGAAACTTTTTTAAATGTGTGCATCTGTACAGTACCCGTAATAGTTAGAAAGGGATGCTGAGTCAGTCTCCATCCAGAAGGACCTTGTCTCATTGTATATAAGCAAAGCATCAGTTTGTATTGTATCATCATATTTTCAGCAGACCACCTGGAAACACTGTGGCCAATCACAGGGTCTTTCTTACCTCTGGCCCCTGTCACACTGTTTAAACATGCTAAAATGGGTAATGTGGTCACCGTAGTGCAGTAAGTTCATGTTGCTGAGACATTGGAGCTCAGCTTTGTGCACAGAGCTGATTGCTTTTGAACGTCTCCACAGTAAACACCTCACTGTCCTGTTTCTCTTTATTTGAAGCAGTGCCTTAGAATTGCAGATTAGGATTTGCCCTTTCTAGAAGCCATTTCATGTTACATATTTCCATCACATTACAGCACACACATGTATAATGTTTGTTTGTTTTTTTTTTTCATTCATTTTGGAAAGAGTCATTGTGTATAGCATTAAGTGTGTGGTGAAGTTTTGGATGTGTAAAAAACAAAACATCTTGTGTCAGTCTGTTGCATATGACAGCACACTTCCTATGGTGTCTAAACTTGCACTGTCCTCAATATCCTAAACAAGCAGGAGTTTGCCTTGTATTTGGCAGTGTCATCATGGCCAACCTTATCATCATGCTATGGTTTCTTACCCACTAAACACCAGTCGAAGAATCACAGTGACTGGGACAAGGTGCTAATTTTTCATCCTTTAATGTTGTACTTTTTTGTTTCATAAGGTTTGTTTGTTTTGTTGTGTAAATTAAGAAACACTAGCTGAAAAATGAAACATGCCAAAAGAACTTGTTTTCGGCACAGCTTTACAATACTTGTGTTGTTTTCTGTGAGTGAGTAGAAAGGCAAACAAATCTTATTTTGAGTGTATTTAATCATTTCATGTGTGTTGGTTATGTGATGTTTATTTGAAATAAAAAAAAAATTTTAATTTTCTCTCTGTTTTGTATTGTTGCTGGTTTTCTACGGTCAGCCAGTGAGATAAACATTTAACATTTTCAATATGGGTCCCTGACATACCTGGCTCAAATGTAATAATAGAGATGCATTTGTATTTATAACTTTTATATTAAAACACAGATTTATGGTGTTTTGGTTTTTTTTTTTTTTTTTTTTTTTTTTTTTTTTGTCTTTTAGCACTTCAATTTGGTCACAAGCATCTTGATAACCATTTTTTCCACAGACATTCATTCTTTTATGCATGACTAAAACTGGTTCATTTGGTTTTGTATCCAGTATTTATTAACAGAATGGTCTGAAGTGCATGTAAGGCTGGTGAAATTGACCCGAGTGAGATGTCCTAATATTAAGTGTTTGACTTTGGTGACACCTAGTGTTGGTGTTTAAAAATACACTATGATGAACAGAATTGCAAGGTGCAATGTCATTATAAATACATACATGTTTTACTCACTTATGCAATATCTGATGTCTTTCTTTAAACATGCAACATCACTGAAACAGATCTTTAAAAAAATGTTTATAGGGATATTTCTTTTTTATTTTTGATGGTGGTTTTGGTGGGGGTTGTATGAGGTACTTCTGAGTAGTAAATGTACTCCCCACAGGGTATCCCATTCAGCTTGGCCTTGGCCAGGCTAATAACAGCTGTAGACGGGGTCAGCTATTACACATAAGGTAACTAATTTTACAGACTGTAATACTAATTTCATGTAAGTGTGTGCTCTATTTGAAAACTTTTATGCTATCAGAAAGCCCATTTGTGTTTGCATCATTCCGAGACATGAGTGTTCCTCTGTGGATAATGCACTTACTATTATTAAGTACCTCATACAACCCCACTTCAGAAGAACTGAACAGGTGTTGCACACTGGCTGGATGCATGTGACACTTTTCACAGTGCTATCACAGGTCAGATTTTATTCCTTTCTTCCACTTTCCTAAACTTCAACAACTTATTGTATCCAGTAAAATGTTTTTTGTGACTTTATTGAGAGATACTTTGTTGAGATACCCCTCATTGTCCTCCATAATTAATAGATTAAAATGTAAACAAACACCACACTCCTCTGATGGGCCATACACTATTTTGCCCCATATCTTTTTTCTTAGTTTTAATAGTTCAAGTCCCAAATTAGAACAATTTAAGGACATAAACACCATCTGCTTTCATCCTGGCTATCTGTCCTTGTCCCACTTGTCATCTGCTGGGTAAATGTTCCTTTGAGGTAACACCTTGGTCTTTTGGCTGTCAACATGATACAACTATGACCTTATTCTCTAAATGGCTCAGAGGTCAGTTAGAAGGATGAGTCAGAGATACAAGAGTATAAACAGTAAGCACATTTCTGCTTGAGATTTATACTTGTTTCTCAAGTGTAAAAAACACCATTCTTGATGTAATCTGTAGCAATAAGCTGATCTGACATAAAAAAAAATGCAGATGGGGGGGAAATAGGGTAAGAACAATCTCTTCATAATAAAAAACTACTGATATAAAAATTTTAGCTGAACGGTTGACAGAGACCATAAAAAATAGTATCACTATCTTGGAGTTTTTCTTGTTCTCACTGTTCTTTCAAGAGTGTGGAAGCCAAACACAGAAGCAAGAACAGGACAGAGCAGGGGCAAGTAGCAGCAGCGGATTACTCTCTGCTAGAGTTTCGGGGAGTTTAAATCAGGGTCCAGGCGGCCTGCTGCTGTCACTCATTGGATCTTCTGGGGGAAAGCCCACTTTGAAAGGAAATGCCATGGAAGCCAAAAAAAATAAAGAGGATAAACCATGCTTGTATATATAAGCATTTGTAAAAAGAAACCTTTCTCTTTTTTTCCATCTGTAAGGAAACATGATAAAACAAGTGACATATCTATGTCAGCCCTGCTACCTATGGATTGCTACATGTTTTCATGAGTGCCAAGATGTAATAGGGGATAAATTTACCACATTACTTTCCTAAAATGCTTTGTGCAAGATGAAGTCATAATTTGATTATAGACCTGACCAGCTGGAGAAAGCAGCTGCAACAAATGGTGGAGGTGGAGTACAATGTGCACAGAGCCAGTTGAGTTCATTCTCAGTGTTCACCAATCACTCTGACATTCAAGGGAAATACAGCATATGGGCTGAACACATGCTGAACAAAAACTAATATTCCAGTCTTAACTCAAAAGATAATGTCCACAATATGAGTAAAAGGTCAACTAGAAAGATACGTAAAAATAGGCAGAACCTATGGGAGATAAAAACCCAACATTCATTAAATTTTATAACATTATATCTCATTGGCTTAAATAGCAAATAACTGGCAGAACGGATGGGACACAATAAGAAAATGACACGTTTGGAAAAAAAAAAAATAGTGCTAAGGTTTAAATGAACCAGAATTATTTTAAGCAATGCTCTGAAGTCTTGTAAAAATGCATTTTTAAAATGGACCTTTGGACTAGTAAGAGGACTAAAATCAATTTAATCTCTCTGTCCAGTGTTCCTACACAAAACAAAGTAGATTTTATTCCACTTTAATCCAGTAATGTGGCTAAATCATTAGAAAAATAAGCATTTGTCACAACTGGTAAAAACCCCCAACAATGTTCAAGAACTTCACAAGTCCTCTCAGTTTTGGTTAAAACTTCCAAGCTGGAAACTCTGTGCTGGCAAGACTTCTGTCACATTATGTATAGCGTCTCTGCCATATTTTGTCAGGACTACGTCTTATTACTTTGCTTTTTCAAACTGTTCAAAGTAACACAACAAATCATCAGCTTTTATTTCCTCTAGGTGTAATTCTTCTAGGTTTCCGAAGTAGATATTTCATAAGTAACAATTTAAGAACTTAAAATTAGAGGAAAATAGTCGTGACTAATCAATAAAGAAACTAAAAAATGACTTTCTTATTTGAGACTGGGCAAAGAGTCCATAAGACTTCTGACCTAAATGTTGGGAAATCTGGGAAAAGGTGCTTAAATAGTGCATAGAACTAGGATTTAGCACTTCTCACGAATTCGACTTATTCACAACCTGTTACACGTGAACGCTACCATGAGGCAGGTCGAAAACATTTTGGTGTTAAAATTCAGATGTTATGACTTGTTTACGACTTAGTTATTAAATGGAGACTGCAGCAGTGTGCAGCCCGGCAGAGGTCAGTCTTCTTTCCTTCCTCTGGTCTCCAACAGGCCAGCCTGGGTATCTCCTATCTCCAGAGTAGTTAAATGACAGGTCTATTTTAGAAAGGAGGCTGCGCCAAAGTAGGCACGTCAGCTATTTGGCATCATGAGGTAGTGGAGAAGAAAGAAAAAGAAGTCTAGTCAACCGCCCACCGCAGGAGACTGGGGGATGTTCCAATACCTTGGATTTACAACCATTTCAAGGATATTTGAACACAAAGAAGACATTTGAGGGGACTTCTACACTTTGATAAAAGGAATACACTGTCACTCGGAAAACTTGATGACCTCATGATTCATCGTTTATTTTGACCGTTACCTGAGCGCCTGAAGACTCAAGGTGAATGACTTATGTTTGTAATTTAAAGTCATGCCACAGCAGTTACTGTTAACTTGAAGGGATTAATTTTTTAAAAGAATTTTTATTTTATTTTATTGGAATTTTCAGAAATATAAGGTGTATTTGTACCGCCGAAATAGCTCAATTACCTCGTTGGTGTAACGATAGCTAAGAAAATCATAGCATTAGCTCCTCGTGCGAATAAACGTGTCTTAAAGGAATAATACCGTAAACAACACAACGTATCAAGATTTTTACACTCTTATAGTGAATTTAAAATTAAATTTATGCATTTAAGTTAACTTTTACATGACGAACATTGTGAGAAATGAAGTAAGTTTCTGCAGTGGGAGCTTTATCAAACAGCTGATGTCCCTTTCGCTTCTACAAATGGCAATGGACAGAGAGAGACGGGGCCTGACAGCTGAGGTTATTTTTGGGACAGGCAGTTCAAGCGGCAGAGGTGACAAAGCTGGTAAATGTCACTCTTTGAAAGGCACATATCTGCCTCTATTTGACCTTGTTACATGGATATTGGTTTGTTTATGTTATTAATCTGCCTATCCGTTCAGTAGGCTTTATGATGATAAGTATTCGTGTTGATTCATTTCTACAGGGCCAGGATGTGCCAAAGATATGTCTACCGACAGTTACTGTAACTGCCAGCCATAAATATGCCCATCTCAACTGTGGGTTTGTCTATTTTAATAGCTTAACATATTTATAGAGTACATGTATGAAACTATCGCCCCTCACAGTGATTTTGATGCATAGATATTGATTTCTTTATTATTTTGTATGTGGACATTAAAAACATGTTTATCCTTATTGTTTATCCTTATTTGTTACCCTTCAGAAGAAATCAAATTTACTGAAAAAGTCTTTATAAGTAAATACTTTCAATGTGTATTATTTTGACAGTCCTCTGACAATCATATACAACTTTAACAGTGCATGATTTCTTCCAAAACCTAGGCTGCTGCTACATTGTGGAATTCATCTTTTCTTTTTCCTGCAGGTACAAACAATGGATCCAAACTTATTCGGAGGTGTCCCCAGATTTCTTACCCGTCCCAAGGCGTTTTCGGTGTGTGTTGGCAAGGATGCCACTCTAAGCTGCACCATCGTTGGCAGCCCGACTCCACTGGTCACCTGGGAAAAGGAGAAGCTGAAGCTGACATCTGGAGGACGCTTTAAGACCGTTGAGGATGGAAATGTGTACCGTCTAACCATCTATGATTTAACACTGGAGGACAGTGGCCAGTACATGTGCCGGGCCAAAAACAATGTCGGGGAAGCTTACGCTGCCGTTACTCTTAAAGTGGCCCTGCCAACAGAGATGGCTCAGAGGGCTCCTGCTTTCCTAGTTAAGCCTTCCTCTGCACGTGTAGGTTTGGGAGGTGATGTTGTTTTCTTCTGCCGGGTTGTAGCTCACCCTGAAGCCAACTTTGATTGGGAAAAAGATGGGCGCTACCTTGGGGAGACTAACCGCATCAAGGTTGTTTCTGACAGCGACAGCAGCACCTTAAGGATCCAAAGTGTACGTAACCTTGACAGCGGCACCTACACCTGCAGGGCCAAGAACACTGTCGGTCGTGCACAGGTTGCGGCGGTTCTCGCTGTTGATGCACAGGATTCCCGTCACCTCTCTGCAGACAAAAACACCTCCCTCCTTTCTCACCTACAAAAACGCAAAGAGGAAATGAAGAAGGACATCTCTATCTATCGTACTGAAGAAAGCAGCACTACTGTTTCTTCATCCTCCACCACAAGCGTCAGAGATGGTTTGAGTCTGGAACATGAGCTGAGGGCATCTGCACTGGCAAGGCTCCCCAAAGGTGTGTTCACTCGTACCTGTACAGTGACTGAGGGCAAACACGCCAAGCTCAGCTGCTTTGTGACGGGTCACCCCAAACCCCATATTATCTGGAGGAAGGATGGAACGAACATCAGCGAGGGCCGCAGGCATGTCATTTATGAGGACCAAGCTGAAAACTTCATCCTCAAGATCCTGTACTGCAAGCAGTCTGATAATGGTCTCTACACCTGCAATGCCACCAATTTGGCTGGGCAGACCTACAGTGCTGTGTTGGTAACCGTCAAAGGTAAGGCTTCCCTTCTACAATTACTATTCCAACGTAGGGTTTAAGAACTATGCTGGCATGATACATTGTCTTTCTTAATATTACCAAATCTCATAGAAAACAAAAAGTAAACATTCCTTTTATAGGGATGCACAGATATGGAAATTTTGGCCGATACTGATATTCAATAATAATATTTGTTATGGTTAATAACAGATATTTACCAAAATCTTTATACATTAAAAAAAATATAGTTTCTGAGATGATAAAATTTTGTACAGACTGAAAATCATGCAAACTGAACTTTTGAATGTCTTCCTTTATTTTCAAAAGGTGTTTCACTTTTAAATAAGAACACTACAGAGTTACCATAAACACAAGTAACCAGCAGTGTTACCTTTTAGCAACCCTCATAACATGTAGCAAGTATGTTATTAAACTCTGCTCACAAAACTCCTGTGAGAAAGTCTGGATCATAAATTACAAAAAGGATCATAAATCAAAATAATATCCTGACAAAGTTACCTTAACAAACTGACCTGTATTCATGGCAACCCCCTCCAGACACAGACACAAACAGCTACAAGACGTGTATGAACATCTGTTGTTAATATGGACTCAGTTTTACTCATTGGGCCGTTGCCAATATGTTAGAAGACGACAAACATCAGCTGATATCGATATTAATGCCGGTATATAGTGCATCCCTAGCCTTTTGTTCTGATACATTCAAAACCTATGGGCGGAGATTTGTGCCACTAGAAACTGAATTTTAAATTATTACATTGAATTTGAAAAGCATGATCTGAAATTGATTTTAATGTTTTGAAACTGAATTTATTTCCTTTGAAAATATATGTAACCTACTTGAAAATTCACCTCTGTATTCCTTTTAAATTAAAAAATACAACATCCAGTTTCACTTCACACAATTCAATTTCATTTCAGCGTGGCCTGACTATTGAGGTCATCTGTGTCTGTGAGGGAGAGCAGTCAAGTAATCGACTGATGGTTGTACTTAAGTCTTGCAGTGTGAAAACGTCCATGTGAATAGAAAACTGAATTTAAGTAACCTAAAAGCAGACGCAAGGAGGATTTCAGTAGACAAACAATTGTGCCACGCTGAACTGAAACAGATTTGTAAAACGGAATCTAAATTTTGAAATTGAAATTTAATTTTGTATTTTTGAATTTAGGGAATACAGAGAATTTAATTTTCAAGTTGATTAAATCCAGTTTTCAAAATACCAAATTAAATTTCATGTCATGCTTTTCAGATTCAATAATCCAAATTCAGTTTCTAGAGGCACAAATCTCACCTCATACAACCTATTGTGTCTGCTGCACCCAGCTCCAAGACCCTGTGAAAGTTCCCTTTGAAGAGCTAAATCTTAAAAATATGCAGGATGTAATTTCTTCTTGAAACAGAGAGGGTCTAAACATATTTTATGTTCTAAAAAATATTTCAAACAGACAACACAAAACCATTGTGAGTTTGTGTACTGAATATTTATATCATCAGTGAGGTATATTTATGTTTTAGGTGTAACTTCTTCAAAATAGCCAGGTGCCTACAGTATATTCATGTAGAGGGACTTATCAGTGCAGACAGCAGTATGACTTCACTTACTTTTAAACAGCAGTGAACATGAAGGCATACAGTACATGTGGGTAAACTTTTAGCAGACTCTATTGACAACTGAACTTGTGTAAGTAATGTCCAAATCACTTCACCAACGCCTCATTTAAACCTCTTGAAGTACGTGTGGCTATTCACAACAAGGTTGAAATTGGCTCACCCGCTGCAGGAGGGTGTTGTGTTGCATCTATTTTCTGCTGGTGATGAGAAGTTCACAGTTGCTAAGATGGTCCCTCACTTACTGGAGCACTTTGGCACTTTGGCTTCTGTGACTTCCCCTGGGAAGCAGTGTTCCAGATTCATTTTTTAAATGAATCTCCATTCAATCCAATGTTGAGGGATGTTTGACTTTTTAAATTGCAACCCCCCCCAAAATGTTTTAACCTTGAATTATTACATATCGCCTGGAAAGGAGCTGTGAAGTTTTTGTCAGGAAGGGAAGTCAGACACATTCTCAGGAAGATAACTTATCAAAGACTGGGACTAAATTAGAAGCCAAGTTTACTTTGGGGGCTCAACTTTATCAGTGAAAGATAGTGTCTCAAGAAATGTATTAAAAAGCCAAGATGTAATGGGTCATTTGGAAATACATCCACAATCTGAAAGGAAACATTGTTTTTATTTTATTACCATTTTATCTTATTTGAGCGATTTACTGAACCTACCGGAACCTTAGCCACTCGTAACTCAAAAATGAAATTCCCCGTCTTTCAGCACTTGAAGATTTTATAGACTGTGACTCTGCAGCAGAGCGTGCGCTTCATTCCTGAAGCTAAAACTGTTGGCTCAGATCCAAAATATGGACGTTGATATATTTTGAAACTGTAACTGTCATTTGTGCGGAGTAGAGTAAGAAAACTGAGAAGTTAGGGAAACAAGATGTGAAGACGTTCTGTGTTCTCTGTTCTTCATACACAAATAGATTACGGTAGATGCATAATTTGCTATAAAACTTCTCTTCCGAGGATTTTCTAAAGCAAGTTGGTTGATTGTTATTAATAGTTCCAGAAAAATGAGGAGACCACTTCATTTTTTTTTAAATCGCTACATATGTGAAATTTTTCTACTCCAGTACCTTTTGAATAAAAACTCAACCAGACCTTATTCTAACTTGTATTACTTGATGAGCTTTTAATTTGGTGATTATCTTTTTTTTTTTCCCTACTTTTCCTGTCCAGCATCATGACAACAGAATTGTGGTCTGGCTGCCGTATTTGTGCAGAACAGATTTACTTTGCCAAAAGAAGCCGTTTTTGAAAAAGGAAAATTTGGTGATTATCTAACAAAACACTGAACAAAAAACAACCTGATGGTTTTTCTGTCAAGTGGCATAAAATCGCCCCACAATTATGTGAAAGACTGATTTGAGATGTAGGTTTATTCCATGAAATAAAAATCTCCAAACCCCTTTAAAGGCAGAGTTGGTAATCAGATTTAGATACACTATTTGTTATGCTGGTTAAAATAATCCTTATGTCCTTATGGCAATCAATGCATGATGTGTTTTTAAAATAGAGTGAAAATTATCTACAGCAGGGGTAAACCTGGGAAAACACCAACCAATCCTAGTGTTTGGCATCCAATTTGTTAAACCAATCAAATCCTGTCCTTCTGTTCTGCCCACCTCCTGCGCATACATTTTGCTAGCGTGCACTCGCCCTGATTTAATGTGCATAACCAAGAAGGATCCAAGTACGCTGGAGAATGGCAGAAAAACTACCTATACCCCGATTACTGGTAATGTAGTGCAAACAAAAACGATGTGCTGAGGACCGGTTTGAGTTTGTGGTTTTGAATCAGTCATGATCATATGGTCGCGAATCAGCGGCTCTTGTGCATGTGAGCTGAGGCATTGTTTTGAAGAAGCTCCAAATGTGAGGGGTGGGGGCTAAACGGAGTCCTGAGGAGATGCTACATTCAAATTCATGCTAGTTTTCCATGACTACCAACCCTGCCTTTAAGTCAAAACACAAATATTCTGTTTTTCTTTCTACAAATGCAGAGGAACCTGATTTTTTCTCTGTTTTTTTCTCCTAGTTTGAAAAAGTATCAGAATCAGAAATACTTAATTGATCCACTAGGGGAAATTTCCTTTTAGGTTACAGCTACTTCCATTCAAAAAGTGTGAAAATAAAAGATGTAAACATAAATTGTGTACATTCAGCTAAGAAATATTTGGTTGATAAAAAAACCTAAAAATGTATATTTTATTTGGAATAAGGAAAGTTGGGAGACACATTGTGCACAATAGAAATGTTAATTTTACTCAAACACAAACTTATAAGTAGTCCATCAGTTCCATAATCAATGAATAGAGAAACATAGCGTTTTGCTGGGGCCTTTTTTTAGAACCATCCAATGTCTTAAAACAAGATTTCACAGCTGACAATCTGACTTGGTTTTTTGTCATAAGTGTAACTCAGGGGTTATCCAATACATCATGTAAAAAGTTAACAAATACCCAAGCCTGTTACTGATGACTGTTGAAAAGTGCACTTTCACATGTCTTAAAGTTTCCTGAAATGCACCCCAAAAAAGATGAAATTCAATGTCTCAGATGTTGTTTGTTTGATGGGCTGGATTTTGAATTATTACCTGAGATGAAAGTGCTTGTGTAACACAAAGTTGTCATTACTTTTTCATGTAAGAGCCTAAGGTTCCATTCAGGAGGAAGCTTCAGGATGTGGAGGTACAAGAGAAAGCATCAGCTACAATGATGTGTGAGGTGCCTGCAGGCTCCACCCAGACCAACTGGTTCATGGAGGAAACACGGCTGGAGCAGAGCATCAAATATATCATGGAGCAGGAGGGCACTCTGCGTCGTCTCACCATTCACAATGTCACCACAAATGATGATGGTGTTTATATCTGTGAGATGAAGGAGGGCAGCCGCACTGTGGCTGAGCTCACTGTCCTGGGTATGTAGAGCACTTTGTTCTCTTGTTGTTCACTCTTTATCGTTACTTTGAAGTATGGCTTTGTTACAACTGTGGTTGTGTTTTTTGAGAGTCAGTCACTTTTTATATAAAGCCCTCTCCCTTTCATTACCCCAGGCAACATCACTAAAAAGCTTCCTCGAAGGACAGTGGTTCCGGTCAGTGACACCGTCATCTTCTGTGTGGAGCTGGAGGATCCCTGCAAGGATGCGTACTGGACCCGCAACGGCGAAAAGCTGAAGGAAGACTCCCGTATTTCCATCGCCTGCATGCTCAGACAGTACACACTCACTATAAGGGATTGCCAGGCCGATGACTCAGGAGAAGTAGCCTTTGTGGCCGGAGACTGCAAAACTTCCACTCGATTCTCTGTCACTGGTGAGGATGGACATTGAATGAAAATTAAAGATTGAATACAAATCAAAAGAGATTGAAGCCAAATTAAATAACCTGATTATCAATCTGTTCACTCAAGCTGCAAGAAAGCATCCCCCTGATCCCCCAGTCGATGCCGTGGTGCTGAGCAAGACTGACTCCTCCATCACTCTTCAGTGGTCTCCTCCTGACAGCGACCGCCCTGTCCCTATTAAGGGGTACATCGTGGAGAGGAGGAAGGTTGGCACTCAGACCTGGCAGAGATGCAGTTCTGGAGAAAGCCTCGTTTCAACGGAGCTCATCATCAGCAAATTCACTGAAGAAGCCAGCTACCAGTTCCGCATCTCTGCCATGAATGACTTTGGCCAGAGTCCATACTTGGAGGTGCCTGGAAGCTTCTACCTAGGTAAGACTGATGCCTCTTTGACATTTTCTAATCCACGTGAAGTTGCTCTTCTCTTCTCATGTGTAGTTTCCTGGTTGTCTTCAGAACCCAGTGCTGAGATCCGGACAGGCCTGAGGAACAGCACTGCAGTCAGTGGAGAGGAGTTCTCCATCTCTGTGGAGCTCTCTGCTGTTTGTTCTGGCTTTTGGTCTATAAACGGTCGACTCCTGCGCAGCGGGTCGGACTACCTCATTACCAGGTCCAAGAACACTCACACTCTGCTCATCCGTGATGTGACCATGGAAATGAACGGAGCTGAGGTCAAGTTTGTGGGTGGAGGCTCCCAAACCAGTTGCACCCTCTCTGTGAAAGGTTTGTGCTCCTTGTCAGTTAAAAGTTAGTTTTAGAAAGTGTTCTTAAAGTTATAACGCATTTAACTCTGTCTTTCTAGCATTTAGCATTTTGTCACAAATTGGAATCTGTTGTTATTTCCTGTTTTTTTTCACCTGGCATCTGTTTTTTAGTGCCCTCTGTAAGGTTCATCAACAAATCATCTCAGCTTGGAGTGGTATCATGCAGCGCCCAAGAAACTGCTCATCTGACTGCTGAGGTGTCAGATTACGATACACAGGTATGTGATGAGAACAAACATGACCTTGAGTATCATCTCACAAATAATTTTATTTTACCTTTGACTATACACCTCTGCAAAGATGAAAAATGTGTCCACTCTTTTGTATCTGTTTAGGTGATCTGTTCTGTTTTTTATTCCTCCAGGTGGTTTGGATGAAGAATGGAAGAGAGTTAAAAATGGGAAAGAAGTATGAATACACAATGATCGACCGTAAGAGGACTCTGATGGTGCACAATGTTACAGAGGAGGACGTGGGCATCTATGAGTGTGTCCTAGCTGATGACAGGCTGTCCATGCAGCTTGCTCTTAAAGGTACACACAGAGTTGAATGGCTAAACTTTATTCAGGAGGATTGATTTGGTAATGGGCTCAGTGATTGGAGGAAGTACTACTCAAGCACATGTAATGCAGACTGTTTGTCTCCGAGCATTTGATATATGATATGTTCTGATGGCTTGCTGGCATGAGCGTGTGAATGTGAGCCATCAAACACGGGAAAGAACTATCTGTCATCATGTTGTCAGGCCCAGCCTTCCTCTCCTGTTCCACCTCATGCTTGACTCGCACATGAGCTGCTCTCACACCAAAACTAAATATATGCGTTTCTCAGGGCATTTCAATGAATGTCACTAAGACGTCAAAACTCTGTTTCTGATTCTCAAAGATGAACCCGCCAAGTTCCTGAACAAAGCCAGAGGCACCATGGGATTGACATCATCCCTTAAAGGAGATCTGGAGCTGAGCTGTGAGGTTTCTCCTGCCAATGCAGCCGTTGTTTGGAGAAAAGATAAGGTGGAAATCACTGAGGACCAAAGAACCAGCATTGTGTCCAAAGGGACCCAAAGGAAGCTCATCATCAAGCAAGCCAAGAAAAGTGATGAGGGACATTACTCCTGTGAAACAGCAGCAGACAAAGTCACATTCCAGGTCAAGATAAAGGGTAAGACCGGCTGATGCCTTTTTTTGTTTGTTTTTTTTACACACTGCTCAGTCATAATTTTCTTTACCTTACTCTTTCTCAGAAACTCAAGCCATAGCTGCCTTCTCCAACAAGGAGTCAGTCCAGAAAGAGGTGAAAGCAACTCTCTCCCAGAAAGCCACTTTGAGCTGCAGCGTTTCGGACAGTAAAACGGAGGTGAAATGGTATAAAGATGGCAAGTTGTTGATATCCAGCAGGACGATGTACTCTGAAACAAAAGGAAATACTCGTCAGCTGGTCATAGAAAAGGTGGAGAAGAGTGATGCTGGAGAGTATACATGTGAGGCCGGAGGGGACAAGCTGGTCTTCAAGATATCTGTGTCAGGTAAGAGCATATGATGAACTCATCAATTTAAACTTCAGTTTTATGCATCTAGAGTGGACTTTGCTCATTCATATCTTGTAGATAAGGGTATATCATATATGTAATAGTGCATTAAATGCACTGTTTTTTAAGGAACCTTGATTTTGGGATCCGATTTTTATTTGAAGTCTTATTAGTAATGCATTGAAATACGAATATATCATCAAAAAATAACAACAAAACAGCCCAAATTGGAGTTCATATGATAATTCATATTTTCATTTGTAACTCCTGAACAACTGCTGCTTGTGCCTGTTATTAAATAATGCAATCATGGAGGCACGTTATAGCTGGACTCCTGCACTTTGGCTACATACTTAAATCCTGATTTCTGCAGTAAATATTTCCCAAGTGATTAAACTCTTTAGCATTTGTGATTAGTCTTAATATTTAAGAGGAAGAGCTTGTGTTGCTTTTTTTCTGTGTGACCCCTCTCATTGACATATTAGTGTGAACAACCCCAAATGATGAATGCTAAGTGACTTCACTGAAATATGCACATCACATTTAGCGAAACCAGTGAACATTTGACAGTTACTGCTGCCCAGAAAGCTTGAGCAACCCAAGCTAATCAGACTAGCTTGCTTGGACTATCCAGGAAAATCTCAGGCTCTAGAATTTCTGTGGAATAAGTAGATATAATAAAGTTATTTTGGGTCAGTTGGCCCCTGGACCAAGGCAGTTTCATACTGAACCAATGACCCTACCAAACAAATTAGCTCAAATACACTGAGCCATTATATCCCAAAGGTTTAGAGAGGGTTAGTTGTGACACAGTTAGCTGTCTTAGAGCAGCTTTCAGGTTGAAACAGTGTGTTCAATTTTTAATTTGAAACTCCAAAAACAAAAAAAAAAGGATAATATTTGCCCGTGACAGATCATGAATAATTTTCACTGTGCCCTTAAGAATTCCTAAAGTAGATATTTCTAAGATGTTTCAGTGATCTGTGATTTCATATTTCTCAACCAAATCTAGATGCCCAGTCAGCTTTCTTCAACAAGGAGTCTGTCCAGAAGGAGGTGAAAGCAACTCTGTCCAAGCAAGCCACCCTGAGCTGTGAAGTAGCTGATTCCAAAACAGAGGTGAAGTGGTACAAGGACGGCAAACTGCTCACTTCAAGTAAGGCAATCCACACAGAGTCCAAAGGCAAGAGTCGCCAGCTGGTGATTGATAGTGTGGAGAAGAAAGACGCTGGAGAGTACATCTGTGAGGCAGGGACTGAGAAGCTGGTCTTCAAAATGCACATAGAAGGTAAAGACAATGCACTGTGTGTCATAGAGTAACAAACTGAAAATATCAAGTTCTCCTACCTCAATTGGTATCGATTGCTTGGAGGGAAAAACATGAACAAAAAATCTAGATACAAAAAATATCTGATAAATATGTTATATTACTTGAAATTAAAATTTCATGTTCTGACACTAATTTTAATTGTAATTTTTCTGTGGAGAGCTAAAATATAATTTGTATTTATCCTTTGGCTACTTCATTTTTCTGTTTTTTTCAAGTTGTATTTGATAAATGATTGTTCATGCTCTGATAAATGTTGGCTGCATTTGTGTTTAAGTCATGAATATGTGGTCTGCTTTGCCCAAACATCCCTGGTAGAGATGCACCGAAATGAAAATTCTTTGCTGAAACTGAAAATGAAGAAACCGATGCTGAAAAACCAAAACCGAAACACAGAAAGTAATAGTTATTTCAATCATTAGTACCATTGCATAAATTAATACTAAAGCTACAAAGAACAACGCTGTCTTCACAGAGATGCCCTGGGAGTGCTTTAAAATGGCATTTTTTTTCTGCATCTCTTGTGATGGATGTGACATTTTTGGACTCTCTGTGCTGTGTGCAATACAGAGAGCAGAGGAGAGCTGTGAACGATTACTATAAACAAGATAAATAACATGAGGCTATTTAGTCTGTTAAATAAAAGAACAGGGTAAAGACCAGATCTACACTTATGCCCCTCATCTGGTTCAGGGCGACGAGTCCTTTTTTTTTCTGCACCCTGATCTCCTTCTCCTGCGCTCTGCGCGTCTCCCTCTCCATACGGGTTCTCCACAGTCATAGCATCCTGGATCTTTTCTCATGCGTGCATCACACACTTTCTCAGACTTTCTCAGGGTCTTTCTTAGATTTTTTGAAATACATCACCCTTATCCAGACAAGAGTGTGCCAGCTGCAGTTTTTGCTTGTGTCATCACAACATACTGTTTCGGCCATGTTGTTTCAGTGATAAATTTTCATTGGCTGAAATTTTGGTGCGTTCCTCATCTCTAGTTCAGTGCTCGCTTTGAGATGCTATAAGATGAAAGTTGCAGTTGTGCAAATATGTTGCCGCTTGTCCAATATTGAATTCATTCTTGTATCATTTGTTTGCTGAGGCAGCATTGGTGTCCTGTGGTTCTGTTGTATGTCAGTTTACGGTCATGGTTTTGGTCTGTCTTTGTGCTGAGTGAATTGTATTTTATGTGCCAGGATGCTCTTTGTGGCTGTGTACCTATTCCAGAAGTGCTTTTGCTTTGCGACTACAGTGAGTTATGTTGTTTGTCCCCGATTTGATGTGCTTTAGCAGAGCTCCTTCGCTGTGCAGTGGCTTTAAAAGGTTTGGTCCGCCTCGTATATCTGAGTTGTTGTTTGAGCTATTGAGTCCATTTTTCGACTGTGGATAATCCCACTGCTGCTGCTGCAATCCCTCACAGCCACTTCCACAGAAGCCCAGGCTAAATCCACTTTCCTCAAGAAAGAGTCTGTTCAGAAGGAAGTGAAAGCAACTCTCTCCCAGAAAACCACGATGAGCTGCGAGGTAGCTGATAGCAAGGCAGAGGTAAAGTGGTACAAGGATGGCAAGCTGCTGAGTCCCAGCAGAACAGTTCACATGGAATCAAAGGGCAAGACACGTCAGCTGGTGATTGACAGTGTGGAGAAGAAAGATGTTGGAGAATACTTCTGTGAAGTTGGAGCTGAAAAAATGGGATTTAAAGTTCAGGTGGCAGGTATGAGGAATGGAACAGTGTGCTAACGTGTGTGCTTATTCTGCACTTCTTCAAGTGTCTGCTTGTTTCCACACCTCAGTGTAATACAACAGCTGCTGTGGATTTGCCAGGTTAGGGTCCCGTGCTGTAATTGAAATGTTATGGTATTTTGGTATCATAGATTGTTGACTGTTGCTGTTATGTGTGAAGCTACATAATACTGTTTGCTGGTTCTGGCTGCACTTTTTCCAATTTATACAATCACCATTGTTGTTTGATGCTACTGGCCTTAATACTGGGCTTGTATCACCCAGATTATGTATTCGTTAACATTAAAAGTTGCTTTCAACATGCAATTCTTCATGATTAATTTCACAGACAGCCAAGTCAAGCCAGCTGTCTCTAAAAAAGAAACAGTCCAGAAGGAGGTCAAAGCCGCTGTCGCCCAGAAAGCCACTCTTAGCTGGGAGGTATCTGATTCCAAGGCAGAGGTCAAATGGTACAAGGACGGAAAACTCATCACCACCAGTAAGACCGTCCATACAGAGTCTAAAGGCAACAGTCGCCAGCTGGTGATTGACAGCGTAGATAAGAAGGATGCTGGGGAGTACACCTGTGAGGCTGGGTCTGAGAAGTCAGCTTTCAAGATACAGGTGACAGGTAAGAGATTTCTGAGAGAATGTAAAAGTTATTCTGTTTTTCCCCCCGTTTTTTAAATTTTCAGTTATTGAGTCTTCTGTTTTTTGGTAAACACTTTGCCTGAGTTTAAGGTTGACATCAATTTTTTTTTGTCTTTTGCAGAAGCCCAAGCAGGCTTCTCTAATAAGGAGTCTGTCCAGAAGGAGGTCAAAACTCCGCTCTCCCAGAAAGCCACTCTGAGCTGTGAGGTTTCTGATTCCAAGACAGAGGTCAAATGGTACAAGGACGGCAAAGAAATCACTTCTAGCAAAGCAGTCCACATGGAATCGAAAGGGAAAGTTCGTGAGCTGGTCATAGAAAAAATGGATAAAAAAGATGCTGGAGAGTACAGATGTGAGGCTGGTTCAGAGAAGCTTTCATTTAAGCTGCAAACGACAGGTAAGGATACATTTGAGAAAACTGCATTTACCTTCATAGATAGAGAAACTCCTTAAAAAAAATCCTGTCCCTCTTAGATGCGGCTGTCAAGTTCCAGAAGAAACAAGTCAAGGACATGTGTAACGTACAAGCAAGTGAAAGCATCGTTCTGACTACTGAGCTCACCTCAGAGAGTGGCAGTGTGAAGTGGTTTAGAGATGGTGTGGAGCTCAAGGAGGGCAGCAAGTATGAAATGAAAAAGGATGGCCTTTCTCGTACCCTTATCGTAAAATCCTCAGAATCCAAAGACAGCGGATCGTACTCCTGTCAAACTGCTGATGACAAACTGGAGTTTAAAGTCCAAGTCAAAGGCAAGTAGTAGAAATGGTTCTATCACTTTGATAGTTATTAAACATTAGGGTTTTCTATTTTATAGATTTTTTTGTAAATCTGCCATTTTTCTTTTTTGTTTTCAGATGCAGCTCTGAAGTTTGTCGTCCCTTTGAAACCGACTTCAGTGGAGTTGGGCGGTACACTCAGCCTGGTGTGTGAACTAAATCAAGCCTCAGGGGATGTTGTCTGGCAGCGTGATGGCCGTGAGATTAAACCTGGAGGCAGGCACAATATCAGGACAGATGGTGCAAAGCGGGTTCTCACTGTGACTGGCATGACTAAAGAAGATGAAGGAGAGTACACCTGTGACTGCAAAAAAGACAAAACCTCTGCTAAAGTCTCCTCAAAAGGTTATTTTTCTTTGGTTTGTTAACTAGAAGTATCACAGCTTTGTGGGTAGAAACCTTTTCAGTCTTCTTTATTTGATGTGACTTTCGTTTCCAGCGCCCAGATTAGTGAGACTGACTACCAAACTGAACAATGTGGCTGCAATGGAGGGAAAAGATGCCATCTTCAAGTGTGCAGTCAACCCTGCAGACGCCAGTGTTAAATGGTTCCACAACAGCTTACCTGTCACAGCTGGGCCCAAGTATAAGACTGAGCAAGGTGGTGGCAGCCACTCACTCACCATAACCTCTGTTACGCAAAAAGATGCTGGAGAAATAAGCGTGGACGCAGAAGGAAAAACCTGTCAAGCTACCCTTCAAGTGCAACGTAAGCATCCAAATTCCCCATTCAACTGTGTCTCTTCATCCTGCTGCAAAAATGTTATCTCCTCATCAACTTTGACTTTTCTTGCATCCCAATTAGATGAGCCCGTCACCTTTAAGAAGAAGCTGGAGAACCTGACAGTGGAGGAGCAGAGTGAAGTAAAACTGGAGGTGGAGCTCAGTAAGCCATCAGGTGAAGTGAGGTGGATGAAAAACAGCGTAGTTCTGCAGCCTGCAGGAAACATGGAGATCCGGGTAAATGGGGCTAAGCAGGCTCTGGTCTTCAAGAGAGTGACTCAATCTGACCGTGGCATCTACTCATGTGAAACACTGGATGACAAAACCCAGGCCAAACTCAGTGTGGAAAGTAAGAATAATCCACAGCGTTTCAGTATGTACTGTAAGTTATTAAGTAGTAATATTTGACTGTATTTTAACATCTCTCTGTCTCTACCCTCTAGTGAAGAAGATCAAGGTTATCAAAGGTCTCACAGACACCACGGCCCATGAAACAGAGACTGTAACTCTTGAGGCAGAACTCAATCAGGCTGATGTTGATGCAACCTGGACCCGGGATGGAGTCAAGTTAAAGTCAGGAGGGAACTGCCGTATCACAGTTCTGGGAAAGAAGCATGCCTTAACTTTTTCCAATCTCAAGAGGGAGGATGCAGGAACTATCGTCTTCCAAGCAGAAGGGGTGCACATTTCCAGCAAGCTGGTTGTCACAGGTGGGGGAAGCTTCCTGTTTGTGAACTAAAAACCTAACTGGGTTTATTTTATTGCTGTACAGCAACACAACAAGAAGATTCAGCCAGGCACATTTTGACCAACATGTTTTATCCTCCAGAACCTCCAGCTATGATCTCCAATCCCATCATGGACATCAGTGTTGCAGAGAAGGAGAAGGCTACTTTTGAATGTGAAGTGTCCAGATCAAATGCAGATGTGAAGTGGTTCAAGGTGAGAGATTATTCTAAATTTGAACAGTAAGATTTAAATAGTACACGTTGATCTTAACATTTTGAAAACACACTGACTTTACAGGGTGATGTGGAGCTAAAACCAGGGAAAAACTACAGCATCCATTCCTTGGGCAGTAAGCGCTCTTTGGTCATCAACAAATGCACCCCAGAGGATGCTGGAAATTATATCTGTCGCACTGCCAATGATAACACGTCAGCCAAACTCACCGTTCATGGTAGTACACACTTGTATCATAAAGTCCGCAAATTAACTGTGTATTGTTTTTTATGCTGTTTAAAAAAAAAAAAATCTTTAAAATTTTTACTCCTGCAGCCAGAGAGGTTAAGATTGTTAAGAAGCTGGAGGACGTGGAGGTGATGGAGAAGGAGAGTGCCGCTTTTGTTTGTGAAATCTCACATGATGAAGTGGAATGCCAGTGGTATAAAGCAGGTGTCAAACTCAAAGCTGGTGAAAACATCAAGATGAGACAAGAGGGTAAGGTCAAGAAATGATCAAGCCTGTGTGGTTTACTTACCCTGACATTCATGCAATGTTACAGAATCTGCCCACATTTGACATATTAAGCTGTCTAATTCTGACTGCAGGTAGGACCTTTGTTCTGCTGTTTAAGTCGGTCACTCCAGAAGATATTGCGGAGATTAAATTCACAGCTGAAAAGGCCTCTTCAGCTGCAAAACTCAAAGTGAAAGGTAAACAAATACAGCTTGTGATGTATGTATGCTGCTGCACGCGTCAGCTAACCTTTATGTTACAATGTTCAGATGCGGTTGCAAATGGATCGTTTCCGTTTACTGAAACAACAGCTGTCAGAAAAAACTCAAAAGATTAAACACCTCTTCACATTAATTAGATAGTGATGCAACAAAATCCTGAAACTGACTTCCTAATTTTAATAAGTAAATTGGGGAAACTTTGAAAGGTCACAGCTGAGTTTGATGAAACGTTATCCCAATGAAAGCGTAAACACATGCATCATTCTGACACTGTTGATGGGATGGAAAGTCCAACAGCAACTTGCATTTTCATTGTTGTGCCTCATTGAGGCCTGATGGCAAACAAAACAACAAGCCCAGGTTCAAATTGGTACAGGGCATTAAACTTCTGTGAAGGTGAAGGGAAAAAAAAGTCTAACAGAGTAGGTGGTGCACTTTGCTATCAGTTGACCATAAGTTGCTCATCATGCACGTTTTCTTGTTCCTGTGACAGTGTCAAGCTCTTCGCAATTTAACAGCCACTGATATTGGAGTAAAAATAACTTGCACACAGTAATTACTATTTAATGAAGTGGCGTTACTAGATTACAGCTATCTGCTGTAGCTTTTGCAAAAGTATGTTTAAACTTATACTGCACCAATTGCAGTTATGCTCTATTGCCATATTTGTTTTGCTCGGGCCATCGCTATATTGCCTCTCCTCAAGTGTGCTTCGGCAAGTAATTTGGCAAGGCCTTTGCACTCAGTAAACTTTGATCTCCCTTTGTGACGCACACGATAATGTTAATTGATTCAGTGTTATTGTTACTGTAGAGCTGCCTGTCAAGTTTGTGAAGAAACTCAGGGATAAGATAGCGATGTATAAGCATCGCGGTCATCTTGAATGCCAAGTGTCACGCGTCAGCGCAAAGGTGAAGTGGTACAAGAACAAGACGGAGATCAAACACGGCAAGAAGTACGAGATCAAGAGCGAGGATGTGTACCGCAAGCTCACCATCAACGATGTGGATTCTGGGGATGAAGACACGTACACCTGTGACGCCACTGATGACAAGACATCCTGTAAACTTCTTGTGGAAGGTAACACCATGGAAGATGATGAAGACTTCAGGTTAAGGGAAAAGTTTATTTGCAGTAGGGTATTCATTCCAAGATAAAATAGAAAAATTGATAACATATTCAAAGAATTTACATGAAAACAAGCCATCTGACTCAAAGTCAATGAGGTATCTGTCTGAAGGTCTATATATGTCCGTCTGTTGTCATTATCTATGTTTCTGTATGCTCCTATCCCTCTGAACTAAATTAGTCATATACTAATAAGCAAGGAAAAACAAATTGACACATAGCTATAGACATGGTCTACTAAATGATTTAATTGACAAATTGTAACTTAAATTTATTGCTGAAAGAAAATTAAGTAACTGTTATTGGTGTAGTAGCTTATGCAGGTTTTTGTTGAGTCTAGTTTGGAAAGAGATTGTTTAAATCTAGTCCATGAACAGAGGATGAAGTTAAAATGATGTGTCATATGTACCCTCCGTAGCAAGTGAGGAAAAGACGCGAGTAAATGACAACACATGTTCTTGTGTATAGGACATAAAAACCCTCCTTGCAGTAGATTTAGAAATTAACATGCTCTGCATGTACAGTAATTGTTTTGTATGTGTCGAGAGTATTTTTATGTTTTCTAAATTTACTTGTGTGATTCCAGTTTCTAATAGCTGTGGCGATTGTGGTTGCAGATAACATTTAAGATTAATTCCTGTAATAGGCTGTATATTCTGAAAGAATTCCCAGTACTCTGAATATGATTCAAATTATTATTATTATTATTATTAATAATAATAATAATAATAATAATAATAATAATAATAATAATAATAATAATAATACATTTTATTCAAAAGCGCCTTTCAGGACACCCAAGGTCGCTGTACAGGAAGTATATATAAAAAAGATACAAAGCCAGTTTTAAAATACATCCAGTAAAGATGATAGAGGCAGGTATTTACTTTCAAATCATTAACTGTACAGTCTGCAAGAAAGTTTTAATTGTAGCTTATCACAGATAATTCAATTTAAAAAAAAAAAAAATTGTTTGATGAATAAAAAGCAAAGATTAATGCTAAATAAAAAAATGGGCTCCACCGTGTCTTCACCAGTTAAAGCTTATAAGTTCATACCCCATCTGTAAAATGTCTAAAGGGAAAGAAATCCCAAAATAAACGTAGATTATCTGTATTTTAATTGCCCAAATTGGATGTGTAATGCAAAAATAAACATTATGACCACTATATATTTATAATAAGAAAGATGTTTAGCTTATAGTACAGAAATATTTAAATTCCATTCTTGATATTTGAACTCTTCAGTATTTGTCTCAGGGTAAGTGTTATAAAATGGTTATTTACTGAAAAAAAAAAACACATTTATTATTATTATATGTAATGACATCATTGACATCTCACTGACTCATTCCTTCTCTCACTCTTCCAGAGCAGTCCATCAGCATTGTAAGAGAGCTTAGTTCTGTAGAAGTAACGGAGCCCTTTGCAGCTGTTTTTGACATTGAAATCAGCATGGAGCTTGTGAAGCCTCCAATATGGACTCTGAATGGAGTCGCACTAAAGGAGAGTGCAGATGTAGAAATGGAGAAAGAGGGCACTTTGCATCGTCTCACTTTCAAAAAGACCAAATCCTCGATGACAGGACCAGTGCAGTTCACTGCTGGGAAGAGCAAATCTTTAGCTCAGCTCACCGTCAAAGGTAAATATGATGACTCATGTTTATACAGCAAGTTGCCCTTATAACAGAACTGTATGACATACAGTTCTTCAAGCTCCTAATCATGTTTTGTTTTCTCTGTTTAGAACGCCCACTGGAGATCGCAGAGCCCATCAAAGATGTGAAGGCGAAGGAGAAAAGTTCAGCCATACTCACTTGCAAATTCTCTGCCCCACCCAAAGACGTTCAGTGGTTGAAAGGTCGGGTTCCTCTGACACCATCAGATAAGTACAATATGAAGCAAGATGCCACAAGAGCCCAACTGACCATTCAGAAGTTGACTGAGGAAGACAGTGGACAGTACTGCTGTCAGTCTGGACCTGCCGAAACCAAAGGCACACTCACTGTAGAAGGTACAGAGCGTGAATTTGAGAATCACACAGCAAGTGTAGATTTTGGAATGAAATCGATGAACTAAAATTGTCCTTTTTCTTCTGTTCAGTGCGTGAAATTAAGATCACCAAACACTTGACTGACACAGAGGTTGATGAGGACAGCGATGCAGTGTTGACATGTGAGATCAACTATGCAGATGAAGAGGTGCAGTGGCTTCTGAACGGCAAGGTGCTCTTCACTAATGAAGTCAACACCATCACACAAGATGGGAAGGTTCATAAGCTCACATTGAAGAACTTGGCACCTCAGGATGGTGGGACTATCACTTTTCATGTCCGTAAGGTGAAAGAGTCGGTGACACTTAAAGTCAAAGGTGAGAACAACTTTGGCATTAGCTTTTTAAAGATTCCTTCAGTGTGGCCCATCCTTACCCAAACACTGACAGAATAATTCATCCCTTCTTATTGCTTTGTCTCCTCCAGAGAAGATTGCCGTGTTCCTCAAGTCATTAGACGATGTCATTGGAGAGGAGAAAGGCATGATAACTCTTGCATGTGAGGCGTCGAAGCCAAGAGTGTCGCCCACATGGAGAAAAGAAGGCAAAGTTCTGAAGGCTGGATCAAAGTACGAGCTGCTTCACACAGGCAAGTCTTTGGGACTCATCATCAAGGACGTCACCAAAGAAGATGCTGGAGAGTATACCTGTGACCTTGGAACTGAGGTTTCCAAATCAAAGGTCACTGTGAGAGGTTGGTACTGTGGTTGGAAATCTTGTCTATTTGGTAATCTTTCATGCATATAATAATGTCAATACACTCTACTCTTCATCCCAAACTTAGAGATTGGCATCGGGATAACCAAATGGCTGAAGTCAGCTGAAGTGAATGAGGGAGAGAGCTGTAGCTTTGAGTGCATCTTATCTCGTGAGAGCACAGATGAATGCTCTTGGACTCTTAATGGCCAAACTATTAGAAATGGTGGCCGATTCAAAATCACCAGCAAAGGGCGCAAGTACATGCTGAACATAAAGGACGTTACTGCTGCTGATGCTGGAGAGGTGGCCTTCAACCTGAAAGAGCTCTGCTCCAAAACAACATTAACAGTTGAAGGTAAGCTACTTTTATGTTATTAGGAGGCAGAGACTGAGTAAAAAGTCGTTATAATACTTCAACATGTGTCTTCCTTTGTTGCAGGTAAAGCAACATCAGTGTCAAAAGGACTGCAGAATGTTAGCACTGTTCAAGGGGAAGATGCAGTGTTTATCTGTGAAGTAACACAGGCTAGTTCAACCGTAAAGTGGTCCAAGGAAGGCAAAGCCATTAAAAAGAGCCAGAAGTATGACATTAGCCAAGAGGAGAAGGTCATGAAGCTGATCATCCATAATGTCTCCGCTCAAGACTCTGGAGAGTACAGCTGTGAAGTAGTTGGGGGTGCAACCACTAAAGCTAAACTTGAAATTAAGGGTAAGACTGGAGTACACTTCAAATCTCTGACAATGTCAAAGCATATCATCGATAAAAAATATCAGTCAGTATCCAAAAGTTTCATCCAATAGTTTATTTGTACATCATTTTCCTTATCATAGAGCCAATTCATAAGTTCACCAAGGCACTGAAGGACAGCAAAGCTGAGGAGAAAGGCTCTGTGACGTTGCAGTGCGAGACCGCACAAACCCCATCTGCTGTAGTGTGGCTGAAAGGTCACACAGAGCTCAAGGCTGGTGGTCGATACGAGATGTCTCAGAAGGAGAGCGTTTTATCCCTCACCATTAAACACCTGGAGGAGAAAGACACTGATATCTACACCTGTGACGTGGGAACTGCCAAGAGCATGGCAAAGCTGACAGTCAATGGTAAGAGCTTACGTACGTGTGTCTACAAGTGTAGGGTAAGTTCAAGAAGTAAAAAATGGATAGTGCAGATTATGGTAAGCATTTATTACTAAAGTGGTGCTGTTTTTTTCATTTAGATAAAATTTTTATTGCAATATTTATTTTATTTCATGCATTTGTGGATTAGAGCCTGAAATTGAATATTTTATACTTGATGTTCTGCTGTTAATGGTTTTCAAGGTGAATGAGATGAATGCTGTGTTATAGCTTGGTTTTGTTAGATGTTATTACTAATAATTGGTTAAGATAGAATAACCGGAGGATGTTATCAATTATTCTGAAGAGGAATCTGCTTCATTTTTGGCTGTGTCACTCCCCTGGATCTGCTTCATGTATATATGTGTTTATATCATACTGAGGTGCAAGCCTGAATTGATAATCAAGTTCTAAAAGAGGGTTTTCAGTAATTCTCCCAAAATCTCCTGCATTTGCCAAGTTGTCGTCTATTTTTGGTACTTGCTGTGAGTTTGTTACTTTAGGATTCACTTTGCTCTTTTTGTTTGAGAAACTGAGAAACTTTACACATGTGAATGGTCTCCATCAGCATGTGCAACTGTTTCATACTGTCATGTTCTCAAATGCATTGTTTTGTCATGCAAGGTCTGCATCTTTGGTGGTTATCTTGTGCATTTGAAAAAGGTGGCAACCCATCATATTGTCATTGGAAAGATTTAATCTTTTTACAAATCATGCATTGAAAAGAAAATCAGTCCAAGAACAAAATAACTTCTACCCTTCTGAAGCTCCTGTGGGTGTTGGTACTACAACAACTCACCCATTGTTTTTGTCGCTCACTCTTCATTCTTCATCGCCAACAAGCAAAAGACAAACTTTTGTTTCGGATAATCAGATCATTATTTATTTTTATTTTAGCCTTACCAGCCAGTTTCAAAGAAAACCTCAAGAACCAGGAGAAAAAAGAAGGGGAGACTTTGACTCTTCGCTGCACGTTATCCAAACCTGCCGCCAATATTCAGTGGAAGAAAGGCTCTGAAACTCTCACAGCTGGAGAGAAGTATGTGATAAAGCAGGAAGAGACCTCCTGTGAGCTTCAGATTAAGAACTTGAAAGTTGAAGATGGTGGAGAGTATCTTTGCGTGTGTGGGGACCAGAGGACATCTGCAACAGTAAAAGTTAATGGTATGGATTCAGGAAGTGGTTTGGAAGAGTTTTGTTTTAGTGTTGCATTTGCGAAGGATTTATGCCTTTGTTGCTTTATTGTGTTTCTTCACTTGGTATTTAAAAGTAAGTAACAACAACTTGGTTGTACAGCGTTGCCACCAACCTTCAAACAGAAGCTGGAGAGTCAGGAGGCTGAGGAGGGAGCCAGTGTTACCCTGCGATGTGAGATCTCTAAACCTGGCATACCTGTAGAGTGGAAGAAAGGAGCACAGGTCCTAAAATCTGGAGAAAAATACCAGATGAAGCAGACGGCCTCTGTGAACGAACTCCATATCAACAAAGCAACGCCTGAAGACAGTGGAGACTACAGCTGTGTGTGTGGAGACCAGAAGACCACAGCTAGCATTAAAATCAAGGGTATGATGAGAACTTTTCAAAGAGTTGGTTTGAGGAAAGATTTTTAGATGCACACACCAAGACAAGTGTTTGAAAGTCTGCATGCAAGTCTAGATTGCAAATTATCAGTGTTTGTCTTGTGTCTTATGTGTTAAATGCTTGTTTTTATATTGTATGTAGCTTGTTGATTAAACAGCACACTAATGAATAATAACGCCTAAAAAATCTGCAGCCCAACCAGTGACCTTCAAACAGAAGCTGGAGAGTCAGGAGGCTGAGGAGGGAGCCATCATTACTTTGCAATGTGAGATCTCTAAACCTGGCGTAGCTGTAGAGTGGAAGAAAGGAGCACAGGTCCTGAAACCTGGAGAAAAATACCAGATGAAGCAGACGGCCTCTGTGAACGAACTCCATATCAACAAAGCAATGCCTGAAGACAGTGGAGACTACAGCTGTGTGTGTGGAGACCAGAAGACCTCAGCTAGTCTCAGCGTGAAGGGTAGGATGAAGATTTTTGAAGATACAATCACGGAACAATTATTATGAAAGATTCTTTACTCATTTTAGACAAACTAGTCAATGAATCAGCCAATCTTGCTTGGTTCTCTTTTTGACCATGTGTTGTAGTTTGAGGATCTTTTGTCTTAGGTAATGAAAAGGTTTTACTTTGAAAAGCACAAAAGCATCATATCTGCTGGTGAAGCTGAATTCTTGCTTAAATTCATTTTCCTAATTTGTATTATTTTTATGCTGAAGCAATTGTAAGAGTTGGCTTTGAAACTGCTTGATCCCAAAAAGTAGACACTACTGGCTTATCAGCTTCCAAACTGTTTTTGCAAGGCCTTTAATTTGGTGCTTTGACCCACTGATGACAGTATGTCTTTTTAAATGTACCACGACTTGTACTAACAAATTACTCAATCCTTAGCCCAACCAGTGACCTTCAAACAGAAGCTGGAGAGTCAGGAGGCTGAGGAGGGCGCCAATATTACTTTGCAATGTGAGATCTCTAAACCTGGAGTCCAAGTGGAGTGGAAGAAAGGAGCACAGGTCCTAAAATCTGGAGAAAAATATCAGATGAAGCAGACGGCATCTTTGAATGAACTCCAGATAAACAAAGTGGTGCAAGAAGACAGTGGAGACTACACGTGTGTGTGTGCAGACCAGAAGACCACAGCTAGTCTTAAGATCAAGGGTAGGATGAAGATTTTTCCAAGTCAATCTTTGGAATTTCAAGCAGTTTGTTTTCTCATGTTGAAACACATGGTGTGCATAATAATCAGTCTTTGTCTTCTGTGTTATTAGTTAATTAATTAATTTTTTTAACATTACATTTTATGGCACCGCACAAAATGCTAACCAAAAAATAAATGCTCAGCCCAACCAGTGACCTTCAAACAGAAGCTGGAGGGTCAGGAGGCTGAGGAGGGAGCCACCATCACTCTTCAATGCGAGATCTCTAAACCTGGCTTACCTGTAGAGTGGAAGAAAGGAGCACAGGTCCTGAAACCTGGAGAAAAATACCAGATAAAGCAGACGGCCTCTATGAATGAACTCCATATCAACAAAGCAATGCCTGAAGACAGTGGAGACTACAGCTGTGTGTGTGAAGACCAGAAGACCACAGCTAGCATTAAAATCAAGGGTAGGATGAGAACTTCTCAAAGAGTTGGTTTGAGGAAAGATTTTTGGATGCACACACCAAAACAAGTGTTTGAAAGTCTGCATGCAAGTCTAGATTGCAAATTATCAGTGTTTGTCTTTTGTCGTATGTGTTAAATGCTTGTTTTTTTATTGTATGTAGCTTGTTGATAAAACAGCACACTAATATAATAATGCCTAAAAAAATCTGCAGCCCGACCAGTGACCTTCAAACAGAAGCTGAAGAGTCAGGAGACTGAGGAGGGAGCCAACATTACTTTGCAATGTGAGATCTCTAAACCTGGCGTAGCTGTAGAGTGGAAGAAAGGAGCACAGGTCCTGAAACCTGGAGAAAAATACCAGATGAAGCAGACGGCCTCTATGAATGAACTCCATATCAACAAAGCAACGCCTGAAGACAGTGGAGACTACAGCTGTGTGTGTGGAGACCAGAAGACCACAGCTAGCATTAAAATCAAGGGTAGGAGGATTTATGATTTTAACTTTCACATGGTATTGACACGAGTTGTTGTAATTTAAAGAACTCATTTTGTGCTATCTTGTACATATTTCTTTACTTGGTAACTGCAGGAGATTTTTTGAAACTCTTCAATCACATACAACTACAACCTCAATTTAAATGAAGCTGGAACATTATGTAAAACATAAATAAGAACAGAATATAATGATTTGCAAACCCTGTTTGATCTATATTCCATTGAATACAATACATGTTGGTTTTTAATGCAGTGCTGCCTGAGGAGTCAAAGGTCACAGGCATTCAATGTTGGTTTTCAGAATTGCCACTTACGTGCAGAGATTTCTCCAGATTCTGATATTATGGACTGTAGATGATGAAATCCTCAAACTCTTCGCAATTGTATGTTGACAAACATTGTTCTTAAACTGTTGGACTATTTGTTCACGCAGTTGTTCACAAAATGGTGAACCTTGCCCCATCCTTGCTTGTGAACAACTGAGCCTTTAAGGGATGCTCCTTTTATTCCCAATCATGACTGGAATGTTGCAAACAGGTGTTTTTTTAGCATTCATCAACTTTCCCAGTCTTTTGTTGCCCCTGTCCCAGCTTCTTTTGGAATGTGTTGCGGGCATAAAATTCAAAATATTTGGAAACAAAAGCAATAAAGTTCAACAGTTTGAACAATGGATATCTTTTCTTTTTAGTGTATTCAATTGACTATAAGTTTAAAAGGATTTGCAAATTACTGTATTCTGTTTTTATTTGCACAATGTCCCAACTTCACTGGAATTGGGGTTGTAAAATGATATTGGTGTTAAAGAAATGGGATATTTTTTTTACTATTATTTTGCAGCAGATCCACTTCTTGTTTCAGTCTTATTTTTTCTCTCCTCCTTCTGTCCCTGTCTTCTTGTTTCCATTTCCATGACGTCTGTTTGTTGGTGTCCAACATAAGCTTAAGCTATGCTTTTTATTTATTTATTTAGTTATTTATTTATTTATTTATTTATTTATTTATTTACGTGGTGGATCAGGATGTTGGCTGTGTTGTCTGGCTCCCTCCTCTGTTGTCTCCTTTGTGATGTGAATTTTAATTACTCTTTTAAGGATTTTAATTGCAGCACCACCTTTTTTTTATCATATTATGTGTCAACGTTTTGTCCATGGTTGTGTGGGGGTTATACAGCATGTTAAATGAAGCTTGCTGAATCCTGAAGGCATTGGAGTTTCCAAAATATAAGCATTTGGTCTGGCTATTGTTATGGATGTTAAATTATCTACTCAAATTGTTTTCTCTTAGCTGTAAAGCCGTCTGCTCCTCCTACAAGCACCAAACTTCAATCTAAGAAACAGGACACCAAAGAAACAATGGAAGGTATGATGGTAATTAGGCAATGTGCTGGCCTGACTTTCAGCTTTATGTGCTCCGTCCATCTTAAAAATGGCCTTTGTGTTGTCATGTGCAGCCTGCTCTAAAATTGGACAAGTAACTTTTGGTCTGTAAGGCTGTGACGAAAGTGTTCTGTGGCGTTATACTTTTCTTGTTGATGTGGTATTTAGCTGGCAGTTTTGGGTGTTTCTGCTGCTTACTTGTTTCTGTGCAGCTTTTATGTTGGCTTTTTTCCCCTCTGTACACAGTATAAGAAATGGAATTCCTGGCTTATTCAAAACCCAGAAAGATGGAAAATAAACCCTTTTGTTTGTGCCAGAAGCCTGTAGATGGTTTGGAGTTACCATTTATGTCGATGTTTGGCATGACTGATTGATCTTAACATTTTATTTGCTTTGTTTAAGCAGACTGAAGATTTAAGCGTTTGCAGTGACACAGAAAGCCATTGTGCTTGATGTAGCATTCCTAAGTCTTTATCATGTTTTTATTGTAGTCAAAGCACCTGAAGCTCCATCTGTGGCTGTTAGAGACAAGCAGAAAAGGCAAGAAATAAATGAGACAGTAGAAGGTAAACCTAAAAAGTTTTCTGAGCTTTGCTTGGGATTTTTGTCCTTTTGAATTCATAACAAACTGTGTATGCCATGAGTGCATTGCTTGATTATGTTAAAAAAATGAAAAGATTATCAAAGTGGACTTTTACTCGGGGTCTGGGCTTATGGCTGGTGTCATCAGAGAACTTGTTCCTGTATGGGTTGGCTTACTTTGTGTCTTGTTGGCTGAAGAGATTGCTTAAATACTGAACATGGTTTTACTCTACTCTTATATTTCTCTCTCAAACACCTGATGGTTGATGTACTTTTGTGGTTCATACATTTGATGTTTTTGTTATTTTTGGCTTCAGTTACTGTCACTGAAAGAAAACATTGTTTGATTCTCGGCATGAATCTCTCCATGAGTTTTTGAAGTATTTGGGTTGCTTTGCTGCATGGCTGGCTTATTGTTAAAAAGTCATATTTTTGTCGCTCACATGGAGCTACTGCAGCCTGTCCTGAGCACTTTTTATTAGCTTGATGATGTGTTTAATTTCATAGCTGTTACTCTGCCAACTACTGGACAAACCCCCAAACAGCAGCCTCTCAAGCAGGAAACAGAGAAAGATTCACAGGAGCTCATATTGGGAGCTGAAGGTAACGAATCAGACGTTTGCTCGGCTTTTGACAGAAACTGTGACATTTGTGTACGCTGATAGCATGGATGAAAAAAATATTTATGAGCAAAGCTGTAAACAGGAGAGTGGTAAACTGGATGAACTGGGTTCCTGTATGTGTGTGAACTTCACATGCTTTCATCCATTGTTTTTAGGTTATTGAGTGTACCTCTGTAAGATTGTGAGGTTTATGTTGTGTTTTTTATCCCAGTTAATAAAACAGCTGCTGGAAAAGCTGTAAAACAGGAAACACAGAAGCAGGGGACCAAGAAACCAGAAGAAGGTATGAAAAGATTTGAACTCTTCAGTGATCTTGTGCTTCTTTGAAGTCTCCTGCTACATCCGGCTCAGTGATTGCATTGCTCAGAGATAATATTCTGCCTCTGTGGTTGTTGCCTACTGTTAAAGAAGTCTTATTTGAATGTTTGGCTGTTGCTTGGTTGATCAGCTGTAAAGGTTGAACGCTTAACATAAAGGATCTCAGTTTCAGGTACCGAATAATGTGGTGGGTTGTGGTGGTAATGCCTGGCAATGGCTGTTTTGTGATGTTATCCAAATGTTCTTGGTTTTTTGTGCTACTTTCTGTTTTTTGTCAAAGTTGATTGATTGAGAGATTGCTGTTTCTGTTTTCCAGAGGTGTGAGTGCTACTGAAGACATGCTGTTTTGTGAAACATTGTGCATACTGTGACTTTTTATCCTCTGCTTTGGCTTCAGTCTGTATATTGTCCTGCTTTTTTGGTGCAAGTTTGTTCACTTAAAAGTTTGTTTGATCTGCGTGTCTTGAGGAAATATTGAACTTAAATGGAGAGACCATATTGAGTGTTTGAGTTTTGCTGGAAGCACCTTGTACCACAGATATTCAGGCCTAAATGTTTTATCACAGCAGGAAAGCTGTCAGATGCTCCAGCAGCAGATGTGAGTGTTTACTCTAAGGATTCCAAAAAACTGGAGGAAGGTATGAAACAGTAGTTACATATTTTGTCTGTGCTCAGTCTTTGCTACTGTCTTTGAGGGACATATAAAAAAACACATCATTCCACAAATAACTTTAGGTCCAGCAGAAAAACCAGCAGCTTCAGCAGTGTCCTCCAAAGCTGAACTTGAGAAACAGGAATCCAAGAAGAGAGTTGAAGGTATGTGGTAGAGTTATTGAGACTTGAAAATGGCAGTTTGTATTCATTTGGTGCCCTTTTGATTGTCTGGAAGCTTTGGTTATTTCAGAACGATTCATGTGAAAGTGTATGTCGCAAAAATGTTTATGTTGTGACAGTAAAGTTGGGTCTCGAGGGTTTTGTCAGTTGTCGAAGTCATTTTTTGTCCTGTTTGTTAATGAGTCAGAAGTTGCATGTTGGCATTTGTATGTTGGTTTTATGAGTTCGGCAGCATCCTTTGATGTTTTTATCAAACTGTTGTTCTATCCTTTGGGCTGTTTTTGGTTGTAGATATTTACTCTCTGATTAGATTAATTATACTTTCAGAAACTCAGAAGCTTGATGGTCTTGAGGTCGGTCCTCAGCCAGAGTCTGCAAAGCTCGATACAAATGTGAAAGACAAAGGTACAATTGATGTGGTGTCTGCAAAGTTTTTATGTCCCTCTTGTTGTACCATGGTTCTGTTGACAGTTTTGAATGCATTGAATGTATTATTGTGGTCCATTGTAGCTAATCTTTTGTACATTACGTTAAAATTGCAAGATGTGATGTGTTTTGGATGGTTGCTTTCTCGTGGAGTTTTCAGGAGCTTTTTTTGAAGAACTTTGTCAATGCTTGGCTTCTTTACATGGTTTTACTCTACTCTTATATTGTTTCTTGACCAACTGCTAATGAATGTACCTCTGTGATTCATACATTCAATGTTGCGACTCTTGATCTTTAAGAGCTTTACCTCAGGGCTGGATGATTATGGCAAAAATAAAAATCATGATTATTTTGATTGGTGAAATCATGATTAGTGAACACGATTAATTATTGATTTCAAAACCTGAGTATTTATTGATCCACAACTTAACAAAACAATCAAAAATAATTTGTAACTAGTAAAGTGATAATAAAATATTAAATAATCGCAATTAAAACAAAAAAAAAATATTACCCAATCTGCATGAACTCTTGTAAAACTTGCAAAATTTGCAACATGCAAAATGCACTAATAACAGCCAAACACACAACCAAAAAAACTCTTTGAAGTCTTTTCAAAAACCTATAAAAAATATTAGTCATTTTTCCTTGATTGTAATATCTTATGATCCTGAGAAGCCAAAATCACAATCAAATTTCAATTTATTATCCAGCCCTACTTGATCTGCTGGAAAAAATACTTTTTTTAGAGTCAGCATCTACAAATTTCTAAGGTCCTTGGGTTACTTTGCTGCATGGCTGGCTTACTGTTATAGAAATATGTTTTTGTTTCTCACATGTCGCTACTGCAGGACATCCTAAAGCACTTTTTTAAATATTAGCCTAATGTTGTGTTCAATTTCATAGCTGTTACTCTGCCAACTACTGGACAAACTCCCAAACAGCAGCATCTCAAGCAGGAAACAGAGAAAGATTCACAAGAGCTCAGATTGGGAGCTGAAGGTAACGAATCAGACGTTTGCTCAGCTTTTGACAGAAACTGTGACATTAGATATGGGTTAGTTTGCCAACACAACCAGGAGAGTGGTAAATTGGGTGAACTGGGTTCCTGTGTTTGTGTGAGCTTCACATGCTTTCATCCATTGTTTTTAGATTATTGAGTGTACCTCTGTAAGATTGTGAGGTTTATGTTGTGTTTTTATCCCAGTTAATAAAACAGCTGCTGGAAAAGCTGTAAAACAAGAAACACAGAAGCAGGGGACCAAGAAACCAGAAGAAGGTATGAAAAGATTTGAACTCTTCAGTGATCTTGTGCTTCTTTGAAGTCTGCTTAATGTTTGTTGGTTCTTTTTGAGATGTGTCAGTTTTATTGAATGTTTGGCTGTTGCTTAGTTGAGCCGCTGTGAAGTTGAAAGTTGGCAAAAGAAACTGAATTTAAAGTACTGAATTATTTGGTTGGGTATTGTGTAAATGCCTGGCAATGGCTGTTTTTTGTTAGATTTGTCAGCTGTTTGAGTGACTGTGAAACGTTTGTGCTCCTTTCTGTTTTCGTCAAAGATGATTGAGAAATTGCTGTTTCTGTTTTCCAGAGGTGTGAGTGCTACTAAAGACATGCTGGTTTGTGAAACATTGTGCATACTGTGACTTTTTATCCTCTGCTTTGGCTTCAGTCTGTATATTGTCCTGCTTTTGGTGCAAGTTTATTCCCTTAAAAGTTTGTTTGATCGACGTGTCTTGAGGAAATGTTGAACTTAAATGGAGAGACCAGAATGAGTGTTTGAGTCTTGCTGGAAGCACCTTGTACCACAGATATTCAGGCCTAAATGTTTTATCACAGCAGGAAAGCTGTCAGATGCTCCAGCAGCAGATGTGACTGTTTACTCTAAGGATTCCAAAAAACTTGAGGAAGGTATGAAACAACAACAAAAAAATATCAATAGCTTTTCTGGCAGTGATGGCAATGTTTTTTGTTGACGTTTGCCTCAGTGCCCTGTCTTTAGTGTTGTCTTTGAGTGACATGTAGAAAAAAACCCTGTCATATTTCTACAAATAACTTCATTTCCAGTGGAGAAACCAGCAGCTTCAGCAGTGTCCTCCAAAGTTGAACTTGAGAAACAGGAATCCAAAAAGAGGGTTGAAGGTATGTGGTAGAGCTGTTGAGTAATTTGTGTTCTGTTGGTGTTCATTTGTTTGTCTGGAAGCGTGGGTTTTGTTAAAGCCCTTGCTGTGACAGTATTTGTTATGAATTCCTATCTTTATGTTTTGATGAAGTGTATTTGAGTCCTGAGGGTTTTGACATGTCTTTTCCCTTTTTTTGTCTCATTGGTCGATGAGTTAAAAGTTGCATGTTGGCATTAGTACATGGACTGTATAAATTCGGTAGCATCCATTGATGCTTTTATCAAAATCCACTATTTTTCTAGTTCTCATCGGATGAATTATACTTTCAGAATTCCAGAAACCTAATGATTTGGGAGTCGTCCCTCAGCCGGAGTCCACAAATCTAGATACAAATGTGAATGACAAAGGTACAAGTAATCAGGTGCCTTCTGCAGTGTCCTCCAAAGTTGAACCAGAGAAGCAGAAGTCAGAGAAGAGGGCTGAAGGTATGTGGTAGAGTTATTGAGAGATTCAAAGAAGGGTGTTTGTGCTACGGTTTTTATTCTGTTGGTGTTCTTTTGTCTGGAAGCTTCACGAAAAGTTTACACCACAATACGTATTGTTATGTTTTGTGCTTGGGTCTTGAGGGTTTTGTCAGTCATCTGCCTCATATGTGTCCTGTTTGTTCAATGAGGTAGAAGTTGCATGTTAATACTGTAAGTTCAGCAGCATCCTTTGTTGCTTTGATCAAAATCCACTGTTCTTTTTAGCCTTTGGGCTGTTCTTGGTTGTAGATACTAAAGCTTTGATTGGATGAATTATACTTTCAGATATTCAGAAGCCCGATGGTTTGGAAGCCATCTCTCAGCCGGAGTCTGCAAAGCTCGATACAAATGTGAAAGACAAGGGTACAAGTGATGTGGTGCCTGCACAGTTTTTATGTCCCTTTTGTTGTGCCATGTTTTCCTTGATGGGTTTTAATGCACTGAATGTGTTGTTCTGGCTCGTTTTATAATTCATTTTGTGTGCAAGTTTTTTCACATTTTGGAACATTGTCATCTCAAGGAGTTTGTACGACCCCTGTTTGAATGATTTGGTGTATGCTTGGCTGCCCTTGTGTTTTGATTGGGAGTATGAGTTATTGTCTTTGTATCAGTGTTATTGTGTTTGTGTAAGTACATGTGGGCTTGTTTTGTGAAATCCATTTTTAATCTTCGTCTTGTATCTAACATGAGAGCCTCATAGGAACACACATCATAATTTTGTCATTCAATTCTCAGCTCTTCCAGTCGTTGTCCTTCGAGAACTGGAAAGCCAAAAGGCTGAGGAGGGAGTTAGTGTCACTCTGCACTGTGAGCTCTCAAAACCTGGACTCCCTGTTGAGTGGAAGAAAGAAACTCAAATCCTGAGTTGTGGAGAAAAATACCAAATGAAAGAATCGGGACTTGTTTATGAGCTACAGATCAATGATTTGAGACGTGCAGACACAGGGAGCTACTCGTGTTGTTCAGGGGACACAAAGAGCTCAGCGTCTTTAGTAGTGACTGGTATGATGGAGCTATGATGTCATCTTAAATCTTAACATTTACATTCTTTCATGAACTCTTCTTCATGTTACGTTTTCATAAAGGCTGTTCTTGACCTTCATAAATATGTGGCTACTTCTCATTCATCAGCTGCCCCGGTTGTTTTCATCAGAGAGCTTGAAAGTCAAACAGCTGATGAGGGGTGCAGTGTAATCCTGAACTGTGAAATCTCAAAACCGGATGTTTCCGTGGAGTGGAGGAAAGGAGAACTTTGTCTTTCTCCTTGTGCGAAATATAAAATTACACAAACTGGATGCTTGGCTGCATTAGTAATCCATGATGTAGATGATGAGGATTCTGGGAGTTACACATGTGACACTGCTTACCATCAGAGTACTGCTCAAGTAACTGTGAACGGTATGCTTCTAAAACATGTTGTTTGTGTAGATTGTAACTGACTGATGGCTCGTTTCTGAAAAAGACTTTTAAATAGTTTATTCGAATGTTATTTTTCGTGTATTTATCATTTGTAGTTAGTTGCTTATGCTATGTACAGGTACGACTCACTTCCACTTCTGCTGCTTTGTGACTGAAGGATAGGCTAAAAAACTGCAAACTTCCTTTTCCTCAGTTGTTTCTCCTCATTTCCTCTCCTGCAGCCAAGCCTGCCTTTTTCAAAACTCAGCTGCAGAACCTTAAAAGACAGGCAGGAGAGATTGCTATTCTTCGTTGTGAGACCTCAAAGCCGGGAGCCTGTGTAGTCTGGAGGCATGGTGACAGGGTTCTTGCATCCAGCAGCAAATACCAGCTGAAACAGGAAGGAAGCAAAGTTGAGCTTGTGATCTATAAATTGCGGGGAGCTGACTCTGGAGAATACTCCTGTGTTACTGGGGACCAGAGGACATCTGCTGTCCTCACTGTGCAGGGTAGGGGATGTCTCTTAAAGACGGTCCTTTTGTTTCTCCCTTTGGATTCACATCTTGTCTTGTGTTCCACATCACTCAACACCTGTTTGGAGATCCTGTCTTGACCACATGTACTTGTTCACGTGTTTCCTTGCCTTTTGGTCCTTCAAACACTCGTGGTTATTCTCATAAATGATTTTCTGTCAGTCTTGATCACGTCTCCCATCTCATATCCTTTTTTCTCCTCACAAACATTAACACACAAAGTATTTTATTTTATTCACTTGGTTTTCAGTCTGACAGAAGTCTTAATCCCACTTTAATCCCATTTTAGTCACAGCTTTGTGAAGCCTGTTCTCACTCAAGACAGCAAACGCTTAACTATTCTGAACTGTATGTATCTCGTCAAACAGAAGTGGAGGTCACCATCATGAAATTCTTGGAGAGCTGCGTTGTGTTCGAGGGTGAAGATGTCCACTTCCAATGTTTGGTATCTCATGAGGAGGCACCCACAGCCCAGTGGAAACTCCAAGATGTCCCGCTGCAGAATAATGAAATGAACCTGATCAAGGCGGAGGGTTGCGTACACAGCCTGACACTCAGAGGTGTCACCGCGGCTGATTCAGGAACAGTGACTTTCACAGTGGGTAACAATACTTCCACTGCATCTCTGACAATCAAAGGTAAGTCTTGGGATGAGTGAGTACTAGCAGTAGTTCCTCCAGTAACATTTGTGCTTCCTCATCATTCCTTTGGTCTTTATTTACCTTCCTTGTTGGATATCATCCCTCCTTCTTTAATCAGTGCCTAAAAAGGGTTCCCTTAAAAGGTTCTTTGCAAATGGCTGTTATTTCCTGAGGCTTCCTCTTTGTTTTCACTTTTTCTCCACTAAATACCGGCTTGTTTTCCTTTCATCTCACCTTTAATTTTTTTTCGCACTTCACTACGAGTGGAGATACATCTCCTTGTTAGTTGCATGCTCACTCCCTTTTCCATGGAAGTTTAACTCGAACTTTCTTTGTTACATTTTGATGTAGTGTTGAAATTACACACAAGTCATGTTGATTGATATTCTCCTTGTAATTCTTGATAATAGCTCTATTTTTGCACTGAATGCTGGCAGTTGCAGTCAGAACATCCTGATTGGGGTCCTGCAGAAAAACCTTTGTTTAATGTTTGTCCATGTCTCTCTGACCTTAGTCTTATCGTGGTTGTCTCGTATTGTATTTAAACACTTCTGCTTGTCAATGGTATAATTGTGTTTTATCTTCAGCATGGGGTTTTGAGCTGGTGTCAAGTGTGTCCATAAAAATGAGTATTGTTAAGATGATGCAGTTTCTGTCCGTGGTTGTTTTTTTTTGTGTTTGTTTGTGGTGGACTGTTTTTAAAGTTCATGATAGTCTGTGGTTATTTTATCAAAAGTATCGTTGACCTGTGACATTTAATCGCTCAGTTTGAGCTGCCTGTATGGAATTGGTGTTGTTCACTGGTTGAGCAACGGGTGCTTTTTGACCCTAAGAACCGTATAAATCAATCAGCCTGATTAATAATCGTCTTTCTGGCAGCTGCACCTGTACTCTTCAAGAAGGAGCTGGAAAGTCAGGAAGCCACCGAAGGAGAAAAGGCCGAGCTGTCCTGTGAGACATCCAGTCCCGACTGCAAGGTGACCTGGCTCAAAGGCTCTACCGTGCTCACCCAGGGGGAGAAGTACAGCATGGAGCAGAGGGCTGCCACTCACACGCTGGTTATACACAAACTGGGTCTGAAGGATAGCGGAGAATATATCTGTGACACAGGGGACAAGAGAAGTACTGCTTCCCTGACTGTGAAAGGTAACAGAGCAATGATTCATCTCATCTGTGTCTGGTTTCCTCTTGTCTTCGTCCGTCCTGAAGCTTGTTTGATATTTTTTCATCCGTTTTAACAAGCACTGGATCATATCAGCAACTTAAGTTTCTCTTGGATTTCACAGTCCTTGATTTTTAATGTGTGATCTCAGTTGGTATGTAGTGAAAGTCTAATTTATGTCTATTGGCCACATTTATGTTTTTTTTGAAGGTGAGGTGTCATGAATTATCATATTACAGATATGGTTAATAGATTTTAGTGATGTTAAACTTAGTTTGATATTTTGTGTTGTCAAATAGTTGTCAGTAGAACAGTGAATGCCACAGTACCACAATCATCTTTGCAGGATCAAACTTGAGGCATGAACCAATGAGTAGGTATGAAATGAGATTATGGGTCATACATCTGCTGGGCTTCGATCACTGATGCTCCATCATCCCATTCACCCTCAGAGCATGTGCGCATCATCCGAGAGCTCTGCGACATTACCGTGACCACAGGGCAGGATGCTGTCTTTGAGGTCGAGTTGTCACACTCGGGCGTGACAAACTGGGAGTGGTGGCTTGGCGACAACCTCCTCCAAAATAATGATCTGAATCAAATGAGCAGCCAGGGCCCGGTGCAGCGTTTGGTCCTAAAGATGGTGACCACGGATGAATCGGGAGATGTCGCCTTTGTTGTCGGAGAAGAGAAGAGTGTGGCCTGTCTGCTAGTGGAGGAGAAACCCAAAGGTAAAGGAGATGACATGGTCACTAAAGATTGTTCATTCCATCTTCATCGACCGCCAAACAGCTTTGTCTTGGCAAACGGAAATGCTAGCACCTTCATCATCGCCATCATCATCCTAACATGCAGCTGTGTTTTCAGTTCCATTTCATTTGTCTAATTCTAGTTTCTTTAAAAAGGAACATTAACATAATGCTAACACAAATGTTTTACTAAAGAAGATAAAATATACCTCAATGAAATTGTAATTGTCATAGTCAACAAACCTCAAAGGATTAAATATTCTGATAAAATTGTCAATTTTAATTTTAATACTATAAAATTTGTGATAGCATAAAATAATCACAGCATGCATGCATGTGTTGATGTTTATAGTTTCAAAAATATTTAAGACCCTAAAGTAAGAGAAGAGAAGTAGACTGATTATAATTGTTAAGTACGTTAAATGTAGTTTTGGGTGTCCCGTATTTGCAGTGCTAATACTAGAGAAACCACACAACACTGTGGCACTTGAGGGTGAAACTGTTACCCTGGCCTGCACCATCTCCGACCCCAAGGCCACTGTCACCTGGATAAGAAACAACACAACCATCAAAACAAGCCTAAAGTATGACCTGAAGAAAAATGGAGCATTCCACCAACTCCGTGTCCACAACCTGCTGCCCGAAGACTCAGGAACGTACACCTGTGACACCGGAGATGCACAGTGTGACGTCACCCTGACTGTGGAAGGTAAAGAAAGATGCCTCTAAAACAAAAAGTCTGATTCAAGGTTATGGACCAAGATAGGGTTGAAGTGGTCAGCTGAAATATTCTTTCAAATTCTGCTCTGGCGTCACTGAGCAGCAGTAAAACCTTCATCTGAAGTCTTTCTGGGATGTCTGTCAATTATCTCAACTCAAAACCTCAAACCTGTCAGTATCTGATGCCGTTTTAAATTCCCACCAGGTGCCCCAGCGTTCTTCCAAAAAGAGCTAAAGAACCAGGATGCGATAGAGGGTGATGATGTCACTCTGAGCTGTGAGCTGTCTAAGCCAAGTGTCCTTGTTGAGTGGAGAAAGGGAGGCATGGTCCTCCAGCCTGGTAAGAAGTATAGGATGAGGGAGGAAGGGTGCGTTCGAGAGCTCTGTATACAGAACCTGGAGCCTGAAGACAGTGGCTACTACACCTGTGACGCAGGAGACCAGCTTACCACAGCTTCTTTGGTGGTGCAAGGTAGCCTTTTCTTTAATCTTTTATCTGTCCTTGACTTTCATGTAAGAAGCACTTTCCTTCATCTTTGTGAATTCTGATGTTGCATGTCGTCTTTTTCCGTCTGTCTTGTATGACATGCTGTTTCGTTGTTGAGATAATATTGATCATGAGTAAGTAAGAGGAACATTGAACACATATGTGTATTTTTGCTCAACAGCGAAAGCAGTCGTCATTGTGAGTGGTCTTAAGAACACTGACGTCTTTGTTGGGGAATGGGCAACCTTCTCCTGCCAGCTCTCCTCTGCTAGGGCACCTGGCAAGGTGCAGTGGTGGCTTGATGGCACCTTGATGGAGAACAGCCCCTCTTGTGAGATAGGACTAAACCAGGGCAACATTCACACACTCATCTTAAAGAACCTGGCCACGGATCACTCTGGCACTGTCATGTTCAAAGCTGGCAGTATAACATCAACAGCCAAGCTCTTAGTCAAAGGTAGAACTGAGATGAGCAGTTTCTTCTTTTTAGACCCTGCAGAAATTCAATTTCTAATACAACAAACAAAAAACAGTGAACTGAACCATAAAGTTGAATTGCTATCACCCCAATAAACACATATTGCAATTTTACCTTGAAATTGGATTATAGAGTTGATGAGTTCAAAAAAATTAAAACAAATCTGAAATGTGTTTAACTGATGCGACGTGTGGTATTTTCTGCAGGGTTTCTGTAAAGAGTTTGAAGTCTGTGAAAAGACGAATGAGAGCTAGGATTTGTCTTTTCAGTGCTTCATCATGCATGAGCATCATATTTCCTTATTCCATCATTCGTATGATTAATGACAGTAGAGAGTTTAATGCTGTTAGGTGGGTGCAGCATCACTTTAAATATCAAACAGAACTTATTTAACTTTCGCTCCTCTTTTGAATTCCTTCTTAGACCTTTCTTTATGCAGTTTGTTGGGCTGACGGTATTATAACTCAATAATCACGATTATGTCTTACACCTTGGGGATTAATTATTTTGAACCCATCTTGTGGGTTTTACTTCGGTATCTGCTGCATTTTCACACATGAGATGGTTTGGTCACGTCAAGGTTTCTGGGACCTTCTGTTTATGAGGAGGCTCCGAGGGTAGTCTGAGAACTCTCCTGGAAGATTATACACATCCCGTGGCCCATGAATGTTTGGAGGAGCTGTAAAATATTACTCAGGAGGAGAGAGTCATGTAGTAACTCTTGCTAACTATGCTGTCATTGTATCGTGACGTCTTAGTATGTGTCATGAATGAAGAGATCTTCGATCTCTAATAATGTAAATACAGTTGGAAAAGAGGAAAACAGATAAATTCGAGATGCCTACCTCCCCATGGGGGTTAGATTTGTCACCCCTTGGCAAGAATGGTTTGGATTTGATCTGGGTGGCCCGGGGCCTTTGTGTGAATCTTGTTTGTTTTTGTAATTGATGAGTGCTAAATTGTAATTCCAAATTGCTCAAACAGGTCATCCTGAGGGTAAACACTCTCTTTTCTATGTGGCAGTTCTTGTTATGACTAGACCACTGTGCTGTGGATGGATCCAGCCTCCCTGTGAAACCTCGGTCCAAGCTTTAAGCATAAAGTGTATTTTTTTGAAGCACACATTTATGATTTTGAACCATTGAGTATAAAGCACAAGCATGATCGTGATTATTCTATGGTTTATTGTGCAGCCCCAAGTGTGTGTGTGTGTGTGTGTGTGTGTGTGTGTGTTCCTTCATTAGCAAATGATAAATAATACACAACTGGTGATTAAATTGGTCCTGATGATGTGACAGTTTGATAGAGAACCACTGTATAGCGTCCAGTCACTAAGGCACAACACATGTGTTAGGAAAAGTGCTGCTCCACCCATCCTTGCAGGCTGGTTGCTGTTTACCTCTTAATTCTCCATTTATTCCACCCCACCAAGCCCTGCCCCTAACCCGCAAACACTAAAAACTCTAACCCCTCATATGCCATTCTGTGAGTTTGGCATTTTTGCCCTCTTATCGCTCTCTCTTGCTTCATCAACTTAGATCACTCCTTGGCCCTCTATTCTGATCGTTTCCCTCACCCTTGACATTTGGTCTTTTGACCCCCATTTACTCCATTCGTCTTCAATTTTAGAGCTCGTATAGAAAACAGTGATCCCAGTGAGCATTGTATTAAATTTTTGACTCATACAATTTGTACTGCGGACTTCAAAAGACCCATTCTCACATAAACGTCACTTCTACTGGGGGTTATAAAGCCTACATGTCATTTGGCATGTCCTGCATTTTTCCTTAAACCTCATGGCCAAGTCTTGACTTGACCCTATGACCCCAACCTCCAGATCCCACAGTTGAAGTGGTGAACGAGATGGAGGACCTTTGGGTGGTCCAAAATCAGCCAGCTGAGTTCATCTGCCAGTTCTCAAGGCCAGTCAAAGCTCAGTGGAAAAAAGACGGGCAACCGTTGCAGCCTGACGGCCGAAGGGTGGTAGTGGAGCAGGACTGGAGTGTGGCTCGCTTGTGCATAAGCCATGTGTCAGCTGAGGACAGGGGCACATACTCCTGTGAGGCACAGGGGGCCTGCGGGGTTGCTTCACTTCATGTGGAAGGTGAGCTTTTCTCCACATGGAAAGAGCATCAGCCTTAAGTGATCCTCCTCTGGTCCTTCATATTTATAACTCTGTGGCCAAATACATGATCAGGTCCTGATCATTAAAGACTTCTTTTGTTGAAAAACATGAATGTGACTCCATAGACATCCTCTTTCTAAAAGTGTTTTTGATGTGCTTTCTTTCTCTGCTCCTCTATTTTCTACAGCTAAACCCATCGACATTGTCCAGGGCCTGGAGAATGTGGAGACCTTTGATGGAGGTGAAGCGCTGTTTGAGTGTGCTCTCTCTCGCCCCGAGAGCAAAGATTGTTGCTGGCTTCTTGATGGGAAACCAGTGAAGGAATCCCCTAATGCTGAGATTGTGACATTTGAGAGTGGTCGTCGTCATCTGCTTCTTCTGAAAGAGCTGCGCGTTACCGACAGTTGCACAGTGACATTCAAGGCTGGCACCGCATCAACATCTGCACAACTCTCCATCAAAGGTAAGTCACTGGAATCAACCTAAAAAGACTCCGAAGTTTTACTTCCGTAATATCTACACTTTAATATAAAACACTTAACTGTTAAATTTAAAGGGACTGTAAGGACTTTCTAAGTGATCTTGAAAAAGTCCAACTTCCAGATATATGCCTGATCGTAATCAACTACTTTAAATGAGATTATCTTTCAGATTGAGTTGGATTGACAACACCAGAAAGGTAAGTTAGTCTCCATGACAACATCACGCCAGCTGACGAAGTTTAGCAGTGAGAAGAGATATCTGTGTTTTTCTATGCTGAAAATGATTTCTGGGATTAATTTAGTCGTGATGGAGGACACTGGAGCTGAACTGTCAGACAGAAGAAGGACGTCAGAGCAGAATAAAGCTAAACTAGAGAATGATTGCAGCAAAGGCTAAACAACAAGCTAAGCTGTTTGTGATAATGTTCATTCCAACTCACGTGCAGCAGTTAAACTGCAGTGATCTGAACAAACTTGAGAGTCTATCAATAAAATGAAGAGAGGGTCAGACACCAGGCTGTGAGTGGCACTTAATACAGTATGGCCGGCTACTAAACTCAAGTACAAACTGACAAAGTTTGGGTGTTGTCACATTTCAAACACTGATAAATGCCTTACCTCATTGGGTTGTATTTGGTAAAATTTTGTCTTGAACAAAGAAAAGTGGTGTTAAAAAGAAGATCCAATCCCCATTTATTACCAAAACAAACATCTCCTTGTAAAAAGTCATGTCATCATGCCAGTGTGCGCGATTCCAGCCAAAAAATGTCACTGCAATCCACTTCACACTGCAAAAACTAACATCAAAGCAAGTGTGTTTTGTCTCATTTAAAGTAAGAATTGGCTTATTACACTTGATATGAGCCACATTCAACAGACAAGTCCAGGAACGTGTCTTATTTCAAGATATTAAAAGACAAAAATCAGCTCTGAATTACCTGCAACAAGTAAAAAAAATCTGCCAGTGGGGTAAGAAAAATTTACTTGTCAAGTTTAGAATAATGTCTAAATACAAGAAACTTTCACTTACTCCACTGGCAGATTGTTTTACATGTTACAAACAATTCAGATCTGATTTTTGTCTTTAAATATCTTTAAATGAGTAATTTTTCTGGACTGGTCTGCTGAATGAGGCTCATATTAAGTCTAAAGAGACATTTTTACTAAAAAAATAAGACAAAAGCACTTCCTAAGATTTCATTTTTTTGCAGTGCAAACAGATAGTCCTCGCAGTCCCTTTAACATGTTTTCATTTTCATGTGTCTCATTAGGCTGGCAACTGGATGTTGTGAAGGGACTGGAGGACAAGGTGGCATCAGTAGGAGAGAAGGTTGAGTTCTGTGTGGAGCTCAATGAGCCCATCCCTGCATCAGAAATAACCTGGTACACTAACGGAGTGGAGCTCAAGCCTAGTGACCTCTGGGCTATGAGGGCTGACGGCTGCTCTTATCGCCTTGTCCTGAGGAAGGCTCCTCTTTTACCACAACAGGAAATTACATTCGCTGCTAGAGATGCTCTCTCACTGGCCAAGCTCACTATCATCAGTAAGTGTCTGATGAATTGAAATGCGAGTAGGTGATAGTATCATCGTTTCATATCTTTGTCTCAAAATTGTATTTTCATTGAGAATTTTAAAGGTTAAATTTGTTTGCATGGCAACTGTACATCTAACAGCAGGAGACAGTCTAGATCCTGCAGAAAACATCTTAGTGCCTGATGATCGTTTGGTGAGAATCAAACATCTGCTCCTTCCATCCCACCAGCTGTACCTGACCCCCCAGAGGACCCAGAAGTCCTCAGTAAGACCAAACAATCAGTGTCCCTCTCTTGGTTCACACCTCTCCATGATGGGGGCAGTCCCATTCTGGGCTACAGGGTGGAGATGCGGCTGGTTGACAGTGCGCTTTGGCTCCCGTGTCACTCTGAACCTGTGTGCAACACAGAGTTTGTGGTTGAAAATCTGACTGCAGGGAGTGGCTACAGGTTTAGAGTGGCAGGAATCAACAGAGCCGGGATTGGTGAGCCTGTTGAGTTGCCTCAGACTGTGCAGCTTGGTAAGTGCATGTTTGGATTAGTCCATGAAATAGACTGCTGAGTTAGCATCTGCTGTTAGCAGAGGATAATTGAGCTGTTTGTTTCTTGTCATGTTGAGGCTATTTGTTAAATGTGTTTCTTTCTTTGTTACACAGAGGCAGCCACGTTGCCAGTTATCAGCCCAGGTAAGACAGTTTTTCTGCTGTTTCTTGTATTTGAAATCTGCAGGTGTATCCTCCTGAAACTACATTTGTAGTCCTTAGGAATCTTCACTCATGCCAAGTTGAATTATGCGTAATTTCAGTTGAAATTGTACAATTGCAGTTGTATCACTTTTTATGATTTTTAAAACTGATGGTCACTCTGAAATGACATGGTTGTTATAAATGTAGCGGCAAAACAGGAAAAGACAGAGATACTAGGGCAGCCAAATCTGCCTCCTGAGGCTGCAGATGAAGGTGATCTCCATGAGCTCTGGGAGGAATCCGCCAAAAAACGGCGCATGAGCCGTGAGCCCACGTTGGACTCCATCTCTGAGGAGGACGGTAAAGGTGGCCAAAAGAAATCAGAACAGAAGGAGCTGAAGGTGTCAGAGAAAGTGGAAGTGAAGTCAGTGGGGAAAGAGTCTGCTTTGATCACTAGCTCTGAAGACGAGTCTGTTTCTGGAAGTTCAACACTCGTGTCCTACCTCAAGAAAAGCAGCACGACCTCTGTGACAGCAGCCAACCAGTCAGAGACTATGACTGCTGAGAGGTTCTTTGCACACTTCCAGATGGCAGAAGAGAGGACAGTGCAGCAGACTGCAGTGACAACAACCACAGTCCAGCAGACGGATGTGAAACAGGTGACTTCAGAGGAGACTGACATCATGGAGATCAGTAAGGAGGATGAACCTGAGCTGAGAGAAGCTGCCATTAAGATTCAAGCTGCCTTCAAGGGCTACAAAACCCGCAAAGACATGCGTCCTGTCTTTAAAGATGTCTTCAAAGACCAGACCAAAGAACCTAACGGCACCATCCATCTGGAATGTGTGGCAGAGGGAAAACCTGACAAGGTGCAGTGGATGAAGGATGGAGAACCTCTCACAGATGGAAAGCACCATCACATTGATATCTACAATGATGGCACATGCTCACTAGTTATCACTGCCGTCACTACAAAGGATACAGGAGTTTATACATGTGAGGTCACCAACAAGTTTGGAGTCACTTCTCACAGCGGCAAGGTTACAGTAGGAACGTCAAGAGAATCATCTGGGCGACGGCCTCTGACTGTGGGCTACAGTGCAGACAGTGAGGCTGAGAGCTCCTCTGGTAGTGAGATGGACGAGTCACTACGGCAGGCGAGTAGACGTCTCCGACGTCTGCTGCGCACACGACTCCCCCCAGATGTTGAAGAAGAGCCGTTTGTGAGTGCAGATGAGGGAGATCTGCGCGCCCCAGATCCTCACTCCTACCGGGAGGATGACACCTACATTTACATTCGCTTTGACACAAGAGGAGAGGCTGAGGTTGCCTCAAAGAGGTTCCAGGAGATGTTCACTGTACATGGAGTTCCCGTGGAGACCACCATCCTGGACGCAGGGCCTCTGAAAGTGGAGCTGAGAATCAGAAAGATGGGTTACACACAAGACGGCACGGAGACCCCCACACAAGAGAAACAGCCACCTGCATTGTTTGCTGGAGGACCAGGTAACTTATTACATTCCTTCATTTCACTGAAAATACTCATCTTGAAAATAAAGCTGTGGTCTGATTATGATGTGTGAAATGCATATTTTCTATATATTTAGCGCGTCGTCCTGTGTTTCTTTGTTATTTCAAGTTTCTCTGACTGTTCTTCTTGTTTCTCAGCCGCACCAGTCTTCTTGACCGAACTTCAAAGTCAAGACGTTCCAGACGGCTACCCTGTTAGCTTTGACTGTGTGGTGATCGGCAAACCCCCTCCCACTGTCCGCTGGTATAAGGACGGCAAACTGCTGGAGGAGAACGACCATTACATGATCAATGAAGACCAAGAAGGCTGCCACCAACTCATCATTACCACTGTGCTGCCCACCGACATGGGCGTTTATCGTTGCACAGCTGAAAACAGCAGCGGCATCGCTGCCACAAAGGCTGAACTCAGGGTTGACAGTAAGTGAAGTTGCATTCGTTAAAAGCACGCGATTGTTTTCCAGATACTCGTTCGATGAAGACCAGTGCCAAAGGACAATTACAGAGTGAAAAAATGCTGTAAAACTGTCTGAGTGTATCGATTAGTTTCTTTGTGTTTTAGTGCAGTTCTGTAAAGAAAAAAAAAAACAGACTAAACTGATAAAACCTTGCATGGACATGATGTTGTTAGGAGATTTTTCATGTATAGCTTTTTATATTGATGATGTGCTGTCAGGGCTTTAAAAACTACAAAAAGTAAAACGTGGGAAAATTCATGGTTGGAGGAAATGGAATTGGATTAACTTACTTGTGTTGCAGCTAAGCTTTCTGAAAAGTCATCTCATAATTCTCCAAATCCTTTCCATCAGTGTCTTGCAGCTCTGATTATGACACAGCAGCTGATGCTACAGAAACATCTTCCTATGTCAGTGCCAAGGGCTACATGTCCAGGTGAGTTTATTATAAATAATGCTCCATATACTGTAGCTTTCAAAAATAAATGTATTAGTTCTTTTTTATATTCATACACGCAAAATTCTCTCCTCTTGCAGGGAAACTGAGACATTTGAGTCTGTAGCTGAAGACGATCAGCTTCCTCAAGTTGTGGAAGAGCTTCATGATGTTCATGTTAGTCCAGGTTCTCCTATTGCCAAGATGCAGCTTAGAGTAAAAGGTAATTTCATCAAACTTAAGGATTGATTCATCAAATACTGGTTGTGACTCTTTCCATTAAATAAAAAACATGTCTTCCAGGCTTCCCCAAACCCAGAGTATACTGGTTCAAAGACAGCCACCCTCTGCGACCTTCCAAAAGGATTAGGTTGCTAGCAGAGAGGGATAGCCACGGTGTAGAGATCCATGAGGTGAAGAAAGAGGATATGGGAGAGTACTCTGCTTACATCAGCAATGCAGCTGGTTCTGCTTACTCCTCTGCCCGTCTGATAGTCCTGCGTATGTATGCAAATCCCCAAACAGCTACATCATCAAGTAATATGTTTTCTATTGCGCATAAATGTTTACAGATACAGTAACAACTACATTTTGCAACAGGTCCAGGAGAGATTATGCCTCAGGACAAAAGAGGTAATTTGTCTGTTATCCTTTAAACTTACAAAAATGAAAACATGAAGTATTTCTTAAATGCCTGTGGTTTTGTTTTACATCCTATTTCTACAGACCCTAAAGAGCCCCTGGTGCCTCCACGTTTCATTGAAAGGTTCAGCAACAGGAAGGTCAAACAAGGAGCCAGCATCACTCTCTCCGTCAAAGTAGAAGGTCAGTTTGCTTTTCTGTTGTTGCTTCAAATGATCAAAAATCTTTCAAAAAGTTCTTCTGAATTTACACTGGTCCCTTCTTCTGTTTTAGGGTCTCCCACTCCAACGGTGTCTTGGCTGAAGGAGGAATCAATGGAGGATGTTTTGTGGATCAAACCTGAAACAAAGGGATACAAAATAGCAAGCTCAGGTCGCCAGCACAGTCTCATCCTGATGGACGTGGGCACAGAATACACGGGCGCTTACACCTGTATCGCCACAAACAGGGCAGGACAGTCGATCTTTACTGCCCACCTGGAGGTTGATGACAGTAAGGAAACCACAGAGATCTGTAGAGTTCTTACAGAAAATATGCTGATATAAGCTTCTTACCTAGGCATCGTCCTTGTGTTTGTTGTGTATTGTAGCACCGCAACCAAAGAAAGAGACCAAAGCTACAGAGTAAGTTTTTCTGAGAAATTATAGATCCAAAGTAGCATTACACCTTTAAAAAATCTGTTAACAACAACACACAATACATTTAACAGTCTGCTAGCATGTGAAACACATGTAACACAACACTTTATTCTCCTCAGGGTTCTTGGGATTACAGTCAGTCCTCCAGAGGAGGAGACTAGCAGAGGAAAAGGTTAGTCTAGCTGAGTGTTTATTATTCATGCTAGCATGATGTTCTGTATGTTTTTGTAAATTAACTGTTGAAGAAGAAGAAAGAAGAAAAACACTATGGAAATGTTGGTTTTCAAGCCTCTTTGTTTATTTTTTTAGAGGGTAAAATACCTTTCCTAGGTGAAGTAGGAACAGAGGAATTCCTTATGAAACTCACCTCTCAGATCACTGAAATGGTATCAGCAAAGATTACCCAAGGTAAGACTACATTTTGAAAAAGTCAGTTGTATTTACCATGATTTAAATACAATATATACATTATGTGAATCCAGATTGCTGTACTGTTAACCCAAAAGCTGTTATAGAGGACGAAAAAGCCTGACTTGAGTTAACTTTAAACAGAAGAGCGTTTTGAATGTTCCTTCGGCTAAACGCTGCATAAACAAGCCCAAGTTTAGTTTAAATCAAGATAAAGCAAGGACTTTTCAATATTGCAGCTGTTATCAAGCTTCTGCCAGAGTGCTAAAAGCTTATAATAATATATGTTAATATAAATTATGTTACATTATATGTTGTTGTTAATCATTTGTTGTCGTTGTTTTGATTAAGTGTCTATTGCATGCAGCCAAAGCTTGCTCAAACAGAAAAAATGATTACTTTAACAAAAACTCCCTTTACCACAGGGTCTGCATCTATATGCAAATATCTATGCACAGATATTACTGCATAATGAATATTGAACAATGCAAGCTGCAATAAATGCCTTGCAATCTAATGAAGATGCAGAAAGTGTGTCAATAATCCAGATGTGCAGTGTCACAATTCTTTGTGTTTTGGTTAAATTCAGTGAATTTCTACTGGTGGTTCAAGAATTTGTGACGTGTCGTTATGTGTGAATTCTTTAACAATAAAATTCTTGAATTGGAATTCACTCTAGAATAAGTCTGATATTGACACCAGACTTAAACATGTGTGTCTCTGTAGTGCTTCTCCAGTGCTTGATTTTAAGCATGCTTTGCTTCATCCATCAGTAAAAGAACCGATTCAAACCTCTCATCACTACTCAGAGACATCATGTCCTTACCACATTTACATCCATGAGTTAAGCAACCCAACAAAACCAACTCATCCAACCATTGGTTTGTTATTCAGACAGCTTACAGAATCAGGAAGTGCTCCAGTGGATGAAATCTTGGCCCAAAACTACCAGTATGTATCCAAAGTGCATCAACCTCATAATTAATATACATATCATTTAGTTATATCAGTAAGATTTATTAACTGAGCAGATCAGTTTGACTTTATACATAACAAAAATAAATACAAGTCTTATATCTTAAAGTGCGGTAAGACAAATTTTGTTTTCTTTCTTGTTAACAAGTCTTTTTCCCTTTTCATGCCGTCTGTGTCCCTTTGTAACTCTGAATGCATCATCAGTCCTGTCTTATAACGTTTTTTATTGATATACATGCTCACAGATGGACATGTATGCAAAGAGCTCAGATAATAAACATTATTTGTTCTGTAGCTGTTTTTGCTGTCGTAGAATTACTAACTATCATAGAAGCATTTTGAATTGACTGCTTGTTTTCTTTACAAAAATGTGGAACTCATTCTAACTAAAAGCTAAAACAGTGTAAAGTGGTGCTGATTTTCATGCTTTGGAAGACAGAAGCTATGTGAGCAAAGCACCAGTAGATGTCAGCAGTGAGTCAGTTTTTGCTTCAAATCTTCCCTTGAGCCATCTGGTTTTGATCCCCAGCCAGCGCCGACAAGCTTTGTGAAATGGGCACTAATAACGGCTACAACTTCTAGAAAATAACCAAACTCAAACAATCCCTTCCCTTTCTGCAGCATAAAGCTTTTTGCCTTATATGGTAACAACAAAAGGATATTTTCAGTGGTAGTTCCTTTACTTCTGACTTTTCCTCCTCCATCTTTGCTGCCTTAGCTTCCCTACGCGTACCAGGTGTGGACAGTGATGATGAAACCAAGACCCCAACTGCTTCACCTCATCATGGTCGATCTCGCCCTCCCTCACTTATTGCTGACTCCTCCTCTGAGTCAGATGAGGGGGATGCACGAGGAGAGGTGTGTGGTTTATTAAAAACCTGCTGTATGTCTTCTTATTGTTTCACTTAAGCAGTTATTTCTTATAAACATATTCGCATAAAGACTTATATTTAATTTATTATCATGTCATATTTCAGTTGGGACCACATCTTCAACTATCTATATTTTACACTTAAACATAAAACTATACAATATTGCTCTAAAATAAATACAAAATTCAATAAAACAGTTTATATTGAAAAAAAATGTAATAAAACATTTGTGTCATAATCTTGAAAAATAAATGTAAAAAATCTAGAACTTAATCTAGAAATCTAGAACTCTTAATAACAGTAGTACAAGACTAAACAGCTCTACACAATCCTACGTTTGCGATGATGATGTCAGTCACTAACATATTCTTCATCCAAACAGATGTTTGACATCTATGTGGCGACAGCTGACTACACCCCCACCATAGCAAGCAAAGAATCCATCTCTCTAAAGGAGGGACAGTATGTTGAGGTTTTGGACTCAGCTCATCCTCTCAAATGGTTGGTCCGGACCAAACCCACTAAAACCACACCATCCCGCCAGGGCTGGGTCTCACCTGCCTACCTGGACAAGAAACTCAAAGTACGTCATAAAGCTACAAGACATCAATAAACCAACTTTACCTTTCAACTTTTGAAACCTTCAGACATTAAAGTAAAGATTTTTTTCTCCAGCTCTCTGCAGATACCACTGATCTCCCAGAAATGAATGTAGAGGAGGTTTCTGAGGGAGAATACAAGAGAAAATTATTGTAAGTAAATCTGCCCTCACTTAGCTAAAACAGTACCTACCTGAGATATCATGACTAACTTTTATTTCCCCCCTCCTAGCCAACTGATCCAAGATCTGATAAATGGTGAATCAGAGTTTGTAAAGGAGTTTGAGTTCTTCACCTCTCATCACATGAAGCATGCAGACAGCCCTGATGCTCCTCCTGATGTTAGCAGCCAGAAGGAGGCCATATTCAGGAACATGGACGATATCAAATCCTTCCATAGCAAGTGAGTTCACCTCATGGAGATCATCCCTCTATCTAAAAATGAGATACAGTGCATTGATTTCATGTAATTATCTTTTAAAGGGCATTCCTTCCGAAGTTGAATGAATGTGACACAGACGATGATGTGGCCATGTGCTTCTTGAAGAACAAAGAGGGCTTTGAGAAGTACCTCCTGTATCTTGTCGGCCAGAGTTTGGCTGAAGCTGCTGTCAGCGACAAAACTGTGCATCATTTCTTCAAGGTAACACCCTAGCTGTTGCAGCTTTCATTCTACTTCCAGCTGCTTTGTGACCGCATGTAAACTCTGCACCATTAATTATTAAATATAACACCATGATCACGTTGTAGGAGTACACTGACAAAGTACAAGCCAGTGCAGACCCTGCAGATCCTCCGGTACGAAGCATCAACGCCTGCCTCCAACAACCACTGGAGAGGATTCAGAAGTACAAGGCAATCCTTAAGGTGACAGCTTTGACACATGATATGCATGAACTCCTGTGAGGATACATGCTCTTCGTTACTGAGTGGAAACACGTCTCTTGCACATGTGAGGCATCTGGTTTTGAATCTGTATCACTTTCACTGAAATCTCTCCTGTGACAACTTTAGGAGCTCATTCGAAACAAGGCGAAAAACGGTCAGAACTGCTGCCTGTTAGAAGAAGCTTACGCCATGGTGTCGGCACTCCCTCAGCGCTCTGAGAATACACACCATGTGTCCATGATTGAAAACTATCCAGCCACACTGGATGTACTGGGAGAGCCGATCAGACAGGTAGATGGAATTACTGTTGGGTACAGAATAAATGTGTCTGTCCAAGTATATTGATTTATTTTATCTCTGGAAACAAGGGACCCTTCCAAGTATGGGAAGGGGCTCCAGGAATCAGGTCGTCTTCCAGAGGTCACCACCGCCACTTATTCCTGTTTAAGAACTACTGCATCATCTGCAAACCAAAGAGAGACAGCAACACTGACACTCAAGCATATGTCTTTAAGAACATGATGAAGGTTAGTCGACTTTATTTTCTTCCTTTAAAGGATCTCTTATTGAATGTGGGTAGCCTTCATTCTGTTCTCTGTGTCCTGTTGCAGCTGAATAACATCGATGTGAACGAGACAGTAGAAGGAGACGAAAGAGCCTTTGAGATTTGGCATGAACGTGAGGACTCTGTGAGGAAATACACTCTGCAGGCTCGCACCGTTACCATCAAGAACTCCTGGCTGAGGGACTTCAGAGAGCTGCAGCAGCGTTACAGCCTACCTGCATGGAGTGAGGACACTTTTTTCCCATACATCCTTCTCTCTTTGATTTTTCAGAAGGTATATTTAAGATCCTCTCACTTAAACATACTCTTAAACATTTGCAGGTCCTCCTGACTTTGACGAAATTCTGGCAAACTGCACCGCAGAGCTTGGCCAGACTGTGAAGCTGGCCTGCAAAGTCACAGGAGTACCCAAACCTACTATCACGTGGTACAAAGGTACACCATTGAGTCCATGCTTATAAATCATTTTCTTTGTATACAATATGTGCCCCATTCCGTCTCAAAGTCTTGAGCTTCTCTGTTTCATGAGTGAAATCTTTACTTTCTGGATTTAGACGGACGTGCTGTGGAGGCTGATCCTCATCACATCATCATCGAGGACCCCGATGGCTCCTGCACGCTCATTCTGGATAACATGACAGCAGATGATTCCGGCCAGTATATGTGCTTTGCTACAAGCTCAGCTGGTAATGCCAGCACTCTCGGCAAGATCACAGTCCAAGGTAAGCACACAGTGCTAGTTGCTGTTCTTTGGTCTTTTTATTCAGCTGCTGTAGTGACACCAGATATTTATTTCTCCTAGTGCCTCCTCGTTTTGTGAATAAACTGAGGAATACTACATTTGTCGCTGGCGAGGACGCTCAGTTCACCTGCGTCATTCAGAGCGCTCCAACCCCTAAGATCAGGTTTGTACGCACACATCAGTGACGCTTGATAAGTGTTCGATTCAGGAGTTCCTTTGAATGTCAACCGCTTCGTCTTTGAACTTTTCTCCCTCTGCATCCAACTCTTCGTGGTCCAGGTGGTTCAAAGACGGCAGGCTTCTGACTGACCAGCAGAAGTTCCAGACTTACAGCGAGCTTCGAAGCGGGGTTCTAGTCTTAGTGATTAAAAACCTGACAGAGAGGGACCTGGGTCACTATGAGTGTGAGGTCAGTCGGTCAAACAAAAAAGAGAGAATTAATTTGACTTATTCTCAATATCTGGTCTTCAATCTTGTCATCTGATGTGAGTTAGCTGAAATGATCTTCCCTGTTTTTCCCAGTTGTCCAACCGTCTGGGCAGTGCCAAGTGTGCTGCTGATTTAGTTCTGCCCTCTGCTGTAGCTCGCACTGGTGAGCAGGCCATCACTATTGAAGGTATGAACTTAACTTTGAGAAACCACTTTCTCTAAACTCTTTTTATGACATGAGTATTTTTAATCTCATTATTTATGTTTAAAGCTTTTCTCCTCCTTACTTTGTTCTCTGTGCTTCTCCTCTGAACAGTTACTGAACAGGAGACAAGGATACCAAAGAAAACCATCATTATGTAAGTGTGAAGCAGCTAAAATTATCCTCCAAGCCTTTCTGTTGTGTATTTGCACAGCAGATGATCGTCCCCCTGCCAGAACATGTCCTCCATATTTTAGTATTCTGAACAAATGGTTGAAATGGCAAGGGAAGGCGGCTTTGCTTTCCTGTGTTTCAGCGGTGTGGTGGTCGATATATCGATGTAGGTTTTGCGTAGCTATGAAAACAGATAGGAAACGACGTAAAGACTTTGTTAAAAAACAAAAACATTCTAGCCAACAAACCAATCAATCCCTTTACGTCCCGCAGCTCTTGCCATTGTGGAAATGCTGCTCCATTGTTTACTCTCGTTTTCGCTCTCTCCATATCCTAACACTTTTTATTCGTTGCTTTTCAAAAAAACAAGAGACCTCTTCCTCTTTCTCTGCGTAGCAGAACTTGAGGGAAGAATTGGGGCCAAGAACTTTGGCTGCTGTTTCTTAGCCTCCAGAGACCGAGTCGTGTCCAAAGACTGAATAAGGTCATTCATCTCAGATCGAAACATATGATTGGATGTACTTATCGCTGCCCTGCTGCTGACACAGACAGCAGACTTTTGTCATAATAGTATCAGTGCACTATGTGTACAACTTGCTACCAGTGTATAAATGAATTTTTGGCACTTATTGAGAAAAATGCATTTAACCTGCATTTAACATAAACTGTGCATTATTCCTTTATTATGATTAAAAATTTAGGGAAAACTCATGTAAAGTTGAATTTCTGGGTAAAATGACTAAATGTATTTGGTGCAGTTTTCTATGCATGTGTTTGTATGAGTGTTTTCTCCTCCCGTGCTCCCATTGATGCATTATTGTGTCGTATTCAAAGCCTGAGTGCAAAGGATTCTAACACAGGGATGGTGAAAGGATGGGCTGTCTTCTTTAACCCACAACTTTATTACTACAGCTCCTCACACAGCGCTCATAATTGCATCGGACACACTGTGCTGGAGGAAGAGACGAAGTGCTCCAGCAGATTTCAATACGTCCTGTATTTCTTTAAGTCTTAATTAACTTCCGTAACTTTATTTTCTCTGACAGTGAGGAGACGATAACCACTGTGGTGAAGAACCCACGTATGAGGAGGCACAGATCCCCTGGTTTGACTCTTGCAGGAGCCCATCGCTCTGAGACTTCAACCCCAGAGCCCCCGACATCCAGGCAGAGGAGGACGCCCACCACAAGGAAGACCACCATCCCCACAGTGTATGTCACTGAGGCACAGGGTGCTGAAGCCAGAGTCATGGAGAGCAGACCCAGGTGGGTTGAGGTAGAGGAGGTCATTGAATATAAGGTCAACAAATCTCCCAGGCTGCCCAGGAGGAGGAACATCTCACCAGCCGTGTCCGATCGTGCGTCCACTCCATCCAGACCAAAAAGGTCTCCACCGGAAAACCCAAACGCCAACAACTCCAACAACAAGCTGGTGGAGCAGACCCAGCTGCAGGGAGACATCAGCAGCCAGCCTCTCTCATGGGAAGAAGAAGAAGGTCATGTGACTTCTGATTCTGCCCCTGCTGAGCCACATGAGCTCTCCTCTGTTCTCGCCGCAGCTGGAGACAGCAGCGAAGACCAGGATGATCAAGAGACCGTCATCTTTGTCCCGGATGATGACGAAGAAGAAGATGATCACAGCTCGTTCAAAAAGCAGGAGGCTAAGATTCTGACTCAAGGAGGACGTGTTCTGACCCTCGAAGACTTGGAGGATTACGTTCCAGAAGAAGGAGAGACCTACGGCTCCTCTTCAAGCACGCACAAACCTCCCGTGGAGAAACCCTGTGAGATCTCGGTTCTCCAGAGGGAGATAGGCGGCTCCACGGTGGGGCAGCCCGTGCTCCTTAACGTAGGGAGACCCGCCGCAGTCCCAAGGCAAAGGAGCGGCTTCTTCGGTCGTTTCAGGGAGCATCTCTCGAGCAGCCTTTTCACGTCTGCAACTCCACAAGCCAGCGGAGCTCGATCCAGGGTGGAGAAACACATCCCCATCACGGTGAGCCACGCCAAGCTGGAGGTGAAGCCCTCTTACTGCTCTGAGGTGCAGAGAGTCGAGGGGGGGCAGCAGAGCTTTAAAACCAAAGTGTCGACTCAGATGTATGGCTACACATCAGTGGGCAACACGGTCAACATTCAAATCAGCCAGAAGAAGTAGTTAAAATATTTATTAGTCTAGTTCCACAAACCCTCTTTAGTCTTAAACAGGGACACTCAACTTAGAAGAACACATATCCAAACCTGAAGTTTGTTCACTGCATTTGACAAACCATTCCTTACTGAAGCTGCCATCAGAGGAAATCCTCTGAGTCTTGAAAAAGTAGATAAAAAGCCCCTGCTGTAGCTGAGTTACACCTTTGAATTTAACAGGTTTATGACCATTTGTGCCGTCGTGATGAAAGATCACAACTCCTGACTGAGTGAGGTAAAAAAAAAAAGAAAAAGAAACACACACTTAGACACACTCAAACCAAATCATGGACGTTGATGTAACACATCAACTGATCATTGTGTTACACTTTATAACGAATCTTACAGAAATGATTCTGTGCAGGATTGAGGTTTATATTTTACAGTTTCACTTCTGTCTGCCTTCAAGCAGTGCCTTAGATGACAACAGTGAATGTTAAAGTCAGTGACGGCTCAGGAAGGCATGTCTTGCAGGACGCCGTCTGGTCGTCACTTTTGAAAATTTTCTCGACTCACTTGTTGGTTTGTGAAAGATAATTTGCTGAGCAGCTTTTTTTTTTTAAAAAAATAACCACTGTACAAGCAAATGAAGAAAATCAATATCAGCTCTTTCTGTTTGGCTGAATTTACGTCTGTTTTTTTCTCTCTCTCTTCCATTGATCGTGAATGAAACGTTATACTTGTCTGACATGTTTCTGTCTGCAGATGCAGTGAGTTTACTTGTGAATTGACAGGATGTCGCAGACACTCATGTGTTAGTCAAAGATATTTTTAGAATGAGTGACTGCATGTTTTTTGTTCATCTAGAGTTACCTGATCTGTATTTTACTGCAATCAAACGTTTGTGCCACAGACTGTAACTGTACTTGAGCTGACAGATTTACTACCTTTTCAAAGCGAATATTTAAGTGACTAGAATTAATACCAGGCTGGTGTTTGTGATGTTTTCAAAGGTCTTTTAGTCAGTTAGGGATTCTTTATGTATGAATATTTAAGCACTAACAGATTGAATTGCTTCTACTGTACATGTGTAGTTTTTGGAAATGTGTTTGAGTACTCAGTGTTGAATCAAATAAATGTACTGATAAAAAAATAAATGATTCAGTTTCTCAAACATTTGTGATTCATAACCCACATAGAACACTTCCCTCTTCCAGTATTGTAATGTTTTATTTTAGTCCTAACAAACAATATTGTGTCACTGCTGGAGGTTTCACAGAATTAGAGGAATACATGGTGACTTTTTATAATAAGCACAGAATTGGAAGAGTTGGTGAAACTGCAAACCAGAGGACTGCATGCATCCGAATAATGTAACATTTTTCCACTTTGAAAGAAAAGAAAAGAATACGTGTGTCCAGGAATGGTTGTAGCAAGGAGCTGAAAAATGAAAGCTATTTTCAAAGAATTATATTTTTAAAAAATCAAATTGAGCAAATTTCAGCTTAACATGATGGATCAGACAGGTTTCATTTTCTGAGATACATTAAAAAAAACATTCAGATTTCCTTCAAAGTTTTTAACAGCTATAATAGTCTACTTAATGTTAATGTACTGTACAAATAAAGCTGCAATGTAAAAATAAAAAAACGTACAAATTTACAACTATAAAAAGTAAACATGAAATTGTTGTTTAAAAGCTTTATTTCATGTGAGGTGGTGTATTTTTTTAAAACATCATCCTTCTCTAGCACAACATTAATCATATCTATACAGCAAACGTAAATGGAGTTAGCTAGCACACATTTACACTACGTGAAAGTAAACAGCGGCCATGTTTGAGAAATCAGTTGTAGTGCTGGAGTTTCCCCTCCTGGATGAAGTTTGTGCAGGGGTTCGCTCCCTCTGTAAATCCTTTTCACCATCACGACTGGTTTCACAAAAAAAAGAGAGGCAGCATCACAAGCCGTCTCCAACCAAGACGTTAAGAGGTTAGCTCTCTCACACCCTTGAAGGACAGGTTTATCCACATGATGGAATGAGTTTTCTTTCTCTTTGTAAACCTGCCCAACACGACATACCTTAAACAAATCCAGTCACATAACAACTAAGCATTACTGGAGCATCTATCACAGACGACTGGAAATGAAAATAGGAAAAATGCTTCCCACTGATAACAAAAGTGTTCCACTTTTACATTCTCCATATTAAATATGAATAAAAACTCCTAAACACCATGAAAAGTCTATGTCTTTTTGTATCCGCTAAGGGATGTCTGAGCTTCAAAGACCATCGGAGGGAATGTTCTTGAACTTGAAAGGAGGTCCCGTGGTTTTTGTGAGGAGCGGCTGGACGAGATCGTTAATGATTCCGCTCTCTCCTACGAAGACGCGCTGATTTCCCTGACCTTTGTGATTTCCTGAAAAGGAAAGAAAATAATCACATCCTTGTGATGATCAATCATCATCAAATACTTATCACAGCGGTGTAAAAGCTGCAGTGAAATGAAGTGATGACTCACCTCAAGAAGAGCCTGTTTCAGCTCGTCATAAGCTACCTCCAAATTATCATTGATGATTACAATGTCGAATAGCCCCGGTTCTTTACCTGGGAGGAGATAAGTGTCTGATCAGAGTTCTGTATTTAAAGGTTATGTGGTTACACTCTCTGCTTATGAACCACAAATACTTACTAATCTCCATGTCCACTCTGGCTGCATGTAAACGCTTCTGAAGGCTTTCCTCTGACTCTGTTTTCCTGTCTCTTAAACGCTTTTCCTGAAACAAAATCAACACTCTATCAGCTGAGGTTACGAAGAAATATTGCAGCACCCAAGACCTGTGTTACAAGGTCCCATCAAAACAAAGACAAGTCAAAGTCACACCCATGAAGCACTCTCTTCAACAACTGGGGGAGCGCTTTATTGATTTAAGAATATCTGTGCTTACCAGGATGTCCATGGAGGGAGGCTGGATAGTGATGTAGATGGGATTGAGGTCGGTTTTCTTGATGTTCCTCACACCCTGCATGTCAATGTCAAGTATACAGATGAGGTTTTTGGCCTGGACATCCTGCACGGCCACTTTACTCGTCCCGTACATGTTGCCAGAAAATACTGCATTCTCGATGAATTCTCCGTTGTCGATCCCCTCCTGCATCACCTCTCGTGTCACATAATGATAATCTGAAACCGCCACATGAACACATAAACAAACAAACAGCTACAGTAACAACATGCAGGAATGAGGTGATGTAGTGTTAGAGGGGTGGAGGCAGGAGGAGCTGTACCTTTCCCGTTCACCTCTCCAGGTCGAGGGTTTCGTGTTGTATCTGAGGTTTGAAAAAAACACAACATTTAACTCGTGTTCTGAAACAACAAAGATTAATGTGCCGTTCTACAAACAAAATCAGCAAAAAGAAACTCTATAATGAAGATTTAATTACATCCCTTCACTGTTGTTTAAAAGCCTGTCTGTATTTTTATTCTGCATCCAGGAAGGACCTCAGTTTCAGAATGCCTCATCTCCTTGTCTCAATACACTTTCTGTTGCGCCGCTTGCTTCTTTTTCGCTATTCTTAATGCAAATTATCCTGCTGGTGTTGACAAAGTTAGTATCAAAAGTCCCGCCTTCTTTTGATTTTGATTGGTGGGTGAGGCAGAATTTGCATTGATGAGTGTAACAGAGTTCTTAAAAGCTAAACTGTTCACACCTGACGATCCCGAGCTGCACAAGGTTTTTTTTTTTAAACTCTTTATTTAGTTATTTTTGTTTATGTATATATAAACAACAGAAACAAGGTCAGTATATAACATAAAAAAATAAAATAAAGAAAATATATAAAATAAAACAGTATAGGGGGGCATACAAATTCTCATTAAGTTGAGTGAGCGAGCTGCACAGGTTTTTAATAGAAAATACACACTACTGAAGAAAAACACTGTTAATGGACACAGGCCCTTATACTGTTTTTTTTTTTTTAACATTGGTGGAAAAAATGGCAGGAATTCAGAACAGCACACTGCTTTGAATATTTTTTTCTTTGTTATGCCATTTAATAAAGTGACAAACTGAGAGGAAAGAAATGTAAAACAACTATATCTGCAATAAACTGCAATGGTTTACATACTAAATTATTACATACATGCTGGATTTTTTTTTTTTGTTTTAATTTTTTATAAGTCAAAAACTTTCTCATCTGGAATTATGGCATGATGCAGCAAATGTTAAACACAAATGTGCAAAAGAAAAGCTAAGAAAGACAGATAGATGTGCTAAATTGATCTGAAATGGAAAATCTAAAAATGGACTGAGAACTTTATACCCACTTTACAAAGAGGTTTTTATTTTCCATTTTAATCACTGTAATACAGTTAAATGAATTTTTGAATATGTATTATTTTTTGAACATTATAAAGGCTGATTATGAGAGAGTGATGTAAAAAAAAAAAACATTTGCAGTAGCTTTATACGAGATAAAAAATGATGCACAAGCACACTTACGAGAAACGCTGAATCCAAACACACTGTCGTATTCCTTCATCAGCCTCTTAAGCAGCGTGCTCTTCCCTGCCCCGGACGGGCCGCTCATCACCACAGGCCTGGGTCCAGCCATAGCTTATGAAAGGGAGGAGCAGAGAGGAGAGTTTAGTGAAAGGGAAAAAAAGTGGGTGAGGCGACCACAGGGAGGGTGTGGTAACACATATCCAGTAGAGTCTTCTGGCATGAGTCATAACAGGACCGAGTCTGTCTGAGCACAAACGTGTGGCATTTCACCAAAAACACAACAGAACACCAGGCACTAACAAGTTTCCACAAGTCATGTGCTGATGTGATGATGAGCTCTATAAAATGATCAACCAGCAGTTTCCAGTGATGGTGCAGAAACCTCCCTGTGAAGAAGAGGCAATCAAAGGTGCTGCAAGCCTTGAGGTTACTATAGTGACGCCCAAGGAACGACTACTCACTAATTGGAGAGCCCTTACTCTGCTCTTGACGGGTGGAACCGTCTCAAAAAATCAGTTCAACACAGAAATATGAAGTCCTTTGACTAAATCTTGAATCTATCTGATCACTCACAAACAGAAACAAAAACGTCACGGGGAAACCTTTGCAAACAAGCTACATCAACATCTTAACTTTTTCAGTAGTGAGATGAAATCTACCCTGAAATCGACCCTTTTTTTTCTTTCATCACTATCAAGTTCTTGGCAAGCTACTTCATTTTTGAACACAACAGCAGCTGTATTTCTCCTTACCGTCACGCAGAGCTCGAGCAGACAGGGAAGTGCGAGTGAAGAGAGTGAGGGTGTGACTGTGTGTGAGGGTTGGTTTGTGTACAAGAGTAAGAGGGAGGAGAGGGAAAGAGGGCAGGACCACACACGGCTGACACACAAATCAGTTCTATTTTTAAGGATTCGTTTAGATGATGAGTCGGTTTCTGCATCATGATCCAAAAATAGCAGTAAAAATCCTTCTTCTGTGAAAACTGAGGAAATAAAAAAAGTGTTATGTTTGCGCCAGCGTAAAGCACAAACCAGCATAACAGGAAGTAAGCTTGTTATTGGACCCGTGAGTGATTTAAATGACTGAAAAGTATAACAATGCAAATAATCATGAAATGTTCATTACTTACATCAGTGTCAGGTATCAGACAGGTTGACTATTATTCCAAGAACTAGGTATTCCATATGATATGATGAAATATATAACCTTAGATCCAAAATATAAACAAAAAGCCAAGAAGAGCTTTAAAAACTAAATTATTCTACTTGATTTTGGCCTCTGGAGCATGTCAGGCTAAAATCCCTGCATTCAGCACCATCCTGTCTCCAGGCAAATGCGATGCAGCGAGTTGCTCTCTGCAGGTGCAACTGACAAGAGGCATTCTTCGTCTCCTCTTGAATGCGGCACACAAACAAGACGCAGCATGGCAAAGAAAAGGGGATGGATTTCTTTTTCAGGAACTAGAGAAGAAGAAGAGTGAGTCATTTTTGACCCAGTAAGGATATCAGCTCCTGTCCTGACCTTCAGCCCTGGAGTTTTATGAGACCCATCACAAGTAATAAAACTAAAAAGCTAAAGGCTGAAACATACTACTAATATTTCAGTCACAGATTATCATTTCAGGTGATGATTTATATAAAAAGCTAAAGAAATTAGACTTTATCTCAAGATTTAACGCCAAAATAATATTCACTTACTTCCCATACTGTGATGCTTACGAAAAAAGCAAAACTGTCACATTAAAGAACTGTAACTGAATGACGCTGAACACTTTTGCTTGATATATGACTAACCCATGTGTGATAATCAAAACAGTTTGCTGATAATAAAACCATTTCTTGTTCTTGCTCCAGAAACCATCTACATAATTATTTTTTTAATTGTTAAATAAAGTTGGATTTCAACTGAGATCGTTTTTGCGCAAACCTGTTTTAAAAGTCTCCAGTTTTCTTTTTTAAAATATTTTGATGACTGATTTTTTTTTCACGAGTAATAATTTAAAAATTACCATTTGTTATGGTTATTTACTGTTTTACAGACAACAATAGTTATCAATTCAAAACCTCAAAGATACTGGTTAACTTATGATCAAATCCCCTCAAATCCAAGTCAGAGAACATTCCACTCTAAGACAAGAAATAAACAGCCTGTAGTTTCACAATCTGCCCTCACTTACTACTACTAATTGGAAGCTGCACTGTCCTGGACTTTGTCCATGTGCACTGAGCCTCATGTGATTGATATTTCCTGTGGCAAAATTGAAATCATGTGGACTCTATCAGGGCTGAGGAGCAGGAGAGTCTGCTTCTCATGTTGATTTAACATTACATCTGTGGGGTAGATCAATTTAAACATATAACCTCAGGATTTGGGTTTTTCCGTCATTTTTAATTTCTGATTTTAAATCATCACAATATCACTAATCATGCACAGTAATTTAAGTACACTTTTTTCCACCCAAGAATGTCCTTCAGGCAGTGTTTAATGTCATACGGGTAATGTTGTTTGGCCAGTTTACCCTGCAGTAGAGGTGACTTCTGAGGTATGTGGGAACATGTTAAACCAGATATAACTATTGTCATGATGACCTTTTTTAAATTCATTTTATCTAGAGTCAATCCAAATACATCATACAGAAACAGCAGATTGGCACTCTACATGTCTTATTTTTACACAGTGTGTATACACGTGTACTTACAATCTTGTGTCATAATAATGAGAGATAAAAACAACTCATGCTGATATAGTAAAGTGGACTTTTACTCACTGTCAGGAGCTATAAAATGTTGAAGACTGCATGAAAATGCTGCATTAACGGTTTAAGGAGCACAAAAATTAGGGTTTCACAAGATCAGTTTGTAATATGAGTCTGAATTGAAGGGATATCTTCAAAACTTCTGTTGACTATAAACCATGGTGTGGCAGCTGTGCCTATAAGTTTACATACCCTGGCCGAATTTGTAAGATGTACTATTTTTTAAAGAAAACATAATTGATCAGACAAAACATTCATCAGACAATAAATTAGAGAAAAACAAATTATCTGCATGATCTCTCATATTTTCCAAGAAATAGCCAATATTTCAACAACTCTGCAAGGATATATAAACTTATAAGCAAAAACGTAAAGAGGAGTGAATTCAAGTTTTAGAACAGAAATAGGCAATGGGCCATAAAGCATTAAATATTTAAGCCACAGATGTAAATCTAGTGAAAAGATTAACATAGAGTAAGTCAGCGATGAGCTTTAAGTATCAGTAGATTGTATTAGGTTCGATTTTAAAACTTGTTACTTAAAAGTATATTAAATATCATCTTTTTACCAACTGCAGCTCATAACATGAACTATACCTGAGATATACCTGGAATAATTTGACTTTTGTTAACGTTGACTTAACTGAATAACTGGGCTCAACCCTAACACATCAGTCACGATCTTCAAGAGCAAAAACAATCAAACTTATCACACTGATGAAAATAAATGGCTGCTGTGATACAATGATACAACAGGCAATTCAAATGCAATAACACTGGTGGATACAATTTCCCAATCCATACCTGAATATAACCTGGAAAAATATCTCATGTACATCAGGAGCTCCGTTAATCCTATGTTTCTGGACCTTCTCCGGAGATGTTTCCCCCTCCTCTGGTCTGTTTCTATGCTGCTTTAGCCATTATGGAAAACTGTGCACCTTTCGTCATCACTACGAGCCAAAACATTAACGCTTATAGTCTAGTGATGGGAATTCCGTCTTTCTTCAGAGAGCCGGTGCTTTTGACTCGGCTCACTAAAACAAGCCAACTCTTTCAGCTCCGACATACTTTATATGTTAACCGTATCCCTTATATTGTTTTTATTTCTCTACTCAGCTTACTCAAAATAGAGAAGAGTACAACAACTAATAATTAATAAAATACATTAACAAAGACGTATCTAAAAGTGACAAAAATGCCCAACCTCTCACAATTTATTCTTTATAAATATTAAACTACCGTGAAACAGTATAGAAAGACTTGGTGGTCACTCACACACACACACACACACACACACACACACACACACACACACACACACACACACAAAGAAGGAAAAAAAAAGAATCAAAATGGGAAAAATCAGGAGTCGGCTCCAGTCGTTCACTTCAACGACTGAGCTCTAAAAGCCGGATCGTTCGCGACTATAACATCACTAGTCTCGTTCGCACTCGACGAGAATTCGCGCGACCTCAAAGCTTAACGCTCAATACTTTTAGCACCGTACAGATATTTAGTGATAAAACACTTTTTAAAAATTAATATTTGCGTGAATTACTACTTTTTAAGGTGTAACCGCCACGAGAGGACACATACACGCAAGGCCGGGCGTCTCGTAGTTTCTCAAAGCTTTTGAAGCCACAGGGTTTATTATAAATCGTCAAACATAGCTTAGCTCGAGTTAAGCGCTGTTTTCCATAACTGTACGTCTCACGAACTGTTGACTCGTCTTAGAACCATTTCAATTTGGTACCCGGGTGAGTTCAAAGTAAGCACTTCCACCTTGCAACACGTTGTTCCCATCCACGCAGGGAAGTTGAACTTACCACGAAACTTCCCGGATGAGAGAGTGCTGAAGGCCAGATCAATTGTACTGCTCGCGTGCTAAAGTAGCAAGAGGCAACGAGTGAAGCTAACAGTACAAAGCTTCATTAGTAAGCCTTCAACGCTACGGAGGATAATGTTTGGGTCTTCGAGATCAGGAGGGGTCCGAGGGGGCCAGGACCAGTTCAACTGGGATGACGTGAAAGTCGATAAACACAGAGAGAATTATCTCGGTAAGTCCTAAAAACTAGCAGCCAAAGTCCGTTATCAGAACCAACCAGATGTACAGCTAATAGTTAGCATTCTGCTAACTTGTGCAGAGCTTGTTTTTTAAAAATCACAGTTAGTGTAACAGTATTCCAGTTGCTGCTTTTTCATACCTGTTGTTGTACAGTCCCTCATTACACTGTCTCCAGTTGGTTAGTTTTAGTCCAGTATTTCCACTCTACACACAGCAGGTCCAAGTTTTCATTGCTCCCTCACACGTAGCCTCTCCGCTATCTGGCTACCAGAGCCCACACCGTTGTCAGCATGTCAGACGGACTTACGTAGCAACCCACCGCAGCCGTGACCTAAAAGGATGAAACGTACAACATGATATGAAACATTATTTTGGGACCTGATCTCATGTAAACACACGACACTGGTCGCATTAGAGGCTTGTTGCAACTATATGTGGACTGTCATGTTAGCAGCAATTTTATTCAATTACATGGAGCCCAACGAGAGACTGTAGGGAGATGTAAATTCACCAGTTTGACATTTCATTATAAGTCGGCTTCAAAACACGGTGCTGCTATCGCAAGAAAGGGCAAATGATGTGAAAATGTTACCTGAATTTTAAGATGTTTTTCATATATTCTCGTTAGCTATTGTTTTATGCACCTCAAATGTCAACCATTTCACCACATGTACATGTACCACATGTATCACATCAAGAATTGCTCATTATCACTCCAGGTGTTATTGTTTCTCATTTGACAACTTGCACGTTAATTCACAGTCCTCAGAATTTCGAGAGAATATTGTTTGATATATATTTTGCTTTTTCTTCCAGGGAACTCTCTGATGGCACCTGTAGGAAGGTGGCAGAAAGGCAAGGATCTTTCGTGGTATTCAAGAGACAAAAAAGGTGGCGCTGCTTTGTCCAGACAGGATGAACTTGCTGCTGTTAAGGCTGCTGAACACGAGGCACTGATGGCTGCCCTGTATGTAAAACGTCATATAAATAAATTATTTTAACAGCAATGTGTGAGCCAGCTAATGCAAAATTATATTTTCTTCTCCATTCTCAATCTAGGGGGCACAAAAATATAAAGAGGCAGCCAACTGGCTTGACCAAAGAGGTGTGTCACTCGGGTTTCCTTTTCATCAGATTATCACTTAAATAATTTGACTTAATTAACCAGGCTGAAGAACTGTAATCTTTAAAATGTGATCTCAGGATCTTGCAGATGTTTGCAGAAGAGAAGAGGCTGATGGCGAGGAGAGAAATGTCGATCGTGTCTCAGGCTTAGGAAGCTCCAGGTTTGGGTTTTACATTATTAGATTAAACAGCTTAATAAACAAGGCAATCAAATAAAATGGCAGATTTTAGAAATGTTTACGTGTTTTTCCATCATGATTAGTAGTGTTTTGTTCTTGAGATTAAAAATAGTAGGGTAAACAACAGCAACATCTGCCTGTATCACGATGTGCTATCTTTGTTGTTCCTCTTGATTAAGATACACAAAGGAGGCAGTTAATCAGAAATACTCTTCTTGTGAAGTACTTGCTGATTGAGTATTTCTATTTCCAGCGCAGGGTCAAGAAAGATGGTGCTCTCCCAAAAAGAAAAGGAAGCTGTTAAAATGGGCTTGCCTGTTTTCACAGTAAGTCTTTTTCTCCTGCACAGACAAATATGTGTAACATGTTCCTTTACATACAGTGTAAGTTTGATGGACAGACAGAAAAACAGGTGTTTGAGCATCTATTTGCAGGTTTCAAGATAACTTAAAGTGTAGAGAGTGTAAATGCAAAGGTTAAGTCCATGTTTCTTTTACAGCACCAGAAAACAGAAGGCAGTACAGAAACCTTGACAAAAACATCTCAGAGTGTAGAAAAGGAGGATGTGGAACAGCGGTAAGTCAGCATTGTGTTAAACCCACTTCTGGGAAAATGTGTCACAAAAACATGACCCTGTCTTTTCAGTTCCACATGTTTCCTCCAGTAACAATTCTGTCACTCTGCAGACATGACAGCAAGAAGAAAAAGAAGGAAAAAAAGAGCAAAAAGGAGAAAAAGAAGAAGGAAAAAAAGAAGAAAAGGCAAAGGAGAGATTCATCGTCCTCAGATTCGGAAGACAACAGAAAAAGGTAGAAGTGCCACATTGAAAAGTATGGCAAAGTAAAATGTTGTAAAGTCATGTCAGGAAATAGATGCTGTCATACTTCTATTAGTACAAGATGGTTTATTTATAGGGAGGCTTTAATGAATGACGCTGTTCATCAGAATGTACTTGTTTATGTCACTGTCCACCACTACTTTTGATTGAACAGCTTTCTGCTGTCATCACTAGAGGGCGCTGAAGCACTTTGTGGAGGCCCACTCCTTCAAAGGGCACTGTGGAGTCTAACCTTCTCATTTACAGAGCTTGCATTAATTTCTTGTAATTCACATTAGTTTAACTCTGAGAGGGAAGGAAAAATAAAAAATTTAAAACACGTGAAATGAAATTCAACATATGATCGCAGACCACTGAAATAGCGTAACATAAAGAAAAGAGCTCACATAAAATTCTGTTGTCTTCACCGGCAGTTATTAGATATTTGTTGGTGCAACCGTAACGCTCATCTTACAGCTTCTTTTCCTGCTGCATCATATTATACCTGATTCACCACGACCCACTCATGCATTGTTTCCTTTTCTTCTTCAGACACAGAAAGGACCACCATCATCATAATCCATCATACCATAGTCAGAGTGGAGCCAGACCCCATGACAGCCATTCAAGGGGGGGAGCAAAGGCCGAGCGATATCCCTCCTACCCCCATCATCGACAGCAGCGGCATGACACAGACTCCTCTGATGGGGGGTCTCCTGTCCCCCGTAACCCTGTCAGCCACAAGACGGCCCCTGCTGGTGCCACACAAAGCCACAGGCGGCGCCACGACACAGACTCGGACGACTAATGTCCTTCCCACCCCTTCAATTCAAAGACTCTTAACAGGGACAGAACGCTCCCCAGCAGCTTGGCTGGCCCTGCAGACCTCGTTTACCCTGAACAACCGAACACACTGGATGGAGACAGGTGGATACTTTCAGACACGTCCTTTAACTTTTCCAGCCAATAACTTGGTCTGTCAGTCACAGGACTCTTGATGTCTTTGGTGTTATTTTGGATTTTTTAAACAAATAAGTTGAACACTTTTTGTGGGATTAAACCACCAAATATAACTTATTATGTGCAGTCGTGACTGTGAGTTCTAAACTTTTATCTGTGACGGGCCCTTTTGGCTCTGTTGGGTAATCTTTAAAAATTGACCTCAAACATTGGTACTGTAAGTAGAAAGAACTAAAACCTGTTTGTACTTCTGCCTCAGCTGTGTAGACACCATCATTACACTTATGTTTTTGACCATGATTGCTTTAGTAAAAGATCTCAAAATAAGACACTGAAACCTTTTTCTGAAGTTGTGGCAAGATGTCGTTTTCACTGCAATATGTGAATTATTGAACCAGGCATTAAAGAGTAAATTGTAATAACAGGTTGGACAGTTCAGTCATCTTTTACAAATGAAATCTACATTTGAAAACTCAAGTGATTTTTTTTTCTGTGAAAGGAGCTCCCTGAAGTTTTTTTCATCACACTGTGCCTTTTGCACTTCTCAGCAGCTTAGGTCCCTTTCTTCTCTCCATCACGGCAGCACTCCTTAATCCCTCACCGTTCTAGGTTAGCGCCCTGACTGTGGTGATACCATTGGAATGCTCTTCACTGGTCATAATAGAGTGTAGTGTTTGCCTTTGCCTTGAATTGGTCTGAAAGAGGGTATTCTGCTGGCAGGCACCTGGTGGGGGCGCACAAAAAAAAGAGCAAGGCATTCATAAAGCAGAGTGCAAAAAACCAGACTGGTCCTTTTTAAATGACCAAGAACTGATGGCTGCCACACACAAACCAAGCTGATGGAGCAGCAGGAGAGGAGACCATTCAAAAGCAGCCCGACGAGGAACCTGAAACTCAGACTCCCCTTGTAGCACCGCACTCTGCTGCTGTGTTTTATAGGCTTCACTGCATTGACCATAGCAGCCTAATCAACCTGCAGGAATGCTGTGCTCGATCGCCACCCCTAAACAACACAAAACATGGTGTGCTTTTTTTATAACTGCTTTCACTTAACCATCAGGTGGTTTATACCACCTCTAACCCAAAAGTTAAGACACTGGAATCGCTTCTGGCATTTTGTCTTCCATAGATCAACTTTTTTAGTAACCTGCCTATATTTGGTTAATCGACTTATCTCAGTATTAGTATGTATTTTTGGAAAAATAAAGGATTAGGTGTATGTGAATTATAAAGCCATGGCAAAACGATGCCAAAGAGGAAGAAAAGCCTTTTTTCTGGTCTTATTCAGCAATTTTGTAACAGAACAAAAGGGAAAGAAACAATTTTATATCCCATCACTTTAATTTCAGTGATTCTCCCGTACAAAACAAAGACTTTAAATAGAAAACACATTCATGAATAAACACATAAAATATTCAGGCAGTTCAGCACAGTGTTAAATACAACCATATGACATCTTAAAAGCAGAAAACACCCACACCTTGTTTGAAAATAAATGGCATCACGTGTCTTCCATTAGAAGACAAATGTCTGACGTATTGTTTACACTGAGGACATGCAGAACAGAAGGAACAGACATTCAACCCATGTTTTGTTTATAGTACCATAAAAAACACCCTTTAAAAAATGTGACAGATAAGAGCCTTTGGCTGAAGATGATGTGGCAACTGTAGTGTAAAACTTTAATAACAATAATCCAACACACATCACAGTAACAGGATTTTAATATAAAGTCTAATTAGATTGTCGGTTTCAGTGCAGCTTAAAGATGTTAACATCTTGTAAATATGCAAAACCATACAAAGTCAACTACAAAAGCAACACCAGATAGACCTGAGTCTTCTAAATATACAAATCCAATGCTAACTCCCTGGCTTAAATTACCCATAAAGCAGGTAGATATCAGATTGCAGCATATCTCAGTTTTTGGCAAATGTAAGGTATAAGAAGAGTTTTCTTGTTTGTAGACAGACTCGTGTTAAAACAAAGAGGGAAAAATAGGCACCAGTGTTTAATTTTACAGGCTACATTTAGTTGCTCCGTAAAGAAACCACAGTAGTTGTAAGCAGTGCAGCTAACATATATGTAAATATTAATTTCTGTCCTCCCTTTACTTATTTAAAACACACATGGATGCCCGACAGTCAGCTAAAAAAGGCATAACCACACTTTGAGCTCTCCCGTTAGCAAATATATTTACAGTTACATGCAGTTATTTAAAAACCTCTTTATAATGATTGGTAAACCCCATTTCTTCTCTGATTGTTGGGGTTAATAGGAGGAGCTTGCAGTAATTTTTTGGCCAGGTAACCAAGTTCTGCTTGAACAGAGATTGGCTGGAGTGGACTTGTTTTGGATGACAGGTGATTAACGTTTTTTGAGCTCAGAAGAAAACCAATCAAGCCCTTCAGAGAGACCCTGCCCGGTGGTTGCACAGGTGGCCTGGATGTACCAGCGTCTGTCTCTTAAGGTGTGAAGGCCTAACTTGTCAGTGAGTTCTGATGCAGGCATGGCGTTTGGGAGATCCTGCAATGATAGGCAGTGAACACATTAGAGAGAAAACCATCTGAGCAGCAGGTTTGTAAAAAAAAAAAAAAAAAAAGTTCAATAAATGACTTCAGAAATTTCTATTCCCTGTGTTGTAGCTCGTAAATCAAAGTTATGACTGGCTTTTTTGAAATAAGACTTCATGCTTGTGTATATGATTATTGAAACAGAATGTCCATCCCTCCCAAGTGTGACTCACCTGTTTGTTGGCAAATAACAACAGTAGAGCATCACGTAACTCGTCCTCTGCCAACATTCTCATCAGCTCTTCACGTGCCTCTGCAATGCGTTCTCTATCGTTGCTGTCCACAACAAAGATGAGACCTGAAGTAGATATTCAGGGTATGTATTAATAAAAAAAAAAAGCCTTCACACAGAAGTTTATGAAGAGTCAAAAAACATGTGGAAGAAAACTTTGACAGAAACATGCCTTGTGTGTTCTGGAAGTAATGACGCCAAAGCGGTCGTATTTTGTCTTGCCCTCCAACGTCCCAAACTGTAAAACTGATGTTTTTGTAGTCTACAGTCTCAACATTAAAACCTGATGGGAAAAGAATAATCATCACTTCAAAGACTTGAAAGCTGTTATTTAAAAGTAGTGAGTAAAGTATAATTTTGTTTGATCAATAAAGAAACTGACAGCAATGTAAGAGCTCAGACAACACCAAAGTATTTTAAAATAATTAACTTGCCTATAGTGGGAATTGTAGTCACAATCTCTCCAAGTTTGAGTTTGTACAGAATCGTTGTCTTTCCAGCAGCATCCAAACCCACCATGAGGATCCTCATGTCCTTCTTCATGCTGAAGAGCATTGAAAAAAAAGACCCCATGGCAGCTTTTGATGGTTTGGGTTTAATAATAATAATAAAAAAAAAATCTGTGAAGAGAAAACACATCGGTATTAGACATTATGCTAGCACTGATGCATGTGGCTAAAATTGAATATGACTGAGATTTGTACTCGTACATTCATTATTGCTTCTCAATGTAAAGCTCTACTGCTTGATACTCTTCCATGTACTTTAAGCAAAACCTTTTTCATCTTGATAGATGGTTGCACTTAAATGGAAGCCTGTTTTTGCCAGGTGAAAAAAGGGTAACTTACCCCAATAAATATAATATACTATAATATAATATAATATAATATAATATAATATAATATAATATAATATAATATAATATAATATAATATAACATAATATAATATAATATAATATAAAGTCCTTCATTTCTTTTTCATTATTGGCCCAAGTGACTTTTTTTCCCTTTCCTATTTAGCCTGGCGGAATATAACAACAAAATATATAATATGATGATTTGGGATCTCATAATTTTCCATGTATTTTTCTCACAATTTTGATTTGTTATCTCTTAATTTAACGAGATACATATTTTTTTATCTTTATCTGGCGGAAACGGGCTTCCATACACATAACACATACTATCTCAAAAGATAAAATCCAAAGTGCATTCATTTCAGACATTCACTTGGTTCCGGAGTTTCTTTACGCTGAAACATGATCATAACAGAGTACGTTGACAGTTGGCCTATGTCCAATGCTAGAAGTTGCTCAACGCTCACCTGAGCAAACAACTTCTAAGTGCAAAGATGCAATGCCAGTTTCCGTAACTTCAGACTAATACTCATTTAAAACCCCTTTCTTATAATGTAGCGATCTTATTGCATATGTGTAGAATGGAATGATAAAACAACTGATGTAGGGTCACGCCACATAAGAAAAATATAAAAACATGGTGGGGAGGTCAGATAAGTGAATTCCTAGAAGTTAGCTGACTTGCTAAAAGTAGCGAGAACTGAGTTAATCTCTCGGTGTTCTCACTGAAACAGTCGCGACAGCTAAGACGATTTCCCCCACGCGGTTTATTCTTTTACACAGACCACATTCAAAGAGGAAAAAGCTCTCCGACTGAGTTTTATCTTACAAACTTACAGTTGATGTTTCCTTCCTTCCTCAAGGCGTTTCCTCCTTCCTCGGGATTGAAAATGGCGATGGTTTCATACGTCACAGGTTTCGTGATATTCAGACTGGGAGGAGTGGCCCCCTGTGGTTAAAAGGAGAAATACAACTACAGCCGAGGGTCTTCTTTGTCGATGTGAGTGAAGTTACATATTTTAAAAACCTCCAAAGTCCCCAAAATTATAATGAACACTGAGCAGATTTTAAAATTTTGTAAGTGTCTTAGAATTCATTTATTATGTATCTACAATGAAGTGTTCGTTTTGTTGTTTGTTATTGACGATACCATCTTGTGGGGCAGTGTACAGATAGTAGGCCTTTAATTTAGCTGTACTAAAGAATTTTCTTGTGTTTAACAGGAAAAATTCACGGGGACGTGGGCGGGAGGCGGTGTGAAGACACTTTCAGCTTGAAGATTAATGCTTAAACTTCAGTGGAAAAATACTTAAGAGAGTTTTAGCAGGACTTTAATGTCTTTCTCCTAAGAGTTGGTTTTCACTAGAGCTTAAAGCTGGATTACATGAGCCTGAGCACATGTCACGAAAAGTCTTCTTGTTGTAGTTCTTTTTCTTTCTTTCTTTTTTTTGTTTTACCTCTCTTCCTTCTTTCATTCTCCCTCGACAACACCTGTCTGTCTTGATGCCTAAAGAGAAACTAATGGTTGTTTTTATGAACTTTAGAAAGTTAGGAAGTTTTATAGTTCATCAAGTAGGCTGCCACACAAAACACAGTTGTCCATAAATAGTAGTCATAATACTCAAATGTGAAAAGGTTATAGCCAGAACTATTCAAATGTTTGCAGTTCTTTTAGAAGATTCTAATGACTTGGAATATTTTACACCAATAAGAAAACCCTGCTGTCATTCATAAGGTACAAATAAGTATCTTTTGGAGGTTTTGTTTTTCAAACTCTGCCACTTCCACTTCCTTTAGATCCACTACCATGCCATTAAGTGAAAGTCTAACCACATTATTGTTGCGTTGGTTGAATTTTAACCAGGGTCAACTATGCCTGCTACCCCCAGCAGAGGGGGCAGCAGGAGGGGAGAAGGGCAGCAGAGAACAGCAGGAGGGGAGCTGGGTCTTTAGCTGGTGATGGACCATACAGTGAACACTCATAATGCTGTCTGACTTTGCTACCATAATTTGTGGTTTTGTCCTGCCAAATGCCAGAGAGATCACTTTCAGCATATTTTCACAGCAACTGGTCTTTCTTTGTGTGTGTGTGTGTGTGTGTGTGTGTGTGTGTGTGTGTGTGTGTGTGTGTGTGTGTGTGTGTGTGTGTGTGTGTGTGCAGGAGGATTCTTGTCGATTCCTAAATGTCACAGATAACCAGTCAATAATAATCAGTTAAGATTCTCATATCTTAATGTATTGTAACAAACCCTCAGTATCAGTAACACTCCCTCACTCTTTATTTTCTATGTTCTCTTAATTTAAGAAAAATTGCTTCTGTTTGAATGTTAAATGTAAATGAATATTTGTAAGAGTAGTACACATGGGATCTGAGCAAAGTGAAAGTGTCATAAATTGCATCATAATGCCAAACAACAAAGGGCCTTCTTCGGGTCAAGTTAAGGCTGGACTCAAGGTTTTTAATTAGACATTTCATGGACAAATTAACGCTTTGCAGAAACTGCAGCTGTATCAAAAGCATGATCAGGAAGACCAAAAATGACCTCACCATCAAAAGAATATTCTAACGAGCTTAAGAGAAAGAAAAAAAATCACCATCTCTTATTCAAAATATTCTAAAAAAATAGAAAATCCCAATCAATGAAAGCACTATATGCTAATGTTATAGTGGGATCAGAAGAGTCTGGGGCGGTTCCATCATCTTGCATTGGCTCATTGCAGTGAACTGACTATGTTCTGACCAAGTAGAAAAGCTAATTTCCTCTTTGCATACATGCTACACCCTCTCTCTTTCATCCAGTGACCTCAGACATATATCAATGCTTTTTAAAAACTACTTGAATAACAAAGAAGACCAAGTCTTGACTGAGATTGCTTTACAACCACCTGACTTCAGCAACCTGCACTTCTGATGCCTCGGGCGTGAAAGCCTGTGCATTTGTTATTTCTCCATGGTTTGCATTTACTGGTAGATTAGACCATTGCTAAGGCAACTACAAACATGTTTCTGACATAACAATTTCATCCCAAAGCAGCTGAGACTGCCTATCAATCTGCTTTGATCATCACCATCAACAGATACTTTTTTACTTTATCGTTACAGTTTCCATTTAAGAACCAGTCACTGACCTATCAATCAACATGAATTTCTGTTTAGGTTACTCAGGCTATTATGAACAACAATACTAATGCTGAAAAAAACACAAATAGCACAGAGCAATGCTTGAACTAAACCTCCTTGGAAGGGTAGAGGAAACTCATTTCAGAATACTGCATCTAAACCTAAACAACTTTTAAAAATGAAACTGACAAGAAGAAACAGTAGCTAAGAACCATTTCAGTCAACCCCCCCATTTCCATCTTTGTACAGTCAGAGCACAGGTGCAAGAGTTGAGGTGTGACAACATTGATCACGACAAACACCTGTAACGTAACCTGTTAAGAGCAGGTTTATATGAACTGCTGGATCTTCTGTTGTAGCTTAATCCACACAGTTTGCCTTTGATAATACCTCTTTGCTGTGTTGTTTCACTTGCAGCCTGAAAACTGTTGATGTCTTCTAACATGAGACAAAAAAATAAATAATGAATAAATACTGCTTATTGACGTCCTGGGTCACTCAAGAAAACTCCAGTAGTAGCAATAAACTTATAGAAATAAATCTTTCTTTTTATTTGGTGAGAATTTCACCAAAAAAATCCCCAAGAGCGGATTACTTTGGATTGAAAACATTATAATATACAGTGATAACATACCATGTATACCGAACCGAAGGTAAATCCACCTTTCCTTGCTCCAAAGGCAACAATAATATCCATTTCAAAAGCTCTGCTCCTTTCTTCGCTCTCCTTTTCGTCTTCATAACTCAGTAGATACTGTCAGATGTGATGTGTGGACAGAGAAAAAGGACAGTAGGGGGTGTATATATTACACCCTGCGCAACCCCCCCGAAAGCACACACACAAACACAAACAAATTCAGATTGCCCCACTCGTGAACACGCTTACCAACGTTCACCCACCCTTCATGCACAAACATGCACACACGCAGACACACGCGTGCACTCTCTAATCCGTTCCCTATTTGTGTAAAATTTGTTCCCAGAACACCTATTCTCACCTGGGGGCCTCGGCCTCTGCAGAGACAGCTGAAGCACTGGCGATTTTCATGGATCAGACACTTCGCTGCATGAGAAATAAGCTTTTGGTAAATTTCTTAAAAATTATACTGACCATTCATCACCTGATAGGTGTTATGCAAGATGCTGAGTCAGTCATGCCCAAATCAAAGTAAGAATCTGGCTGATGAGGCTTGTTTGCAGTTTGTGAATGAAAGAGGGCTGCCAAGGGGCCAAAAAGGCTTTGCAGGAAGTGGGTAAAGATCTCAGTAGGGGCCTTGCTCCCCTCTGAGATGAGGCCTTAGCAAGGATAAAAACACTCAGTAAGGGGCTTGGGAACGCTGATCTGTGTGTGTCTGTGTGTGTGTGATGAAGCCAAAAGGAGAAAACGTGTGATAAAGCATTATTGTGTATGCATCAGAGAGAAGGGTTTTCTGCACTTTTGTGCACCTTCACATCATGGTGAAGAACTTTTTGTGGATCCATTTTATATCCGGAGGGGTTTCCACAATCATAATGATAATGGTAATAGCTGCATGATATGAAATGGCCCACGGGCAACCACAAGCCCGCTGTGTGAGTCGTACAAAGGGGCTGGTTTGGGCTAAGTAGTGTTGGAACTCAGATGGACAGGCATGGGATGCCTCCCCCTGCGACTCATGTTCTGGATTATAGGTCGGCAACGTACCAAAGGAGGTGTGACGCAGGAAACAAACCGAACATTATTACAACGCCCAGCATCGCTGCCATGAGAGGATCCATGCTGGCTTTATCCATTGGCAACAAGTGCCACTGGGCATCCTACCCCACGCCTCTCACAGTAGGGGGCGCTAAATAGAGAGACAGGCAGGGGCAAAAGGATAAATGTGCACTAGTGTCGGCGGCCAATCACTTCTGTATGGTGATTGTTGGAAGCTTGAAAAGGTCGTTAAGGGGATTTGCATAATATTTTGTACTCCACCCGGAAATGTTAAGCTCCAATATTGAGTCATTATCACGTGATGATTGTTCTCATGTACGTCAACAGCATAGTTTATAGAAAAGAAGTGAAAGGAAGTGAAAGCTATGCAATGAATAATGAGCTTTTAGAAAACATTTCGGAGCCATGCTTCTGCTTGTTAAATGGTATTTATTCCATATGTCTACCTGTGCAGTACAAAGTTGATCATCCCTACACCAACAGCCTATCTCTTTCACTAAACACTTGAGCCTCAGCAGAGATGATAGAAATAAAATTATTCCAATGCGACTATCTCACACTTCCAATGACAACTTGTCTCGTTTTTGTGGAATCCATTGGTGTTGATGTTTCGGGACATCCGTAACAGATGGCTAGGACAAGCTCTACAAGGACGCACTTCCTTAGAAAGAACATAGGGGCCTCTGGCGTGGGTGGTTTGCATTAAGAATCGCAATCGCTGGCTTGCAGGGCGCACATAGAACACAACGTTCATGCCAGGGAGTTGGATTTCCTGGTAAAAGGATGACTTGTTTAGGGGTGTGTGAGGTTACCATGCGATTTTTCTAAGCTCTCAGCAACCTCTCAATGACCTGCATTCAGCAGGAGATTCACTACCTCCTATGAACCCAAAGGACAACACTATGGGTGTATGACTTGAAGCGATATCAGATGCTCTCTCTTTGAAAGTTGCTTTAAGCATCTACATAGGCTATGAGGAGCTATTGCAAGATGAAACAATGGTGAGGATAAAAGTATTTCTTTGAAAGACTTTTTTGTTTCCCTCCCTGGGTTGGTTTGAAGTTGATTCATGTTTGCTGTGTATACAGATTTTTAAGGGTTGTCCCACCCCTGTTCCCTTTTTTTAATCCAGCTTTATCCCATTGGAGGAGGCATCAAAGATTAAAGTGTGAACCTGTTGCACCTCAGGGTAGACAATTGGTTGGAATGCACAGCATGTCGAAGCAGGGCCTTGAGGACAACCGGCACCAACCAAAATCTATGGCAGCCAAACCAGGTAGGTGTCCAGATTTGGCATTTGGAATCTTCCACTTGTCACGATGATTCCGAGTGATTTGTAACATAGACTTTTCTTATTTCGCCAACATTCAGGCATCTTTGACATTGACAGGTTAATTGGAAGTGGCCCTGTGGGCCCTTTGGAGAGGTCCTGATGGTGACAGGCCTAACATGCTCCCAAGGTGGTCCAGGTAGGTGTTTTTATTGCTACTGACAACTGATCTTCTTAGGTTATGTAAGCCCCTCAAAGATAATCCTAAAGTGATTGAATAATGAATTTGGAGGCATTTCATACAAATGCGTGAGCCCTCCAGGCCAGAAAGCATTTTGATCATCATGACTGCCGATAACTCCATCTTTATATCATGGCAGAACGTTAGTCAGTCTCTATAGGTGTTCAGCATTTAAGCAGGATCACACACCTACCATGTTGTTGGTCATTATTTCGATAGGAGTCTTTTTTGTGTGTACGCATGTATGTGTTGCTTGCTGGCACACCTGTCTGCCTTGAGGCAGGGAAGGCTGCAGCCTCTCATTTTTGGCTGGAACTTGTGTGGTAATGCATTAGAGGGCTTGTCATAGTACATTATTGAAGGCCACTGACAAGCTATTTGACACCCCTGATGGGGTCAGAGGTGTCAAACTGCTCAGACTGACAGGGAGATGGACACATAAAGGCACAGGAGAATTAGGTTGCTACCCCAGTCAATTGCAGGTTGTTGCCCTGAGGGTGCTCCGCTAATAAAGCATGGATGTGGTGCACAGGCAAAAGAAAAATAGAAGCACTGTTCAGCATTAACACTAGGTTTGACTTAACTTTGCATTCTACATCTCTCCTTTGACTTTTTTGTTGGATAACTATAAGAGCTCTATATATTTATTTGTCCAATCAAAGTCCTGTCACAGTTTGCTCTATTTCATTGATTAAAGAATGCCCCTGTCCAATTAAATTACTTGCTTAGACTAACTTTTGTATAATAAAGTAAAAGAAAAAACAATTGCAAGCTTATTTTATGTCCCTTGTGAGAGCAAATGCATGTTTTTGAATAAATTATTGAGACTAATCTGGGAAACAAACTGGACATGGTTATACATTTGAATAGAGGGATACATAGCTCATCATGTTATGAGATAATTAGATATTGAGAGCACACTTATACACATATAAAGGTGGGATAAACTCTGGGCTTGTAAAGGTCTTGGAGTGGCAGGCAATTTACCTGAAACTGCATAGGATGAAAATAATGGTATACAATGAATTCTTAAGTCTTAAATCCCTGTTAAGACCCTACATGTTTCAGACTAAACTAGATCACCACCAAGAATCTCCTATCTCTTTATCCTGTCTAGATCCTCTAATCCCTCAGCCATTTTCCATTCTTCTCTTTGCTCATTTCAAATGGACACTGTTTGGTTGTCCAGCATTGGAACGTTGAGAATTCCTCCTCTCATTGAAAGCAAAGTAACTATATTGAAGAAAGGAAGAACAGCTTGACTGAGCCAAGAATGCTACGGATCTCTTTAAGTCCCATAATGAGATGTTTTCTCTGCTCTGAGCTTGTATTGACATGGAGGCTAATGATTTCCACAAAGTAGTAGATTGAGAGAGTAATGCGCAGGGGTGGGAAAGACAACACAAAGTGATTAAAGTCGTTGGTTGGCCAAGATGCTCAGTGCTGCTCTTTGTTTGGGATGTGAAGAGCCATGATGATATCACTTTGCTGAGGTAGACACACGCAGAAGCATTATTTCAGAGTTTACACAGACTTTGATATCAAAATGGAGCGAATTAACAGAAGATATGAAAGTAAACACATTTTTTTCCCATCACAAAACAGTAGATCAAATAAAGAAAAGCAGTTTTTCCCACCCAAGAACAGCTCTGATTTAAAATCAGACAGGACTTGTATTAAACTTTGCTGGGGTCCAGGACCTTCCAATTAGGGACTAATGCTATCTATATTAACCCTTCGCCCCTTCCCTGACTTAGCTTTATTGAGGGAAGGGCAAAGGGGGGTAGGGGTTGCCTCAATAAAAACAGCACTAAAAAGCAATTACAGTGCTGTGAAGAATGGGACTTGTCAGTAATTTGCTGTCTAAAACCGAGGAGATTGCAGGTCTGGGGCCGATTGGAATTCTGAGCCTGCAGTGCAGTGTGGGAAAAGCAGTGGGAAGGCAAGCACCACCCTTTGTGAGGTAATTACTGGAACTACCAGAGGCCAGCGCCAGTCCCTGCTAATGATAACCCTGCTCCTCTCCCCTGTTTGCCACCATGTAATTGATATACCCAATCTCACTTGCTCAGGACATGTCCACAATACTGCTGATGAATTTGGACATGCGTCTTCCGTACACATCAAGGTGATGCTTTGGACCACAGAACCAAAATTCAAATAAGCTAGTGGCATGATCCTGCACTTAGCAATATGGTCAAAGGAGAGTCAGGTTTTTAAATAGGGTTGTACAAGGTATTTGTCATTAGTATTACCTACAGGGGATGCTAATAGGTCTGGCCTTATCATTGTGAACCCAGGCAGAGATATGGCACAGAGGCTACACTAACTTTACCATATAATTTAGCTAATGTTCAGACAGTTATTTCCAAGTATTACTGCTAATCAGCAGGCTGCAGGTGAAGGAACACGTATGTGGTATGTCCGTGAAACAATTCCAAAGTGGTGTTCTGGTGTCCAACCACTGAAAATTTCGATATATATTGAGAAGTCATTAAGTCTATATCAAGAATTCATTAAGTACAGAACTATAGAAGCAGAAAATAAATATAAAAACATAATCAATATCCTCAGTGTTTTATTGATAATAATAGAAATTGTAAAACATGGAGGATATAGCCATTGGTTTCAGTTCCTTTTTTGTTTATATTGGGCCAAACCTTGCATATGGCATAAGAGTTGATGATGACACTGGTTTTGACCCTACTGGCTTTGTTGAAAGAAACAATAATTCCATATTTTAATGGCTGTAGATGAGAAAGAAATCTATGACATAGTTAAAGGATTTAATAACAAAACTAGTACAGATGGAGAAGATATTAATATGATGACTGTGAAGAATGTCATTGATGGTATAGCAAAGCCCCTAGTCCATAATTTAACCTGTCTTTTCGAAAAGGAATATTTCGGAACCAGATGAAAGTATCTAAAGTTGTGCCCATTAATAAAGCAGGAGGAAAAACACTACTTCATCAATTACAGACTGATATCATTACTGTCCCACTTCTCCAAAATTGTAGAGAAAGCGTTTATCAAACGTCTTGATGGTTTTGTGGAAAAAACAAGTTGCTAACAGACAGCCAGTGCGGATTTAGAAATAATAGATCAACAGCCATGGCACTGATTGAATTGGTAGAAAAAATTACAGACAGTATTGATACAAAGAAGTATGCGGTGGGTGTGTTGTTGGATTTAAAAAAAGCTTTTGATACCGTCAATCTTGATATGTTACTTAGATAACTAGAGAAATGTGGGTTACAAGGTCATGTTATTGATTGGTTGAAGAGCTACCTACTAAATAGACAACAGTTTGTGCAAATACATCAAAATACATCAAGTCTTATGAACATCACATGTGGAGTGCCACAAGGATCAGCTCTGGGGCCAAAACTGTTTATTTTGTATATCAATGACATTTGCTGAGTATGAAGACTTTTGTGTCAAGAAATTTGTGTTATTTGCAGATGACACAAACATCTTTTGTTCTGGTGTGGAACTGCAGCAGCTTTTGGAGACCATCACAAAGGAAATAAATATCTCAAAGAAATAGTTTGATTCTAATGAATTGCCTCTGAATTTGAGCAAGACCAATTCTGTGCTGTTTGGCAATCATAAGGTAAATCTACAAACAATAAGAAAAATGCAAAAAAGGGCCATTAGATTCATCCATAACAAAAGTTATAGAGACCACACAAATAGATTCTTCATAAAGCTTCAAGCTTTTAAATTCCAAGACCTGATTCAGTTTAAGACAGCACAAATAGTATTCAAAGCAAAGCATAACTTACTTCCACAAAATATAAATAAACTGTTTTCAGAATGAGAAGGTGGCTATGATTTGAGAGGGAAAATAAACTTAAAAGTACACTGGGTTAGAACAACCCTAAAAAGTATGTGTCTCTATCTCAGGAGTGAAATTATGGAACAATTTAGCAGACAATTTAAAGGAATGTAAAACCATAGGTATGGTTTAAGAAAGCACATAAAACTCAAACTTTGGATAAATACATAAATGAGGAAAAGTAGTTTAATCCCTTATGGAAATGACAGGGGACTGAATGAAAAAAAAAAACAAAACAAAAAGGTATAGGTCCATTAGGGAGGTGTATATATGTATGTATACATAAATGTGTATTTGATATGTAAATATGAAAAAAGGAAGGTATGACTTCAAAGAACTGTATTATTGAAAGATTTCAAGATCTACATACTGAGAGACAACTTTTACATGTCTGCATATAAGCACTTGTATATAATACATGAAAAATTTGTATTGCAGAGATGTTCTCTGTGTAGGTATTGTATATAGACAGCTATTTTTGTAAAGAAACAACAATGTATCCTACTGTATTTTTCTGTCATTGTTTAGTATAAGAATATCTAAAGACTGCTGAATGTATAAACAAAAGGTGTAGGATTATATAAGTCTATGACTTCTTCCTCCTCCTTTTCGGGCATTTATCATGCAACACATGCTGCTTATGGCAGGCAGTTTGCCTGTTTTGTTTTGTTTGTTTGTTTTTTTGTTTGTTTTGTTTTGTTGTTTGTGGATGCATGTGCTGCCCATGATGTCTATTCTTTGGGATGTTTTCTTTCTCTTTGTATGCTATGCATGCTTGAAATAAAAAAAAATCTTCACATCACTTCACACTAATGCTGCATTTCGCCAGTTATGGTTTAATGAGTGGCCTTGAAGACTGTAGACCGTCAGCTGAATGTGTAAGTGAATATAGTTTACAGCAGCTGTTAGAACACAGAAGAAGTCCTCTGGAATGTACCCTAGTTTGGTTTATATATGTATATACGTGTCCCTCAAAATGGTGGCGCCCTTACTGGCTGTGGCTGCTTTGGCTCCTGACAACACAGCCAATATACAGTTTCTACAGTATTTACTTAAGAAACCAACTACTTAGCTCTATGCACTGTGTGTTACATTTCAGAAAGCCAATGCAACAACATTTTATACCCAAAAGCACTGCTATGTTATTTGTTTAGTGACAATAAAAAGGAAGTCCGAGTCTCTAAAAAAATAAAAAAGGAAGCCTAAGTCATAATATCCTCAATAGATAAGTAATTAATGATAATCTGTTCAGAAGCTGTTCAGGGCTTTTTGAAATGGTCTCTACTGGTGACGGCTCTGTCACTAGTGCTTATCTCCTCTCAAGTGTCAACAAATCCATCTGCAATGCAACAAAGTACCAGCGAAGACAACACAGTGACTATCCTAAATGCGAACAGGCTAACTGCAGTTCTACCATAGACTGTATAAAATATGGACCTAGTGTCTGTGAGGTCACCCATCTGTTCCTGGTACAGTGAAATGAAGCCAGTCGTTGGACAGGGCCATCTTGGATATGACGCAGACTTTGAGCTTCCTTTCTAAAAGCTATAGGGTGCCTGTCAGTCATGTGAGCAGAGCTGAGCCTCTGATTGGACAAACTCGTAATCCAATTATCTTCAAAACCGCTGAGTTAGAAAAAATTCACCCCCCATACAGTGTGTGCTGATAGCGAAATAAACGTTTCAAACTCAAGTCATTTTTTTAACCTGGCTGTCTGTTTTTTTTTACAGTCTACAAATGGTCAAAAAGTTGTCTTACTGCTCCCTATTGATCTGGTGGTGGTGACCTGAGTTGTGTAATCCACCTGGGTGTAACAATGTATGTCATAACAAGGGGGCCTCAAAGCAAAATCCCAGCTGAGGCCCTAAAAATGTCTGGCTGGCCCTGTTAATAAACAGCTGGAAGGTATTTTTAAGTTTATCATTTTATCTTGAGACACAATAAAAATACACTAGTATGTAATACCCCACAATCAACATTATTTTTCCATAAGTGCATAAATAATGTCCAGTATAAGAGGTGAGGAAATAAAGGAGTGAAACTGACTGAAGGTGACTGAAAACATGCTCATCCTACCTGCTGAACTGCTTTGAACAACAGAGAGGTGAAAAGGTGACTAATGAGTGATCATGTCTGCTTCCACCTCCCAGCTACCCCCCTGTTCTAGAGGATGCCCCCTTTGTAAACCTCCAGCCACTCTACCACAACCACCACCAAACCACACCTTACAGCAGGACACCTCTGAAAAACTGCCTAAACTGAACCACCAGTGTAGAAATCTAATGGAGTCACACACCTGCAGACTGTGTAGTGTATTAGTATGTCTCCCATATCACCCCTCCTCCTCCTCCTCCTCCCCTCCTTATCTCCTTTAGTTTGACTAATGTTCTCTTGTAAGTACAGAGGTGGCAAAATCCCTTTGTTGGCTTCAACAATACAAACAGGCACTTCAAAAGGGGATAAGGCTGCTTTACAGGTGTCACATCTCTTCTGATGATGGTGAGCCTCTTTAGAAATCTTGCAGATAACCCATCATCCTCATTCAAGGCGGGTGACATACTTCGCACGTTTCCCTCCCTGGCTGTAAAAGAGAAAAGATAATGAATGTCATGATGGCTACAAATGTGAAGCTGTTTCAACTCAGTCTTCAGCAAAGTCTTTATTTATTTTCAGAGTCAAGAGTTATCTAGATTAGTAGTCTGTTATGTGTCTTCCAAAAGCAGAAAAAAAGTGACTTGGACTGTGTGATAAACAACACTTTGCTAAATCTCCAGTCAGAATTTAGTGGCTGAAGTGTTGGAAGAAGGTGTGAGTGCTGTTAGGAGCTATTTATTTAGAAAATAGATGTGAGAAATATAATCACTTGCAGGGTATTTTGAGGCTAAGTAAAAATAATGTCATTTCAACATTCATTTGTGATATTTTGCATCAGGAGATAGAGCAGGAATCACATAAGTCGTTTTTTTTAGTAGTATTTCTAAAGTGATAGTCGTGCAACAAAAATATTTTTGCAATCTGGATGGTATGATGTGTGAAAAACCTGCATGAAATCTCAAGGGGAAAACTTAAAGACATCAAAAGACAAGCTTCAAAGTTAGTTACGTAATAGAATGCCCACACACTGCAGCCCAGTCCTTAGTTCAGTTCTGGCCTGTCACCTTTGGTGTGTATGATCTATAGACAAGAGAAGCTTTGAGAAACAAAATCCTTAAAGCCTCAGTCTATGCTCAAACACTTTGAAGCAATTCCAGTATTGGAAATAATAAGCGTGCGTTTCAAACTTTTGCTTATGAATCAAACTTAAAATCTAATTAATGGGTATAAAATAACCTCACAGCCTACATGTTTGCTGCGAAGGATTTTGAGGTCCAACTAAACATCAAAAAGCTTCCAGAAAAGTGAAACAGAAGCTTACTGTAACCAAAGTGTGATTTCTGTGGGAGGATTTGCATCGTGTCAGCTGAATGTGCGCCTTTGCAACACTCCACTGTATATTTGTCGCTCTGCTCTGCCCCACAACAAGATGTCTTTATTGAAATGCATGCTGTGGTCTCTTGTGAATGTCAGGGTGAAACTCAGGACATGAAAAAGAGGTCTCTGATTGCAATTAGGTCCATTGTCTCTCATTTATATGGTTATTGGGAGTGCCTCTAGCAGTCAGGTCGTGTCAAAGTTCTCACAGTCAGGATGCTATCTCTCCCAGTGGAGCCGCCGTAGTCTCCTCTGGCAACTATCTGCTAACAATGTTCATCTCACTTGGGTGACAAAGCTGCTAGGTGGGTCTGGCTGCAGGGAAGGGCCCCATTTCCTACAACCAAAAAGATGGTGTTGCTGCAGGGCCGGAGTTTCTGTCCATCCTGTGATCTGTTTCATGTTTTGTACTTGTTGTCTTCCATTCACATGGTGTGAAAAGGGTCAAAGGTTGAGGTGTGGAATGAGATGCTGCAGCCTCCCAGTCAGCCTCTAAACCAAACCTGAACCTGGCTTGAGTCTTCAGCAGTTCCTTATTAATTTACCATCATAAAGCAGACTTTAAACACCATCTTATTTCAATGTATGCCTGGGAAAGTAAGTAAACCCGAGTAATGAGGTTCAGACGGTGGAAAACAACACTGAAAGACAGCTTAAAGTATAGTTTGATGTAGGAGCTGGCAGACTAATGATTCCACATGAATGAGAACGGAAGGGTATCACTTTTGTGTTGCTTCCACTCTGGAGGGGGTGTGTATCAATCTTTCTGTGAGATAATGGGGTTAGATAGCAGCGAGACCTGGCCTCTGGTGGTGGCATTGTTGCGGGGCTCAAAGACTATCAGGGGTCCAGTGGCTGAGCCGGAGCACCAGTGGGCTCTATTCACATCCAAACCCTAATCTATCTTGAGATCTGGTCTTTCTCTCCAACAAAAAAAGCTCCATCTTTTTCTCAACTCTCATCACTGAGAATTTTTTCTGTTATTATTGTTTCTCCAAAAAGCACAGCTGGCTTCTGCAGTCGCTCAAAGGAATCAAATTATTAGTCAAGCTTTATTTTTTTGCCTCTCTCATCCCTCGACAAATCCGCAGACTGTGTTAGACGTTGGTTCGTATAAGTGTGTGACTGAGACACTGTGTTTCATTTTAGGCCCAGGAAAAAGAGTCTCATCTGTGATAGGCTGCAACACTATATTTATTTATAAAAAGGCTCAGCAGACATGCAGTAATGCAACTTATTTAGTGACCTTTAGCTATTAAACATGACAACTACCAAGTGGTTTCTCCTGTACCGACAGGTTTGTAATTAAAAAGAGTTCCAGAGCAGAGTGTGATGCCAATGCTTCTTTGTAAGAAATCTGGTTTCAACCTGACTTTAATACTAAATATCTCCTTTTTGGCATCATGTAAACAGTCACATGGAAGTATTTCTTACTGAATTATTGCGCAAAAAGATTATTTCAACCAAAATAAAATGACCAAAGTTGAACTTTACCACCCAGAAGGACATCAGATTTTGTCTTTCATTCGTCGTTTTTCAGACTGTTTGCTCATGAGATTATTGACAAATGGCAGTTTTTTTTTTTCTTTTTTGTGTTTAAGTCTTCATCTAGCCTCTGGATCATCAAACCAAGCATACTCGCATAGCTAAAAAAGAAGTCAGCATATCTGTGGTAACACATATCACTGTTGTCAATCAGACTGTAAATATGTGTAGAGGTCACATCATTCATGGCTGGAAGGGACACATCTGGAAAGTAGCGGTGACTTAATTCAACTGCTCTGAATACACCACTAACTTCAATGATCCTTGGTCTTCTGCTTTGGTAAAATTTAGGTTATTAAGTGCTGTTAATTCAGGGATTTTGTCATTAGTTGTTTAAGCAACTCAAGTTGTCTCTGGTAAACTTCCCACCTACCATTTTATTGCTTCTAATGCCAACCGCACCTACTACTGCTTTGTATTTCTGTAAAACATCTTCATGCGATGACATTTAAGGCAACTTCATAGGATCATTTTTTTTGTCCTTCTATTTGGAATACTTGTGGTACATGTTTTTTTTTAAGTTGCGACTGTGTTATTTCCCTTTAAAACAATGAAAAATATCTGTAGTGGTGAAGCCATTTCAACTGCAGTTGTTCTTGATCTCTGTCAGTAGTGCCAGACTATATGTTGGTAGGCTTGTTGATAAGTAAGTGAAATATTTGTTTTTATTGGATAAAATTGTATTGTCTGGATGATACTTAATAATTAAAATATTCCCTTTACTGGAGTGATATTTTTAGTCTGGAATTACACAACAGATTCACAGGTTAGATGATTCCACATATGGTGGTTGCAGTGGCAATGAAACTTACAAAGGATCACTCCATACCATTTGCATCCCTTACACTATCAAAAAGATAAATATATTTTTGCCTTCAAGCCACAGAAGCTTTTTATACAAAACCCATGACCTGATGACAATTGCCAGGATTCGAAACAGTCACGGTGTTGTTTCAGAGAAAGCCTGCCAGAAGCAGCTGGTTTCTGAAGACAGACACAAAAATAACTGATTAAGATCAGTCAAAGGCAAAACGAACAAAAGCTTGGTTGTTTATGTCGCTTTTATTTTGGTGTTACAGAGTTAACTTTAGAAATCTACGACAGGCAGTGGGACAAACGGAGCCTGCGTGCAGTCAGTAAAAAAAACAAAAAACAAAACAAAACAGAGATGAGGTAAAAGGCTACAGTGTTACAAGTCACAACACTGTTCAAAAACATGCATTTCTGCAAATATATACTTTTACTTACTACTATTTACATCGCATGAAATAAATAATTATAAAAAACGTCCAATTTTAGGAAACAATAAAAACACAAAAACTACTTTGTACAAAACTTTGGATTTAAAGACTGAACAAAGAATTAGACCAAAGGCAAAGTGTTCACACAGGCAATCACTCACATATAAAGTGTACAGTAATAAATGCAAGATAAAAACTCTTGTACTGATAATGGTTGCTGTGTACTTTATTAATGATATCTCGATATGTGAAGCTATGCTTGGTAGGGCAGCTCATTTAGATTTTGAATTAATGACGGGTAATTTTGTGTCAAATCTGACAGATCTGCTGAGTTACCTGAGACATTTAATTACATTGTCTGTAAACAGTAATTTAACATCTCTCTCAATATTTAAATTAATCAGTAAATTGGCACACACTGTCTGGACATCAAATCCCCGTTTTCAGTAGTTTCACTTTCCAGATAAATAAATACTGTTTTGTATTTTCCACAAACGAAGGAAGAAACACATGAATGAGTTCCCTCTCATGTTTAGCACACTACAAATCCATAGCTAAGATAACATGAAGTCTACTTTGGTCTATGGAGTTAAAATGGGAGTAACTGTTTGCAAAGAGTTAGTTGAAACTTCACATTTTCTTTTCCTGACTATATACTGTATATTTATATAAAATAGGTATCTTTCACAGAAAGAATCAATACATGCAAGAATAAACATAAAAACATATCCACAAAGACATATTGTATGTAAGAACTTAAACACACACACACTCACACAAATATTATATTTACTTAGCAGCATGACAATAAGAGAAGTATTGATAGTTTCAGTGATGCTACTTGTTGTTAAGTTTAGTTAGCACTGGAAGCCACAGCTGAGAATCATCACCTGCATATTGTACTGCATTATACAGAGCTTATATGAAAAAGCTTAATCTGCGGGATGTTTGCAGAATGTTTTAGTTCACCAGGAATCCCAGATTCATCTCTAGTTCCACAAACTCAAAACAAAAGTATATCGTACCTATGCAAACGCAACAAAACACTGGGAATATCCCTTTTATAAATAACAGCTTCCCCAGCACCCAGTCACATGTTAATACTGATAAAAACAAAGAGAATATGCTTCATATTTCTCAACGGGACACAAGTGCTGACCTCTCAGATTCGCCCTCAGCTCTCTGACCACCACGGGTTCACGTTTCTTGTCTTGTCTTTGGTCATAACTCTCGATGTAGTTGCTCCAGGGAATTCTTGTGCTTCTGAAAACGTGCAGACTGTGTGTATTCTTGTTTTGCAGATGATCACTTGATGTGGCTCATGTCTACTCTCAATATAAAGTTAGTCATGTAAAGCAGGTATTAACTCATTAGCTTAGGACTGTGAGAATTCGTAAACACGTTGCAGCATAAAAACTACATTCACTCAGGTGCAAGTGCATTCTTAGCCAAACATATTAACACTATAAAAACTCATACACACAACGAAAATGTTAGTTTTCAGATACAAACATACAAACGTATAATGTTGAGGAGAATGCATGCTTTTGAGTGTCCTTATTAGTTTTTTTTGTGGCAAAAGAATTATGATAAAATGCCTAAAAAATGTTTGTTTTTTAATTGTTTGCCCCATAAAAATGATACACAAGCAGTGCTTTACTAGTCTCAACAAAAGTAACTACTGGGAACACAGGAAAATTAAAGAATCACCAATATGGTGTTTGTCAATTAGCCAACAGTTCTCTTTTCTACATCACCTGAAAAGGCTTTAGCCCCAGCTAGATGCATCTAACATCATTCTGGAGTCACCAGTGTTGATGTGAATGATGCTCTGTGATCTACTCAACTGTTTCAGTTGACTTTCTAGCATCACAGCACCAAACATCTGCTCAGTCTGCTTCTGGAGTCCATGGATAGGTCAGACTGCTTCACAGTGTCTTATGTCTCATAGCGAATTGCTGCATTCGTTCAACTACCCACTCAAGTCTTTAAACGTTAGTGGGCAACGACGAGAACAAGGCGTCCTTATTTGCAGGTGTGTACATCGTAGACCCTCACACATTCCTGACAGCTAACATAGCAGCACCAGTGGAAAATACAGTGACACTTCTCCTTTCTCTTCTCAGTCCTGGTGTTGTGACCTCTCCCGCAGCAGAGGAGGTCACACCCGTCTATGCCGTGAGACGTAAGGTTGCAGATTCGATCACGGGTGCCAAAGGAGCCAGTCTCAGGATTGGGATCACAAAAATTGGGCGAGCTTTCATAATAAACAAGATCGCGCTCTGTGGGGGGTTTGAAGTAGTTGTACTTAGGTCTCAGGGTCTCCACCCATCCACGGGACTCTTTATGCTTCTCCACTACCATCTCAGATGCACTGTCGTACTTGTCCTTCATGTAGTCGCCAATTACTCTGAAGTCTGGCTGGGACCACCAGCAAGTTTTGACCTCACAGCTGCCTGAGAGTCCATGGCACTTACACTTCAGGAACATGTTGTCATTGAGGGACTGTGAACGAAAGAGAAAAGTGTCAACCACACACGTGAGAAAACAAAATGTTTTCACCAACACAGTGAGCAGAAACTCACCATTCTTCCAGCCTCATTGTTTTGTCGGTTCATGGCTGAGCGTGCATCGGGGCGATTCTCCCTGGCATCGGCAAACTCTCGGGAAACCATGCTCCCAAACTCCACATCCTCACTGCAGCCACCCCACTTCCATCCCTCACCTGGGGGGCCCTTATGGCGTGTGTCACATCCGCAGATGGTTGCTGAACCCTCAGCGCAGGCACGGGTCACTGCAAATGCCACTCCCGCAGAGGCAATGGCATGGACGAATGCTGACTCTCGAGTGGCTGCAAAGAGAAGTTCATGCATCTGTAAATCATCCAGCTTTGGAAAAAACAGTGTGTAGCGACATTCACAGAGACACATCTCTGCCTAATAATCTCTCTTTGCACGAGTATTTGATGCTTATCATTATTTTTCTCATTTTTAAAGAAATTTGTCACTATAATTTCAAGAGAAGACAGGTCAGGGTTTGTCATGTGGATATTTTTCTTTGTGTTTAGTCTAATATGATTACATAAGCAATTCAACCAAAGCCCAAAAGACAACATCAAACAAACTACACACTGAAGAGTCCATCATTATTGTTAGCTCCATGTGTTGAGGTCATATCTACCAGGGTCTACTTGTGCATGTCGTCTTAGCTGAGACATCAGTCGTCCTGTCTCTTAATCAGCCCAACAAGCTCTCTCTGCCTCTGCCTGACATAGCTTACTGATGACTCAGAGGGATCAGGATCTTCCAAAGAGATGAGAGGAAGAGACGGCCCTGACAGGCCTATAATTAAGAGACTCAATTAAGCTTTTGAAAGGTTAGGAAACTGCCTCACACTGGGGGACAAATCAGAGATACAACATCGAAGTGAGGCTGTAGTGTTCAGATAAGCAATCCAGAACAACATTGTAAAGTTGGGGGCATATCACAGGAGTATATGGTTTGATTCAGCAAACTCTGCTTTAACAGCATTCATTATGGCAGGGAAGCTGCCTTGAATATATGTGCTTGTACAGTCTTGCACAATAAGAAGAAAAGAGACAGAGGGAGCACAATAAAAAAAACGTGGAAACACCAGGTGTAAAATGAAACGAACAAACAAGACAAAGAAAGGGAACGAAATAGCTAAAGATCAATCGTGAAATGTTGGATTGTGTCTGTGCACTTGCGTGTGTAGATAGACAGATAGAGAGGCAGTGCATGCTACTGTCTAAAGAGCAACAGAGGGAGAGAAAGAAAAGAAAAAAGGCAGCAGTATAACGCTAAAGAGAGCAGGAGCTCCTCCCTTACAGCAGGTTCCAACCAGTTCGAGGACTAAAGGGCATTAGGAACAATGATGCAAGAGAAAAGGTCTACTGGCATCCTCCACCACCCACTTTACAGGGCTATTGTATACACACAAGGTTACTAATGTTCATTATAAAACTGCACCTCTGCGCTCTTTTCTAGAGTCCTGGTTACTGCTTTCACCACAGATCACTTCACTTGGATATAGTATTCATCAAAGCTTTTCAAAGTTTTATGCAAATCACATTATTTGGAAATGTTTACAGTTGTCTCATATAAAACGAACAACGGGAGGGCCTTAAGATTTTGGAGTGGTGTTGTTCTTATTCCTTCATAAAAACCTACCTCAAATAATTTGAGCACAGATACTCAAAACAGTATCGTCAGCATAGAAAATTTGTGTCTCTGTGTGTGTGTGTGTTGAGTATCTGTCATTGTTAACAAAAAGTGTAAAGAAATGTGGTCCTGAAGCGGTACCCTGGGGAACTCCTTTGGAATAGTGATCCTATGGATGGCTGGCAATGATGCTGCAGAGCTTAAGAGGGTGGGGGAGTTCAAATGAGAGAGGAAAAGAGGATTATCTTGGGATAAAATGAGCAAAGGAGAAGGATTTGGGCAAATTAAATATGTCCTGGTGTCTCTGTGTGTTAAGTAGGTTTCGGAGGTTGCAGACCTCTTGTGACAGCCCCGAACTCTCGAGTTAAGTGCCTTCGTGTCCAAAGAATACAGGAAATGAGAACAGCCTCAAAAAGTCGGAACATTATGTGGTCATTATAAACATGATTTTAAGAGTCCTCTCGATACATGTGTAAAGTTTAATTGCATCTAAGAGTAAGAACCAGGTGTCTATTCTCAATAATAATCTTCACCTGATCTTTAGTAATCTACACCTTGTACCAAACCCTCACAACAGTTCCACAAAATGTTTTTTAAGGTCATCCCTTTAAGTAAAAAAAAAGTACCTTAATGTCTTGTGGTAATGCTTTGTGTGTCATTTAGTACCTGTGTAAACACCTTTCATACCATTTACTTTACCAGGACACACCAGCTCTATTATTAGTTCCTCTCCTTTGCATGGTTTTATGGTTTTTCAGGACACCTCTACACCAACAATACATCTCCACCAAACTTTGCCAGACCCTGGCAGACCAAGTGGTCCCTCCAACCTGCTGGGGGGTTGAATCTCCTATTGTGCTGCCACTGTCACGCTGTGTTAGTCCCACAATGGCCTGAGATATTTTATATGAAATTTGCCCTGGCCAGTGATTAGTGGGGACCAAGTTAAGTCATAGCAACAGAGAACTATGCATTGGCCAGACCCCGCTTGTCGGCAGACGGGGAAATCCCTATTCAAATGGTTTAATAAAACAATCTAAAGGGCGTGTGAATGGGGAAAAGCACTTTTTCTCCTGCTTAATCTCATGGTTGCGAAGATATTGTGCTCTGAGCAGTACCCAGCAGGGAGTGGGGCTAAGGTCCCCCCATCAACTCCATTTACCACACCCCTTCTTTCTTTCTTGCCCAGAGTTAATGATATACTGGTGCGCCAGCTTCCCTCCCCCAGCATGGAGAGACATACAACTCATGAAAAGCAGAGACCTCTTAGCTCATCCTAAATAGTTACACTTTCTCATCCTCAGGTCATAGGTCGTAACCCACATCCCCTGACCTTTCAGAGTTGGTTTAGATGGGACTTAATGATTCAGTTGATTTACTGGGTTGATTTCCTGGTATACAGAGCAGACTAAGGCAGGTTACCTACAGGGAAGAGAAACCTAAAACAGAATGAAACTTTGACTACTCATGCTTGATGTATATTACATAACAAGAGGTTCCTTTGAGACTCATCAAAATTTAATGGTTTCAAGAAGAGCTGCATGTCCAAACCTGTGGAGGTGGTAACACCTGTGAAATTCTGACCATCCACTCTCTGTGGCAGAGTTACCCTCAATAATTCTATCATATGACTCGTAAACTTGTGCCTGATTATACCCATATTGCATGTAGGTGTTCTGTAAATACCAAGAATGCCAAAACATCCCTGGGATCGGCTCTTAGGACTAAGAACACCTGCAAAGCTTTCTATTACCTTTCATCACAGGCAGATTCCAGCAGTGCATGTTTTGACACTTTAGTTAATGTAAATTAATGAGTGCTGACGCAGACGTAGCCTAGAGGTAGGGCATGTGATTTGGGGTGTGGAGTGAAGGAGAAACAGAGAGAGAGGATCAGGCTGTTTAAAGGAGACAGAACATGCTCATAAACTATGACTGTTTTTTTAAGGGCAGGAGTATCTTAGATGGTGGGTGAAGTTCGGTATGAGTAAGTATGACACTTCGATGTGTAATAATTGATCATTTTGGCACTGGCATATTAATGTATCTTACAATAGGTCTTACAGTAAGTAACTGAAGTGTTTTTCCACATCTAGAAATATTTTTAATTCACTCCTCTTTTCTTACGGATAAGTCTCAACCAGATTCATAGACCTGCCTTTTCTCCTTCTTGTGTAATATTTCATTTTTTTGAAAACTGTGCCCAAACTGCCTCTATAACTCTTCTAATATCATCTATGAAGGCGCCCTGAGCAGTGATGGGATAACTGGTAGAAACAAGGCTTCTGCCTCCAAAAGGCAGGAGGAAACTGACACACAACAATCCAAATCACAGACAAACAGACACCAGTGAGGACAATGGCTCTGTTGCACAGACAAACACCAGCATCAATCAAATCCAATGAAATGGAAACCCTCTCCTACTAAGCTCTATCAAAAGCCACTGAGCCCCAGAGTCACCTCTGACAAAGGCACTTAATCCAGCCACTTTGACCTCTCACATTATTAAGGGCCTCAGTGACCTTAATCCAATCAAAATGATTCACTAAAGCCCAGTAGCTTCCTCCTCTTTCCACTCAGTACCCTCTTCAATTTAGACCTGGGTGGGGAGGCAAAGGGAGAGATGTGGTGGCATTTTGCACCACAATAGGGCTCAGATTGAGAACCCCTATCGTTAGCCACCTACTTGAGCTCAAGCCTCTTCTATGAACTGGCTCAAGAGTTTATTAAAAGCAATTGCCCTGACTAACCTCCACCCCCCTGTGTTTGCATCAATCCTCGGTAAACGAGGTGACAGGTTTAGATCCCTGACCTCCAACTTGCATGATTTGCACTCATTCTCAATTTTAAAACCTATTATTCAAGTTGAGGTTATCAGGAAGCTACCCCAATCAAAGAACACCCAGTAGCAGGTTAGCTTAGCCCAAAACGAGAGCAGCAGTACTTTAAAAGCTCCGTTGCTTGTTCATTTAGTTTGTGACAAAGCTGGATGGTTAAAGTTGCTAAGCTTCTACTGCTAGCTGTCCTCATGTTTGGCTAAGGGACATGATGACAGAGATGTTGATCTTGTCATGTAACTCATAGGAAAAATATGTTCCAACAAATAAGTTTCCTGCCAACATCTTTTGAATTCCCATTGTGCCCTCTCTGTTTAATTTACACCAAAACTGTTTAATGAAGAGACTCCTCGCTGTAGTTCTGATGATTTTTGCTCTTTACCCACTTCAGGGGGTTCTTTTAAGGCTATATGTCAAGACTGATAAATGTGTGCTTCTTTTCCAGGGTCATGAAGGGTAGATCTAGTCCTGGTCAAACCTATTCCATGAACCTTATGTTAAAGGTTTTATTTTTGAACAGTTCTTTATTTGGAGAGTATAGGGGCCATGAGTTATATCTGATATAGTGTCACAAACAGAGAATGCCTTGAAAATTGAAATTATCTTAAGATAGGTCAAGTTATGGAACTATAATTATTTTAGCCAGCTAGCTTGGTGTTCCATTTCACATTTGGGGTTTTTACGGAAACATGAATTGGGGATTTCTGCACATTGAGCCCATAATTAGACTAGATTTGACCCAGCCTACACTCAAAAGTCAGAATTAAATGAGGGAAAACCACATTTTGTAAAACTCCACAACTCCTTTTGCATTCTTGTGTAAGACTCTTCAGAGGATTGTACAGCAGAACAATCACAGGGGATTCCCTCGTTAAGATAACTTTAGCAAGACAGAACTCACTGGTCCTGATTGTGCACATTATTTCAACCATACAGGCTGTTCAAAGCTTGTTCAGCCTAGAGTCTATTTGAACAAGGATTTGAATGAGCAGAATGAAAGGTGCATGCAGGGAGTTCAGCTTTTTGAAATGCAAATATCAGACAGAGAGAACATGGAATTGTTAATGGAAGAGTTAATCAGCATGGAGTTACAATAAGTCACTTTATTTTTTCTCAGATCTTGTCTTTGTATGCGGTTTAAAGATCTTTAAACCTCCATTACACTAATGAGTTTGTTTTGCAGAAATTAATTGTGGATTTTTGAACTCTTTATGGACATCTTTGAATGTTGGCGAGAGATCTGGAGAGGCTGAGTACAATTGATAACTTTCACTTTGGCTTATCACAGCCAAATACCAATGATTCTGCTTCTGCTCTATAGGGTTCTGCTTGTTCATTTGTGGATGTTTTCCTTGCTACTTTTGCTTTGTGGTGGATTGACATTGAATCCCTCCAAATCATTTATTGACAAGTAAAGTGTAATTAAGAGAAATTTTTAAAATTAGATTTTTTCCCCCGAACATTATCTCTCCTGGACTTAATGTCTTTGAAGTGTGATATTACCTTTATCCAACACTGGCCCAAAAATGGCCAGATTGTCGTTAACTGTGGTGCAGTTCCAACGTCGGCCTCTGAACTGGTGCTGGCACTCCTGTATGCCTATTTTCACTCCTTCTGCCACACTGGGCATAATCTCCACGTAGTTCCGGCAGAATCGCAGCTGTTTGGGCACCAGACCCGGGATGCTGCCACAGAGGATAGGTTGAGTTCCCAGTGATGAGTACTGGTGGCCCACTGCTAGTGACCTGTGCAGAGGTGAGGGGAAGTCAAAAACGTCAGCACATCCTTATGTATTGATGCAGCATCCTTTAAGCCGGCTGGCTAATTTGCTTTTCCAGGTGCTGTGTAATTTCATGTCTGACTATGTTTGATTGTGTGTTTATTTGGTGTATCAGATACTACCATTAGGGGTCCATCCTTTATCCCCTCAACTACCCTCTCTGCAGACACCTGGCCTTTGTACTGAAATTGCAGCCCTGCTGACACAGACATGGGCCATGTTTCTGTCTGAGATGAAAGTTCGCACTGCATCCAGAGGTCTTCATAGACCTTAAGCTGACAACTTGGAAAACTGCACCCTTTTATTAACTGTCCACACACTTAACAGGCCTTCAGCTTAGGGTAATAAGAGTGCTAACCCAACACTGGGACTTCAGAGAGTGTATTAAGTGTAGCACACAACCCAACCCCCTCTTTTCCTTTGAGGATACAACAAGTGCAAACTTGGTTCACTGATTACATCTTTCTCTCTCTGCACCTTTATTGCTTTCTCTCTGTCTCTTGGTCTATCTATCTTCTGTATCCTCTCAATTAGGACTTAAGTCACTGACAATCAGAGAAATGGGGGATTTATTATATAATTGTTTATTGTTTAATTAGGCCAATTTTAGGAACCATTTTTCACATATCTGATTTTTATACAAACTTCAGTGTCTGCATTTTGACATCAGCTAACTTGCTAATTTTTATGTAATTTCCATTGATAGGATTTATATATTAAGCCCTTATTAAAGGGTATAGATAACAGTGCATGTGCATTTGTGTGTGTGTGTGTGTGTGTGTGTGTGTGTGTGTGTGTGTGTGTGTGTGTGTGTGTGTGTGTGTGTGTGTGTGTGTGTGTGTGTAATTGAGACAATCAAACCACATTTTCTTCAGCAGCTGCATGACCTGTTGACCTTATATGTTAGTGTATAATTGAAGTGTCACCAAAATCAATATTGTGACTACTTGATTGTTTAATAGCAGAGTTCCTATTATCTTTGGCAGCTGTTCTGCAGAGCAGCTACAAAGTAGCTTGTTGGCAAGACAGAGGAGTCTTGATTTCACCCCAACTGTCTATTAAAGACCAAACTCTGGCAGCAGTAATCTGCTGATCCTCCCCCTGAGTGATATGAGCCTGATAACAGTTACTGTAGCTTCTGACAGAGACAGAGCCAGAGCAGGTGTGCTGTCTCCTGCCACTCACTTAGCTCACTACCGGTTGACCTGCTCACTGTTGTTCAAGGACTAATCGCTGATCACAACAAGATTACCAAAGCTCCTGACACTAGCCTCAGGCTGCTTTCTTTAAGAACTCAAAGACCTCGTCAGTCCAGTGACCCCTGTTTGATGGCTCCTGATGGCAACAAGCATGTCGACCTTGAATACCTTGGTTATATTTAGAAATTTACAGCCTGATTTCATCTCCTATATTACACTTTAATGTCGTCTGTCAGGTGTCAAGGTGTGTATGCCATCAGCTGACCCGGTGAGTGAACCTCTGCTATTTCCCCCCTTAGGAAATGTCAGAGTCATGTGTCACGCTGCTCTTAACTGAAATTCTCACCTAATTTCTGCAGACTAAACCGCTTGAGTTAATCATAAATGAGACATCCAGTGAGCGAGCAATGGCAAGTTTAAAAATGACTCTAGAGGAAATCACAGACGTCTGCAGTTAGTCTGTAATATCCATCAGTAAACAAGGGCAAGCCTATTTCTAAGTGACCTCTCTTTGGCCCTTGTCAGCCCTTTTACCCTGAAGCGCATCCTTCCCGACAGAAACCTGAGTCCACATCTCCAAACTGGTTCAGACTTTTAGTTTGTCTCTCAACAGAGGTAGAACATGAAGAAAACCTCAAACAACTATCATCATTCAAGTCCTGCAGGCTTACATTTTTTAAGAGCAGTCATCTATCAGCTTTCTTTGAAAGACACCTGGCATCTGCGATGTTTCCATGACATTTCCATCAACCTTAGAATGGAGAAGATTTCTGCAACTGTAAGTCAACAGCAAGGAACAAGGGAAAATAAAGGTGGTATTAGCTCTTAAAACTTAAATCAGTCATTTGTTTTATGATTCCAGATGACTTTCCCATCATCCACAGTCTGGTTTCTTCCCAGGTCTTCACCTCTAAGGGGTCTTTTTGCTTTTACACGTCTGCCAGGACATCATGACCATTATGAGTCAACGTGCTTTGGTTGCTACACTGGTACGCACCTCTGTGTCTGTCTCAGTGAGGCTGAGCAATCCATGCTATCTTTCCTGTGTTAGGAAATGGCCTAAAAGCAAAGGCAGGGCATGTCCCATCAGAGATGTTTTATGACTTTAAAGGAGTGATTGCATAAAGTTTAATGTTGTTGTTGGATACTAACTCCAACAAGTATTTCAACAAAAATGTTTAACCTGTAGGCGTCCATTAAGTACTCTTGTCTTTCGATTTCTGTCTGACAGATATGTTTTCTGCTTGGAAACTATTGGTTAAGAAATTAAAGATTTCAATGTTGCTGATATTTAAGGTACAACATTTATTAAGTCTTAAGTAAAAATATACATCCTATTAATTTTTTTTTGTCCCAGTACAGACTTTGCCCCTCTCATCTGAGTGTATCCAGCACAGGTTTAATGCATATTTCAGCAAGCCCAAGCAGGGTACCTTAGAATTACCACTTTACTCGTGGGCCCTGGGGCCTTGGAGCCGACTTTGACATCAAGAGACTATGTTTGGGAAAAGGAATGTGCGGCAAGCTTTCACCTCCAGGTATTTATCTTCTAAGGTGGGGTGGACTAGGGAAGGGGGTGGTGGTGGTGGAGCGGCGGGTGCAGCCCGGCTATGTCATGGCAGGTCGAGAAGAGACAGACATGAACCTGTCTTAAAGTGTATCCCGATACGAAAGGAGACTACTGTGGCACAGAGAGTTGAGTGTGACGCGGCTGTGACGGCCACTTGAAGCCAACTTGTCAGCTAAACATCACAGGTTGTTTTACACAGAAGCGACTGCTCTTAAATGGCTGGCATGCTGTCTGAAAATACAGAGACAATACAGGATTAGGCTGCGTTATTTGACTTGGGATGAGTTGCCATGATACGCAAAATACACACGTCAGGCAAAAAACTACAGTATTACATCAAGAAGTCAAAGTGACTCTATGTTCTGCAGCCTAAAACTGTTTGTATAGGTAGACGTGACATAGAAGTCCTCTGCATGTTTACTTCACTCATGTTTCAGGTTTTTGCCTCAAAGAGCAGATCCCTCCTCTCACAATCAAAGCATCAACACAGAAGTCAGCTCATGACTTGCTGCAGCGTTTTTTGTTATGACAGAGTGGAAACCTACCCTCTATTGTGCCATTCATAACTGTGGAGATGAAAAATCAAAAAGATCAGATGGAAGGGTGTCAGTCAGCTAAAACAGTGCGAAACATACTCATATGTGCTGATGATATTCTCCAAAATACAAACTCTTCACCTGGTAAGCAGGTGAAGTATCCACTCTGTCATTGATCACCAACTTAAGTATTAGTCCTGCTCTGATTTTGGCTAAGTTTTCCCACCTCTTGATCCAAAAGAGCCCACTGTTATGTCAGGATTTCTTTCCAGCTGTGCATGTAATTAGTTTCTCATCAGTATTACCAACAGGGGACCCATTAAAGAAAGTAGATCAGAATACACACACCATGCAAGCAACAAACAGCAATGTTCAAATTTGTGCTGAAAAAGGCATAGATGTGTGAAAAATAGCTGTAACCTGAAAGTCTCCAGAAGAGGAGACAGCCAGTGAATCAAAAAGACAGGTTTAGAAAATCATGCTTTAGGGGTCACTTTTTGATAGTCAGGCTAATGCAGTATTAATGCGTGCAAGTTCAGCAGTGAGCCTTTGCTTCTAGTTTGATTAAAAAGGGAGGGGAATTTTAAGAAAGGCAGTGGTATAAGCAGTTTATTCAGCGTTACAGGGCTGCTGTTCTCAAATGCCACATTTCAAAGTCGGATCTTTTATGACGTTTTTCTAAAGCTATGGATACAATTCACTTGTGGAGTAAAAAATAAATGATGTTCATCACAGCGAACGCTGCTTCCAGACGCTGCTCAAACTTGAAAATATATTAAATGATGGAATTTTATTAACTTTATTTCAAATGTTTTGCTGTTTATTCTCACAACATCGACATCTTAAGTTAAATAAGTGATTATGCATAAAATACTGCATTAGTTAGCTACTTGTCCTGAGCATTACTCTTGACCCGGGCTAAACTCCGGGCAAGAGTTCATACTCCTTCTACATCACTTGACCCTCGGATAGACACACGAGTGGACGCACGCGCGCACACAAACACACACACTTGAAAGCACACAAACATTGCACCTGTTGCACTGTCGATATGAAATTCGCAAACATTGTTCACTGAAATAAATTTTCGAGGGAGGTTTGTCTTCAGCTATAGTCTGAAAGGACTGCTGTGCGTAATAGCTTCAGAATAAACGCAACTTACTCACGTGCTTTTACCCCCTCCTTAAAAGGGATATTCTTCCTTGGTAATAAAGTCCTCATTTGGACTTCAGATAGTTTACAGTTACATTAAACTTCTCACAATCTCACCTGAACGCACCGCTGCTGTTTGGAACCAAAATGCAACTACAACCATTCCGCGATGAGACACAAGCGAATCACAGGGCATCCCACTGATCGGCGTTTATAAAACAAATACATATGTCACTGTTTTTTCAGGATAAAACGAAAATAAAAAACTTACCACCAGATGGGATAACTTGCCATGACATGCGTGAGCCCACAGAGCAACAGGAAACATCCCAGGTATATCATCCTTAAAGTTTCGCAAAACTTCTCCAGCAGAAAGCCTACATGCGCGCTCATATGCGCACCCAGGTTGTAACTTAGGAGCCACAAAAAACTGTCACTGTAACAATTACTTTTTATTTCTATCCTCCAAAATACAGGCTGAGGGAGAATCTTTCTTTCGCGACTACTCGTGGCAGCACTCAGGAGCCAAATATTAAAAGTTAAAAGCAGCAGCTTTTTTAGGACCCAATCAGCAGGTATCGCCAAAGGGGAAATTCTGATGATATGTTCCCTCTGTTGCCTAGTCAGGCATTTGAACTGAGACAGCAGAATGAGCTAATTTTAAGATGTGTTTTAGTGCTCATTGAGACTCGGTGGCATTAGCATGCAGTGTGTGTGTGATATATAATGTTGTTTAAAGGAGAGAGGGAGGGTCTGAGGGCTTTTAAATAGACATCGGAACCCCTGTGGATTGCGTAGCTATAACAACCTGTCCGGATTTCACTCCCTGGCTTGAAGCTTCTAAAATGCAGAAATAAATATGTGTGAATTGCTTGGGACCATTATAAGCTCTGCAGTCTTTTATTTGTGCCTATTTGCCCTGAATGTAAAATTCAGTGGTGGGGATTTTTTTTTCTCCTGCAGGCTGATGGATCAACAATGAAATGATTTTAAACTGAATTTTCTTTCAGATGAAATCAAAGAAATCCTTTATTTTTAAAATTCTCAATCATCCTTTAGAATGAAATAAAGAGAACATCTTTTCTTTCTGTCTTTGCATCCTAAAGTTATGCATATACGCTGCACAATATAAAAGAAGAAAAACAAAACAGTTAAATTGGTGTGTTTTTTTTTTTTTATCATAAATTAAACGCATCCTGAGGTGTTGGTAATCAGCACTCATTTTCAGCATCAGCTAGAAAGGGAAAACTTTCTCCCACTCTACACTTTGGAAGCTGCCCGCATGTGGAGTTGCCAGACTGCTTATTGCAACGCAAGTAGTGGATAAATTTGGCCGCACCACTGCGTTTAAAAGGCAGACTGTCTGATTCCTTCCTCAACGTCAAGTGGCTGTTGATAGCTCATCTCTCTCTCCCCATTTACAGGCACTGGTGCTTACAGAGCCATTAAAGAAACCGTTGAGCAACATCTGTAATACAGAAAGTATTAACACAACCACGCAGTTTTACAAACAATTTTCAGAAGATTTTTTTCTTTACCTCATTAACGGTAATGTTAAGTAAATCTGTAACCAACAATAATTAATGTTATTAATCTATTGCTCATAAATCATACATCAACTCTGGCTCTAATATACTGTTTATAGCTGTGTGACGTATGACGTTTCACCGGCGCATTAATGACGCAGCACTAATTATTCCTCTGTTTTTTCTGCTGTTGGAGTTATTCTCTCTTAGACCTGAATGTAATTAATAGTAGGCTTAAAAAAAAATCCACAAGGCCCATATGCAAGAGATGTTTTCGTTTATCACTTTTGCAACCAGTTGCCTGATGAAACAAACTAAGAAGGTATTTACGATTGCTCAGATTATTTTAATTTCAATTATTTGCTTCATGGAAGTGCTGCGTCACTGGAGATTTTTTTTTTTTTTTATCAGTCCTGTCCCGTTTCTCTCTGATTTATATTCGCTGGTGCACCCATTTCCCCCCCTAATTTTCGATAATTGACCTTGCTCAACTTTGACTCGCCTGTAGGGGGCAGAACAGCATTCTCACCTCCTGAAGCCTCTGAAGGTAGCGAGGTAGCGAGGTAGCGAGGAAACGTGATGTTAGCACCATCTAGCGGACATGGTTGTGAACCGCTGCAGTAAATCTCGCACACAACACACACCAAGAATTAACTACATAAACCCTTTCAAGATCTGCTCTAAAAGTATTTTTCAGGTATTCTACTATTTTTTTTTTTAGAAAGAAAACAACACTTACATATATTGCAGCATTAAATAATTGCCTAAACATTAATTAACTGATGGTACTAACATTTTATCACATTAATCTGACAACACTATGAGTAAAGAGAAACACATTTCAGATTTCAAAGGAAACTCAGTTATCTATATTTTTAAACTGTTGTTTTGATTATGTACCAAATACGTGATTACTGGCAACCACAAAGTTTTCATCTTTTTTCATTACTAGTATCATCTTTCCCAAATGAAAACCAACATTAAAGTCATTAAAATAATGAGCTTTGGAATAAAATTGGTATGGATCTTAATTTTAGTCGGGGTTGTAACAATTATAACTGTATTTAATTCAGTGAACAGGAGATCCTCACAGAATAGCTAGAGGATTTTGTCAGCTGCAGATGCAGACATCTGCATTCTAGAAACTTGGCCAGTTTTGCCCCCAGTAGCTGTCGGCTCTGTCAAAAGGCTAGGTCAGTAAAGGTGTTAAATGCGAGATACTAAAGTGTGATGCTTGTTTATCTAAGAGCAACTGGATGTATGTTTTTTTTTTTTTTATTAAAAGAGTAGAAGTTAATATTAGTTGTGTCCAAGTAAAATATTAACTAAACTGTAAGCTTATTTATGTCATTTTATCCCATCCAGCTCATTTGTGCAATTCATCTTTTAAGGTTTTCCCCATTTTTAACCCAAAAAATAGAGCATAATGTCACCTCTATGTTGGCATGGTGACCTCACTGAGATGATGATGTCAATAAGCTTAGAGCTGCTAACAGGAAGTAATGTCAAGTGCGTCTTTTCATTACATCTGTTTCACAGGCCTCAGTCAGATTCTGTCTAACACAACACAGCTACACTAACATCATGCTGTATAAAAATACTCAACTAATCACATTAACATTACTTCACAGAGTTTTCCATGAACATTTCCCTGATGTGCCACCAAGCTGTTAATACATATTTGTGTCATCATACGATGTTCTTACTCTGGAAATTTAAAACCACAGCTTCTGTACATGGCAGGTTAAGATCAGTGTATTGCACAAATGTGATGGAACCACTAGATGTCAGCACTGTGATGAAATAATATCTATTGTAACAGCTAAAACCTTAAAAAAGAAAGGAAATGAAAGGTGCTGGAAATATTTTTACTTTAATAATGTAAAACCTAAACAAGATTTGTGTATTTTTTCGTGTATTTTACTATTTTAACACACCTTGGAAACAAAGAGATTTTAGTAATGCATCAGAAAATTTTAACAACAAAAAATGTCAGTGCATAAATTAGGCATAATGAGAAAATCTGATATGACAGGAATAATAATAATAATAAAAAAAAACAAACTTATGAAATGAAGTTAAGAATTAGAAAAAAAATTTGTTTCTCTCAGTCTAATTTGATTTCATTTCCTGTTCATTCCCTGGGTCAGATGTGGTTGTGTTTAATATTAATCAAATTTTAAATAATTTAAAGATATCTGGTAAATAGATTTTAGAACTTCATTTCTTTTCATATCAAGCAAACATTAGGAAACAAAAATTGTAACAGTCAGGGACCGACACTGTTACAACCTGTGATAATGTCTACAAATCCAACTGCTCTGATGTGTGACCTAATGCTCTTCTGATCAAAGCAAACTCAAGATGCTAAGTAAGACACACAAGTCTAAAAGCAGAAGAACAGGGCTGTAAACAAGCAACCTCAGTTTCAGTTCTAAACACTCGAGAGCAAAGACAGATAGTCGAGCCTCACAAAGTTGCGACACACCCCACGAGCTCACACCTGGAAACAACTCATCACTTTCCCCTCAAACGTCTCTGTCTGCAAACATGAGAAACAAAGCAAAGGGTCTGCTTCTGCTCAGACTTTATCTTCAGGATGGGCATTACCACAGGCGTTGACGTCCCTATCTCACATGCTCGCCTCTTGGTAATACAGGGTGTAAAAAGGCTTCTGATAAGAATAATCGTGGTAGAATGCTTCCAAATCTCAGTATAAACGGTCGACGTAATCTGTAAGGCCACATTTGTTTCTTTTGAACTCAGAACACACCTACTGTACTGACATCATTTATTTTACTGTATGTTAGCTGAGCGTGGGGGTAGATTATCAGTTGAGATTGGTTGCATATTTGTTTAAAAAGCAGAGAAACATAATGACTTTAACAAATAGTTTAAAAGAGCTAAGGGAAAAAAAACAGAATAAATCAGTGCGATCCTGAACATTAGATCTGCACACACTCTGATGATCAATATTAAGCCTGATTTAAATATGACCGTCTTTGTAATGGCCAGATCATTAACTGAGAGGGATTTGAATAAATGAAGAGTTTTAGACTCTTAATAATAAAATAAGTATAAAATAACAGATACTTAATTAGATATTTTGATTCAGAGTACTGAAGTCATCCACTTCAAACGGATATGAAGTTTTGAAAACATTAGCTTTGAATCTAGACACATTTGACAGCCCTGTATCCACTTTGGCAGCATTTATGGACAAACTGGAGGACAGCCCATGCTAAACAAGCTATAAAGTGGTAAAAAAAAGTGTGTTTTGTTAGAGGCCCCAGAAACTGGATGTTTGAGCAAGCACATAGCAGCTCGTAGCTACATTGCATTGTTTGCATTCATGATTGGTTGTGAGTCCTTCAAATTGTGTTGATAACCATTTTGCACCAGTCCAGACTTATCTTAACCTTTGAATAGAGAAGTGAAAGGAGCTAAGGACTGATCCCTGTGGTACTCCATAAATAAAAAAGAGGTTAGCCAACACCAGCAAAACAAAGTACTTCAACTCGCTAGAAATCATTGTTTGCATATGTTACCTGTTAAGACACATTTTTTAGGACCTACGTTTGTCGTAGAAGTCTTTTTTTTAAATAGAAAGCACAAGGCTCTGTTTCTTTGCAGTCTCTTCTTCTCTGGTCTTTTTTTCACAAATGACACTTCTCCCTGGGTCATCCCAGGTCAGAATCATCTGTGAGGGAGGCTGCAGCTGCTCAGTTGGACTCTGTCTTGTTGCATTAACGGTAAGTAAAGCAGATCATACCATTCCATCAACACCACCTGCTGGTCGAGAGCATGACCCATTCACTATACATCTACCATATCGTCTGTCTTCACACAGCCACCTGTACTTTCCTGGCTCCAGCTCTTCACATGTCACTACTTTTACTGTTGAGACTACGTTGGGTCATTGTAGATTTTTTTTCTTCACACTGAGTGAACCTGGATGAATAGCAGTCCTTGTTGAAGGGCAAACAGAAAACTGTGATTCTGTAAACACCTTTCAGGCAGGATGTTTCACAGTTGCTAGGAAAAAAAACCCATAGTTGATATTTGTAATATATTTATGTCAAAGACATGTAGTTAATGCTGAAATAATCACAGTCTTTGGCCGCCAGTGGGTTGAAAATGTTAATAAAATAAACAAAAAGATTCCTCTGGAGAGAGTATTTCCCTCAAAGTTAAACATCAGTTGTTGGATGATCCGTGTGCTACAGCCAACCATTTCACCTTATTACAGGTAGTCCTCCTACACTAACACCGCAGCAGCTTAGATGGGACTACTTAAACACTTTCAGGAATGGGCAAGCCACTACATGCTCGCATACAATTTGGCTCAAGTGTGTCATAACACTTCACTAGAAAATGTGCATGGACCATAGGTTACATGCCACAAATGAAGCACCAGGATTAAGTTCCACTCTGGTGTGTTTTTCTGATAGTTAGGTGCTCCTACTTAAGACTGCAGCTCCTGTTTTTGGATTGTGTGCTCAAGATTTATCAAGAAAACAGTTCGAAGAACTCCATGATCTTCTGAGCTTTGGGAAACCTTTTAAGTTTTGCTCCTCTTTCTGTGAAACTTTTGACCTCCAATAAAATGTATTCATTGATGATATCTGACTCTATCTCAACAATGTGATTAATCTAGTACATTAGGTTGACAGTGCTTTCACATAGGTTTCAACAAAAACAACAGCTACCCCTCCAGCCCCCGAGGACAGACCTTTCCTGAATCCTGAGAACTGCTGCATATGGTGCACCCAATGCCTGAAACAGCAGAGTGGCGCAGACGCACCGTCAGCCTCCAAACCTAAGCCACAAATTATGTCTGGTACATGGAAAAGATCATGTGGCCCTGCAGTGGAGTAGGGGTGGTGAGAATGAGTAGTTTGGTGGTAAATGGGTTGGATTGGACGGATACGATTTGCATTCCTCTCCAGGGATGTGATATCGTGACAAGGTCAGACCAAGGCTAATACATAAGACTCTGAGGACAGGGAGTAGAAATTGAATATTTGCTTTTCACTTAAAATTACTTTTTAATGTAGGAAATTGTACCATCACGGTTATTACTATGCATCTTTCTTAGATAAAACTATTCTTATAAACATTTTTATTGACATCTTTAGTTCACTCCTTTAAATGAACCTGTAGAAGAATACAAATTATACATTGATACATTTTGTGTGCATTTATTTTTTTCTTTCAATGAAATGCCTTAAACTCTTTCAACATCCCATGGCAAATTCCATGTCATTTGAATAGTCTGTGCACAGACTAACCTCAATACCCTGAGGAGCTCATTATAATTGCAAAGAAATGTAACACTGGAGGCTACCGCTCTAATCTGATCTAAGTATTCTAGTCACACTTGGAGCTGAATTGATGTCACTAAACATTGACTTTCATGGTTACCTGATCTGACTACATCCTTAAAGATCTACAATGCTAACAACTGAAATGCACTTTTTATATTAATAAATGCATGTTAGCTTTGTGGGAGCATCAGGAAACACATGAGTGGTAGAGGAGGGTGAGGTAGTATATCACCAACAGCAGGGAGGGAAAACTTTCCTGACAGCCTGAAGAGATTAGTGTCCATTACCAAACAAATTTCTGCTACCACCTACAACACTTAAGACAGCCTCAGTTCAATCCTCATAGGAGCCCCTGTTTAGAAAAATCACACACTTTTGTCCTCATCGCCATGTTCCCTCGACACCAAATGAAACAAGCTCTGTTTTCTTGGTTGCTGGGTCTGACAAGAGGGGGCGAATGTGTTTTAAGAAGGGTGTGGGAATCAATTATCCCACTGAAGAGACATGCAGGACCAGTGGGTATTGCTCGGGATTAGTGTCCATTCTTGTCATGTACTGACAAACCCTCTCGCTGATCTCCTTAAAACCAGGTGTTATTAAGAAGCAAGGCCCTCACTGGGGGCCTATAGGCTTTTCAATACCCTCTAAGATTGACTGACAAGCTTATAATGTTAAAAAAGTGCATTCTTGTGCTTTCATGCGCTCACCTGTGTGAACTCTCAAATGATATTATGCACGAGTTGAAAGTGAAATCATGCACATAGTAAATTCATAAAACCAATAAACCCAGGACTGCTCTGGCGAATCATGTTGTTCAATGTTTCACCCATCATCTTTTGGCTAAAGAAGCAAAAGAGAAGCCCTATTTAGTTAGAAGTTATATAGAGTAATCCCTTGTTTGAGGAATTCATTGAGCGTTGTCTATCCAGAAAAAAGTAAGGTTCTTCACAAAAGACTGCAATTGGTTAAGACTTTAAAACATTGAGATACAAAAATGGAGCTTTAATATACAGACTTTACATGAGGATGCTAAAGTAATATAATAATAATAATAATAATAATAATAATAATAATAATAATAATAATAATAATAATAATAATAATACTTTAAATCAATTAAAATATCATGACATTTACTGACAAGTTAATTATTATGAGAAATGCTTTCATTTGCTCTCTTGCTGAGAATAAGATCAAAAGATTATTCCAATCTAAATATTAAGGATTTAGCTGGCATTTGGTTAGCCTAGCATAGCATGAAGAATGAAAACTGGGAAAATTTGTAGTTTGGCTTTTTTGAAGGTAAAAATATTTGCTTATCAACAAATCATCAACTTTGCAATAAAAAAAATAAATAAAAATTTGATACATTGTCTTTTGAGCTTAAGAGCTGCAGGTTGTTCTTTTTTTTGTCATCTTTAGCAGAAAAAGGCGTACTGATGCTATTTGTTTTGTGTCTTTACTTACGCTAAGCTAAATTAATGATGGGCAGATATACAGACGTCAGTCTTCTCATCTTACAAGAAACAACTTTGTTGCAGCACATTCAGTGTCTGTAAGATGTTAGTAGAACAGCTAGTCGCTAACAGATGTGCTGTTCTTGTTTTGGTCACAAGGTAGCTAGCTATAGTTACCGAAGGATGCCATGCTAACTAGCTTAGTCATTAATGAGGCTGTTCCAGTTTTTTGTTCTACTGTTTCCTTAGTTACCTATAATGTTTAGTAGGGCAATGGTAGCTTACTGCAGCACATCTGATAGCAACTGGAAGCTGCAATTTCCACTTTGGTCACTACTGTAACTAACTTAAGTGATAGCGCTGATGGCTATCTGGTAGCTATCTGATACAAAGTTGCCAATAACGTTGTTGTTGTCCAGCCAATTTTCATCAACACATTTTATTTTGTATCAAACATGTAGCCATGATTGTCAAACCTGCTCACTTCAGTCTCGAAAAAAAACTTGGCCCTGTGAAGTCACTTGGCCAGTCTGAGGTTGTTTGTGTGCGTTCCTGCAGGTAATCGGTAGGATATCATTTCGATTGTAATGAATAGACTTCACTCTGATTCCTGGCAGCAGAGCTCCCCAGGTGTAGCTGAAAGAACTTGGACCCCTCCCAAGTTCAGATATCTGTCTCTCTTTACGTGCCAGATATCAAGGTGTGTGTGGACAGAAAAGATGTCAGGTGGTAGCTGAGCCACTGAAAGTTGTTTACACAGGAGTCAAGCAGGTTTATCTCTGAGCAAAGACACGCTCAGGAGAAAAACTGTGATATTAACTCTAATGTGTTTGCGATTGAGAATTAACCTGTGGATACTGCTGTAAGGCTTTTGGAGTACCTCTGAGATCATTTTGTTAAGAATTAATACATTTTAAAAATAAAAGCACATGACAAAGCATGAAGAAATAATATGAATCTTAGACCTAATGTTTACTTTTTTTCCATTGAAGACTTCAATGTAACATTAAATGTTCAGTGGGAAGTGAGTCAACAGAGTTTGCATGTTAGAGAGGGTTTTCTGGGACAATAACTAAATGTTTCGATAATCTCCAGATCTTATGCAATCCAACGCGTAGGAAGAGTAAATATTTTTCAAGAGCAGACCTGTGAGAGGGTTCACATTACTTGCCAGAATGATTGATAGTTTGCCAATTGATTTATGGTGCCCGATATGATATTTTGCAAAGTGATTAAAGCCTTCTTCCCTGGCTCTTGTGAAATCGCCTACAGTTATATTTGTGGACAAATTTACTTTCTTTGTGAACTGCAGATGAACTCAGTGCTGCAGTGTTTAGGAGATGTGTTGCTGTGTGCTGCAAAAGGCAAGACCAGACTGATATTTAACTTCATCAGACAATCTTTAACCAAAAACCCTTTGAACAGGGAATCTTTTTCCCAGCATATGACGTCTTTTGATGTGTAAACTACGACTCATGATAGCATGAGGCATGCGAGTCAAATACTCAACAATTCAGAAACGTAATTAATAATGTGAAACAACTCAGTCTATAAACATTTCATTAATAAAAGTGATTTAAAAATAATTCCTTGAGTGAAAACTAGAATGGTATAGCAATACTGCATCAAAGCTGATGACTTCAAATCTTACTTTAATTCAAAGTTCAAAGACACAGAAGTAGTTGTTTGAGAAACGATCATGTGAGTCGACAAAATGACAAAAGTCAGTGAATAACTTTTCCCCCTGATGCTCTCCCCTTATAGCTTTTTTGCCGACCTAAAACGCAACTTTTTTTAAAAAATTCCTCCAGAGTGGAATTTTTCTGATACACTGCAGCCACCTTTGTTGTGTGAACGGCAAGCTGGAGTTTTCAGTGGAAACACTGACGTCACTCTCCGTTTTGAGCGTGCCCATTCCACTTTAGTTGTGGGAACTTTTAATTGCCATGCGCGAACTGGACAACAACAACAGTTCAATGGCGGACTTACCATGTTGTGCTTGTGCTGCTGACTCTGCTGACTGCCTTTCAACAAAATGTTCATCCGTTAGTCCACTTCTGCACTCAAATAAGACGTATTTAATATGTCCACCAGATGATCAGCCTTCCTCTTCTTCGGTGACAAACTACCAAAAGACTCTACAGTTATATTGCCACCTACAGGCCCTGAGTGCATACTACAGGGTGTTCAGTCCCTCAGTGTTTCTGTGTAAACAGATTTTTTTCTCCACATTTTTTTGCATTTTCGAATGAAAAGTTGTTGTGTAAACAGGGCTTAAGACAGGCTCCAGCCACCCTGAAACCATGAGCAGGATAATTGGTATAGAAGATGAATGAATGAATGAATGAATGAATGAATGAATGAATGAATGAATGAATGAATGAATGAACAGACCAGTAAAACTGGAGCCCACTGTGACTATGTATAATCATCCCTTGTCAAAGCAGACTTTACTGTAAAATATGCAAACTTAGCTTTAATGTTTGGATAAATTTAGCTCTGGAGTTCTTTACATCACTGAACCAAAATGAGTAATTTCAAAAGGACGAGCTCTAACTGGAACAACTGCTTTGTTAGTATAGACTTCATATCCTATATGAACTGTAGTAACTGGATTTGTGTTATGTTTTTTTTGTCTGGCATGGGCTTGATTGTACAATTTTAGTGTTCAAAACTGGAAATAAACTGTCACTGACTGAAGGTAAACAAGTATTTTATCATTTACAGTCCAGTTCAGACTGTTCCTCAGCCTACACACTCAAACACACACACATACTGCACTGTTTGCTGCTTATAACTGTCAGAGGAAAAACTACCTCACAAATCATAAATTCAGACAACTGAGAAGATTTATCTGTATGAAACGTGATACTGAATCACTTTAGCTCTCTGCGTGTATTGCCATCTCTCTCTCTCTCTCTCTCTCTGTCTCTCTCTCTCTCTCTCTCTCTCTCTCTCTCTCTCTCTCTCTCTCTCTCTCTCTCTCTCTCTCTCTCTCTCTCCTCTGATGGGAGGAGCGCAGCGCGGCTCCTCTCTGTATAAGAAGTGTTGAGCGTTCAACAAGGGATTTTACACAGCTACTCAGGAGAAACGAGATGATCTGCCCTGGAGCCGCAGCAAAATGCTGGATGGACACCTACTCCTGGGATGGTTATCGTTCACAGTTATAGTCTATCTTCTCAACTTGCCTGGACCCACGGCTGCATATTTCGGGTAAGGACTGACAGTCACTTTCTGAATGCCAGTGATGCTGGTGTCATTGATTTAATTGGTCCCTCACGCAGGTAACACTTTCATCATCTTTTAACTTTGCGCGAAATCCCTGAAACTCAAATATATGTGGCTAATCTGCAAAAAAATATTCATTTACTTGTGAGTGATTTGTTCAATGAGATGCTTGATTGCATTCATACCTGTGGGGGGTGAGGGAGGCGTCTTTACGCGGCGGTTACGCAGCGCACAGCTGGTGCAGCAGCAGGTTGCCTGCGTGCGATGAAGCCTTACTGCCGCTGCTGGACGTTACATGATATAAAAGGTAGACAAAAATGATCATAGCAGGGCAACAACATCTATAGAGGTAGACTTACGCAGCCTCGGAGTAATTTTGGCCCGGGAGATCACCCCATTCTTTCCCTGACAATTGAGCCAGCGCCCACTGTAAAGTTACCCCTCACGCGCTCAAATAGCAGGTAGCTGCTGTGATTATTTCAGTGAAACATCTTGTAAAATCATACCCAGAAAACAGCCGCGGAGCGAAAGGTGAGTGTAGTCTATATAATGCCCCAGACTCAACAGCTGGTAACAATAAAGTAATCTGACTGACTGAACTGGTGGCCGAAACGTCTGCTCAGCTTGCACAGAAAATTCCCCCATCCAGCATAAACATCACACAACTCTCTCAGGGTTTCTTTCTTTCTTTCTTTTTCTTTTTTCTTTCTTTCTTTTTTTTTTTTTTGAATTTCTGCTGCCTTCTTCAACTTTAAAAGCACCAGGAACACGTGTTAGGAAATGGATCTGAAACTTTTAGTTTTTCATAAGGCATGTAATGTTTGACAATAATGTTTAATTCTCTGGGAGGATGAGGGTGTTGATTTCAAAGTAAGTCATTCCCATGCAAGGAACGCCTTGGGTTTTTAGGTGTAGCCCATTATGACCTCCACTTCAGAGTGGCTGTTAATTCACTGAACTCAGGTTTGTCTGCTCACACAGACTACATTCTTTTTTTTTCTGTTTAAAAACATTTTCCCTGCAGGGAAGTAAAGAGTGAACAAATGAGGTCAGCATGTCAGGTGGGTGAGGGCAGCCATGTTTCACCTGGAACTGAAGAGTTTGTGGTTTAGGGGGGGAAGCCAACAGAACATGATGTACCTTAAAAAAAACAACAGAGAAATGGAATGGATATGATTTTTGGTGATTTTACACCTACGAGTATCTGTGTTGATGGGTGTTGTTAGGGCTCTCCTTGGCTGCGAGCGGTGCAGATGCACAGAGACAAATGGCTGTAGACTGTGGAGTGATGACACTTGAGGCCTTTCCAGCAGAGTCAAATTTATGGGAGGTATGGGTGTTGTGTGGGATCCAGGAGTGTTAGGTGGTCTGGGAGCTGTTGTGAAACTGCAAGAGAGCACAGCAAGTGTCCCCCCAAGGGCCCGTAAGACTGATTGACCTTTTTAAAGGATGTACAGGCCAGTCTGAATCAGGTTTGGTGACTTAAAAATCCAACAAGTAGCTAAAAATAGCCAGAAAACTATTTTAAAAAAGATTGATGTAGTTGTAATTCTTACAAAGTTTTTCTACCTTTCTGGTTAAATGTTCTCTGAGATGTTGGCATTCGTTTCATTTGATGCAAACTTGCTGTAAAGGACTTGAAATGACAGCATGATGGCAAAATTTCAGCCCCTCTCAGTGTAATGTCATCACTCAATGCTCAGGCACATATCTAGCACTCCGTCTGTCTTTGGTTTCAGTGCTGAAGTTGCATTAAAAGGACAAAGGTAACCCAGCTCTCACTCTGTGTCTGTGTACGGGAGTGTCACCCTTTGCAGTTATATGTATCAAACCTGATACGCCAAACTGGCACTCACAGCAGCCTTAATGGTGCATAATGGGGATGCGTATTTACCTCCTAAGTTAGCACTTGTTTTCACTCCTCACTGTCAGTCCATTCTTTCTCTCTAGCATGTACAGCGAGTGAGAGACATGTGGAATTACAATACTTGAGATTTATTATTCCTCGGCCCTTGAGGAGGGAATATGAATGAGTGTTAGTGAATGATTTAGCCTGCAGCTGAGGAACACACTGGAGGAGCCTGCACAGGTGACACAGATACAAAATGTGACCGACCCGTGGCCAACTTCCCAGAAACTCGACACCAGTGACACTTGGGCATAGTCCTGGCTGCGAGACACACTCACACAAAACCTGTGCAAATAAATATTCCGCGAGCACGAGGCATCCCAGGGCCTCTTGAGTACTGATTTACTCAAAATAGAGGGTCAATGTTGCATACCCAATTTCCAGAGTGCGGTAGAGCGTAAGTGTAACATAAACACAATCTCTCCTGCCCATAGTCTGCGCAGTCGAGGGTGGGGTGGGATTCCTGGCGTATTCGAGCAACCGCTTAAATTGTCATCCTTTGCCACAAGAATGTGAGCGCTCATTTTCTCTCCCTCAGCCTGTTGTGGCAGGTGCTGGTTCTGCTAAATGCGTTATCATTAGACTTTGAATCACAGATGCTCTCTTAGTTTTCGCCCCTTGACTGAATAGGTAACAGCACCTTAATGAGATGTCGTATAAACCGTCAAAGGAGGAAGTGATTAGCTAGCATGTTTGAACCTTTCAGGGCTCAGGGTGCACTCTGAGACGACTCTGTTAGTTTAAATTTGAGTTTTGGTAAAAGGCATGCCATTCTGTGGTCTTGTAAAGTGCTCTGAATGCGAGTCCTAACACTGAGTCAAGAGTTTGTTTTTATTTAGTTCATGTGCGACACATACAGGAAGGCTGCCCACAGTCATGCAACTGGGATATACCAATCACCAAGGCAACCGCAGCATCCGGAAGGAGCAAATATAGTGGTCAGTGTTTAATTACTGCAATATCCTTAAACTTCTCTCGGCAGCCTGGTCCTGAAGTGGAGCTGATGCCCTCCAAGATGGCATCATTGTTTTCAGCGCTCCATTAAGCAAGGAAGTACGCCAAAAACAACAGGATAACAACTGGGATGTGTGTAAATTTACAGAGGAGGAGGGATTGCTGCGTGTGCAGCTGTAAAAGCTTTTTATCACTCTGCTGAATTAGCTCCTGGTGTGCATCTAATGGCAGCATGTTTTAAAGTTTAAAGGAGCCTCGCTTGAAATGTTCCAGGTTGTTTTTTAAGCAGCTTCATGTAAACATTTCCTTCAGCTCTCTCTCTCTCTCTCTCTCTCTCTCTCTCTTCTCTCCCATCTGCTGGTTTCTTCTGCCTCAAGTGCGTGCCGGCATCCCTGCAGCGGTTTGTGGGGAGCTGCTGGGTGATTACCACTCATTAGGAGCAGCAGAGTTACTGTGGGCTCAGGCCGGCGTTGCCTGGCAGACAGTGGTGGCGGGCGTCTCATTACCAGAGCTTTAAGGACTGATTAGGCCTGACGGGCAGCAGGGCGGGGAGCACCGTTGATAGAGGGATTTCCCAACTTCATAGGATATCCTGCAGCTATAGCCACACCTCAAAGGGTATCACTTTACTGTGAGCCAAGTAGATAGGATTCTCTCAGCACAGGCGCTGTGACCATGTAGCGTGGTGAGATCATGCAGACCTGCAGGCTTAGATAACAGGCCTGTGGAAAGAGAGAGCTTTGTTTTCTTTATTTTTCAGTTTGATACAGCCCTATGAGAGCTTCGCTTTAAGGGCCCTGCTCTGGAACATCCCTGGAGAAAGGCCTGTGATGCCCTCGGATGCCACAGGGGGGTGCAGCACCATCTGAGAGAGCAGGATGCTCTTCAGTCAGCACTTTGTGACCATTCAGTGTAACAGTAGGAGAGTGGGAAATAAAATGTGAAAAATTCAAATTTAAAGGCAGCCAGGTCCGAGTGAAAAGAAATCAGGGAAGGAAAAGACTTTTTTCATATATATAAAGGTGCTTAGTTGTGGTCAGCCTGCATGACAAGTTGAAAGTGTCTTTCAACTTCAGCTTACAGAGCAAATGTGCAGCTCTCTGCACAGAGTACCATGTGGGATGCTCGGTGTCACTGCTCACTTTAAAGGTTGAGTGGGGCACACCTTTGTTATGAGGGTTTCAGCAGTGGGTTTTCATAGGGTTCATACAACACACTATTACACCTCTTTTGAATATTTGTAAGGATTACATAGTTTGGGAAGTCTGTAAAGATTGTTCAACCTCCAGTTCTGGTGTCACCAGCATGCCAAAATGACCGCAGTGAAGACATATTTGATTTAAACAGACTATTCAAAGGGCCAGATTTGCATTTTATTGGTGGATAGTTGAAGACATGGGAGGAAATTCTCATTTGAGGAAACTTGTCGGTAAAACATGATGATTTTTGCAGATGGAGCTGGAGACATAGGCAATTTGCAAAACAGAAAAACTAATATAGACTCAAGATACTTTTAGTGGTTGGGAATTGATGAGATGATGCTAGTTAGAGTAACCGCTGTATCCTGTGTTTTCCATCCTTCACCACAGGCGTTTTTCTCCGGGAATAGAAAAGACCTGGCATTCCACATGTGCCAAGATTAGCCGATTGACAAACCCTCACTTAGACTTCTGGAGAATATCAACATCTCTCATATCTAACTTTATCTATTTTGTGCAAGTTTGGATGATTTAAAGGTTGTTGTTTTTTCCTTTTTTTTTTTTTTTTACAGACACTTAGATGCAATCTCGCTTTTTAATCCCATGCACCTGTTTCGAGGGATTTATAATTTCATAAAGGATGAAAGAAAGTTGACCAGGCCTTTGAAAACTGCAGTGCTCGACTTTTACAGCACTTTATCAAGACGATCATCTTGCATAAACACACTCCTATAGAAGCCTGACCTGGCATGCACTCAGATACTTCTCTCAAATATGTGAGTTTGCAAAATGGGTATTATTACTTTGACTAAAGCAGGGCTCAAAAAGGCATTTTTGAGCTGCAGTTTAAGAATGGACACAGTTGGATGTTCCTTGACATAAATGAGCCTGGGCATGGCAAATGTTTTCTGCTGTGATCAACCCTGAAGGAGATTCTGTTTCAGGTTGAAAATGGCCCATTGCATGACTATGAACTAATTACTGCTGCTTTAATCATCAGTCAGTTGTCAGGAGGCCAATTTCTTCACTCCAGGCCATAAATAAGGCGTGTTTTTGCTCTGAAAGTCATGCTAGAAGAATTAAGAACATGTCCCATCTTTTAACATACAAATTACTGTCAAAGAAAGTGTTCAAGCCTAAATTAGTCACAACATGAATCCATAAAACATGTTGCGATTTTGCATTTCACTTGTAAAGGCCTAATCTGTTAGTCGTGCGAGTAAATAACCACTAATAAACTCAGCCACTTGCAGTAACTGAGGCATGAGTATTTCAAAACAGCTACTGTTTTGTTTTGGATTTTGTGGTTTGACTCTGCATGCTCTGTTTATTCTCACAAGTGCTTTCACCCAGCATATCAGGAGTGAACAAGACCTGGCGTTTCCAGTCGCTGCACAATTTCCAATATCTGCTTTACAGAATTACACCAAGTTTAGAGTCTAAGTGTTTTGCTCCCTCACCAAACAGCCGCAGTCTGGGTCTTGTGTCAGCATGTGCGAACCGGTGCAAGCGGCGTACAGTATGTGTGCCTGAACGTGTTTGGTACAGGGTTGCTCAGTGCCATGGTGTAGGCTAGAACAGGGGAGTCATGTGGACACCGCTGCGCGCCCAATCTGTGCCAGTCACACAGTGACTATAACTGAGCTGCTGACCTTAGAAGCCTTGAGTTCTCACATAGCAGTTAAACCTCTTACCATGCCCCACACTCCCCTTCCCAAACCGGCCGTCCTGCAGTCCCACCGCTCAGCTACCACCAGCGCTCGCATGCACGGCTGTGGATTAAAAAATTAGGCTGAAGTGTAACTTTCTCCCCTCTTTTTTTGACAGTAGAAGAAGAAGGATTTTTATGAAGTGGGAAAAACTGAGTCATAACATGTTGACTTAAAAGAAAATATGCCTAATGCATCAGTCATGCACATTTTAAGTCTCATGAGAGGACATGAACAGGAACTTGACCTGATCAGTCAATTACAGGGAGTAGTCTGACATGGCCTGTGGGGGTTGTAAATGACCAAAAGGGACAGCAGATGATATAACATTGGGTCATTTCCTGTTAAGTCATGCAAGATAGCAAACTTTTCCCCACTCTCACATTGTGAATAACTGCACTTCTAGATGTTGCATGAAATCCCCACTATGCAGAAAGGCTCATTACTCAACCAGTAATGACTTGGTAAGTCTCAGGCCTGCAGGGCTGCTTTGTTTTCAAAGTCGTTTTGTCATGTTACTGCACTGTGTCAGTCACAGCTTGTTAGGAGTAGTCACAACACCCACTGCTTTCAACCGGAGACTAATCTTATCTTAGCCTCATACATAATGCTTTACTCTTTCCCCTATTTCTGGTTTTAATGGCTCGGAGTGTGAGCGCTGTCACCATGGCTGTCGATGAGAAAACGTCCAAATTTCGGACTCTTTTTTTGGAGAGGGGACAATAGCTGGAGACTTTGTGTTCCAGAGAGTCATTGGACCCTGATTCATGGTTTCTTCAATTATTCACGTTTAAGCTGTGGAGAACATTGTCAGCCGTAGTTAGAGTGGGCCAGAGGGAAAACACCACACACACACTCACATTCCTACAACCTCTGGCATGGCTCGGGTTGTGATACACCAGATGGGACTTGGGCAGGGTGGTCTGAAGTTCATCCAACATTTCTGAGAAAAGCACCCCCCCTCCACACACACACACACACACACACACACACTCACACTCCAAAAGGAGCATTTCACACACAGAAAAGGAGGAGGAGGAAAAAAAAATGAAATAGAGAGCAGCAAATCAGTATTGGCAAGCTTAGATTCTTACAAAAACTCTTAGGATTTAAAATATACACAGATTTATCTGAGGTGAGCTTGGAAGTTTGTCTTCCAGACACATGTTCACGTCTGTCATTGTCTCTTAAAGGCTCCGTTCACAGACAGCGGTGGTTTTGTCTAGCGGAGGTTTTGTTTGGAGTCAACAGCTGGGCAGAATGATTGGCATACGTTTAGAGTAACTGACCAGGGGGAATAGAGGAAGGTCGGGAAAGAGGGGAAAAGGGAGGAGGTGGAGGAGAAGCTGGGGGAGGGGGATACATTGTGATCTGGGAGACACCAGACCACACAATCTGCAAGTCCAGGCTGAGAGAGAAACTGCAGCTTTTGTGCTTTTTCTGCCTGGACGCGTTCAGCCATGACTGACTCTTGTAGGTGTTGACTTTAGGTTGTAAGTGCCGTATGCATGTGCACATGCACGCATGCACACACTCTTGTTCATGTATCTTCATATACAAACCAGCACCTGTTCAGTGGAGGGAAGAAAATAAACAGACGCTGTCTGAAAGTCACAAAAACAGTTTTTTTCCTCATCTCAAGTGTTTTTAATCTAATTTCAAGATTTGAAAAATAATGTGGTGATAGAAATATGTTGATGTCTGTAACTCAGGGTATATGTTATAGAATTTCAGAAGGACTCTGAAGAAACAAAACTAAAGGAATCACAGACACACTGATTTTAACATTATTGTAGATGCTGCTTGGTATATTAACTTGTTTATCTGAATACTGGGGTTAACCAATTATCAGCTTTGGCTGATAATCAGGGTCAGTATTTAGCATTTGTCCGATTATCTATATCAGCATTTCATTTTACGGATCACCAATGAAATTTAACGATGAAAACATGCTCTTATTTGGCTTCACTGCTGGTGGGTCTTTCCCGCTGGGTTTGTTTTCACTCAACACTATCTCCCCTAATGTCCGCCCCACAACATTATCTAACTGGCTTCATGTAAAATATCTGTGTGATGTAAACATACTGTAAGTATAACTGGTTAACTGTTAAGTCCTGTAAATGATGCTGAAAGTTTCAGTTTTGAATAAACATTTGCTAAATCCATTTAAACAAAATCCTTTAAAAGAGTTAGTCGTAGTCAGTCTCACAAACTACTAGTGATTGGTGTTGGCACTGGAAAACCAATGTCAGTCAGCCCCTCATTTGAATACCATCTGCAGAAACTGCAACAGTTTAAAATTGCACCTTAGCTTGGATTCTGTAACATGAGAGTTACATTATAATTGTATAACGTTCAAGTTGTAACAAATATTTGAGAGGATCTTATAAATAATATGGACTTAGGGAGATATTTCACGTTTTAAAAGTATTCTCCACTCTTTAAATAAGAAGAAAAAAAAATACACAATTGTATCAGTGGATTTAAACGTGTCATTTCAATAAGGATTTTTATTTTGGCGCCTCCTGTGGACAAATTGGTCATCTTTATTTAGTCTATATGTGCAAATTACAAGGAAAATTTGGTGTTGAAATTTTTACCATAAAAAAAAAAGAAAAAAAAGAAGAAAAAAGGAAGGAGAAAATTGCTGCTTCTACCCTAAAATTAACCCTCCTAATATTCCAGAACATACATTTTTAGTTCAGACAAGAACTTAAAACCCTGGGATACAAAACTTTAAATGAAAGAAAAAAACAAAGAATAGCAACCACTCTTTTAATAAACTGCAACCAGTCATTAACACATTTTTCCAGCACTACATCTAATGTATGTAAAGGTTTCTGCTCGGACTGCTTTAGCCTGTTGAAATTAATCCATACCACATGGCCTGAGCTGCCTCTGTTTATATGCTGTGTGAGTATATGAATAACTCCATTAGTTACAAAGTTATGTGCGTTTGTTCCATTTACACAAAAGCACGCCCTTCAATAAAGCCAAGAAATTTCTAGTATGATGTTTTCCACTATCAAAGAGTTTCGGTAATGTCACTGTCCCTTAACTATTTACATACCAAACAGGTGAAGAAGGAGCAGAGGCCCCGGCTGAGGATCACTTGCAGGGCTGTAATGTAAAGCCAGAGGGGGGCTGATGAAGGCGAAGTTTAGTGCTAGTCAATGATTTCCTCCAGGGATCAACCGTGAGGCTCTGCGGTGTGGAATGAAGCATTTTCACTGAGCCCTCTGCACTGGAAAATGTATATAAAGTAAATGTCACAGGCAATGGGAGGTGCTGACAGGTGGAGAGAAAGGCCTAAACAAACTGCAGGGTTACTAAGTGAAAGACGGAGGAGGAGAGTGGGTCAGTGATGTCTGTGAGGAGTGTGTACAGGCGAGTGTGTGAGTGGAAAAAAAGCAAAGCTGAGCAAACATCAGCAGGAATCCCACCTCGCATGGGATAATAATGAGTTTTATACCCCGTGTTGGTGTTATATTCCACGAGTAATTGGTGTTGCTGTGCCAACACCTCCAACAACACCTCAAACAAAAACACTTACACAAAATGGTCCATGATGTGAAAACATGGAGTTACAAGTTCTTAAATTTAGAGTAGGCTGAAGGTGTTTCAGTATCAATATCTCCACAAGTCTGAATTATAAATATCAAACATGTTTGATATTTATAATGAAATAATTCAAGGTCGGACCACCAGAGTTCCCGTAATAACCAATGAGAGGAGCAGATTGGAAAGCATTACTTACCACTCAAGAGTTATCCACACATATTCTTTTCTTTGCTTTTGAACACAGGCAAGGACAGTCAACTGACAACATCGATCGTCCTCCATGTTTTTTTTTATCTTCTGAACTCTTTTGATCACACGACTTTCTGTGAGAACTTCTATCTGTGATCTCAAAGAAGTGTTTTGGTGTTTATTTGTGTGTTTAGTAATCTTTACCTGCAAATCTATTAATGTAGCAACACACTAAATATAAATCTAGAAACTTAAAGTCCCTTTAAGGACTTTCTGAGAGATCTTGAAAAAGTCTCACTTCTCAATATACGTCTGATTGTAATCCACAATAAAAAAAATAGATTATTAGTGCCAAAATACGTTATTTCTAGATGCTATTTTTCAGCTTCCCAGTCTGGTCACGCAGGACTCTCTATAACAAAGCTGACGCCGCTGACAAAGTTTAGCAGTGAGAAGAGATTTCTGCTGAAAACGATTTCTTGGATTAATTTTGCAGTAATGGTGACCACTGGAGCAGGGCTGTCAAAAAGAGCAGAAGAAGGAGCTAAGGGCTAAAACATGGGTCAAGCTGTCTATTAATAAAATTAAGAGTGAGGTTATGTTAGTTCACATCCTCATGACAGTGAGTGCAAGTGCCTATGGGAAATGGAGTCTTTATCCCAGAAAAACACTGATAGTCCTCACAGCCCCTTTAACGCATCCGCATTTAAGATGTAATAACAGTGATATAAAGATCTGAACATGAAACAGCAATAGATGTCCAGTCTTTTATCTCAGCTACCTGAGTCCATGTATAGAGTCTGACATACTTTCGTCCTCATTATGTCAAAATAAACCATAGCAAGTTTTGGGTACTGGTATGTTTGAGAAGACTAGATTTTGAAGGAACTGAACCAGCGGTGGTGGACAGAGTGTCTCCAAATTCATACGCATGTACGTGGGGAAGTTCAGTTTGGTAGTTTTTACATCAGTATCTCTGACGTAAAGTATCTCAAACTCTTTGCATCGAGCCACAATGTGACAGATGGAAATTGTATCTACATCAATGTGCAGATATGACATCATGATATATGAGAGCCCCCCCAAAAAAATCAACATGTTTTTCAGATCTGTGATGCAGCCATGATTCTGTTTTTCTAATTCTCCACCTCTTGAAGTGAGTTGATCGAGTTCATTCTCCTACAAACAGCGGGGTGACATTTTTTATTTTTTAGCAGATCATCATATTGGAATGTGTGATCTTTTGGAGTGACAGCAACAGTCAAAGTCCAGCATCCAGAGGAAATGTTGTCTTTAATTTCCAGACCATTTGGAATGAAAGAGAATGACTCTGCTTTTAATTGTATATGAATAAAACAGAGTATCTGTTAATTGCTGTATTTTTATGAGCAGGGAAATAGTATCAAAGTGGGGAAATGCAGAAAGGAGTGAGCCTGGCAAGGAGAGTCTTCTCTGGAGACGTTAAGTGCCTCTCCCCTCCTCTTTACTTTGCCCCCCGGCTGTCTGTCTGTCTCTGTAACCGGCTAGAAAAATGTCTTTGTGTAAAAAAAGCTGCAGAGACAGTAGCGCTGAGATCAGTGTCATGTCATCTTTGGCCTCCCTCCAACGCTGCTCAGACCATCTTTGTGTCTCAGACAGGCAGACGTCCCACAGACAGTTGAGGCCTGTCACTCTGATGGTCTGGCAGGCATGGGGGCATATGGGGGATTTGCACCAATACGTGTGACTATGCATGTCTGCCTGAGGAATGTGGACATCATTTTAGTCGTATTGAGTTGCTTTAGACCACCATTTGTTATTTTGATCTCTTATTTTTTGAAAGCAAATGTAGGATTTTTTTTTCACTGTATCATATTTGTGAGAAGCTGCCTGCCTCAACTCTCAATGGGTCAAAGCAATTCCTGACTGCCTGCCTGCCACAGTAATGTGGTGAAACGCCTGTCAGTCAGATGTTTCACTCCAGGTCAACTGAATTAGTTTGTTTTGGCACTTTGTACATATTTCTCATTTGATAGCCCATTTTAGCAAAGCTCGACACCAATCGGCTTGAAATATCAGAGAGAGACACACATGTCTCATGTATTGTGTTTTCCTCACTCCGTGTACCTTGAACCATGCATTTTTTTTAACACTCTAAGTGTGTCGGGAACGCGATATCTGTCAAGACGCAGCTTGCCAGGTTTCCATTTCCAAACTCAGAGCTGTCAGGCAAGTTAAAGAAAGGCAAACACGCTTTGTGGAAAGGAAGCTGTTTGACTCAGTGTGTGAGCAAATCCTGATACCTCCTTTTTGATGTGTCTGCTCAGATTTTCAACCAGGTTGTTGCTGCATCGTAAAGATAGAATTGAACTCATCAATATGAAAGTGAGGGGAAACATTTCAGTCAGTTACAAGTTTATCAACACATTTATTTACTAAACAGGCACAGACATCCAACACACACTCTACAACTTTGTGAAAATACTGTGAAATCATTTCAATTACAGTTTTTTTTTGCTAAATCGTAGTACATGTGAGGTTTATGACCTGCTTTGGTCACTCTCCTCAGCATTTAAGTCGGATTTTTTAAGTAATAAGGTTATTTTATGCTGTTATGAATAAAAAGGGGCCAACATCATCATAGAGTTTGTCTGAGGTTGTCAAAAAGACATGATGGCACAGTTTTAGATAAAGGAACTTTCAAAATTTCCTGTAAGTTCAATGACACTCGTATACTTTACTGAACTAATAAATGACAAGCCAACAAGATGTGTCACAGCTTCAGTGGTGGACAAAGTACTCAACTCCAGTACTTGAGTCAAAGTACTGATACTCATGGTCAAATCTTACTCAACTACAAGTAAAAGTCCCTTGGTCAAAATCTTACTCAAGTTAAAGTACTAAAGTACTTACTTTTATGAATACTTAAGTATACAAAAGAACATGTTTTTAAAGATACTTATGTATTTAAAAGTAAAAAGTACAAAGTACATTTTCCTCAGTGCATTGCTGTATTGTCTTCTCATTGTTTTTGCAGAACCTTGTAACTCTCTGAAACCACCTCATGATGTACTGACTTACATGTAAAACCACTCTGCTATAAAAAGTCTATAGAAAAACCTATAAAAACTTCAGCATAAAAATGCAATCAAAAACAATAAGGATGGCTGTTGTTGTTTACTTTTTTATTTCATCATCCCCACCAAAAAAGGGGAGTTGTAAGTGTACTGTTTAGTCCATTACAGCGAACAAACTACACTCTACTTTCAAGAACTCCTCCTTCTGTTGAACCACTTGGCTACAATGAAGCATAACACATGCTTTAATAAAACATGTAAATCACACAAAATCTACCCTGAATTTTTCCATGTCTGTGGAAAGTGATGGAAATCCCTAAAAGATGATGCACAATTAATCTTATAGATGTACTTTTAAATTCATCTTAGGTGTGAGCAGTGACTGTGATTGGTTTCCTACTGTGAGGGGCACAGCGTGTGGCCAATTACATTTTAGAAAAGAAAAACACCAACAGCTGATGATGAGCTATGCTTAATCTAAAAGGAAAAAGTAATGATAAGCTTCCTACGAATGTAGTGGAGTCAAAGTCATAAGTTTCCAAAAGTATAAATACTCAAGTAAAGTACAGATACTCAAAAAATGTGCTTAAGTGAAGTAACTGAAGTAAATGTACTCTGTTACTGTCCACCACTGCACAGCTTGTATTTATTACTAAGAGTCAGCTCTTTATGCTGAGTCATACACATCCAAAGGAGCTTCTTTAATCCTTATCTTTGTCACTGAAAAAATGGATGAAAAATAATAGATAATTTAATCCTGTGAGGAAAATGTCTGCATTGCATCAGTTCAGAACCAATACATGCATAAAAGTCCATTTGCAAAGACATGTTCCCCTGAGGACTTGTGCTTTTGTGATTTCTGTAAAGCCAGTTATTCTTCAGTTTCACTTTAAGGGTGTAAAAGGAGGCCAGAAATTCCACATAATGAACAACTACTGTGCCAGTCCTGTCAGATGGTGTGACCAAAATGGTCACAGCCTGACAGTCATGTCCCCTGTGTGTGTTTGTGAAAGTAATGCTCTGCTTTCCCCATCGCAACCTCAGAACGCTGGTCGTGGGTTTCACCGGCTATGTGGCAGTCGTTGCTTAGTGTGTTTTATATACGCCTCCCCTAAATCTACAATCTACTGTTTCATTTAGCAGATGCTGTTTTCAAAAGCGACGTACAACACAAGCAAGAATTTAAACAAGGAGAAACCTTATTAAATGCAAAGAAATGCTTCAAGTTACTTGGGTCACAGGTACTCTGATATCAAGTGAACCCCCACAGAACCCCCCCCCCCTTTTTAAACAATATTCCATCTATATGGTGGCCACAACTAGAATTCAATATCATCCATGCAATATCATTCAACATTCAGCATCATTCAATATTCAGTGCTGTCATTTGTTAAGAGCTCAGTCCGAGACCTTATGATTCGAACCCTAAGGACAAAGAGGAGAAGGGTCAGATTTAGTGCCAAAGTGTTCCCTGAACAGGTGAGTCTTCAGACCTCTCTTAAAAGTAGAAGGTCACTCTGTGGATTGTTTAGAGTTGGGTAATTCATTCCACCCTTTGGGAGCAACAGAAGAGAAGAGTCTGGTAGAGATTTAGAGCCATGCTGGGCTGGGAGCACCAGGCAGAGCGTAGTGGGCGGGAAGGAGTGTAGATCTGGATGAGGGACTCAAGGTAGGAAGGAGCCGTTCTTGTCACTGTTTTATGAGCGAGAAGAAGAGCTTTGAATTTGATTGGAGCTGCCACTGGAAGCCAGTGAAGAGAGATTAACAGCAGGGTGACGTTTGCTGTTTTGGGCTGGTTAAAGACCAGACGTGCTGCTGCGTTCTGGATCATCTGCAGAGGTTTGAATGTACATGCATTGAGGCCTGCAAGAAGAGAGCTGCAGGAGTCAATGACTGAAATCATAAGAGCCTGCACCAGGAGCTGTGTGGCCTGTTGTGTCAGGAAGGGTCTGATCCTCCTGATGTTATAGAGGGCATATCGACAGGACCATGAACCTTAAAGGACAGCTGGTCATCAACCATCACACCCAATATCATGACATGACACCTAAATAAACCAGAAGAGGAGAGGAGAGTGAGTCTACCACATGTTCTGCGTACCATGTTTAGACCCGATTCTTTTGCTTGTTATGTGACAAATGGACTGCAGCTTTAAGATCCTGAATGACGGCTTTTTGTTTCAGGGATTCTACAGGGACAGTCGAAATCCTGTCATGTAATCATAATAAATCTTTACAAACACTGCCATGAGTGACATCCCTACCCCTCAGGATTTGATATTAAACCAAGTATCTGCTGGTGTTGTTTCACATGTGTGTGGTGTCACTGTCTTTTTTTAAACTGTGTTGCCAGATTGCTTCACTACTTTAATCTGCTCTAATCCTAAAAATTCTTTAAATTCTCTTTCCTATTGGCTGCCTGCTCTGATTGAATATGGACTGAGATCTGAATAAGAGACAAAACAGTGTTGGGACTAAAGAAAGAAGTTGCTCTTCTTGGAGAGTTCTCTGCACACACAGACACTCCTGTGCAGGAGGTTGATCTTAATCTCCAGCAAATGTTGAATTCCCCTGAACATTAACCACTGAACAGCTGAATTCATTTGAACATTAACCAAACCTCTGAGCATTATATGCTGGCTGGGCTTCCTGTGCTGTTTATGTAGTATATCTTTGCTACTCATACTGTTTATCCAGGAAGGTCAGCATCCTGAGCTTTATTGGAACCTTTTATCAAAACGTATCCACTCTGTGTTTCAGATTAACTGAACCTGAGCATGCCTGTGATCTCTCCCTGCAGGTTGACAGGTAATGAGCCGTTGTCTATCCTGCCTCTGAACTCTCTACCAGAGGAGAACGTGGGCAGGGCCCACTACAAGCTGTGCGACCGGCTCAAACTGGAAAAGAAGCAGCGCAGGATGTGCAGACGAGACCCGGGCGTGGCCGAGACCCTAAGAGAGGCCATCACTATGAGCGCCCTAGAATGCCAGTATCAGTTCCGCTTTGAGAGGTGGAACTGCACCTTAGAGGGGCGCCACAGAGCCAACATACTCAAGAGAGGTATGGGCTTTTCTTTTGTTGTCAAGATTTAAAAACAGACACATGTGAGTTAAAAAAAACTTGAAGTGCTGATGATGTTTGGTAGGCTATGTTTTCCTTGTGTTGATCATGCTTTTTAACTTAGTTTCAATCATCAACCAGTTTTTTGTGATGTTTTTAAATCAGCTTTCTGTAGGGATAAAACTATAAAATTTCAATTGGTGGCTTATTTTTTTTACATTTAACAAAACATGAGTAACCCTTAAGATGCCACTCTCCCATTTTAAGAAACAATCCTCTAAAATGTTTTAACTTGCCCTGTGTTTTTTTTTTTCAGGATTTAAAGAGACAGCCTTCTTGTACGCCATCTCCTCAGCAGGCCTGACTCATGCGCTGGCCAAAGCTTGCAGTGCGGGACGCATGGAGCGCTGCACATGTGACGAAGCCCCCGACCTTGAGAATCGAAAGGCGTGGCAGTGGGGGGGCTGTGGAGACAACCTAAAATATGCAAACAAGTTTGTCAAAGACTTCCTGGGCAAACGCTCCAACAAGGACCTGCGGGCACGTGTAGACATGCACAACACAAATGTAGGCATGAAGGTGAGTGTGCAGGATCAGTGGACTATGATGCTTTTTCCCTCACTCTTTCTATGTAGAAGGACTTTATAGCTCATTGTTTTATTTTTTTATTTTTTACTGCTTTAGCCATAAAAGGCAAAAAGCTGAAAGCATAAAAACCTATTATATGACACGAGCTCACTCACAAACAGCTTGGTGACAAAGTTGGTGAGTAGCCTCCAGAGTTTAGCCGCCAATCGGCTAATTTGTCTCAGTGGATATTGAAAAACAACAAAAAGTAAAAGAGAGAGATGTTAATAAGGCTCACATTACACTAATCCGGTAGATGTTCACATCTGAAGCATTGTAGAGAGTCCGTTCAAAGAAAAGACAAATGTTGTGAGACTTTCATGCAAGAAATAACTGAATCAGTTAAGTTTTATGTTTGATGGACTGAGAAACACCCATCGAGACCACAGTTTGAGTTCGGTGAGGGTTTGTTTAGACTAAAATTTAATGAACTGATACAGTTTACATTCTCATTTTGACAAACGTTGACCTGAAGTGAAGATATATTATGGAACTAATCCAGGACAAACAATAAAACGAGCTCTTTAGTTGTATTTTTGTACTGCAGGCATTTATCAGACGTAGTGCTTGTCAATGGAGGATGACACACTCTCCAAATTTATGGTTAAACTGTCAAAGAGAAAAGTATTCTAGGCACATTGGAATTTTATTTATGGAGTAATTTGTGGGTCATCTTTAGAGAATTAAGTTAAAAAGTACTTCTTTCAAACATCTCCATAAAAACTGAGCTGACTAAAGTAATTGCCAGTGTAAATCAAATGAAATGAGAATGCGCTCATTAGTCAATATTTGCTTTTCTTTCTCAGGATAAATAAGTTACTGCTCTGATTAACACTCTGGCACAGCTCTCTACATTTTTGTGCTGAGTAATTCTAGTTTTCATCTTGGGAATATGTTTTATAGTAAAATAAAACAGAGGGAATAGTCTAAATCTGTCAAGCCAAAGTAAACTAAAGATCTTAAATCTGTTGCTTTAACTCAGCTGCTCTCATACTGAAGCTTTTCTCATTTTGGTTTCAGAGTGAGTTATTGCAGAGGCACACTTCCCAAATGTTCGCAGACACAGAAATCTCCCAGCAGACCAATGCAAGCTCTTCCTTTTCAACTTGGCTCTCCCCAATCAAGTCCCAAGGAGATTTTGTTTGTGATAAAAGATTTACAACATTGTTTTTGCTCTTTTTTTGTGTGATTTGCACATGCAGTGAGGTGTACCGCATTCGTTCAGGACGAATTCCCACACTGAGAACAAAACTGGAATGTGCTAGCCTATGCAGCCCCTCGACATTTAAAAGCTGACCTATCAAATTTTCTTGACCTGCTGGTGTGATGAATGTGCACTTCCTGCTCCCAGATCTCTCTCACAGTCTGAGAAAAGAGCTGCAGACAGTACTCAGACCCCCGTCCTAGACAATGTGTTATTGTCATTGATTTTTGCACACGCTTGGCTTTTACATCGTGGTTGATGCAGAGGTGAACTTTGGCTGACCACGAAAAAAGGTTGAGTAGAGTTAAGAAATGTGTTGTGGTCATTAATGCTGAATGTCTCAATGTATCACCTGCAGCTACGTCTGATTTCATGAAGGAGAAGCCTTTCTACAATATTCTCTCTCCTCACACTTTTGACTTAACTGTGTGACAGCAAGATTACCACACCAGAAGATGGGGTTGATGGACTCTAGGTTAAGAGAACACATTTACAGTCCCATGACAGTCTAAGCTGACTGTTTTGTGTTTAAAAATAAGTCTCCAGGCAGAAACGCCCCTCACTCATCATAATTGTAGTTATTGACTTTAATCAAAATGTCATAACACATGGTCCTCCCACAAACGTCTTTCATCAAAAGGCTAAGACAAAGCGTTTGACTGTTCTCTCTGTGAATTATTTTAATAACAGTTCTTCTGTAATACTTGAAAGCTGTTTCCCTTTCATTGTGATATCAAAAAGAGCAGTGATTGTCATAATTTTACTTAACATTCCTCTCCAAACCACTCTAATTATCTGACAATGCGTGTGTTGGGTAATTAGTTTCTAAGGAGTACTGCTTACTAAACAAAGTTACAAAGCTTTCATTACGTTCCTGTAATATTTCGTGGCAGGTGATAGTATTTTCTGTTTCTCTATCCAGGTGATTAAGGCTGGAGTGGAGACCACTTGCAAGTGCCACGGTGTCTCTGGCTCCTGCACCGTCCAGACCTGCTGGAGGCAGCTCCAGCCTTTCCACGAGATTGGCAAGCAGCTAAAGCAGCGCTACGAGACCTCCATCAAGGTCGGAAGCTCCACCAACGAGGCCACAGGGGAGGGAGAGATCTCCACAGGCCGGAGCCAGCAGCAGCAACAGCAACAACAACAACAACAGCCCCCGACTGGGCTGAATGATCAGATCCCTCGCACTATGGACCTGCTCCACATCGAGGACTCGCCTAGTTTCTGTAGACCCAGCAAGTACTCGTCGGGCACGGCAGCGCGGAAGTGTTACAAGGATAAGAACTGCGACGCTATCTGTTGTGGGCGAGGCCACAACACACAAAGTAGAGAGGTGACCAGGCCCTGCCAGTGCCAGGTGCGCTGGTGCTGCTATGTTGAATGCAAGCAGTGCACACAGAGGGAGGAGGTTTATACCTGCAAAGGGTAAATCAGTCACCCGTCAGTCTAAAGGATCGGTGGAGCACGTAAAAGATGGAGTGGTTGATTTGTTCTCAAATAATGTTTTGCTTCCACTGTTGGAACTGTCCACAAATAAAAAGAGGAGCGAGCCAATGGTGAAGCAACAAGCACTTTGAGGGATTTCTGTGGGTGGGGTTTCAGAGGTCCTGTGACCCCCATGTTTGGGGTTTGCAGTTAAAAAAGAGAGAGAAAAAACCTTCTCAGACAACTGGGTCAACATCTCAAGCTTTTTTTTAATATAGGCTCTGAATTGAACTGAAAAGCCTTTCTTTTAGAAAAAAACAAAACACCAGTTGCATTTTTCACAAGAAAACATAAATCCAGTTGGTGGAGATCAAAAACGAGAACAGTCACACCAAAGGATTGGTTTTTGGGACCCTTGCCCAAGGAAGAATGGTTTGTGTGAATGTTTGTTAATCTTTACATGTGTGTGTGTTTGTGTGTGAGCACAACAGAGTGAGGGGATTGGAGTGTGACGACTTTTATGCAATGAAATCCATATTCAGAGACTGCTTAAAAGAAAAACAGACAGGGTGTAAGACTTACATCACACGCACATATTTACACTCACACACATTGTGTGTTTGCATATGTATGTAAATAAATTCAGATATATTGTAATGATATTATACACGCCACTTATCTAACTATGTTAAAACAAACCACTAACCACACAAATGTTTCGTTGTTTGTGTGCTCTCACTTGTTTTTTTTTGTCTTGATTCATGTCGACAAGGCCCTGTAGAAAGCAGCACACTTGTGTCCGTTGCCTTGCTGTGGATAATTTATAGATCCTTTGGGACTACTCCTTCACAGGGAGAGAAAAAACAACACCTTTTTCTTCTTTTGTAATAATATAATATGAAGCTGTTAGTAAAAGCATAAAAGAGATAGACAAATAATACTATACCAGTCAGTTTAGGCTATTCTCGGCCTTGAGCGAACCAATGTTCAGGGAATAACTTAAACCACTACAACTATTTGGCGATATAGGAGAGGAATAGTGCCAATAATAATCAAAGACAGTCGCCTTGTTATTACAGCCACGGTTATTGCAACAGGTGATCATTTGACTGGCAAACAGTCGACCTGTGACCCAGACAGAAATGATGTAGATCTGTTGAGCATAAATCTACTTATTTTTATTATTATTTTTGTTTAACTTAAAATAAAGTTGAAGTTGTAAGGAAAACTGTGGAGAACTGGAGGAAAGTATCCCCCCTACTATTCCACGTCCTTCTTTCCTCCTCAGCTGCCACGATTTGATTGAGCCATATTCAACACATGCAGACATGCAGCATGTACAGCAGGAGCTGCGTCAGTCTGTCCAAACAGCATGGGGCAACTGAGACGGAAATCTAACTTGACATGTCTGCAGAGTCACTCAAGTGAAGATGTATGTGTAAGCCTCTAGCTAATATAAATATATTTTATAAGACTAATATTTGTGTAAATTTAGGGCAAATTGTCTGAACGTTGAAGGTTGGGGTTCTGCAGATCTGCTGTCTTCATTCAGAAGTCAGTGGAGTTGTTGTAACACATGAGTTGATTTGCTTTTAAAATGGTTGCTTGGCAGAGATTGACTCAGTTGACACAATACCTAATACTGAAGCCTGCCATGAAACTACAGTGACAGTTCAAGTCCAGCGTTTTGGGAATGCTCGCTTTCTTGTGGAGAGTTTAAGTAGTGATACAAGTCTCAAGGCTCTGGTGAACGCTCTCTCCAGTAATTTTGTGGTATCAATTATCTTGTTTAAATGCATAAGTATACTATTCAAAGCAAGATCCAATTTATAATGACAAAGCAGATTTGTGTAGCTTTGGCTAGAGTTAGGCTAGCTAGTTCCATCTATTGCCACTCTGTATGGTACGCTAAGCTAACTTTCTTACCATAGTTTTATCATTTCTGGACAGCTAGGCTACGTTTCATTGAGAAAGACATCTTTAAACAGAGCCAGGCTAACTGTAGCCATCTGTTTCCACTGTTTATGCTATGTTAGGCTAACAGTGAGCTATAGTGAATATATTTGCAAGACTGAGATACAAACTATACCAAAAAAAAAAAGCCATCTTTGGACATAGCCCAGTTAGCTATTTCTAACTGTTATTGGTATCTCTTTGTGCTAAGCTATGCTAAATGTCTGGTAAAGTCTTTCATATTAGATATTCAAAATTGCATTGAGAACTACAAGAAACTACAGACATAGCCAGAGGAGCTGTTTAGCTAAGCTAACCATTAGGTTATATATTTGTGATACTCTTACTAAGAAAGCCAACTTTAGTTACAGGCTAACTGTATCCACCTTCCTCTCTTCATGCTAAGCTATGCTAACCAGATATCTTTTAACTACATATTTTCAAAACTGAAACACCAACTCTTAAAGGAAAGCCAACTTTGAGCAGACATAGGCTAGCTAATTAACTGTTTGAACCCTTTTGCGATTGGCTTAGCTAAACTCACTGTCTAGTTGAAGTTTAAAGACAGTTACCCTAAATCTTACCAAGGAAGGAGAGTGTGGTCGGAAACAAGCAAGCTGTATCCATCTGCTCTCACTTGTATGCTACTCTAAGCTAACATGCTAGCTCTTACTACTCTTACTACCCCCAAGAAAGTGGATGTATTTCCTTACATGTGGACCCAATGATTTACAATATTACCATTAATCTTGTGAGAAAATGCCTCTACACAAATAAACAATGCAGACAGTAACATTTAACTGTTTTCTCAGCACTTGGCTTCTGGGAACATTATGTGATATACTAGAAGATATGCCTTGTTTAGATTGGTGTGAATTAACTACTGAGTGAGGGACCCAGCTTTGTATTATAGCGCCATTTTACGCACTGAAGCCCCAAAGCCCTTTAAAGTATTTTAAGATCTGTGTTTATTGATACAGTGCAGTACAGACTCTTTATTTTTTTGTTTTGTTTTTAAGAATTGTAAATAGTAAGAGAAGGTTTCCTCTCCTGTGGTATAGAGACAAAAGTGAGGCACATGTTAGACTCTCACAAGCAGCAAACAGAAATTAGTAGTGATAAGAAATGCCAAGTTGAGACAGCACACAGCTGCTGTTACATGATGGTTACAGATTGTAATACAGCACCGAAATGATGATTCTCAAAAGTGATCTTTACCTTTAACAAGATGATAATTATCACAATATCTAAAAACAAACTACTGCTCTCCACAGGCATATCATGCTTTTGAAAGAGAGCCTTCCTTGGGTTATTTGTCCCAGGGACATGAATTCCAAGCATTTTGATATGAGATGGCATGCCAAATAAAGACTGGTCAAAACATATACATAGAACTTTGCACGCTACATGGAAACCATAATAGCTATGCTGAGATTCGAAGCATAAATGCCTGCTTCCCACAACTTTCTGTGTGTGCAATCTCTGCACACTCACACTCCTGAGGTTCTCTATTATTGACCTGATTCAAAACAGGCATTGACAGAAATACCAAAATCATGGAAAGTGCATTCTTGTTTGTTTATAGATTGTACATAGGCCTTTTGATTCCCTCCAAGGAAGAGGAACACGAGGCAGCAGCCAGTCAGATTTTCATATTCCTAAATCCAAAACTCTGCACTGTTAAGTCGTCAGTAGATCATGTACAAAATTCTGTTTTGTAGAGAAAAATAAAAGATAAATTATTTTTAAATATATTATGAGCATGTGTTTAGTGTAAATACATCAAAGTCTAAATTGATTTTATATCCTGTATTTTGTACTTCTTATTTTTTGTAAGGGGTGGAGGCTTCGAGAAGCAGTGTATACTCTCAACATATTTCATTTCATATCTCATCGTTTGCTGTTATCTAAGCACTAACAAATCCTAACAAATTTAGAATCAACTCATGTTTAGCATTTTTTTTATTCATGTGCACGATCATGACACATCTGTAAGTCTTCAAACAAAATCACAGTCATCAACAGCGTATTTTTATAGGGTCTGATCTGTTTGTATAGTTGAGTGTTATGTGAAAGACTTTGCAATGTTGGTTATCACCATACGATGCCTTACGAACTCATGACAACATCAGAGCAGACTAGCTTTGCCTCACCTTTGGATCACTTTACATGTACATATGCCTTTTGTTAGGATTTGTGCTGTGCTTGTAAAACAAAGATAAAACACACAAACCATGCATTGCTCTTTGTGATGATACAACACCAACAAAGCTTTGTCCATGTTCACTTATTCATGTCTTATGGGAACCCTAAATTATTTTCCTCTACCTCATGTGTATAGCTTGTAGGTATAAACAGATCACAAATGACTGGTAAGAATGTATTTAAGTTATTTAACATCTTTGTATAACAAAGGCGAAAAATCTGAAATAATAAATGAATTTTTAAATTATTTTATGGGTGGTTTCGTTCTTTTTGGCACTCTTCACTTATTTTAACATATGATCAAGTTACCTGATGTTAATCTAAATAATACAAGAGTTAAACTACAGCCTTCTACTACCAGTAATAAAATAAGTTTCATACTTTTACGGTATAGTTATTTTTTTTCTTTCTTTAAAAAATTCAAATCTGAATTTTCTCTTCCTCTTAAAATGTGATAAGCAAGTCATGAAATAATAGACATATTTACAAACTACTGCTCGGTCCATCAGCTGACTTCACTGATAAACTGTTGAATTTTATCCTCAACAGATTCAGAGATTTGTTCCCAAACAATGCAGCACATGCGAGATGACATGCTGAAATTTTCAGGAGTTTAGTGCACATGTTCAAGGCACTGTGCACATCATATCAAGTTTGCTTATGAGTCCACCAGGGACCTCTTGCTCAAAATGATATAATTTTAAACGGAAGAAGAAAGTAAGTGGACCTTGAAATTGTATTGTAATCAGAAAGTCTGGTTCAGTTCCTGGGACTAGCTAACACCCATCTTTAAAGCATGAAAGTGCTCTTCACGCCACAGACGTCAGTGGTGAGGTGAAGTGTTTATCGCAATCTGATACAGTCCTTGGATTTTCAGTTTCATGCAGGATAACTCTAAATTTGCTTTGACATCTCCTATTGATTTAGAGTCAACTGATTATCCAGGCCTCTGTCATATCACACAGAACCGTATCGTAGCAAGTATGTTTTGGCTTTTATGTCAAACAAAATTACAACAAAACTCATTAGCTCAAGATGTAAACATGTCTGCTTTTGGTTTAGAGCGTTCATACGTACGTATGTGCCACAGATTTCCCCCTGCTGAACTGATATTGTTTCAACAAGCTCTCCTCCCTCAGCAGATGAGAGGAGATTTTAGGGAGTTTTCTCTCTCAACAATCTTCTGGCCTCATCACACAAGCCCGGAGCTCGTCTAATCCCAGAGAAAAGGGGCTTTGTGATCCCAGGCTGTGAATAGGAACTTTGTGTCCGGCACACAATCACAGAGTCTATCTCTTCTAATACCTAAAACATCACTGGGAAAGCCCATGATATCCCTGACACGTGTACCTAAATTAGCAGTGCAGAAGTAGCACCCCTTGGTGTTAGCTACTCTTCCCCTGGGTCCTAGTTGCTTTGCTCTGAGAAACTGAGAGGTTTTAATGTACCCCTCTTGCTGGACTCCTCCTAACTTCCTGCCCTGTACCAGGCTCTAATATGAGCTGTAACGTTGCGGTGAGCTGTAATCCGACAATGTTTTGACAGCTGTTACCATAAAGGAAGTGGGTGCAACTTAAGCACATACTCCGAAAAAAAAAAAAAAAAAAAAAATCAAACAAGCTTTGCCCCCCACCTCCTCCATTCCTACACTCATAATTCTGGTTTCCTTGGACATTGGACTATCAAGCAAAAAGTGAAGAGAGATGAATTAATTGCTGATCGTCAGACTTTGTTGTTTGTATCTTTGTTGTTTAAATCTTGTACAGCACTGGCTAACCCAGCAAAGGTAACAGGAAATTTGTTTCATAGTTTAGTTTCAAACAGTTTACATCACAGTATTTCATATATCATCAAAAGTTCAATTTTCACATAAAAATGAGCTCAAAAAATGGCCTCTGTCATGTCTATCTGGATAGTTAACCAAGAATTTTAACATTTCAAGACAGTATTGATACAGCTAAGCTAGCTTCAGTAGAAACAATTACCACTTGATTCATATGTGGATTTATTTTGGTCAGTTTGTAACACAGTGCAGAGCTGCTGCATTTAGCTAGCACAGCCATTTTTTAGTGGCGGATGCTAGCAGTTCTGTAGCAGATGCTATATGGGTGTGCTAGTCTGCGCAGTGATATGCCACTGCTAATTTTTTTGTCGTCACTGACAACTTGTGGAATACGGTGATGTAAATACAAGAATAGTCTTGTGTATGTCTTTTATTTGTATTCTAAGTTAGGCTGTTTGGTATCTCTGTGATATGACAAAAGTAAATTAGCCGTAGCCGATGTTGAGCCAGGATTCCACATTCCATCATAAAATTCAGTTTAACGTCGCTCTTAATCATGAATATGCAAGTGAAAACATCTGACTCACTACTGATAGCAAGTGCCAAACATACCTTTTTAACCTTGGTGTAGCTGAACCATGTTTGAAAATGAGCTATTTGACATGTTTTTTATTTTCATTTTAAAGTTTCACTCATGTTCCATCTGTTAACGTGAGTTAAGGGGGTTTATGACATACTGCAACCAATCAGCAGGGGGAGCTCTAAATCTTGTGGCTTCACAGTCAGTAAACACTTAAAGTGTCCATTCACATATACAGTCTTTCAGTGGGTCTTAAGATGTTCTGTCTATATACTCCAACTGTGCTCTGATTTTTTGAACCTGTTAGAATCTAGTTTTAGCTCTACAACAGCACTCATTGAGAAGTGACAGCATACATTACGTTATCCAGGTTAGCTTAAATTTGCTACTTTTCCTTAAGCTACTCATAGACCAAGAATGACTACAGCAGTAAATCCCCTGCTGACCTCAGCAACTTTGCGGTGTTGGTTGTGAATGTGAGATTTCTTTTTCGTATAAATGTGTTAATTTTACTCACTCATACTCATTTTACTTGAGTGTTAGAAGCGTTTAAAAAAAGAAAAAGATAAAAAAAAAAGATCAAATGGTAACACATGAGAATCCAGGCATTTGCTGCTTATGCACAGACTCTTTGGGTGAAACATATGTGCTGAGCACTATGAAAACACCTTAGCTCATGCCAAAGGTCTGTGGGACTCAGATTTATGATTTTTTCACCACTTTCCAGTGAGTTCCTCTTTGGAAAGTGTGATAGGGGTCTGAAGGGTATGTGCCTTCCTCGCCTCTTTCCTGTGCCCTGCCCATAGCTTACCCTGTTTATAACTGTTTTTGATTGTTGTTAAGTAGCTGTCAAAGCTCCCGCTCGTCCCTCCAGCCTGGAAAAACATGTGAGCTCAGCATCTCTCTAAACAGGCGCAAATTAAGAAAATGCAGTGCATTAAGGGAAAATACTTTGTGTACCATTTTATATTTGGTGGTGAAAATCTGAAACAAGGATGTCTGTGTTTGAATCAGCATACAGACTGTTTGTCAAAAGTTGAGTAAAAAGCTACATAACGCTATTAGCTACACAAAGATACATTTCATTTATATACTTCGGCAATATTAACACAATAATCACCTCAGTTAAGTTTTCATAGAGGCTGCTTAAATGTTTAAACACCAGGAAGAGTCTTCAAGTGTAATATATCTTGAAAATGTCTTGTGATACATGCACTGTAAAAACTATTAAGGTTTTTTTTTTTCTTATTCTAACTGGAAGCGGGTTGCTTCATACTGGAGGTCTCTGCACTTTTTCCCTCTCTTGACAAGGGAGACAGCCTATTGACCAAATCAGTGCTCTACCCTCAAAAAGCGATGGATAATGATAAAAACCGGCTCAAGAAGCTTTCAACACTAGTTGACAATCATAAAAACGTCAGCTTCTCATGACAAAGCTCATTTTTCAAATACTTCTCCTTCAGTTATAATGCAAGAAGAATCCAATACAACCCATAAATTTGTAGGAAATCTGAGAGGACCTGCCTTGACATTCTCCATCTGGAAAAACAGAGCGATAAACAAACAAATTGTTCTATAAATAATAATGAGGCATGTGTTTCTCTCATTGGCAAACATATCTGGAGGGGGGATAGCTCCAGAGACCCTATTGTGGCCTTTCTGAGGGGATGGGATAAACATAGATCTGTATAGACGCCTGGGTTTCTTGGCAGGCCCGCACCACTTGCGATTGCACCAGGAGAATTGGAGCACTTTCCAGCAGAGGTGCAGGGTTAGAAACATTTTATTCTTGAGGAAATTCCTCCTATTACTCCATTATTCATCAGATTCTCAGAGGAGATGGATGCTCTAACTGCTCTAACAGAGACCGTTTAGAGGAAAACAGTTCATCATGGTAGATATCCTAGACAAGCGAGTGTTCTGATGTATCACCAGTAGGATGTATGCGATGGATACACTCCTCAGTCCATCAATTTACTCAGACAGTAAGTACTTTGGAGATCACTGAATGGATATTCAATACCATAACTACACAGCATTAAATGTCACAGTAGAACAGCCATTTACCATTGTGATGGAGAAATTTGTTTTAACCAGGTCAACACCTGTTTTGAGCATTAGGGATCTATGAAATATTTACCACAGGGACATGTTGTGGGTTTTGTTTTCTCCCAAAATGTTGTTGTTATATAAGCACATAAGGGAAAGTTGTACAACTGTGGATGGAGGAGGACCTGGAAGTTTCAATCAGCAGCTGTGCTGACCTGCGACCGCTCATTTGGTGTCTGCGTGTGGGGTGCTGGTTGGGAAACCAGTCATGCTTGTGGTGACTGTGTGTGTTTTCAGAAAGGGGGGTTACAATGGCAGACTGATGAAAGTGAGGGGTGTTTTCAGAGATGGGCTGTGAAGCTGCTGTCCAGCTCATGCTTCAATTGTGCAGTAAAGATTCCCCAGCTGTCCTGCGGATTAGCCTGTGTGCTTATGTGATTAGGATACATGGCACCGCGGCTAGAGCAGGCGCCTCTGACCCGGAGAATGTAGAATGAGATGAGATGGGAGGAAAAAGGATGGACAGGTGATGCTGCAGAGGACACAAAGACAGAGGAACAACTTAAGATCCGGTTTGTGGAGTCCTCTTAGTATTTGTGGGGGTGTCAAAAGCAGTGGTATTAATGAATTATCAATTTTCAGTAACTTACTTTCGTAACTTCTAATTTTATGTTGCGATAACTTATCATTCGTATGTAATGAGGCTTAAAGTTTTAAATTGTACAGACTTAAAATTCCAAAATGAAAAATTGTGCCAACTTATTTTTTTGTTCAGAAAATGTACATTTCATTGGTATAAAAACTTCAAATTTTGAGTCACAAACTTCAGGTTCATACTGCAGGTCTTAGTGCTAAATTCCGATTTATTGCTCAAATCCATTTTTTTGTTGAATGTTAAATATGGCCTGTCTGTGGACTGAGACGTTAACAGCTCATGCTCATTAATGATGTCACGTGTTTACAGAAACAAACTTGGCCGCGGGTTTTTAGGGCTTGTTTTCTGAAGTGTAGTTGCTTATTTGGGCTTGCTTTGCTGCCTGTATGATTCCTCACTGATTCTCTCCCAGCTCTCTACAACAATAAGAAACACAAAGATGTACTTAAATTTTAGTTTCTCGTCTTTCCTCTCACAAACTTTGCTCATGTGCACCCCCCCCCCCCTCCTCAACTCTGAGTGTTGCTGCCCAGTCATGGCACTCAGGCTACTAATAACTATAGATATATAGAACTATATTATAACTACTTCCATGCTTGTTTTCATTTAGTGTGACTCCCAACTCTCTTTTTGTCTGTGGTGCAGAACTGTGGCAAGTTTCTCCAGAATGACGTCAAAGTCGCATTAACAACAACAAAAAAAAACCCCTGATATGTATTTGATCAGTACCACATTTGAAAGTGGCCTGAACCTGACTCGAAAATGTCAGATTTAGTGTGACTTGTGCTATTCAGACCATCAGAAACAAACAGAGCACATATGGGTCACATTTGAATGAAAAAATCAGATTCTGGTCACTTTTAACTGCAGTGTGAACATAGCCCAACTTCACACATCAAACGTTATACAGGTAGTTGAGATAAATACTTTGAAGAAGTTTTCAACACAATAAACCAATTTTTGTTAACCAAAAACGCATTTTCAGGCCAACAATTTTAAGTTTTCATTTTACTGTGTGCTTTCTCTGTAAATATTCAATGTCTATTTTAGAGAATCTGAGGTGTAGCTACAGAGCCCACACATGTAGGTATAGGTACTCAGTGCCCTCATATTGCACAATTATAAAATCTGCTTCATTTCACATTCTTGGTTTAAAAGCATACAATTTTGGTGTGGCATGACCTATGCTGATCATAAAACATGCCTCGACTAAATAAAGGCTCACACATGCCTTCACAGTCATGAAAGGTAGCTTTTGGAGCATATCCACACTGGGCAGCATGGGAAAGCTTTAAAATATGGGAAACATTGATGCTAACACAGGAAGAGGCAGTACTTTTTTCTTCCTGCATCCTCTTTCAAAAATGTGTTCATGTTGGCTTAGGAGCAGGCAGAATGACTGACATGTAGAATGACAAACAGCGTGACAACATGCTGCGTGCGAGCCGCCCTCCAGCGCCGAGCCCTGCACAGCTGCACACTGCCCGCTTGACTGTACTAGACGCTATGGCACGGGTTCAACAGTAACGCTGATCTCATGGGTCAAAACCAGCACGGCCTGCTAACTGGAGGTAGTGAAACCATTGCTATTGCCCATAAATTTAGATGTAGGCTTAAGACAGACGGGGAGGCAACTCATTCATTCACTCACCACTTCTAGCATTACAACACCTGCAACAAGTTTGGTGTGGGAATATGAGCTAAGCAGATACTAATCCCATCCATACATCCATGATACTTTGGACTGACACCCCCCCCCCCCTCCTCCCACTTGTTGTTTTTGTTACAAACATTTGCCAACATATTCAAGAGGATAGCTGGGTTTTGCTTAACAGAGAGGTACTTGTAGATCTGTGATGGCGAGCTCAACGAGTACAGCTTACCCCTTCAATAGTAGCCTCTCATACACACGGAAGAAAGGAAAGACCACATTGTCGGTGGGGGTGGGTGTCCATTTTGTGTGAATTTGGTCATTTGTTGGCCAAGGTCAGCTCCTTAAGATTAGTGATGGTGGTGGTGTGTGCGCTGTGTGTGTTAATCCATTGATTTAGCTGGAGTTAACACGCTGGCAAGGATCCAGCAGAGACTTAAGTCACAATTGGAGTGGGGCGGATAGATTGAGAGGGGATGGTGGGAAAGTTGAAATACCGCTTTTCTTCGAGAGAAAGGGGAATTTGAAGAGGAAATTGAAGCAAGGGTTTGTGGTAGGTTTGTTTAAAAGTCTTTAAACACAGTACACTATTATAGTTGATTTGCTTTTGCACCTTTTTTTAAAGCTCCAATACTCAAAAACTACAAGGAAAAAGTTCCACATACAAAAAGAAACAGGGCCCTTTGACAGTGTTGGCATTTGAAGGTGATTGTTGAAAAGACAAATTTCACAAACACTAAAATCAAGTCCAACAATCTGAGATAAATGTTTTCCTTCTTTGCAGATTGACAGACCAGTATTTCCTGGGCAATGTAAACATGAGAAATGGTGTCATCACACGTGAAAAACATTGTCAAATAATTTTATTTCAAGGATAATGCAACAAGGTGTTCATTGTCTAACATGTTGACCTGTAGACAGATTTAGAGATTCTTGGAGCGTGTTAAAACAGGACAGTGTGAGGCTAACCGTCCAGGACAAAGAAACATTCCTTGTGTCAGTGAAACTTGTGTTTTTTCACGTCAGAGTTTTCAATTACATTTAGCTGGCCTGTTGAGAGAGACAAGCAAGATTACCAAGGAGGAAAAAAAAACACTCATCATAGCTAGACAGCTATTTACGGAGCGGCTGTAGCCTCACAGGAATGGTCCTCCACCTTGACTTATTGAATTATTGAGGAGCTGTCGACAGGTTGAGCAACTGTCTCCTTCTCCCTGTGTTTCCTTACATTCACTTAACTCAACACGACGCTGCAGCTGTCAGTGTGCGCTCCATTCCTTGGCTGCAGCCTGCGAGGGTGGATGAGTGCACCTTGCAGACTTGAATCTCAGTGACCTCAGGTCATTATCATTCATCCTGCTTCTTCAAACTGCAGTAACAAGAAATTCAAGCAACTACAGATCACTCGTTTATTTGAAGATGCACAAAGTTTAAGTGTTGATATCAGCATAGAGAATTAACACGAGACACGAGATTGCAACTTGTCAAAGATATTTGATTAATGATTTCCTTACCTTTGCCTCACCTCATAAGTACATGGCTGCCAGATGAGGAATTTCAAACATGTTGTCAGTGAGTGAACCCTGGGGCTGTGCAAAGCTGTCCATTATTGTCGTACTTGTCGTGTGATGTTTGCGAAAACAAAGATTGACTACACAGATCAGTGAACCTTCTGCGCTGCAACTATAATCGTACAGTTTTTATGGATAGGTTTTGTTTAATCAATTTCTTCTTGTTTTAAACCTCATGTTTACTGGAATGTGACACCATACTGGAGCATTTCTTTTTTAAAGGTTTAGTAATTGATATTCTCAAAAATAAATTATCGCATAAATCATAGTGCTTCTCTTACCTGGAAACTTCGTATGAAATAGGGGCCATTCTTCTCCTCGCCTGAGGTCAACTGGACATATGTGAGCACAGCAATCATGCTCTAATGTGAAACAAAATAAGCAATGAGCTTTTAACGCAACTCTACAGCTGTTTGAATTGCAGTGAGAATGTGATCAACCCAACAACTTGAACAAATGGCGGTTTGACCCATCACACTATTTTGACCCAAGTCTGCTGCTCAACAGTCTGCAGCGTGTATTCTCTTTTCCTCCATCATGTTTTCATCGGTGTTCCAGCCCTTTTTTATGATGACAACTATAACAGACGTCCTGCGAAATGTCTCCTACTGTGATACCTCCCATAGCACCTGTCACTAAAAGTTCATTGTTTGTCAGAGCGAGTGGCGGAGGGCGTAGCTTAGCCATAGGTCAGTTGTGTTGTCTCTCCAGGCTTTTTCTAACCAAAGAATACAATAATTTATAAAACAGGTGTGTTTTCCATAAAGTAACCTCTGACATTGGCGTTAAATGTGCACACTAACACAAGCATTAGTAACCTGTTATAGGCTCACAGCTGTCTGTACACACTTTGCTGATCTTTCTTTTCTTGAGCAGTTTGTTATTCCAGGTTTGCTGTTCTAAAACACCTGAGATATATGACACTCTTAATACAGAACCTGCATGGCTTTAGGATAACAGTCAAAGAAATGGCATTTTATAGAAAAATGGCATGCTATGTCCTTGTTTTTAATAAAGTTTTTCACCTCTCAAGACTTCCTGGACTATTTGGACGGCTTGTACCGAGTGTAGGTATAAAACACAAAATGCATGCTGGGTTTAGTGGTATTTAAAGATCAATGGTCGTTAAAACATGGTTCAAACTGAGATTCCATTTAACTTGTAGCGAGCTCTGGGCTGTTACTGCAGGAAGTAATGACATCACTGCATGGCTGGTTAGGAGGGTGGCTGGAAAGGACCAAACCCATGGACCACATCCAGAAACCCTGTAACCTTCCACTGAGGCTGTATGGAGGGTTCAATTCCATCCAAGTTGATGCTGCCCCTGCCAAAATCCAAATTCGTTTAAAGGAATTCTGCCACCATTTTGTTTTTATCAAAATGCTCCAAACCACACACCCAGTGATAGGCTGGTTATGAGTAAAGCTGAGCCTCTGCAGAACAGACCGTGGTGCATGCTTGGCAGGAGGGAAAGGTGTGGCAATCACATGTTGTCTTGTTAACCGTGAATATCCGGCAGCAGAGACCATTACAGATTAATGTGCAGCAGGTGTTGCTTGTCTAGACCGGCAAAGAGAAGCACACACTCGCTGAGTAATTGAAAGTGCAGGTGCATCTTGGGCCGTAGCCAGCATGTGGGGCTGCTGTAATGTTTCTAGCTGCATGACATCTCACTTTTAGGGCTCCAGTTATTACATAAAATACCTCAGAGCTCAGATGGAAAACACGGCGCCTGAGGAATGCCCTTTTTTGTTTTTTGTAAATCAGCTCTCGGCTATTATGTGTTTTTGTTTCTCTTACATTGACAGCTATTAATGTTCATTCATATGTTCAATTTTTGGGCTTGTTGAAGTGATACAAAGTGACTTGGCAAGATGTGTGGAATAAAACCTCCTGACTTTGTCCACTTAATCAGAAAAACCTGATGGGTTTGGCTTCCTGAGTTTACATAGAATGACCTGAGCCAAGAAATACAATCAAACGCTCATGAAAGTCAGTCACCGTGGGCAACACAGACAGGATAATGTCTTCTGATAGTCAGTGATACTCTCATAGGCATGGTTACTGAAGTGTTAGTGTAGACTTTCAAAGGCCAGGGTGTGGCTAATTTCTTCCAAATCTATTTTCTATAACAAAAGTTATCACCAAACAGGAAATTAATGAGGCAAACTGCTTTATTTGCACCCAATTAGTGGATCACGATCTGGTGTGTGTTTGATTTACTGTTGCTGTAACTGCAGCGCCTGTTTTATTCCCTGACCTGTACGGCTGCTCCTGGCTCGAGGCCCTCACTGGCTATCACTCTCCAGGGCTAAGAGGATAATGTGTTAGCTGATATCTTAGCTCAGTGTGGTGCTGAAATGGGAAAAGGGGGAGTTTGGAGGAGGTAATGATGGACCACTTTGGTTTCTCCTGAGAAATAGGAAATTCAGGCCCAATCTCAGAGGGTCCTGGCTAGACTAAGACCTGCAAGCACACAGGAGCAAATGCAATGCCTAAAATCTCTGATGGATTGCAGCAGCACTTCCAGCATTATTTATCACTATCATATCTAGAAATAAAACTTCAGTAATTTCACATTGTTAGAAATTTGACACATTTTGTCTGAGACTTCAGTCATAAAACAATATGAAAAGGAAGTCATATATTTAAATATTTTTGGTGCTTCTTGTGGCTGATATAGGATCCAAAATCATGACTGCAACACACAGCCTGTGCTGGATAAAACGAGTGTGAATGTGGTGCCAGGCGAGGGTCCTCTTTCTCTCCTCACACTGAGCCTCTCCAGTCATGGATCACAGAGCTGGAGAAGCAGCTAATAGCTCTTTCTAGCTGGGCCTGTGCTAAATACTCCCTCCACTAAAATTATTCCTCTGGGAATCAATGGGCCCATTCTTTTGTGAGCTGTAGTTTGCTTGATGGTCCCAACCTCAATGTGAAACATTAGACAGCAATGGGGAAAACATAAAACATAATACTTGTGTGACCAGCTTGTCATTGGCTCTTCGGTGGCTGTGTTAAGAATTTTGCCCAAGATAGTAGATTCAGTGAGGGAGAGGCTAGTGAGGGTAGCAGGCTCCCTGCAGATCAAATTGCAGCACTGATTGCACCTAAAGGGAGGGGCTTTCGATGGATACACTGTAAATATTTTGGGTGCCTATTTTGTAGACATATAAACATGCAATAACTTATTCCAACATTATGTTTCAGCTATGCTAGTGGTGTGACTGTGGCAATGCTGGTCGGTCATCTGTTTGGTTCTCAATGTTTGTTCAAAAATGACATGTTTCAGCAGCATCTTCACAAATTCTGTTACATCCAGTACAAACATTTGCAGCCCCCAGAGAACGATGGTCATGAAATGTTTGGTGATCCTCTTTTCTTTTGCTTCAGTTCAGTTATCAATATTTTTTTCTGCTTCAGGGTGAAGCGGGTGTTTGCTAGAAATCCCAAATCATGTACTTCAGCACTTGCACTCACTATTGGAGTGCACTGGTGCGTTCACACTGATAGTATGGAAAAATGCAGTGCACTTTGATTTCTCAGCTGGGGTCAACACTCCTCACACTCAACGGTCGCCATATTGGCCTTCGTAGAGAAAGGGGTGGGAACGGATCAAGCGATGGTTGACGGATGTAATCAATGAATAACAGAGGAACACCTGTGAACAGTTGTGAAATGCGATTGTAGTTTCTGGTAAGTGCGTAGCCACAGTGTTTGGTTTGCAGACAACAGAACCCTGTAAGATTTTGTGCACTGTTTTTGTAAGTGTACCTATAATAGGTACATATATCTGTTCTGTGGGACTTCTTCCTACAGCTATGAGATACGTATGAAATGTGACACAGATTGTTTGTGGCACCATAAAGATAAAACATCTCATTTTCAATGATAAAGTTAGTTATCATCACCACTTATTTCTCATTTTGAGTGAAATGTCTCAACAGCTATTGAATAATGGATTCCCATGAAACTAGGAACAAAGATCAGCAAAAAAGTCAATATGATGACCCCACTGATCCCTTGCTTGACAGTATCGTTAGCACGCTAAATCATGAACTGTACAGCCTAAAAGAAACCCAAGCATTGCTGAAAACTATTCCAGTCTAGTAGATACCAAAGATGAATGCTTTTTTCCTGTAGTCTAGTATTTGGTTCGAAACACACCCACTGGAATAATTTTCTCACAGAATAAAGTTTCCAAGTTTTTTTTTTTCGAAGTGGTCGGAGTCGGCACCTTGAGATGAGGGATCAAAGATAACCCACAGTCTTTCTGTCTGCACCCACAAGCCTAATTGTTATTGGGCACCACAAAAATGTAAAATATAGTGAAGCGTTTAGCAGAAAAGCAAACCTCTCTATTTCATCCTTTAATAAAGCTCATCATGAATATTTCTTGAAGCCTTATTAATCTTCCAGTAATTGTTTCTTTCAGTCAACCACGAGGATCGCTACCCTTCATCCTGGGAGTTTAGCTGAGCTCTTGACCACAACATCTCCACTGTCTCACCACAGAAACCTGGTACTAGACGCCAACTCAACAATGACTCAAGGTTGCCAGGATTCTGAGGGTCTCTGGTTCCTCAAATCAGTTACTGTAGCTCAGAATTCCACAGCTGATCCTTTAGTGTACTCAAAGCTTCCAAAACCACCAGACCAAATTCTTAGAAACTGTCATCAGTGATTTAGCGAAAAAAAAAATGCATTCCATAAATCGCATGTTAAATATGAAGAAATGCATGATGACATAACAGTAAAACTAAGCATTTGTATTATCTCAAGGGAATGCAAAACTCGCGCGGAGTGGCACAGTACAAATTAAGCAGATTTAGACTCAAGTGTTCACAGCAGACCAGCAGAGTAAAGTACCCAAATCAGCTTAATGTGACTAAGCCTAAATATTTATAAAATCAGTTGTAATGGGCTTCTCTCCTGGCAGTACCATCCCGTCCAGTGTCACTGTGGATGTAAGCTGGAAAACTGTGACTTCTGATGTCAAATGTGAACTTTTATCGACCACATTTTATTCATAAAATCAAGACTGATGATGTTTTGGCACATAGTAGTCAAACTGGAGCTGGTACGGGACCACTTGTCCACAGACTGGGTGCAGAAACCCACTTAAAAACAATCATTTATTGTTTCTGGTAATAGGTGTCTGGATATTGACTGAATCTGCCTCACGTTTGTAATGTTCCCCAGCCTGTGCCAGACCACTGCTCAGCTTGTCTATTTGGTTACTATTACTGAGCCTTTGTTTGTACTTCAATGGAAGCTGATATGAGAAGTAAGAGGAGCCTGTTGCTACAAGAGTCTCTGCAAAGGTCAAACATGGTGGTTTGTTTTTTCTAGTATTCCCTTGGGATGCAGATTGAATAACTTTAAGGCTTTTTACCTGTAGGCAATAAGGAGCAACAGCACCCCTGCCAGTTGGTCAATTAGAGACAAACATGCCTTTATCGACCTGCCAGATTGTGAAGTGTAAACATTTCTAAACAAAGGCCAGACTGGAATAAAAGTGAAGAGCAAGTCAAGAAAAATGTATGAAACTATAGAACCATCATGCCACTTTCTAATATCAAAAATTAAGGGTTAACTGCTTATTTATTCTCTGTAGGCCTTTTAATTTTGACTTTGTCATTTTCAACCTCTGCCAAGCAGGTTACCAGTGCTGTATATCTTTCTTGCTGACATCCAAAGTGGCCTAAATTATGTTTTTTTTTCTCCTCAGGAGGAGAAAAAAGCTGCAAATGCAAAAACGAGGCATCGTTAAATACACATTTTCAAAGCAAATGCAACAGCAGGAAAACGCTGCAAATGTCTCTGTACCCTGAACCTGAAATGACAAAATGTGCTGCAAATTGCAGTGACACCAAATGAACTCAAAGTGCAAAACAAAAGCACCAAAAAAAAAAAAAAAAAAACATCCGCAAAAGAAAATACACTTCAAATTGAGGCTTGAAAACAAAAGTGCTCCAGGCCTCTAGGGGGAGCTAAGGGAAACATCTTTATTGATGCTAAGCTAGCAAGCTCAGCAAACCAACGTATATACATAGCTAGTTTCTGTATCTTGATCATTCTGTTTAAACTGAGTTTGATCTGTAATAGTCTCTTATATTCTTGAAAGACAGCATAATGTGTGAACAGACCATAACCAAAACTTTTCAAGCTATTTCTAGAGGCAAAAACAATGTGCTCTAAATAGAATTAAGCTATTAGTCCAGAATTTTTCTGGACTAACTGCCTGAAATTCTTTCAGCACAAACTTGAGGAAGTATTCACAGTGCTGCAAACAAAAAAGTGCAAAAATATGACACACTGCATATATTTTTACATTTTTGTTAAATTGTTACATTTATATATATATTTTTGCAGTGTCATTTAAGCTTCTGCGGGTGTTGATTGTATCACTGTGACAAATGAATATGGCTAAAGCCTCCACAGTCCCTACAGACTGAGGAGGGAATTCCTTGAACCATCAAACTGAACCTGTGTCAATTGGTCCATTATATTCCTTAGGTGTGGCTGTGTGTGTGCCACCCAGGTCAAGACTACACTGACCCCAAAGAGTCGGCCTCATTCCTCAAGCAACATCATCAAATAGAGACCTTATCTCTGTGGTGTTCTGTAGGATGGCAAAAAGCCAAGAACGCATGCCTCTTCCTTACTTTGCTCGGCACTCAGATAAGTGCGTGTTGCATGGGATACAGCGTATTTGTCAGTCACGTCAGGCCGGAAAGTGACGAGAAGTACATGTGGAATGTTAAGTGCAGTGGCGTATCAGAAAACATCAAAGAATGCAGGGAGCCCCAGGGAGCCTGTAAAATTAATGATCCAGATTGACTTCTGCGGAAAACAAAGAGAGGAGAGAAAGAGTTTCTGTATGAAAAAGGTCACAGTGCAAGTTCCTGTGTGTTTTACAATCTGCTGAACCATAAGGTTTCACCTATTTAAAAACCGGTAGGCTTTACATCCTGGATGTGGCGTCAACTTGGGAGGAATCTGGGCACCTGACAAGAAAATGGAAACTGCTTTGATTTGGTATTGGCTAACTGAGAGGATAATTAAAGTACATGTTGCAAATCCATTTAAAATCATTTCATCTCCTCTTAAAACCACAAAGCAAACAGTCTGAGTTCTTTCCAGGAAGTGAGTTCATGAAACTGCCTTTTGAGTTCATCAGGCAAGCAATAGCAATAGTCCTTAATATTCTGAATTATGAGGAAATTAGTTTTCTTCCACCTGATCCGACTAATTTAGCCAGTTTCTATGAATTCCTAATCAGTCAGCTGCTTTTGAGACTTGTCCTCATGACCCTACAAACTTTTTTAGTGACTTAAGCTTATTATTATTATTATTATTATTATTATTATTATTATTATTATTATTATTATTATTATTATTATTATTATTATAACAGAGATATCATTTCTCTTACAAAGTAATCTCATAGTTGCTGAGGAACGTGTTGAGATCATTTGAACACGCACTGCAACAATCTGTATCTGGAAGACATCCAAATGCCACCAGCTGGCCAGATGCTTCAGTGGTGCCTGGCCTCTGCTCATGTCCATGGCAACAACTTCTCCCACCGAGCAGGAGAGAAAAGCCAGAAAAGCTGCGTCCTGGGGGAGCTGTAGTGCCACTGGCGCCTGCATGAGTGTGATATAAATCCCAGCCGCTTTGAAAATAATTAGTGCAGGGATCAGGGCAGGGCGGTCTCCCCGGACTGGCGCTGAAGAGGAGACAGGTGCCACCAGTGGCCTAAGCTGCTGGAGCTGCACCCTTGTAGTACAGAGCAGGCACAGGCTGGGAGAAAGAATGCCAACCTCAGTTTAACAAAAGAAAGAGCCTCAATGGTCAGGCAGTGCTTGTTCCTTTTCTGGGCTCTTACAGCCACGTTGTGAGACTGTGGGAGTCTGCGCTGGGAGGGAGCTGTGTGGAATAAAACTGCAGGAGAAAAGGTGTGAGGGGTGGGATGTTTACGTGCCTAGACCTGACCGTTGAACCTAATCCTGTGTGTGATGGAAGCTGAGTTTTATTGGAAAAGCACCTTCAGACAGCAGTGGAGTCCAATGCTAACAGATGATGTAGAGACTGGAGGAATTGTAGACTTCCTAAATATCAAAGCAACACTGCAAAAACAGAAATCTGAGCAAGTGCTTTTGTCTTATTTTTTTGTAAAAAAAAATTGTCTTGTTATACTTGATATGAGCCACATTCATCTGACAAGTCCAGAAACATGTCTTATTTCAAGATATTAAAAGACAAAAATGAGGTCTGAATTGCTTGTAAAAAGTATGGCAGATTTTTTTTTATCACTTCTTACAAACAATTCAGACCTCATTTCAATCAGACATTTTTTTCTGGATTTTTAGGTGAATGTGGCTCAAAAAGGACATTTTTTATTTCAGCTGAGATTTCAGTTTTTTGCAGTGAAGATATGGAGTACAGGGTTTAAATAGAGTTTAATCAGATGGGGGACTTTATACAACGTTTTGCTGTCTATGTCACGCTGCACGGCCAAAGGCATGAGGTGAGGCATGGGACCTTTCAGTATATTGGCAGGACTGGGAAAATGCAGAATCCTGAGTGCGTAATTTGCTTACTAAGTTATACAGTCCTGATATGTCATAAGTGATCTTGTGATTGATTTATTGCATCTATAACTTCAGATTTTCCTCAGACTGGAATGTTTTGAAGAAATCATTCACTCAAATTGACCACGTCTCCTCGGTTTGGCTCTGTCTTGTAAAAGATCTTCCCACGTCTGCTTACCCTCGTGGAAATTCCTTTTCCCTCCATAGCTTTTGGAGTCCAAGCAGAGACTGTCACTCATTGTCCACAGAAATGTCACAGCGACATAATTTTCCACTTTTAAAAAGCGAGGGGATCCCAGCTCTTGGTCACCCGGAGGACAGGAAGAAACAACAGGATGAGGGGCAGTCCCCTCTACGAAAGCGGAGGCTCCCTAGCTGGAAGTGGGGATCCCCTCACTGGTCTGACTCGGGGTGTTGAGTGTTGGAGAACCTGAGAGTTGAGACGTTCCCATGTCATATTTTCTATTGTCTTTTTCACTGGGGTCAGGGATTCTCTTCCGTCCTGCGTTGGTGGAGAATCTGCTGTTGCCTGACTCACTGTTGTTCAGAAGGAGACAGCTGTCTTTTCCAGGTTCAAACCCGGGTTTGGCAAACATCTACCCTGCTGCAAAGACCTGGAGGATGACACTCGATCCTCTGATGCTGACTGTGCTCATTCAACTCTGCAAAGTGCTAACAGAGGAGAAAACTTAAAATTTAGTTTGTTAATACTACATACCCCATGACTTGGTCTCCAAGGGTTAGGCCTGCTTCAAAGTTTCATGTTGACCATCACATTTTCATGATGAAAGCAGGAGCAATGAGACTGAAATCAGAGAGACGAGTCTGTGTAGAGATGTTAGGAAGAGCACATGAAAGTATGAGCCACAACAAGAAGAAAGGAAAAGAGTCAAACTGATACATGCCGTGAAATATTTCATTGCTGTTATTGACCATGTCAGAACTCATTTACAAACCTTCAATCGACCAAAATACTTGGACAGAACTGTCCCTCAAATATTTCAAGACCCACAGAATATTGTATTCATCAAGAAAAAAAGTTTGTTTCTATCTTTTTGTGCTGTTGTAATCAGCAGTAGAACATAAACTGGTTTCACTAAAAACAGAGAAAACAAACTGTCTTAGATAGCGCTCGTCTCTGAAGCGCCGTCCTCTGATCCACTCCACGATCTCTGTTTTCTTTTCTCACAATCGCAACGCATTCACTGTTTGAGCATGAGCTGCCTGAACTTTTCCGAATTGTAACGTCTCGCCATGTCTCTGTCATCTTGTATCATCTTCTCATATCCATGCTAATCTCTCATCCAAAGAGATCACCACCGCAACCTACAGTAGATTATAAGCCTGATATTGATCGACGAGCTTTACCAGACCGTCCCCCAGCCCGTCCCATTGAAAAACATAATTGAAGCCTTTAGACGTCATTGGCAACCAATGAGTTCAGAATTTGGTGCAAACAAAAAAAACAAAAACAAAACAATTGATCCAATCGTCTCAGTCTTAACAGGTCAGAACATGCAGAACATGAACAGTTTTCAGAACATTTGGCTTGAGGGAGGAAGCAGCTGAGACCCTCAGTATGGCTTTAAGATGCTCATCTTTAAGTTTGGACCTGAACTTAGACTTATTAAAGTTCATTGTGGAGAAGAGCTTTTCACACAGATAGGTGCTCCAAAAAGGCACATGATTCAAAAAAGACAGGGGCTGACAAACACTGTATAGCACAAGGTGACAGGATGTATTTTCCCTCCACTCGGTTACAAGTGACCAATTGCTAATTCGTGCTGTTGTCATGAGCCTGAGCTACGGTAGCCCACAAGTGTTAAAAAATATAAAACGCCCGGATGCATGTAAGAAAGAATGCACGGGCCGCACTTACACAAAGCTTTGATTTCAGGCAGGGGTCCACAAAATATTGTTCTGGGGGCTGCAATTGGCCCGTGCGCCGTGAGTTTGAGACCCCCGGTTTAGATGAAAACTCTGATATGTTGTGTTTCTCTTTTCGAGAGTGGTCAAAGGAGTAATCACTCTGATAACTTGCCTGAGTAACAAGAGCCAGGGTGTCTTTATTTAGCCTGTGGAGGTGTCATCAGTCGCAGGGATGTGAAAGGTATTTCAGTCCTTCATGCCAACAAACTCCTCTGATATCATCAGTGTTACCTTGATGCGGAGCTGCAAATTAACTTAAGTATGACAGTGTTCAGAGATGAGGAGGAACATTTGATGATGACATTTTCTTCAAGCTGGACATTTCTCTTGAACCTCATGCTCCAGTATTTAGCCAGTGACTCCATTCTTATGACCACGGGGTCAGTTCCTATTATTACCCAGAAAAAAAATTACTCTCACGCTCTGTTGCTAAGTGTCAAGCTAAATTATGACTGCCTCAGTTTTTGCCAAGAAGCTGTCTTTGCCAGACAGTTTCAATAACAGAATAGCAGCACCTGGCATATCATTGTTACATGCATGTGCCAAACACACTTTTCTCTCATTAACTGCTAAGGGATAGTAGTACATTTTGTTTATTGAACTAGTGAGCTGGGATTTATTGTTTCCTCTTACAGGGGAAATGTGGACACTTATTAAACACCTCATACTCAAGACATTTGTACAACAAGGGAGGAAGCAGGAAAAAGCAAATAGAGAGGGGAACCCAGAGAAGAATGGAGAGAGTAAGTGTGCCAGCCTTTGAGGAAGTTTAATCTGGAGACAACACCCTGCGTTTGCCAAAGGCTTCACTGAGGTCATGATGCAGACTTGATGAGGTGATAAAGCACTCAGGTAGTTTTCATGCTCAGCTGAAGCATCCAGGCTCAGTTTCTTCCGTTAGGGTCAGCCATAACAAAGTTTGTTCAACTCAGCCAAGACACAGACATGACTGAGGAAGACAGATGTTCATGTTGAATAAAATATATTGATTTTATTTAAGACTGATGCCAAAAACCACATTTGATTCAGTGCTGGCTGCAGTCATGGGAAAATCAGATTTTTATACAAATAATTAACACTGAGCATAAAATCGGATAAACTCTGAGCAGACGACTATTCCCAGTTAAAAAAAAAAAATCATCTGCAAAAGCTATACAGTGATTGTTTTCCCAATCGGTTCATGACCACAATTTGTCAGAACAAATCATCCGACTGAGATACTTCCTTTCAAAACAGTGTTTAAAGAACCACTGAAATACGAAAATCAGCCCTTATTTTCAAATTAAAGGGCAAGCAAGTTTACAGTCCACATTACAGAAATTCTTCATCAATTTGTAGCTTTCATGTTCTTTTATATCACTTAAACCACGAATGTTTAATTTTTCGCTTGTTTAAAGTGCTCCAGGCTTAGCGTAATGATTGGACGATGTATGTTCTGGACATGATCCACATTTTCAGACTGTGGGATATCTGTAGTAGCAGCCTCTCACTTATTTTCCCCCAGTGAATCTAAGAGTCTGCGAGAGGATGGACGTTAACTTTGTGCATGCACTGACATCAGCCGCTGACCAAGGCTGTCAAACAGACAGAAAAACATGCACTTAGGCAAACTGCACACTCCCTTTTCCCACATCCCATCCCAGAGCCCTTTATGTTGTCCACACAATGGAAATCCAAACACACAAGAAAGATTTTTCCATGCAAATGTGAAATCCATACAGGAAAAAGAAAAATATGCAGCTCGAGATTCACCATGTGCCCAAAGAAAACAACGCTCTGTAAAGTGCTTGTTAAGCCGCCAGCCCGACAATCTCCTGCCTTTCAATTATGCTGCCAGCAGTAGATCAACATGACAAATACTGAAGGATGTGACCTCTTGATCTGTGCTGAACCCAACCTTACCTCAAATTCATGGTCAGTCTGGGTTGACAGACAACATTTGAAAGAAGAAGGAGGTCATTTCAGGAGCGGCGATCAAATGAATGCATGATAAACAACTTTTCTAACTTCTGTTTCTTAATGTCACTTGGTTAAAAATGACGCAAATGTAGCTTTAGTAAATGAGATGTCTGGAAGGCCATCTGTAATTATATTCAAACACAGGGTGGGTCAGTGTTTGGATTAGCTCCATTTGTATCACTTTGTAGATAGTATGAACTTGTGTGGCGTCGAACTTTCTCCCATAAATCTCCAAAACCCAAACAATCACCTGATATTTTATGGACGACCCATAAGCGCTTACACATGTGCATACTTTATTCATGTGCTCGACTTTGTGTTATTTTTTTACGCTTAATGTTTTTCTTTAAACATGTGACATTTTTAAATAAACAGTTGGTCATAGATAACATCGGTAGTCCCACTGGGCAGGGGACAGGCTGTGGGAAAGTATATAAAAGTGGCACTGAAATGATGATCACTCTTCAGATGGGACTCTAATTGTTTGTGTCTGAACACCTCCTCCCAGTCGTAGAGACTGTAGTCTGAAACGTTGATGCTGTTTACCATTGTCTGCTGATGTGCGCTACATTCCCTCAGTTCAAAAACTCAGGAGGCTGGACATCTTTTGACATGGACAAACTGGATGTGTCATAGTGGGCTTCTCAGCAGAGGAACCAGATGGAGACAGATAAATGTGGTTCTGTTAACAAACAACACAAAGATAAGGAGCCTTAAAATATAGTGATATCTCAAGACACAGACGTTGTTGCACATTAACTGGTGGATTTTTAGGCATGCAGAATGAAGATGCACCAGCATTTATGTACTATATTACTCATTTAAGGTGCTGGTTCATGCGTTTCATAAATGGTCTAATCTTACTTTTTGTAAGAGCATCAGAAAGAAAAGAAACTTTCATGAACGTTAGTGTCTGTCACTTAAAATCTGCAACCACAAGGTGATTTCTTTAGGTAAAAGACATGGAAGGTAGGAAGAGGGGTTTTATGAGTTACTTGTCTCTAGTAACTGTATTTGCTAAAATGAATGGTGGTCAGTTTGAAGCTTTAATGAGGAACTGTCAGGAGAAATGGCACACAAGCTCGGCTACAGTTCTCTGCAGATGGGGCCATTCAGCTAACTGTGTTAGCACCTGAAGGAAGACTGAGCTGAAATATAAAAAAATCTACAAACATATTTGTGTCCGCTGGGTAATCTTAAACATGTAGTGCTTTACATAATGGAAAACTGAGATGCAAAAATTCACAATAAATAAATGATGTCTGCATTCTAGATCCAATTTGCTGATCTATTTGTGGAAGAGCATACCTGTGCTGCGTCAGCAAATAGTGCAAAACCAAATGGGATTTCTGATGGTCAAATAAAGTGCTAAGAAAAAAATTCTAGTAGAGTTTGTACTTAAATTGAGTTCAGGTTGGGTTAGAGTCACTCAAAGTACCCCAACTCCTCCAAAGTCACTTGAGTGTTGTTCCTCCTGGCAGTTTCACTCCAGGGTCCAAGCTGAGGCTACTGCAACTATTAATGACATGAAACTCATTCAACTGGACTTCATAAAAACTTAAAATACTCCCATTAGTACTTCTATTGTGATTTTCACCAGCACACAGATGCATCCTAGCAGTGGCCCTCTGCTCTTCTCTTGTTACCAGTTCTGTTTATTTTTGTCTCTTTTCACATGAGCTAAGACATTCAAATAGTTACCTGCTTTGTGCAACATAAATTTCTGTCCAGATCTGATCTAAACTAGCAGCAAAGCACGATACCTTCAAGATCTTAAGACCATTTTTTTAGACTCTTCTTTGAATTCTTTCTCTGCGACTCCCACCTGTTACCAATCCCCAACAGGAACATTGTTTTATAAGCAAGCTTTAAAACTTTAATTTCAAACACAGCTGTGGTGGTAAATTGAATTTAAACACTGAAATTATTTACCTACATTCCAATAAAAGTAAGGGGGAAATTGTAAGGGTTCATCTTCTGGGGATCAAGACTATTTGCAAGAAATTTAATTAAAATTCAGGATCTAATAGTGAGAGATTTTTGTAAGAAGAAAAGTGATGTACCTATTGAAAAACTAACACTAAAACTCAGTTAGCTGTGCTTCTGATGGGAATTACAGATCAGTGCCTCTTGTTTTAAATCCACCTTCTACTTTGACTAGATAGCAGGCCGAGGCTGTTTATCATTCAAATGTGTCAAAAATTAAGGTGTGAATTCTGGTATGTGGCCTCTTCCTCCCTTGAGAAAGCTGTGTGAAGCAAATAGTGTGAACCTCTCAGGAAAGATGAAAATGTCATCACATTTTAAGACACTGCATTTTAACGCCTGGGCTCTTTTATGTTCGTAGAGGTGTTCAGAGGTCCCTCCTGTAAATTTGAATAGCAATGCCATAAAAATTAAAAGCACCTATTGGCAGTGGCACCTTTTTGAAAATTGTAAACCCGCTGAGTTTGTCTACTCATACCTCACATGTAGCACTTGTGAATGAGTCACAAAACTACAGTAAAGTACTGCCAAACACATTTATGTGCTCAGTCGCTGTGCCAAATACAACACATGGATCCACATGAGTGCCAGATGCACCACACAAGCACATCCTCAAGACAAGTCTGATGAAATTCTGTTTCACTTTAAAGATTTCAAGATGTGACATACAAGGATGCATTTCTCCTTTTCTTCTCGAGTGTCTGTTATCGAAAGATTAAAACTTCTCTGATAATAGAATAGCTTATCCATTGTTTTTATTTCCCCTTGTTTATTTTCTTATCCTGGATTTCCCTTATCCAATATTCTATTCTATTCTATTCTATTCTATTCTATTCTATTCTATTCTATTCTATTCTATTCTATTCCATTCTATCTGAAAGACATAAATGATTTTTGAATACAGCTGTCTTTATTAGATTCAGTGCAAGATCACTGTTAGTCTCATTTTACAGACTGTAGTTAAGGGACAATTTTAGGCTGCCAAAGTGTTCTTGTTTTGACTCTGCACTAATCTTGTTGCAGACTTGTACCAAAGAAGCGGTGCATGTGATTGGCATCAGCTGTAACATTTCCACTATAGTGTGACTTTAATCAGCTTTAATTACTCTTTCAAGACAAACATCTGTATGCACATACGCTAACAATACACTGATCTTGACTCGCTTGTTGGATTATAAACAATGACCACACAATGAAATGGTTGTCTTTGCCAGAAACCTCTTGTTGCCAACTACACTCAAAAAAATGAAACATTGACTTCAATTAGAATAATGATGTAAACCAGTTACATGTAAATGTATAAGGTTACTTGAAAATTATAATTTTAGAGTCACCTAAGTTGACCTTGAAATTATTGCTTTTAACTAGTACATTTACATGGAACAGGTTGACATAATACATTTAATTAAAGTAAATGTATATATATATATATATATATATATATATATATATATATATATATATATATATATATATATATATATATATATATATATATTTATATTTATATTTATATTTATATATATATGGCTGTATTACTGTTTCGTTAGCACATAGACTGGGTGTAGTCTATGTGACATCACCTATTTGTTTTTGGTACATAGTTCTAAAGTCTATGGTCAACAGAGGCCATATGGAAATGTTGACCTTAACCTACAACTCTACACTTAGAAGACACTGTTGTCCAAAGTGACGGACAACACAAGCAAGAATTTAGACCTTAGTAAGTGTGACAAAGTGCTTTAAGTTTAATTGGCCACAGGTGCTGCCATCTAGTACTAGAAGAAGTGACAGTTTTTTAAAAAAATTTTATTATCCTCTTTGCAAACAGCTACATCTTTTTTTGGCTTTGTGTCATTGTGGTTTCAGTCTTTCTGCAGCTAGTCTCAAGTAGAATCTCAAAGAACTCTTTTGTCAAGGCCAGAGGTTGCAGCTTGTGTTCACGAAGGTTAGAGAAGTGCACAAGTTAAATCTGTCTTGGTGTTTGAAGCCATGTCATCATGTTTGGAAGGTCTCACACTAAAAGATAAGGAGGCTTACTTGTGCTAGCATAGGTAGCTAATGTAGGCAGGTGTAGTGTGCTAGCCATGTGAAGCGACTGTCTCTCTGTCAAGTTTGCAGATGAAAGAAGAACATGTGCTGCACCATGCCTTTCACATGGAACCACATTGTTCCATTCAGTTGGTTCTCTGGAAACGTAATTAGGAATCATCTGGACAAGATCTATGTAAAGGCCTCTCAATGTGTCTTCCATAAACAAGAAGCACTCTTTGTACAAATCAGCAAAGCTGCAGGAAGGAGACATTCCTCCAGAATCTACAACCTAGCTGAAACTAAATCTTCTGGGTAGATTTTTGATCCCTCATGCCACACACCAGCTGAGTACTGTATTTATATGACACACATGTTCCAGGACATATAGTGGATGTGAAATGGACCAGAGTTATCCAGCAGAGAAAACAAGCCACCCAAACGGCAGAGATTTAAGAATGTGGCCTCAGACTTGGCACAAATATGGCAGACAGTCACGAAGTCGAATGTGGGCAATAAACAACAAGTCACGCAAACGTACACTTCACATGCAACACAGTCGGTGATTCACTTAACCGTCTGGATGAAATCTTACTCCCTTTGGCCTCGCTTACATATGGCATCATTTCTTATTACAGCAGAGTGCAGACAAACAGAGAGGCTGAATGCAGGTTATCAATATAATACTCACAAATGACAGCATGCAGTGAGAATCCATGTAAACCACTCTCACTGCCAACTTCATTTGAGACAATGGAAACCTTTTGGTCTCCCCTCCCTGTTGAGCGGTCAGAATGCTGCTCCCTCCTTACGTCAGCACTACTCCCCTATTAAAACAATATACCAAGACTTTGTGCAGAGACCTTTAATGACTAGGAGAATTAATAATGAGCCCATCCATGTCCATTTCCCAAACGTTGAGTCTTCAGTACAGCACGCCTCCATGACCACCATGGTCGTCAGAACACAAATGTTAACATCAAGACCTCCATGTTTCCTCCTAAGTGGACGCCTTTTATCAAACAATTACAAGCTCGCCTCTGCCAACAAGCTGGGAAGGGAAGGGCTCAACCAAGATAACGCAATTATATAGAGTGGACGAAAGCAAGAAATGTCTAGAGATGCTGGAGGAAAGTGATAGAGAGATGAAGGAGCTTAGCCTTGAGTCGTCTGTTTCCCAAACAAGGTTTTCACGTAGGAGTCTAAGGAGTCTTTTGGGTGCAAACTGACCTTCTTGTGTCAGATCCTGTCAAATGTGAAGATTTGCAGCATTTTTAGTCATTTCTCTTGCAGATGAAATCTTACGGTTTCGGCCAATTATGTAGAATTCATCTGTTATCAGTTGCAAATAAGCTCTCACTTAGCAAAGATGGTACACTTTAGCCAGTCACTCAGTAAGCAAACTCTGGATCTACCAAGGCACATCATTAATACGCTGTAAATCAATCTCTACTTTAAGTTTCTGTTGTATGTTTAAAGTCAGTCTAGTATTTGGAAGCACAGGGTGTATGAAGAGGAAAAACACACTCTATAACACCTGGGACCTGATCTGTGGTATCCTAACCATGATTTATTGTCCTGTTTTAAGTGGATATCATGCATGCAGGTGCAGCTAACAGTTCATTCTTTATCAAACATTTCAGCTCAAGCCATAAATCTGCCTGACACTGCTGCAAACGCTAACAAGCATTTTGATCTCCAAACATCTTGGAAGTTGTTTAATTAACATTAACCACAAGCAACACCAGAATAACCAAGAAGTTAACACATCTATATTGTTTGTTAAATACAGACTTTAATTTTCTGTATCACAAATCCACTTAAATCCACCAGCACGTTAGGCTACAGGTACATTGATGTACAGCATTTCAGGTTATAGTAACATCTTCTACTGTTACAGATCAGAGTGTATACGCTATTGAAATGTTCTCTCTGCATACCAGAATGACTTTAAAGATTCATGTTGGGTTTGATGGAGTTAGCAGGTTTCTGGCCCCCAGGTTCAAAGCACCAACCTGAAACAAAGGAACACGGAGAATGACCTGACCCGGCTCTGCGGTGTGAAATCACTCCCAGGTCACATGTGTTTCTGTTCATCCTCTTCACCTTGAGCTTTAGAAGATTGAGCAGATAGCACGCAACAGTGCAACCAGCCTGCTAAAGGCCACCTCGCTCCTCCAGATGCTGTCTTTCATCTTTTTTTAGACCCACGCTTGTGGTAATGATGATTTCTACACTGACAGAAAGCCTGTGTACGATCATAGCGCGCTGCTGCTCGGGGACAGGGCAGGCATGCCGTTTATTATTCTGAATCTGGAGGATGTTTCATGGAAATATTCTCTGCTAGTCATGGGGTGAATACCTTTCACGCTATTATTGACAACTCCACCACAGCAAGCCAAACGACTCCTCCAGCTTAAATCTGCCTGTCGTTTTCACAGCTTGGACCATGTGTGCATATTGCAAAACAATAATTGTCCCATTCATCACTTGGGAGGAATGGTGAAATCCCCCAGCTATATAAAAGTAGAAGGGGTCAGTAGTTGACAGTAGACAGCCCTTCAAGCCCCATTGAGATCAAATGAGTGCCATTATGCTCCGATTCTCCAAGTTTTCAGTGATAAGAGATGCACAGTGAGGCTCTCCAGACCAGCTTTGCTGTGCCTGCACAGATAAATGGCTTCCTCTTCTGAAAGGTCTCCCTCCTCATTTGGATAAGCAGCACAATCAGCGTAACACTTTAAAAAGCGATCCCCTCATTAATGTTAGCGCAGACTTTGAAGCGGGGTGTTCTTGTTTGCACCCCGAGTCAGTTTGGATGAAGTCCATGCTCTGTTTGTCCTTTGAAGAGCTGAGGCCTCATTGTTTAGCAGTGGATGGGTTTAGAGAGATGTCACTCACTCAAACTAGTTTGCCTTTGATATAAATAACAGAAAACAGCAACTTTATGAGTTAAAAACCAAAAAGACAGAAATGAAAAGCCTACATCTGGATCTGTCTCGACCCAAGTGTTTTATATCAAATTGCAAAGGAACATCCCAGCTGTGGATTCACATTTTTTAAATAAAACAACCCTTTCAAGTTTCATTTTACACAAACTTCAAATCTCACAACCGACAGACCAGAGCAGGCAGACATAATCTAGAGTGGAAACAGACTTAATTACTATCAGAAGCAGATGGCATAAAAATGTCCTAAAATGCCGAAAAGATGTCCAAAAATAGACATTTTTGTAAAATTAAATCATAAATCTTTCACAGACCACGTTTCCCTACCAAAGTGGTGTATGAAGACTTGAGAGGTACTTAATCTGCCTTTATTTTTTTTAATGTGTATTGATTTCACAAAGAAAACAATCTTGAATAGTTTTACCCTTTTATTTATTCCAAGAACTGACCCAAGACCATAAACATTTAAAATATGTAATTTAGTGAAGATTAAGTTTTCCTTTGTTAGCAACCATCAGCTGATGTCAAATTAAAAAGCACCCAACATGAAGTCCCCCGCTGTTTTCAATTACAATCTACAGTTATCCAGACCCACTGAAATACAATACAACATGTGGTTATACTTAGGAGAAAATAAATTATTCGTTCAGCTTTAAATGTGGCTGCGTTTTCTCTATTTAAAGATCATGGGAAAAAAATAATATCACAAAGTGAGATTTTAAATTCTACATAAAAGCAGTTTGAAAATAGACCCAGAACAAGTTGAGGGCTTTTTATTTTTTCTCCTCAAACACTGTAACTATAGAGAGCTAAGTACAGGACATGCTTTGGTAAAAACCAGGGGTCTTTTTGTCTCAGAGCTCACACAGGCTACAGGTGAAATCAGATAAACAGGTTGTAAAAATCTCATGAATGATGTCAGCGGTGTCTATGATCTTGTCGTTTGTTTCTTCCTCCTCTCAGGAAGTAAGTCTGCAGAGTTCTGCCTGCTCGTTAGTGAGACGAGGCTCACCTGGGCTGCTCGGCTGTTGACCTTTGAAAGCTGGACTCTCTGCTCTGTCTCTCTTTGCGCCCATGTTGACTTTATTGTTCGTGCTCTGTCTTTCTTAACAAACAACATGGGATACACTCTCTGAAGTTGCAGGAAATGTGTTCCTCTGCAATTACAATGATTGTGTTTCAGTTTTTGTGTGGAAACCTTCTGAAGACTCGGAAAACGAGGCAATCGGGCTGTGTAGAGTTGGGAAGATGTTTCACCTCTCATCCAAGAAGCTTCATCAGTTCCAAATTGCTGGTGAGGGACGCAGGTTTATGTTACTGAGGAAGAGACAACAACAACTTGGGGGGAGCTGGAATTAATGAGTGGGTCATAGGAACCCATCACAGAGTGGTTCACCGCCTGAGAGTCGTTGACTCCCACTGTCATGTGAGATGTTGTGGTCACACGTCTCCTTCCCTGCCGACCTGCCTCCTTCACAAGTAATTTGAAAATGATGAAGCTTCTTGGATGAGAGGCGAAATGTCTTCCCAACTCTACAATCGAGTTGCCTTGTTTTTTGAGTCTAACAACAATGAATGAGAATCTACATGGGCATGTGGAAACATTCGTATATCAGGACATACTGGAATTGTGTTCTGAACTTTGTTCCTCTTCTTCTTACCAGGGATGGACATTTTAAGCACAAATGCTATTTGATAGTCACTGCTAACTATTCCTGGATTAATTGAACAGTTCCTTGCCACCCCAAGTAGCAATAGGAAGACAGAGATTCATTTGACGACAAAGATCTTAAATACAATCTGTGTATTTGTTCAAGCTTGACTTAACACATAACCTCGTTTTTTGTTTATTGTTTTCTTAGAACTCTCAGAGGCTGCTGAGGTCACTACGTTTTTCTCCAATTCTGAATCTCACATTTGCACTTGTGCTTTGTCAAGTTGTTTGGAATATTATTATGGAGAAGAAAACAGCTTTTACATACCCTACAACCACTGACTGGTTAAATCAATCAGGGGTTAATAAAAATGAGATTATAGTCACATTAACTATTCAGTTTTCTGTTTTTAAAAGTTTCGAATATTCGGAAATCGTATCTTATCCCTCCTTCTTGTGATTCTTGCCCAGCTGAAGAGATGTGCTGAGAGAAGTCTCTTGTATGGATGTTAATAAAAATGGCACACTCCCTCTACACTCCCACCTCAAAAAAAAAAAGAGCAGACTTTAATTTATTACAGTGAATTTGTTGAGGTGGTGGTTTATCGATGTTTTACACATATTCCTTTTTTAAATCCATTTAAATCCTGAGGAAATTAAAAGTTGATTCGTTGGAAGCAGGAAAATTGGGCCATGGTAACGATGTGACACTATGGCTCTTGTGGCCTGTTCTGTCTTCAAGAAGTCAATGCCCACTAAGGAAAACCAGTGAGAAGATAACAGAGTGATGGACTACCACAGATGTCCAATCTAAGAGAGAAACTACTAGCACTTGAATTGTTAAAAAGCTAAAGCTAGCTGTAATTGAAAAATGTTAGTTCTAGTGCAATAAATCTGCTATCCTTTAGCTCTGCTTGGCTCCGTGCTTTCCTTCACATGTGTTGATGTGCTGTAGTCAAAGTAAAAAAGCAATAAAAAAGCGTGTCTTCCAAATTTAGCAGCCACCTTTAAAGCTACAGCATATTTTGTGGTTCATTATTGTTTCCCAGGCCAACATAATGAACCATAATGAAGGTACTGTTGTTCGTAGGTGTCTGTAGAATTTCTGAGCAGGCTGCCAAAAATTAAAATAAACATGCTGTAATATACAGTATGATACGTATATTATGATTAGAGTTTCCTGCAAAGATATACATCATCTTTCTATTCCCCTTGTGCTCCACTTTTCTCTCACTTCATACAGAAACTCACATCAGATGGACTGCAGACCTTCAAAGGTGTGAGCTCCTCTCAAGACAAATATGTGGGAAACAGAGTGAGTTTGGTGTTTCTGAAGTGAGGCCACACATCACCGCATCAGACTTAATGTTCCATTATGAATTATTATGTGCAGTTTATTTTATTCAAGTGACTAACATGGACATCATAGTAATGTAAGCTCAAAGCGCAACCTTTTGTTAGGAAGAAGAAGAAAGATCCCCACCTACACTTTTTTCATTCTGTTTTTAATCTGCACTGATTCTGCTGCACAGCATATAAGCCAGTCATAACACAGCTTTGGAGAAGGGTGTAGACTGAACAGTAACAGATTAAATTTATGGACACAATGGTATAAAACAGGGCCCAACCCAGACTGTCAAAACTAAATGAAACCTGAGTGCAGAGAAAAAGGCTCATAGAGTTCAGAGTGGTTGTGTGTCGGGAATCTTCCACTTTGTGTGCCGATGAACACATTGTTTTTTAATCTCATGTAACATCTCCAGTTAATAGGAAGAGATGTTCTTCTACTTAACATGTTGTGTGATGTTTCCTTTTTTTCTGTCTTAAAACAGAAATCCCCTGGAAGTAAGCTCTGGATTCCCCTGATTGATTGATGTCGGCAAATCAAAGCTTTGGATACCCTTTTATGAACTTGAAACACTGATGAAATGACCAAAGGAGTTTCCAAATTCAATAAAATGAACGTCTGACAGATCTTTTCTTTTATTTCCATTTCATAAAAAGTTCTGCTGTCAGTAAATTGGGAAATAATAGGTTTCAAAGACAATCATTAGTTAAACCTAACAAACTCAGATGAACCCAGCTGAAGATTTTTTTTTTTTTTTTGTTTAAAACACCACAAAAGATTTTGAAAAAATGAGAAATCATTGGAGTGGGATAAAGTAAGCTTATCACATTATCTTCCTTCAGTCTGGCTGATACAGTTGTATTGTTCCTCTAATGAAGTTGAATCTGTCCTCTCATTAAACATTGTCTTGTTAGCGGTCATTTGGATTCTGTCTCCAGGATCCTTTGTTTCTTGGACCGAGGAGCTGCCTGTAGTGTCTGCTTGTTTTCTCAGCTGGTCCGTCCAAGGTCCACAGTCATTGTCATGTCCTCAGCCAGTGGTCTCTGCATTGTTCGACAGGAAGATAAATGCGACTGCTATGGGCAGCATCATTATTAATGAAAAGTGACATCATCGCGTGGTCTGCTTAACAGCAATCAGGCCTCTCTCTCCGAACCCTCAATACAATCCAGATGTCCGTTTGATTAAAGTCTTAAATGAGATTGGAGAGGGTGAGAACGGGGGAGGCACAGCACAGGTCAGCCCCTGGATACTAAAACAAAGAGTTTTATAAATTTCCCCTAAAATAAAAACACATGGATGGAATAAGCGCTCTGTCCAACCTTTCCTTTACCCATTCCTCCACTGATGGTTGACACCTGGCTTTTAAACAGCAGCATGTGATAATCTGCATGAGAATTCTTGGATCCACTACTTTAGACATTACAATTTTTGGCTCTGATAGTTGTGGGAAATTCACACACTCAAGTTTCCACATTGCTTTGAGCTTTCTTTGACATTCAGTGCTTGCTAACAGGGATGCTATTTGTTTCAATCAAGATTTTCAATCATGTTAGCAGCATCGCTTTACACAATGTGTGTCCACAGAGGGATTTTTCAATACTAAGTGTTTTGAATATCGGTGCCCTTGAGGGCTAACGAGTCACTTACTGTGTTCCCCAAAAAATGGGCCTACATTTGTTGACAGGAAGTGAGAACACAGAAAATTTCTATTGGCTTGTTTTAATTTGTGGTGAGATAACATGACAAGGTTGGTGAAAAAAGCTGTTCTCTCTTAACTATGACCGTTCTTGTGCTCATTATGACACCAGGGCTGTGACAGGTGATGTTTACCTTTATTGCCCAACGTATTATATTTGATTCATTTGATACATGGTTTTCAAAGAACTCTATCCCATCAACATGATACATGCAAAACGGAAAAAAAACCCCAAAACAACAACAACAACAACAACAACAACAACAACAACAACAACAACAACAACAAAAAACCCACTATTCTATTACCATGAGGATTATTATTCCACTACAGGCAAATTGTGTTTTCGCCCTTTTTGAAATTGCTGCTCTCAGAAAATCATCCACACATTTTTTTTCAGGAAAATCATTGCTAATTTCCAAGAAGTTGCAGTTAGAATAACATCTAAACTGTGACTCATTTTTGAAATTAAGCATTTTCTGCATGGAATGAATGTACATTTATTAAAAACTTTACAAAATAGTTGCCAAAACTGGCCAATTTATCAAATGTGATATGAAAAAATCATGTATAAAATTATATAGCAACATCTTTTTTTCTGTGGATTTTGTTAAAAGGTGAATAAACACCTCAGTTAAAAAAAAAAAAGAAAAAAAATTAAAAGAAAAAAGGCTATTTTTTGATGAGTCCGGATTTTAAGGGTTAAACAAGTTTGCTTCGTCACCTTTTGTAAGCTAACCAACAATAACAAATCACAGTTTATATTGTTATGATACAGTTAATCATTTCATGTTGCTACAAATCGACACATTACTTCACCATTCTGCATTTTGCAAAATGTTTTTTGACCTGAACAAAGAAAAATAGTTTCAAAAATAAGATCTGTGTTTGTTGGATCATTTGCTTTCATGTCAAGTCTGTACAATTTCTCTGAGAAGCAGTAGTGATTTTATCAACATGACATAAAAACTTCTGCTCCAAGTGGCCACTTGAGGAACTGCAGTTTAGGGGAATTTGATCTAGGCTTATTGTACAAGGACCAGTGGCTACCACTCTGTTGGATTCTAGATTAGTCTAACAACACACACACTTCAAGCTAGCACAGAGTTTACCCAAAGTTCTGAGGCATTGCTGACAGACCAAAATAAGACAGTTTTAGTTTAGTTACTACTTTACTATAATTACAATGGACATGAACGGTCAGAACCAATCGTCTTTATCTGCTCTGCCATAAGAAAAGTAAATGGGACATGATTTAGATCTACCTAATTTTCTCTCAACATAACATTTCAGCAGGTTGTCTAAATAAAACAGTGAAGGGGCCTTGAAAAGCTCAAAGTGACGGATGTAGTCATCTGGCAGAGCAGTTGGGGACTCGCCCTGTGTGCAGCTAAGTGGGATTTAGGTAAACCAGAAAACAAACATAGAAACACCTGTCACAAGCCAGAATGAATTGAGTCTACTTACTTTTTTCCTCTTTTTCCCAACCAGAATTTGACCTGTGCTGGTCACAAGAAGTCGCAGGCGGTTTGGACCGACCGCAACCTGAACTGCCACATAAAATGACTCACCTGACGCTGACTGGGCGTGAGCATCTTCAGCTCACATTTTCCTTTACAAGGAGAGCAAAGCTAAGGTTAAAACTTCAGCAAACCCACACAGTGCTGTAGGCCCACTTGTTTTCTCAAGCGTATACCTTGCTGATGTAGGACGGTTACAGAGTTGAAAAATGAGAATCAGTGACTCACTTTATTTGCCTAATTCTGTCTAATTGCAGACATGATGTTTATCATGTCACCATGGTATCCTAAGTTCTGTGACATGCAGTTTTAACCATATTTCAGGGTCACTTAAATGTCAAAGCATTACTTAAAGATGTATTCACATTTTGTTTTTTCACCATGCAGGTACAAGACAAATATGCAGCTCCTTGGAGAAAACACTGGGGAAACCAGGAACCCCCTCCACGTGTTGAGCTCCTTTCTTCTCCAGGCCAAATGTTAAACAGGGGAAACAATAACTCACTGTCTGTGCCTGTGTCAGGGTTTCAATGATGCTCTTCATGGGCGTTTGTTTGATGGGTGCCACACATGTAGGCTCGTGAGAGCGGAGGGCCACAAGCCAGTAAGACGAGGAAAGGTGGTGCAAGAGGAGGTAAAAGATGACCTCAAGTGTAAACACAGAACAAGCCACTGAACAGGTACTGTGTGAGACCCGTCCACAGACATGTTTTTTTGTTTGTTTTACTATTTATGTGTCGCTGAAGCTCTCTGCATGACATCTGGCTTATGAGATGGAACATAAAGGGAAATGCCTTCACATGTTCCTCTTATTTCGAAAAGAACATGCCGCTATGATGCTTCTACCTGGAGCGGTCAACAACTTTCTTATGACCCTAACATCAGCAATCATGTTTCATATTTAAAGAAGCATTTCAACCTACAAGTGCTTTATTGTCTCACTTCTGACTTATCACTGCATGTGATGCAAAAGCTAAATGGGAAGAAAAATTCACCTTAGATGTTCTTAGCTTACCTGTAGCTGCCATCAGGTTGTATTAAACTGCATTTTTTAAAATTTGCTTTAGAAATCAAATGGTATCAAGTAATGTAAAAATCTTTCCTCTGTGATATAGGGAGAGTGTTACAACCAAAGCCTCTAAATGAGAAGGAAACTCAAATATTTAACATTGCGTTCAAGTGTAAATGTTGTCTGGTAAATATTTGAAGCGGTACAGTGACTTTGAAAAGATGCCTAACAAAACTACATCATTCAAAGCAGCAAAACACAACAAATACTTTGTTATCTCTGTTGAGAGATCTTAAATATATCTTATCAGAGGAGAGTTCTGCTTTCTAAACACAGTCAAATCTGTCCTTCCTCTGTGGTCTAAAGAGACACTCAGGGCATCCCTCTGCTCTCAGGATGTCTGTCCCCTGTTTGAAGTTTATCTAACTACCATATGTATTTGTTTCTCTGGCAGAGTAAATGATGATTCTCTCTGTCCACTTATTATCCGCCCCCCAAAACGCCACCTGTTTTTTATTATGAAACGACACCTCACTGTCCAGGCAGCCCTCTGCAGTGGGCATGATTCATGGAGGCAGACTGTGAGACACAGGAAGACCATTAAGAATCCTATCATCGACATCACGTCGCAGTCAGGGGACCACAAGAAAGACACTGGAGAAGTTTTATGTTCAAGTCTAGTTTTATAAATGGGGACCCCAGACAGGAGACTTTCAACCAACCTTGATCCCAAAGTGACAGGATTAGACTTAAAATGAGGGATTTGGATGAAATGTCATAAAGTTTTTGCCTTCTTACTAAGGGAATGCAGACTAGCTTTTATCCACCTGGCACTTGTTATGCTATTTTAAGCTAACTGCCACTGGCTACGTGTTAACTGTACAGACATGACAGTGCTAGACACACGTTTTTTTTCTACTTGTTGGTCTAAAAGCAGGCTATATAATAATAATAATAATAATAATAATAATAATAATAATAATAATAATGACACTTAACCATGTATCTACAAGAAACTCTTGAGTGTGTTAAAAGACGAAAGTGATCATTATGGCCTTAGTTGCAAAATCTCATGACTTGCCTTGGCAAATGCCCAGAAAATATACCGACAGTTGCAAATGCCTGAGCTCAAATGGCATCAGTCTGCAGGAAAAAAAAGAAAAAAAAAATCAGCATGCAATGTTTATGAAACTAAATCCTTAAGAGCTCAGTAATTTCAGCCCAGTGATAAATTTCCTTTTTGGATTGTTTCAGTCTTCGAATGCACTAAGATACACTTTCTGGCTGCTTTGAAGGCTGGAGGTAGACATATGGCTTTCCCTTTCCTCCCTTCAGTTTACTGATACATACCAGGTGTTATACTTTTCATGTCACCCTCTCAAGATAATGGTTTCATTCTTAAGAAAAAAAAGAGAAAAATTCACATATAGATGACTAAAAACCTTTTTCCTTCTACATAAAATGTGCAATCCTGTGACAAAAGTGAGTTCTTTGTCCAAGAAGCAAAGGGGTCTGCTGCATCCCATGTGGCCCTCAGATGTTTCTGTTATTACCAGTGTGCTGAGACAATTTATTATAGCAGAGTTCCAGGACACAAAGTGGAGGAAAGAGGCATGAATTTTCTCCAAAGACATGCTGAAAAGGCCAATAGTGCAAGGCACAAAATGAACAAAAAAACAGCCACAAGAAAGACTTCAGTGCGTGGATAATGAACAGATAAGAGGGAAGGAATGAGAGGCTTTGTTCCCCGCCTGTCAAGTTGTGTTGATGGGTGTCTCCTTTAAAAACTTTACGGGTGGTCAATATCGCACACTTCACAGAAAAATGCATGGAAAATGTGGAGTTGAAGTTTGGTGTTGGCTGAATTTATTGCAGTGATAAACGCATGGCTGTCACACCATTTGGGTAAAGACAAAGGAAGAATAACTCAATTTCTGTGCTAATTTCAAGTCCCTGCAGATCAGAGGGTGTGTTGCAAAGTGCTGTATGACTACTTGAGTTAGGTAATGGTAATATCTACAATTAGATAAAGTTGCCAGGACATGTCCCTCTCTCAACAATTAGTGTAGGTAAAACAAAACACCAACTGAGTATGAATCACTGCAAAAATCAGCAAAAACAAAGGCCTGTCCTCTTCAAACACAGATGAATCATATAGGTGGACTCCCTTGCCTTAATGTCCAATTACTCTCTGTATGTTTTACTGAATCCAAACTCTTCAGAACCAGATGTGTAAATCTATACCAGCAGCTCTCTGACTTTCTGTCAGCCCATGTTGGAGGATAAATCCTCCCAAAAATGTCTCTTAAAGCTGCAGCGAGGAGAATCATAGTACCATTAATAGCCCTGCCCTATCAGGAGAGACTGTTAAGAACAAACCCAGTGGATGTCAACACTCTTGTGAAGTCTGTGTCACTCTTTTTCATAATCACATTTAGAGTTTTAATCTGATTAAGCATGTACAATACAAGCTTACCCAATGTGTGGTCTCCTGCCCTGAACTCCCACCCAAATCCTATTATCACCCATTTTAATTACAGGATAATACCTGTGGGATATTGTATCATTGTTGTTGCTAATATCAATAATATACAACTGATTGACACCTGCATCACGTGATTTGCTTTTGAGATGCCAGGACAAATATATAGACATCGACAGCAACTGTTATTACAGGAGACAAGAGGCAAAACCTATTGAATGGTATAAATTCCACAGAAGCTTTGGCTGTCAAATATCAGGAGACTGGAGAAGCTTAAATTAAAAGATGACTGTTCTTTTTTTTCTCCACTTTGTGCTTAAAATGAATTCAGTCTGTTCTGACTCTGTTGCTTAATGCCGTGTTATCTTAGATTTTAACTGCTGATCTGTAAAGCACACCGCAGAAAATGTCTCAATAAAGGAGCCTGCTGTTATTTTATCCACCGTGTTCAGCCCTGCTGAATCAAACTGTTTCTAATTAGAGCGAGTGCAGGGAGAAGCTGGGAGGTCTGAGGAAACCCAGCCACCAAAGGTGTGAAAGATGAGGACAGATGTTGTGTTGTCTCTGACGGTGAGGTCACTTTGATGGCTTTGACCTCATCAGCACGAGTCAGCAGGACTCTCACAGCCAACAGGTCATAAATATATGCCTGGGATTGGGAGGCAGACATTACCAACATAGCGCTGAATGACCTAATGATCTGGCAAGTCAGCGACGGTGTTGTGCGTTGTTTTGGTGTGCCCATACTACTACTTCATTCATTCATTCACAATGCAAAATGCATGCACTGTTTCTGGTACCAATCAAAGTTTTTCTTCTTAAATTTTGGGAAAGATTTACAATAATACATTCAAATTTAAGTAAGTTAGATGAATATTTACACATGCAAGGCTGCAGCAGGGAGTGTTTTTGTACTTTGCACTTATCACAGGGGTCATGCCAACTACAAGTCCTTGACATAATACTAGCATAATGGCTTAAAATTACAAATTGGCTAACTGAGCACTTAAGTCATTATAAAAATGAGTGGTGGTCTGACCATGACCCCTTACACTGTTTGATAAATTGCAAAGACTCATTGAGTAAGAAACAGTGACACACTGCTCACCGTTGGCAGGGATGCATATTTAAAATACAGTCACCATTGCACCACACATCCATCATGTAACCCTGTGGAGCTTTTAAGGAGGTCTGCTAACTGTGAGCAATGTCCTTTGCAGAGCACGAAGATGTTTGAGAAGCACATGTTTAATGATTATCACAACCACTTTTAAGCTCTTCCCGGTTGTTTTGCAGAATGACTGTATCAGTGATCACGTCCCCAAACAGGTCAGGCAATTCCAGTTGTGAAGCCACATGGTGGATTTATTAGAACCAGATGGGCTGTGCTGCCTTACAAGCTCGGCTGAGTTGAAAAATACTGGGCTGGCTTCTCCCAGGCCTGCTCTGGGAGAACGGAGAGAGTGGCTGGTCCACCCATTTCCTTTCCTTGCCCTTCCCAGGCATGTCAGAGAAGAGCCAAGCCAAAAAAATTAGACCTGCAGTGGCTTTTGGACAGGCCAGGACTCGAACAGTGTGGTAATTACGGATGGCAAAGGGGGAAGGTGTGCGGTGGAGAGGAGGGGGGGCTGCCAGGCGGAATCATCCTGTGCCAAAGGCTTTAAAAAAAGCCACAAAGGAACTAAACGAAAAATAAACAAACAGATTGCTGAAAAGCTTTTGCATTTTTTCCCCCTTTTTTTGACATTGACTTTTAAAGCAGAGTAGCTGGTTTTACTCCTCTGAGATGATCAGTGACATGACATAAGTCCCATTTGTTCAGCAAAATGATAAGAATTGAACTCTCTGCTTCGAAGCCACCTGTTCTTCCATTGTATATAATTCACCCACAAGAGCATCATTCAATCTTTGACAACTTGTTTCTACAAAAATCCACCCCCAAGCCTCAGCGTCCTTCAATAATTGCCAACGGCAATTTGCACTTGTCCTTAAAACTCTTTTGCTCATGTCCAGCCACCTGTTTTTCATTGGCCAGACAGACTTCTGGTATCCCTCCACATCTCTGATTTGAGACAGCTGAGATTAGACCTGCCTGACAGACGTGTAGCTCACAGTGGTTAAAAGGCCTTTCCTTGCACTCTGCAAGCCCACCGTTTTTGCTAATATAGCCGTCAAAACGGAGAACTTTAAAGTTAGGCAAACTCAATTTCCAATGAAATTAGAGTTTAAAACACACACGAAACACAAGACAACTTTTGCATTTTCCAACATCAAACATTTAAATTGTAGACTTGTTCCTTCAGCATCATGATTAATGTTTCAACTGGCAGCCCTTATTTTAACTATAACCATAACCTGTCTCTAACCCTAACAAGGATGTTAGAAAGTATTAGTTATTCCATTGAAGTGAAGCACTTCCACTCTTAAATCTGTTCCAGCAACAAGTCTTGTAGTATTTGTGTACAAATATTAAGTTAGATTTATTGGAACTGGACAAAGCTACAAAGCCCAACTAAGCTCAGCTCTCCTGTTCTCCCACAGGTTCCCTCCAACTTCTCTGCGCAGATCACAAACAATATTAGGTGTTTCAGAAGACGATTCTACAGAATGATTCATTCCCTCCAATTGTGGGTGCACAGCATTGCCAAACTTTATTTGCTCATTAAGAGCTTACTTATGATCGTTTACAGGGACTAAAAACGACTCAAAGACATTTCCAAGCTGGTGGAGAAACTTATGAACATGGGTGGATTTCCTGAGGAGAAGCACAAAATAGAGCTCAAAAACTGGAAAAGCAGCTCAGTATTTGGCACTTTCTCCTGTTTGTAGTAAAGCAGTGGAATAATCTAACATTACACAATTTTGTTTTGGGTGGCCTTGCATATTCCCCATGAAAATAAAAACAGCCACTGTTTAAGGAAGGCCCAAACATAATTCATTGCTTGAAGAGAGATTTTTTTTTTCCTTGCAGCTGCCATATTTTGCTATGACAAGCTCATGTCTCAGAAGGATCATGGAAGAGAAACATTGGCTGGAAGCAGGCTTGATTTACTCCATGAGTTGTTTAAAATGAGAGTGTCTTTTTTTGATGGACACAGATTGAGGAAACAGGTGAGTATGAAAGCCAAATCCTGAAAAACAACTTGTTTCTGAGCCACTGTTTCCTGACATCAAGGGCAGAGGCATGGCTACAGTTTATGATGGAGAGGTTTTTTTTAGTGAAAGGACAGGACAGGGAGGGAAGTGACAGGAGACCTTGGAAGACAAAAGTCAATCATTTTTTATTTCTTGGAGGTCTTAAAGAAAAAGTATCATAAAGAATCACTGGGAGTGATCTACATTGCCCTATCTTTTCTGTACTCCATGATTTGGGTCAAGCATCATTAGACATGAGTGTTAAACCATTTCTGTTTAGACGTCCACTGCTTGTATTTACAAAAAGCAAACCAATCACATGCAACCCCCTGATGAACATGAATGTCACCTCTTGAAGACTGGCATGAGCAACCCTGTTAGAGCAACAGCAGACCGCTTGATGTGGTTGGTCATTTCCTCTGAGCTTGCCATGCTTCAGCATAGGGGGGTTTGAGGAGTGTGGGAAAAACCAGTGCGAAAGAGAAGAGAGGAAGTGTGTATTTATCTCTGTTGGTGGGGCATGATTCCCTCTTTGATCTGTCTGTAGACCAGCTCCTGGACTGCTGTGCAGGCAGCAGAGGCCACTGTGTCACCCCTATGGGGTCTATGTAGAAGCTTGGACCACACCTGTATGTATCAAAAGGGAAAACACTCCTTGATTTTGTGGAATAGAAAAAGGAGAACTCAAAACATGAAGCTTCAGGAGTTGCTGTTGCATTATAAATGATTATCAGATCACACTCTGGGGCTGTCTGTATGTGTCTGCAGAATAGAGAGCTGCATCACCAGGAACTCTTGCTGTTTTCGACTCCTCTTTAATCAGTGTGCTCTGATTTGGACACTATGCAGTCTGTGAAAAAGAGCAAAATTCCCATTGGTCCTACTGAATGGGTCCTACCCAAAGGCCAACACCAGGTTTTAAAAAATTAACAACAAGAAAATTTCACTAACGGCACACACTGTATGGGAGTGATTTTTTTTTCTCACTCAGCAGTTTAGAAGAGATTAAAATCTTGAGTCTGTCCAATCAGAGGCACAGTTTGCGTGACTGACAGGTCTGGCACCCTATAGCTGTTAGTGAGGAGGCTCAAAGCCCGCCTTTGAGTCTACAGTTCCAATATGGCCTTGGCCAACAATCAGCTTCATTACTCTGTTCGGGAACACGTCCATATCTTTTACAGTCTATGAGTATACCTTACATACAGTTTTGGCACTGATGTTGATGTTGTTTGTTTTGCTTTCCATTTATTTACAATAGCACTCACTAATTACTGCCACCTACTGGAATAGGTGAGCATTACAACTACAATACCACAACTCTAATGTTTGAGTATTCCTTTATATTAATGGGTATTGGTGATTCTTATACAAAAGTTAATAAAGTCCAAATAAACTATTTCTAACTTTTTTAATATCAGAAGTTGATGATATGGAAGCATTTTTGTTACCAGCTTTACTTTCGCATCTTGAAACCAAAAACCAGTGACTCGTACTACAAAACAGATCAGACAGAACAATCATACTACATACGACATTCAAAAGCAGTAGGCAGTATGCAGTTCATACTACATAGTACATATGAATGAAGTATGTAGTATGTAGTTGTGTATTTACATCAATTACAGTTGTGGTTAGGGTTACAGCTATACACAGTAATGGCAGAGCTACACAATAGAAAATGATTATGTTCGACAACGACAGCTGTAATTGACAGTTGATTGCATTAGGTGATACTGTTGAAAACAGCAGTGATCTCTGAATTCCATTTGAGCCATAGAGTGAATTATGGTCCTGTATCTGCAGCTTTTGGGTCTACAGACAGGCACTCAAGGACTAAGACATGAAGCCAGTGGAGAAGTGCTAAAACCTGCAGTTCCTTGAGTGGCCACTTGAGGCCATCTCCAAGACTGATGTAGTCCACAATAAGTCCCATAGTAGAGTGTGCAATTTTACATAAAAAAAACCTCTTTCACTGCCTTGTAAAAAAAAAAAAAAGAAAAAAATGTCCTTGGAAATAGTTTCTCTATTCATGATGAACATATAAATGATATAAATGAGTAGTTTTTTTCACTTTGTTTAAATTGCTCTAAGTTTTAAAAAAAAGTTTAGGGACATCAAATGAAAGATGGACAGTATTTTGCCCACATAAATGCAGAAAAATCATCATTGGATGTGAATTTTTGTGAGTGAAAGTCTCAAAACTTTAACCTGTCTTAATGCCTCATTCAGGGCCTGAAAAGGCAGGTAACATCATGGTGGCCTTTGCTTGTTGTTTTAACAGTCTATAGTCCTGAAACATACCTGCTCATATTACTGTTTTGTTCAGTGTAAAGAAAACTTTATCCGAATCAGGATCATACATTAATGATCACTCATCAACAGCAATCAAAGGATTTGAACAGTCTGAATGACAAGACCAAATCTGTTCAGCACCAATGAATCGTGAAGGCATTTTCCATTGAGTTGATCTACAGTGTAGCATACGATGTCATGGGGTTTGGTCTTTATCATAGCCATCCATCTTCAATCTTAGTCACTGAGCAAACAAGCCTGTATTTGCTCTTCTCATTCAGACAGGAGCGGCTGATTGAATGATCCATTTTCCATTGTCTAGAAATTTTAGATTTAATTAAAGCACAAGCTTCATGTCAACACCTCCCCCAGAGTACAGGATGAGATAATGTCGTTTTTTCATGCCATTGTGTCTTCAGTCTGTAGGCGACCCACGCTTATGTCTACATTCAAGGTGGTTTTCCAAACGGGGGTCCCTCTCCAGGAAGTGTGTTTCCCAGAGTTCAATTGCATCCAATGTTTGGAAATCCTCTCCTTGTGCATGTATATCTTTACTCAGGATTTCCAGCTGTGGGTACACCCAGACCCTCTCCACCTTCTTCTGTGTGCATACAGAGGAAGTCGGTCAGCGAGAGTGCAAGTGGCACATTGTTGTGAATGGTGGCCTTAGAGCAGATTAGCTGCTCCTGTGTCTATCTAGTGCTGACAGTTCACACGGGCCATTTTTTCCACTGGCCCTGGGCGTATCAACACACTGTTTCCCTTCACAGAGGCTCTATCTCCCAGCCTCAGGGCTAAAAATGTGAAGACGGTTTATATTCACGACTGAAGACACCGACACAGCTGAAATAAAGAAGATTATAAAGCAAAATCAGCTGATTTAAAAGGATGGCATTTGAGAGGTTTCCTTTCGTGAAAAACACAAATACAGTGAAAGACATACATGGAGAAACTGATAAATGATTTTTAAACGTGGCTTTTTATGAACATTCAATTTTAAAAGCCTGAAATGTAGTTAAAGAGCAGATAAATGCTAAAGATAGATGCTACATCAGGAGAGCTACACGAGCATCTCCATCGGATGAAACGTCTAATCATAGTGGATTTGCTGTTTATCTGTACAATCATGACTGAACTTTACTTCCTTCCAGTTCATCCACCTGCAGATAAAGAGTAATATAATTCCTTCAGAGGATGATGGGTAAATTAAGTGCAGCCTTGAATCAAGGATGGAATTCTACTTCAGATACGACTTCAAGAGTGTCTTTGTGGCTCTCTTGTAAACATATAAAGTTTGTGTATACATGTAGTATTACTCACTAAAACACAAAGTATTTCTTTGAGTTGCAACAAATGTGATGATTTCATCCCCTTCCTCTTTGAACATCTGAACCCTGCATTGTGAAAACAATAATTTTAGGGTTAACTAAGTTGAACTTGGTGTTGTTGCTTTCATACATTTACAATGATAGAGTGTCTGTGGTCCATGTTGTCAATTTGTCGGCAAAAGACAAAAAGAATCATTTATTCTCCCTACTGGCTGAGATCTTTAAAGGTGGGAGAAGAACTCATTTATTTATTTATTTATTTATTTATTTATAAATAGCACATGTGTCTGTCTTCCACTTCAAGGTCTAAACTGCTCCACTCAGATTGTAAGCGAACTACTACTTACACTCTTGTGAACCAGTCACCAATAAAAATATGTTAAGTCTGGATGGAAACTGTGAATGTGAATTATTATTGTCTAAATCTGAGGTATAATGTAGTCAGACTGAAGCTCTTCTTTTTGTACAGAACTCAGTTCTGAAATTGATAATGAAATGTTGTGTAATGCATGATTCCTAGTATTTCCTCTATGTTGTAGCTTGAGCTGCTGTGATAAAAGGCACGTTTCAATAAAGTGACATCAACCAACCAACAAATTAATCAGTCTGTCAATTTATCAGTTAATTGGTTCATCAGTCAATTAATCAGTTGATCAATTTACCATGTGACAGCATTTATGGGTTAAAGAAAATAAATGTTTATCAGTCTCTTTGTTTATAGCCTCTTTGAATTTTGTAGGTCATACAGAGGCAGTAGGTATTATAATTTTATGGTTAACAGTTTATTAAAAAAAAAAAAAAGCTCACAAAAGCTTTAAAACAGACTTTACTTTCATTTAACTTTTGGTATAAAATGGGCCCATGTCCAACATTTCAACACAAAGTCAGTGACTCAGTTTGTTTTCTTTGACTTGTTTTGGTGTATAAACTCTCTCTCTCTCTCTCTCTCTCCCTCTCTCTCTCTCTCTCTGAGCCTCTTCAGCCCCTGAACCTGTATGCCCACTGGTCATTTGATGGCATTTTATTGTCAAACAAACATCAGCGCATGCGGAAAGAGGAAGTTGCTTAATTTGTTTCCATCAGAGATGGAAACATGGTGTCATTAAGACAATGGAATTTCTACTCATTGACTCATTTTTGGCAAAAGTTGGCCAACATGTGTCTACTGCGGTTATTTGAGGTCAAACACATGCTTTGGTAAGCATCCTGTGTCTTCTTAACAAGCACCGTCCCGACTCTCACCCCTGACCGACTCGTACTTTTTCAACTCCAGCCCCCCATTAGAGCAGCCGTTTGCTTCATTATCTTTATTAATGAGTTCTTTCCCTCTCTGTCACATCACGGTTTTCTATAAAGGATCTGGTCATTAGGAGCTCAAAGTGTGGGGCTCCATCTGGACTTTCTCACTCAGAGGACTGACAGTCCTCTGAGGCTGCTGAGGCTCCAGCAAACTTTCAACAGTCCTCTCAAACCAGGTCCCCGTGATGTGGAATATGGGGCTCAGAGAGACAGAAAGTCTGTGGGTTGTAACTCTCCGTAGATGGCTCACAGGAAAAAGTAGTCATATTATTTGGAAAAGCCTTGAAGGGGAAAATTAATGAATATTTGGGGTGGATGTAGGGGACAGCAACAGGCGAAGAGAATTCATCACAATGGAATGGTCTTCTTGTAAGAATTGCTTAAGCATGAAAATATGTAACATGCCCCTCCAGCTTTTAATTATTGAGACATATCAGATGGCAAATCACTCAAATAAAAGTGAAGCCCATTTGTTACTGATTAGCATAAATAAATGAGAAGTAAATGTTAACGTTAGGGGCCTTGACGATGATGGAGGGCTGTAAGATTTCCATTTGCAGTCATGCACAGTAATGTCATCACTTTAGGAGAATTTCACCCCCCTGTAGGTTAACAGTCCCACAAAGCTTTGCAGCGCAGGTTCAAGCACCTGACGTCACGTGCTGGGGTGGGAGCGGGGTCTCTAATATAGCGTGGCGAGGGTGTGGTGCTGTGAGCGGGGAGACCATTAAACTGTCACCACTCTATTTGTGTGGTGGGACTACAGAGGGTTTCCTCTCGTCCCCCGTAACTCTGCTAATGATGAGATTTGAGGTTAGCCTGCCACTTTGCCACTTGTGTAATCAAAATTCAAGATTGCATTTGCAGCTACTGTTGAGCCGCAGCGAGTATGTGCATGTGGAGGCACAGCGAACGGGTACATGTTGCTTGTGAGTGCGTGTGTGGTGGAGGTCAGGGAGGGCAGATGCAGTATACAGTAAGTCTACAAGCGCAAACTTTTTTGTCGCCTGATTGTAAATCTACAAGTCTTTAATAAAACAGAATTATGGTCCTTTGAAAGAAAAAAAAAACAATTAAAACAGATTGAACATAATTGGCAGGTTTGTCTGCACCATAACACAGGCATTTCTGTTACACGCCTGTGCTGATCGGTTACTATAGCAGCAAATGTTTTCCTGCTAATCACTGTCAACTTACAGTTTACAGCTCACACAAATAAAGGGTTTCACTGCAAAGTGCACTTCTGCTCTTATTACCATCTTATTTTAAGACCTGGGTGTTGTAGTCTAACCTTTCATTTTGTCACATGGAAAGGAAATATCGGTTTAATTATGAAATGAAACATTTTCCGAGCCTTGCCTTTACAAGAGGAATCGTCGAGGTGGGTAGAGATCAAAGCCAAACGAACAATCCATGAAAAATGACGTCGCTGTAGCTTTTGGGGATGCATTTCAACCTCAGGCAGTTTAGTCTGAGCACAGAAAAATGCACTTAATCATCCTCCTCTTACAGGAAGTCAAATTAGCTGCTGAGAATATAAAACAGTGCTGACCTTAAACACATGGCTTTCACTCTGTTTGCCTGTTTGGATGTGTTGCAGGAGCGCGACTGCATAGCAACTGAACAGGAAGATACAGTAGCACCACCTTGTGTTGTGGCACGGTCAGAGGTTAAAGGTCTACAAAAACCCCTTTGGAATAACCAACATTAAAAAAAGGAAAACATTAAAGCATCGAAATTGAACTGAAATATATATATATATATATATATCAGTGATTCAAAGGAAGCTAATAAAACCAAACGTGCCGCACAGTGTTGTGACACTTCCCTATGAGGCGGCATTTGCTCAGGAGACCTTCTCCGTCAGCTGATGACGAAGCTGGGCGGTGTGAGGGCATCCCCTTGGCCTTTATGTCTTACGCACAGAGACGAGCAGAATGGCTTGTGTTGGCTCTTCCTCCAGCCAAACCCAGCCAGACACTGAGTTGTTCTGGCATAATTAAAACCTGCTGCAGATGTCTGAAGTATTACCTCACTGCAAAGAACACGGCTTCCCCAGTTAGCAGCCCCAGCTGGCTGGACCTGGATCCAGTTCCTCTACTGATCAATGGGGAGCTCCCTGCACTTCCAGCCACCGCTGATGCCATATATCGAGTGAATCGAACATGAGAGGGATAGGTTTTCCCCCTGTAAAGTGCTTTGCGGAGTGGGAGCTGGTTCCTTCACATTTTTACAATCTTTTCGTGTGATTGCTGCAAAGTGAAATGTCTGTTTTTGTAATAGATTTTTAAAAAACATTCAGTGATTCTAGGCCTCTGAGTGTGAGATGTTTTAGGGCAACTTTGACAAACATTCAGTGAAGCCATCGATTGGCCCAGTGAGCTGTTTGTCTTTTTCACATGTAGATGAGAAATAAATTGTACAATCTGAATAAAACAACAGTACTCATAACAGTGATATTTATGTGTCCATTACTTATCACTTTCAGGCCATTACACTCCTTATATCAGGTGCTGTGATCAGTCTCACTCTTACACACAAAGTCATTAGGAGACTATTTCCAGCATGAAAGATTAAACACAAGAAGACAATGACATTTGTATTATTACGGCTACACTGTACAGAGACTAGATCAAGTGGGGGGGCAACCACAGGAGAGCTCCACTTAATAGATCGTGACGAATAAAGTGGATGAAAACGAGCAATGATTTGGAAAAAAATGCGGGGTGTCACGTGGGGATTGTTGTTGCACTGTGAGACTTGGATAAATGTACAGCTGAATCCCAACACTAATGTGCTCTGTACTCTGTATACTGATACAAACAATGCATCCTGGGAATTTTAACACTTGCCTATGATCCCAGCTGTCAAATATCCCTAATTACACTAATCAACAGTTTCCAGCCGAGGATCATGGGAAAATTGTGACGTTATACCGATATCCCGCCACAATTCAGGAGCATACACAAACAGTGAAGCAGAGGCGTTCTGTCCTATCAGTGTAAGCTAGACAACAGACATACAAAATATATCATTTACTGTATTTCTTTATATAAAATGCTTTACTGGCATGAATACTATGAGGAAAAATACTTTAAACATTGCACTGCAATAAATAACAGCACATATAGAGTACAATAAATTTCTGTATTTCTACAGCAGTTTATTGCCGTATTTTTACAGCAGTATTCTGTAAATTAATTTATAATTACTTACTGTATTTGAATTTGAATTTATTGAGGGATAGCCCCTTGAGATGCAGCATCTTGTTTATAAGGGGGTCCCAGTATTTATCTTTTTTAGTGTTCGAATGCTGTAAAATTACAGAGAATTACTGAAATATTAAGTAGTAAAAATTTTAACAGTGTGGTGGAACTGTGGGGTCGCATCTTCTATAGGTTCAGACTGTCTGGGGGGGGGGGGGGGTCCTGTTTCCCTCTCTCCTCTATCTGTAAGTCTAACTTCTTATTTTAATGTCCCATTAAAGTTATTAACCATGGATCTCTCTGTGAGTCTCTGAGTTTGTCTGTTAGGTTCCTTTGGATTGTTGCTGTGGACGGCCTGCTGCCATGGACCTGCCAGACTCCAGCTGCTACAGCTTTTTACAGCTTCTCCGTGATCATCACTGCAACACAGAAATTTGGACTCTCTGTCTGTCTCTCTCTCTCTCTCTCTCCCTCTCTCTTTTCCCTCTCTCTTTGCCCCCCCCCCCCCCTCCTTCTCTAATCCCATCACAGTCTCCTGAGATGTCTGTCTAACACGAGTCTGGTTCTGTCCGAGGTTTCTGCCCGTTAAAGGGAAGTTTTTCTGAAAAGGTGCACAAAGGTCTGTACTCATGGTGGGTTAAGATGAGATAAGACTTCTTATCTTGTCTTGATGTTGGGTCCCTGTTATTAAATACATCATTTACAGGTCTAGACTTGTTAACACTCTTGGAAAGTGTCTCACGATAACATTTATCATGAATTGGGGCTGTATAAATAAAGATTGATTGATTGATCTATACAAACATCATACTGATGGTCATCCAAAGGAAACTGTATCCTTAACAGATTAAGTTCATTATTTAAAAGGACAGGGCTCTTCTTCTTTTCTAGAGTTGAAAATGTGCTCACACAAATACAGGGAAGTCAGTGAGTGTATTCTTCACAGGTTGAGAGAAGAAAACAAATGTTTTCCACTACCGTTCAGTGAGTTCTCAGAGTTTATTCATAAATGAGTTACAGCAGCTCTTAAATCACACCAGGCCTTGTGCTGTCATAGCACAGGCATTATAATATCTGTGCTCACTTCCCCTATGGTGAAGAATAAGCAGAATCTCAGAGTTTAAGCCTGTGAGGGACAGCTTAGGGATCAAGGCTGTCTCCAAGGCCTCCTAACTGCCTGAGTCTAAACTTAAGGTCGTTCCTCTACTGCTCGACCAATTACCCGCAAACGCAGCTCTGCACAGTCTCAGACAGGCGCTTTGGCTGAACTGTTACAGGACCTCCTCCTGTGGGTCTTCTTTGGAAAAATATGGGCTGCCATCTACTGACATTTTTTCATCAGCTCACTAATACACAGGGGACACCAGTGACTGACTTTGCTCTTGATAGTTGCAGTAAGTGGCTTATAGAAGGTACACCTGCTGTAGGAATTAGTTCTTAACGTCTGAAATTTTCTTTCTTCTGGAATCACTTAAGGGACTTTCTGTGACACACCACTGCAACGGAATATTTATAAGACATTTTAATAATTTCCATATCTCAAAGGAAGTGTGTAATTGCTGATCAATACGAGCCTGATGTCAATGACACCACGTCTTGGATACTAAAAGCCCTCATCTCCCTGAGAACATATTTGTAGATGCAGTCTGAGGGTGAGTCATGTCATGACTCGTCTGTATGTGTTCCATAACCTCTGGTCCCTGCAGAGAATCTCATTACGGGGAAAATGGTGGTAATTGTTTTTAGTGATGAGAGGAGGAAACAAGATTTGTCAAAGCACAGACGGACACTGTTGGAAAATACATAAAGAGGAAGTCAAATTAATAACCAGACATGACTTAACAAGACTACAGCTGATAGAAAAAAAATCATAGCATTGAGCTGACCTTTCTTTCTTTCTTTCTTTCTTTCTTTCTTTCTTTCTTTCTTTCTTTCTTTCTTTCTTTCTTTCTTTCTTTTTCTTTCCTTTTTGCATTTTTCACTATCATGTTTCGATCGCAACAGCCACTTTTAATCTACTGTATCACACTCATTCATGCTATTTTTTTTGTGAGAAACACCCTTTTTCACCACTACCTGCATTACACAAATTACTGTATTCGTTAGCTAACATGCTAAGCATCCAGACACACCCCAAGGAGCAGATGGAGACTGTACTTGAGCTAAAACGGAAGTTCCATTTTAGACTTATATCTAAGAGGAAAAATACACAAGTTTTAAAGAATGCTGACGTTGTTTTTTTGTCTTTTCAATTAACACTACGAAACTCTTAGCATGTTCGCTAGGAAATAAAGGGACATTGCTGTCTACAGCTTGTTGTGCTACTCTTCAAGGATTGCTCTTCCAACAAGTATTTCTGGAGTATCTTGTTTCCTCAAAGTGAAGCTACCAGAGCTAGCATGCTAGATTGTTCACATACAGTAAAAATAAGTGAAGTCAGACTCCCCTATGTATGCAGTATGTGCTTGTGTAAGACCACATTTAGTGCAGTCCCTTCAAAAAGTTCATTTCAGCTTCTTTTTCATTTTCAAAATGTACATGCTCTGTTTCTATTGAAAGCCCCCAGACAGAGCGTGTCCATTTTGATTTATGGAGAGGAAATACTTGTGCTCTCCTTGCGGGTGGGCCTGTAAAACCCATGTCCCCCCTGGCTCTGGTGTGGTGGCCTTGTGTAAGCTGCAGCGTAAGCCCAAATCACAAGAGGTCGTCACCTCCAATAGTCAGTTGCAAGTCTTGAATTACATTTTGGTCACTGTAGAGAAATAATCCCAGATGTAGCTTCAGTCTGAGGGTTTGAAACAGAGAGAAGATACTTGATCAACCCCAAACAGTCTACAGAGGAAGGGCTGTGCAGAGTGAATCCCTCGAGAACCTGGCTGTGAATCAAGAAAAAATACAAATCTGCAGTCACTCCAAATGAAGTGCAGGACAATGAGCGTGGAGCATTGACTTGTTATTAGGGTGTAATGTGTGAACTGACATATGAGAGGGAATAATAAAAGCAGACATGGTGTCATAGTTGAACACTCATTTACTGCTTCTCTGCTCCTCAGTACCTTTTCAATGGACTGTTAAAAATGCAGGATGTGTCCCATGAATTCACGTAATCAATGGAGGTTATTACCTCCCCACGGACCTCAGGGAGAATGTATTGAGAGCAGGTGTGCTCACATAAAAACCATACCAAAATAATAGCATATGACTTTGCAAAATGAAGAGATTTAATAACTTTACTCGACACCTGGAATTCTTTCTTTGTGTAATAATACCCCACAGTGGGCATATGAAACTGAAGCAATATCCAAAGAGGTTAATCTGGGTCTATAACCATGAAGAGAAATATTGTGAAGCGATCCAGAACAGTTCAGATATCGTGCGAGTCCACAAGACATTTTCTTTGGGTCCAATTTATCACTTGCGCAAAGCGGTGACATCTTTGTTGGCCCACTTGTCGTGGAGACATGATGTAATTTCGATTAGATGGTTGGTTTTGGTATCACCTCAGCGTGATGTTCTCATGTCGTCATTGAGTGATGCGTCTCTCTGCTCCAAGGATTGCAGACCCTGATGGCCCCCTCTGCTTCACAACTGTCTTCCTAACCAACACAAATTTGACTCCTCATCCTCTCAAAGGTCTGCCAAATCTCTCTGGAAAACAAATTGTGAGAACCGAAGTAATAAATTCAAACGCTAACGCAGAGAGAAACGTTACACCACTATAAATCAAGTTAAGGAACTTGACAACAATGGGTGTGAGCACGTAAGTGACCCACCAAAACTCCAGTTTTTCTCTCTCTGGAGTTTCATAAGAATGAAATAATGCGCACTGTATTACATACAGTATGTTGACTGTAATGCAGTGTGAGCGAACTGAACTTTAAATCATGTTTTACCATCTGCTACTTTTTAAGATAATCATACAAATAATCAAGGCTGATTAAAAAATGAATAAAACAATGAAATATTCATTTTTTTCATTTTCATCAAGCCATGCAGCTTGACATAAGCCATAAGATACTGGATTTTTACACAAAGTGTTGAAATTGAATTATTTAAGTTCATTCAATATGCAAGTCTATATGTCGCCACATTTATTTTAAAATATAACACAGGAACTATTTTTTTTTTGTAATCCCAGGGAGGTATTTGTAACCTCACTTTGTGAGTGGCCATGTGCTTATTGGTGGTGAAAAGGTAAAACGTACAGTTAAGGAGCAAGGTAAGGTTGTGTTAAAATTATTTTTTTTCTATCATGATGATGCAAAAATTCAATAATTGAATAATTATGAAATGCAACAACTGTGTTTTCTAACTGGTCCACTTCAGTAGATGCATATAATTCCATAATGGCACCTAAAGCACAGCATGAACTAAATGTCAGCCAGCTGTTTTATTAAACAGGAAATTTTCATTATATGTGTCTCTGTTTGCAGACTTAAGCAATATTTAATGAGTTAGCCCTTTAATTTGGAGATTAAAGCTCACCACTAATTACAGAACTCCACAGAAACTCACAGTTGTCCCTGCAGCCTTAAAAACCACAGAGGAGGAGAGGAGGATGGAGAGTGACGCACTTTGTTGTATATATAGACCCGGTGATTCCACTTCTCTTCCACCAGAATGGAAGGAATGTGAAGATAGATCCACCCCACACGTACACCAGCAGGAGAATAACATAGATCAAGTCAATATAATGTGTATTAAATGTGCTTTTCTGTATAGTCAACAGACCGTTTTGTCCCTCACTCTATTATGGGCCTAAGCACTGGGCCTCCTATTCAAACCACGTAGGTCATGTGTACTAGTCCCACTGTACATTGTGGGAAGTCAGCGCAAAGATGCTAACTAACCTTTGCCAATTAACCTACCAACAAGTTAAGTCATGAGTTAGCTTGTAGCAGCAGAGGAGGTCAAATAGCAGGCTAGCATATTTGTTGAATAATGCAGGGAATACACAAGAAGCATGTCCGTTCCATCTCCACTCTGTTACTCTCTGAAAGACTCAGACCTGCTGGAGCTGGGATACAGCTGGAGCATGACAAAGTGGAGCCAGTGTGAGGGGACACAGTGACTTCAATAGAAACCTATTAGATCTAGAGCCCTGATGGAGCAGAGATGGACCAGAGACTCATGGTGTATGTTGGACATAATGGACACTGATCACCAAAACAAAATTTACACACTTGTGCGTCAAAGGCTGGGAAATTTTAATGCACTATGAAAAAACATACAAGACCAGGTTAGCAAAAAAAGAGGTTGTAGTTAAGGGGGGGACAAATTCCTCTGGTTTGACCAGCTGGACAAAGTTTTCTGAACTAAACCAGTCACTCAACCAGCTGTTTGACCTGAAGGTACCAAGCCTTACACCGGTTCCTCTGCTGATATTGAATTGGATGGAGATAGTGTGTATAGTCAGCCTGTCACTATTATAATGCCAACTACTTCCCCTGAGTGCAAAACAAACTGTTATGAATTTTGGCTGGAAGAGATATGAGGTCACTTTTTCTACCTTTTGCTTGCTTGTTCAGCATCAAAGAGCGATAGCTGTTCACATTTGTCCAAAAGGTCCAAGCCAATGAGGAAACACCCCTTAATTTGGAACCACCTCTTCAAATATGCCAGGTGTGAAAGCACTCTAAGTGTGATGTCATTGTTTTCCCACCAAAGATCAGCTGTATAATCTCTCTAAGATCCTGGTTGCTCTTGTCATTTGCACAAAATGTGTCAAGATCAAGCCATGCAAGTCTACATACACACAGCTGCTCTGGGGAAACTGGGATTGGTTCATTAAATCAGCTACCAAAACAAAAGCTCTTCTGGATTTTTTTCTGAGGTATGTTCCTAAACTTTTATGTTTGATCTGTTTTAAAGTCATAAATTCAGGATAGGAAACAATTTATTTTCAGGGTTTCAGGACAGATTCCCGGAATTTACTTTTTCTCCTTCCTTTTTGCGCTTCTGCATGAAGTATCATGACAGCAAAGAGAGATAAAATACCTGCGCCAGAAAAGGATAGAAAAACAGCAGCAACTCCATATTGCCAACCAATAAATGCCAAACAAATTTACAACACTAGCTCCTTTTATTTCTGACTGGGCATTAAATTCTCTGGTAAAGAGGAAAAACAGGGCTTCGAGGCTAGAGTTGGATATATAGCTCATTTTGAAGATGGTAGGAGAAAATACACTTGAAATCTTGACAGCAGCAACATCTGGGAACTTGTTGCAAACATGAATTCATTCTCAAAGCCATCTTGAAGACCGATATCCTGCTGCAGCAAATGAACCAAGTTATTATAAAGGGTGTGTATGACATGATGTATGTTGCATCATGTAAGAGTCCATGCAAATCCTACAGACTTCCTTCCACTGGTGCTATGACTTAATACTGTATGTGTCAAGAGGTTGGTGTATTTTGTTTACACAGTCACATAATTATTTCAGCACTCAAAACTGACAAGGAATGGTTTAATCAAAGTGCATGGTGCTCATCCAGAAATATGACCTTTAGTTGAGCTTTTAAGTGGCTGGAATCAAAGAGATGGGTATCAAAGAGTGTTTATGTTGGGTTTAAACGCCCATAACTCATGTTAAATAGTTTTTAAATGGTCAAGATGAATGACAAATTATATCCCAGCATTAACTCTGAAGCTCAAAATACTTCCAATCATTGTTTTACTGGTTTATTCCCGACAATCTTACACCTCAGATCCAGTCTGGAATTGTTTTTTGGACAAAGTGGAGCTCCTTTTCACAAGACGAGAACACAAATATTCAATGTTTCTGACTCTCAAAACAGCGGTCTACCACAGGTGCAAGCTTTCCATACCAATTAGCAAGCGCTCCACCCACAATTTTTCCGTCAAAATAAACCAGGAGCACATAAAAAATGCACATTAAAATGGGAGTGATTGTCTTTGATATTCAATGCTTTAATTGAAACCAGGCAGCTGAGCTGTATTTTGACGGCTCCATGGTTTCCATCAGTGAAAAAGGGGGATTCTTGAGTGATATCCTGAGGAACACTAGATTTCCTTTTCGAGGGAAACCAAACAGGGTAACACGTCATTGTTTTGCGTTGGCTTCATGGTTGATGGTCTGCAGTTTTTTTTTCTGTACCTGTAATAGACACGGGGTCAAATGTTCATGCTCCTTCTGTCTGCCACTCTCACATCTTGCACATGAGTTCAGAAACCAGCTCACATGTGGCTGCTGGGTTGGGTAAACATCTGGTAATCTTTGTTTCACCTTCTCGATAGCTCACCGGGCTGCGATCCCTCTCTCTCGCTTTCTCTCTACTCGATCTTCTCAGATTACATAGTCGCTGGCTGCTCCCCTGAGGTTGCGTGGAGTGGACAACCTTTTGGGATTGCGGAAGGAGTTTCCACAAAATAGGTGTTGTCCAAAAATTCTTTGCAGTTATGGAAATAAGAGAAAGAAGAGAGAGCACTTATTCACATGACTGTGTTTAGGTTTAACCAGGAGTGTTGTTTTTTATATTCCCTGTCCAGAAATTTACTATGAAGTGAAAGAATTAAAGAGACAGAGAAAAAACATTAGGCTCATTAGTTTGAAGATGTATTTGAAGAATCACTACACTGCAAACACTTCATTGGCTGCACTTTTCTTGTTGATTAAACCCATTCTAAGGCCAAAGATGGTTACAATTATTCTTTCCGTTAGTGAATGTATTGACTTCAATACAACCCAGCCCATGGTATTAGACTGGCGGCTTCCTTTTGGAAGTTCTTCAAAGAACACGTCATAACAATCCCGACCTGCACTTGATGGTCCACACCCTCATCACAGGCTCGATCTAACATCCTGGCACCACTCTTCACACGTTTTCCAACATCCTCTCCGCCTCATGTTGATGCAAATATACAACCAGCTCTACCCATTCATGCATTTTCATAAGTGAATTGACTTATTTCTCTGGTCCCACTGTTCACACTCTTTCTTACCGCGCTGGAAGCGATCCAGACAAGGCTGTCGGCCCTGGGCTCCTTTTCCCCGAGTCACACCCAGACGCTGCGTGCGCCGTCATCCTGCTGAAATGTAAACCCCACATTCAGCTGTGTTTGTTATGCTTGTAACGCTGTCACAACGTAGCTTAAACAGCAGGGCAATATTTCAACAACAATCTATTTGGTCAGCTGCGATGACATCACAAGGTGGTCGACCACATTAGTTTGCTGGAATGATGATGAGGACTATTTCATGGGCAGTCTCAGCGAGGGTCCTGCACGCTGGTCATGTTCCTTCAAGTGTTTCTGAGTGTGATTTTGACTTCTGTGTTCATAGCAGCTCCATCATTACCATTTGTACCAGGATGCTTTGTGTAACAGCAGGCCCCGCTGTACCCTGCTGTCCCTTTTAATCATCCAGCTACAGCATAAACATTAGTTCGGACCGAACACTAGTACTGCCCTTGAGATCACTGCCCTGCTGCACTAATGGTTATTTACTTTTCAGGGACAAAAAAAGTAACCCAGAAAGTCTATTTTTATCCCCAAATGACCCTAAAGTCAGCCCTGATGAGGTGAGGGGGGGCACATCCTTAGCTTTAAACAAACTGCCGGCCCTGCAGGCTGAACGCTAGTGCAACAACCTTGGAGTATTTAATTTTTTCCCCACTCCTCATGCAAGCTCATGTGACCAAAAGTCACCATAACCCAGCAGATTCCAAGAGGATTTAGAGTAAAAATATAAATCTACAGTCTGGGGGTCTGTGCAGTGCGGCATCAGTTGGTTGGGTAATTTATTGTGGGGGCTAAGTGTTTCCATTTGCAGCAAGAGCCACTAAAAACAGACTGTCTGTAGGTTTCTGGGGGGCCCGCTTGTTAAAGCACTGATGCAGTGTGAGCTGGCTTGTGGCCTGACAACCTGTTTGTGGAGCTGTGTAGATGAGGCTTTAAAGAATACAGAAACCAGAAGTCCTCACATGGGCCAAAGGTGCTGCTCTGGAGTGTCTTTTTTTTTTTTGTCTTATTCACCTCATACAGAGGGTCAGAGAATGTTAGAGAGAGAACACAACCAAGACCTGCACAGGACTTCAGATTGATGGTAACTGTAACAGGTCTTTCACATATTGTAAGTTATTGACTGAACAGAAGTTCATTACATTTGACCCTTGATTGAGCAAAAGGAAGAAAATAAAGAAATTAATTTGAATTATTTTATTATTTAGATGGATTTTACAAGTTCATAGGATATTCATAACCAGTAATCACTGATGTATGTAAACGTCTAATGATACAGTCCTAATAAATCAAAATGCTATTTACTTTTCTTCAGACTGTCATTAAATTACTACCTCTCCATTAAAACTGCATTAGCTGAGTTACATTAAAAACCAACATCATTGTGTAAAGTGCATTACCACGTGGGCTCAGGAACACTTCAGAAAACCATTGTCAGTGAACACAGTTCATCACTACATCTACAAGTGAAAGTTCAAAGTCTACCATGCAAAGACAAAGACATATATCAACAACACCCAGAAATGCCGCTGGCTTCTCTGAGCTTGAGCTCATCTGAGATGGACTGACGCAAAGTGGAAAAGTGTGCTGTGGTCTGACGAGTCCACATTTCAAACTGTTTTTTGAAATCATGGATGTGGTGTCCTCCAGGCCAAAGAGGAAAAGGACAATCCAGATTGTTCTCAGGTCAAAGTGTAAAAGCCAGCATCTGTGATGGTATGGGGGTGTGTTAGTGCCCATGGCATGGCTAACTTGACCATCAGTGAAGGCTCCATTAATGCTGAAAGGTACATACAGGTTTTGGAGCAACATATGCTGCCATCCAAGCCACGTCTTTTTCAGGAACGTCCCTGCTTATTTCAGCAAGACAATGCCAAGACACATTCTGCACGTGTTACAACAGCGTGGCTTCATAGTAAAAGAGTGCAGGTACTAGACTGGCCTGCCTGCAGTCCAGACATGTCTCCCATTGAAAATGTGTGGAGCAAAAGGAAGTGCAAAACATGACAACGGAAACTGTTGAGCAACTGAAGTTGTTCATCAAGCAAGAATGGGAAAGAATTCCACCTCCAAAGCTCCAACAATTAGTGTCTTCAGTTTACAGATTACTGAGTGTTGCTAAAGGAAAGGTGATGGAATACAGTAGGAAACATGGCCCTGTCCCAGCTTTTTTGGAACATGTCGCAGTCATCATCACATTCAACATGAGAGAATATTTGCAAAGTTTATCTGTTAGAACAATAAATATATTTTCTTTCAGGTGTATTCAACTGAATATAAATCCAACGGGGTTTGCAAATCTTTGCATTCTGTTTTTGTTTAGATTTTACACAATGTCCCATCTTCATTGGAACTGGGGTCAGACATTTCTCATTGTATGAAGCCTGTGAGGTATTTCAAGCAGCTGCACTGATTTTACACTTGACATGCATCAACTCATGGTGACCTGACAAAGGTGTCTTCTCAATGTGGCTACATTTGATCATTTGTCTCTACCGTGGTCCTGCTATTTCCCCCATTTCCCTGCACCAGTACCACCTGCAGGTTCCAGACAGAAGGTTTAAGATATTATCCAATCAGTTCCCAAGTTTCTACATGCATAATAAGGACCGATGAGTGATGGAGTGGGAGACTTGGCACCAAATACAAACAATGTTCCGCTACTATAATAAAGATTTCATATTATTACAGCATGCTTTATGTGAGTGAAATACTGTTTGTGACATGTAGTGATCAATAGTTGTTATTTCAACTAGATTCTTAGGAAGTAATGATGTGGTTAGAAGTCATTAAAAGGAAGCCAGTTTATTCACGGTATGATAAGAATCAGTGTTTTTCTGAACCTGTGCAGGCGTAATAAAGCTGAATGAAGCAGTATTAACCCAGTGTGAATAACAATCACTTTTTCAGACTTTCAGGTAGGTTTTACTGTGAGATTTCACCTGGACTTGATTTGAGACTGATACTACTGTACAAAACCACAGCCAAGTTTGGTTTGGCCACTGAGCTGTTAACTCTGTTGCACAAAAATGAGAAAAGTTTGTGAAACAAAAGCCAGAAAAACCAAAGTGCGCTTCATAGACCAAAGAAAACATAACAATAAGTGCAAGACCAAATGATATCATCATGCAGCTCAGCATCTGGGAAAGTACCGAATTAACAGCCACGTGGAGCACACTCATGGCTTGACGACAGTGAAGAGGGATCTGAATCATTCGGTGCAGACAATTTAAATCCTCTTCTTGCTTGTTTTCTGTCTTAAACAGGAAGAAAAAAGTTCACCATGCTGACAGACAAAAGACAAGAATATGATGTTGATATGTTGTGTCATATCACTTTCTGCTGCAGACTACAGATACACCCCCTAGCTGGAATCATGAACCTTCCTTCCAAGAACGTTTTCTCCCAGCTCTAACATTAACCAACAGGCCTTATTTCCTGAAACCAGAAACTCCCTCAGCAAAAGGAAACCCAGCAACACCTGCAATAGTAAGAGGCCGGCCAGGACGTGAGTCAAAAATCAGCCCATTACACTGAGACACATGCAGTCCTAATAGTGCATTAGAGGTGAAATTTATATTTTCTCAATATATTCTAGTTCTGCTCAACATCAACAATTACTCATGAATATATTAGTGGAAGTGATGACAGATTGTTAAAATACATTAAAAAAATAATGATAATTACTAGATTATTCAAAAAATGCCAAATAAAACAAGAAACGGTTGAGAAGTGCTTCGATTCTGCTAAAGTATAACCAATAGACATTGAAAAAAACACTCCTGTGGATGATGACTGCAGTCTATTTGTTCTGCAGTCACATGGCTCCGTATTTTGGAGCAAAGTGCCCTCATAGCCCACAAACTTTGGCTGCTTTTTCCCAGCAAACGTTGATTGATTGGCCATCAAAGTTGACACGCTCCTTCAATGAGAGCGCTGGCCGCAGAACTATCAAGTAAACAGACTTGGAAGTCAAGGCCAGCAAAATCCCTCGTGTCTCCATACCATCCGTTTGGAAGGCAAAGCCGGATCTCATGTATCTGTGGTCAGACGAGACCGCCACCACTTCCTCGTATTGCAAGGCTGCTTCGAAAACCACGCCAGTGTGCGCTCTGTTTCCCTAACCCTTTTTTAAGGGTTGGAATTCACATAACCATGTGGTTGTGCTTCTGGAGTTTGGGACTTCCAGAATCTCTCTGTTTATCACTCAAATCAACCAAAATAATCAGTCCACAGTGAAAACACTTTCCACCAGGCAGGAGGAACTTTTCCTAATGCCATCGTTAGGCGTCTCTTCACTGTTATCATGTGCTTTCAGTCTCCTGTCTGCCACGGTGGGTTTGTTTAATAGATGTTATAAGTTCATGCTAACTGTTGAGTGAGGCTGTCAGTCTGTAGTTTAGGGAGTCTTCCTGATTCATAATTGATCACTTACACACTTGCCAAATCAAATCTGCTTCACTGTTGACATTTATACTCTCTTCTTTTAGTGAAAGCAGCCTGTCATAGATGGTCAGCTGATTCCAGCAGACTTAATGCCAGCAGGATGTTATGATGGTGGGCCATTTCCATGAAACAGCATGCACACGGTGGGTAAAAGAGTCATTAATATCAGTCTCTAGTTTGATATTCTCTGTTACAGTTAGTCAAATGGGAGACAATCTGTGAGGCATATGCTGCTGACTTTTCATTTAGAAATAAGGAAGCCTGTAATTCTCTCTCCTAGTTCTTTAAAAACCAAATAAAGCAAATCTACTTTATTGTGAGTGAACTATGTTGTTTCATCAGCTCAAATATCAAAGTGATCTATTTAGGTGTGCTGATTGAACTTGATTGTTGCCGTTGCTCACCAATGAGTTTATTGATTTTTAATTTCAACATTTGAATTACTGGCTAAAAACACCCGTCATATGTTGTGAGTGAGCTGTAATGCAGCCATCCACCACAGGCTGGGGCTGCAGCTTCACTTAATAGCCCCTGACACCACAGCTGAAAGTATCTTGTAGCATGAGCTGCTTTGTCAGTATTTACACTTAAAAAAAATGAGATTAAGTTGTACACAGGCTGTGTTGGAGCAATGGATAACTAGAGCAGACCTGGTGGTTTTAGCTCTGCTAGTGTTCACCGCACGTTTATTATTTATTTTATAAAGTAGATGAAAAACTACAACGCCTTAATCTTAAACTTCTAAACTTCTATATAATCAAACCCCATTCATTGATCGATGATTATTTCAGACTTTAAATGCAAACTGTATTCCTCAACAGACTTTCGTAATGATTAGAGTGACCATATGTTCTCTTTTACCCAGACATGTGCTCCTTTTTGATCGAAAAATTCTGTCCAGGAGATTTTAAAAATTTCCAAAAAGGTCCAGGGTTTGCTCAGCTTGTTCTACAGACCATTAATATTTTGAATAAAGTTCTGCACTGGGCCATTGGTATTATTCTAATGTGCCTAGACGTTGAGCATGCATGTCGTATCCGTGATGACATGAAAGACAGAGGGCACTCCTCTAAGATAAAAACAGAAAACAGGCTCTGACCCCCTGCACTGCACTCTCAGACAGAAACTGACGAAGCCTAAATACACTTTTGCAGACCAACTGCAAAAATAAGTACCCCTCTTTTTGTTATGGTCCTGACCGATGGGAAGCATTGTGTACTGTCTGCAAAGCTGGCACCTATGTGCTAGTTTCAAGTAGTTTCTGCCCGACCTTCAGTGATTTAAATGCCTCAAAAATCTGAGTTAAACTTTCACAAAGATTTTAAGGCATTATTCTTTTTTTTGCATAAGAGTAATATATTTTTGAGCGATGGCCCACCTCTCTTTTTCTTTTCCTTTAAGCATTTAAGCATTATTTTTTTGTCATCTTTGAGTATCTTTGGGAATTTTTCCAGTATCTCCAAGAGGTTGGGTTGCATGTCCCCCTCTTGGGTTTTCAGAATATGATCACCCTAGTAATGATGTGTCTGATACTGCAAATTGTTTTGATGATTTTATTTGTTTTAAAACATGGCAGAGATATTTTCAAGTCCAACATACAGTAAAATGTAAGTTTGCAGTGAGAACAGACCACATTAAAATCACAGAAATAAAATATCTATGTCAGTCATTTATAAGATAATACAGTTTTGAAATAGGATCCATCTTAGGCATGACATACAGTTAATGTGGTCCTTGGGAGGGACTGTTTTTCAAAGAGCATGTCTCCTTTCTTTCTTTCTTTCTTTCTTTCTTTCTTTCTTTCTTTCTTTCTTTCTAGTTTTCAGTCCCTTACCTTAGGTGCACATTTACAGCCATTATCTATGTTCATACTGATGGAATATTTTCCCTGATGGAACACAAAGCAGTATATGGGACATGCAACATGAAACTACAGGGAAACCGTGTGTAGAGAGGATAGATTGCTCATATGATTTGAGGAAGAGTAGTCATCTGGATAGAAATACTTGTGAAAAGGATTTCAAACAGGATCATCACAGTCTGTGATGTCAACAGACAACGTAATCCACCAGACTCTCACTTGCAAATATTTTATTTGGCCCTTTATCTGTCTTATAATAATGGATATGGACACAACATGCAGTTTGTTTTAAAGTTAGTGCACTGTGGATAAATAGATGTTTGTTTGTTTTTTAATCATGTACTGAATATTCATTCCGGCCTTAATTGTAATTAGACTTGCTGTCTCCAACTGGTGTAAACTGCTTTAATTCATATGAAGTGTAATATATTCTAAAACCAATCACTAGAGGGCGCTAAAGAGTCAATACACCGTGATCCCCATCTGGCTACCAACTGGCAGCTTGAATCAGCTCAGCCAAAGCGCACCCCTCTCGACAAGAAACTGACACAAGATCCATGTGAGCTACTCATCTGTTAATCAGGTGCTTATTACTGTAGAGCACAAGTCATTATCACTGATGTTTGAATTTGTTTAGCCACCACTTCCCAGAAATCACTGCAACTCAAACCCATTTGATTATGGGATTATAACATCCACTGCATCAAAAAATGTCAATTTAAAGCATCTCACTGTCCCTGCTGTGTCCCTGTGTTCTCACAATGCGCCAAACAGCCAGTCCCTTGAGGACGACCAATGAGCTTACTGTGCATCTCTGAGGAAGGTCACAATGACCTCATGTGTACTCTCTGTCAGTCAGAGCTACAGCAGTCGCTTCATGCGGCAGGTGTGCTTCTCTATGTGCATGGTGGCCCGGTCGGTGGAGCTCGTCAGCACGTCCAGGACTTCATCCTGCCGTTCCAGCTCGGTTTCTGCCTCCAGGGCAAGATTCTTCAGCTGCATCAGCATCTGCAAACACACTCACTCGTTTGTTTAATCAATTACACTGCAGCCCCTGGTGGATGTGAATAACCGAGGAGCAAGACACAAATAAAAGAAAATTAAAAACTGAAACCTACAGGAAAAAATGGTTGAGGGTGGAGTGTGTGAAGCATGTGCGGACAGGTGTTACGACGGGGTCAGTGAGTTGGAGAGTGAGAGTGTTAATGAAGCAGAGTAGGATGAGTGGATGGGAGTGAAATTTTTCTTTGAATTCAGATTTTTCCCTCCTCTTTTTGGCCTCAAAGAAAATAACCTGAGAGAGAAACTCAAAAATACGACACTAACGATGATGCTATAAAATCAAATAACATTGTCAAAGTACTAACATTTCGTGTTGTGCAGTATATGGAACATAAGAAGATATTCACAGAGACGTCTTTGCTTATCTGATGGGATCGTATTATACTCTTTGTTTTCGGCTCTCAGTGGATTTAAAGAGCTGTGTATGTTATGCGCGATGGAACAACTTAAATATACAGCGACATGCCAAGTAAAACCTAATAAACACTCCTCCAGTCTCTACCACCATGGTTTCTAAACTAATATTATGCTATGCTACACATGCTCTCACACACACTCACACACCCACTGACATTATGTCACCGAGCACAGAAACAGCTCCAGACAGCAGTTTGAAAACAGATAGTATGTCAGTACACACCGTGGAACGACTGTATTCACTCACTCGGGTCTCTGACTTTACAATTTCAAGCAGGAGAACATGATTGAGTCACACCTTGCAGATCACATTCACAGGAGATTCGGTGTGTCATACAAAAACACAGAACATGAATATTTTTAGCTGCTGCTTACATGATGGTCTGAGGACTTAAGTCATGTAGAAACCCCCCAAAATTAAACATTAGGGCTAGAATTATTAGAAAAATATATGAGCTAAATGCTAAGTGTTCTGTGCAAGACTGCTGTAACGTCGGAGTCGTGATTTAATAAAAAACACAAAACTGAAACCAGAAAAAAATGCTTCATCACTTTTATGAGTGAGCTGGTTTTCTACAGTAAAAAGATGAATTTCCAACTGTGTATAAAACTGATCACACGAACGGAATATTTGCTAAAGCACTTACAGTATAACATTAGACTGAGTGACCCTCTGTAGACGTCGGCCAGCTGTAGATCTAATCTCGACACGGATTACAGTAAGAGCAGGGTGTGTACAGAAGCGTAGCATGAAGCCCAAATTGGCAGTCTTTGAAGTACTAACCAGTATCAGCTGTAGACAATGTACCACAGACAAGCCAGCACTGCTTTTTATTACATACCCAGCGTAAACAATGCCTCTCCCAGGTTAATAAGTGGGCAGATAAGATAATGTATCATCAAATTTAGTTTTCCAAGTTGTCAAGCTGCAGTGAAAACAACGCATTTTCTCCATTCATTCTCTTTAAAGCTCCTATGAGGAACTTTTGGTCCGTGTTGAATTTGTGTCTCCTTAAATTTTTAACAGCAAGTGTAGCCCTTTAACAGTCAAATGTTTCACATATCAGGAACTTTTGTTACTGAAAATGTAAAAAAAAGGCTTCTCGGCAAGGGGGCAAAAACTGTCTTGTCTGACACCTACCCTGCAGCAACTGTTACAGATATTAATAATGAAAATATAGAAAAGTATAGAAATGTTCAACTTGGTTTTATTTGCTTTTGTGGGTCATAAAGAGACACTAGTGTAAATCTTAGCCTGTTTCATGACCATATTAAAGCTCCTCACAGGAGCTTTAATATGAGTTTGACTTGATTTTTGAACAGTCACATGTGAACCTTCACTAAGGATCTGTAGGACTGTCCATATTAAAGCTCCTCACAGGAGCTTTAATATGAACCACCTTACCGTTTTATATTAACATGACTTTAAAAATGACACAAACAAATCATTGTTTTCATAACATGACCATCAAAGCACAATAAAGTAGCTCTACTTACTTTTGTTAGACCCAAAGACAGGCCAATGTTAGCCTATCTGTTAATACTTATACACATGACATAGAGAGAGAGAGAGAGAGAGAGAGAGAGAGAGAGAGTAGTACTTTTTCTTTTCTGCACATCAAGTAAGCTTTCATTTGAACATGGCACTTGCTATCAGAGCTGTGATGCTATCTCAATATCCCACATTCATTTATTAGTCTCAAAAATTTGTGTGGGATATTTATAAAACCATGCTATAATAAAAAAAGATGTTTTTTTTCCAAAAATTACACATTACTCCACCATAACCGCTATGGTGAGTGAGTGGGCTGCCTGTGGATCACAGGTTAAGTGGTTAGAGCCACACATCTCAAGCAAGACACAGATCAAATCTGATTGTCCCTCAATCAAAAACATTTTGAGAGAAGTGAAATATGTATGTGGCTATTTACATTAAAATATCTTCACCTAAAAAAAAAAAAAAAAAAAAAAAAAAAAAAGTTGTCTGGATCATAGGCTCGATTTAGGTCACTGTGCAGGTTTTGTCACCACAGACCATGCCTGTAACATTTCTCATGTTTTGTGCTTCTGAATGGAAAGACACTGTAAAGTCTGACCAAATAACTGAACAGATTTTTTTCCCTCTCTTAAAATCAGGATGGACTTTGGTTTGTGGTCTCACTAAACAACTTTTTAAACATACAGTAAAAAAATGAAAATCAACATGGTGAATTATGGGTTTGAATGGAGCAATCAAAACATGGGTTACTGAAACCATGGAGTTATTTATTGTGTGCACAGAAATATAAATGCCACTGTAGTGTATGTCAAATTTTCACACAGGTCTCACCTGTTTAAGCTCCTGGGCCTCAGCCTGACTGACAGACGGCTGGAGAACATTCACCTGCAACTGGGACAGATCTCCTGCTGGGACCTCCAGTGGGAGCTCTGTGTCTTGGCACCCTGGTAGCGAACCTGACTCCATGGGTGGAGGTGGTGAAAAAGTGCAGAGTACATATGTTGTTTATGCGGAAACCAGACGGTAAACTCAGAGTACAGCAACTGAGGCAATCAGGGTGAAGTGACTCATCAAAACATAGTCAGGAAGAAACACCAATGACCATGTCCAAAGAGTCATGTGGATGAAATGTTTTTACATTTGGCTACACGTCTGTAATAACACAAAGCTGGAAACATAACCCTATACTGCCACCAAGTGGTGACTTTTATACAAGACTTGGAAACTGTGAGCTCATGGAGTACTTTTTGTGTTATTTGTTTCTTACCTTCATTCCAGTTTTTCCCCTCTGTGTCACATGGAGATGAAACTGGAGTTGCCTTGAATGCAGCGTACTGACCAGTGAACTCCACCTTCTTTTTGTACTGCATCTCTAAAACTGACAGTGCTTCGGGCATCTTAGCAGACAGGCACCTGTAGCAGATATCTGGCTTCCCAATAAATCTCTGTCTAACAGTGATCTCGTAAGGACTGTGCACTCTGATCTCATCCACTTCATTTCTCTCAAAGTGGTGAAGAAGTTGGCAGTTTGTGTCTCGCACCTCCAGTGAGGACACCAGCACCAACAAGCATCCAGGTTTCAAGTCAGAGTTCCCACCTTTAGTCACGACAGCTGGGATGCTTGCGATCACTTTATTTCTACCAGATCCTCTGCCGGATGCCGCAGCAGCGGCAGCTGCAGCTCTTGCTGCATCTTCAGCCTTTGCTTCCTGCTGAGTTTTCCAGGGGAGTTTACCAAAAGGCCACCAGGAAGGAGACTCGAGCTCTGACAGAAGTCTGCAACACAGTAGGATTTATCATTAAATGATACAGGTTTACAATCAAGAAGGCATAATAACATTGAGACATTAAATATTAAGATAATTACTTATCAGCCACTCCCAGATCTGAGTCAATCTTCTCCAAACCCTGCATCATACTGTCAAACTGCTCTCCCTGGTGGCTTAGGACTCTGCCCGTGTCCTCAAGTCTTCTTTGGGCCCCTGCCACCAGGCTGATAAGCTCTCTGCCCTTTGATGGTTGACTCTCAGCCCCCCTGGCCTCTGAGCTGGGAGACAAAAGGCGTTCTCTCCAGAAATGCTCCAACACATTATAAACCACAACCCTATTGGGCTTGAGAGAACCAAACCAGTGTTTTACATTGCCCTCTTCAAGCACTGTGAGAGTGCTGAAGATGAAACTCGATGACTCCATCTTTATCTCCATGATCCTAGAGAGGCGGAAGCTGGCCAGACTCTCCTTACTCTGAGAGGAGACAAAGCGCACCATGGTCCTGGTGAGGGAAAGTGTGCCACTCTCCCATCGTTTGTCACTGTTGATGTAGTAGGATCCAGGCCAGCTGTGGATAGAGGTGTCCCGGCTCATTATGGAAGGACATTCAATCTTTCACCTAGAAAAAAAGAGCGAGTAAGCTTTAGTCTTCCACTTCTGCCAAACACACATGTACTACACTGTATTAACAGTGAGCGTATTCAGCCCTTACAGTAGAGTACTTTCTTCAGAGCCTAATGTTGGATGCTGGTAGCAGATTAGCTTCTTCAAGGCGTTCAATCTAGCAGCCTCAATGAGGAGCGACCTTTTTCTCCAACCGACCGCATTACGACTGCGTCATTATAAAGGTTATTTTCCGCCTCTGACATTTACAAATTATTGTGCCGGAAAATTACATAAACCATCAAAAACAACTGGAAACAGTTTAACGTAAATAAAACATTTCGTTATAGCAAATTCTCTGTACCGAGGTCTCGGATATGTTTATTACGGATGTGACGTCATATGCATGCGCTACTGTATTTACTGTCCGGGTAAAAAAAAACTGCTGCAAGAAAAAGCTGACACGATAAGGATTTCGACAATAAACTAATGAAGGTTTTTAAGCTATCGCATATGACCTCCAGCGTAATCGTGCACGAATAAATAGACAGAAAATGTTTTTTTTAATGCGCGTCGATCAGGAATCCACATTTTGGGATGTTATTTGCAGCGACCTGTTGGCAGATTAGAAAAATCAACGTTACGATTCAACAAACTGCCCGTTTTGTAGCCCCATCAAGCTTATACTTGTAGAAACTGTTGAACGACATGTGTTTTGTACGGTTAAACCCTTTTTACCTGTAGCGTTTCTGTAACCTTTTTTTTTTGCTGTTCAATGGTGACAGCTCATCCGGCTAACTGGCTAGCCAAGGTTTTGTTTACCATCATGGACAGGGAGGCGTACCGCAACTGCTGCAGCCTGGCTAAAATAACAAGACAGTCATATGAACAATTCTGGTCTTCACATTTTTTAGATTATATTGACAAAGAACTAAGCTATTCCAAGTTTTTCAAAAGATACTTGCTTCCAAACCACCCGTGTATGTTTTCAAAGAGGTTTACAGAGGGCTGGAAGTGCAGGAAAGAGTGGGTGTCTGAGGAGGGGAAGCCCAATTTCCAGAAACTGCTTCAACAGTTTGGTAATTAAACGTGATACTCCTGCATTAACCATTTCCTTCATATTATTGTACGGTGGCCCTGAAGTACAAAACATGATACAGGGAAAAAAAAGTAGGTACCTGCTCTGCTCCTTACTGATTGGACAAACACTTATTTTAACTGGAAGGAGATGCTGTGTTCATGTGTGGATTTTCCCCGTAATATGAGCGTGTGTTTATGTTTTCTTTATGATTTTGCATTTTCTTTTTTGTTGTCATGTTGTTGTCTTTTTAAAATCTTGTCTTGCACTTCAAGGCCACCGTATCATTGTGCATGTGCTGCCATGAACTGTGTGATGTTATGTGGATATTGTGTCTGTCATCACAGATGAGACCGCTGTTCCTGTTGCAAACTGCAATGCAAAGGAGTATAATGCAAACCCTAAACAAGTAATGCCTTTTAAAGAATTTATACAATACTGGAAGGAATACATCCAGAATGGTCACTCATCACCCAAAGGATGTCTTTATCTAAAAGACTGGCACATGACAAGGTATTAATGAGTACCAGTTATATTGAGCTGTATTCCGTTTTATGTGCACACTACCTACCTTTGTTTTAATCATATTCTCTCATTTTACAGGGACTTTCCGGAGCATAATGTTTACACCACACCAGTCTACTTTTCTTCTGACTGGCTCAATGAATACTGGGATACGCTTGAAGTAGATGACTACCGTTTTGTTTACATGGGACCGAAAGGCTCATGGTGGGAAAAATTAAAAATGTTTGCGAAATCCGTAGCATCACTTAGTTTTTGTTTTCTTCATGTTATCTGTTTATCCATTTTATTTCAAATTTTTATATGAAAACAATGTATGTTTTCCACACAATCAGACTGACTTTCTTGTCACCAGGACCCCGTTCCATGCTGATGTGTTCCGCTCCTACAGTTGGTCTGCAAACATCTGTGGCAGAAAGAAATGGCTCCTGTATCCCCCCGGTCAGGAAGAATTTTTACGAGACAGTCATGGCAATCTCCCTTACGATATTACATCAGCTGAACTGCGTGACAAGGACCTTTTTCCCCACTTTGAGAAGGCCTGTCAGCCTCTTGAAATTATTCAAGAGGCAGGGGAAATCATTTTTGTGCCAAGTGGTTGGCACCATCAAGTTTATAATCTGGTGAGTTCTATAAGAGCAACATTTGCTTCGTAAAGTATGGTGCATTCAGTAACTCTGTTTCATTTGTGTCTTGCAGGAGGACACCATCTCTATTAATCATAACTGGCTGAACGGCTGCAACATAGACATCATGTGGCAGTTCCTTCAGAATGAGCTGTCATCAGTCCAGAAAGAGATAAATGAGTGGAGAAACACAATGGACTCCTGGCATCAGCACTGCCAGGTACTGCAGGGAAAGGACTCTATGGCCTTTAGCTGGCTTTGAAACAACCTGCTGCTAATAATGTGAATGTTTACAATACAATGAGTCCTTATTTTGTTTCTTTCCAGGTAATCATGAAAGCCTGCTCTGGTATCGACTATGGAGAATTTGCCTCGTTCCTGAAAATTGTTGCCAAGAACAGGATGGCTTTCCTGAACGCTTGTTCCTCTGGAGACCCCTCTGATTACCCTCGACATCTCTCAGAGACACTCACCACTCTTGGACCTTACCATGCTGCCTTTGACCTACAAAGGGTGGCTCACATAATCGAATGCCTTCTCTGCAATGAAGATTTTAAGAGGCTGGATCATTCAACTTTGACTTTGCAGCCAGAGACCATGCTACAGCAAATTCGTGACACCATACAGTCCACCAGGGGGCAGCATCTCCTCTACCAGGAATAAGATGTCCAGTGGTATCACAGCGATGTAACTCATTACCTGGAAATAGCTTGAACGAAAAGTGCCAATTTGTATATTCATAAGAAAGGTGATGTTTAAGGTGTTGCTCACCTTAGGTTTGAGATGGATTGTGCTTTCATTAATGCTAGTTAATGTTTGGAATTTGTTTTTGCACTGAAAAATAATGTGGCAAATAAAAACTTGAACAAATTATGTTTCATCCATTTTAATATTTATTCATCAAGACAAATCCATATGCATATAATCCATTTCTCTCACAGTGCTAAAAATAGATATTTCATTAGTGTAAATCTGTTGTATATAATCTTGGCAAATAAAGCAAAATCACCCAATAAGTTTTATAGCAAATAAAAAAAAACCTCACATTTAAATATTCGTGCCACAGCTGTGAAACAATGACAGTGTAACAAACTGTACTCCAGGGTTCTGTTTATGAGACGGCCGTCAGATTTGATGTATGTCACATTTGAGGGAACTGTAAAGCATCCTTCTCTTCAGCTGACTTTCACATCTTTAGGCCACCAGTCTGGCACAGCGACCTCAAGTGTCACTGTGGTGTCGTCAGAAGACTTAAGCGTCAGTACCTCTTTGGCATGTGCCATACGGATTAGGCTCAGACCCAGATCTCCTAACCCGGATCGGTGCTTACCAGCTGGCTTGCCGGACTGTGTTTGCAGGGAAGCTCCCTCCTCCAGGTCTTGGACCGGAGCTGACAAGTGTACTGGCATCAGGCGTTTTCGAATCACCCCAGTGTGATGAGTCCTGGCTGTGAGCTCCTGGCCAATGTAGCAGCCTTTACTAAAGCTGATACCCTGCATGTAGACGAGATTTGACTCTAGTGGTAGTGCCACACCTGGGGGAAGGTCTTTCACTCCCTCTGGAAGTCCTAGATGAAAACGACAGCAGATGAAATAAACAAAACTTGTCAATGACAAAAACGCAGCTGTGTGAAAATCCTTTATCCATGCCCCTTCACACTGTCAATACAAAGTACTGAAAAACATTAAAACTTTGTACCTATAGCATAGCGATGTCTGTGATACTCCTCTGTGTCCCCTTTCTGACATGATGAAACAATACCCGAAGGGTCAATTTGACTGTCAACCACTAGCCTCCAGCCCATCTCCTGAGTTCGAGGATCAGTCTCCCAAACGAGAGCTTTGTCTGGGGAGGCCAGCTCTGGTTTACCGGCCCCTTCACCTGCCTTCTTGGCTTTTGGAAGCACCGTCCAAACAGAGAGGTCTGGACAGGGGTTTATATTGACTTTTCTACGAATCTTGTACACCTTCAAATGTTTCAAGATTGAGTCTTTAATCGTGCTGTCACACTCCAGGAAAACTCCTCGTCCTTCTTCAGCTTCTTTAAGACTGAAAGGAAATACAACATGTTTAGTAAATAATACTGCAGTGCTGACAGCGTATCATGAAAGAATTATGATCGTTTTTATAGGGAGCATTTTTCATGTCAGTGTGCTTGAATTAAGAAAAAAAAACAAGAGAAAGTATCCAGCTTTTACAGGTAGGCTACAGTGAAAAAAATGCTTGAGTAGATGTAAACAATAATCAATACATGAATGAACTTGAAATTGGGAGTTTTTCTTAATTAACTATATGATTTTTTGAAGAAAAAAAAACCCAAATGTTTCTGTCCAATAACTTCAAAATTAAGATCTTATTCTTAATTTGAAGGGCTAAAGCTAGACTGTTTTCTTAGACATGGCTCATACCAGTATCTACAGGAGATTTGATTTTTACAATCTGCTGAAACTTGAGCCAATATGTCAGGTAAATTAAGAGTACATTATTAGATTTAAAATGAACTGTATTCAGTAAGTTATTGTCCGTTTTTGTGACATTACAGATTCACACAAATACTTATTATATTCAGATATTACCCCCACTTTATTGCATGTTTCATTGTGTTTTCAAAGAGGACGTGACAGTCACTCAAAACAAGCCGTTTTAGGGGTATGTGGGGTAGACTGATCTTTTTCACTAATGTGTGATCTTATTAAAACGAATTTTAGGATTGAAACAGTTAAGACAACACTTATAAAATGTCTTTTTTCCGTTCTTCACTTAACACTTAACACTTAATGCTGTGCATTGCATTTTCTTATAGACTCGGCTAGTTGGTAGTTGACCTGCTAGGGTGCTAACATCTGCGTCACAAGATAAGGAGCCACACCCACTTATTTACTGTACTGAAGTGTTTATATGGTGTAATGAAGTGGACTGTACCTGTACAACATGATGTCATATAGTGTCCTTCCTTGTACATTCAGCATATGTGAGTACATGACTTTGCGAGCAGGGTCCTCCAGCAGCGCCATGTCATTGGTGATAATCCCTTGGAGAAACGGACTCGTGTCCTGTCCCTGGATCTTCAGTAAGGTCCTATGGGGAAGGTGATAACACACAAACTGTCCTGGTACATCTCCGTTTTTACTCCCCTGGCTGCTATATCTCTTGGCATGAACCCCCAACGGAGCAGAAGAGATGTTTAAGGTTACGCACAAATACCGACTGCAGGAGGACATGAACGCGCCCCTGCCGAAACACAAAACAGTCATTCTGCAGGTTGTTGAAGTATAATTCGTGCCCAGTTAAAGCGATTAAATGTCCTCTTCATCACAGTGGTAGACGACTACATAACACTGCACATAGCAGTTCACGCCTCCATTTTGAAGTCCCATAATGCATTGCTGGACAACACACGTGCGACACTGGTTTGCTCCTTTCTGTGGTTTGCGGGCACTGCTCTAAGTGTAGGCAGACAGTTAAGATTTTTCAGCTGAGAAGTTCACATAAGTCATGTTTTAGTTAATTAAATTATTAATAATTAACTAGATTTGCAGTTCTGACAAAACAGACCCGATATTTGTCTTCTTAAATCTTAACATACAACTGGCTAATATCAAACTGTCAAAAATATTTAAAAATAAGGGCAATGTGACAAAACTTTTTAGTATTTGGATGAATTGGAGTATCTTTCAAATATATCTAATTTTTTATTGTATTTTAATTTACATTTTTATTCTTACAGCAGTGCATTTTTTTTTCTGTCAATTCTTAACATATGTACAAAATTTATCAATCTCATAAATAACCCCCCAAATCAAACTAGGAAAAAAAAGAAAAATAAACTGAACAGACTTGCAAAATTAAATTTTATGCTTAGAATATTGGTCTTTTTATTATGCATCTTATGATGATTTTTTTTGTATTATAGAGTTATACTTAAAAAGTAAGACAATGAATGTAAGCCCTATTCCTGATATCATATTTATCAATGGTGTTCGTTTAATATCATCTTTAACCTACTGAAACTGTTTTTATAATGTTTGCAGAGAAAAAAAAAAAGTGCAGGCCTGGACACCCGATCTGATTTATTCCTTATTTAACCAGGAAGTTCCTCAAGATCGGAATCTCTTTTAAAGGAAACCTGGCTGAGACAACACACCAGTTAGAGTTTACACAAAGTCTAAAATATTATATCAGCTCAAGGAGATGTCTGTCCTGATACTCTGAATCACTTCCATTGTGGTATTTTAGTTAGGTCTTCAATTTCAGACACACTGTGGATATAAATAAAATGTTTATTTTATTTTTTTTAATGATCGGAAGACATAAATACACTGCTCAAAACATAAAGGGAATACTAAAATAACATCCTAGATCTGAATAAAGGAAATATTCTTATTAAATACTTTGTTCTTTACATAGTTGAATGTGCTGATGACCAAATCACACAGAAATTATCAATGGAAATCAAATTTGTTAACCCATGGAGGTATGGATTCAGAGTCACACTCAAAATTAAAGTGGAAAACACTACAGGCTGATCCAACTCTGATGTAATGTCCTTAAAACAAGTCAAAATGAGGCTCAGTAGTGTGTGTGGCCTCCACGTGCCTGTATGACCTCTCTACAACACCTGGGCATGCTCCTGATAAGTTGGCGGATGGTCTCCTGAGGGATCTCCTCCCAGACCTGGACTAAAGCATCCACCAATTCCTGGACGATCTGTGGTGCAACGTGGTGTTGGCGGCCAGTGACCAATTTGCCAATCTTGGTGTGTTCTGGCAAATGCCAAACGTCCTGCACGGTGCTGGGCTGTAAGCACAACCCCCACCCATAGATGTCGGGCCCCCATGAAGTCTGTTTCTGACCATTGGAGCAGACACATGCACGTTTGTGGCCTGCTGGAGGTCATTTTGCAGGGCTTTGGCAGTGCTCCTCCTGTTCTTCCTTGCACAAACAAGGAGGTAGCGGTCCTGCTGCTGGTTTGTTGCCCTCCTATGGCCTCCTCAATGTCTCCTGATGGACTGGCCTGTCTCCTGGTAGCGCATACATGCTCTGGACACTGCGCTGACAGACAGCAAACCTTGCCACAGCTCGTATTGGTGTATCATCCTGGATGAGCTGCACTATCTGAGCCACTTGTGTGGGTTGTAGACTCCATCTCATGCTACCACTAGAGTGAAAGCACCGCCAGCATTCAAAAGTGACCAAAACATCAGCTGGAAAGCATAGGAACTGAGAAGTGGTCTGTGGTCACCACCTGCAGAACCACTCTTTTATTGGGGGTGTCTTGCTAATTGCCTATAATTTCCACCTGTTTTCTATTCCATTTGCACTACAGCATGTGAAACTGATTGTCAGTGTTGCTTCCTAAGTGGACAGTTTAATTTCACAGAAATGCTCAATTAATGGCTGAGCTCTGGGGCAGACCTTGGTGTTTGAGGCCCACCCCTCCAACGTAAACCAGTTAGGAGATCTTCATGAGATGACCTAATTATTTCAGAAAGTCTTGTGAAGATCTTTAGCTATGAGTAGTTTAAAGGCAGATTCAGTATGAACATCCAGCATTGTTACTTTATATCCATGTTTAAAATATGGGAAAGCATTATTCTCGTCTTTAACTTATTGGGGTGTGCTGTTGTATATAGTGTTAGCTATAGAAATACAGAATAAGACCGTAGAATGTAGAGATATACTGATACATCGTTTGAACATATCTGGAATATCTGACCTGTTTTCGCATGATTTTAATGTTAGCAAGCTAGTTAGCCTAACTGCTGTTTCTCAAAAGAGGTTATTATTGGGTAGAAGTTACCTGTTGGTCAAAGTTGTTGTGATGGTCAAACGGATAGCAAGATGTCAGGGGTGTAACACTGTCCCTGAGAATATTCAGTGGCAAGCTGATTGTAAGACATGACTGAACCACTTCAGTTTCAATATATCAAAAAAATCAAATCATGGCTATTTTTAAAAACCAGACATCAAGAATCTGAAGACTATCAAGTAATATGTTATCCTAAATATTGGTATCAACCTTGATTTCCAAGTCAGTGCATCTCTAATCATCTTGTTTTACACTCTGAGCATTTTTTGGCATTTCAAAATGAAAATTTCAATTTAACACCCCTTAACTTCCAAAGTTTGTACTTAAATGTTGTCATTATATGTTGTGTCTTTGAAATATATAGTCTGTACATAGTCGAGGCTTTGCTCGGATCTCTTTGTTACAATGTATGAAACTCTTTACACTCACACTTCAGTGGTGTCCTCAAGTTGTACCTTTTAGTTAGATTTAGATTTAAAAAATGCATTCTAAAAACAAACCATAAATGTACAAAAGCAGGCAGGCAGGCAGATGGAAATAATACAGCAAGAAATCAGAGGTTTCAAATAAGTTTATTTCCTTATGAATAAAATACTTGAACAGTCTTTAAACTTTGAGGCACTTTGAAGTTTGACAACAGTGAAGGCTGGATTAAATATTACTCTGAAACCAGAACTAGAAACATACTGCTGGAATGACAGAAAACATGCCTAAACACAGGGTAAGTGGAACTGTGTAGCTACATGTGGGCTTTTCTACTGTGACCTATGTGTTTACTAAATGTTCCCAGTTGAAAAGCATGCATCATCTGCTTCAGATTGCAGAAAATCAGTGTTTACTTCAGAAAAATAATGAAATGTTCTATTCACTAAACCTTTTCCACTAATGTGCAACTGCAGGGTTTTGGAAAATATAGAATAGATAAATGCTTAGCACGCATAACCAAAGACCGACAAACTGAGCAGATGTTAACCAGAAGAACCTACAGTGACTCAGCACTCTTTATATCAAAATTCACTCGCCCATGCTATCTCCTCAAAATACCAAACACACATCCCTCCAACAACAATCATCAGTTTTCAGATATGACTCATTGTGCTCGTACAGTGCTTTTCACTGCATTTTCAGATTTTGATTGAAGGTACAATCACACACTTCCAGAAGTTAAGTTTCATCATGTTAATCCAGTTCAGCGGCAGTCAAGGGTAGATCAGATAAATAACTCCTAGCAGTTTTTTTTTTATATTTTGACTTTTTAGTCGGAATTAGAGATGTTTAACTAGGTAAGCACGTGTCCAAAAACTATGTTAAGCATAAGATGACACAGAACAGTAACAAAGAATATTTATGATACTAGGTTTGATGATTCCTTCAAGTGTTTTTTTTTCTTTTTTTTCTTCCTAAGAACTGTGAACGGTACTCCCATCAGGTGTGATTGAAGTTCTTGTTATTGTCTTAAGTTGCATCTCGTACACAGATTCTCCAGCTGTGTCATAATGCAAACTCTGCTCTTTAATGTCTTAAGTGATATTTTGAATTAAATGAACCTCTATATCCAGACAGAGGTCTTTCCATTCTTTACAATAGTTGCTGTTTTCTCTGTAGCTGATTTGGGTCTTGCTCCTTGTTTCTCCTGAACTGTATTGACTCGATTTTGCTCTGCCATGGTGCCTCCAGAAACAGGACTACTTGTTCTGGAGTTTTGCGGGTTGTTTTTGGTTTGACAAGTTTGAAAGGCCATGTCAAGCTGCTCCTGGGCCACCCGGAGGTGCCGGTGAAGACTCGCCAGATCAGATGGGATGTTTTCATCTGGGCTGATGCACTGCTGTTCTTGTGCCACATTGGCCACATTCTGCTCATGGGTTATGAGGCTGTTTGGGATCCTGCTTGGTTTGTCGTTCTTCATCACAAGGTTGTACCCTGGTGGGGAGCCTTGGATGTTGCGGGTGAATGGACAACTGTAGGATGTCCGCCGGCCTCGGTTTCTCTTCATACGGAGGGTGTCTCGAAATGTGCCAATTCCCAAGTGAAGCATCTCGCACACATTTAGCACCAGACAGAGACAGCTCACTACATACATGATGAGGAGAAAAATGGTTTTCTCTGTTGGTCTGGAGATGAAACAGTCCACTCTGTGTGGACAGGGGATCCTGTTGCATACATATGAAGGACTAACTCGGAAACCATAGAGGAGATATTGTCCTGCAAGGAAAGCAATTTCAAAAATTGCTCTGGACATGAGCTGCAGAACATAGATTCTCATCAGTCCTTCTTGCATAATTCTTCGTCGACCATCATGCTTTGGTGGGTCTCTGCTCATGCTACTCACAGGTTCAGGCTTGGCTTCCTGAACATCCATTGTGTCCTCGTAGATCATTGGCTCAGCATCATCATCTTCATCTTCCTCTAAGACGTCCTCGAGGTGGTGGCTTTCCCTCCACCTAGAGTGAGGAGGCGGCTTCTTTCGAAGCCTGTTGTGCTTCCTGCGGTCCTCTTCTGATGTCCGGGCAATCTTGTGGATGGCATAACCCATGTACATGATGGAGGGGGTGGAGATCATGATGATCTGGAAGACCCAAAAGCGGACATGGGACAAAGGGGCGAAGGCATCATAGCAGACATTGTCACAGCCAGGCTGCTTGGTGTTGCAGATGAATTTTGTCTGCTCGTCCGAGTAGATAGACTCTCCTCCGACTGCGGTGAGCACAATCCGGAAGATGATGAGCACGGTCAACCACACCTTCCCCACAAAGGTGGAGTGGTGGTGGATTTCTTCCAGGAGGCGAGTTAGAAAGCTCCAGCTCATGTTGCTTGAAGAAACTTTTCAATTAGAATCTGAAAAGAAAAAACAAAGAAATAAAATAACATTTATTCAAGAACTGATGAGAACTAGAAGTTGCAGATAAAACAATATTGTCTTCTTCAGTTTTGTGGTACGATGTTGTAACTTCATCATTGTATTATTAAATCCCCATCACGACGGACTCACACCAGATCCATGATCTGATGTTACCCGGACACAGCATGCAGGACCAACGCTTTCAAAGGTTTCCTGGCCTTCCGACCCAAAAGATTACACTCCCCTCACCTATCTGGTCTTTATTGGGCTCTTAAAAACCAAACCTGTGGAATCCAGGCCATCGCTGCGCTCATTATTACAGTTTGTTGTTGTAGATAAGTGGATAAGACAAGATCTGGCATTGACTCATGGCGTTTAATTTTTAAAGTTAATTGGATGCTTAAATGTTGTTTCAGTGCCTGACTTCCTGTCCAGCTCAAGCTGCTCGGTGCAAATTGAAGCATCTGGCAAAAATAGAAGTCTGGCATACCTGATCTGGTGGGCTCTGACATGCAGCCAGATGCAACAGAGTGCAGCTAGTTTGGGTTAATACGTCGACTTAAACTGAAATCTATCACATTCAGTTCTATGATGGATAGCACAAGGATCTGGTGTGATTTGGCCATTACTTAGGCCAGCCTAGGGCTTCAACTGAAAAGTGTTATCTACTGACTGCATCAACAGAATGTCCCAAAAGTTAATTTGGAACTATCAAGTGTCTTTTTTTTGTCTACCTCTTTACGTTTCTCAATGATAAACTCACGCCTCTGCTGTGATTGGCAGATCACCGCAGTGAGGTCACTGGCTTTACGAAAAGCTGGCGCCCTCTGCTGTTTGGTCGTGTAGCGACCCTAGACAACTATCAGCAAATGTTAATAGTGAGATCCAGATTATAAGACGACTCCACTTTATCCACATTATTTTCAACGAAAAAAAAACCCTCGTCTTGTATTCGGGTCAATACTGTAATCATGTTTGCAAGATGGAATTATTTTACTTTTGGCATAGTCCCTCCAAAATGACTTCAATGAAACATCAACATAGCTGCCAATTCAGTATAACCTAACATAAACACAGTTTCCTATATGATACAGATTCGGCTTACAACTAAGAAATTTTGCATGCATATTATTGGGTAACCATCATAATAAGTCTTCTGTGAATCTTAGGTGATTTTTCCACCCATGAAGTTATTTACATAAAGAAGCCTCACATATTTTCTGTAACTGTTTGAACAGTAGGGTTTGTATGCAGTGCTAAAATGAGTTATTATTTGATCAGACAGCAACACACGTCAAGGCAGTGACTCGTGTTGATTCATGTCCAAAGATATGTCATTTCAGCACTCTATCCAATCACATTATGCACCAATTCTTAGAGTTGAAATGGCAAAAGTAGCAAAAGAAAGATTCAAATAAGTAGAGAAAAGACTTCCTCAGCAAAGCAAAAGCCCACCAGCAACAACATGACTTTGATTGTAGCTTTGACCCAAGAACACGCTGAACACCAAAGTGTGACAACCCAAAAACACAAAGTGATGCTGACAGAGCTCTGAATGTATGAAGACTGTCCCCCACTTCAGAGACATACAGTACTCTGTGCTTCAACACGTCATGCCAAAGGTCACACACACACAGGCACTCGCACAGAAAACCAGATGACATGGAACCTAACAGTGTCAGAGCCACTGCAGACTCTGTGAGGTGAATGAGGCTGCGATGAGGAGACAGCGTAGGGCTTCATGGGGCAGAGCTGTGAGTTCATGTTGATCTCATGACTGCGGCACTGTGTTCCCTGGCGTGGAATGTGCCATCTCCCTTGCCATCTGAGTGAACAGGAGAGGCTTGTTGATCTGCCATGAGGTCTCCCCTCCAGATCCAGCACTGCTGAGGCCGGGGAGAGAGGCCGACACATGGAGACAGATGGCACCTTTGGTGGGCAGCTCATGTGAGCCTCAGGATGACATGACAGGAGGAGGCTATGCTGAGGATTTAGGCCAAAGTTTGATTTTTAACTTGTTACATTTATTATTTGCTGTCCTGCTATTTGACTGTTCACCTGATTTTAACGGGATTTGCCTCTTTGGTTTAAAATAAGCTGTTGTTTTGAAGCTGATAAAGACTAATCACATTTGTATAAGCAACATTAAGACAACACGCCCATTAAAATGTGTTCATTTCTACTAATATCATAGCTTTAAGTCAGGTTTGGCTGTTTTTCTTCAGCACACCTTTTTCTAGTTTCATGCTTGGGAGATACAAAAAAATGTACTGCCGCAGATTTGTTTTACGCTCTGAATCTTTGAAAATGACGGTGCACAAAACAAATTTCTCTTTGAGGATGTATATTCATCTGCTTGTTAATTTGACAGGGGCAAATGCTTGAAACATCGCTTCGTAAAGTATACAAAGTAGGTACCACGCATACAAAGCTGTGGTTGATTTGCAACTGCTGTCCCTGGTCAGACTTCCAAAATTCAAACAGCAATGACGGAGAGTTGAATTTAAGATTCAACAACCATTAAAAGCATACAGTAGGATCAGCGTATGCAATATAATGTAGGATGACCACCACATTTTCAAATTCCAACAAGATTTTTTTTAAATCTTGAAGTTCGGTCAGTGTTAAATCAAATATTAAAGCATTTCATAATTTTATACCTCTCACTGAGAAGGATGACTGACTGAATGTTCAACATTTTGCTGCCAGACAGTTGATGAATGTAAAACTTTATGTCAAGTCTTTTTTTTTAATTTTGTTTCAAAGTAGTCACTTTTTAGGTGAATATGTTAAAAGGTTCTTTAAAAGCTAATTAGCTAATTACCTTCCAACAGTGTTAAATAAGACACAGTCCACAGATTCACTGTGCATCTCCAATGATGCCACAGGTTTGTCAAACTAAATATGAAACTGTTTCTTTAAAGAAAAGTCATTAACTAAACAGATAGAGGAGAAAAAACCCACCTGGAATAGTTGCAAAAGCATTTTCCATCCCGAAGGTCTCCCATGCCTTCTCTACACATTCCCTCCACAGTCCGATACACGAAACAACTCCTCCATCCTAATGTCCCGGCCTTCTCCGTCTTATTGACCACTTCCAGAAACATCAAAAAAGGACGCAACAATTTTTTGGACTTTGTCAGACTGGACTTTCTTTTTATCCAGTTTCCTCCACTCTGTGACGAAGTGAGTTCCTGCTGCTGTAAATGCCTCACATTCTGGCTCGTGTCTGGTTTCTATTACACCAGCCTTCTGTCCGAGAAGGAAGTATAAAAAAACAGAGAGGCGGGAAAGAAATCCTCCTGTGGCGAGTGACCCTCATCCCAGGGTTCAGACTTTAGGATATCTCAATGCAGATTGAAACGAACACTCGGCTGAGGGAGCGTGTTAATCGCAACCCAGCCGACCTCCCCCCAACGCACATGTGCAACATTTGTAACACAGATGATGAGGGTCTCTCTCTCTCCCTCTCTCTTTCTCTCTGTATCTCCATCCCTCTTTGACTCTCAGCTTCTTGCAGGTTAAAGTCTTCATACCCTCCAACCATCTACACACAGCATCAACAGAACTCTTCTCTCTTTTTTTATACACACACATACACACATCATCCAGAGTGCAGATTAACCACCTCTATATTGTCTGTCAGTTGCATAACAGTTTACAGTGTGTGACAGATATATAAAAAAAAACATCTTTAGGGAAACTCATACAGTGAGTTCGAGGACAGAAATGTCACTGAGACATTAGCCACCTTGCCTCAGTGCAGATCCGCCAGAATGCAACCAGCAGGTACGCTCCGTCATATCAAGTGTCATAATATTTAGATCTTCAATCCAGGCAGATGGCCAGATAGCAGAGCAGTGGACAGGTCACACTCTACTCTCCTGTTGCATGTTATATTACAATTTCATGTTTATTCTTAAATCTATAGAGCTGTGGAGTGGGGTGGCACACACCATGACTTAATGGCATGTGCCGGATGTTTGAACATGACAGTAAATTGCTTTCTAGCACATAAACTTGGTATTTTTTCATTATTATTTTGGTCTGTACTGACAGGAAAGAGCATGAATGAGGAGGTAATTCATCCAAAAGAATTTAGCCCTTTTCTTCTTGATGCCAGATCTTACTGTCTTGGAGAGTGATCTCACTTTTTAATAGAGGACAGATTAACGGATTCGAGTTTGGCTTGCATAAATGAAAAGTGTCTGCTCATTGTCACAGTGACCAGATTATTATCATGTCACCATAACAAGGCCTTTAATAACCCTTTGTTATGATCTGTATACAGCTATAAAAGCCAGGAGTAATGTCCAACAACAACAGTAAGATCACCACTGATCAGATCAGTTTTATAAATGATGATGAAAATATGTTGATAACCAGAATATGAAGGAGACTTTGTTCGGTGGAAGAGGAGAGACAGCTACAGCAAGACATGTCCAGAAAGATTGTGGTAGCACATGAGAAGTCATTTAGATCTTATTCAGTCTGATTAGTTTGTGGTCTGAAGAAAGCCCAGAGAGCCAGCCATCTGGGCCCTGCAGGATCCGTCCTCCTCTGGCCTCGCCTCCTAGGCTTCCCTCTCCATCTGACGGAGGAGATGTGGCGTAGCGAGCACCCCTGGTGCAGCACTGAGGAGAGGGAGAAGGAGGGATGCTGCTAGAAAGACTAGAGCATTTGGGCTTCGGACATGTGCTAACCCTAAGGGACGGATATGCACGTGTTTTTAAGTTCTAGCGAGTTCCTTTCTATCCAAAAATCTTCCTGTTCTCCAAAAAAAAAAAAGAAAAGATAAAGAAAAGAAAACCCCACAGATGGTCCAGAGGAGAGCGTTAATAAGTGAACATTCAGCTATAAGTCAATCAGAGTTTATGTTCCTAGACAGTTGGTGGAAGTTGCTGTCATTCACAATTAACACTTACTTAGGTTATACCTACTCTACTGTGAAGATCTCTAACATGAATGAATGCATGAGCATCAATAGCAATATGCCAAACTGCATTTCACACTGATGCATCTGATTAAGTCACGTTTGTTGGCAAAAGGTAAAATAGATGAAATGTTTTCCATGATTATATTTCTGTAATTAACAGTAAAAAAAAATGTGGCTTAAAATAACATTACATTAAGATTTTAAGGATGTCAGAAAAAAGAAAAACATCAATGATATATCTGTAAATTTAACATGAAAGAAATGTGTGAAAAACTACATTTTTCCAACAAATACTACGTCTCTTTTAAAAGTGTTCTTAAATTTCTGAACAGCTAAACTCAGAAGTAAACAATAACATGGACTCAGCGACTTTCTAGTTTGGAAAATGTTTCAGTGTCCTCGGACATTTCAGGCTATTCTAGCTTTGGGAAACCGCGGTTCACGCTGATAAATATTGATTGGACCGCCGAAAGCCAGGAAAATATAACAGCAATCCCCTGTGAGACATTGTTTGACATTGCTGTTGTCACAAGGACTGGCGTCATGTGACAGCCAAATAGGAGTGTTTAATATTCATCAGGTCAAAGTTATATTTAATGTTAAATGAAAAAAAAAAAGAGGTAGCATCTGTGAAAAAGAAACAGCTTTGAAAAAATTCAACATGACAGCTGACAAATATGACATCAGCTGTACCGACTTTGAGGACAAAACTAATTTTTAAAATACAGATTAACTGTCATATCTTTTAAATGAATCTTGTGAAATTTGAAAATTTAATCACAAAAAAGTCAGCATATGTATTGTTTAATTCCCAGACAGTTTCACCTCTAAGAGGTCATTAGGAGCTGTGAGGGTTTGAAGCAAGTGTTGAAGTGATGCAACACGGAGGAGTGAACATCTCAACAACTCTCCTTGGCCGCCACCAATGTCATCACAAGAGTTTTCCCCTCATGTATTTACTGAACAAAGTTGATGCGAGCAGACTGGGGGCTGTGGAGGTCTGCATTTATGTAACAGATCAAGCGCCTACCATGTGACTTAGAAGCCCCCCCCCCCTCCTTCCCCTGAAGAGAAAAGAGTGACACAAGACACCAGAGCAAAAACATGCAACTTGATGCTTGGACGCCTCCTTTCTTTCTCCCTTCTCTTCTTCTACTATCATTAAGCTGTTCTCACCAGGCTGTGGAGGGGCTATCCTATCGGCAGCCTGAGAGTGGTGGCAGTCCCATCTCATTTGCTCATTTTTCTCTCAGTTTCTCAGCTGAGTCTATCCTACCCCTGGGGAGAATGCGTCCCGTGCCAGTTTTACTAAGGCTGGACTCCACTGAAGCGACTGAGATGAAAAGCCTTGAGGTGGATGCCAACAACAACCCTCAGCCCGAGCTCTGCGTCTTCCACATACGAGCAAAGCAACTTGGTTTAAGTTACACTACACTATTGAAACATGACACTCACATGCCCAGTGCAAGTCTGTTTGAATGGTAAATGGTCTTCTTTCCCACTTTTCCACTCTTTCTGACCACTTAAAGTGCTTTCACACTATTTGTCACATTCATCCATTCATACATTAATCATACACTGATGAAAAGGCTGCATCAGTATTAGATAATCTCATTCATACGCAGTCACACACCGCTGACTAACGTCTAAAGCAATATGTGGTTCAGTGTCTAACCCAAGGACACTTCAGCATACGTTTGTATAAGCTGGAATTGAACTCCCGACTTTCTGATTGTGGGATGACCCACACAACCATTGTGCCACAGCTGCCCTAAAATGAAACTGTTGATTCCTCAAAAATAAGTCAGGACAGTAAATCACCAATTGACAACCAACTCTAAATATTTGGGTTATGTGTCTTGAAAGTGTAGAAGAAGAAAGAAAAAAAAAAGTCAAATTTTCCACCACGGTTAGTTTATCATAAAAACATCTAATTTGTCTTTACTTATTTGAACTCCTATAAACTGATAAGCAAAAGAGAAATCATCACCATAATAAGATCCCTCACTGCTGCAGTGAGACCGGTCCTGAATAGAGCTTGTAATTCATACAATAATTCAGATACTGTACTTGAGTTATCAGCTGACCTAGACATCAAGGTTATATTTTATGGCCTCTCATATTAGAGTGCAAAGCTGTAAAGCCTAATGTTGCCTTATCACATTTACATGCAAAATCTACTACATTAACACCCTGATGCACGTTTGAGTTATTTTATCTGCGTGCCAAGTTTATTATTCACAGAAGAGTTGTTAACTAAAGTGTGTTCAGCAGTTTTCAGTGGCCTTGACTGAGAAACAGCCGTACGATAAGATGTAAGGAACCGTTTTAGGGTTGGACTTAGTCTGGAGTTTATATTTTTGCACTACTTTCTGATAAAATGGTCTAATTTCAACTTCTGGTTTCTATCTGCTCGCACCGTATCTGTAAATTCAGTCGGAATACAAAACAAGGTGGAGTCATCATCCTCTATAAATTTGACATTATCTCTATAACTGACATTATCATGCAAGGCAAACTTCAGAGAAGCATTTTGCATCATTAAATTAAACATCATTTAATCCTCAATCTAATCAGTTACATATTATTAAGCATACAATATTCATTTAATTTCTAATGTTTTATTTCATGCTAAAATTTACAGTCTCTCAAGGTATATACAACACTAACCCACCCCTCCAAATAAACAAAATAACAGCTTTGCTTGCAGAGCTGGAAGGTCTTAATCTTTGACATTATCTTGTCTCAACCGCCTATGTCATGAGCTTATCTTGGGCAGGCCCAAAGGAGCTGCAGACCTAGTCAGGGTCATTTGGACTAGCAGAGATATGTTTACTGCAGCTCCTTCCTTCCAGACGCCTTTGTGCTGTTGCCCTTCTCCAGCTCACTGAACTCCACACACACTGGTAGCGACGCTGCAGGACCTCAGAGGATAACAGCAGCATAATCCCTTTATTTATTTATGCAACAAAAACTGTGATTAAAGCTGAACATGTGCATACAGTACAACATCTAGTGCACATATTCACACACTGCATTTAAATGGATGCTGTTAAACCTGGGAAGCTAATGAGAAGAAGGCACTGGTAAGAAATAAAGGACTATTCAGTAGAGTTCAATGTGTGGTTGCTTTAAGAGCCTCCAGCAGCGAGGTGTCTACCCTGATCTATTTAGCAATGGATGACTTTTTCCACTAGGTGGCAGTGATGTTTTCAGCCACTGACTCATAAGCTTTCACAAACACGTTGAGACTCTGTGATGTTTAATAATGGGTTAATGACCTGTGTGCCAGGTGTTCTGATAAGACGAAAGACTAACAGCTCTGATAATGGGCATGATGCCCAAGCTACACCTGGAATTTAAGAAAACATAGATGCATGACATCATATAAATCACAGTTGATATTTTTGGGGTACTGAAATACCTATCCAAATGTTTAATATTTGCTTGGTTCACATTTTATCTTTGATATCATGGCAGAAAAAGACTGTTAACTTGAAAAGGTGTAAAAAAAAAAAAAAACCTCTAACGTGGGTTGATGTCTTGAGGTAAGCCACTTTGGATGAACAAAGCTGGTTGAATTTGGTGTTTTGCATCCTGGCATAAGAAGCAAGGATGTCTCAAGCTAAAAAAAAACCCAAAACAGCAGCACCATGCAAGACAATAAAACAGGGTAAGAAAACAGATATTTGCCCCCTTTTTTTTAAAAAAAGAAAGAAATCCTTTCTTTAACTTGTTGAGAAAAAGCATGGATTATATACATTTATAAAAAAAAAACATTAAGCAGGCCTTTTTAATTTTCTACCTCTGAGATAAACTCCAGTTTGGTCAGGATACTGGTAAAGACATACGAGTTCTTGTTTGTACATAAAAGTCAGCTGCACACCAGGGTAACCGTCAGCAAAATCCACAAACAGAAGGACAAAAAAAAACCAGTGTAAAGAAATACCTACCTGTCCATGTGGATAAATCAGAAACTTCTTCTGTGCTTTATGGTAGGTGAGCCTGGGCGTGCATCCAGAGGCATCGTTTCAGTGCTCAGGCTAAAAAGCAGGATGAGAGAGACAATGGGTCATTTTTCTTCAAAACCCCTCACCACCCAGTACAGGCAGGACGCTCAGGAGACCAGCATCCTGCCAAAGGCCCCATTGTTCCCCAACCCGCCTGCTTTGCCATGTCTACTGATCGTTTGTTTATTTCATTCAAGATGACTCTTACTACCATCCCATTCATTCACACAGAAATCAGAAGTGACGTAGCTTTGGGAAGCTAAACCCTGTGTTTCTTGATTAAGCAGTGTGATTGTTAGAGGTTCTAGTACACATAAAACAAGAGAATGTACATTTCTTTTAATGTTTTTAACTATTTATTGAAATTTTCTTTTAGGTGTTACAAAAATTGCAATCATCCAATTTTTCATCTTTCTTTAGATGCAAGATTTGGCTTTTCCTTGGCTTGGTGCACTTGTTTGTTAGTGAAAGAAATGTTGGATGACAGGCTTTCCCTTATCTTTCCAGGGCAGGACAAACCCTTTTCTGCACCAAGTTTTACTTATTCCCCATTTTAGCTGTGCCTCAAAACAAGAGTGCTTAAACAATTGAACTCACACAGGTCTTCAAAACAGTTTAAGAAAAAAATAATTGTTCAACACGACTCATTCCAAACTATTCTATTTTGAACTGAAAATATTTTTGTTAAATTAGTTCATTTATTATGGGGAATGAACAGCATATTTGAACAGAGCAGGGAAACAATAGCTTCTCCATTAAATCCTGTAAACCAGTAAACACTGTCAATGAGCAAAATAAAAAATTCTGTGTCTCTCCCTTTGTTATCAAAATTTCCCTAAAAACAAACTGGCTTATCTGGATTATCTGGCTGCTTTATTCATGAACTGGCATGCTAAGATCTGATAGGATGACAGTATGATCAGCTGGTTAATGTGTTTGTTATCCAGTCATCACTGTCTATGTGTGTCAGTTTCATGCAGGTTAGAAAACTAGGCCAGTGGTTCACAGTAAACTCTCCCTGTTTGCAATACCAACAAGGCTTTTCAGTATCAGAGACTGCGAGTCCACCTCTGTGTACAACCTGTCAGGCTGTGAGATGGTGTTTTGATCCAAATCTTATTTTGGTAAAAAGAGAGAGAGAGAGAGAGAGAGAGAGAGAGAGAGAGAGAGAGAGAGAGAGAGAGAGAGAGAGAGAGAGAGAGACGGAGAACTTAAATGTACCAAGAGCTGTTTTTTTTGAAGATTTGTGATCCAATGTTTTTTTTTTTTCAGATTTCATGTTTCAGCCTTAGTGACTTGGTATCTCAGGACCCCCATGTAGAGTTCCTCAGGGTTCCGGAACTCACATACACACCAAGCCAAAAAAACAGACTTTTATGGCATTAAAGACATATTTACAGCCTGGTTAAAAAAAAAAGCAGCCTGGGTCTGAAACACTAATTTCGCTATCAGCACACACTTTACGGGGGTGCATTTTTTTCTAATTCAACGGTTTATTAGATATTAGGATTATGAGTTTGTCCAATCAGAGGCTTAGCTCAGTTCACGTGACTGACAGGCGCCCTATAGCCTATAGCTTTCTTTTTATATACTCCGTGTTCATAGAAAAAAATGAGCTGTGTCACAGTTCGCGGCTGCATCCTCCAAAGGCCACATTTGAAGAACAGTTGTATCACGGTTTGGAAGACTCCTTCAAATGTGGCAAACAAATGTGTCCTACTTTTCCAAGGCCACAGAGGGGGAAACTGATGCATTCTTTGTGTGCCAATTTAAACAAGAAGGCAGACTAGGCAGTCAAGTCACACACTGTTAAATACTCTTCAGTTAAATGGCTGTACAAGTGTAATAATAAAATAACATAAAATAAAAAAGAAGAAGAAGACAAATAAAAAAGGAAAAATAAAATGCTGCCTTCAAACCTGAACTTATCTTAAAATATTGGTGATGGGGGTTAAGTTAACTGACATTAGCAGTGTCTGCCAATCAACCAGCTAGCTACCCATTACTGAGCTACAAGGGTGGTGCCAAGTGGCAGGAACAACCAGTGATGCAAAAAGGAAATCTGTAAACCACATCTTCTCAGTTTAATTAATTTGGGTTGGCTGTAAAGCCAGGGTCCTTCAAAGGATGTCCCTAAACTGGGACAGCTAAAGTGTCTCAATCCACTTTTATGTAAATGACACACAGATGTATCTGCTGTTTGAAGCAAAGAAATACAAAATCTTAAAAATCAGGTTTTGTTGGTCTCAGGAAATGAAAACTTGGATAGTCTTAAATCTAATTTACTGTAACAACCCATTCTTGCCCATTGGTCCTGATTTCCCAGTTTTTTATTAGCTAGACCTTTGCCTTGTAAGGTTGAAACTATCTGCATTGGAAAGATGACCAAGTGAAATTGTTCTGAATTTACTTACATGGAGTTATTAAGGATAAGTATTTCATATTATACTTAGATTGAAAATATATGTTTATCAAAATAAGAAAGAGGCAAAAGTTGTCTTTGCAGAAGAAAGCAGTGCCCACAGACAGGCAAATTATTTAGTCAAGAATGAGTTTGCAGTTTCGGCAAACATGCAATGAAGATAAGTGAGGCTACACCCACGTGAAGCAATCTTATCTGCCTGGCACCAGCACAGACTCTGATCATGGCTTTCAAGGGAACGATACCCGCATAAGGAACTTTGTTTGCAATCTTGTCAGACGTGTTGGCATATCTGTCTTCAGGTAAAAAATTAACCAAAGTTGAAACGGTCTTTCATACGAGAATACACTTTCTCCTGTTGGTTATTACCAAATGCTTTACCAAGTGAATACATTTTTAGTGTTTTATTCTTATGACTGATGTGCACAAAGATATTTCAAGGTAATTTATTGGGTATTTTTGAAAAGAGAAAGGAAATGTGGGGAACAGAGAGACATGCAGCAGAAGGTTGTGACCTGGAGTTGAACCATCAACAGCTGCAATGAGAGCTAAACGAGAAGGCCAGCAGCGCCCCTTGCATGCCTTATCTCATTATTCCTTGTGCATCAAATCATATCTGTCAGCTCACAGTAGAGTGAAATCAAGAGATAATCAGTAATGTCCAACAGCAGTCACTGTATTAGACCTTGGACATCTTTTTGACACTGACAATCAACAATTTAATCACTGTATGTTTGGGGAAAAGCTCAAAAAATGGCAATGGAAGCTAAAGTTTCCAGTGTTTCCGTTGGAAGATTCTTGTAAGGCCATGAGAATCTGTGTTTTTAGATGAGGCAATATCAAAACACATCAAAAGTAGAAGTCAACTGGTTTTCAGTCCTTCTGGATTATTGGAGCAGATATACTGGCTTTTTATCATACAGATCTCCAAAGAAACTGATCTAAAAATGCACTTAACTCAACAACACTCTGTCTCATCAAATGCCCCACCCACATCAATATCTAATTGGCGATAAGAGTAACTGGTTGACTGTTAACTCCTGTAAAAGATGTTGAAAGTTTCAGCTGATAAAATATGTGCTAAAGGAATTTAAACAAAGTTTTTGGAGTATTCTATGCTAAACTGTAATTTTTGAAATATTATCATTTCTACTTTAAATGCATATTGGTTCCAAAGTTTTGACCACTGATCTGGTGAACAAGTGAGAACTGGTATCAGTATTGGTCTCACAAAAACAAATACCAGTCTGCCCTCTAATTCAGGGGTCTGCCCCCTAATCCAGGGGTCTGCAACCTCTGGCTCTGGAGCCTCATGCAGCTCTTCGATTCCTTTGCAGTGGCTCCCCGTAGCTTTAAAAAATGTTATTGAAGAATTTTTACTTTTCTTACAGAGGGTACTGATGATTAACAACAATGACACTAAATACAATCATGATTTAATTTTGGTTGAACTAAATATGCATAGTTTCTTGCAATAAATCATGCCCCTTCTTTTATCAACAACCCACCAACTTTCCTTTTACCTGTTTACCTTTTATCTCTCTTTCTCTCTTTATATAAAGTAAAGTCTGCAGATCTCTGCCCTAATCAAAGGAGTAGGTGAAACATACAACCCATAAGAATAGGTTAACCCATGTAATTTCTTCATAGTTGTGACTATCAGCATTTCAATGAATACACATACAAAGATTTAAATGTTTTTAAATGCTATTGATCACTGAACAACACAAAAAACTTGGAATAACACAGATAAATAATGATGAAGAGGCAGCAATATTGAGTTCATAACAAACTGAAGTCAGTTGTCGTTTTAGTTTCAGAATGATACAACTCTTTCCCACACGCTCACTTCTCTATGAGTTCCTCAGAATCGGCCCCGTCAACTTTTCCAGCAGAGGAAACCCAGGGAGAGGCTGTATTTTATCAGATTTAATATTTTTGAGATTTAAAGATTTAAGATAAAAGAAGATTTAGATATTGTTTCTTTGTTGTTCAACGTTTTTTTTAAGTTGATTATGCAGGGATAAACAATTTGTATGATACTTAAATATCAATAGTTAAAGTAGATATGACCAGAATGAAAGGGTACATAACTAATTCATCTATGTGTGTATATATTTCATGCCACCCCTTAGCCAGTTAGTGTGAAGTGTAAGAGCATTAGTAAGTGAACTTTGGCTTAATGGGCTCTATGAACTGAGAGATTTGAAGGTTGAGTTTGTATAATTAAACAGTAATGGCTTGAATGATAGGTCACTGATTAAACTTGTGTAAAAGCAATGAGAAGAGAATCTCAGTTAAATGTATAAATCTAGTTTCATCCATGTTGTGGAATAAATAAACTCAGTACTGGAAAAAGCAATTCATTACAAAACATTTACAATGTAAATCGAAACACTACCTAGAAATAATAAAAAGTCCTCTGCTGTAATGCAGGAGAGGATTTGATTTGGCAGGGTTGCGATCCGTGGACCTTGCCTTTGAGTGTATTTTTCAAGATAAAAGATAGACCCTGGAATTTTCATGTTTGCACAGAGTTCATTTTCGTTCAACTGCTTAAATTCAGTGACTTTGTTTTGCATGTTTATCTGAGCCTGAAGTAGACATTAGTAAGGTCTGTGAAAGCAGTCACAGATGGTTCAGATTAGGGCCAGATGTGTGTGTGGGAGAGAAGAAGCAAATATTTCAGGACACATCAAAACAGCACTGACAGTCAACAAACGAAGTGTGAGTGTGGGGTGGAAAACTTTCTCTGGTGTGAGACTTCTCAATTGATGGTTTTCAGTTATTATTTCACAGGGAAGCAGCAATTTATATATATTTATGTATATATGATGTCTAAATTAACATTTTTCACCTAAAGAAAAGTTGTAATCTAGACTTTTTATTCCTATGCAGAACACTATATATTTGATTATATTTGATTATATTTGATTTACTGTGTAATTCCTTCCTAAGCGCCTTTAGAAGGCAATAAAATGGGAGAGATTCACTCCTACAACAGGATTAATGGTTGATAACAACAGTTACTTTTAATCAAGAAGTACGAAGAAACAGTTTTTCAAAAACAGTGATACATAATGTCATAAATTAGCATGTTACAAAGCATATATGTACATTTACAGGTAAAACCATACAATCATGGTCTAATTGTCAGCTGGGAAATTACACGGGGAGGCAACAACTAATTATCTTTTGTAAAACCAGCAATAACTAATTTATCATGGCAGCCGAGAAAGCTTGAGGCCACTAAAACAAAGTGTCAGGAAGTGAGCATATACACTGTAAATCAGTGAAGTAAGAGTTTCTGAAAAGACGAGCACAGATAAAACCTAACCATTAATTTTAAGTGAAACCACTTCAGTAGCATTTTATTTATGCACGTCAAAAACACACTTCCGTATCATGCAACAAGTGCTACTGAAGCTGTAATACTACCAAAATAGTGTTTTTTGTATCTTCAGAATAAAAAAAATGACTTCATTAAATAAATCAACTGAACATTCACTCAGAGCAAAGTGCTTTCATATCATTTGAAGCTGCGCTTTTGTGTAATGTAAATATTTTTCTCTGGTCATGTTTCTAGTTTGCAATGATTGCTTCATAATCTGAGTCTGTATTGAAACTGAACATCATTTTGGGGTTGCATGGATCCAAAACCCCATCGCCTGAAGTCAATTTCAGGTATCTTCTCATCAGGATTCTTCAGCTCAAACTCAAAGTAGACCAACATAAGGAAGACAAACTGTTTGAGCTCATTGGTGGCAAAGAAGCGCCCCGGGCACATAGAAACGCCGGCACCCCAGGGCATGTTGTAGAACTTCACCTTCTTTCCTGCTTTGTAAAAGTCTGTTTTCTTTGTGCCGTCTGGGTTGAGGAAGCGGTTGTATTTGAATGACTGTGGGTCAGGGTGGATTTCTGGGTCAATCTGAACAGAAATGTAAGGAAAGAGTGCAACTCTGTCGCCCTTGCGAACAGAGTACTCACAGCCGTCAGCCATCTTGATGGTCATATCCTGGAGTACCGCTCTGGTCAGGAGGGGCGCAGCGGTCAGTCGCAGGGTTTCTTCCACAGCGCTGTCCAGGATCGGTGTTTTCGTTAGCATCTCACGTGTCAGGTCAAGTAAAGGACCACCACGTTTGACTTCCTGCCCAGACTCCTTCACTACCTTATCCACCTCTTCCTTCACTGCTGCCATCGCTTCTGGGTGTTTCATGAGAAAGAGGAGCAGCCAGAACGCAGATGGACCAGTGTTTCCTTGAGAAGCCCACAGAAGCACGAACATATACCTGTCCATCATTGACTCACTCTCACCCAACCCCTCCTTGGCCTGCTGCACATCCCACACCCAGCGACTGATGTTGTCCTTGATCTTCAGTTTCTGCACTGACAGAGTGTTCCAGAAGTATCCCAGAAGTCTCTCTGCTTCCATCCTTCCACTTGGGGTCAGGACGCCATAAGCCAAGTTTGGAAATAGTTGGTCATATTTACGGAACTCGTAAAATAGCGCTTCAGATTCAGCTCTGTCTTTTTCTTTAGCTTTCTTCTCACCTCCCTCTGACTTGTGTGGCCAATTACCATACAAAGACAAGTAACCAGCCCTAAAAACAATATTGTAACTGTACATAAACAATCCATCTTCTATCCAGGGTTTTTGGTCTGTAGCTGAATCCATTGTGTTCAACATCAGGTTCTGCAGATTACTCATCATAGCTTGTGTCATCACCTCCAGGCCGTCTCCTTTAAGGTGCTTGTTGCTGGAACTCTGAAGAATGGTGTGGTCCGACTTGTCAGCTTTGTAACCGAACACCCTCTTCACCAGATGCATGGCAAACTCATTAAAGTCCAGCTTTTCTCGACTTTCCTTCACAAGTGCCCCAAAAGACTGAGGGTCCTGAAAGAACGTGATGTAAAACCCTCCCAGCTGTATGGTGAAAACATCGCCATGCTTTTCCATCATCCTCCCCAGGAACTTCAGTGTGTTCCTGCGAAACTCCAACACATGGCCCAACCAAGGGATAAGCCCCTTATCCAGAGGAGGCTCTCCTGGTCTACGTTGTCGAAACACCCCAAGGAGGTAAAGCCCTCCAATTAGAGCAGCAAGAAATGCCAGAAGGATTGGCAGCAGCCCCATGTCTGATCTCTCTCTGAACCACACAAGAGTTTAGAGTTAAGGTCCAAATCCAGCATGATAAAGACTGTTTTGCTCCTCCCTTCCTTTCACTGGGTAGCATTCCAGGAATGACTCAACCCACTTCCATTTAAAGAAGCTATCACACATGTTAACCATAGCATTTACATGGCTTACTTAAAATAATCAAATAACAAAAAAGGTTATGTGAGATAACTTGCTTTCTGAGGAGTTATGTGTCATTTATTTAAAACCTTTCTGTAAGTGTATTTAAACAAATGGTGTGGGGAAAAAAAAGTCTGATTCATGATCTTTGAGCAGTGCAGTTACAGATTGTGCTGACAAAGCTTTTGCTGAGTATCAGTTTGGTGGAAATTCTTCACTTTTTGAGCATGAACAGAGAGGATGCACACGACGTCAGTGAGCAGAGGTAATCCAGTCAGAAGGTCGGGCAGACATGGGTGAGCAATGTTTTCAGTGTCAAGGTGACAGTTTTACAAAGTTCCTGATAAGGAAAGCAGACTACATGGCAACTGTATCATCAACTGAAAGATCAATATGCACTTTAAAGATTGGCAAGTGACATAGTTCTACTATCAGACAGCTATCAGTCTGTTTCCTGTACTTCCTTTCTTAAGTCTTTTTTTCCCCCTTTTTTTTGGAGGGGGGGGGGGGGGGTATTTTTGCATTTTCAGATGAAATAGTTGAAGAGAGACAGGAAATGCAGGGAGTGCAGAGTGGGGGAAGAAATGCAGCAAATGGTCATGGCTGGAGGTCGAACCAGCAACCACTGTGAGAAGGACTACAGCCTCTGTTCACAGGGCACAGGCTTCAACTGCCTGCCAACAACACCCTGTCATTGTTTTTAAGGCAAAAAAGACCAGCATAAAGGCATCTAATCTTTAAAAATCCAAATTCCAGTTCAGTGAAATAACTGTGTAAATTACAATTATTATTATTACAAACTACAGACCAAATTTATGAAACATGGCAATAGATTATTTATTGTTGTTTTTGGAGACCATATCAATTAGCAACATGACCTCATAAACTTAATCTTAGACTTGTTGTGTAATTAAACAAGTCCAATGACCTTTATTTTATGAAATGTCCTTGATCACTACTGAGTTTGATACCTCTTTAGCACAGACAGGCATACTGAGTATTTGAGAGTCATTTTTACTTTTCAGCAGCATTGTCAGCACTCTCTCTTTTTTTCTTTTTTGTCCAACAGCTGTATGACACTAATGCACAAAAATATATATGCATTTAATATTATTAGAGAAAACATAATTGTGTTTTATTTGGGTATTAGCAGTTCTTAATTCACCACATTGTCTTTATGTGCAATATTTCAAATTAAAAGAGGAAATCAAATATTAACACATCAGCAAATATCTATTTTCTTAAGTCTTCACAGAGGAGAGTCCACTGCTGGTTTTCCAGTTTTGTCCAGTTGTATAAGTGGACCAATAGCACCACCTTCTGGATTACACAGTAAATAACTACTTGAAAAGCAGCTCTGGAGACATGAAAGCAGGATGTTGATGTTTTAGCTCAGCTGTTTAAACAACTGATTTTCATGTATGACTCATAGATGGTTCTCTTTTAATCCAAAATGTTGTGCTTTGTTACTTTTACTTGTCTCTGTGTATTTCAGTCTCAAACTTTGTGATTTTATAGCCGTCTTTCTTGGCCAGGTCTCCCTCAAAAAGAGGTTTTTAATCTCAGTGGGACCAACCCAGGTAAAATAAAATAAAATAAAATAAAATAAAATAAAATAAAATAAAATAAAATAAAATAAAATAAAAAAAACAAAGATAACAGATTAAACTCAGGTGTATCAGATATTAATTATAGTCTAAAGTCTTGGTTTCCTGCATCATTTTGATCTCAAATGTAAACTAAGGGGACACACCCACCCTTGAAAAACAGACCCAGATCAACACTTTGGTGATATTTTAGAGGGTAGAATTCTCCTAGTTTCAGAGGTGTGGCCACTGGACTGAAAAATACGGCTCAACTGGATATTTCACATTTCCCCTGCTCCAGAGTCCAGCTGCTTGGCAATAAAAACCCGTTTTGTAAAGCTCAGGATGCACAGTTGATATGCTGATGATATTCCCGGGGGAAGTTTGCTACATTGTACTCTCACAGGTCAAATCAGGTCATAGGACGGGAAATTCGGTGCTTGAAACAAACAATTCCCAACCATGCTGCTTGACTATGCTCAGATAAAAGTGTACTGCTGTGAAGATAAGTGACAATCTTTTTAGGCATAAAGTACATCCTTACTTAAATTTGTGTCATTTTGATCCTAAAATTGCTGTGTAAATAAATAAATAAATAAATAAATAAATAAATAAATAAATGTTACATAATCACATGCAATGAACTAACAGTTGTTATCCCACCTCCCTCTACAGGGAGAAGTGTTTGTTATTTACAGTAATACTGCAAGACCCTAGCCTGTATAAATGGGGCTGTTTTATTAGTAACAGTTATTTAATGAAAAATGTCACTTCCTTGGCTGTACAGGAGTCCTAGTAAAGAGTTGCCAAAGCTAAGCTACCATTCATTTGTTAGCTGATACTTTTTGATTCTTTTTTCTCCATCATAAGATAGTACAGTATAATATATTAGAACAAATAACACTCTAAAATAAAAAGAGAATGTATTAATCAAATGTTATTCTTAAAAAGATGCTTGAAAGGATAATTAAAGCCCGTTGTTTCCTCTTTATTCGTCCTGGTCTTTGATCACCAGTCCAACGGGGCCTGTTACAAGATCAGGGGGAACAGAGACTACTTAATTGCATTTATGAAATGCCATGTGCTCGTATGCCTTCAGGTCTTTTTTAAATTTATTTTTTTTTTAACTCTGAAATTTAAACAGAGGTTCTTGAAAAAACATGATTTGCTGTTTTAAGAAACAGAAGCGAAATTAGCTCTTGCCTCATGACACAGAAACACTTTCAACATAAGAAGGTAAACAATTGTTGGGTTTTGGCCAATCATTTACACAGGAACAGTGCTTTAGAGAATTTAGAAACCCAAAGTTCTAGGGAAAAAGGTTCTACGAAGATTTTTTGACAAAAAAAAATGGCTGACTACAGAGCTGTGTTTGTGCTGCTAACACTACCGAGTTAGTTAAGATTTCTAGCATTTATTTTTTTATGAACTGCTTGTCCTGTTTCTTTTTTACTTTATGTGAACATGAATTTATTTGTAATATCAAGATATGACTCTTCTGTGTTTCATAGGGCTTTTATTGTGATAACAATGACTGATTCATTATGGTTTCTGCTTAGAATAGTTCTGTTTTATCATGCATCCGTGGGTGCAGTGACAAACTGTTTTGTCATTGGGTACTGGAAGTGATTTTGAGCCCATGAAGTGATTTCCATTACAGCCATGTTTGTTTTTAAATGTTAAACTATATGTTCTCAGTCACTCGCCGAGAAACTAACTTATTTAGTTGGATAATGTTGAGGTCTGTAATTCGACGACATTATTCTCACGTGAGAGCATCACGTTGCAGAAACGTGCAGCCACGGGCGCCCGGGGTATGAGCACCCTGTTACGTCTTATCAGAGATCAACGTAAAGAGCAAGAGGATTCCCTCTTCAGTGTTTCAGAGAGGCTTGTCACGGCTCATTATAACACGCCATGAACGGCTTCATGGCCGGAAGTAAGAGCTAGCATTTGGTTACTATCTTTGATTGTATAAGGGGGTTGTACCCATTGATGCTGCGTTGGTGAAACATCGGATTCACCAATGTCTCCAACATTTGCCCCATAGTATAAAAACGCTGCAGCCTTGCCCCAAATAAGAATTATCTCGTATTATTTTACACTCCTTAGTTACATAGATATTACCAAAAAAATAAATCAACAAAATTTAAGACCTTGACTTGTAAATTTGGATTTCAACAGTGACTTGTTTTGTAGCATTTTCTTCTAGAACTCGAACGTAACACTTTGTGACGTCAGATCTGCGTGCGTGCAGTGATAGTTACATCACGCAGTAGCCGGCTATTTCCTTCATTCAGTGCGTGTGATCTGTGGCTCGTAAGACTCATTAAAACCTCCTCTGGATAACTTTTCATTCGGCGATTTAGACAGCAACTCACTGTTACACAGGTAAGAAACACTCCAGCATCTGTTGCGCAATTTAAGCATCATATTAGCCGTTATAACCAAAGCTTCTCGCGTTTCACTACAATGTCCCCAGTTGTGTTTCTGTAATTTAACCCTTTGAACAAAATGTACCTACGCCATTAAAACATACAGTAACTTAGCATCGCTCAAAGAATTAATCATTCAAATGACCAAAATCGTACTGTTCAAAGTTACATAGGCCTAGAAAGGGGTGTGACTCCTCTCTGTCCTTCATACGTAACCTCTGAGTAGTCCATGTGGTTCTGTTAACATTAACTTTCATAAACTGTGGTCAAATTTCAAATAATAATCACCAACATTTCGTATGGGTATATTTATTAAAGCATATCTTTCACCGTGATACAAGTTCTCCATGACTATTTTTCTTAACATCCTCACAGTGACTGAGTTAGCATGCTATGTTTAGGTAACACCAACGATGAATCACTCCTTGAATGTTTCATTTCTATTCCTTTTTTTTAGGCAAAATGTCAGATTACGAAGAAAATGAGTCCAAGTTCATTCGAAAAGCAAAGGAAAATCCATTCGTTCCCGTGGGTAAGTACATATTGTGCTCTACATGTTACATCACTAGTCACTTAAGAAACTAAGTTGTGTTTAAAAGTCAGATGTCAATGAAATGTCCATGTGTTTGTAAACAGTTTGTCACACTCATTATGTTTTAGTTTGTCTGCTATAAAAACTGATCCATCTTTTTGTTCCCCTGTAGGAATGGCTGGATTCTTTGCCATTGTTGGATACAGACTGCTGAAAATGAAAAACCGGGGTGAAACGAAAATGTCAGTTCACCTGATTCACATGCGTGTAGCTGCCCAAGGCTTTGTGGTTGGAGCCATGACTCTTGGTATGTAACACATATCAGAACTGAATTTTGTTTCATTGATTCAGTTCATGTAGAAATGCCTTTACTTCCACCTTTGGTTTGGTGTAGTTTTTTTCTGTTATTTTTTATCATGAAATCATAAGGTCCACTGAACTTTGCACCTGAAGTTTTTAAGTAGATCTACAGGCTGTCACGTAACTTAACTCCTGTTTCTTGTCTGTTTTCAGGGGTCATTTATACAATGTACAGAGACTACATTGTCAAACCCAGAGAACAGCAGAAAGCAGTGGAACACAAGTGAACATAGACTTTTGAGCTGATACTTAATCTCCCTTAATATTACCTCATATTAAGGTGTGTAAAAGTTTTTATTTTTAGAGATGTGTCATCATTTTTGTATGCACACGTCCCTTCAGAACCTCACCCCCACTGTAAATATTTATAACTTATTGATTACAGCTCCTATCTTTAATTACATAAATAGATAGCACCAGATGGTCACGCCATCACTTCTGTAATGAAAATGAGGTATAAAGATCTGGGTGGTTTTTAATATGGTTGAACTTTTTGTGTGATGCCAACCTCAACTGCTATTTCTGTGTCAGAGTTTTATTGCCTTTTTATTTGAATGAGTAGATGTGTGAATAAATACAAGTGTAAAACAGTATGAGTAAGACCATAAAAAGCTATTGCAATTAGTTTGACCGTTTCTGTTGTATTCTTTCATTAACTAATTTAGGTCTTTTATTGCCAAATTTAAAAAAAAAAATTGCACCTTAAGCATTTTTTAAAAATGAGCATGTCTTTACATCGGTGGACAGGATAATGAGAGATTGGATAGCTTGTGGTCACCCAGTGAACAACTCTGAGTGAAAGTAATCAGAATCTCTAAACATTAAAGACTATTTGTCCAGATAAAGCAAGTCTTTCAGTCAACGTTGTTTTACAAATTTATTTTAAAGGCCATGTCCTCTTACATATTCTTATCATTTTGTTGTGATGCACCAGGGTCCAATCTTTCATTACAGTAGCTTTTAATTTAATTTTCTTGTGCAAGCCGAAGTACCCTATTGTGTTTGCCCACAAACAGTGCACAATAAATATCATACTGTGTGGAAAACCATGTAATATGTTTTAAGTTATTCAAGAAGTTGAGTTGAATTGTGTGCAAATAGAATATTTTTCAAAGGTTTTAATTTTTTTGAATTAAAATAACCTGTCTTGTCATTCTATACTGGTGTTGTGTAAACTTTTTTAAACTTGAGCTGGACCCTCACAAAAGCTGAGATGCATTTTTTAGTTTTATTTATGGTCACCTCATACTAACTAAACCTGATTCAGAATTGATCAGTTTTGTCTGTAAGTCAAAACTCTGCATCTATCAGAACTTTGTAGACACATGTTCAAAAGTGCTGTAGAAATAAAGTTTTAACTATGACAGGCCTCATCAAGAGGTTAATTCCATTTTTAATTCTGTGTTTCTTACATACTAACATTTAAGACGGCGAATTTTGTTCTTGTTTGGAAGCTTAGACTTTGTGCTTACATCACCAAGGAGGAAAAGTCCAACCAATAAAAGGTTTTGAAACATTTCACCACCACTCCCTTCAAATTAGACTTATCTGCTTCCCTCACTGTGTACTGTCCCATCCCCAGATCTGATTTAAACAGGAAATGATTTACCACATTACAGAAACCACATCGCACTTCAAGGGTTGTGTCACCTGACTTTGGCAATAGCAGGCCTACTGCTCATCAGTTTGATGTCAAGGTAGTGTGAAATCCAGGAAACAATCTGCAATTACTATTTGGCAACTGAAATGATAGAATCAGAGGGCAATGCTGACACGTACAGGTTCTGTCTGTTTAAATGTGGGCACTGTATAACAAAACGACAGCCTTGGCGGTCTCTTACCTTAAGTCCTGGCTTCAAGATGTACTTCACAGCTTCCATCGAAGTTTCTGTAAAATGTCAAACATCTTGTTTGTTTTTAGACATCATAAATATTATGGATAAAAAAGCCTGCTGGTATATAACAATGGTTAAACAACATATTCCATTGTTCAACATGCCAAATGGGTCAAAAAATTAACTTACTTTCAACCCTTTATCGATGACCAATTGGCTGTTCAGCGATGTATGTCTCCCTCTCGTGGTCGTAGCACAAAAAAGGATCAGGGCTTATCTTTAGCTGAAACACTGATTCTTTATCCAAAATAAGTCATCTAACACCTTTTCCTACTAACATGTACTCGGGAAACGGGTAAAATTAAAGGTTCACGAACTTTACGCTATCCAGTGGAATGTACCTGTTTGCTAACATCACTTCGTAGTTTTTTCCACCATATTTAATTCTGTGAATTACTTTGGAGAAAATGGAAAACGGTTGAGAGCACACATACCACAGTTTAATTTAAGCTGTTAGCAGGTTTATAATTGAATAAACTTGTCTTTGTATTTTGACAAACGTAAGTGCAGGGGTAGGGCCCTCCAATTCCCATGGCTCTCATGTTTCTCCCGCGAGATTTCTCCCGAGTAACGAGTCTACCGTCGCCAAGGATACAGCAATGTCGCAGTCGCAATAAGAGAGTTTCAAAAACAGCATCCACTTAGTTTACAGGGGCACCACTCGGATAAATACAAGGTGAGCTTTTGTAAACTTTTAAATAAAATAAAATCTTGTGATTTAGTAAGGATTTAGAAAATACCAGGAAAGACTTTTGAGAGACGTTGTCACTGAAGGGGAAAGAGTAGCAAAAGAAAATCAAGTGCCGTAAAATGTTCACTGCATTTCTACAGTCATGTATAGGGAAATGTGTTGTTCCAGTAAATAAAATCTGTAATGAAATCAGTCCCGACTTTTTTCTTTTCTTTTCTTTTCTTTTTCTCTTTTTTTCAGCTTTTTTTCCGTCTCCATATCTTTACTTTCTCCTTGCACCATACATCATGGAGCTTGAAGATGAACTGGAGGACTTGAAGCTTCAGTTTCAAGAGTTACAAAAACAGCAGGAGAAAAGGCAACAGGAGAGAAAAAAAGATAAAGAGAAGGACACGCTTATTGACACCTTTCCACTATATAATTTGGATCTAACAGAGCCAGGAAATCAGCCAGAGTCTCTTAAAAACCGGTGAGTAAAAGACAAACTGTTAAGTGACTCAATTAATTTGACTTTTAGAAAATAGTGATTTTGGCTATTTTATTACAGTATGAATCGGTTACATTAGTAACTCTGCACGGTTGGAATCTCAACATTAAGTGTTTTATAATATCTTCATTGCAGGCTGCTACAAAATGAGAATGAAAATTTGCTGGACCAGCTGAGGGCTCTCAAGGATGAAAATGGTCGGCTCATGAAACTTCTCAGTGAAAAGGATTTTGAAGATAAACACTTGCAGCAGAAAAGAGAAGAAATGAGACTAGCTTTTGCAGGTACATTGCCCTAACTTTCTCTTATTTTGCACCACAGGGATGTAATATTAACACCAAAGCTTTCACATAACTCATCCTTATGTCCACTTAGGCCCATCAGGCGTGGCAGTTGATATAGCAGCTGCCAAGATTGTTGAGCTTTCAAAGAAGAATAAAGAGCTGACGGTTGAAATACATAGAGAAAAGATCAAACACAGGAACGAAATTCAAGAACTCCAGCAGAAGGTAAAGTTCAGTGTTGGTTGTGTTATTTAATGTCATTATCTAGATGGTTATTTATTCTATCAATTCTTGATGAAAAGATTTGTCTTCATTCACAGTCTTTAAATATGAATTTAAATAATAACTTGTTAATAATTATTTATAACAAATGCTTTTTTCCTTTAGCTGAAGGATGCTGAAACGAACCCTCAATCTGTGCAAACAACAGATAAAAAGTCACGGAGTAAGAGTTTATCCGCAGACTGTGAGGTAAAAAAAAATAGAACCAACTCAAAAGTAAAGCTCTTTTTTTCTTTCTAACTTTAGTGTTTACATCTCAGTAATAAACATTATTTATTCTTTTACAAAAGCAGGAAGATACGTCGGTGAGCTCTCTACAGGAAAAACTAGCTGCTGCCCAGCTGACAGTTGTCGAATATCGCAATCAGGTTCAATTTGTTAAACAGGAGTTGAAAGTGGCTCAGAAGGTATTCTTCTATCTTATTTTTTCATCTGCTTAATTATAACATCACCCATCGAAGCCCTTATAGTTAGCTTTGGAGAAACCAGAAAGGATTTTTGGATTTGACAATATTCACTGACAACAAGGCCACATCAATTTATCTCTGCTTTTAATTCCTCCATAATAAAATGATTTGATAAGACTTATTACAATCCTACATAACAAATGCTTTTTTTCTGACAAAGATTCGAAATTATTGGTTGCTATATGGATGGGCAAATAATAATAACAAATATAACAAAAATGTTTTCTAAATCAAATTAAATATTTTTTTTCTGTTGATAAATATTAACTGTTGCTTCTGCTCTAGGTTTTGATCAGTGAAGTTGGTGAGAAGGTCAGTTTCCAGCAACTGCTTAGTAGTCCGGGGAGCTTTAGAGGCCGTTCTCAGAAGATTCTGGCTCTTCAGAAAAAGGTAGGCAAATTACAAATTTAAAAAAAACAACCTGTAATTTATGATTTAACATTATGTATTATTCATTTGAAAGATTCAGCGCAACAATTGAACATTACCAAAACTGACAATCGTGCAACAGGTGCGAGAACTTGAGCAGCAGCTTAAGCAGTCATCCCAGCAATGGCCGCAGAGTGTCCTGAGTGCAGAGGAGGAAGATTTAAGCATGGAGGCCTTTCGGAAAACCCTTCCTCAAGACAGAAACATCAGCTACATCCGTGCCATACAGAAGGAGAAAAGAGAAGCATTTGAAGTGAGTATACATTGAGTGTTAACAAATTGAAATTTGAATTTTTTATTTTTTATTTACTAAGGCTCTCTTTCCACTCAGAGAATCTCAGCAGACTATGAGGTTCTCCTGAAAGAACACGAAGAGTTGAAGAAAAAGCTTGAAGCTTCAAAATCCAGGAACAAAACTCTGACTGTTGAAATGAAAACTCTGAAGGTCCAGATTTCCAACCTTTTTGAGAAGAGCAAACATGATGATGAGTTTGTGGCTGCTCTGCTGGTAAGGCATTATTCCAAACTCTATAATATGTATATACATGCAGTTGCACATATTTATGTCAGTCAAACTTTTTTTTATTTTATTTTTTTTTGGAAAGGCAGAAATGTTTTTACTATAATTACAAGTTCATATGAGCTACAAGAGACACAAAGATTGGATTATCTGTAAGTGCCTCACACTTTACCTTACCCTCTGTCAGAAGCAGCAGAACCAGATGCAGGAGGTGCTGAAACGGCTCAGCCAACAGCAGAACATACACAGCAAAGACACCAAGCTAACTCCGAGACCACAACATAGCCACGAGTCTCCAGAGCACAGTACTCTCATTAAAAAACTGAAGGAGGTGGTTGCTTTAAAAGATGCCAAGATAAAAGAGCTAGAGGAGGAAATCCAGCAGCTCCCTGCAAAGGTAATTTAAAAACACCTATATGACGTGTGAAATGCACTGCATCCCTCACATGTTGTAATGTGTGTGGCTGTTGCAGAAAGATGGTGGTGAAAGACAACCCAGCCCCAGGAATACAGATGACAGTTCAGGCTTTCTTCCAGAAGATGGAGACATTTACAAGAAGACGACATCATCAGTGTATGTGTTTTAATGAGGATATGCTGAATAACATAGAACAGTGGTTCTCAAACTTTTTACACTAAGCACCACCTCAGATAGTACTTGACTCTCCAAGTACCACCATGATGACTGATATTAATCAAATAGAGCAGACAGCCTGAGTATTCAGCTAAATCTATGCACAGTTTAATAATGAGGTGGTGGTGGTGGTGGTGGGGGGGGGGGGGGGGGATTTTCAGTAACTATTTTGATTATTTAAAACAATAGAAACACACAGTTTGAATTAACACCATGCTTAAATGTAAGACACTAAAAAACTGTACCACAAAAATGACTCCATTCAAATGTATCGCACCTAAAAGTTAAATAAAAAATTGTACTGAAATAGATCTACAAATAACTATACATAAATCCAAATTATATGTAGTTGGAGTGATATTTCCTAACAGACTTATACCGTTTACTGCTGCTGGCAGATGCTCTGTTACCTGACTGATCCACCTTTTTCCTGACAACCCATAGTTTGTCACGATTCCCGGTTGAACGTTTTGTTTACGTCGCCATGGAAACCACAAAGCTTATGATGTTTGCTTAGCTTTCATACTCGCTCTAATGACCAGCTTTAAAAAGCAAGAAAGCGACAAAATGAACAAAAATCGGAGGTGGAGTAATAGTGTGGATGGTTTTTTTTTTTTAAAAATGTACACTAAGCCCTGTCTACCTTTAATGATTTCACGCGAGTTGTTTTGTTTTGAGTTGTTCAAGCGAGTTGCCGGCGGCAGCAACCAGAAGTTGATAACTGCAGGTGGAAGTCAACATCCATCGGCTTCTTAAGAAACAGGTGGATAACTGTAATAAAGGAAGCTCAAAGTCCACGTCATATCCAAGACGGCCCTGTCCAACGATTGGCTTCATTTGACTGTATCAGGAACAGACGGGTGACGTAGCAGAGACTAGGTCCATACCGTTCACAGTAATAATCAGTATTAGCTTTATTTACAAAACTGCAACAATGTACATTAAGACTCGAACAAATGTATTTCATACGTACACTTACTGCAATCTTATATATTTGATGGTATTACATGTTTTAAATTTAAATTTATTTTATTTAATATTTAATTCTATGATTCCTCCGTGTACCACTAGTGGGAGCCTGAGTACCAGTAGTGGTACTCGTACCACATTTTGAGAAAGATTGACAGAATATATGTGGTGTTTGTTTTCATGGAATAATTAACTGAAAGTCAGTAAGCCATTATCTTGTAGACTCAGCTCTAACCATCATAAAGACTGAACATCTTGTCTGTTAACTCACTGATTTACAAGCAGGAAAATAGTTTGTTTTTGTCAGGAGGATTACTGTAATCAGGCTGTTCACATAGTTTGAAAACAACAGCTGTGAGGATAGTGAAATTTAGATTTAAATTTTAATCCGCTTCTTTTCTTTTCTTTTTTTCCCAATGTTTTTTGTTTTATTTTGTTTTGTTTTTTTGTTTTGTTTTGTTTTAGATCCATCTCTAAATTTGGTCATAAATTAGTTCTGCCTCCTGTTGGGAGCAGTACAGACTTCAAGTAAGTGGAAAACTGACACTGAACATTCAGCTCTCTTTTCAATACATCTGTCTCATATGTACCAGTGTGCTTCTGTGTAATGACTTGATGGCGTTGGTTATGTTTAATGTTTGATTCTCTCTTCTCAGGAGTACAAGCTCTTTAAAATGTCTTCAGAGTGAGCGCACTGATAACCCATAATTAAGAATATGATACACTTTGTGCAGAGAGGGACAGACTGGTTAACACTATACACACAAAGTAAGATTTCTTTCTTTCTTTCTTTTTCTTTCTTTCTTTCTTTTTTTCTTTCTTTCTTTCTTTCTCAGTTTTAATTCTCTAATTGTGACATGTTAAAATACTTATATTACATATGTTCTAAATATTAGTATACTACTTTTAGAGATTGAATACACTGCTTTATGAGACCTGTATGATTATTACTCAAGTTTATTGACTTCATTTTTGTGTATCAGGGCAAAATAATGTCTGATAAATATGAAGATAAACATAGGGCCTTTTTTGTTCTCAAAATGTACCTGAAAAGTGAATTTTTTTTGTTCACGCAGATTAATGTTGATTTTTACAGGCTGCGTTCAAACAAAATTTTGTTGCTAACTGTTCTATCTGCCCACAGTGTGTTGGGGAAAAAGTGCTTTTGTCTTCTCTGCCCCTTCTACATGGAAACTATTGCAAAAGGACTTGAAACTAACAGACCATATCTCATTAAATGACTTCAAATCCAGACTAAGAGCACTTGAGACAGCCTCCTTAATCTGTAACCGTTTTATCTAATTTTTATGTCATTTTAATTGTGTTAAAACTTCACTTTTTGCTGCTATGTGTGTCATTTTAATTGTGTTGAAACTGAAACTGTAACTTATGCTGCCTCTTGGCCAGGACTCCCCTAAAAAAGAGGTTTTTGATCTCAATGGGACAGTCCTGGTTTAATAAATAAATAAATATTTTTCTAAGTACTTATTGTGAATGAAGGATTATTCATTTTACAATCAGGGCTGTCTCAAACTCAGACCTTTATAGTAATATATAAATAAAAATACAAATCACTATTATTAACAAATTAATATACAAATAAGGAAACAAATAAAAGTAGCCTACTGCGTGTGCTTGTTGAAATGTACATAACAAAGTCCCCTTCAGGAGCTGCGTGTTTCCCCTCTTTTCTGTTCACTTCATTCTGACCCGTAAAGGTCAGGGGTCACACTTTGCTTTAATGTCTAGTCTAGTGACCTTTCACCTCAAGATGATCTTGCATAATGCCCAATTCTTATCAGTCTATGGCAGCACATTCTTAAACATTCTTAAACATTTTAACAGTTTTTATTGTATTTATTACATTTTTTTATGTTATGAATAACCTTATAATTCTTATGACCTGTAAAAATACTGTAAAAAAAAACCCAAACAATATTTACATTACTATGAGACAGTTACTTTGGCAAATGCAAGATTTTTTCTGTTTTATTTAGAAGGAAATTATTAAATCTCACCATCAGTGTTATCAGTCTGTCACCATCAAGAAGAATGTCTTTATTAAACTCATTAGTAACTAAAAAGGGACCTTGACTCTCCCAGGGACCTGGAGATGAAACAGAAGCTTTTGGAGGCTGAACAGAAGTACCAAGAGGTGCACCACTGGCTCGTGACCCTGGAGCAACAGCTGGAGAGGACAAAATAAGATCCAAGAGACTCGTACCTCAAAGCCATATGACAGCATGATTTAACAGTTTCAAACAGTTCAATGTTATTAAAAAGCCTCACTCGTGAATTTCTCACTTGTCTGTCTTGTCTGTGGCAATGACAACTTTGTCCCTCGGGAGCAGTGTCACACAGAGCGGGTTGGCAGGAGTCTCTGATCAACATTGAATGTCCAAAGACAACCAAGGCTGCTGAACATTTCATCTCCATCTTTTCAACGCCTTGGACTGGTTCTGAAAATGAGGAAAACTCCCCAGTTTTTCCAAGGGTTAAAGGGTTTCGCCAGACCACAGGAATAATGATACATGTCAGTGGTCACTCTGCCTACAGACAGAGCTCACTCTGACCCTCATGTCTGGGCTGCACAGAAATACTCATCCTCATATAGACGTTGTACTCTGGCTGTCCAGTGAGCTGGAGTAAACAGAGGAGCTGAGGGCGCTGCTAAAGAGCCCTCTCTACTGTGACCTGCGGCTCGGCTGTGACGTGATGAGACAAGTCAAGCGTGATTTTTTTTTTTCTTGCAGCCTCTGTGACAGCCCAGACAAGACACTAACCAGGGGATTGGGCTGGTTCCTGCTCAGCCTCACGTCCAGCTGAGCCCTACCTTCTCCTGTCACAGTGACACACAGCAGGCAACAGGAAACAGGCTCCCCTTTCCTGCCACATGAACATCATATAGATCCCCCCAAAGAGCATTTGTGATGGTTACTTCGTGCATTTGCTGACCTTGGTTTAACCACTTAAGTGCCTTTTACAGCAGCAGTTTCAACTGAACCCTGATGGCAATTGTTCCTACTGTTGCTCGAGTATTTGATGATGACAGGATGTCTCCCTGTGCTTTTATTTATTTCCTTTTGCTGCTTTATAAATGTCACTGTCTGTTTTGATTTAATCTTTAGATGTCGTCTGCCACCGGGACCCTGGAGTGTATGACAGGTAAAAAGAGCAACAATGACTGTTTTTTTTTTTAAAGAATTTTGTTGATTCATCCATCATCTGGTTTTATAACAAAAGCTTTGAATATTTTATAAACCTTCCTGGCTATAACCATCACAAAAATGTTGTTTTTTAGGTTCCAGATGGTTGCTGTAAATCTCTGACAGGCCAATCCAAACAGTAAAAACCTCAGCAAAGGTCCCCAAACTTTTACTATTCCTTTTTTTTAATATTACTGCTAATCATTTCTGACTTGAAACCAGCTATGTGGGAATAGTGGTTGTGAACGAATCCGGAGTCAAGCTGCACAAACTCCCACTGTAGTCCTCCACACACTCCCCAGAGCATGTCACATGTATGTACAGTGTGTGATCTTGGCTTCTTAATCCAGAGGTTGTCTGGATATGCATAGCCTCTACATTTACACTAACATCCGAGTTCTTTTTTTTTTTCTTCCAATGTAGCCAAAGGGATTTCAGCAGAAACCCTCCCCTCCTCTCCCCTCCACATTACGCTTAATTTAAAACCATGGCTGGGTTAGTGTGCTCCTTCAAATACCGCACTATTTCTTCCAGGACCCTGTGGGAGATTGGCAGGTCCCCATTGGACTGAGCGAGAAAAGTGCCACAAGACAAAAATATCAGAGTTTGGATGTGATGAAGAAAGCCTTTATGCTCAGGGTAACAAAAAACAGCTTGTGTTGAATACCTCCTGGATAGACGGTGAGGCTTGCTTTAATGTAGTCAAGTGAGATGTGTCACTGGAGGAGAAGATGTGATTGCACATGCTTACATAGCCTAGAGCAGTGAAAAGTGTGTATCAAATGTAGGAATGTGTGTCAGGAAGAGTGTAGATGGAGTGAGTACTCAAGATTCCTTACCTCTGTTATCTCCAGGGAAAATGTTTCACTTAGCAGGCCTACATTTTTTTAAAAGAATTCCCTGATGTATGTGTGATATATTCCTAAATGTGTAACCTGAAGCTTTTATTTGACCATGCTGGTTGAAAGAAAAAAAAAGGCCAAAGTTACCAGCTTTGGGTTTTAAATAAAGTTCCTTGCTCTTCATTACTCATTTGTAATTTCCCTGAAAAACCAATGTTGACTCAGATTAATTTGACCACTCTTGTTGACTCCAGTGATTAAAGAGTGTCATCACTTTCAAATAAATTACACTTCACCAAACAATTTTAATATTGTTTTATGTAGCTGTATTACGCAGAGAGGTGTAGATTTATTCCAAAATGCCCAATAACCCACCAAACCAAACACAAACTTATGTAAACACAGCGTACGTAAACAGCCTCACCTATTTGTCATTCCAGGTTTGAATGACTCCTTTCTCCATCCTTCTCCTCAGAGGTATTCCCTCGTTCTGGACCGATGCTTCCTGCAGACCATTGACTGCATCCAGAAACTAAAGTAAATAGTGGAGCTGTGAACGCAGAGGTTAAAGTTAGCCATCAGTATATGAGGGATCTGTGAACTTTACTGAGGCCAGAAACGGTTTGTGCCCTCTATGAGTCTATTCATCTCCCGGTGCCTCTCATTTACATGTAATGGAAAGAAAATAAACAGCGAGGTCCTAATGTGCTCATTTACAGTAAGTAGAAATAAATTAATGAGCTGTTATCTTTAAAGAGACAGGGAATTAGCAGTGATGAGCATGTTTCTTTTTCTGTTTTTTTTTTCTTTGCACAAGTGCTCCGTAGTTTGAAGTCTGCAGAAAGTACAAGATATCTTACTGCAGTTTATGCAGTAGCTAGTTTACTGCATACAGTCTCTCAATATTTGTTTTAAATGATTTTCTGATCTCCTGTTTATCTTTGCTTCACTTGAAGGCCCGTTGCTTATCTTCATCGACTGACAAACATAATCTGGAGGTGACACGTTAACATTATAAGCCCCTTTTTGTAGTTTTATACATTTCATTGTGGAATAGCCGACACTGGCAGTGTGTAGCTGTGTTTGTAATGCCCCTCTATCCACTTCTAATGAGCTCTTCTGACAGGTGGAAGTTTGTAAATATCCTGCATTTATTGTTGTCAAGAACCAAAAGACCAATCAGTGCGCAAAACTCTCAGATCATGTTGGAGCTACACATCATAACATATATATATATATATATATATATATATATATATATATATATATATATATATATATATATATATATATATATATATATATATATATATATATATATATATATATATATATAATTACATAGCTTCCATTTATGTGATCATGCAGTGAGACGGAGGACAGAAAGTTCAATATACCTTAGCATATGTGCAATGACAGCAATTCCAGCACTTTGTTTAATATCCCAGCTGTTGATGGAGAAATGGTCCAAAATGCACAGTAGCGTATTTTCAATGCATTACATTTCAAGTACCATCAAAAGGCAAATTGAGTTTGTTCATGGAGCAAATTTCAGCAACAGAGCAATTTAAAGTGCATATAAGGATTGGCTGTGGCTCTGTGGTAGAGTAGGTTATTAAAGGTTGTTGGTTTGAACCAAGGTCCCACAAAGTGCCTATGGGCACGACTCACAGCCCAAACTTGATCCCAGTGGCTGTGCTAGCAGCATGCAAACTGCATTAGTTCTTACTGATGGGTGGGTGCTGCACATTCCAGCCTCTGTCATCAAAGTGTAAATGTGATGGGAATGTGACATGTAATGTTAATGTGCTGTGAGTGATCAACCCCAGAGATGAGGAATTACTTTATTAATCCATAAATTTCAAACAAGACTTCAAAAACACTTCTCAGAAATGCAGAATCAACACATAAGGCTTTTTCGAAACCACTAAAAAAAGGTCCTCAAACAGTCAAAAGGAGATCAAATAAAAATTACTGAAAAAAATACAGTTTTATGTTAGTGAAAGTTGGAGTACACTTCTTCAAATAAATCCTTTGAGATGATAGAAGGACAGGCAGCTGGAAATTGTGGAGTCTTAGCCTTGACTGAAGGAGATTGACGGTTTCTGCAGACTTGCACTTCTTTTAAATATTTTTTTCAGTGATATGGAGTCTAAAAAATGAATGCTGCATCTTCATGTTTAGTTTTGACTCTTGCAGAAAGCAGCCCTGTCTCAGACCGTCTGAGTGGTCTGGATGGTTTGTAACTTATCAAAGGGTTAAGGATATTTTTTTTGCCTAAAACTTTTCTTGGCTCTATAAACCTAAAGAAGTATTTTTTAAGATGTAATCCTTGACAGACTGGGCAACAGTGTTAAGAGCTCAGAAATGGGGTGGTATAATCTTGGTTTTCCTTCTTTTAGTGAGAACTAAAGTGGCAGCATTCAACCACTGCATGATTGATTCCTTTTTTTTTTTCAAAAATACACAAGCAGGAATAAAATACAGATTTCTTTGGAAGGCCCAAATACATCTTGGTGTTGCTTTTTATTTTTTTGATCTACAGCACAGAACAAATGGACTCCAAAACTACTCTGAAATAATGACAGTGTGTCTAAGTGCTGCATTCTTTTGACCCATGATCGCTCCTCACACTGTGCCCTCTCTTTACCTTGCTTTTAAGACTTCTTTCCTTGCCAGAGTAACTTAGCAGCCAGTCTCTACTGTTTGAGTGTCCTGGCCTCACCTGCACCCTATGCAACTGTTAGACTCCCACTTGAAAAGCATTATATTTTCTAACAACACCAAAAAATCAATAACTCCTCAGAACAAACCACTTCATATCAGGTCTTCACCCTGCCAAAAAAAAGGAGAATTTTTTTTCCTTGACCACTGCTATTGTTGCACATGACTGTACCACTACCTGTCAAAATAGAAAGGCACACACTTTGTATATTAAGACAGGTTTTATTTATTTACAGCCAAATGCACCCGAGCTGGATGTTTGAGTCAATGGCCACGTCATGTGTGTCCATCATCACTGGTGCATATATCCTCAGGGTTTTTAACCAATGGGAGAGAGGGTCCCTTCATGAACATAGTTGTTTCACAAAGCCTTTTACATGAGCTGATGTAATGAGCATTGACATTTTGCACATGAATACAATCTGCTGCCTTCTGGAAAGAAGTGCACGAGTGCCTCTAATCCCAGGCTTCTGATTTCTCTTTATGGTTTTACCTTTATCTGATAGATCACAGTAGAGAGAGAGAGAGAGTGAGAGAGAGAGAGAGAGAGAGAGAGAGAGAGAGAGAGAGAGAGAATTGGGAGAGACAAAAGGGGATGACATGCCAGCTGAGCCACCTTGACGCCCCAGGAGGAGTCTTACTGCTCACTCTGTGCTCTGTTAATATGGATGTGTGACACTTTGTTTTGACAACAGATACATCCATTATTTAACACTTAAAGGGTCCTCACTGGGTCTGCAGAGGATCTACAAATAGCAGTACTTTAATTAGATGGCATGAAATATTTCCATTTTTTCTTTCTTTCTTTCTTTCTTTCTTTCTTTCTTTCTTTCTTTCTTTCTTTCTTTCTTTCTTTCTTTCTGTCTGTCTGTCTTTCTTTTTTTATTCACAAAAAAATTAATAAATAAATAAAAATCAACGTGTCACCCCTGCAAATGACTGGCGACCAATCCAGGGTGTACCCCGCTTCTCGCCCTGAGACAACTGGTATAGGCTCCAACCACCCACGACCCTGAACAGGATAAGCATTATAGAAGATGGATGGATGGATGGATGGATGGATGGATGGATGGATGGATGGATGGATGGATGGATGGATGGATGGATGGAAAATCAAGGAATTGACGAACCATCCACATGAGCTGTATCATTAAAACAACCACCACCCAAATAACAAATACACACATTATTCTTTCATTCTTTCCTCTTTCTCCATCTTTTATTTTTTAGTTTAGTTTAAAAAGAAGATATGCTTTGCTAAAATAGAACAGATTCTTATGCCTAAAGCAGAGGGTCTATCCCTTCACTCATCCTACAGGGCTAATAACCAGCTGTAATGGCTCCAAGCTTGTTCCTTCCTTCTCAACATATCTCCCCCAGCAGACATAGGACAAAAATGTCACACAAAACTGTCCCTGTTGGAGGTAGCCTGATTTGACCCTCTGTGTGAAGAGTGTGGTATCCACTTAAAGTGAAGCAGCAGGAGGATACAACACATCATGTTCAGAAAAGGATCAGTGAAAGAATAAAAAGAAGAGGACTGACCTGGAGAGCGGAGAAGCTTAAAAGAGTAATGACGGTGAGTGAGTGAAAACATGAGTCAGAGTCGGAAATGATTGCTGCATTTGCTCTTCTCCTACCAGAAGGGTAAGTAATATTCTATCTTACTAATGAAATACTGGCATTCATGCTGTCCTGCTGCAGGGCTTAAGATTTCTCTTAGCTTATTATTTGGAATACATAACATTAAAACTAATATGAAGTTATTGTACAAAAAAGTCGCATCTTTCTGCCATTTGCTTCAAAATCTAAAGTACAAACCACCCAAAGATCTTGGCATTTTGTGAAACTTTTTTTTTGCACCTCGTAGAAACATTTCTCACATACGTATGCTGAGGTGATATTTAGATATTATTGGGCTGCATTGTGTTCAGGTCCCCATTTTTCTGAAATGTTTATTTTTTATTAGTTATTAGAGGTTACAAATTAGGTTTTACGCCTTGTTTTATGATGATTGACAGCTGCTGTTCTTGTGTAGTTTTTTCGGGAATAATTAGTTAAGAAGAGATTAGACTGTCGAAAGAAAAAAAAAATTGTCACCCACTATTGTCACCCGCTTCCAATCAGATTTTCCCAGAGCTCCTTGTAAGTTTCTACTGCGCAGACTCTGGCTGCACGATGGCGGCAAATGGCGGCTCCCGTGACGGAGGTTTTTGGCTTCTTTGGGAGAGGCTCATTACTCCCCTGAAAGACACGGAGTTTTACTTAAGTACTATTCATTTGTGTAACTTACATCTCAATCAAAGTAATATTCTATCATTATATATTTACTTTTTCTAATGTGTGATTTTAAGATGCTTTGGACAGAGAATATGACCTGCCTGACAAGAAATGTTGAGATCAGACTCAGACACTGAACAGATTATTGCCTTGGAAATCCCGTTGGAGCTTAGATAGCCACATCTCCTCTGTTCTTTGGGCAATTGCTTGCACCATGAGATGTTTTTCTTGGTCCAACTGATTAGTGCAGCCAAAAACACGGACATAATTTATCATTTTGTGCAACAATAGTCCACCTGCGAGCTCAATTCCATTCTGTTGTGAGAGGAGCCTTCATCATGGCCGATCTCATGTTGATAATGTAACGTGAAAACACTCTGCTTAACCTGCCAAGCTAGCTTATCAAATGAAGCAAAGGATAGCTGTTACAGTTAGCATAACGGTATGACCTACAACATTGCTTGAGAAATGCTCAGGCTTACTGGTGCTGTCCTGCTGGTAAAACCGAGCAAGCAGGTTTTGACAATTTGTGTTTTGAAAACTCTTTAAATCCAGCTCACACTTTTTGCTCTCCAAATTTTTCCTTACTCAGATTTGCTAATGGGCTGGACATTATCATCTTATTGCACAGTGGGAATTAGAAGTGGAGCGTTATGATGGTAGTGATATTAAATGCACACATTCAAACATTTGAATGACCTGGTTAATAACTAAAAATTAAAGTAGAATAGGAAAATCAGTTAATATGCTTCAGCCATGAAAAAGCAGACAATTGAACATGATTTTCTGTGATGACTAAACTGGCTGATTTAAGTCTTACAACTTACTCTGATAATGATTTGGATGTTAAGATAAAATAATGGGTTTCATTCATCAACTGTTCTTGGTAAGACGTTAAACAGTATTGAGAAAGTATTTTTCCACACAAGTAAAAACAGAATGAACACACTCTCATACTTATGCAAACTAGAGTGCTTACAAACAGTTACATCATTCTCTTTTATTTTGAAACTTCACAGTATTAAAGGCTTCAGACTTGATTTGGCTGTCACAGTTAGGTTTTTTGAAGGTTAACCTTCCACATTTATGTGGGTCCCTCTCTGTTGGTGAAATGTGATGTCACCTGTGGTCAAACAGAGGAAAGTTACAGTGGCTTGAGTGCACAGGAAGGAGCTGCCTGCAGGGTGCTAGACTCTGCCTTAGCAGGTGGTTGCCTGAGCTTCAGTTAATCTAATAGTGCATGGTATAAAATCACCTTTGGGGCCAATTTATACCAAGTTTGCTGAAAAGTGTAGAATTATTGGAAAGTGTAGTAGGTTTTGAAAAGGATTGTGTCAAAACAGTAAATTTAGTGTTGGATTGTATAGATTTTGAGACGGAACGATCTGCACACTTCAAGTAGACATTTGCATTTTCCCTTACAAAGTTTTTCAATTTTCTCTTTTCATTTTTATTTGTATCATCTGAACAGTTTCTACTGGCACAGCTGTTCAGTTGCTATTGATTCCTCAGAAGTACCTCCATTTCTGAGCTGACAGTTCTCTGGAATTCACTGTCTTTCTTAAGATCCCCATTTGGGTACGACTGGCTTCCTTCACTCGCCTTTTCAGTTCGTGAGTTACTTCAGTCTGCACAAACTTTAGATAGCGTGTTGCCTTTATAAAGACTGGAGTGGCAATTTGTCAAATTCAGTGACAAAAAATGAAAACTTGAAGATGTGCACACTGCCAATTTAGTTTTGGTTTAGTGATTGCTTCTGAACACCTCTGACAAAAGCCAATCACCAGGAGCTGCTTCTGACTGAGGCTTAGGAGAAGGGTTCTCATTATCACCAAAGAATTTTAACAGGAGATTTAGGATGCCACCAATCATCAGGGCAGCCATACTCAAGAGTGTGATGCACTGCATCAAAGTTCATGCACTTTGGTTAAAGACACAATACATAGTGCCTCTGTTTCTATGACACTAAATGCACTCGTTTTGATGTATTGTGTGGAGAAAAAAAATTTAAGTGGTATTTGCTGATGATGACATTGCTCCCCCCGCGACCCGGACCCGTATAAGCAGTAGAAGTTGGATGGATGGATGGATGGATGTTTTTGATATCAAATAACTAATCAAAATTTAACTATTCAGAAAATGAAAACTTGACATGAATCGGCACCATAAGAACTGTTCACTAAGAGAGAAATACATGTGGGAGAAAAATGTATTTTGCCATCCTGGCAACAAGGAAAATGAGAATTTTATGACATTTAATGCAGCCAGTTTAAAGAGAGAATACACAGTATGTATCTAGGGCTGAGAAAAAGCGGGCCAAATTATAATGGCAAAGAATCCACTTAGAATTGCTTATTACAGGTTCTTTTGCAACACTTAAGGAAGGTGTTTGATTCCATGTGAGAAGCACTTCTCTGCTGGCTGCTCCAGTCATCTAAAAGCTTTATGTGACTTTATAAGTGCAACATTTGAGTGTTCTTTCAGGAGGAATGGTAATGGATATTGCATTCATAATGGTAACACATGACACGAGATCAGAAAAATGACGCTTCAAGACATGCTGGCAATTTACTGATAGAGTCCTTTGGTGGAAAATAACATGTTCAAGTACAGTCGTGTCAGGGACATAAGGCTAGCCTGGCACTCTTCAAAGATGGTATATAACATTAATGACATAATACATTGTTGCAACAAAAAAAAAATCATTGTTTAATGCAATGTTTTACAGGAGGTTGTACAAAATATGTTTTTTTGGATGGTAGTGATTGCAAGCAACCACTGAAAATGCCACAAAGTTCATAGGGCAAGGGAGCTCAGTCGCTCTGTAATCCCTTGATACTGTGTTGTTGTTTTTTCACTTTTTATAAGAGCTTTTCTTGAAATGTCAAAGTGTTTCCTCTACATGCTAATACGATGGCAGTGTGGTGTATGAGAGGTGTCAAACATGTCTAGTTTGACGTTTATTTTTGCAATGCTTAAAGAAAAGAGATGAAAACACTGATGAAAAGGTGGGAGAGATTACTGACATTATACGAACTGACGAGAGGACATAAAGTGAACTCTTTATGGAACACTGTATGAGTCAAGACTGTAATATTTTAGATATATGTGGTACAAAATAGCACAAAAATTTTACATTTAAAGAGATTTCAAGAGATTAACTCACATGCTGCTGCTCAATCTCTCACCTCAACGTAACCAGTAGAGTATCATCTTTTGAGTCATTCTCAGTAATCCAAGTACATTTTCCGTGAAGAGAGTAGCAATGAAGAAGTTACTCAGATGAAAACAATCTGTGTTGAGGAGGGCAAGTGCGGAGCTAAAATGATGGGTGTTCCAGCTAATCAGACCAGAAGTGGACAGCTTTAAACACAGGTGTTCACACCTGGCTGGAGCATACGACTCGCAATTGTGTCAGCAGTAATCATTCATAATGGGCGCTTATTTTCCATCTTAATATGCAAATTAACACAGAACCTTGTTTACCCTCATTAGCTGTTAATAATGACTAAACACAGATTTGGAAGAGCTGGGATCATGTGAATAAGTGGTACAGAGAAGTAGACTGTTGTGATATATTACTCTGAGTTTGAATATGAAGCTTGATGCTCTTTTGCAGTTCATTTTTTGAATTAGAAGAAAAACAACATGGACTGGAATCTGCATGATATGTTTACAGTGAAGACAGATCAGATCAGATCTTGGCTCAATATGTGCTCATCACCTCTCTGATCGGTGTCATTATAACCCACACTGAGGGTAACTTAACTCTTTTAAACAGCAAACATCTAAAATATAACTGTTTATAGAAAAAAGGGTCAACATGTCCAAGGGTGCAGGGTTCCTTTTGAAGACTAATTAATGGAAAAAATGTCACAGATTCTAATTGGAGTGGTTCCAAAAAGTCAGTCAGGAGCAGTGAGTGAAAATGTTCAGTTCAACGTGAGTGATAACAGATTAATTAGCTCAATTTAAAAAAGGCTATTTGCATGGATACAACTTAAACTGTTGATAAATACAAAAAAAAACTTTCCAAAGAAATATTTAGTATTAGCTTTAGATTAAGTTGAAAATAGTTGGATTCAAATAAGTCTCAAGGTCACTCTTTTTTTTTTCTCCCTCACTTACTCATACTGCTATTTTCCTAAAGGTACAATGCTTCTCACAAGGAAATGACTTTCTTTTAACCTTTTTGAAATACTTAGTCTACCTAGAGATGAGTTTTAATCTAACTTCTCTTATGACATTTATATAAAAAAAAAACAATAGATTATTTGCTATGGCATTTTCATTGTGTTATTGTTCTTTTTTTTAAAAAAAAAAAAAAAAAAGAAAAAGAAAAAAAAAGAGTACTTTCGTCAAGAAAACAACCTTGATGGAAAATAGGTAAACAAGAATAACAATACACTCAACAAATACAAAGAACACACTGAACAAAACAACTGGAGGTGGGTTTGTAATAGCAGATGGATTCCACAATATAACAGCCCTCATTTCCCGATGAAAGGGCGAGGCTGTGAAAAAATTTACAATCCACATAGTTGTTATCTAAATTTGATGACGTTCACAGTCATTTTCCTCACTGTCCTGCGCAGGCCAACCTCATGGTTAACTGTCCTGCCCATCCCCCCACACCGTGTTAACTGCCTGTCCCTAGCAGCCTGAGCTGGCTGTAAACCACACCGGGTCTATTAATTAATTAATGTACCCTAACTGCAGGGTTGGCTCCCTCCATTGTAGTGAAGCAGTTTTGTTCTGCCTGCAGTGTGAACTGATGGTGTATCTTTTGATATCTGCTGCAGAGAGGGAGAAAAACAGATAGAAGAGAATATCAGCAGACAACTGTGGATGGGAGGAAGCCGTCAGCACCATTGTAGCCATTAATCACCCAGGGCCATTGTGGTCCTGTCCTGTAAACGGCGCCAGTGCAGGCAGGCGGGCAGACAGTGAGGCAGAAGAAGAGGCAGTGGAAGAGGGAGAGCGAGGGGGCAGGGAGGCTGCAGGGAGGAAGACGGGCAGAGAATGGCTGGGGATCAGCCTGTGTGTCCACCTCAGCTCCTGCTGCGGGGCTGGGGCGCAGTGCTGCTGTCTCAGTGCTTATCCTCCGTGTTCTCCCAGATCCCGGATCCTGAGGTAAGAGCCTGAAACCTCATATCTGTGTCCTCCACAGGTCTCTGTCAGGGATAAACCTGAAGCCTTCTGTCACATCATTACAGGTGTTCTGCTTTCATTGAAAGGTAACTGTTTGTGTGCTTGTGTTGCTGCTGGTCTTACTTGGAGGGAAGTAAGGAGCATATGTTGAAACATGAGACATCTTGTAGTCTTACACCTTGAACAGCTCAGCGTCTGTTTTGACAGGCACAGAGAGGAGGATGAATAAGACGAGTCTGTATTCGACAAGTTGTTTTTGTGCCTTTGGGCTCCACTGAAGAGTTCTAAACAAAGAACAAACCAGAAGAAGAAGCAGATACATCCTCTATGGTTTCTGAAAATCTCACTTCATTTTGAGTGCACTGTGCTGAAATGTTTCAGAAAACTTAAACTGGCCATGCCCAATAATGCAAATCGTCTACCTGTCGTGCAACTTTACTATAAATAATCCTGTTTGTATGCATAGGGGGACCTTCGACAACCCAGTCTGACTGTTTTTGCATGTGACATCTATGTCCTCTGAACTTTCCTCAGCTGCAAGCAAACACACAGTGATAAAGGTCAGGGAAAGAAAAAGAAACTTCTAGAAACAGCCTCAGTCTGACCCTGTGTGTGACGCATTCAGAGCTTTTAAAGGGAGAGGGAGTAAAGCTTGCTTTAATGGAAGAAGAAGAAGAAGAAGAAGAAGAAGAAGAAGAAGAAGAAGAAGAAGAAGAAGAAGAAGAAGAAGGTTAATGAATGATGTGATGATTTCATGAGTCTATACTGAGAACAGGATCAATATGATCAGCCAAGCATATAATAACTGCTTCGGTGACATCATTTTACTTTGATGTCGCACATACGGTAATTTGATTTGAACCTTAGGTAAAAACGCATCACAAATAAATAAATGAATTTAAAAAACAGACTGCAGGCATGGCACTACATCCCTCTCTGTTTCCAAGTTTCTCATATGAGATGTTAGTCCTCCACAAACCTTGTCCTCACTGATTAGTCCCCAAAGGGTCTCCTTAGACAAACAAGACTTATTTATGGAATAATATCAGAGTAAACCAACCAGACCCCCAGGAAACAAAAGAAAGTGCTTATCTAACGATTAACTCAAGGTAATTTGAGGTCACTACACAACTGAGTTTGTATTGTTTGTTACACCAGAAGAAAACTTGAGGCTTATAGCCACTAATCCTGCCTCATGAAATGGCTCAACAGAGGAAGGGACTTAGCATTGCATAATCACTCTTGTGGCAAAAACTGGTATTATCTAAGAGCAAGCTCAGTAAAATTTATATCAAGGCTAATCCTGCAGCAGGAAAGACACATGAGTATAACTTATTAAGACAATTTGTTTTGAAGCATCCTTTTTGAATTTGCAGCTCCTCTTGTGCTGTCTTTGGAAGACAATGGCTGAATTAAGGTGTTGACAGCAATCCATACTGTTAGCGTTGCAATTTAGGCTAGATAGAGTCTCATTCATTTTTATATCCATATCTTCTTTATTCTAATTCTATTCTATTCATCTAAGTTATTGAGTGACTTTCCCAAAAGATTTATACTTCATTATTGTTGTTGTTGTTGTTGTTTAGTTGTTTTGTTTTTGGCGTTTGTTTATGTTTTCAAGAGCACTCTTCTCATCCCCCTCCTTTTTTCTCTCTAAGTACCAACTATCCCACTGGCTCACCTTATTCTTAGAGCACTTTTCTATCCAACCACATGATGATGTCATCAGCGAAGAGAACAAATGTAATAAGCATCAATTTTCTGACACACTGCTTGTTGTTATATGGACACAAGTATGGCAGTCTTGTATCATTCAATCAAAAAATCAATACAGCGTGGACAAGGACAAATCATCAAAGTGATTCTTATCAGACAACTAATGCTCTGCTGCCCCTGGAAAAAAATGGATCCTATTATTGATCTAACTCAAAGGTACACACAGCCTTTGTACAAACCCCAGCTCCGGTGAAGGATGTCTGGAAAATTGAGATGAGTTTATTTTGCACAATATGGACTGAAATTTGAGAATTGAGATGCAGCAGACCAGAAGACAGTTGAAAGAGAGTTTGATTACAGGGGTCCGTGCTGTTAATTTTTAGCTTAAAGGGTTTGTGACAATGGAGAAAGAAATGTAAGAAAAAGAAACAAAAACAGGGTAATGTACACAGCAACTGCTCAAAACAGAAAAAAAGGCCATGCCATGTGTTTTTTTTACATGTTGTAAAATTTTTAAGTTAAAATTTTCTGTACATAATTTTTCAAGTTACACTTATTTTCTTCATTGCTGTTCACTTTTTTTTATTGTAATTTTGTTTGTTAAACACTCTTCACGATATACACCTTTTTGCTGCTGTAAATTTACCCAATGTGGTATGAATAAAAGATTATCTTTTTTCCTGAAATTTTCTATTATCTCAGACGGGCAGACAGAGAAGATTTGTTTTATGACTTAACATTAATATTTACTTTAAGCATTTTGGTTAAATAATGCAATCAGTGCTCACAAGGGCATTTGTGCATTTAAATTTTGTTCAGTCATGACTAATCCCATTCAAACACAATAAATCCTTCATTCATTTCTTCTTCAAGTAAGAAAAGCCGTGTAGAGCAGTGACTGGAAATCTCCACACCAGCTGCTCTACTGACCCACCACACTGTCAGAAGATAGTAGACAGCATCACTGACATGATGTTATATGGGTTGTGTAAATAAATTTGTCTACATCCTCAGGTTTGCTGCCACTCATTATATACAAAGTGGTTTATTTGTGGAGTGCAGGTACTTGAAAATTAAAAAAAAATCAATGTTCCTCTTTTCTTCCCCACAGCTTTTACCCACGGATCCCCCAAAGAAGCCTGATCCTGTCAACTCGGAGACTGTTGTTTTCTGGGGATTGAGGTTATGGCAGGTCATCGGCATCTTCTCTGTGTTTGTTTTAGCTGTTGGTTAGTATGTCTCAAAAATCCTTTTGTTGTGCTTGGGACAAACCGTAATTTAAGCTTACAGCTAGTACATCCACAGTCTGACTAACAAGGGCAGCTTTACAAGCGGTCAGTGTGTCTTTCATGTCCTTTGGTCCCAAAGTCATAATTTTAGTTTTGACAAAAATGTTGGAACAAAAAAAAAGCAGTTTATTTCATGTAGACTTGAGCCATCAATGATGCAAAGAGAGAAAAACAACAGCATCCCAGAAATTGCCTGCATAGTTAATTTAACCTAATAAGTATAAGCTATTAGTATAGCATGCTTATTTCACTATTATTTGTAGAGTCTTTAATTTTGTCATGAGCTAAATTCTGAAGCTAGCATGCCAAAGCAGTCACAATATAAGTTGAACAGCTGTGTAAGTTATCTGTGCTAGAATTTGTGACCTGATTAATTCTAAAACTTGCAATGCAATGTTGCATCAAGAAGTGCAACAATTCATTAAGAGCATAAAAAACAGGTAGTGATAGTCTGCCACATTTTCGTATGCTAAATTCTAAACCTAGCATGCTATGGAAGCTAACAAGTAATAATAGCTTGCAACAGTTTCGCTGTGTTGACAAAAGTCTTAAAACTGAACATTACAAATAATCACCTGACAGCACTCGATAGGACAGTGGCCAGTCTAAGACTTTGCCTTTAGCTTAATTCTATAACTAGCATGCTAATGGCTCACAATAGAACGTTATGTAAAATAAATGTGGTTATCGTCTGAAACTTTGCCTCATGCTTAAATAGTAAACAAGCCACATGGTCACAATTTGAGGAATTTTGTAGCTAGAGTGCAACTTTATCTTGAGCTAATAATTCTTAAACTAGCATGCTAACACGGTCACAAAACCATGCTAGCTTCGCCTCTGTTTAAGGAATTCTTAGTTGTTTAGATGTGTAAAAAAAAAAAAAAAAAAAAAAAGACAATAATCGAAGACAATATAAGCAAGATTTTAAAATCTTCTCATTTGCAAAATGTAAAGTTTGACCTGATGATTTGATCGTAAAAATAATAATAAAAAAGATTTAATCAGAGCAAAAGAAAAGCATCAGAGTCGCCAAAGTCACAAAACTTACTCACAAACTATCCCAAAAGCTGAATAATTGTCTGACCCTTTAGCACAATGATTAACAGTTTGCTGGTTTGGCTGAAAAGAAATCAGAGTTTCTGAACAGCTGTGAACTTGATTCTGTGGATAACCCGCAGACCTCAATGTTAACAGTCTTTAGTTGGACAGGTTTTTTGTTAGCAAGTAGTTCAAACAGAAAATGTCCAAAGTTACTTTCTAAAAGGTTTTGAAGTGCGTTTTTTTCACAGGATATTACTCATTGCTGTCAGCACCACACAGAGGCTTTACTGACAGATTTTTCAAACACAAACCTGTATAGGCTGTAAAACAAGTGCTCAGAAGTACCTATATGGATGACATTTGGGGTAAAAAGTGACCTAAAAATAATCCTTGCTGTGCAGTCATGTATGATATAGGAATTATATTTGTACTTTTTCAAGTGAATTATTCATTTTTTTTTCTTTTTATCCTCCTCTTTAGTCATCACTCTGTGCTGTATTTTCAAATGCCGAATCCCGAGAACAAAAAAGGAAATCGAGGCACGACACGCACAGAGACAGGCAGCCAAAAAATACGCCAACACATTAGAGACTGTGCCACCTTTGAATGAGCTGACTGAGATCCCAGGATGTGAGTACCTCTTTTCTTACCTCTTTAATGCTGCTGTGAGTCTCTAAGTTGGTTGTAAATTAGAAAAAATTAAAAAAAAAAAAAAAAAAAAACTGAGGGAAGAAAGTCTGATAATGAATGATGATTATTCGTATTTGGTTCTTGTGGCGGATGGAAAATGTAAGATGCGGTGAAGTCCTTTGATATCAGTAGATTATGTATTAAAGTTAAGCTCATTGAGACCAGTCTGTGATCGCACAAACACTGTGTTTGCAGACACCTACAGTTTGAATTTAGATCTGTAGCCATGCATGCAGATTAGCACTGAATACCAGAAAAACATTATTCAAACCTACAAGGGCTTGCAAGATCTCTGATTTAGTCCCATTTTTGGATTGAGGTAAAGAGAGGACAGCTTCCTACTTTTCAAGTCAAGCCTCCATTTCCTTGAATCTTTGCTGCTCTTTCTTTCACCTCATGAAAAAGGCTGTACAAAGTTCAGTTCTTCTGCTCTGTTTGAGTGCTTTTATACTAACAGTTCTCCTATTTTCTCTCTTCTTCTCCTCTTCTTCCTTCCCTTACTTTCTTCTCCCTCTTTTCAGCCACCCCAGATGCTCCTGCAGTGCAGACAGTCTCAGAGCAGGTTGAAAGTGTTAATAACAGCCAGCTCTCCGTAGTTAGGGTCAGCGAGGAGCAGCCCAGCTCCCTCACATTGTCAGACTCAGGATGATCTTTATTTCCAGCTTTTGTTCTTTGACTCTTATTGTCTTTCAAAATTTCATTTTGGCACTATCGTTTCACTAAACTTGTTGGTAGCTTCTCGGGGGGTCATTTAAGTGCATATGTTGAGACATCCTGCCATCAGTTCTTGCATTGGGCCCCTCTAGCTATATTACACAAAAGCATTTTTCATCACTTGAATGTAGAGCAAATAGAGTCTTGCACACCTTTTCATGCAGAAGTGACCATATGTGGCAAAAAAAAAAAAAAAAAAAAAAAAAAAAAAAAATCAATCTCCTGTGGCAGTAAAATACAGATTGTCTGGCTTTTTACTGAAACAATCTCTTTAGGGCAGCCGGACTTTTGTAGATAACAGTTTTGTATTTTTTCTGCTTTTATCTTTCTTATAGCTTGGGGTGTTTTTTTTTTTTTTTTTTTAAATCAAATCACATCTTCTCTATGCATGACATTTTCAAAGCGTAGGAGTCAGTGTGATAGCACTGAGAAAATTATAAAATGTGAAATTGTCTTTACTGTCAGATGTGAAAGTAATGCATGCAGCATGCCTGTTTGTGTGCTGAGTTTGTCTTTTTCACAACCTGTCAGACCATTTTCCCAAAATTCACTTTAAGCAAACAGTTATTCAGTCTTCTGATGAATAAATAAATAAAATATAATCTTTCTTGTCAGCAACATGGGATTCAGCTGTTATTGAATGTTCTACTTTTTTATTTTATTTTATTTTTTACTTTTCTTTCTCTCTGGCTTCTGCTGTATTGTCTTTGGTGCATCTTTGCGATCTCATCTGCTAAGCTAATGGCCTTTTCAGGTGAAGAAATGTGACATCTGTCTCTGCTTGTTCCTCCACGAGCTACATTAGGCATTCGTGTGCACAAGTGCATCCACGGATAATTGTGCAATTAATTATAAGGGAGGAAATCATTGAGCTGTCAATATGTTTTTCTCTTGCATGATAACTACATCATACAATAACACATGATAATCCTACTGTGGCAAGAGCATATAACTCTTTAATTTTCAGTATTACCACTGAGAATTGACTTAATCCTCTGCTGCGACTTATTGTCTGATCATCCATGTGGCTGGGAGAAGGAGCTGAAGTGACGCACACTGACTGCAGCATGTACAAAGAACCAGGATGAGAACTTATTTATAAGCTGATTTCAACGGTAAACTCCAAAGAAACCATAATCTTTGTTAATCATCAAATTGCTGCTTTAGAGTGAAAAAAAAGTTTAACTATAAGAAGAAAAAAAATGCAAAAAGAAGTGAAATAATCAAAGTTTTGCAAGTTTATGTTTTAGAATCAAAGCCTGCTTCTGCAAAAATAACATGCACTTGTAAAACTCTGTTGTGGACATATGGTAAAAATAACATAAAATTTCATTTCTTAAGTAAATTTTGTAAATGAGGATCAAGAAAGGCCAAACTTATCTGCTGGATGTGTGCTTGTATAACAAAAGCTTATCCATTCAGTTTACTGGTTTGCAGATGGAGTTATGCCCATAAAAAAAAAAAAAAACTTCAGATGAGCTTTAAAGGTCTTAGATTTTAAACTATAGCTTTACACACATTGATAGAGCTACAAAAACACCCAAGTCAGAATTGCGTAAAAAGACTGCAGTGGTTTAACAGTCAATACCATCTTCAAATACACAGAGAAAGAAAAAAAAGAGCATTTTGTCTATACCAGCCATTCTTTTTCTTCTCATGCCACAGGTACTAAATAAAATCCATAAACTGAAGAGACAGAGTTCTGAATCAATCCCTTTTTATCTGACACTGAACACTGAGCAGACCCTGCTCTCCTCAACAGTACAAAGTGAGTCATGGCAGGCAGTTTGAAATGGAGTTGTCAGGGACGTCAAACGAATGTTTTGTCCCCTATCTTGTAGAAATCTTCCATTCATTGAATTTTCAGGGAGTGAAAAAAGTCATTACAGGTTCACCGCACAGAAAGGGAAGTGGCGGACACACGACAAATGGATACAGGACAGAGAATTTGGTCATGTTATGGTGTAACCCTGGCCCCCAGAGAATAGCACTTTGATGTTCTTGTCACAGTGGTAATTTACTGCTCTCTGTCCTCAACCAGGAACAGAGCTTTGTGATGTTTTGATGTCTCTGTGACGTTTTCCTTTATTTTTTCTTTTTTTCAAATCTGCATCTAATGAACAGGGGTGTGTTCATAAGGGCAGTCATGGATTGGCCACCCCAAAAGCTATTACTCCTGTTGGTTGCAGGAAAATGTTAAGATCATCTGCTCAGACTGTGTCGTCGCATACTGCTCGAGGATTTCCTTTCCTCTGTGGTCAATAGTGGTATATCTAATCATCAATTCGACGGCTGCAACACGTTCCAAAAAGCTGGGACAGGGTCATGTTTCCCACTGTGTTCCATCACCTTTCCTTTTAACAACACTCAAGTGTTTATGAACTGAGGACACTAATTGTTGAAGTTTTGTTGGTGGAATTCTTCACCATTCTTGCTCGATGTACAACTTTAGTTGCTCAACAGTCTGGGGTCTTAGTGTTGTGTTTTGCGCTTTATAATGCTCCATACATTTTCAATGGGAAACAGGTCTGGACTGCAGGCAGGCCAGTCTAGTACCTGCACTCTTTTACTACGAAGCCACACTGTTGTAACACGTGCAGAATGTGTCTGACTGGTAAAGATAAATGCAGAGGTGGAAAAACACCAAAACAAACATTGCAAGTGCTCTAGTACACCACAAACATGTAAACACATGATCCAGAATGTTGACCCCACAGCAGTGGGCAGCAGCATATCATTAAGTACTGTATTAACCCAAACATAACAACTTAATTCATTAAAAGACGTCAGAAAAAAAATGAAGTTGTCTTTTTTTGGGATTAAGCAATAAAATGCCAAGAATGGACAGCACCACTTGCTTGTATGACTGATGGATTGAAGCGCTGCTATTATTTTGGTCTGCATAGATATAAACATTTAATATCAAAGCACTTAGAGCTATACTTTTTTATTTTAGTTTATATGATCATTTTTTCCACATCACATTTGTTTCCTTTATAAAAAATGAAGGAGACAACATCAAAGAACCTTTTTTTGAAATACTCATAAAAGAGTGAGTTGTCTTTTAATCAGGGTCATCTTCTTTTTGGTTCAACTTGAAATCTGACTGTGTTTCCTTTTTCTCTTTCTTTCATCTGAAACTTTAAAGTGGTTGCACATTTCTACTGGCCAGCTGAAATCTTCTCAGAGGAGTTTTTGTATAATGATTTTTATATTTCTTGTACAATATAACAAAAAACAAACAAACAAACAAACAAAAAAAAAAACTGTGATACAACTTCTCAAAGGAGTTTTGATTTAGCCTTCACCAAAACACTCCGATCCGATCACTGTTGTGATGCATCGCCTTCAAGTCTGGCTTAAATGGAATAAGATGAAAAAAGAGAAAGGGACACAGACGGAAGGATAAGCACATAATACATTTTTACTATTCAGTGAACTCACAAAGAAATCTATTGTCCAATAGTCTGATGGTTGGTTGGTTTCTTAAAGTCAGCTTTTAACTGTAAAACACAGAAATAAAATCATTACAGGTTTACTTTAAGCCCCTCCAGCAACTTTTGACATCTGGTGTGTGTTAGTTGTTTGGTTTCCTGGCTTCCGTTTGTGTATCCAATGTCACTGCAGCATTTGGAAAGCAAATGTTTGTGTTGCTACCGGGCAAACGTACCAAAAAAGCAATGACACTCCATTTGGCATCAACAGGAGTTCTTTTCAGGAGTCTTCCTTTGAGCAATTTCACAGCTTTTACACAATAGTTACTGAAGTGTAAAATCACACCAAGGCGTCTTGTTGATCTGCATCACAGGTGTGATGCGTTAAGTCTCACTCCTGGCTGTAAAGTGTCGTTTGGAGGGTCTGTTTTAGCTTGATAGCTATCCGTGTCAGCTTCATGTTGGGGGGAACCTTTGCCCTGAATGAAATGACACTAATCACTTACACTGAGAGGTTTTCTCACTGACAGTTTTTAATATTTGTGAAAGAAAACTTTCTGCCACCATCCTGCAGTTTCTGTCTCTGTCTCTGTATTTTATGTAACTACTGCAGGTACTCGCTCCTGCTCTCAGGAAACCTTCACTTTACGTGTATTAGTGTGAGTGCTTGACCCTCCAACACTCCTCTCAAATGGGAGCACGACTAAAGCTCAGTTGAAAAAGGACTGTCTTGTGTTCCTAAGATTGCCACAGAGTTCTAGTTTGAGTCTGTACCTCAGTCCAGTTGACAATTTCACAAGTGTAAATAATCATTCACATTGCAATCATGGAAAATCAGTATAAAATCTAAACTGATTTAAGAAATTCACCTATAAGTAAAGGGGATTAGAACATTTCAACCAGCAATCTCTGCAAGTTTCTGCTGGATGGCAGACACGGATATAACCTCTTTCAAATCAATGTCAATGTCAAATTAACAAATTTGCTGCTTCTTTTTAAGTTTAACTTGCACATGACGCTTCAGATACAATCAGAAATCATTTCGGGTAGCAAAGGAAGAACTCATACCATAAATGAATGTTTCTGTGCGGAATGAAATGTACACACATCTAATTTATACATGAGTGAAGACAATTTAAATTTAAATTCAAATTTATCATGTTATAACTTATGGAGGACTGCACGGTGGAACAACGATTAGCACTGCAGCCTCACAGTTCACAGGTCACCAGTTTCAGTCCTGGTTTGCCTGGTGGTAGCCCTGTGATTGGCTGGAGACCAGTCCAGGGTGTGCCCCGCCTCTCACCCTGAGGCAGCTGGGATAGGCTCCAGACACCCACAAACCTGAACAGGATAAGTGGTATAGAAGATGAATGAGGGAATGAATAATAAATGAAATATTTCATCCTACATTTTGCTGAGTCACCCTTTATGTATATATGTACATATATGTGTATACAATATACAGTACATGTATGCACATATGAGTGTATAATAGGTATGAATTTACTTACAGTATCTGTTTTATGGAAATGTATGATGCATTCAATTCTATTCAAACAATTATGTACATGTAACATGTATGTAACATGTATGTACATGTTACGTGTTCATATGTATAGGTATGTTTGTTTTTCTGTATGTATGTATGTTTCTGTTTGCATGTTTTTAGATAAGATCATATTTATGTATTGTGCATTTTCTTCAGTATTTATGTTTTGTTCATACCTTAAAACAAAGGAGTAGTCCTTGCACCTTCTGCTTTATGTGTGCATCCTGGATACTGATGAGGAAACTCATCACACACATAAAGCTGTTTGTAAAACTTTCCTCCTCTGTGTTTCTCACAGAAAGCGCTTTCAGCCATGCCATCAGAAAAATAAATAGACCATGCTTATTAGACGAGAGCCAAACAGATGTGCCTTCATTACATGCAACCTACTTAACCATCCTTCTGTTGGATAAAATCCTCTCTTCCAATTAGCACTTCAGGCAGGACCTCGATGATACCTGATGCTTCTGTGAAGCCTTGACCTGTTTGTTTTTCTCCTGTTTACAGCTGCAAAGGTGGAAGAGAAGGAAGAGGTGACAACAGTCTCTGGGAAAGTGGATGGTGAAAAAGGAGAGAAGAAAACCAAGGAGGGCAAGAAAGAGGGCAAAGGTGCCAAAGAGGGGAAAGGAGATGAGAAGGATGCTAAGAAAGGTGAAAAAGGTGAAAAAGGAGCATCTAAGAAAGATGCCGGTGATGGGAAAGGAAAGAAACCTGGAGAGAAAGGTGACAGAGGGGACAAAGGAGAAAAAGGAGAAAGGGGAGGTAAGGGAGGGGCTAAAGGGGGAGCCAAGAAAGCTCAGAAGTAAGATTTATTTTTTTGGAAACACTCTGAAGATAACTTTCATATTTTTACTGTAACCTTTTTTTTTTTCTAAAATGAATTTATATCACATTGTATAGAAAAAGAATAAATAAATATGTAAAAAAAAAAAAATGAAACCAAAGAAGTGCATCATTTGTCAACATAAGGATCCTAAAAGCTGAAACAAAAACATCTGGGTACAGTAAAATTCAAGATTTATTGTTCACAATTCACTGATAAACATGAAAGACCAGAAAACAGTTAACACTGATATCTACAGCGTGCCTTCATCACAACGTAAGAAGATGAGGTGTGTTTTAGCAAACACGCCCCCCCCGCCCCAACATACTGCATCTGAAGCATGAAGACCCACATTGACTCCACTGAGATAAATAAAGGACAATGATACACACTTCTATACTTCGGTGAGAGGCATTCGAGATATACAACATTAGCTCTATGGTTAAATGGCTTTACTGTACACTTCAATCCAAAACACAATCATTTTACATAATACAATCAGAACAAAATACTGTTGTAAAGCATATTAAAGTGCTCAAATTTGACTTTTAATTGAAGATTTTCATGCTCTGATATCAGCTCCCCTTTAATTACAACATCCGATTTTCAAAACAGATTTAAAATATTTGCCTATCTCATGTCAATTAGTGAAGCGCTGGACTAAATATGAAGATGGATCACTTCCATTCACTGTGAATTAGAAATGTTTCATGCATCTCTTGCTTTGCTTTTAAACTTGTTAAAAATTCAGAGCAAGGTTACCCGAGAATGGTTAATAATTCCAGATAAAATGGAATCATCGAAAGTTATTATTTAAAGTCTCTTCAATCTTCTACCATTGTGGTCTGCAGCTGCATGCATTGAAGTTTTAGTCAGTCCACGTAACCCTGATGAGCAGTGGAAACGGAAATGGAAATGTTCGAATTTGAATGATAAGAGGACTACAATTAACTTCTCAGAACTCTTAATGCTTTTAAGTGCATTCACCCCAGTTAGAAGCTGTGAGCTTGAGTGAATGCAGTAAAATACCTATATTTCATAAAAATGAAGCAGAGTGTCAAACATCATCCTGACAACAATGGATGTCTGCAGCACTGAGGTAAAGGTTCATCTGATAATACTTATACATGAGTTAACTTTTGGCTTTGATTTTTTACATGGATTTTGTTGACTGTAAAGGAAATATCTCCTTTTTCAAATGTACCAATCAAATATTTGAATGGTATGCTAAAAGAAAGAGGTCTGATTGAGCTGAACTGTCAATTATCTGATGAAGGCCAGTCACACACTGGGCAACTTTTGGATCTTACCCATTTTTAAGATCATAGAGAGATCACAGACATAAAGACAGTTCAGACCCACTTTAACATGTCAATCCTTGGATCAGACCTTAAACAATTCCATAAGACAGCTAGAGACCACACACTCAACATTTAGGGTCACAATCACAGAGGCATGAGATCTCAAAAAAGCTCACATGAACAAATGTGACTTCAGAAGATAAACTCTGAGGGTGAATAACACTGTACGTTATAAACCGGCCTTCCTGCTGTGTGCTCAGCAACAAAACCAGATAAAGGTAAATAATATCACAAGCTTGTTTTCTTTTTTTTGATTTTCTATCTCGCTAGTGAGCTGTAACATTCAGTTGATGATGCTTTCAGGTCTTCTCATTAATTACTGCATGTACCCGAAATCATAAATAATTAACACAGTTAATATTTGTTTCTAGATTATAAAGCTCTGATATGGCTTAGAGTAAAAAAAAACTCTTATGGACAAAAAGACACTTGAGGATTATCTGGACAAATAATTGTTTTTGACAGGCCCTGACTCAGGTCACACCCATGGCAAAAACTCTAGTGTGTGGCCAGCCTAAGAAGAAAACATAAATCCAATGGAGCAACACTAAGAAACCAGAGTACTGTTTCGAAACAGCTTACCATCTAATACAGGACATGACTTCAAAGTGTAAAATTAACACTGTGCACGAAAAGGAAGAAAAAAAACATTTGCTCACATTTGCCAGTTTGAATGTGTGTAAAAACTAAGTCCAGCTGAATAAATCCCAGTCCACATAGGACAGCATCTTTTTTAACTTATGAGACCAAGTCATGGGAAAAATAACAAAAACAAAGATACTTTTATTCTCAACACTACTGGTGCATTGTTAAGCTGACATGTAACAACAGTTTAGTCATCCTTCACTGCTGTTTACATGAACAAAACCAATCAAGCAACTTTATTATTCGATGCTCTGCTTTAACACTTTCATCTTGGCATTTTCCTTCATTTAAAAAAAAAAAACAGCTGCATTTATTTTGGGGGAATTTTTTTTCCACCAACTTTAAGACTTTCTGGTCACTGTAAACAAGATCATAGAAAAAAACACAAAAAGACTGTATAATAACCTTTCTTCTGACACTGTATGATGCCCTCTTTTGTTTTGGTATGAAATGCAGAGTAAACTGCAAAAACTGCTGGTGAAAAATGGTAAAAGAGAAGTTAGGGTTTAAAAAATGTTAAAGAATGCTTGTTTAAATGCTTGTCTGAATGCCCTCTGTCACCGTCTGTCAATATATTCACCAGTTTTGCTTTGTTTTTTGGACTATTTACATCATCAAATATTGCAAACATTCCGTAAACCAACACAAAGGGAAAAAAAAAGATCATATAAACATAGCTTTATAACATATCCATACACATGAACACTATTAGCTCACAATTAGAATGTATTTCTGATCTTTGTAAACATTGTGACTTGTATCTATTTACACAAAAAGCAGCATATCACTGTAAAATTGACTGTGAGTTTTTCATTTCTGACTTTTTCCTTCATAACCAGCTCAAATGTTTTCCTTAAAGATTTTCTGAGATTCCTTGTTTAATTAACATTCCAGTGGAGTAGAAGACCATTTCCTGTTAACTGTGTTTTTAAACGGGCTTTCCTGCCGCAAAAAATGTGTGAGATCATGTGACACCAGTTTGGTCCCATTTCCATACAGTTCCTTTTTTACCTCAGCTGACTCTGAACCCAAAGAGAGACTGTCCTCACAAAGAAAACCCGCTTTGGCATCATGGTTTGTTTGTATGTGTGTGTGTGTGTGTGTGTGTGTGAGTGAGGGAAAGGGGGGGGGGTTGGAGAAATTTAAATATGAAACATTCATTATAACTGTTGACATCTGTATAAATGAGAGAATACAAACCAGGTTCTTTTCTTTCTTTTTTGGAACAGCAAATTTTGGAGAAAAAAAAAACAAAAACAAAAAAACTTATAACAGCTTCATATAAAACACCAACATCCTCAGAGAAATGCTGAATATGCTATAACAAAACTTAAAAGTACAAAAATAGGTGTGCAACAACAGAGGACTTCAATTACCTGAGTACCTACCCTTTAACACTGAAGTGGACTTGAGCCATTGCAGAAAAAATAAAGATGCCATGTTTGAGAGCATGCGCAGATGCCTCTATAGGTAGCATTCATATTCTTTAAGCAGAGCCTACACATGTAGTCTACATGCTGACATGTCTGAAATCTTGCTGATGGAATTGCCCCAAACATGTGCCTCTAAGTGCACTAAAATCTCCACCTGGCTTCAAGGTGATTAAGGCCATTTCTGGCAACTGCTGTAAGAAACTTATGAATGAAAGCTGAGCTCAAGAGATTTGCCAAAATAAGCACTCCAAAAATAAGAAAACAACAGTTCTGGCAGTGGAAAACAAATAAAAGATGGCAGTCTGTTTTCTTATAATGACACATTCACCGTGGCAGATGGTTGGTGAGAGAGTTGAGAGAATCTGCCTCTCCGAAATAAAGGCAACCTGACGCACGAAGTGATACACCCTTTATGCCACGAGCCTTGTTACTCTGCAATGTTCTGGCTCGCTTCACAGGAGGAAAAACTGGCAGTGTTGATGAATGCAGCGTGTTTTTTTTTCCTGACAGCTTTATATCTTGCCTATTCCCAGTTTTCATCCCAAGCAGCCTGACGATCACATGACTGTCTCCCTCTCCTCCTCCACCACGGGAGAGGGTTTCTCATCCTCGCAGGGCCGCGTGGCTGCAGAGTGCTCCTCATCAGGGAGCTGGAGCTCCTGTCCTGATGACGGTATGGAGTTCTCAGACACCGAGCCATTCTTTACGTAACCAGGGAGGTTCCTGTGTCCGTTTACAGGCGCCGGGCCCAACCTGGTGGTGAGGTGCAGGGCCAGGGGTCCTCTGGCTGTGACATTCGTAACACTGGTGTGAGACACCATTGGCCCGTAGCTGTATGTGTTACTACCGCTCCGAGCTTTTCTTTTGAAGTCCAGAGCCAGAGTCCTCCTGCTCCAAGACTTTTTGATCTCAGCTTGCACCTTAGAGGAGAAAAACTTATTTAGACAAATTAAAGCAAAACAGATCATGCAGTTCAAATGGGGTGTGAATGCTAATGAGATCTCACCTCTCCGTTGCAAAAGCAGTATATAATTGCCACCAAAAATCCCTGGAAGAGAGAAAGAAAGGCTCTTACTAACAACTTGAGTTTTTGGGCATCTACCTTTAGTGTGGACTTGACATCTTAGCAGTTAGTTAGTTCAATTTATATTTGTTTGAATATAAACTAATTAGGGATGCACTATATACCAGCATTAATATTGGTAACCACCGATGTTTGCTATTTTTTTTAACATATCTGCATTGGTCTAATGAGTAAAACTGGGTCTATATCAGTGTTGGGCCGTCAGGGCCTGCGAGGCCTTCTCTGCTGGCTTAAAAATTTCTGAAAGACAGACTTATGTTATTTTATTTTCTATGTATACTAATTCAATAATTTCAAACTGATCCATTGTGAGTTGAACAAGCTAAAATATATTTGTGTAGATTTAATAGCTTTTTTTAGGAAGTTTCCTTGCATAACTTCCTGACAGTGAATTACAAATTAAAACAAATTGTGTGAAAACCAGGTTGTATTTAACTTGACTCAACATAGACAACATAATGAGTGGAGCCACGGCAGGAGTGAACAGGTTTGAGGTTTTCAGCCCAACATGAATGATGAAAGGCTCATTAATAATGGAGAGGGAAGTGTCGGGACTGCTCGCTCTGTGACTCCACCTGTCTGTCAATCATGCAGCTTGCAGAGTAAAAGTCAGCTGTCAGCGAGGAGCGCAGCCTGGCCAGAGACCCATAGTGTATTTGGGCCATGAGCTGTTATTGATGCTTTTTTATGTGTCGCAGCTGTAGCTGCAGTAGAAGGAGACCTTGGCTTTGTTTCTTCAGTAAAGGCATTTATTCTGGCTACCACTGTTTTCTATCTGTGATGCAACAGCTCTTCATACTGCACTTAAGCATCTCTTATCATAATAAGATGGTTTCTATAGCCATGAATTAGCTAATAAGAGGGGGATTAATTCAGACGGAGCATAATTGAAAGCCTAGGTGAGAAATGCACGGCCCGCCACTGGTCTATATTAACAACCGATGTTTATATCCGTCTAGTTGCTGTTTGTGTCCGTGTCTGGAGGGGGTTGCCATGGATACTGGTCAGTTTATTAAGGTAACTTTGTCAGGATATTATTTTGATTTATGATCCTTTTTGTAATTTATGATCCAGACTTTCTTACAGGAGTTTTATCAGTTGAGAGTTTAATAACATACTTGTTACAAGTTATGAGGGTTGCTAAACAGTAACACTGTTGGTTACTTGTGTTTATGGTAGCCCTGTAACGTTCTTATTTGAAAGTGAAACACCTTTTGAAAATAACATTCAAAAATTCAGTTTGCATGATTTTCAGTCTGCACAAAATTTTATCATCTCAGAAACTTTTTTTTTTTTTTTTAATGTCGATATCAGATAATATCAGTTATTAACCATAACTGAAATAATAATATTGGTATCGGCCAAAATTTCCATATTAAAATATTTATTTTTACATTTGAAAGTAATAAGGCAGCTCACTTTTGCTCTCTAATCGACTGAACTCATATACACTTCAGATTTTTTTGTTGTTGATGAGTTATTGTAGGAGCATAATGAGAAACATAAACTCAGTGTGCCGACATTAAAGATGCTGAAAATGGATGATACAAAATATATAAACAAATTATTAATACTATTATGGTGTTAATAGAGCTGTACCTTATTGATATCAAAACACAATCATAATTTATTTACCACACACTCCTCTGGTATGGATTTAGTCAACTTTTAAAGAGACTGAACTTCAACCACAGCAGATTTACCTGGAAGGAGTTAAACAGCATCTCATAGTGCATTTGGATCAGCCAGGGAATCCCAGACACCTCTGTGTACGGCATGGCGTTGAATATTATGTAATGGACACCAAAGAGCGGCATCAGCACCAATGTAGACTTCAACAGTTTTCTGTAACAGTGACACAATAGTTACATTTTCCCAAGGAAATACTGAATTAGTACCAAGGCTTTATCACAGTGAATGAATGAATAATACATTAGCACAATGCTAACACTCCATACCTGTACTGTTGTCTTGTGTCGCACCTTCCAGCATTTGTTTCTCGAAGTTTAGTTGCCAATACTCTGATTATGTTCAGAAATAACATAAAATTCACCTGTCGCAAAAATAGAAACAAAATTCTGTAATGATGTGTCATTGAGACCATAATAAGAGGGCTAATCCTAAAGCTGCAGGTTGTCAGGTGCAACCAGAAGCAGCTGGAGAAATGGGCAAGCAGAGAGCATGAACTCACCACAACAGCCACCAGTATAGGCACTTGATAAATCCATTTCAAATTGCCGGCACTTAAGTCCCAACACCTGCAGGAATCAGCAACAACAAAATGGATCAGTGGGAGCAAAGTGGGTATTAAGCTGCTCAGTGGGATGGTTCAAATACACTAGTGATCCTTGAGCCAGGAAAGTGAAAGCCATCTCTTACCTTCCACTCATCAAGTATTACACACAACCTTTGCTACATGAATTAACTGAAGTAAATAACTTCCAAGATATTTCCTTATTTGTTTTTTTATGAACGATTTTCATCCTCCAGCTTCTTTGAGGACTTTTGCAGCTTTCAGACCTTCTTATTCATCGAAAGTAACTAGCTTTACTTTACAAGTATTTGCCTGGACCTTGAGTAACATGAAACCACTGTGCAGACAGAAATCCTTCACAGCAATCAGTATTACTCAGAGGAATTTTGAGCAGTTATCTTTCTGTTCTGTGAACTTCCTGTTTGATGTTGTTAAGCTGTATTATGTTGCGTTTTCAGGAATTTAGATGTACTGAAGCACAGACTTTTATTTTGAAGGCTACAGATTGCATTTTGCAGGTACAAACAATGTGTTCTCCATGTGTTGAGGATTTTTTGCACACATGCTTTCATAACCTGATAATTCCCCCCTAAACAGGAAGCTTTGAGGTAAATGCAGAAGCATGAAAGGCTTTGTTTTTTCTTTTGCTGTTATTATGAATGTTCTATTATTGCTATATTACCATCACAGATGACTTATTCTGAGACCCTTCCTCTGAATCTAGTTAGTCCTTGAAGCTCTCATACATGTCCTCAATTCTCTGGTGCAAACCTTTTGTTGTTTCTTGAGCATAGATGTGAAGAAAATCAATAACGTTAATTAGTTCATTGCTGAATTTCATGTGCGAGCCTCTGAGCATTGTTCTGTTAGAGGTGCTGCTGTGATTACAGCTTCATGTCAGCATGTTTACTATGATAAAGCTTCTGATGCAACCCTCCATTATGACTCAATCTGCACCTGGCTTCTCGGCTTCAAGGAAACTCACAACTCCACTTTTTATGAATTAAAACTCCAGAAAATATTCATGCAGATGACTTACTCTGTGTCTGCAAATGTGGCTCGCACTGTTGCCCAGACTGTCACAAACATGGCAGGAACTCCTGAAAGGGAAAATTAGAGATAAAGAAAAAGACTCTTGTGATAACATAGCTAGCACTGGGGGGAGGGGGAGGATAAAATCTAGATAATGACTTAAGAAGTCAATAAAATGCTCATATAAGTAGAACCTGGGTAGCACAGCATCCACATTGTATGCGCTGTGCTTATGTCACTTATACGCACAGTGTGTACAATGCAGGAGCTGTAAAGCCCGTTTTCATGCAACAAGTCATTTTCCTTTCTTCTAGTCTACTTAGCCAAAGAAAAATAGCAAGAGACTCAACATGGCCTCTGATTTGATAAGACTGTCGAAACATAACCCTTTATCGGATTGGTAACTTCTGCTCACACAGCAAAATGGAAAAAAAAAAGAAAAATGTTGCAAAGGTAAAAAAGTATAATGTCCTCCAATATCATTCTCTAGGGATGGATATTTGAATTTCAAAGTATTTCAGTGAGTGCTACACAGGGCTGTATGTAGCTTCTAGGCTGTACACATACTGGGTTTTGATTGGTTAAAGAGACATAACTACAATCAGTAATTTTCTATTGCAAAACTGACGGCAAGGAAACGCTTATCCCTTTTTTAAATCCAGACTCAAAATACATCTGTTTTAAACTGCTTTTTCTCTTTAATTTCACTGATCTATTCTAACCTTCCTTTACTTCTTGTTCTATCCGTTCTTATTGTTATTGTTTTTATTTTATTCATTGTGCTTTTATACCACTCTGTAAAGTCTCCTTGAGTGTTGAGAAAGGCACTTTTAAATAAAAATTATTATTATTATTATTATTATTATTATTATTATTATTATTATTATTATTATTATTATAATAATAATAATAATAATAATAATAATAATAATAAAAAAAATAATAATAATAATAATTATAATAATAATAATAATAATAATAATAATAATAATAATAATAATAATAATAATAATAATAATAATAATTATTATTATTATTATTATTATTATTATTATTATACCATCAAATCAATCAATAAAAAAAAACAAGGAGAATCCTTCCTCAAACAAATGTGCTTTTTAAAATGATTCCAAATGGCATATTTTATCTATTATGGTAAAACTACGTACAAAATATTTAAATCCAAGCTTAATTTTTTACCACATGGCCTCTGAGATTATTATTTTAGATCAACAACAGCATCAGTGTATTTACAGTGGAATGGGAAACACAACAACAAGGGCGCATGGGTAGACAAGTTTCATTCACAGATGCACACAGATATCATCTGTGCTTCTGCTCATTAAATAGCGTGAGTACAGTGCTGTAGCCGAAACAAACAATATTTCTTTTCTATATTTCTTTCCTGCTTCTCGCCTTTTTGGTAATCACTATAAAATACTAAAACAGTGTTGCAGCGCTTGCTTGTTGTGTTCTTTTGTGCTATTCAAATCTACCTTTTGGTGCATGTGTGCAGCTGAGCCTAAGGTTTGATCACCCTGATGGGCAGTGGGTGCTGCCAAACTGGCACAGCTGGTTTTGGGCCTAAAAGTTTGTGCTACATGACACAGGATATTTTTAGTATCACTTTCGTTTTATCTTGAGATCATCTAACTTCTTGTTTTGACTCTGTCATAAATAAAAATTGAAAAGTGGAAGTGTTAATTCAGGTGGATATGTACACCATGGAAGAGCTCCCAACTGTGGACTGTTTTAATTAGCTTTATAGATAAATCAACTTCACCGTCAGCTACTTCACATCGTTGGTTGGTTTCTGGGTAATAAGACAGATGATACCCTCATCATCCAAAGTGTAGGCTCACATTTAAGTAATATAAGACACTTTGTCTCAGGGTCTCACTGTATATTATTCCTAACACAGCGTGATCATACTTGCAGATACCCATGTTAAATCAATGCAGTACTCACCCCATCCAATCAGAGTAAATCCCCAAAGATACTTTCTGTCAGAGAAGAAGGTCATGAAGATGAGACTGTGCAGGTACAGCCCCTCCACCAGGATCCAGTAGTAATTGGTCGCCAGGAAGTACATGAACAAGGTTACAACCACCTTACAGCCAATCTGTGCACAAACAAGAGGCGAGGAGAAAAAGTTGAGTCAATAATCAAGGTGAAATACTCGCATTAATCTTGTTGTTGACACATCATTATACAGCTGAGAGTGAGTTTAAGAGACAAGTATGTTCTCAGTTTCATTCTTTCATGATACACACACCTTAATGTAACCTTGGAAAATGAAAACAAAATGAATGAAATCAAAAGGCTGATGTTTGTTAAAATGTTTTCTTCATTTCAAGAAAGGACTTTGAACATCAATCATCTCACTTTCAGACTCAAAGGAAGTAACTGCATGAGGGACAAATGCAGCAACATTGCTGTGGAACATTTTCATCTTCTGCAGCTGCCTTGTTTGGGACTGATCAGCCTTTTGAAGGAAGAGATTTTTTTATTCTGACACTAACTTTTAAAAACACATCTTAATTTACAAAATACCTGGCAGAAAAACTCAGGATTCAACCAACCCGAGGGTTTATTTTGTCAAATAATTATTTGGAGCACCTCTGTTGTTGCAGCTTAATTCACTTGGGCAATTTTATTAAACTACAGGCGAGCTGAATAAAAGGATGTGCTGGAATTTCCACAGAGTAAGAGTAAGATTAACAAAGCCTCAGCATCTGTAGCATTCACACTAATGTATGAAAGCATATCTAATACGTCGATGCTCTGTTTCCAGCTCAACTATTACACACATTACGACGAATATTACATCTTTATTAATGAAGACTTGCAACACAAACACATGATAGATTAGCATGGAAGCAGGGTCTCTGCAGGTTTCAACAAGTCAAATTTAAGACTTTTAAGACTTTTTTAAGACCAAAATGAACACAATTTAAGACCCATTTCACATCCATACTGGCAAAAAAGCACAAAAGACATGAAGGAAAATCAGAGGCACTGATTTACTTGCAAAGTATTTGAATTCATTCACAGCTCCACTGTGACCATAGACTGTAGGCTGTAACACCATGGTGCATGCACAGCACACTCGCTGGTTGTGCTCGATAAATTCTGACTGGGCAGCACAGATACTTGAGTTCCATTTGGTAGTTAAATGGTAAATGGACCAGTACTTATATAGCGCTTTTCTAGTCTTACTGACTACTCAAAGCGCTTTACACTGCTAGCCTCATTCACCCAATCACACCACATTCACACAGATGGCCAACTTGAGCTAATCACACCATCAGATATATCTAACATTCACACTGATTGTGGGGGCGACAACTCTACCAACTGAGCCACAGCTTAGTTACGTTATAGCATCCTCAAAAAGGGAATCATTAAAAACTTTAAAACATTTGTTTTAGATAAAAGTAATGTTGATATGTTTTTAAGACCTTTCATTCATTTCATTTTAAGACCTTTTCATTTTATCAGGGGGGTATCCGCGGGGTCTTAAAACGTCTAAAATCTAAATTTGAATTTAGTCTTGAATTTAAGGCCCTAAAATGTCTGTCTTTGCATAGAACTGTAAAAAGCTGAAGATACAGGTGCACTGTTTAAATTCTGTTACTGTAATTGTGTCCATGCTTGGCTTTGAGCCACAGTGTTTGGACATTTTCATCTTTTTCAATTATAAAAACACCAAAAAAAATCGTCATATAGTCATTTTGCAAGTATAACTGAATTTTACCAATTTAATTCAACCTTTTTTCAATCAATTGTCATTCCAAGTGTTTTTCATTGCCTACTGATTTTTTTTTTTAAGTGAGAAAAGCAGAATAACCTTGACATGAATCATCATATTTGTACCCCAATGCAACATGGGATGAAATGAGGATTGTTGACTCTCCCAGGGAGCTGAAATTGAGCTGCCAAGCTGTTGTTCACATCTGTATCCAAATCTTTAGATGTGGATGTTGTTTGTATCATCATAAGACAGCACTCCCGTCTCTCCACACTGATTACAAATCTCATCATTTTTCATCTCCAAACTTTATCAGCTCATTAATTAAAATAAATAAATAAATAAATAAATAAAAGCTACAGATGGCGTTGTTCCACAGGGTGAATTTTTAGCCATTTCTATTGGAGATGCAGACTCTACAGGCTTGAAGAGACAAATCCTGCTGGTGTTTGTTCTATGGGTTAAAATTAAATGGGATGAAAGGAAGTGATAAAAACATGTTTTCTGTTTCCAAAGCACACTGCCCACCTTTACAGCCTGGATGCCTTTCACAGCTATGTGAAAGCCGTGTCATGCACTGACCTTTCATTTCACTGCACAAACAACACACTGTTCTTTCACACTATAGTATACTGTTTGCATGAACTGAAGAGGAGTGTGACAGTATTTGATGGACTGTGTATTCTAGAGTCATCCACTATCAACATATTGACTCTTTCTGTTTGGGGCTGTTTCAAAGACACATAATGACAGTCAACATCAGCAGCAGTAAGCATTATGTTTACACTTCATTACTTTCAGATTTTAGGTCATTAGCAGAGTGAATGCACCGCACAAAGACTTCAAACATGAAAGAGTGTTTCATTCTGATCCTTCGAAAGAAGACAACCCTCGCCTTGAGTCTATTCTTACTGTGACGTCACTTTCTACACTTACAAAAAGCAGACCTGTTTGAATGTGCTATCTTCTTTAATTTTCACATTAGTGAAGCTGAAGCTAACTGACTATATTGTGCATTAGTGTGATTTAAAGTGTACAGTCCTCCTTCCTTTCCGGCAGGGATTAATGGACAGCAGGAGAGGTCAAATCAACAAGGAGCAGCTTTGGTGTAAAAGTCACATTTTTTTTAAATTGCTCTTTGGAGAGAGCAAATTTCCCCTGAGACCTGCTGGCTTGTTCCTATTCATTCATTTTTATCACTGAACTAATAAATCAATAAAATCCAGGTTAAGAAGAAGCATCTTAGAACAGAGTCTTACATATAATATTGAAGGGAATTTATCTCACTATCAATAGCTCCAGCAGGCAGAATTATGTCCTGTTTTATTGATGGGTAGTGGATAAATCCCTGAATCCCAAGATGATTAAGTCAGCTATTGATTGAGTGAACCACAAGTCTGCAATCTAGCTTCAGCTGCCGTGTTGCCGTGTTGTTGTTGTGTACCAATATAAAAGGACAAATCCTCTCAGCGCTCCTCTTTCTTCCATGTGCTGAACATCAGTCTGATCGTTTTTGTCTAATCAGTTTGTATCCTTCAAAGTTTTGCAGGGGGTTGATAATCAAACACCCATGTAAATTTTACAGCTGCATCATGCCGAATTCACCTGAATGAAACTGTGCTGCAAAAGCTTTTTGTTTTTTTTAAATTCCCATAGAAAAGACAAAACCAAAAACTACGCGAAAAGAAATGGATCACACAGGAAAGTAATGAGTTATGATGATTCAGGAAATCAGAAAATGAGAAGTATCACATGAAAGGTGCGTGCCAAATGCTCCAGAACATTGATCTATGAAAAAGCTTTGTTATATAAGGTGAATTTCATTTGGATCAACAAAAAGCTTGTATTTTCACTGATACAGCAGCAAAGGTTGAAGAATCCATCCCCCCACCCCACCCCCAAAATAAATAAATAAAAAAAAGCTTGAAATTCAATATTTGTATTATATTATAGTCTGCCAGGTTTATTTGCTAAACACACTGGAGTGTACAGTCTGCAAAGGCTCTGATATCCATGTGCTTTGTTGTGTCACATACATCTTTACTTCTATTCATTTTTTCTGCACAGCCACAAGATAAAAATGTCAACTAAATATATTGCGCAAATTATTTGTTTGCATATTTAAGCATGCATGAAATGTTCCCAGTCTTTACCCAGTTTTTAAACATGACTCTGGAACGGAAAGCCAAGTCCTGGCTCTGTAAAAGTTTGGCGTGCTGACAAACAGTTCTGTTTATTTGCTCGGGCGCTGAAAAAGCAGGTGAGACTAAACGAAATAACATTTCCTTTTAGCAGGCAAAACATGAATCGCTCTACAAATAAGATTATCTTTGCATGCAAAGCCATCAAAGGTGGATGGTTTCTTTTGTAGATCTATTGAGAGAAGAACAGGGACTGTCCTCTATTCTTCTTCTTCTTCTTCTTTGTATTTTATACAAAAACCCTCCCATGATTACCTTTGGTGAGCTGAAAACAGTATCTATTGTTCTGTCTCGGAGCACAGAGCATGAAGGTTTGTTCTTTCTCTTATTGTTTATGTTCAATGACATTTTGTTTGTGTTGACCCCGTCTGACTATCATTGTGTACTTACAAACTGTGTTTTATTGGCAGGCGGAGCCTCGGTGATGGACTTGAGGTCTTCCACTGTGACTCTTTCCATGTTTTCTAAGGCCGAGCCGGAATAGAGCACCACATCTTTCACGAAAATGCTGATGGCTCTCAGCATGTAGGACACAAAAAGGTGCATGTGGATGTAGTTTCTGGTGCAGTGCAATCGTCTGGGGAGAAAACAAACATAATGGGTAAGGTTAAAAAAAACAAAAAACAAACAAAAAAACAGATCTGATGAAAATAGCTTCTGTGTATTTTGTGGGTGTGTTAATGTGTGTGTGAGCTGGCACACCATCAGGTGAATGCGAGTCTTTTCACACACACATGCACACACACACATAAACAATACTCATCTTAATTAGAGCCAGCTGAGTTCCACGCTGACTATAACACATTCTTTGAGATTTAGGGGCTTGAAACACACAAATATTGAATTGCTCGCCTCAAAGTGAGCTGTAAAAGCAAAATTGCAAGCATGTGTTGAGAGAAGCATGCAAATCACACTCTCCAGACGAGCACAAGTTTATCTGTCATCCAAAACATCCTGTCTGAGCGTTAAGTGTGAGGCGGGACTTTGAGGTTACGCTGCAGGATTGGAACCAAGTGCAGGACCAATACTAGAAAAAGATTACGTTATTAAAAAGTCAATTATGATTTTTATTAAAAAATGTATCACTGTTTTAAAAAATGCAAAAGTCCAAGTATTGAAGTTGTGCCCATGATATCCATAATTAATGACGTCTTTCTCCAAAGCCTCTTTAATGAGCTGAACGAGTGTCAGGCTACCCTTTTAAAAGTATTGATTTAGGAGTGGGTGGCTCAGACTAATTCAGCCAACATTTCCCTGGTGAAAGAAACCCCAACACAACTGCTAATGTGAAATATCCTTTTTCTCTCCCTGGAAAACGTTTACGAGCTCTCCTGTCTAAATACTGACATGTTGACGGGGGGACATGGAGCGCTCTGCAGCACGGGCCAGAATGTCAGATGGGCCCATGGGATAACTTATTAAACTCATTTGGCCCGCAGATTTCCTGGTGCCAGTTGGAAAGCCTTACTGAAGCCGTCTGACTGCTGGCCTGTACTGGGAGTCACGCTGGTAGGACCACTGGTAAACAGCCCCCTCACATCGATTCCTTATACTCTCCATGCTAAACAAAATAAGCAAATAGGGACAAATCTGCCCTGAATTAATCAACTGGGAAAATATGAAGTTAACCTTTTCATGGCTGAACCTTCTTTGTAAGCAGGACTCAAATCAGGTTGTTTGAAAACATTTAACTGGCCATTTATTTATTTATTTATTTATTTATTTATTTGTTTGTTTGTTTGCTTGCTTGCTTGCTTACTTACTTACTCAAGGGACAGTGCATATTAATGAACATTTCAGCATAGCCTCAATGTAAATATGCCAGAGTTAGCCACCAGGCTACTTTTCACCTGTAGTCCCTGTCAGGTCAGAGCAGAGTTCTTAGAAGAAGTTTGCCTCCAACTGTCTAATGTAACATTCAACTGACCATATCATACAACTAAAGATGCACATAAACACACAAAATTCAAATATAAAATAGACACAAACACACACACATCCATACAGAACAATGACTATAGATCAGTGACTCCAGATCTGATGTGTTTTGAACCACTGTTTAAGACTGGTTTTAAATGTGGGGTATGTGAGACGTTCCCTGATTGCAACAAGTATGTTGTTCCAGATTTCACCCCCCTGAACAGACAGCACAGACTGACTAAAAGTGGTACATCTATAAGGTATCACACAGTTTCCTCTTGTGGAGGCTCTGGTTGTGATTCTGTCACTGCTGGAGGTTTTCAACTTAATAAATTCACCTCGCACAACCATTTAAGATTTTATGGATAGAACAGGCGAATTTGAGCGTCTTAGAATCTTTGAAACTTAAAAAGTTGTTTCATTGATGAAAACTTAATGGTTTTCGGTCAAAGACTTTAATTGCTTTTTTGAAAAGAGATTCTACGGGTTTAATTCTGGTTGTATTCGTAACAGACCAGTTTATTATACAATAATCAATATGAAAAAAAGGTCATTGAATGAAGAAACATTCTGGCAGCAGTGAGCAAACTTAAAAAAATCATGTTTTCAAATAGGAAAATGTATCTTAAATCTTTAAATGCAGCGTCTGTGCAAAGGTCTGAATCATAAAGGTTTGGGTAAACTAAAATAAAAAGACGTGTAATGTCACTTTGACTCTGACAGAAAATTTTAATGTCTCCAGGCAAACGTTGATATTTCAATTGAAAATACACCACATCCTCATTAAACTTCCCTGTCAGTTACACTCACTGGGTCACTACTTCATGACTCCTCCATGGTGGTATCGACATAACAGAGTAATGTGAGTAGAGGTTTACTGGCTGAAGAAGAAGAAGAAGTTGCCAGGTTTAAAATAGCAGAAGAAGACAGCAGGATGTCCGGCTGGAAGTTCACAGGTGTGATTACAACTTTCAAAACTCTCAAAAGACCTCAATGCAGTTGTTGGCGTCACAGCAAGTAGAAATAAGCAAAAATAAACATGTTTGAAATTTATAAGATAAATTATGCACAAGTTACAAAAGTTATTATTAATTAAGTATCTACCTTTAAAATACACATTTCTTCAGGAGTCTGTATGTGAATTTAATTTACAGAATACAATTATGTGTCTCTCTTCGTATCTCTTCAAACCGAACAAAACTGCAGTGAATGATGCCATTTATTCTGCAATCTTTACCTTTTTATGGGACATTTTGTATTCTTCAGGTGAATCCATCATACCAAAGACTTCCGATCAATATTTACAACCGATAAAGTATTTTTCAGCCACAGTGGCAAAAAGACACAAGAACTGTGGTTTGTGATTTTCATTTAAGGATCAAGTTAAACGCAGAAAGTATCTATGATGCATTTATAATGAAATCCACATAATAAAAAATCTAACAGTATAATTATAAGGCACTCTTAGGTTGGTGCATACTCTTCTGTGCACATCTCCAAGCTGCACTCCATTTTCTCTTGCCTTTGAGAATATCTTGAGAGGGCATCATCATAAAGAAATAGTCCCACAAAAGGCCCATTCATTCAGATCCTCAATCCATTATAAGTGGTGTATTCTCAAGACAAGCTCAAGTCCAGTTATTTAAATAATCCTGAGTCTCTCTTACCAGTGCTGTCAGAAACACATCCGCCTGAAACAGGAGGGGAGACAACAACCTTGTACACACTGTGATTCAGCAGCAGAGGTGCTAGAACAGAGCTCTGGCATCACTGCACCTTTGTGCTGACACATTACACTCTGAAACGGTGTTATATTGGTGTCCCATTGTGTGATTACACATCCAATTATTGTGTTGCAGAAGCACAAGGGACACAGCTTGTTAACACTCACACACACTCAGACATACATGTGCAGTAAGTATGTATTAGTTTACAGCACAATACATCCACAGGACAAGCTGTGTCTGGTCAAAGGTCAGCGAAACACAGCAGTATCATATTATCCCTCAGGACCCCCATCCCGCTGGCAGGATCGAAATACCACTTATTCTTAAATGACATTTACCAACCGTTTGTCCAATCCAAAAAATGAAAAAATGGCGTAATGGTCACATCGTTAAGTTTCTGAAGGTACCTGAATGTATCACAAGTGATATTCGCAACATGTCTTAACAGGCCAGAGAATACGGGAGAATTTCATATACTTTGCTTTGATTCTCATGTCTCCTTTGAAAATTTGCAGAAAATGAAGCGTTTGTTGCTGCTAAATTTTGTAAAAAACAAAAAATTCTATGGTTCTTACTGCTTTCACCAAGCCCTGAATGATCAATATAAACCTTTGATTCACACTTTAAAAATTCTTTGAATTTTGCTTCCCATGGCATTTGCAGGCATTAAATTTGCGCTCAGAGCTGCTCAGCACTCTGTCTCATTATTGACAGAAACTTCTTTGCAGATCGTCATGATGCCTCTGCAATGTAGACTGTAAACTGTGTAAATATTAGTGACAGTGGTGACTGTAAATAGTTTATAAAGAGTAAATAGCTTCTAATAATGTAATAATTATTGCATTCTGATTATGTTGCAATGCTTAGGAGACACTGTTGAGTTATCCTGAAGCCAGAAGTGGACTTCATATTGCAGTGAAAAATTGAAAACACAGTGAGAAGAAAAATTTCCGAACATCAAAATTTGTAGATTCTTTGAATGTGAGGCCACCACCAAATTTTTCCTGTTCCCTAGGCATGAGGCTACCTGAAAATTTGTTTCATACACTAATTTCTTAATTTATACATTTTTAAAAGGATAAAATCAGAGAAATTCATTCTTTTTTTCTTTATTATTTATTGATTGATGTATAGCATTTAAATTTTGTTACACTACATGAAGACATAATTGGGTTACATCAGCAAATAGCCATGGTTGTCCTGAGTCTATAGAGGTGCAGGACTTCACTTTGCTGAGGAAAATAAGACCACTGTGAGTAAAAATGTGACAGAAGCAAAACAGGACCAGAAACTGCCTGGGATCCTGAAGGTTAAAACACCTTACATCATTCAGGCTTCATGACCGTGATCTTCACAAGCTTGGTTGGATTGAAAGCTTGCCATCAGAGCTTTGTTCCTTTGTTATAAAAACCTGAAATCAGCCTGAAAATAACTGAAGATCCTAAATGTCAGACGATGGAGCATGTATCCCTTCCAGCCTGGAGGCAGACTCCTCTTCAAAAGCAGTTATATTGTGGTCTTTAAAAGTCAACATAAAAGTCAAAGGTAGTGTTTGATACAGTGCATGATTTCATGGTTTTTCCCTGACTGATGATATGCTGCATTGCATGCTTAGAAGAAGCTGTGGCTGATTGCATGATTTCATGTTAGAGCCTCTATTTTTCCCCCATCAAGTCATCCTGACATTAACATGCCCTCTGCCACACTGCATTAACACGTCCACATCAGGATCAGAAACTGTGCTATCATCCCATTAAATATTTAGACTCCCTGTTCTGATCCCTCCTGCAGTTGCTCTAACCCTAATTTCTGACCCTGCTCCTGTAAATCCCTGTCTCGGGAATGTCTGCATTTGAAAGGACTGACTGAAAAATTGCAGTAAGAGCACGGACTCACCGGAAATATCCCAAGATGACTACAGCCACCATGAGTGATCCCAGAGAGATGGAGTAACCCACTGTGTAGATCAGATACAGGCGGTGAAAGACTTCCTGTTGAAAGAGGACAATTTGTTAGCGTCTCACCAGGTCAGGACCTTTACAGGAGGGCTGAGGACACACATGTTTTAGGGGGAGGACAGCATTTTTACTTTTGATCGCATAACAAAACAAAACAAAACAAAACTTTAATATCCTCAGCTTTTCAACCACCATTATCCAAAAAGCCATCCATCCATCCATCCATCCATCCATCCATCCATCCATCCATCCATCCATCCATCCATCCATCCATCCATCTCTCATTCAGGAATACATGAGGTTGCTGGAACTGATCCCAGCTGCTACCAGGTGAGAGGCAGGTTACACCTGGACAAGTCTTATCATAGCTTACTGCTTCAAATTAGATCAGCCCCCACTATTTAAAGCTTTAAATCATTGTTAGACTATTTTTTTCTCATTCACCTTCTCTTCAAGATGAGAGCATTAAAATCCCAACAGATTTGACCATTTCAGTATGAAAATATTGTGCAGTTTGGTATTATTTTGTTGTGATTTTGACCTTCTAAAGCACTTTGGTCAAAACTGTTTTTTTTTTAAACATGTTATATAAGTAAAGTTGACTCAACTCTGCATGTTTTTAGGTACCAGTAATGACTCAGACACTCAAATAGTTGTGATTATGATATACATTAAAGACACAGTAAGAAGAAAAAAAGAAAAACTGAACTTTTTTAAATTTATTATGTTAGCCGGTTAATTTAAACATGTTTGGTTAGTTGAAAGCAATAATACTGAAATGCCTTTAGTCCCTGTGTGCAAGTTTTCCATTGATATTTGGCACACACACCTGGAAGTGGCTGTGTTCAACAGTGAGAATTAAGTTGATGAGCAGGACGTAGATTTTTTTTTTTTTTTTTTTTTTGCATAATATTTTGTACTCGTGGCTGATGGTGGCAAAAAGACGTTCCCTGTTGAAGTACTGCTTTACATGGAAAAACTTCACAACCAGGGCTTTCCATGCAAAATAGCTATAGATAAGATTCAACACTATATTGCAGAAAAAGTAATTTTTGTTACATGACTTTCAAAGACCTCTTTCTCATCAACATGATGAAATAGTTTCCTAAAAATCTGTTAGAAAATGTAAAAAAAACCAACAACCCAAAAATGCATTTCACATCCTTGAAGATCATCATACCACTACAGGCAGCTAAAAATGTATTCTGGCCCTTTAAAAAAATGGCTGTTCTCATGAAATTATCCACACACGTTTTATGTCCAGGAAAATAATTGCTAATTTTCAATAGGTTGTGGTAAGAAATGCATCTAAACTTTTACTCATAAAAATATGTCACAAACAAAATGATACAGCAATATTTTTGTTGATTTTGTTGAAAGGATTAATAAACATCTCAGACCCCCTCTCAAGAAAAAAAAAAAAAAAAAAAAAAACTTTCTGGCTATTTTTTGATGGGTAAGACTTTTAAAGGTTAATGTTGCGGTCAGCATACAACTGTTTCATGGCTTGTCAGGATAAGACTTCGTTTGTGTTCATATCTTTATATTATTTACATTTAATGGGTCAGCAGAGCTGCTACAGATAACTTTATACTGGTTCATTTCTTTTTTAAGTAATGAAAAAAATATTGCAGTTAAGTAACAGATTACAATTTCACATTGCTGCAGATCAATACATCATCTAATCACTCATCAGCCTGCAAAATGTTGTCTTGAACAAAAATAAAAAGTTGTATTAAAATCAAGATCCTTATTCAACCTTTTTATTCATGTATTAATTTAGTGGATTATGGTGTTCATTGGAAATTCAATTCAGGGGAATCAAAACAAATAAAAATTTCTGAGGGCCCAAAGGGCCTTTAGGTGGTTTGGCTTTTTAAAACTGAAAGCATTTCTACCTCGTTCACTGGATTTGTATTTTAATTTGAATGTTTGCTTGTGACATACAACACAATTTGAAACAGTTGCTGTGGGCACCGCACTATGGAAAATCAAATTACCGAGCAGTTATACATCCTGTACTGTAAGCTCATATAGACAAGGTTCTGGTGACCTCAATTAAAATACAGTATTCATCAAGTATTCACTTTATCTCCTTTCATACGAACATCCGCTTGTTGAAAAATCCATTTCACACTAGCTCATTCAAGGTTTAAAGGAAGCAGAAGCTTTATAGAACTAGAAGCATGCAGTTAAAACATTTTTTTTTGTTGAATACAATAATAAATAGATTAAGAACATTTAAGCTTCAGGGTTGTATTTTGTAACAGTAAAGAAGGTAAAATTTTGGTGAACATTTCACTTTCAGTCGCCCGTCTGTTTTTGGCGTTCACATCCCTCAAAAATCAGCCCACTCACAATATATAAGCAACACTGAGTTTCAAAATGCGTTGCCTCTTGGCAAAACAAGACATCTCAAGCACCCAGAAGCAACTGATGGAAACATCATTTGACACAGGTGGTGGAGCTGAGAAAGGCTGGGTGGAGCAGTTTGATCTTCCAGCAGTGAGCTGGCAGCCAGAGGACACTGTAAGGAGAGCCACTAACCAGACCTCTCTGTGCGTCAACAAGCACGAAGAGGCCAAGAGCCCTGTGTGATGTAACCAGATCCTCCACTGCTGTTATCACTTAGCATCATGATTCTGAGCCAAAAAACAAACCCCTCCAAAAAAGAAAAAACTGTGCGTCTCAGATGTGGTGGTGGTTGGCGGTATGGTCTGTGTGGGGCTTTCGTTTGCGCGTATGTATTTGTCGTTAACTGCTGCAGCGGCTCTCTCTGGAGTCCATCAACACAAACTGATGTCAGACAGAGATTGAAGGGCACCATGATGAGGTTATACCCACATCCTCTGCAGCACATACCGACAGGCGAGAGGAAAGTGTCTGTGACAGCTGATGCTTTTATTGTTTCATTAGAAAATTCAGTAAAAATGTATACAACAGCCTTTTTGAGAAACCAGGTTTTATGAATGAGATTGCTCCTTTGTCCACAGCCTGAAACTTGACAATAAGCCTTGAATAATAAAACCCTTCATTCAATTTAAAGCTGTGCAGTGATTCATATGAGATTATTAGACTGATTCCACATAATGGTTCCATAAATATACCATAAAAAATCCTGTGCATAATTGCTGAGTATAACACAACACTGGGAGACAAACTTATTCACACGCACACAGTAACAGCTGAGTGTTAGTTCTTCTTTCATTGCCAAGGTCTCGCTGTTTCCACTTTTCTTACAATACCCAGTGGTCCCATTCACCACATGTGTTATGACATATAAGACTCACATGATTTGAGACAAAGAAACACTGCAGAATCACGTCCTCCACCCTCAGACTAACAGGGGATGATGGGAGTTACAGGCTGCTGCGTTTGCTTTACAAAACAATTTTCTCAACATGCTCGGTGTTGTAACGGTGATGTCAGTGCTGTTGGTATTTATGAACCCAGGTTTGACTCTCTCATGCTGATTTATGTTACACATGGTTAAGCTTAATTATAATGCTCTAACAATGGACGGTTAAAAAAAAGTTTGTGGTTTCAGTTGGGGAAAAAAGGCGTTGTAGTTATTTTTAAGTCAGAGATTTTAATTCAGTAAGAGTGTGATGTCTGGTAAAAGCAGTAACACGTGAGAGTCTTGTGACTCTCATTATGAGTTACTTTTCTCCCCAGTTTCCCCTATTATTAGACCGCTTTCTCCACTTTCTGCTTGCATGAGAGATAATACATTTTATTGCATCATTAAAATATTATGATAGGAAAACAACGGCAACAAATGAGGGAGGTACAACGTGAGCACTCCCTCCTAATTGGCTTTCACTGTAGTCATACAAAGCTATTTTAATCAGTCATATCAACAGCAAAACAAAAGTGAAATCAAATTACTGGAAATTGACAAGCCTTGAGTTATACGTTTGAGGGATTTAAATGACAAGAGGCCTTGTCACAGGATATTTTTGACTGATTCATCAAAAATGGTTTAAAATCAGTTTTATTCTTCTCCTTTCAGATCTTGCTGGGCAACTCATTCATAAGAATGGGATGAATATAAGGTCACAGTTGGTTTCCATCACATTATTGGGGCCGTTATAAGACAGCCATGGTTGAAGGTTGAAAATCCTTTTGAGGAGTAATTTGGGAAAAACACTTTTTGTAAGGCTGTATCTTATTTTTTAAGAGAATCTTGTGTTAAAAACATGTTCATTAAGAAGCGGTTGCACGACTTCCTGCAAGACAGATGTCTGCAGACAGAGCAGCTCCTTCAGCAACAGACAGAGACATCCACCCTGCAAGGAGGGGCACAACCGCGGGTCAGTCATCCCATCCGCAAACAGACTGTCCAACACCAGGACTCATTAAAGGTGCAGATACTCAAGACATCTCTTGTTCATTGCTTTGTAATAACATACTAACATAACTTGGTAAGTACGTCATTATGTCACCAAATACGGGATCAATACAGAATATCTAATCTTAAAACTCAAGGTATGCTTTTTGACAGATTTTAAATCAAACTGTTTCCATTATCTGTTAGATTACAGTGCTGCCTTTTTACAGACTCAAACCATAACTGTGCCTCTGAGTGAAGCACTTGTGGTACACATGATTATCTGTAATGCAATAAATATTAAAATAACCTTTAGTTTAGATTTTCATTGATGAGGGTCAAGCACAACCCATCTCGAAAAGCTTTTCTTCAAAGAAACATTTTTAGAGACAACAATTCTGACTGAATTTGAAATGGAATAAAATGTGATGTGTAAATTTAGCACTTGCAGCATCAACATTTTAATACTACAAAAACTGAATTGATGAGGGGTTTTAATATACTCTCCATCTGGCTTTCAATCATGTATTTAAAGATGATGTTTCTGGTCTTAGCATCTTTGGATGTGCTGCACTGTTAACTGATTTACCCAGATAAGCGTAATGACTCCCTCCCAGTTGTTTGTTACCCTGCCCTACTTTTTTGCAACATTGTTCTCCAACTAGAATCCCCCTAGCACTGCACAGATATGTGCTGCTGTCTGTTTTAATGAATATTTACAACTAGTTACTTGAATCTAAGAGGAAACCACTTTTTCCAGATGTACTTTGAGGACAACTCTGTCTTATATTTTTTATTCAGTGCTTTCTGTGTGTTGTCTATAGGTAGCCTGTATGGCTATCGCTCAGGCTCTCACCTGGAGGATGCTGGATTACGGGCAAACCTTTGATGTATTTTTCAGTAAAGATCATACACTCTGCTGTCTGTCTCAGCAGCAGCTGCTTTGAAGATCCTGGTAAGTCTTTGTCGGACTGTAAGAACTCTGTCTCCTAGACTTGCCATCTTTGGACATACAATCTGTGACACCGTATTTCTCAACCATTTCACATTTGTTTGATAACTTAGCGGCATTGAAAACCACTGTCTTTAAATCAGGGGTCCCCAAACGTTTTCCTGTGAGGGCCACATAACTTTTCCCTTCTCTGATGGGGGGCTGGGGTCAGTTTGTAACAGAAAAAGTGTGACGATCGCAGGGGTGCCTCAACGTGAACGTTTATTGTTTTCCATAAAGCCACACATAACCAAATATTAATAACCCTTTCCAGGATCTTCACAGAAAAAAGTCAGGAAATAAATAACAACACTATTAATGAAAAGAATGTCATGTTCTATGTGTGTGTTAGTCTCAATCGCGTGGCCAGACTGAAAAAAAAATCATAGTGCAGCTTCTGGTATTGTTTAGGGGGCCGGGCCAAATGTGAAGGCAGGCTGTATCTGGCCCGTGGGCCGTAGTTTGGGGACCACCTTGGGTTTTAGTGTTTTATTGCATGCCCACAAGTTCAAGTGGCCTCATACAGGAAAGCATGTACAATAGATTTGATGACTTTAACATCAAAATAGCTGGACCAAGCTGGGGGCAAAACAATGCTGATCTAGACATCCCTAGTTGTCCCTAGTACTCTTTGCAGATAAATGGTGGTGTCAAGTACTGAGAGTCAACACTGGCATTCAGCAACTAGATCCCAATAACAGGACTATCACATTTTTCAGATGTCCTTAATGGGGAGAAAAAAAAGCAACTTCTCAGGTCAATAAAGTAATTTCAATCTGTACTCCAAATGGACATTTGCACCATGTTTGTACAAGTGCTTTAGAGAGATGCTGAGATATTTGACCTGAGTGGGCATAATAGCAAGTAAACTGTTTATCTGGGACCATAATATATTAGTGACCTTTAACTTTTTGGCAGAAAATCCATTGTTTCTTAGTTTATGTTATTTGAAATTGGAACTAAGCTGCCTCATAATAGAGGGATAAATTATTTAGCTCTTGCACAGCGGTTTGTCTGGGAGATACTGGTTACCTTGACCTCTGACCTTCAAGTTTTTTAAGCTTTATGAAAGTTTGTGCCTCATACAAAGAAGTCACCTCATGGTGTTCTTGAGATGGCATGTTTAAAAGAACAGGGTGGGTTAAAGGAACGTAACAACTTAGCAGCACTTTTTGTTGTTCATTAAAATTAAGCAGCGGAGTCCATATTTTTTCTTATCTGTGTATGTTGTTACAATGCAAGCTGTAACAAAGCTTTGTCATCAGTTGTGGCCGCCCTTATTGTCCAAATGGAATGCTTCCTGGCAAGATTCACAATTTGCAATTAAGACTAATGAGGTCCTGTTTTGAGTTTATGTTTGAGCAGACATTTACCTAATTGCAGCCTAACACTATCACAAAGCGACCACATTGCCATCCTGTCATTACCTCCCACTGTCATCATCTGGACACTTCATTAAACATGATTCAAGTTTACTCACACTCTACGTTACTGAGAAGGCAGATTGAAAAACGTGTAGTGCACATACGAAGGATTGTAATTGCAGGCTAAAAATGGTGCAATAGATGCCTAAAAGGCTGTAATATAAAGTGTGACAATTCAACCCATGTATCCGTTCATTGCTCTGAATTACTGAGAGACGACACTGGAGGTGTTTGAAATGGTGATTATATGTTCCTCACCTTTTCATGGCTGTAGTTATAAGGGTAGAGGAATTTTGCACATTCATTATAATTTGCCCACGTCTTGTTTGTTCCAGCCAGCTCCCATGTTCCGTTGTAGTCACACCGACGGTACGCCAAACCTGCACATTAATGGGAAAGTTCATTTTTAATTACACATCCTGTGAGTTGTTCGTAAACACGGAAAATCCCTCAGCACTTTCCTTAATTAAATCTGCATAATACATATATATGTGTGTATATTGCAAGAGAGGGTTCAGTGATGAGTGTGGATATTACAGCTGCTCAAGAGGTTCAGCGATCTTTCTCTAAGGGTAAAAATAAGCTCCAGGGCTTCCTATCAGTTACCAGTCTCACCTTTGTGGTTGAAGTCGTAGATGTACTCTGGACAGGCTGTGGATACAAGTTTTCCTGGAGCTCCTTCAGGCCAACAGACAATACCGTCCCATTCCGGTGAGCAGAAACCATCTGAGGAGACAAAAGCAGAGGTGACAGAGCCGCTCTGTTTGAACCCAGCATTAAATGACTGCAGGCCTTTACAGGAGCAGAGAGCTGTGTGTTTGCTGTTGTCCTTTAAAAAGCAGGCCAAGTGTATGAACTTTAAACTGCACAAATGGGCAATGTACAGCACTGTTGTCCTATGTGGTGTGCCTGACTGTAAATTAGTACAGAAGGACAACATGTACAAGAACAACTCGCATCTGTTTTTTTTTTAAATTTGCATTGGCAATAACAGAACTCCCAGCATGCTGTGCATTCAATAAATCTGTTCATTAGGGCTTTTGTAAGTCGCAGCAAGTTTCCAAAATGACTAGTATCATTGACAGTAACACTGATTTTTTATTTTGAACTGAAGTGGTTTCAGTATGGATTTCATTTACAAGAGTCTCTCCAACACAGGCTGCACTGTAGTGTTTTATGCATAAACAAGACGAAAGCTTTACTGAAATAAAACAAGAACTCTATTGCATTTTTGTTCCACATCATTAGACTCAACTTAATGAAAGAGGAAATAAACAGCTATCCAAAAGACACATACAAAATAAATTAAATCTCTTTTGAGTTCATTTTTTGGCTTTACATTTGTAAGAAGTATTTATTGATTCAGAAAGAAAACAGAGATAATTGGTTTTAAATAATTTAAAACAGAGAAACAGCAAATCCTCACAATTATATGCCCACATGCACAAACACAAATGCGCAAAAAGCTATTTCTGACAATAAATAGAAAATATTCAATTACCTAAACTGAAAATAAAACAATAAATAAACAAACAAACAAATAAATAAATATTACAATACAATAATAGCAAGAATTAAACAAAGAAGATAACTGCAACAGGCCCAAAATATTTTTTCTTTTGAATGCAAAATAATTATTGTGTTCTGAAATATCTTCTGATCCTTCTTGAAAAATATGCTCTCATTATATTAAAAAAAAAAAAAAAAAAAAATCATCAGGCCAATTCTCCTTTATTGAAGAAATCATCTGGCATCTCATCCTATAATAATACTCTACAGTTCTGCTTCAGTTACAGAGAAAGTTTATTGAATAAACTAAGAGAAATACTTCAGCTCAACTGGAACATTATGTGGTGAAAATTTTAAAGGCAACCGCTGCCTCGGGAACTTCTCTTTGTTCCCCCCATTCTGTGGATATTTGTCAAGATTGCTGAGGGTGATTTTCTCCCAAAGAACCCTGAAACCTTTTCATCTATTTTTAGAGAGAACAGTATAATTCAGTGTAATAATACGTCTATACATAGTTTAGACAAAGACCTGCATATCTATACGGGGGGAAAGCCATTTGTTAGCATAGAGCCCCATAATTGTCAGCTAAAAACTGGAGCTCAGCCCTCTGATAGTGGGAGCAAAGTCTGTTTCCCCGCAGATTCCTGGCAAACGCCTCCCTCATGGTTTGGCATTTTATGTTGTATTATTGAAACCATCTGCCCCACTGTGACCACTAATAAGTAGCTGAGGATAAAACTAAAACTATCCTCTCTTTGCAGTAGATCCATTATTTTCTCATTCCTGTAATCAAACTTGCACAGAAACATGTGAAGCGATGACGACATGCTTTTTATTTGCTTGTCACTTTGAGCGCAAAATTAAAGAGCAGACTGAGTGGAGCTCACTGACTCTTACTGATGTTTGGTGGGAGAGAAAATTAAAAAAAAAAGCGGAGTTTTGAAAATCACACTGACCACACATCCTGAGAGTAAAAGTAGAATTGCTTTAGGTTTTGTTACCATAGGACCACCAACCAACAGGCTGACATTAAACAGCGAACACACACATGCATTATTTCCCGTACGTTTCTTCACCACATTTAAATATAAACGTGACTACGCAGGGACTTTGGTATTAGTGATGTCAATGGGGTTTTTAAAAAAGATTTTCTTCCCCCCAACTCATTTGCCTCTGACCTGCAGATGTCAAAACACATACTGCATTTTCTCCTGATATATGCAACCTTTTTATAATGATTGCTGATGTTGTTCTTTGCCCAAACCACAAGCTTGAAGGCTGAGCTATTTTCACACTACAAGGTCTGGGGCATTGAACCCACATCCCTCCACTGTCCTCTCCAGGCAAACCTCAGTGTTTTCCTCAATGAGAACCTTGTTTCAGCCACGTAATGGAGACTTTTGTGTATTTAAAGCACAAATGAGAAATAAAAGGTAGATTAAATGCTGAGTGGGACCAGGATCAAGGTTTTAAGCTCACAGGGGATTAAATGTTTTCTTTGTGAACCTGTAATTGCAGGATCAATCCCTTACTTAGAGTAAATTCCACATTTCACACTAGTGTTTTAAAATAGTCATCTCTCTCGTATCCTTTAATAGATCAGAGAACAAGTGGTTAACAGTGCCAGAAAAAACTCCAGGGGAGGTCAGGCAAGACAAAACAGATAGAAAGCAGCGCTACTACAACAACTTAATGCATGCATATTCTCCAACTGAACCTCAACCTACACAACCAAGGCGACGCTGCAGTAAGAGAAAAAAAAAAATGTGAACACAGCCCAAGTTCTCGAAGCCACTTAAAGGAAAGTACTTACATGGGTCATCTAAGAGTCAAGAAAAAAGCTTTCTGGAACTTATTCAGCATCACAAACAAACCATGACCCAGATCTTAATGATTTCCACTTTGCATAATTACGACTAAACAGCCAGATGACACACAGCACTTCAAATAAAGCTCAAATGAAGTGAATTAAAAGCAACTCATGTGATATTAAGAAAGAAAAGCTCAACCGTGAGCCGGCGGAATGAGTGCACATGTGCATAAAGAGGCAAAGAGCTCAATGACAGAGGTTGTTATCTTTGCCTTTATTAAGCAAACATGTTTGCTTCATGTCTTTCCTGAGTTGTTAGGTGAATGAACAACTGTGCAACCTTTTTTCAAGGTCAGAAAACAGCTATGAGATGAAAAATGAGTCTCATTCAGTGCGTGTCCACATCATCAGGTAAGCAGGTCAGCTCTGCCGTGCCTCAGAGCAGCAGCTCAGGCTACTCGGAGCATCAGACAGACGCTCCTGATGGGCTCGTTAAGAGTCCAGATTCAGAGCTAATATCCTCCCTGATGTACAGACACTGCACCATGCCAGGGACAGACTACACCGTACTCTACAACCATTTGTGTGACATTTAAGTTTTCCATCCATGTATCTATGAATCATTAAATTCAAGGTGCTGAAACACCCAAGTTAGATTCATTCAGGTGAGACTTAGAACTGATGTGAAGTGAAGATTTGTAATGTAAAAAAACATCAAAATGTGAAATGTTTTTCAAATGATCATCTTTTTTTGTATATAGATTTATATATTTTGTCTGGCATGTTTATTATAGGTAGACACTATAAAGAGCAGCTGCTGCATTAGCAAGAAGCTTTATAGAATCTGAATAAAGGATCTGAAAATGTGGCCAGTTGGCCTTTCAGATTTTCACTAGCCTCTTTTTTTAAAGTTTTTTGTTAATTGGAAGGTGATAAAATAAAAATATGAGATTATTGATGACTGCATAGCTTAAAACCTTGTTTAAAAAACAGTAATACATAAAAACATCAGTTTTCTGACCTGAGTTTTGGAACAGTAGACCTAACATCTGAACTAAAAAGAATAATTCTGCATACAGACAAACAACAGACAACAACAAAACAAACAACAGTTTGTAACTGTTTATTCCAGTTAGCAAAAACAGATAAATAGGATTTTCAGTACAACTTTCAAATCTATAAATGTAAAGCATGTAGTAAATAAAATAAGAGCTCGCTGTCAGCTCAGCATAAAGACTGAAAAAACCACTCGCAATCTAGTTGATGATCACAGCAAAGAAATATTCCAGCAAATATCCCATCACCAAAACTAAAATTGTTTTTTAAAAACACAATTTTTTTAACAGATGTACAGAGCAAAGATAGTTCTGGGACTTTCTTGGTGAAAATCTTCACAACTAACTCAGCATGAAAACAATCAAAGCCATTAGGGGTTTTTTTTATGAATGAGAAGACAAAGTGACTCTACGTGGATGTGCCTGCTGAAGTTTTACACCATGCTGTCCCGTCCCCACCACATGTTAGGATACATTAAACCTGATGGAGGTCAGAAGAGCAGCAGACTCTTATCTGAGAGGGGCATAATGTTTGACCTGCTGCTCTGCATTAGCATCTCTGATAGCATCCTCTTAAATAGGCTCTGACAGAAAAAAACAGCATTGTTATGTAAACCCCTGACATCTTACACAAGCTGCTGTTTGGCGCCTGCAGTTCTGAAAAGCAGCAACTCTTTTTTTTTCCCTCATGTAATTTCAGATTTGTGGACATCTTTCAAACCATGAAAAATTGGGGAATACCAAATGTAACCAGCGGTAATGGTCAACAAAAGCCTTTGTGTTCTTAGCCGGGAAGTAAACATTTTTAATTATGTGTTTCATTTACAAGGGGGTATCATTTGGAGGGTCTAAAAATCCAGTTTGACCACAATGCACTGGGGTTAAAGAGAAAATAATACGATTGGTTTGGCTGTGGAATTCAGAATCCGACTGAACAATCAACTGGGAAGAAGACAGAAACCACAATGGGATACAGTTGATGCTGGGGTCGCTTGGAAAATGAACACCCATGAACACACAAATTCACCCCGGGATCAACTTCACATTCAATCCCAGTCTTTGGGGAGCCACAGGGAAGACAAAGGAAACAGAGAGGGATTTACGTAATGTTGTTTTAAAAAGCTGCTTCAAATACAAGGGGGTCGTGATACAAATGTATCAGTGTAAAGTACCGCTTTTAGCAGATACGTTTTCAAAAGCATTAGCAGAGCTGTGCAGAGTGCGCAATAATCAGCTGATTCATACAAGCTCTTGGAAACAACAATCAAGTAGAAAGAAGTCCCCAATCACGCTCAATCAAGACAACTGGCTCCTTACTTTCACTTTCCCTTTCTTGTGATGGATTAGCAGTGTGTTGAAGCTTAACCCCCACAGCTCCTTGTTATTTTGTTTGACTGTAAATCATGTAGCACTACTACATGTGTACCAGAGGGACAGTATAAAGGCTAAAAAAGCACAATGTCCCCTCTTTAATGTTCTCACAGATCGACATCTCCCCAACTATTTAGTCCTGCCACGTCTTATTGCTGCTCCCCTGCTTTGTACACACATTTCAAATCAGTGTCCATTAGGTTTTCCTCTGTGTAGCCCTCCAGGGATTTATCACACTCTTATTACTATTGAATCTGCTGCTGGAATTCATGGGGGATATATCCCTCAATAGCTGTGGCAAACAAAACCATTCTGCTACGATAAATGTTCCTCTGTCCTGAGACAGAAATCTTCACAAAGCGCAGCTGAAGAAAGGAATCACAATATTGGAAACCTTCAAGGCAAACAAAGCCTGACCTTGTGGATGTGCATGTCATTGCCTCACTTTTGTACAATAGTGGTTCCTTTTCAGTGTTATGTGTTATCAGTCCTGAGCACTGGTTGTCGTGGTTTTTTTGTCATAGCAAACCTGATCAAAAAATCTCATTCTTGTTAAATGAGCAAAGATCGACCGGCTAAAATGACTTTTTACATTTCCTTGGAGAAAGAAACTATTAAATGTGAGACTCAAACCCTTTTACTATTTGTAGTTGTGTTGGCAGTGTGGCAGCAGTGTGTCTGTGTTGTGAAATGAGCTCATTCCATGACATTTTGTTCAGACATTCATCCCTCGGGATGGACTCAACAGACCTCAATGGTTCTCTGGCTCCAGCTATGTCCAGAGTAATGTTTGGATTTTCAACAGAAATGGCTCAAAATTTACAAAAAGGCTTAATTTTAAAATTTAGTAACCACACTGAAAATATCTGGGATTTAATTATTCTTGGTGACCCCCTGACTCTCTCGTCCTGAGCTGTAAGGAAGTAAAACTACTTTCCCCCAGTACTGAGTTCAAGAAAAAAATAATGGCATCCCTATCAGCTTCAGCTCTAACTTGTATTAATTGTCACACTGTTTACAACTCGATAGACTGCACTACTTTTTACTCACCAGGAACTCTGTGCTTGGACTTGATGTTTCCCTCACACGTCCGTTTGGCTCTGAATAACAGGCCGATCTGTTCCTCTTTTGTCAGCACATCGTCTGCATGAACCTGGAGAAACAGAAAAAGGCAAAAAAATTAAAGAGGTAAAATTACCAGTTAGTATTTAAGTTGATGTAAGGTATGTATTAAAATCTTGAAAATGGAACAGAACAATTGAGAAAAATAACATGACAGTTTGAAAAGTAAAATTTGCTACCACTTAAAGCTCCTGTGAAAAACTTTTGGTTTGGGCCAAGTTTAAACCTCTGAACATGTGCACCCAAGAACACCAAAAATTTTGCTTTCTTTATTTTTCCTGTGTCCCAAATCACATACATTCTTCAGTGCACTTACTGGAATAGTGCACAAAATCTTACAAATCTTAGTGTTGTCCCAAATCAAACACTGCGGCTTTGCACTTACCGGAAACTACGATCTCATTGATTACACCCATCAACCATTGTTTAAACTGTTCCTGCCCCTTCCTCTACGCAGCCAATATGGTGACAGTTGAGTGTGAGAAGTGGTTCCACACTCAACTTTTTGCCTGTCTTGAGTGCGCCAGCTGAGAAATCAAAGTGTACTATGTTTTTTCCATACTGTCAGCGTGAACGCACTTATGCACTCAAAGTAGTGAGAGTAAGAGCAGAAGTGCGTGATTTGGGACACAGCATTTGTCTTGCAGGCATAAAGAAGAAAAGAATTAGTGTTAATCAAAAAATACAAATTAAACTTGGTAGTTCTTGTACAATTAAAAATATAATTATGGGCCATAATGTGCTGCTGTGATTTGTTATGTCAATCCAACTTTATTTTTTTATTTCATACATCAAATCCTCCCCAGAACAGATACACAAGTGTCAAATTTTAGTGTTGATAGTCTGTGAATATAATGCCAACCCATATGTTCCAACGGATCAAAACCCACACGAGCAAAGCAGATTTTCCAACTTCACTTTACACAAACCAAAACTGACCAAATCACAAGTGTTGAGTTCAACATTTTTCAATCTCCTCACAATTTCCTCTTCACAGCTGCTTTCAGCATCCCTGGTCACATTGCTGTGAGTAGCAACTTCTAAATCCACTTTTCGTCAGAGAACTAATCCTCCAGTTTTGCACCACAGTCTTACTAAAGATGGAATAAGGGTGAAAGAAGCAGGGTGGTCTCGAGTGCAAGACAGCCTGCTCTGCTCTTTATCCTGAAGGTCATGCTTTGACCACAACAGTGTTCATGAGCACAGTGGTGTACCGAGATTATTTTCAATCTTAGCCCTGTTGTGAAGCAAAAAAAGGTTATAAAAGACCTGATTTTCCCCTGCCCAACAATATCAGTTTCACATGCTGTTTAAGGAGCCAGCCTTTGTTCCTGTGGTTTCATCCATTTTGTGCCCACAAAGTGAGCATAGCAGTGTTACATTGCCATAAAAAACAATATGTTACACCCAATATGTTCAGACAGCACTTTTTCTCTCCACTTTTGGAACAATGTATAGAGAGCGGTGGGGATTTCAGGTGTAGTTATCCAGACATTTTCCATCCTAATAAGTCCCACTGACGGACTCGCTGTTTGCTGGTGGATTACTTCCACAGGCGTCACAAAAGTGACAGCGGTAGAAATGACCTCTGTTATTTTAAACTGAGTACGACATGAAAAGTGGAAATGAAATTCAAGCTGGGCGTTATAATTAAAGTATAGATCAGTGTGCGGATTAACAAGCTTTTCTACACTGTCAATGTATCGACGTTTTCATGGCGTGATTGAGTCATACTGTAACAAAACAAGTCTGTGCAATGAAACAGACTAACAAGTACATCACATGTGCCTGAAGGTACAACTAAAAATAAATAACGTCCTGTTTTTCCCCCTCTCTGATTCAGTGATGCAGAGAAAACTGTACAAATGCAAAACAGACGTTTGCTCAAAGTGCTATAGCGGTGTGTTTTAGTTTCAGATTAATATGACACATGTGGATGCAAAGAAATGAATTTCTGCTCAAATAGAGCTTTGGCAGGTTCATGCAGTGAGGGGAAATTTTTTCACCAAGAGGAAAGAAGAAATTAAAACAGGCAGAGAGTTACCAGGTTAATTACACGTCTTATGATTAGTTACACTTCTAAAAAATGGATTACATCAATTTTCAAGGTAAAAGTGCTTTTCAAATTTTAATATTTCAAAAATTGGATATCAAGATTTCTCTCCCAGCCTCTGCTCTTTCAGATAATCAAAAACAGGAAAGGAGATGTTGTGAGAATAGATTAAATAATCCTTTGGATGCCCAACTGTTTAAACATTTCTGGTGCTACATGAGAAGATAGACAGACATTAAAAAAGCAGTTTGAATGAATAAATATACAAAAATCAGCTGAATAAACCAACACAAAAAAGGACTTTAACTGGATACTGTTGGCATTTTAAAATTATTATGATCTGTCCCAGATGTGATTACAGTTTGATTCCACCAATTATCTAAATTCTTTTGAGTCAGTGTTTCTCAACGTGTGGTCGGCCAGCGCCTCCTAGTGGTCCGCCATGATGGTGAGTAGAGAGAGAGAGAGAGAGAGAGAGAGAGAGAGAGAGAGAGAGAGAGAGAGAGAGAGAGAAAGAGAGAGAGAAAGTTTGCAAAGACTCATGCCTCAAATACACCGGAATTCCCGTGCTTTTCCTCTTCTTTAACATACTCTCTTTATGCTGTGCTGTAAAACCTCAAACCTGTTGATTCCTGGCATGTCTTCGCTCATTGTGACATTTTCTTGCATTAGTAAAGCTAAATACGGTCTAGTTTTGACATAGTCTGTTTTATTTTGAAAGTCTCAGGCTCTTTTTTAGGTAGTTTCCGTGCAAAGAAAATCAAATGAGGAAGAGAAAACCTCTGACACTGGCCAGGAAAAGGTGCAGAAAGAAGATGATTCAGCTGCAGTGAGCATTGTGGACACCGTGGAAGCTGACGTTAGCGCCAATACAAGTAGCCAGTGTATGTATGATGCAAGAAATAAGCATGTCACATTCATCATGCTAGAGATTAGATTTATTTGAGAGATGAAAACCTGTGATGTTAGATGTTTCACACCATTTTTTTGGACTCCTAGTAAGCTAACTCAAATAAAGTCAACAGCATCAATCTGTTACTAAATCAATAATTCTGAAAAAAAAGAAGAATAAGGCTGACTATAGAATACGTTGCATTAGTAGTCAATATTTTAATACTGCAGCTGGTCCGTGTGAATTTTTCTTTTGTTCTGGATGAAATCTACACTAAATCTTCTAAATAGGGAAGACAGCTTTCAGAAAATTTTACTGGTATAAAGTTTGTCCCTTTAAAAAAAACTCTCTACAGAATATTATGGAGTAGAAAGTGATCATTTTTTTTAGCGAAAAGAAACATAAAGGTGAAGTACAAGAAACCCACATCCCCCCTGAAAGTTCTCAACCATAGCAGCAAAGCAGAGTTTATACATTCTTCACTACTGCACCATGTCTGGTTCCTCATTTTAAACGGTCAAAGTACTTTATGCTGAGATGAAGAAAAACACAAACTGACATGTTTACATTGTCCGTGATGCAAGAGCACAGTTTTGCGTATTTAATTCGAAACTGCAAATATAGAGCTGTCGTTTCGTTCCTGCGCACAAAACCATAACACCTCAGTCCATCAATATTTTCTCTAGTTTGAGCCCTGAAATAAGGATGTCTAGGTGAGGCTGAATGAGGTTACAGAATGAAGACGTTTATGGCTTTGCACAGCAAACAACCACAGATGGAACAACATTGGACCGCAGGCGAACAAGGATAGATACTACCTGTTTGCTCTAGCAGCTATGCCAAATTAGAATATTCCACTGAATGCTCCCGAGGCATCAATGCTATTTTCAACCGAATGACGGCCTGGTGCTACTTCAGGTGAAGCTTAAACTGTAGGAATCCAGATACACTGGACTTGGATGAAAACTGCTCAGGACATATATCATTATCATCACTGTTACGAAATAAAACTCTTTTTGCATCTGACTAAAAAGTTGATATTTCATGTGTTGCCTTTTATGCAAAAAAGACCCATTTTTTGTTCAGGAAAACATTTCCATATCAAGCAAAATATCAGCCAGTTTGCTGAGCTTTTACATCACAGGGAGGAGGGGAGAAAATCAGTTATGGTTTCATTTTTCTTCTGTTCATTTTGTAGCTTAAACCAATAAACTCAGAACACACTTTAACCTTTGCAGCTCAGTTCACGCTCCCCTAAAACATTTAGCTGAATGGAGAAACCAAGTTTTGGGCAGCAGACTCCTTCATATGCAGACTTCCTGTCCGCGGAGACGAAGCAGAGTATCATTCACCATTTAAAGAAGAGCATCCTGGGTAATAAGTGTGCCCCCTGATTATTTCTGAAAACTATTCCCCCTCCGCTGGCCGGGCTCCAAACCTCCAAAGTAAACACTTCTCTCACAGGGAGAGACATGGACATTCTTATTTACTGCATTTCATTCAAAACACAGTAATGTTTTTGTTAAAGGCCTTCGAGTGTGTGCCAAAATGAAAATTAGAAAAATACACAGTGTATAAAAATGTGTGTTTTTATCACTGGTGTCGAGAAGACAAACTCCTCTTGAAAAAAAAAAACAAGTTTGTATTTGTCTCCTGCAAACTGTGGCTGGATGGATTTAACTGAAGCTCTGCAAAGATATAAGACCAATATTGAGAGAACTGTATATAGGACTTAAACCAATGCAACTAAATACTGACACTATACAGAAGACGAGGAAGCAAACATTTACAGTTTAGTCTTATTTTACTTGTTACATTTGGTCAATGAATTATTTAACTTACTCAATCCTCAGTCAGATTCAGTCTGAGAAGTTTCGCTTGTTTAGTGCCTCAAGTAAATATCAACGCTGTTGACTTTAAAATGATGTTGTGAGAGAAAAAAAAATCTAAGTTTAAAAATGTTGATAGACACACAATGCATACATTCAGTGGAGACATTGGGTTTCTGATACATGACCAACAACCCTGATTGTGGACTGCCTTGCACTCCTCTTTTTTTTTTTTTTGTTCTTCAAGAAAGTTGTGGTTAACCAAAGTCATTTCCTGAAATACCCTACAGTGAGTAAGAAAGTCCTCTGCTGGAGCTTGTGAGGTAGACTTTCATTAGAGAGCATGGAACACCCCAAACTGGTGATCCTAAAAGGTTTAGATGAACCTTAAAGACACAGCTGAGCTTAATGGAATATAATGATCTGTCATGTCATTAATGGAAATACAAGTGCAGCCTCCTAGGTGACTCGCACTAATGCTGGGTGATATGACCTTATATCCACATCACAATAAATGAACATTTCACCTTGTTATCATACATTAATGAAGTATATTTATTGCACTGTTTTATAATGACTGGAAATATGGTTTTATACTACTGACTTACATGAAAAAAAAAAAAAAGATTATTCAGACTGAGTTTCAGTACGGATGAATGTCCTGCCTGTGACAATAGTAATGTTCCCTCACACCTACAAGTGAGACAGCAACACCATCACAATAAACACTTAAAAGCTACAAATTTTTACAGATAAAGCTTCAGAGATGATACGACACAATATGATACGATACGATACGATACGATACGATACGATACGATACGATACGATATGATAAGGTAAGAACACAATGGAAAAGAGCACATAAGAAAAAATAAAATTCAATAAAATAGAATAAACTAAAATTAATAAATAAAATGGAATAAAATTGAATAACTTGAGTTAATGAAATAAAATTCAATAAAATAAATAGAATGAACCAAATTTAAACAAACTGAACTAGCAAAATGTAATAAAAATGGAATAATACAAATACAAGTTAGGCTATAAATTGAAAAAAAAAAAATAAATTAAAAAAAATAACACATCAGTATGTATAGAAAGTAACAGTAACAGATAAAGTGAGTTCTGGACCTCAGTGGCATCAGGGGTGGTTACAGTCTTTTTCAAAGCGCTGATACAAACTGGATTAAATTATATGAGCTGAGTCATTAGCTGGTGGATGATGTCATATTTTACAGTGAATCAGAGCCTGTACATAAACACAAACAGCATGTGTCACCCCTGTTATGGCTCACCCCGTCTATTTAAAAACAATGGGTTGTTTTCAACCTCTACATCATCATCTCATATTTAAGCCTCTTTTGTAGTTTATACAAATCCTCTTTATTTTAGTATTTTTCAGGATATCTATGATTATTCGGGTCAACTCTTCGGGTTGGAAAGTCCTGAACTCCAGATAATACCAAATAAATCATGTCGTAGCCTGGTATCAAAAGAATGCAGATGAATAAATAACTGATTAACTCATTGATTGATTGATTAACCAGGGCAAAATTATATTGATTCAAATTTCTGAATGTTTTTTTTTTCTGATCCATTTCTTGTTGATTGCACAGCTCTAACAGACAATAACAAACTTCACTAAATAGGAAGAACAAGAGCATGATTGAACAAAACGGCTGCTTTGAACAAGCCAACTAATTGTGAAGTGTGCTATGATACAGAAAATCAAACCCATGTTCAAGCATTAGTCTTTTTTCTTCCACTTATTCAGGCCAGATGGCAGATTAATGAGAATGTTCATGCTCAACATAATCACAGAGAGAGGCTTCCACTTAATGATTTTTAAGTCTAAATATAGTGATTGTTATTTCAACATGCTGACCTGCACATCACCAGCACTACTTTTGGCACAGGCCCTAACCATTTTGACCCAATATTGAACATTTAAGGGTGTATTCACACCTGTGGCTTTTTGCTTTATTCCAATCAAGGGGGGGGGGGGGATGATACAATTGTTGCAGTTGTCACTTGGTTCATTTGTGTTCACACAGCAAAAGCCTCTTGTGGTCCACACAAGCAGCAACCCCCGGTCTGAAATATGAGACAATGCAGAAGTGCTGGAGTCTGCTGTTCCTTGAGTGTCCACTTGAGGCCGGCTGCTGAAGTACCGGAAGTCACATACACACCAAGCCAAAAAAAGCCGTTTTCACTGCCAAAATAAGCACATTACAGCCTGGTACAAAGTATGTCTACCGTCTGAATCGCTAATTTCACTAACGGCACGCACTGTACGGGGGGTGTATTTTTTTAACTTAGCAATTTAAACAATATTAAGATCCCCAGTTTGTCCAATCAGAGGCACAGCTTGGCTCACGTGACTGCCAGGCGCCCTATGGCTGTTACTGTGAAGACTCGAAGCCCACCTCATTTCCAATATGGCCACGCCGGCCGATTTGCTTCAAAAATCTGTTTCAGAGACAGACGGGTGACGTCGCGAAGACTACATCCATTAACTATACAGTCTATGGGTCCACAGTTGTAAACAAATGCCACATGTGATCAAATTTCTCTCATTGGTCAGAAATTAGGGCGGAACTCTACTGTGTGCAATACAGAGAGCAGAGGAAAGCTGTGAACGCATGAACGTTCTTCATGATAAAACAAGATTTTGTCATCAAAGAGCTTTTCTCAAAAATGTCTTGAAAAAAGAGGTGGTCTTATATCCAGGATTGTCTTATGTTCGGATAAATATGGTAATCATAGTTATATCACCTGTCCTGCTGTTGCTAATTCTATTTCTTCTTCTTCTTCTTGTTCTTCTTTTGTTTTGACTGAAAGGTTGGCAACCAATCTCATTGCTGCCCCCCAACAACTACAGTGTGAACCACAGTTATGAGTCAGTGGTGCCAGTTGCTTAGGTGATTGTGTTCCCACTGCAGAGGAGCAGCTATAGGGCTCGAATGGAAAGACCACCCCATTTTGGCGATCTTGATCCGCTTGTTTTGTCCCACATCCGAGTGCGATTTCTATATTCATATGTGCCCAAACGAACCGTACTTAAGTTCGTTTTGGAACAACTGCCCCAAATGAGCCTGAGTAAGTCAGTCTTACTGCCAAGGTTTGTGTCTTTGTCCGCTTCAGCACAGAGTTGAGGACAGTGACACAAGAGCTAGGCAAGTCGGCTACTGAGTCGCTGTTCTCAGTACCACAGAAAAGCGCTGATATTGAGATGAAGGGGAACCCTTTTTCCTTTTGGCTTTTTTTTAACTGGCCCATCCAGTTTTCTGGAAGCCCATCCACAATCAAAATCCTGGCGCAGCTAGTGCTGTACATCCATCACCCCTGCAAAAAGTTCTAGTTCCTCCTAGGAGATGGAATAAACAATCTTTTGAGTAATGACCGATGTGCAGAAAAAGCCGCCAATGGCTCCTTTTAATGGGAAGATGTCACAGCTTTTGACCAAGCATTTTTACGGCATTGATTATAGTTAAAGGTTTGAAAATTTTGCATTTGCAAAGACATGTACAAAGCAGTGTTCCTCATTCTAAAGCTTTTACTTTTGACTTTTAAAAAGTAGTCTTTTCTGAACCTGACAGGTCTGATGTTCTTAACCTTTTCTCAAAAGAAGAATCAGACGTCAGAGGAAACTTATTTTGGTTGCTTGTATTCATAGTTTCTTTCTTTCAGTTGTCACCCAAAGCTCTTGACCATAGATAAGGATTGAAATGTAGATTAAAAGCTTTGCCTTCAGGTTTCGCCCTTTCTCTACCATGACTGTCAGGTACAACACTCACATTAATGCTGATATGACACAAACCCATCTGTGCATCTTTCGATCCATTTTACTCTCGGCCTTGGAAGTGCTGACCTCCATCACAACTACTTTACACTTGGCTGTCATGTTCAGTCAGGAAAGACATGTTAAGTGAATACCTGACGCTTCTCAGGGTCATGCCTATTGCTGAGATCATTCCAAAGGTCAAGGGAAAAATACTTATTCAGATCCAACACTTTCCTCCCTGAAGAATGGCAAAGTGATTTTTTTAAAATTTTCAAGTAACAACAGCCCTCTTTCTTGTTTTTTCACACATAGACTTAATAACTGAAAAAAAAATGTATAGGTAGATTGTCGAATGCACTGACAATAAATAAGTTAAGCTAAAGATACTGCATTGTCTCATGTAGTTTGCTTTAACCACATCAAAGACTATTAATCTTTAAAGACTAAGCTGTGATTATCCAAGACACTAACCCTCAGACACACAAATCAAACTCTAATCCAACCACAACCTGACTAGTGACCAATAATAGATCATTAAAGACCAAAAACCAACATAACTCTTTTGGGAAAATCAATCACAGTCTATTTAAAGTGATGGATTGTGTGGATTGATTGGGGTGTTTCACTGAACACAGCAGCCTAAGTGTTTAAGCCTAATTGTGGCACTAGGGGGGAGGTTGTCAGATTAAGGGATGAGTTCATTGGAAAGCTGAAAGGCAAGCTTAATGGTTTCAGCACCAGAGGACCACTTAGAGTCAGGAGTTGACTTCACTCAGTCAGAGGCTGGCTGATCGCCAGTAAAACAGATGGTGTTTAGACAGCCACTACAACTTCATCTCCAGCGTGAACAACGAATATTCAGGTACGGATAACATTCACGGGCAAAAGTTCTCTTGAGTAATGTCACAGAGCAGACATCTGTCTCAATACCCAAAACATACTGTGGTGTTTTGGTCCACTGACTCTACCTAAAATGAACCAAAAATATTCAGGCCCTATTCCCTAGAAGTATTCCTGAAGTTGGTAAAATGCAAGATTTGGCCTCTTTGTATTATTTGAAATGGTGTTAATAGTGGGAAATTCAGCAATCACTTATTGTGATAACACAAGAAGTGATGGCTTTTGCTGATAAAATAAATAAATGAATACAATTCTTAATAGCTCTTTAGTTTCAAATAAACAAGCCATTCCTGTCATGTACAAAGGTTATGTGTTAGCCAGTAAGTCAAGAGCTAGCTCTCAACTACATTACAAGTAGGTCAAGTCGAGTGGTAATATCACAGTTTAACCAGACACAGCCCAAATACAGGTCACACTTTAAATTCTGGATCAAGTGTGCTACAAAATGACATCTGTGATCTGTGCTTATTTAGATCCAGGTAGTTGATCAAGGTATGAATAAAAATATTATTAATTATATTTCAACATTAAGTCAACTAAACAGGTACTACTTCAATCATGAGTTCAGCTGCTCTTATTGGCAGCAGTTTCCACATAACTGAGACCTGACTAAAGGGTAAGGTCAGGCCATGTTTGCTTTTAGAAAAAAAACCCAAGAAGCACAGTGACAAATTTGGCTAATTAAAAAAATGTTTGTAAATTATAAATGTGAATGTTTCTCATTGAAACATCTTTTTTTCTCTACTGATAGATCTTTTTATAGACACGTTTAAGATTTTTCAATGTTACTTGTTTTAATTTTAATTTAAGGACATAAGCTCAGTATTATATTACTAATACCAGCACAGGGGAAAGGAAAAAACTGCAGAAACACTCACAGTTTTAAATCTCAGTACCTTCAGGCATGTTTTGATTGTCAATATGAATCCTCTGATTACAGCTCTTTTACCAACTTGAGTGGAAACACACACCATATAAATCTGATCCCCTCAGACTCTTCCAATGTTGCCTCTGTCTGTGCGCTCATCCAGCCGTCAAGGATGAGATTTTTTAGCTAAATGGTCGTATTAAGTGAGACTTTCCTCTCCAGATCACACTTCGTCACATGGATGATAAATAATATACAGTTAATATTTACTCTGCTCATAGTAAAGCGCCTCTATTATGGGCATACAGTCCAATGTTTGTTTTATGTACTTGTTTTGGTCAGCTGCCATTCTTTACACCGTAGGCTAACATTTACTTCCTTGTTGTTGGCATATTTTCAAAAATTAAATCCCACGAGTTTTTGGACTTTCTTGTATGTTTTCCGCCCCACAAAATAGGGGGGGTCTGGAAAATTATAACTTTGCTGAATCTTGTTTTTAATGGCCTGTCTGCTATCTGGAAAAAACACGAATATGTTTCTTTTGACATATTGCACCACATGAATGTTTTAGCGGATGAGGTTCCTGGATATTCTAAACTCTATGAGTCAGTGCCACTCCTCTTCAACTGTGCAATTTGCATTTGATGATAAAAACCACAAACCACAAGGCTGGTTGTTCTTTGGAAATGCTCGCAGACCACATTCTGACTTAAAGCAGCATTTAGCTCCTAATTATACCCCTGCTCTGGTTATAAGGCTGAAGAACAGCACTTTTGTCCTTGATGGAAACATTGTGTGTGCTAGCTTTGAGATGCAGCAAACATCTTATGGAGCCTTGGTTAGCTTTGATTGTGTTGTTCTCTGAAATTAAAATGAACCATTCTTTCAATATGAAAGTGATTTTATTCACATACCACAGAGCCGTGTGAATGTAACATTTCAATTTTCATCAAAAGATTAAAACTACCGATGGTTATGCAACTACCAAATGCAGCACACATTCCGTTATAGCTTAATGGATTTCACAAAACTGTCAGGAACAAACAGTAACAGTTAAACGTAAACCTTTCATACATGGATTATGAGGATTATGGGTCAAAAATATATGCTTCCATGTGGATCAACTATAAGAGCTTTTTGTCAGCTATAATAGAGCATGCAGTTTGACTGCACACACTGTAGCATTAATATATATATCATACTCTGGCAGTCACAGTCTGGCTTCATCTGCAGTAATCCTCTAAATAACCACAGTTGAGGATAAAACATGAGATTATGTCAGAGTTCAATTTAGCTTTCAAAGAGGATCCTTCGACAATTTTCCACAGGAGAGAAACATTTATTCAAACTGCATGCAAAATTTTTCTACCCGCAAAACATCGCAATCAAATCACATCTTATTAAAAGAAATACTTTTTCAATTACTAGTTTAGATTTCCATTAGTTAATATGAGCAGGGATAATACATGTCACGTCTGTTGGGTCATCAAGTGAAAACTCCCTTGACCTGCAGTAATTGCGAAGGTGAAATAGTTAAGTCGAGAAAAAGTGGGGCACTTTATTATTTATTGGAATTGACAGCAGGTACATTTTAATGGACTCATCAATTTTTAAACCATACTTTCACTAAAATACCCACAGCTGCAAGAATAACATGTCTGAAAGCTTTCCAAAGGTAATATTTTTAACACATGAATAATGATTTACTACCAAGTCGTGATGTGTTAGGGGTTTGGTTGTTTCTGATCAGACATTCATTTTAACCTCTTTGCAGATGACGTGAATGTTTCTGTTTCGAAAGTAGTTCACATGAAAGTCACCTTGTTTCCTGAGCCTTGTTCTTGTGTTTAATAACTATATTTCCTGTTCATTGCAATTAATTGTCCTCAAGAACTTCTTTGTTGAACATCACAAAAATGAAGTTTCATTTCAGTCGAACACTTTGACAAGATTGAATGAGCGTGAGCGCAACCGCCATCGAGCCACCAGCAGCATTCTCAGCATGCACATTATTCTGCTCGCTCATGCCTGTAATCCTCAGACACACTGAGTCAACAACAGACACAGGGTCAACAATCATAAGAATAGCTCATTTGCATCTCCATATTGATGTGCACAGAGAATGCATGCAAGAAAAATTCCGAAGTGGTTCTTTTGGTGTCTCAAGGGTGTTTTAAATCTCAAGTCTGCTGCATCAGGGAATAACTATTAAAAAGAAATTATATTTAACTTTATCAAGTTCATAACTTAAAAACTTAATTACTAACCAACATAGATGAATATGTGCAATAGTGGTGGGAGAAAAAATCTTTTCACATAAGTATCAAGATTTTTTGTTTTACAATTTTAAAATCATTATTTTTTTGTTTAAAAAAATCACCTTTTTCTAAATTCAAATCCTTTATCTTAGTCTTTGTTTTCAAGCTGGGTTAAAAAAAATGTTCATTATTTGGGGATATATGGCTCCTGATACAGGCTGTAAACAACATCATCATTCAACTTTTCACGGGCTGATGTTAAATAAGAGAAGTAATATCACAAAAATCACCAAAATCGAAGAATCACAATTTAAATTGAATTGGCACCCCAAAAATCATAAAAGAATCGAATCGGGAGACTGATCATGTATGTAGATTCTTTACTCATCATTCTTTCAATCATTTACTGCCCTGGACAATTTAATGATTAATAAAGAAAGTAACTAATGGGTAATTCAATTATAACAGCCCAACAACTTTTGATAAAATTTGATAGTTCGACTAGCGGGACTGGAGGAACCAACACATTTTGAATTCAATGTCAGTCTTGAGAGGATCTAAAGCCAAACTAGTCCTTCAGACCTTAGGAGCGCTATCAAAATCAGTTCTGCAGCTTGTGTACACATGTTGTGCCATTACTATTGAGAGGGAGGCATAACACAGCAATCAGTGCTGTGGTTTCCCATCAGAGTCCAGATGGAGCCTAATGCAAAGACGTGTCACGTCAAGGACAGCACTCAAAGCAATCAGTGCCTTTTCCACTGTGAAGAACTGGGACATGGTCACTGTTTCTGTAATTATAAGTGGTTTTCTAATAAAGCCTCTAAATTGTGGTTAATCACCAAAGGTGTCTCCCATTGCCCGCTAATAACAAACCATTCTGATTCGCTTATTGAGGGGGCAGCTGTGAGTGACCCCTAAGCAGTCACCTTGGTTGAGGTGCTTAAAAAGAGAAGCAATTTAGGCACAGGTATAATCATTCAACTACTTCTTAAAGCACATCTGTTTGCTTCGCTTTGACACGCACAGTTAAATGTACTCCAATATGTATGTGTAAAACATAACTGGACAGGCACTGCTGTGACATTCATGAGATGTTGCATTTGCATATGTTGCCTCTTTCCCCCAAGCACAGCTGAAAGGGTTAACATAAATAACATGCAGCACAATTTCCAGCATGACAATCAGGAAAAAGATTTCACACGACAACGTCCATGTACAACACAGACTATTAAACTATTAAAGAGAAGATTAAATCAAAAACTAGTTGTAGCATCCATCAGGCCATTATTCAAAACAGACTTTGACTGTAGGTTCCTTTTACCTTGAGTTGCCTCTGAACTGTCATGTCCAATGTCATTTCATAAAGCTTTTGAAATTCTGCTCAACAGCCTGCTGATTCTGTTCTTCCACATGTCTGACTCCATAAAGATACTAGAAGAAGCCCTGAAGACACTAATGGATCAAGTGAGCAAATACATACATCAACATGGTGTTACAGCTGCATTCGAAGCCTTTAACACATATCTGAGGTACAGACGTGAATGCACTCAGTTGAGGATAAAGATGCTAAAGCTGTCTGTAAGGACTACACTGTTTACTGCTGAGGCCTCTGACTGACCTGTCAGCGTAAGCGTTCCAATTTCCACTTACTGCAAGGTCACCGGTGCTGGGGTCTTTGAACCGTGTTTTTATTCGAGTGAAAATGCCCTGAACTCCTGGGTAAAAGGCAGAGTCTGTAGCAGAGGCCAAACAGTGAGCAACGGTGCAGCACATGAGAAGGCACAAGTCTGTATTTAGCTCGCTTCTGTATTTGAGGCAGTTTCCTTGAAGTGTTTTGAGTATTACAAATTTCCAGGGATGAGTCGGAGTCATTCTGCTGCTCGAGTACAAGCGAACCCTGAAATAATCCCACTTTGACACAACACCTGCTGAGTCACCTTCTTTAAACTGACACCAAACCGCTTCAGCTTACAGGTCCAACCAAGCTCCATCCACCCAACATTTTAATCCTTTTCATGTGCACTCCACTGATTTAATACTGCACTCCTATGAAGCTTTCATCATCTGTCGACATGTTCTTTCTTTTAAAGCCTGTGTCAGCATAACCATCAAGTGGCACGTTGTTGGATGCTGATATCTAAATTGGCACTGCACAGGAGCTTCCTTCAATCTGCAAGATTGTTTCCATTTTCACTCGTATTCTTTAAACTAAACATGAAAAAGAAACTAAACATGACTACCTCAAGAGATCCAACTTTATTTTTGTGCAAAAAAAAAGAGATGACAGAAGAAGAGTAACGTGAATCAGGAATCCTATCAGAAGAAATATATATTTTTATAAATTTTACAGACTGCAGCTCATTACCAGCATGAGCCCAGCCTCTCTCCCAGGGCCGCCCCTGGCCAAATTGGGGCCCTAAGCAGAAATCTTATTTATTCAAATATTTTAATACATGTTTTTACAGTACTTAGGTTCTATTCCTACACTGCTGTTTGTTGCTGCAACATTTTAAATTTCTCTAATGTGGGTCAAATAAAAAGATTATCTGAATTTATCTTGTTCTATTTGATCTTATCTTCTGACTGTTATGAATTAAATTCACCAAGAGATGGTGACATTTTACCTCCATAAAACAGCCCAAAACTTAAACAATTGATAGCATAGATTAATAGGCCAAAAACTTAAGCCAACATATGACCACCAACCGGTCAATCAAACACTTTATGGAGTTAACAAGACGTTCAATAGATGATAATCAGGGTTGCTGGTATAAATGTAATCTCCAGTCCACATCTAGACAGAATTATCCTCTCTTCTGACTCATGATTAGCAGCTAGCAGCTGGGTGTTTATGCCACAAAGTTTTTATTTTTTATTTCAACAACATACCCATCTTCAAGTGAAGCATGAGCCTTCTCTTGTTTTGTTTTTTTCTTCCTTTTGCTAGCTCCGGATTCATACTGTTTGCATCGACGCCATCTCTTCACCTGCATCTAACAACCTGTCAGTTGTGGACAGTGTGGTCTGTACGATCATCATATTGCCTGTTTTTGATTCTGCTTCACTTCCTGCTGTATTTTTGGCAACAACTCTGAGCAAAGTATGTTAAATCCCAGCTGATACATGTTGCAGCTATGGACTCCTTTACAACTGACCACATCATAAAGAGTTACACACATTTTGGTAATGTAAGCAACCTTTAGCTCCGTTTAGAGCTGAAACAATTCCTTCCATCAGCACTTTGTGGAAAAGTTATTAGTATTATTCTTATTATTCTTATTATTATTATTATTATTATTATTATTATTATTAATAATAATAATAATAATAATAATAATAATAATAATAATAATAATAATAATAATAATAATAATAATAATGTTCATAAATAATGAGAAGTAATATTCTGATCCAATTAAAAAGGTTTCACACAATCTGGTTTAGAACAGTGTTTGGCTAAATGAAACAAACTGTGCTTAACTGTAGTTGTTTTTTGAGTGTTTCCTCACCTTTAGTTCTGCTATCTCGTCAGAATTTACATGTCCGTTCACTCAATAATTAATTGCAGGGAACTTCCCTAATCCAAAACATTACATTCTTTCTTTTGATTAGTTTTTGGATTTGTTTTGTAGCCCTTGTGGTTTAAATTATCACTTGAAAAGCTCTCAAATGAAATGGCTAAAAACAAAGTTACTTTCATCCACACAAAAGCCTGCTTCTAACAAAATCAACTTCCACACATGACATCACCAATAAAAAATAAGTGCTTTAGCTTGCCACAAACGGTCAAGGATGTTTGACCTTGATGGTCGCATTTGAAGTTCTATTGATCATAAAAACATTACTAGTCATTATTGAAAGGACGGACAGAGTAAAGAATTAAATCCAGGGAAGTGTATTACAGCATGCGCTGTATGACTAATAGAAAAAATGTGTTTTTAACTATTAGTGACACTATTAACAAAATGATGAGCATCACCATCATTTATTCATTTATTCATACATTCACTGAGCTTACAAGGCTCCCCAGAGGGTCGGCTGGAGTCTGTCAACCCACCAGGGAAAAAACTGTGAACTTAAATATCTCAAAGTGCTGGAAAAAGACACCATGTAAAACATTCAGTGATGTTACCAAGAGTTAATCATGAATCTGACCTTCATTACCAGACATTACAGTTACAAATGTCTCGTCTAAATTTATATCAAATCCCTGCAGTACTGTATTGTATGTGATTATTCTGATGTGTCATGACTTCAAGTCAAACTTTACAGTTTTAGAGTCTGTGCTTGCATTGGCTCGAGTATGTCTCTATACTACAGGTAAAAACCAGCCAAACTTTGTGCTATAATCTGAATGGATCCTGGCTGTGATTGCACCATACTGCAGTGCGAGGATTTCTTACTTATTGCTGGAAAATCTGAAGCTGTGAACTGTACACTCAGAGAACCCATAAGCCCCGGAGTTTTGCAATGAAACTAATAAAGGTTCTTTTAAGCAATGCGGCCTTCTTTCAGCCATGAGCATGAGCCAGGGGAGTATTCCTGCCCAAGGTTTGAGCTGCTTCCAAATCATGTAAACAACTGGATCAGATGTGTTAAATCCTGCTCCTTTAGCTCCAGATCAGTCAGGGAGCTGTCTACAAACTGGATTCTTCGTGCATTTCAGGGAGTAGAATAAGTATGGGGGCTTCTGTATCTTTGAAACTCAATCCTTTCAGTAACAGTGGGGGCAGGGCTGAGGAGAAGAAACAGTCAAAGGCATCTACATAGCTGAGAATTTTCACAAGTCTACAGAGGTACTCTGGGATTCCAGACATATTCCCCATGAGGAGGTCTGAATCATAATATTGATACAGCAGCTCACTGATGAAGAAATAACCATCAAAGACAAGGTCATCACAGCCAGCGGCAGCCAATCAGGGAGCCTCTGGCTTCATGAATTGTTCTCTTTGAATTTGTCTGGAAAACTTTTGGTTGAGAAAACTTTTTTTTTTTCAATAGACATTCTCATCATGTCCTGAGCAGTAGATTGAAGACAGAAATTTGTGTCAAAGAACTACAGATGCTGCCTGGAAGGTGTCAAAAGTTTGACATGAGGCTAAAGCTTTGTATTATTGGATAACCATCATAACATCAAGCATGACTCAGGTGTTCAGCTCAAACACTGGCCTGTCTTTCCATTTCTGACATGTGCACAATGTTGAAGAGAATCGAGATAAGGGACGAGAGTGAAAGCGTCACGTCTTTCCTAGAAAGCATCACAGGCATCATCTCATCTTACAACAAACTTTATCAGAAAGATGTTCCTTAAATGTCCTTACAGTAAATATATATTATAGAGTCTTTAAAATGTATTTTAGGTGTATTTTTCAACTTTAAAATCTGTTTTGTTTTTACAACCTGATGATTTTAATATGTTTGTTGTGTTTTGCTGCCCTTTATCACTCTGGTTTTGAATTTTTTTTTGTCTTCTCTGCTTTCTTTCCCCACAGCATCTTATAAATTCTCCTGCTAAAAAATGTACAGAATCATTAAATGCCAAAAAGAGAGTTATAGAAAGTGTATTAAAAGGTCAAGGCTGCCTGACAGTGGGTCTGTGTGAATGCTGAAGTTCATATGGCTGGGGCACATCATTAAAATATGTGATAAAGGTGTGAGTTTTTCACCGAGGTGTAAAAGTGGCATCGAGTTTCACATTCTTCAAGTGGAAAAGTTAAGACGAAAAAAGTTAGAGGTCAAGCCAAGTCAAGAAAACAAGCTCCTTTCCTGAGACAAACACAGACATGGTTTAACCTTACCATGCTGGTGAAACTGTAAACCCTCCTATTAACACACACGTTACGAGTCTGACTCACAGCTCCTCCAAAAACAGAGAGATGTGCAAGTCAATACAGGAAAAAGATAACCATAGCAGATTAAGAAAAGATCTACTAACTGGATATAAATGCAGGTATTCCAGGAATCCTCTCCACTGCAGTAAAGCTCTGCTCAGAAATACACAGCATAATGAGATGCGTGTGAGGGGGCTTTTCCATACGACAAGTTGCCTCTGTGAGCTGCTGATCCCAGGAAAATTCAAGCAAACATGTTAACTGACCGGTGACGACAGCGAGTGACTCACCGACAGCAGCCAGCCGTGTAGAGCAGCAGCTGATACAGAGTTTACACCTTCGTGCTGCTTAAATCCACATTACACACTGTAAAAGTAAATTACAAAACAGGATGTCTTAAATCTGCTCCTTTGGGTGGAGAAATTACATCTCAGCACGTCAGGTTTAAATACCATCTGTGCACCAGAAAACGCCCTCTAAGACCCCTCATCTTTCCCAAGCTTATTCCCATTCCTCTACAGTGCATTACGTAGCGTTACAAGAAAATATCAAACAGGGTGTACATGTGTTATTTTATTAGTTTTAGTGACTTGATAAGGTGGCATTTCACACAGGGAGTGAGTGCAGTGCAAGTGTTTGGAGCTCAAAGCTTCCTGTGTATACAGTTATTTCACCATCATTCAACTTTAAAACTTACTTCAGCCATTGTCACCCCACAGAGCTCACACTGAAACTCGGACAGGTACTCACCTCACATATGGCGGAGTATGAGGCTCTGCATACAGACGTTTCTGGGAAATAGTACAAACTAAGTTTTGTGGCTCTGTGAGATTAGAAACCAGTGAAAACTGCAGGCTTTGCCAGCCCTTCAAAAGTTCAGTGAGACTCTTCTTTAAAGTGTACACAAAACTAAATCACCAAGTCAAATCAGCAGATCAGCATCCGTGTATAAAAACTGTGCACACAGAATCAGGCACCCAGTAGAAAGAGAAGGGGGACTTTTTCATTAATTATCAAAACGTTTTGAGTGACTATCGAATAGTATTTTTTGCCTGAAATGCTCCTCCCTACTAAGAAATATGTGAGATATGTTTTTAAAACGTGTTTCAGAGACGTCAGTTTTAATTTCTAAAGGAACCAAACTAGTCTTCTTGATGAAACTCTTGTTCCTTTTTTGACTCCTCTTATTAGCCTATTATAGACAAAGAATAAGAAAAACAAAACATATGCAGAAATAAATCTATAAGAATCTAACTATGAAAAAAGAATAAATAAATAAAACAGAATAAAAATGAAAAAAGTAAATAATATAAAAATAATAAAATTTATGATAATCATCAATAAGACAGCAGATTTCAACAATTTACTTCTTAAATTTCCAAATATATAAATTCATTATCATAATTACAGTCAATATAAATAGAGTCCAAAGGGTTATAATTCATGTACCCAGCAGAGCCAAATATAGCCAATATATGCTTGAAGCTATACAGATGAAGGGTATATATGTATACAACTCACACATACCTAAAGCACCGGAGGGAAAAAAAAACAATCAAAAATACAAAAAAAAGCAAAGCTCTTAATGGGATAGAAACAAGAAGTGTTTCATTCTTATTTATCACTTTTAACTGGTCATTTGAAGAGTTGCTCATTGTGTGTCTCTTCCATTTCTCCCATCTTTTTTCAGAGACCGACAGTTAGTTTCTGATTTTCATCGCAATTTTTCTTTCCATTTCATAGATTTCATTTGCCAGGTCTTTCCATTTTGAATTAACTAAGATATTATTTTTAAAGCAATGTCTTGTAATTTGTTTCATTATTGCTGCTCTTAAAATTAAAAACAAATGAGTATTGATCTCTTTTATCTCTTACAATCCTGCTTCACCTGACTTCACTTCACCCCCAACGTTAAAACAATAAGTCAGAGGACTGGGTCAGGAAATTACACTGGCAAAAGACCTACGGTATCATAATTGTGCACATCAGGCCACTGAGTGGCTGTTTTTACAAGTGTATAATAAACAGAATAATTTCGGATCACCTTTTTGCACTCACTGTGTGAAACTGGACTCGGTGAGTTGAATGAGAATGTGCAGTATGCTGCAGACTTTCACCTCAGAAGACCTAGAATAAGTCAAACTGGAAAACTTTGCCATTTTTTTAATTGAACGTTGGTTAAAATTTTCTGGTGTAATCAATTAATACATCACTATTACAAATATTAGGAAGACAACACAGTCTCTCCTGCAAGTGTACACTATAGAGTGTAAATTGTAATGGATGCAGCAAGTGTTAATGGACTGTGATGCTGAAACAGTCAGAGCTCCCCCATCTGACTGGCCGTAGTGAAGGTCATAAACCTATAAACCACACCAACAGCTTTCCCTCTCTTAAAAAAAATGAGTTTAACCAATCAAAAAAACATTTGCCAGTGCATAAATAAAGCAATTTATATTGATACAATTCAGAAAAAAAGTTGATTCATTCATTCATTTTCTATACCGCTTATCCTGTTCAGGGTTGTGGCTGTCTGTAGCCTATCCCAATTTAGAATCCCCAATTGACCTAGTGAGCATGTTTTTGGACTGTCGGAGGAAGCTGGAGTACACAGAGTGAACCGACGGATGCGCAGGGAGAACATGTAAACTCCACACAGAGTGTGCTGAACCAGGATTCGAACCAGTTCACCTTCTTGCTGTGAAGCAACAGCAGTAACAGCTGTTCCACTGTGCAGCCCATTTTAGAAGAAAACCCAAATTTGATAGTTTGTAGGTTTTACACAAGCGGCAGGCAACTTGACATGTCAGGTAAAATGTTCAAAATGTCCTGTGCTGTTCTGAAGTGTACAGGGCGTGTGGCTAACCTTCAGCTGCAGCATCCAGTATCCCACCAATCAGGCTTGAATTCATCTACAGCTACAAGCCCACAGAGTGGAAAGCAAAGTACAGCAAGTTCTTATAATTGGTATGACATCTGTCTGTGCTTTTAAAGACATCCAGGCCTTAGCCTTGGACTTCTAATGATAGTTTAATTGAACTCACTTGTTCAATATACGCATCCTTAATTCTGTGAGCCTCAAACAGACAGAGAACTCATACAGGTGTTGTGAAAAAAACAGATTTATGAAAGGTCTTAATTTCATTGAATACAATATCAAATTGCACCCTTTTGAATCTAATCGTGCTGAACCACATTGCATTGTGGGGGAGAGTGAATCATTTCATGTTGTGTCACATCAGTAGATGGTGCATATACATCTGTAGTTTATCAGATTGTTGACAGTGTATCAAGATACATATCTGATCAAAAACTTAAGACCAGTTGAAAAATTACAAGTATTTACATTCTGCACTGTAGGATCTTGAAAATGTTCTTAGAAGAGTTTTGAAATGCTAAAAGAAGAAATGGGATTGAGACAAAAAATTGAATAAGTAATAATCTAAATAAAAAAAAGTCTAAATAATAATTTAATTCATTTAAAATAACAATTAAACTGAAATAGGCTGGTTATCTGCTGATCAAAAGTTTAAGACCACAGCTAATAAAAAATAAATAAAACCCCTGAAAACTCCCTAAAAGAAATAAAAGTTTTAAAAAAGGACTCAGTAATGAGGAGCTCCACCGTTCTTGTTGATCACTTTAAAAATTTGTTTCGGCATGCTTGATGTGAGTGTTTCCTGGAGGCTCGTGGGAATGTTGCTCCAAGTTGTGAAGATGGCTTCATGGGGGGCATCCAATATCTGGAGCTGACGTCCATTTTTGTAAAAATACCTCCCCATCCATCCCCAAATGTTCTCAAAATGATTTATACCAGGGAAACATGCAGGATGCTCCAAAAGAGTGAGCATATTCCTCTGGAAGAAGTCCTTTGTCAGGCAGGCATTGTGAACTGCAGCGATGTCCAGTTGAAAAATCCAGTCATTAGCACACAGACCAGGGCCTTCAGTTACCTCCACACAGCCAGCCACTGTTTGACGCCCCCTGCACAACCTGAAGCTCCATTATTCCATTGAAGGGAAAAGCAGCCCACATCATGATAGCGCTTCCTCCAAGGTGTCAAGCAGAAAACATCTGAAGTGGGATCTCCTCATCATGCCAGTAATGCTTGAAGCCATCAGGACCATCAAGTTAGAATTTTTTCTTCTCAGAGACCTTCCAATGTCCCATGTTTGGTGCCCTCTTCAAAGTCCAAACAGGCGATTTTGTGGTGCTGAAGGAGACTTTAAAGAGTTTTTTTGTTCTTAAATCTCATCTTTCTCAGATGCTGTCTGATGGTTATTCGGTTGCAGTCGGCACCGGTCAAGGAGTGTCCTGAGTCTTGAAAGACAACAAATCAGATCCTTCAGCTCATGGTCTATTACTTGACTTTTTTGTTTCATAACCCTCAGGATCTTTGAAGAAATTCAAAGTGACTGTCTTACTGCATCAAACCTCAGCAGCGACAGCACGTTGCAAGAGACCTTGCTTTGCCATCAGGAGGTCAGGACCGTGTGAATAGCTGACAGAAAATGATGTTGAATCCACATTTTTGCACAGATTTTGTTTTTTAAAGGCTGTGGTCTTAAACTTTTGATCAGGAGTGTATGTTTAGTATCATCCTCACACCCAATATACCTGACACCTTACACCACCTCCTTTCTCTTGACTGACTGTGTCTGGTCACCTAAATCATTGGTGACAGATACAGTCAAAGAAAATGTGAGATGATCAGTATTATACTTGGGTAGTGTCTTCAGGTATAGTCTTTATCAGGTATGTCCAGAGTCAGTCCAGGGGTCCATTCTTATACAACAACCCCTCACTTTATACTGACAATGTATTAAGTATGGCAAAGGAAATCATTGTCATTTATTCTCTTGAAAATCTACATTGGGACTGGGGCTACTTTTTAAAGTTGAAGCTCTGTACATTCTGAAGAAACTCAAGAACTCTTACAGTAAATGTGTTTAAATGAACGTACTTATCGAGATGTAAAAATGCTTCATGAACAGAGAGTTTAAAAAACACAGAGGATACAAGTGTTGTGTAAATTTATGTAATGGTTCAAAAAGGCAAAAATTGGTGTAAGAAATTGTTTAAAATGCAGAGTATGAAATATTTTGGGCTAAAAATGCTGTTTCCATGTGAAAATAGTTTTAGCCTGCCGTCAAGAAATGTATTTTCCCAACACTGCCAAACTTGTTGTCCCACATCTGTGATGTTTTTGCACATGGGGTGAAGTGAGTTTAATGTTTTATTTCAGTCAAAGGAATACAAAACTAGTTTCTGCTAAAAAAAAACAAGGGGAAACTTTAACTGCAGCAGGGGCCGATTATCATTCAGATCACCCCGATGGCTTCTTTTCAGATACTTTTTCAGCACGATAAGAGCCCTAAAAGAGAGAGCAGTCTGAAATGGATTTGATACTGAAGTCTCTGCAGTCCATGAGAGGAAGACAAACAGCAACAGCAAATAAACTGGCCATATCAAATCTTAAATCTAATTAACTTGGAGGAGATGAAGCATCCACTTAATGTGTTGCTCCTGTCTCAAGAGAGTGTTTGACAATGAGAGTAACAGTTTCAATATGCCGGGTGATCACACAGAGGGAATTACTCATTACATCTTTACTTTACTTATCCCACTGGACTTTCATTTTATTTAGTTAGATCAGGAAGGCTATGAGACGTTGTGATGGAGCGTCAAGAAAAAAAAAAGCACTAAGATAACTGTTAAATTTGAATAAATAAAACCACCAACTTTATCAGAGCGCTGCACCGTGAACAGTGAGGGGAACTGAACATCATTTCGCTTGATCTAATCTTACTGTTACCTGAAGGGTTGGTTACAAATGTGCCAAAATATGAGCTTGGGGCTGGATTTGTATTTACTGTTCTCTTGTGTTGTCTGCGAAAGTGACCTCTACAGCTGTCACAACAAAGGCAGAAATAATTGATAAGCGATGCTTATCATTACACTGAACAAGCTAAAGAGCCTAAAGTGTCCTAGAAGTTACGTGTGGTGTTTTTCATTCTTAGATAAACACTAATAATTTTAAAGTGAATTAAGCTGTTTATGTCTCTCATAATACTGATAGTAACCCAAACTATAGATTCTAAGGCCTAATGTGAGTGCTTGTTTTATCACCGTGGGTTTTGATGGATTCAGATGGCCAGATGGAGAGTATTCTCCTGGCCTGGTTAGTGGAGCCTGCTGCCAGTAGATGCAAGCCTTGAGCAAAGTGACAATTTATCAGTCCCTACAGGATTTTCTAGGCTTTTTTTTCAGGGGGGGGGATTTCTATGACCTGGAATGTCTAATTTTGAAGCTACTTCAGAGAGGGACTGTCAAATGTGCTCTAATAAACATGACTGTATTGAGTTTTTGATTAAACTGTTACTATAATCAGTGTTTATGTGTCTTGCGTTTTTGTTATAAGAAATGGAGCTGTGATTGGTTGATAACAGGAAACTGACCAATGTGACCACTCCTAGAAACCCTTATGATGCTCAGATTTATACAGTTGGGAGCAAAATTATTCAACCCCACACACACCCTAGGTATATTTGGCTAGGGTCAGAGCATTACAATTCCCTGATCACACAAACCTAGAAGCATATGAATACTGTTAATTTATTGCAACCTAAGTCTCCTAACATCTCATCAGATCTCATGACTTAAAACAGCTTAAAAGTTATATGTTTTGCCTGAAACCCCAACACACCAGGGGGATTGAATAATTTTGCTCCCAACTGTAGCTAAGGAATGGTAAAGTGACGGAGATGGTACATTAACTCAAATGGAATGGAAGGCTCCCTCTGCCCCCTCGGTTAAACTGAGGTTTCGGGTGATTGGTGAGACTTTAGAAATTGTATAAGCAACAGCCATTTGTTAAACCCTTCCCCCTGGTCTGTATATAAAATAAATTTATTATCTTGCATCATGTCATGCTGGTGTGTTCATTGTTGCCAAGCGTTTGATTTTAATTTTGCAAAATTATTCACTGTTTTCTTCTTTTTCCCTTTGTGTTAATCCAAGCCTTCTTTCCTTTCCCAGTATTTTAGTTTTCCTTTTCTCATTTGGTATACTAGTTCTAAATAACTGATAAAACAATTGTACTTTATGTGACAAAAATTCAATAAAATATCTATCATAAAAAAAGAACGGTAAAGCTTAGAGCTGCAACAGTTAAGCAAATAATCGATTATTAATCAATTTCTAAATTAATCATAAAGCATTTTGATAATTGATTGATTGGTTTAAGTAGTTATTTAAGAAAAAGAATTCCAAAATCTCTAATTTCAGCTTCATAAATGTGAATATTTTTTGGCTTTTTCGCTTCTTTATGACAGTCCTGAATATCTTTGGTTTGCAAACAAGACATTTGATGATGTCAACTTGGACTCCAAGAAACACTGACATTTTTCACCATTTTCTGACATTTTCTGGACCAAAAAACTACTCGATTAATTGAGAGAATAACCAATACATTAATCGATCATGAAAATAACCGTTTGAAGCAGCCCTAGTAAAGTTGAACCAAACACCGCAGCTCTTATGGATGCTTTAAGACACTCCTCTATTTTGACTACTACTACTACTACTACTACTACTACTACTCTATTTATGGTGAGGGGATAAATAAGGTTCTAAATTTGGCAGCAAACAGCACACCCCTTAAACAATCCTAATGATTTCTGACCCAAAATCTGCTCTCTGCTTCTTAATCACTGGTGACACACCTCCTACTGCTTCCACTCTCGCACTTGGGAGGAGTAAAGGTCAGAACACAAAGTCTTGTCATGCATCATTCACAGACACACATGCACATACACAAAAGAGGAGCAAAACACATCAAAACTGTTCAGTTTAACGAAAGCAGTATGCACGCCGAAGATGGCTATTGTAGAAGTATGTCTAAAGAAGGGCTCTCTCTTTGATATAAAGGAGAAGAAACAGCAGCCATGCCCCGCTAGGAGAACGCTGAGATGAGCAGATTGATCCTGGCAGGTCTTTGTTGTTCCTCTTGTTTCTTAATGGGGCCTGATAAGAGAGACTCCAGATCAAAGACGCGTCCAAACTGTCTGAACTCGTACTCTGAATGCGACATGAAAAAGTGCTTATGAGTGCTCTGCGTGTTGCTCAGCTTTTTTTTTCAGACAGGATTTGAATTGATTTACTTGAAATGGAAACCGTAGCTGTGATTTTAAAACCTTTCCAGTATTTCCTTTCAAAACCCTGAGCTCAAACAGCCATAAGCGTATTGTTAACACAAATCCCATTCAGACAAATTGCTCGGGTCAGAGGCGACATAATTGAAAAGCAAAAGAGGCTGTTATAAGAGATGTTTGTCTTTTATGTTACCTGTAATTTTCCTGAAGAGGTGTTATGTAGGATTTAAATGGAAATTAATAATTGTAAAGCTCTGCTTGTGCATGTGCACTTCAGAGGTAAAGAGAGGTAATAATTGGTTGGAATTAAATTAAAGTAATATGGCAGTTAGTGCAAATGTGCAGGTATTATAATACAAATACTCTGATTTACACATGCAAGGGTTTAAAGTAAAAAAAAAACCTGAGCCTGAACTTTTTTCCGAGGAGTGGGGGTGCAGTGGATCCAACGCATACACACTACAGGCAGTTTGGTAAACAACTTTTTGGCGATGTGCTTGGCAGGGTACAAGGTGACCTACAGTTTAAATGTGAATTTTAGAAAGTAAAGGTAATAGTATTACAATTAATTTGAAATATTCAATTAGCAACCATTTTCTCCTTTATTTTTTTGGTTGGGCTTGCAAGATGTTGTTTTATTACTCTAGCCACATCATCATCAAAAAAGTAAACCATGATTACATTCAGTATTTTTTCCATGTTTTGGGTGCTTGCTTCATCAACATTCAGAGAAAACATACCTCCTTTGAGCTTATCAGACAGATGTTTCTTGAACTCTGGTGTTATGCCATGGGTGTTCATATAACGGTCATGCTGATTGGAAACGGACAGCTTTGGCCACTACGTCAGCTGTGGCTGTTGCTCCCGGAAAACGACTTGTATGTTGGAGAGCGCGAACTGCAGCTTTATGGCCAGGGTCTCCTTTGTAGCATCTAAGACTTTTTTTGCCACTAGCTACATGTACCAGCTTCTTCGAGCACAACACGCATACACAAGTACGCTACAGGTTAACTCAGCAGAGAAAAAAGACCTGACCAGACCTGTAATTTCCGACTTTAACGCTGTTCATTGTTCAATTTATTTCCTACAATTCAGAGCCAGTTTTTTCGCCATCAACTGTTGCTAGATCTCAACCTATAGTTACCTATAGTTACCTATAGTTACCTATAGTTACGGTTGCTATTGTAGTATTGGATGGTAACAGTTTGAGGTCAGGGCCTGGCAGGTTTTTATTTTTTTTTCTCTGAAAGATGTTTCATATCTGAGTTCCTTCGTGGACCAGGAGACCAGAGTACACCACACAGCATGCTTAGCCATAATGACTGCAAGAGCACACAAGCAAGAGCTTGAAAGTCCCCTGCCATCATTAGGAGTCTCCTGAATTGAATTGAATGAATTTCACACAGAATCACAGGAATGTGAAAACCACAGCTAGTTTAAAAAAAAAAAAAAGTATTGCAAACACAGCTTGCACTCTACCCGGGTCCTGGTGATAAAAAGAAGCTGAGTTGTTGAGTACACAGGTTAAAGGTGAACAAGCCATGAGAAAGTCCTGCTCATCCACATTTCTGCAATCAAGTCGTACAAAGCTCTTTGTGCTGTTATGCACAACATGTTCAAGGCTGAAAACAAAAATCTTCCAAAAAGTCAAAGATATCAAGTCCTGAGTCAGCCCTTTGAAGAAAAGAAAGATGATTTATTTTAAAAATAAAACAAATTTAATGTGAATAATTTATCTCAGATGTATTGCTTTTTATGAGATCTTTGTGGTCAGAGGTTTAAGCATTTTTCTTCATTTGATGTATTCCTTTGTGTTGTTTTATTTCAAAACACTACAAAAAATAAATCTGAGCCAGCCTGCAATTCTAAACTGCCCATGCTGGACTTGAGACAATGTGCAATAGGGAATTAGTTTCTTAAAAAGGAAAGGAATTTCCATGAGTTGTAAGAATTTCATGCAAAAACAGTTTTGTTTGGACATCCCCTAAAATAGAGAGGCTAAGGAAAAAAGCACTGAACAAATGCAAAAGTAGCTGGACAATTAATTGAATTTTGATCCTGATTTCAATTTTGGCTTCTCACAATCATAAAAACGTTATAATCAAAGAAAAACAATTAAAATCTTTTTGTTTTATTGTATTTTTTTAAAGACTTCAAAGATCTTTTTATAGGTTGTGTTTTTGGCTGTTATTAGTGTATTTTGCATGTTGCAAGTTTTGCAAGTTTTTTTAGGAGTGCAAGTAGATAATTACTTTTTACTTTTTTTGCTATAATTGAATATATTTTTATTTTACTATTTAACAATTTATTTTGTTCTTTTAAGTTGTGGTTCAATAAATACTTGAGTTTTGAAATCAATGAATAATTGTGTTTATTAATCGTGGTCATTATTTTTGCCATAACCGCCCAGCCCTATGCAATGTGAGTTAAGTACTTCCCATTTTTCTGAAAGATTATCGGGCTGTTTTCGTCCTGACTTTCCTACTTCCCCACCAAGGATGGCAAACGCAGATTATTTTATGTCTTATAAGATTATCCTATCAGATTATCCTGTGGTCTGAGATGTGTTAAGAGTGAATTTGTCCTGATAACTGGCCGCGAAATGGGTTGAGCCGACCAGCATAAATATTACTTTTTCAGAATTTACAACCCAAAAATATTCATGTGCTTGGGGAAAGCTGACGACTCCTGAGTCATGACTCCGTGAATTGTAACATGGGATTGTATGTAGCCAATCAGGACGCGAGTTGACTAAGGAACAAGGAAGCAGACATAAACAAAAACAAGCATGGCTGACCTGACACGGACAGTTCATTAGGAAAGTCTGTGTTGCCGTTGTCTCCATGATTTTTTCCACAGTCTTCTTTTTTTTTTTGTTGGGGAATTTTCCGTTAAAAGTCTCAAGACCACCATCATTCCCTCTTCTTTGTCCCCCTTCCATGTAGTGTTTTGTTTTAACCAGTCGCTGTTATGTAATTCTATGATTCTTCTTCTACATTTTTGTTAGATCACTAAGGTCACACCAGATTTCTGTCTTGGAGGACTAGATTCTAGATCGGTGGTGGGACAAAATCATTATGTGTGTGGTGAGCTGTGTTGAGATTATTATAAACATATTTTTTAATATGTTTAAAAGAACCATGCAGGGTGCCGTAAATATGACTTTTGTAGCCGTAAAACAGAGATCAGTAACTTTCAGCAACTCTCTGTGCCTTTCATATTTTCCCAAGATGAAAGCGCTCGTTCAGGCTGAACTACACTGTCCCATTCAGGAGTTTCAAATCAAGGTGTTCACTTCCTCATTCACCAAAATATGAGCATGTTTACTTGTGCAAACTCACACAGCAGGGTTAACTTACATTATGTCTTACCAAGAAAAGTCTCTTCCAGCGTGGTGCAGAAGATAAAGTCCAATTAAAACAGGCAATCAACACTCTTAAAACTTTTTTCAACAACAACCCAATTAGACGACCACATTTAAAGAGGCTTTTATCCATAATCCTTCAGACTCCCTCAAAGATACAAAAACATTATTGTAACTCATGCTGGGATTCAATTTAAAGGCCATGCAGAATAAATTACAACTTGAAAAGCCTTTTTGATAAATGCTCGAATGCACCAACAGCTCATATGAATTAGTGAGAAGTAATCTGCTGCCCCTAATTACTGGAGACAGATTGAGATGAGATTATCCCACACGCTTATCTAGGTTATGAAGTTCCATTCAGGGTAATTTGAAATGGATGAAGCTACTCTGAAAGATTATTCCAAGAGTGATGCGGTCTGTGCCTTTTGGAGGCATGACCGTACAGGCTTTTTGAATTATAAACGGTGAAAGAAAGGGAAGTGTTTTCTGTTACTGGCTGTTGTTTGAGTGCATTATGGTGCATTTACTTCCTGACAGATGCATTTAGATGGATCTGTTGATAACAGTCTTGATCCTGAAGTTCCAGACTGACTGATCATGCTTATGACTTTAATATGAAAGCCTTTCTGCTCAGAAAAATAAACACTTCTGCAAAATTAATAGTTAGAGGTGCAACACAACATTGATTTCGACTCACTGCTCTCAAATTTGAGGGGAATGCTAATATTTCCTCTGCAAAAAGGCATGGCTTCTATCATGGGAAGGGATTTTTTTCTTTTTTTTTTTTTTTGTATATTTTATTATTTGAGTAAAACTGCCCTTTGCACGATAAAATATATACGGTATATATTTATGCTCATGGCAGCTCTTTCATTGATGATCAGGACACATGCTAGTCATCAGGGAGGAAAGCACGGTCATGAGGTAGAAATTAAACACTCGCTGAGCTCCCTGCGAGTACTGCTTCCGCTTAATAAATGTAATAAGTGGGTAAGTGAGGCAGCCAGTCACATCGAACAAAGGCTCTGTGAGGTTATCTTTTGTCTGTGAGCTGTCACTGCTGCATGCCAGCTCAAGTGTAAAACACAATAGAGACAGATTCCTCTTCTGTTCCCCAAATCAGCCAGTTTCTTGGGGAAAGTGATGATTTATAAGCTCAATCTGTTCATTGTGTTAAACCGGGAATCATCATTAGCACTCTGAGACAACACTCCTTCAATTTGAAACTCTGTGTCCTTGTTCAAAAAGTTTTGTTTTCTTTCTTTAAACACAGACGCAGACTTTCCACTGTTAATTTTGGCTTTTGGTAAAATCTTGGTCCCGTTTGGTCACAGTTTGGGAAAAAGAAATTGCCTTTTTGTGGAGAGGACGACTAAGCAAACACCAGAGTGAAAAGCGGGTAAACATCCTTCACAGACAGAGCCTTTTAACGACTGAATGTTGAATCAGCTATAAATACACAGCTATGTTATAATTGTTTTCCTCTTCCATCTAAACCAATGAGGCTCGAGGTCCACTGCGGTGCAGCGAAGGACCACATCAGTGGGAAAATGCACCATACCTCAGAGCCTGGGCGAACTGCCTGTTGAATGCACAACAGCTTCAGCCAAAACACACACAGCTAACTTGGTACACTGCTCATGCCTGCTCACTGTGTGAGTGTGTGAGCGTATGCACGCGTTTGCAGCAGGCCTTTTGAATACACCTACGACAATATCTGTGAGCGGGATTACAATCACAACACTTAATCATTGCAACCTTCAAACAAAGAGCTGGCATTGTTCAGGTCCTACTGCTGGAGTCATGAATGAATGATTGACTCTGGGATGATTCAGTTCAATCAGTCGAGCGATGTTTAGTACACACAACACTCAGCTTAGTACAGGAACTGGGTTATATGGCTTCACTTTCCACAAACACTGTGGTGTGTTGAGAACAAGAGCCAATTAGGAATCTTTTGTCCACATTCTTGTGTCAACACAAAACTTTGTCTCCATCAGTGGAAGCTCATGAACTATTAAAGTGCATCTGTTAACGCAGCAGTTCAAGAAGCTTAACATGCAGCACAGATTCAAATCTGAAAAGTCTAACTCTTCTTGTTGCCTATTCCTCTGCTGTCTTTTATGAATGTAAAGCACATATTAATTTTTTCCAAAGTGCTCTTAATTAAGTCGCCATTACACCTTTTCTCAACCTTTTCCTTGACATTTTTGGCACAAAAGCTGTATGAATCATGATTTTTAAGAGATGTGCAGATTATACTAAGAAATCAAAGATGGGGTTGGATTCTGCACCTCAACATGCATTTACAACCAATGACATTTTCCCTAACATCTGCTAATGCAAAGCACTTCAAAGCCCATCGCAGTAACTGCAGCTCCTCTACCTGCTCCCTGACAGGATGCAGTGATGTGAACACACAGGAGGCATCAGTGAACGTTAGCAGACTACAAACGCAACATCAAGGTAACATTTTGCTTACTGCACAAGATCTGTACTTGCATGTGTGTGCAAAACGCAGAAGAAAATCGGACTTACCAGACAGAAAGTGCTGAGTAGTGAGATGAGTAGAAGGTCCAGGTTGTGCAGCAGCAGTGCGGATCCCATCCCGGACATGAGGCAGATCTACCTCTCCACGCTGATGATGCTCAGATGAGATGATTTAAGCTACTTTACTCTCTTCAAAGTGGAGCGACTTGCGTTTTTGTTTACTCCATCTGGCCTCGCGATGCTTATGGCTGCCTGTGAAATCATAACTCGGTAATCGCCTTCGATTTAATTTCCTATAATCTGACTATATGCTCCGGCTCAGTCTGCTCTCTCTTTATTTCTCTGCATCTGTCCCTTTTTTTCCCTTTCTTCTGAAATTACATCCACATGTCAGAACTATTTATGTCGCTCTCGCTCTGCGGTGGGAAGTTCAAATGATTCTTTGTAGGGGGAAGAAACCGACGCTGTATTTTTAGGTCTTTTAAATTTCCCCTCAGACTAACTTAAACACTTCAGTATGGGGCTGAGCGCCTTATGGCTTATTCCAGCCTCCCTTTCCAAATGTTAGATCAGTGTTGGATTGAAATAATGTGTCACTCCATCACTTAGTCGCTGCTGAGTTTCTCTGTTTAATTCTCCGTGACTCATGTCACCATAAACGCAACATCTACTAGCGTGCAGTGGAGCAGCAGGGTCAAAAAAGACTTCAGATACAGCATTTAACCATAAAAACAGCGTGGCATGACAGACTTTTCATTGAATTCACTACTTCGTTGACATAAAACGACAACACGACACTTTTCACTGCCACTCTCTTCTTAAAAGTCAGTGTAAAAACACAACATGGAAGATTGTCATGAATGTTATTTTCGACAAAAATCGCGTTCTGCTTCACCTAAAACTAACATGGCAGTTGTACGGCAACTGAATGTATGAAACAACCTAACGGGGCAAAAAAAGGTCCGAAAAGGGGACAGAAACAGAAACTTAACTTCACAAATCTCTACTTACTACCAAGAGAAAGCCAAAACGCACCCTGACGCACACACGCTTCGCACACGCCTGAGTGTTGCTGTAAAAGTCGAAGTTTGTGGTGTAGTGAAGCGGCTCCAGATGTGGCAGGCGGCAGGTCGTGTTCACGAGTGAGTATGTGGATGGAAAAGGGGGGGCGGAGAGGAGGCAGGTAGGGTGGAGCGTAACGCGCTCTGATTGGTGCGCGCTCTCTTACGTGGGAATAAACCACGACTCCGAAATGACATATTTTCTCACCCCTCAAACAAACTCTACATTCAACAGATCGCAGGGCCTTTGCCAAACCACTTTTTCCCCCTGCAGTCTCTCAAAAAGTTGAATCTAGTAGGATTGGATTACCGAGACATAATGCAGGAGATGACCGTTTATATATCAGACAACCTCTGCTGCTTTTCTGCGAATTCATGCAGGGCTCTATTAACAGTTTCCCCCACCCTGTTTTAGCTTGTTTGGACATTAAACACTGGATTGTCAGAAATAAATAGTTGAAGAATTCACCAACAGCCTCATGGCAGCAAAAGTGCTTTTTTTGTTACCCGAACATTTATTTTAAGACACGTCTGTTTCTGTCCTGGTTTATTTCACTCATGGATGTTTTGTTGACTTTGGCCTCACCTTGACATTTACTTCCTTATTATTTGAGGTCCCACAGACCCCTTTGCAGAATGGATAATAATAATGATGATGATATCTGCAAAAGGAATCTAATTTACTACAAACTTAATTATCTTTTTTAGTTGATCCTCTGTGTTGACCATGAAGCTTTGGTATTAAAATAAAGGGAATATCATAAGTTCCATGAGCTTTCCAAGAACAGATACCTGGTTTTATTCTTACAGAAATTACTGTTTTAAGTATACCTTATTGAGTAAGAGATTCTGTGTATTTATATGTAGTTAGGTCCTCTTCACCAAACTCTTGTAATCTTCTCATAGACCTATGGAAGCTAAGAAAAGATGACCATCACTCCTGCAAAACTCATACAGAGCTGTTCTGATTTCCACCTTAAGTGATCCTCCCTCTTAATCCTCTTAATCTTTTGGAAAACATTTTGTGTCACAGAGGTGTAACATTTAAAAATAAGTGCAGTGACAGTTTCCCAATGTTCCAGTCCTCATCTATGATCATGAACTTTGTTTGGTGATCAAAAGAATGAGGTCACACATTCAAGCAATAAGAACGAGTTCCCACTAAACGAGGACTTGTCATGTCTCAAGAGCAGCTCTGAGAAGAGTTGCTTCTTCTTCACATCGGAGTCAGATGAGGTACTTCATGCATCTTCATGAAAGGAATACCTCAGGGACGTGCATCACTTGAGAGGTTTAATGGGCACATCCAACAGGGAAGATACCTGGAAGTAGACCCAAAGCTCTCTAATGAGACACAATCTGGCTTGGAGAGGAAAAACCCTACAGAAGGAGCTGGAAAGTATTGCTGGAGAGAGGGGGTGTCTAGGTCAACTTGATTAGACTGCTGGCACTGTGACCTGACCCCCCCATGTGCTAAAGAAGACAGATGGCTGGACAAATCTGTGCAAACTAAATATATCTTCCACATTTCCTCCCCTATAGACCAGTTCACAACCTACGTCATCACAAAGATGCACACACATTTTGGCAACGGAAGTGGCATTTATTCATTCAGAAAAGTTAGCATGTTTTAAACACTACATGAAAATTGTCAGCAGCATAAACATGCCCAGTTCTTTTGTGGTTAATTGTCAGAAGTGCTACTGTACCATGGAGTCAACTTCTGTCGAATTCTGACCATTAAAGAGCAACTGGTGTTTTGGAGTTATGAGTGACCATGCAAACAAGTGACTCTCAGTCAAATGTTGTAGAGCATTATCATCCATGAGCAGAAAGTCGGGGGTGTTCTGGTGGAATTGGGGGATGATGATGGTTCTATGATGTCTCTGAGGTAAGAACGTGCAGTGACTGAGCCATCTACAATCACCAAATCTGTTTTGTGCTGACTGTTGATGCCTTCCCAGACTGTTGCACATCCTCCACCAAAATGAACCCTGGGGACCATGTTGACCTCAGCATATCGATCACCTTGCCTTCTCCAGCAACGCTAACGACCATCATTTCTGTGCAAGGTGACCCGAAACTCATCAGTGAAACAGGACTGTAGACCACTACTGCATTGTCCAGGTCACATGGTCTTGTGTCCACTGCAAACAGTTACAGTGCTGTCTTGATGTCAGTTGCATCATCTGCAACAGCCATTTATGAATGGTTTGTCTGGAAACCCTAGTACCCCTCACTTCTCGTAAACAGGCCTGCAGCTGTGTGGCAGTTGCATAACGGTGTCTGAGTGCGTAGGTCCTTAGGTACTGGTCATCTTTGCGGTCCATCACTCGTGGGGCTCCACTCCTGGGTCTGTCACCAACACTGCCAGTAGTTCTGTGTTTTGCTGCAATTCCTCTGATGACACTTTGAGACACACCAAGTTCTGACCTGAAGGTGCGCTCTGGCCAGGAGGCGCTGCTCGTCTGTTAAGTGATGTTGTGTGTTCATGGCTGCTTGAATGATGAACTTGGAATGACTTACTGACTACCAGCTTTTTATACCCCTAGAATGTTGAAATTGATGCCACATTGAAAAGGGTTGTCTTTATTTATTTTTTGGTATTGGCCCCAAAATGTAAGGCTCACTGCACACAGTGAGACCACTACATGGAAAACACAAAATGAGGTGTGTCTATCACCTTAGTACAATTGGCTCCCTATCCCAACAATCACTGAAGTGAAACAAACACCTTATATATGAAATCCACTGAGGACCTCACAATATCCCTAATTTATTTTGAGTAGTGTAGTTGTGGGGGTAAAATGATACCATGCTAAACTAGCTTGCAACTGTAATCATTTTTGAACCCTTACAAGTTAAAGGTCAAAAGTTTCTTTTTTTTTGTTCTCCGCAGCAACAAGCATTGAAGTGCTGCTAAACGAGTAAAAATTCCATTAACCTTACAGGGCAGCAGCAGATTGTATAATCCACTTATTGCCTTACTCAACGGTTGGTAGCATAACAGTAAATATAGCAAGAGACAAAGACACACAGTTGATAGCCTTGGTATAAAAGCTTTCACAGGGATGGATGGCCGTGATGGACTGAGTCAACATGGGTGAGAATAATGTTTTAGCATCTCAGTCATTCACCGCCATATGTTCCTGATTCGCAGAGAGCACAAAAGCCAGTCCACGGCTGTCATTCATTCTCAAGAGAAATCTCATGTTGTCATCACATGATATGACACCAAATTAATCTTTAATTTCTCCACTCTCATTTCAGCCAAAGGGTTGCACATTGAGACATAAATGGGCCTTTCACTTGACATCCAATTAAATATTAACAGTCTATTCCACCATTTCATGATCTTAAGAAGTTCCTCATATAAAAAGTTTATAGCAAAGTATGCTGTATGCAGAATTTTGTGTTTGTATAGATCTCCTCTTATGGATATGATACAGTGTTAGAAAGTGTGCCATCCCATCCCATTTACTCTTTGGGGGCCACAATGGCATCAGTAAGAGTTTTCATGTTTTAGAAGACTCCTTTTTTAGCTTCTACCCTGAAACATTTTGTTTTAGCTACTGCTCTTTAAGGCTCCCTGCCTCACAAACCTCCTTACTTCTGATTGGCTCAGCCCTTTGCAGGCCTGTAGAGGGCAGTTTGAACTCTGCCCCTCCAACATGTCATAACCTTTTGGAATGGACCATTTTGAGCAGTATACAGACAGAGTAAGGGATTCTGCTGTTAAATATGTAGCAGCTAGTAAATTTGCATGTTTAGTGTGGACATCCAGGGTTGTGACTTTTTTTTATCAATATTTAAAAAAACAGACAGCATAATACCCCCTGTTTCAGGTTCTGAAAAATTAAGCTAATGCAAAGGTGTATAAAACTGCAGTTTCTCTGGGCGCCATTGGCTAACAGGTTGGCACGCCCCTTGTGCAGAGGTCAAGGTCTCCATCGCAGTGGTTGCAGGTTCTACTCCTGGTCTTGACAATTTGCTACATGTTTTCCCCCATTTTCTACTCTCCTTGTTTTCTCTCTCCTGAGCTGTATGAAGAACAAAAGTGATCATCAATAAGTTAGGCGGAGTCAGCCAGCTGCCATAGTTGGACTTCCCATCACCTCCTCGGAAATCCAAGGCTGATCTCAGTGAAACCACAATCCCTCTATTTTTATTTTTTTCTTGTTTGTTTGTTTTGTTTCCTTATCTGAATTCCAAATATATTTCTTCATGTTTGGATCTGCTGTTATCATCAATGTTTATTGCTCTGTTTAGCCTCACAGCCAGTGAACGTACACCACAAATTACACACCAGAAAAAAAGATGCACCAGAGTGATCAGTTTTCTTCTGTTTCAGTCTCTAAAACACATTTAATATTAAACAAAGATGGATTTTTTGTTCCAGGTTTTCAAAAATTCATGATTTGTCTGTCTCTTTTGTCTTGAATCCAGAAAAACAAGACAGCCTTCCATGAAGTAATGATCTATTGGATTTTTTTTCCCCCCGTCAAACAACTATAACAAATTTAAGTGTTCAAACCTGACCTCACATTTGAAACACACAATAATTAATAAATAAAAATATAAAAATATAAATTAATAAAACATTAATTAAAATTAAATAATTAAATAAATAAAGAAAGAAAGAAAGAAAGAAAGAAAGAAAGAAAGAAAGAAAGAAAGAAAGAAAGAAAGGAAGAAAGAAAGAGAAATTTCACAAAGATCATTTGCTCTGAGCATCTATCAGTACAGCAGATGAAAATATCTGACAGAAAATAAAAAAAAGGGTACCCTGTGTGTCTGCATGAGAGGCAGAGGCCCTATTAGAGCACGATGAGTTGGGAACGAGAATATGCCAAAAATATTCAAAGAGCTTTCATTTTTGCCGTTCCTGCCCTACATATGCTTGCTTTTTTTTTTTTCTCAAAAGAAAGCTTTCTTCCTTCCTGCTCTAAGCTGGCAACGTATTATTCCAGGGAACTCTGCTGGTGCATATGTAAACAAAATATTCTGAGGTGTACAAGCACAAAATCTAAAGTAATTTTATGTTTCAAGCAATATGAGGCCTCAGATACTTCTTAAAAATCAGAATTCATTTTTGGGTAGCGAAGGAAGTACTGATGTCACAAACCGACGCTTCCTTGTGGAATGAAATGTACACACATCTGATTTATAGCTGAGTGAAGAAAATTTACATTTACTTTAAATTAATTATGTAATACATCATGAAATATTTCATCCTGAATTTTGCTGGGTCACCCTTTAAAAAATATTCACCAAGCAACATGAAGCATTCAGTCTTTACTTTGAAGTTGAACTTGCCTCTGGCTGGGTTTAATTTAAGTCTACGTTTAGACCTGGATTAGCTCCAGTCTTCCTTCAAGACAGGAGATTGTTTAACTCAAGACTAAAAAAATCTGAGACTATTTTAATCCAAATCTAAAAAAGCTCTTTCAATCAATCCTGGATTAAAATGGGATTTAGTCTAGAATTATAGTTTAATTCCTGTACGAGAAACTGGGCCACTTTGAAATAATTTCTTTTCATAGTGTGATCTCACTTTCACTAAATTTTTTGAATGCTTTGTTTTTCTTTTCTAGATGATAGATCATGGGTCAAACTCCTGTTACACACACACACACACACACACACACACACACACACACACACACACACACACACACACACACACACACACACAAAGCTGAAATATATATTAGAAATATTCCACCCCAGGTTTTCAGAGCACTCTTACCTTCGCACCGTGTTCACATTGTTAATCTGATTCGACCTCCAACACATGATCTGGTTGGTCCTTGCTTACCATAGTCAGAGACTCAGTAGTTTGGAACTAGTTAATTTGAAGTTAAGTTACATCTCAGAAAGCAATTTGATTGGTATGGATTAAGTTAAACCAGATTAGTGCAGTCCTGGTTTTATTTAGGCTATGCACGGGAAACTGGGCCACTAAGATTAATTTTTGCACCATAACTGGATAGTTAGAGCTGTGAGTACGGGTCACTTCAGGAGCATCATCAAGTTCATCAAGTGTCCTCTTGAGGCTGACTCCAGAGGTACCAGAAGTCACAAACACACCAAGCCAAAAAAAAAAAAAAAAAATCTGTTTCCACAACAGAAATAAACATGTTTACTGCCTGGCACAGCCTGGTTTTTGAGTCACACCTGAGAAAAGGGAGTCTTCCACTCTAGAGATGTGTTTTGATCTTGGATAGAGGTTTTAATTGAATGAAACAGGACTGAGCGACTCTCCTGATGTGATTGTAGGAGGTGAGAAATGTTATAGTCCTCATGTAGGAAAAAAAAGCTTATTTGAACCTTATTTATACCATAACCTCTTACTGTGCAGCAGTCTGTACAATATGAAACTCCCTAAATACATCTTCCTTTTTCCATTTCCCCTTCTGTTTTTCCCCTCTATACATACTTCTCACCAAGGACACAATATTTCTGTCATTGTATCAACCACCTTCATCATCCCAAGATTCCTTCTCTCCGTGACTGCATTATTTGTGTGGTGAGAGACAACTGTCATAAACAAACAGCCTGCTGTATGACTTGTGAGCATATACTGTATTTACTCGTGCAGAAAATCGCACCCTGCTGCTTCTCCATGGGAAACCAGTATACTGAAAATGCAGAGGATTATTAATAGAGGGGGCCAAGAATCTGTTTCGAATCCATAAGGTTGTAAAAAAAAAAAAAAAAAAAAAAGTGTTTCTTTGGAAAGGTTACACATTCCTCTAAGCCTGTCACTGTATCTCCATGACACTATTCTTGGCTGCGGTAACCTTCTGATCCTCAACATCCATGCTGGATGCTTAATAATCACCTCTTGTAGGTTTCAAAAATGCTCTGCAAATAGCAAGACATGGGCTCATTATAAGAGCATAAATATGAACCAATTTTTAGCTTATGGGTTGGTCATCCACTGTGTCAGTTGCAGAACGAAGTCAAGCTGAGTCTGCAAGCCCCATGCAATCGGAAATCCATAAATAAATGCTTCTTTTATGCAACTGTATCAGCTTATGATGCAAATTAGGTGGCTTTTTGTGGAATTACACCTAAGAAGATTTATGCAGAGGTTGGTAAATATGAATCCTATACTGCATTTTGCAGTTTATTTCCTCTGTTATTACTGTCATCTCATCATTGGCTCTGATGCTATGTCCTCCACGTATGCCATATTACACCAAAGATGCTACATCTCTTCTTGAGTTCTGATTTTCATTGGATTTCATTGTCCATCTCAGCCAGGATTTTAATTTTATCTTTCACAACCAGATCGACGGTCAAGCACTGACATGGCCCATTCTTGTTATCTGGCCTTATGCACTGAACAGTGAGGTGCAATACTGCACCTTGAAAATGTCCAAGAATCTAGAAAGAGAGAAAATAAAACTATGATTATGATATGCATTCTCTTGAAGTTGTATAAACACTGACATTTTTAAACTTTCACATGAAGGCTTAGGTGACTAAACTTGTGCTTAATGAAGCGTACAGTCTTTGTCTTTTGAACTTTTGTGAAGTTTTCGCCCACACTGCACCTCTGACACAACCTTGAAAAATACATTTACATTATGCTTGTTTCGAATATGTAAGCTTTATATGTATGGGAAAACATACAGCAATGGGAGAATACCCCTGATAACACACCATGCCACCATGAAAACATGTGGGATTTAAATTGCTTTTCTTTATTGTTTCATTTTTAATCATTTTCATCTATAGTGTGGCTGTGAGACGAAGACAAAATGTCACATACAATATGAAGAATGCCTCCAAACAATTCACCAGAGGAAGCTGTTTCCAGTGACATTGGGGTCAGCTCATCTCCTCGGATGCGGGCCGTCTTGACAGTTCGCCCACTCAGGTTTACCAAAGGTTTTGCTCACAAATAGAAACAAAAAAAAAAAAAACAAAACACCATGCGGTTAAAGGAACTTCCTCTTTGACATACTGAACATAGGTGACAGACGTGCTGCTGCATCTGTTTCCTGACATCATTACCTTGTGTTAATGTCACAGTTATCAAGGTATTGTCCTAAAAACATATGGCGGTGAAAGATAAGACAACTTGACTAACCAGTGACTTCTGCTGACCCTCACCGACATCTGTAAAGTCTCTTTGATAGCAGCAGGTCTCTGATTCATTGAAGCCAGCAGCAGTAGTTTCCTTTCCACTGGGGATGTAAAAGCCAAACATGTTGCAAACTGTGTAGGCAAGCTCTTTGTCACTAGATGTAAAGTTTTGCACATGTTTTTTGTATAAAACCCAAACAGAAACAAATATGGGAAGAATGGCACTTTATTTATGAAAATTATGTGGAATTCAAAGTATAGGCTAAGGACTGAAGCTGGAAGCAGCTTTCAATACTCCCTCCCTGGTGGACACATCTGTAGGATTGATACTGATTAAAATTTTTGTGCTTCACGGTGCACAAAAGAGTTAGATGTGACATCCTGTGCCCAGCAGGTGGCCTCAGCCAATGCCAGTAATTAAGTACCACATGCTGTGCATAAGTAAAGAGAATAGTCTTTCAACATGTAACTGCTTGATTATCATGTATGACCCAATGCTTTCTTTCTGCCACAGCCATGTCCTTTGAGTTTTGTGCATTGGATTGATATATTTTTTTATTTTTTGGATTTATTTTGTATATGTGCCAAGTTTGAGGATGATCAGGTAAAAGAAAACTCCAAAAAGTCTAAGTTCAGTTGGTACTCAGGCCCTGAAAACAGGAGCTACACACATAAGCCCAGAGTGTGTTGTAATCTTGACAACGATGTCCAACAGCAACAACAGATTCCACACAAACCGCTATGTTTTGCAATATGGTAGAAAAAAAATGCATCCACCCAGACACATAAACAAAGCTAAGGGAGGGCACATCTTGAAAAACAGTTAGCACATAAAATTTAAAGAACGATGCACCCATGGTCACAGAACTGCTTCAAATTAAAACACATTTTGTGGCTGATTTTTCACATCACTTCATTGTAAAGAATTTGTCAATGTTTTTGAGTCTCAGTTACAGTGGCTTTGAAGTTGGGATTATAAGTTGAAGAAACAATGTGAAAGCTTTGGAGGTTACTAACTTCTACAAAAAGTTCCCTCTAATAAAGAAAACTTGTTAGATTCAGCACAGCTTAAATGTAGATATCTTGTTGAAAACTCTAGTGTTAACAATGAACTCAGAATAACAGAAAGCTCCTCGTTTCTTCTCCATTACATAACAACTGAATGACTGTGATGTTTAGCTGGTGGTCCATTTCTGATGAGTTGTTTGTGGTGACACCACTGTGAAGAAGGGAAAACTTAAACACATCATTGAATTTCATGACTCTGTTTCAAAGTACGCCGCTGCCTCACAGCAAGAAGATCACCAGTTCTATTCTCGGTTTGGTCAACGTGTGCCGTTCTGTGTGGAATTTGCATGTTCTCCCTGTGCATGTGTGGGTTCTTTCCAGTTACTCCAGCTTCCTCCCACAGTTCAAAAACATGCTCATCAGTTTAAATGGTGATTCTTAATTGCCCGTGGGTGTAATTGTGGTTGTGAAAGGTTGTCTATCTCTGTGTCAGCCCTGTGATTGACCAGTCCAGAGTGTACCCCGCCTATCACCCCAATGCCCTGTTTACATGACAATGTTTCACAATGTTTCACTCGAAAACGCAAAAAAAAAGCAGTGGGGAAAAAAAATCAGCGTTTACACATGAACGCAGAGGGACTTAAAACACTGTAGTATGTATGTACACATACCAGACCTGTAGTTGGCTGAAGAGTCTTTTGGTAGCTCTCCACCAAAGAAGAGGCAGGCTGATCATCTGATGTATATATTGAATGTGTCTTCACTGAGTGATGAGTGAGCAGCAGATGCACATTTTGATGAAAGGCAGTCAGCAGATTCAACAGCACAAACACAACCTGGTGTTCTGCCATTGATACTGTTGTTGTCCAGATCATGCATGGCAATTAGTCCCCATACACATGTGCAAATCAGCGTGTGACATCAGCGTGTCCACTGAAAACTCTGCCTTGTTGCTTACACTCTGGAAGCTGTTTTCAAACGTTTCTGTTTTAGTTCAGTTAAAACGTTGTTTCTGTGTAAACGAGGGGCCAAAACACAGCAATACCTTTATTTTCATCCTAAAACCATTGGTTGTGTAAACCAGGCCTAGGACACAGCTGGTATTGGCTCAAGCCACTGGCAACCCTAAACAGAATAAGCAGTTGAAGATGAATGAATGAATGAATGAATGTTTCAGTGTCTAAACATCTAAAAATATGGTAAGAAACTGTGCTGGGTTTTTTGTGCGCTCATTTACTGGAGCATCTTTACTAGAATCTTCAATCAACTTAACAGCATCAACATATTATCACGAGCTTTAACTAATCTTTAACCCTTTAGCTAATCAACTGTTACAGTTTCATTCCAAATAAAGCAATGACAGAAAACAGTCTCTCATTTGTCTGCTAAAGCTAAAGTAAATATTAATGAAGACTGTTAGCTAAACAGCCTCAAAAGCTTCTTTCAAATACACACACCTGAAATTTTCTGAAAAAGGAACCTGGCCCCCTGAAAATTTGTAAACAGCTTGATCACACGTCACTCACAGCATGAAGTGTAACCTATTGGAACGAGGTGTGGAGACGAGCCTCAGGAAGGATATAACACTTGCCTCTTACTTTAACCTGTTAACCGTCGTTTTGACTTAGATTTGAATTAAGAGCCTTGTTGATTCTGCAGGTGTTGCAATCCTTCAATGTCAACATTGTGATGCAGACGCTCCCTCTTTGATAATATACATTAACTGAGACAATTATGTAATACAGGCAAAACAGAAATTGCAACACGTTCACACCATGTCATGCTCGGTGGATATTATTGGCTCTGGAGAGACCACAGATCAATCCAGATGCTCAGATGAGGTGTCAATCAAAAGGTGAGAGCCTGCAGCGCAATGTTGACATTTTATTATTGAGATTTAAAACACCTCGCAGAATCTACAAGGCTTTGTATTCAAGTCTAAGCCAAACAGCTGAAGGATGGGCTGCTGCCAGTTAATGGGTTATGGTCTGGTGCATTTGTACTCACACATTTCACCCTGAATCACAATACTAGTGTCACCACTGCTATTCCTTTGTGCCTGCTCTAACACTTCACATCCCCACCATCTTCCCCCAATCTGCCTCTGTTTTTACCTCTCGGTGGAAATCAAAGCCAGAACTACTTTGCTCCTACAGTTGCACCTCCACGTGTTAGAAACACAAAACAGAGGGGCACATTTCCCACCTTTATATGTCAGTATGTCAGAATCAATTAAACACTCTTCATTCTCTGAAAACATGTTTGCTGTTCTGTCTTAGAAATAATTCTCCCTCAGTTTTCTTTTATTCGTGCCATTATGTGTCGCTCCTCCAGTCCACACTGGCTGCAGTATTTCCTGCTGTTCTCACATCGGCTCATTCTGGTTTCTTTTCAAAGGTGCTGTGAGGAAATCCTTAACTGTTTGCAACCTGCTACAAAATCTTTTAGAGAAAGCTCTCAGGCATTTTGTATATCATGTGTTCATGTTTGACTTTCATTACATGGCTTGGGGCATGGTTGGTCTAAAAGTCTCAACCATCAGTAAGTTCATAGTATTAAAGGCAGGGTTGGTCGTCCCGGAAAAGTAGCATGATTTGAATGTAGCATCTCCTCAGGACTCGAAATGTTCAGCAGAACAGCAGGACGGGATTTGATTGGTTTAATAATCTGGGTGCCAAATGCTAGGGTTGGTTGGTGTTTTCCCAGGTTTACTCTTGCTGTAGACAGCAGATATTTTTCGCTCTATTTTAAGAACACATCATGCATTGATTGACATCCGGACATAAAGATAATTTTAACTAGAATAACAAAAAATGTATCTTACTCTGATTACCAAAACTACTTTTAAGCAGTTGAGGAATTTATAAACTCCAAAATGCAGCGACTGCAGCACAGATCTGTCTGGTAAACAAGTCTGGTGTGGACACAGCAGAGAGGGTAATTTCTCTATCAATAACAAACTGCAGCAGCAGGCAAGTAGTGAGCAGCTGTTACGACAGGCTTGTTTTACAGTTTAATCCTGTGTCTCCACAGTGTGGGGATCACAGCCCAGTGTGCAACATCAGGGTAAATGAGCGTGTGCGTCACAGCAACTCGCTGGTAAGCACTGTTGCCTCACAGCAAGGGCATTCTGATATGTGGTGGACAGAAACTGCCCCGTGTGCTGTGCTGTCAGACTGAGGGGATGAATGTCTTCACACAGATCAATTCATTTCATGAAAGTAGGAAATTCACTGTTGGGGAGTTTGGGCATGCTGGCTGGTAATAACATGAAAAAAAAAAAAAACCATTGATAATAACAGGAGCATGGTGTGTCATCTACATTATTTGAAACTTACCTCAAACAAGGTCATCCCAGAAATGTAATTTAGAGGTGCGACTCAGCAGGATTCAGCTATCAAACATCCAAATAACCCCGTCATCTGCAGGTGTGATGTTGTGTTCACTGAAGTGAAAGCATCCCGGATGAAAGTTTTTGACAGCAAATCTGTTGAACTTGGGATTCAAAAGAAGGTTCACTGTTTGTTTGTATCAGGTCAAGAGATTTCTGTATGCAACCAAAAGAGGGTGCTGTGGTCCAGCGGCTGTCAGGACTCTTTTAGTGTAAAAGCACAGATGCTGAGAACTCATAACTTAGGTCTGAAGACTGACATTCTGTACCTCAATAATCTGTGTTTTTCAGCTGGCATCATCCAGATTTCAAATTTGAAACATGAACGTTACACATCCGAACAATGGAGACACAGGCTCATGTTAGAGATGATTAAATGACCTGATCTTACTTTTTTTGGATACTTTTTCTTTCCATATTGGTTTCTGCCATACATCTGTCTGATAATTCCCCATCCCCCCTTCATGTTTCGTGTTTTCCAGCATTTGTATTGTGCTTTTCACTTTGCAAAGAAAAAAAAAAGTAAAGCAAAGCTTGAACGCATTAACAGGAAAAGCAGAAATGTTGTTTATTGGTGCTAAACTGTTTTTACGGAAATCCTGCTGTGAGTCCCAAAAACTGGTGTTTATATTATCTTTACTAAATGAGAATTTCTGCCAAGCAGCATGGCAACACAGTGTATGTTGGAGTGAAGCCTGTACAGACTGGCACTGTCACTAATCCTGCACACTCAACTGGATATCACATGAGGTCCTAGCTGGACGGGTGACAGTATAATTACATGCTTACGCTTTTCACTGATGGCCCTGTGGATTTGATAGTGAACACGTACCAGGAATCCAGCTGGTGTGTATTAACCCATTTATTAATATTAGCATTGGCTTGGACACACTTTATATCCTGACTGCTGGTAAATGATCACAGTGGAACAGTGTCGCCACAGCTGCACAGACAGCCATAGGAGAGTTCACACAGTTATAAAACACAACACTGTATACTGCAGTTTTAAGACATTAAAGCCACAATCAGTGACGTGTTTTCCACCAGCCATTAGGGTTCAGTCCAAAAGAGCATCAGCAAAACTACTGCAACAAATCAGAATCTGGTTCCTTCAGGGGCTGCAAGTCTTAAGCCTGGTTTATACCTCTCGATGTTGTAGTGGTCTATGTGGTTGTAAGAGCTACATATTTGTGTGTCAGAGCGTCCGAGTCACCCTGCAATACCTTAATGCCTGTAGGCAGTGTGACTTCTATGCTTGTCAGATTGCTACGCTTTTTGCAGACTTGTCCACAGGGACTTCAAGTGTATTACTGTATCTTTAACGGCAACTGATAAATGTTGCAAGTGATCATACAAAAAGGATTACAAAAAGTAGTGAAGATTTTGGAGGAGACTGGAAGTATATCTGATGCACAGGGATGAACAGCTGACCAGACACTTTGTAAATGCAGGAAAAACAGAAAAGTTTTTTAAACTAAAGATAAAGTTGATGTTTATGATAATGTGAAAGTAAATGTCATCATTAATGTCGTTAATGTCAATGATAGTAATGAGGTTGTGGCTGTTGTTGACGTTAATAGAATAGAATAGAATAGAACTTTATTTGTCATTGCAACAAGTACAACGAAATTGCATAACATTAACAGCACAACAGCATGTTATGATTTGATGAGTGTAAATGTTATTTTTGAATCTGTTTGAATAAAGTTATTGTTGATGTTTGACACTGCTGTTGTCTATATGATGTAAATCGTGACGTTAATGATGATGAGATTTCTGTAATAGCGATGTTGATGTTGACAAAGCTGAGGTTTGATGATGTTTCTTTAAACCCTGAAAGCTGCCTCAGTGCAGTGCCTGTCACCAGCTGTTGCTGATAAGACTAAAACCTGTTTATTTACTCAGTCTCTCTCCTCCTCTCTAGATGCTCCCTCGTGTTGTTTTTGCTTTCTGCTGTGTGTTGCTTTGGATAAAAGAGTCCTCTTAGTTTAATCTTGGTAATAGTAACACTGACACATAAGATGAGTCAAACACTTTATTAATTACTTAACATCTGGTTTTTGATTTATTTTCTTTTTTTTTCAGACTTAGATTTCCTCTTGAAATAAAACAGTAAAGCTATTTTTGTGACATCTAAATTGTACCACTACTTTTCAGGGTAATTATATGTTAACAGCTGTGATTCTATTCAGTGTATTAAAAGCAGAGTACAGCAGAGGCTGCGCTGAAGGTCGTGCCATGGCTGCAAGTAACAATTGGCATTGTCCGCAGATTGGAGCCTCTCCAATGAACATGCCAGCAGGACAACAGACTCCCTCCAAAATAGCGAACTGAACAGGTCTTGGATGTCTGAAGAGTTTGCGTCCGTGTGGTTGGTCATGTTGTGAATTGTTGCTGCGCCCTGTCAATGGCAATCACCTGGTGGGATCTGAGAAGGGGTTTGGCACTGAGCGACTCAGGGCTGGATCCATTTATACTCAGACTGACATACACAGTTTCCATGTGTGCCTCTGTGTCTCTGTGTTGGTTTGGTCCAGCCAAACACAGACAACTTCAGTCTTGTGCCTTTTGAAAATAATGAGGGACAAACCGCAGCCATTACTTATTATTTCTGCAGCACACACTTTGGTGATTATTTCATGCTCCAGCATCCCATCTATCCCAGGACAGACAGACAGGCCTCATGGGTGAGAACAGGAAAAGCATAGTTAGCGTAATTATTTCTGTGTCATTTTCCTAATTGTAGTTGAGGGATTAAATTGTCTTTGTGTTGTTTCTTTTTTCATGCATTGTTGGACAACAGCAGTGCAATATGATGGATCAAAGTGCTTCTGTCTAAATTCTTTATAGAAGAATCCATGCTAATTCTTTTATAAGATAATTCCTGGCATGTCATAACTTTATGAGCTCCTACCCTGAAACAAAGCCCATATTATCAGATATCTTACCTGAGGATCTTAATTTGATTTAGATCATTTATTATGATGGGTTATGTTTGAACCCTGCTGAACAGTATGGTGAGCTTCACTGAATTATTTCATTTAGTCTTGTTGGTCGCACAACATGTTGCCACAGAAAGGGGATCCTTAAGCTTAGTTAAACTCTGTTTACTGCTGTCTTGGCAAGGACACTCTTGAAAAGGTCAGATAAATAAATAAAATTATATAAATAATTAAATATATCTGTATTGACTTAAAGATATTTGCTCTTTATTATAGACAGGAAACCTCAAAGCTCATTCATTTCCTGAAAAAAAAAACAAACAAACCAAAAAAAATGGGTTTAAGGTTTAAAGGCAATGGATGGACATGAAAGAAATGTATGTGGTGTGGCACTGAAAGAACAAACTCATTTTAATGCAGGCCATGCTTTTGATGCACTACTCGGTTTGCCAAAACTCACCATTTGCTTCTATTGACTTGATTGGTTGCCACTTAGGTCACATGACATGAGTGAAAGCCCAGGCTTACTATAAGCCTGGAGCAGTTGGTGGATCACATCTGCCGGCAATTAGTTCATCCCTTAAATAGAAGATCAGTTTCTAAAAGGAAAGGTATGAAAGAAAATATGAAAAGGAATTTGTATTAATGTGTATTTCAACAGTTGAGTTTCTGTTTCTACTTTCATTCATTCATCTTCTGTACCACTGATCCTGTTCAGGGTGGCTGGAGCCTGTATCAGCTGTCTTAGGGCAAGAGGCGGCGTTCAGTCACAGGGCTGACACTGAGAGGGCTTTCGAGCCTGAAAACTTGGTGTAAGTTGGTTCCAGTGGGAGATGGTGACATCATTAGTGGGTGTGTCAAATACTTGATAAAATGAGCAGGAAGTCAAGGTGATGCCCTCCCACGTTTGTTCTGCTTAAGCTGGTATGGATGAGGGCTGGTTTGCTAGAAAACATCAAGATTCTGAGAATCCAGAGTGGAACCACTTCCAGATCCAAAACCATGCCAGTGTGAAAGCCCTCATAGAGACAGACAACCTTTCACGCTCACACCTACAGGCAATTTAGAATCAATTTTGGACTGTAGGAGGAAGCAGGAGTATCAGGAGAGAACCCACGCAGGCATGGGGAGAACATGCAAACTCCACACAGACAGGCCACGGGGCGAAATGGGATTCAATCCTGTGATGTAAAATTTTAAACACGACTGAAAATGCACCGTCAAGTCTAAAATGAACCTATTATCTGTATGAAACAGATGTAGTCTCAGTGATGTCACTCTCTGGTTTTGCAAATCGGAAATGCTGACTCAGCCTTAAGTTGCACCACATTTCATTTCAACAAAATACATAAAGATCTCCAGTTTTTAGCACTTGGGCTTAAGCTTCAGTTTTTGACAGTGAATGTTGCTGCTTGGTGCTCACCTGTCTCTACACCCAGGTGCTTTTATTATGAAAGATAATCATCCTGTACAGTTGTAATGAAAAGGGGAATGAGCTTCAAAGACCCAAACTGTGAACGTTTATTTCTGCAGTGATTTGTGTTCTCCCAGGAAAGTCCAACCTGACGACGGATACTAAGAAATGGCATTTAGATGTAACCTCATTACCTGATTGTTAATAATGAAAAGGCAAATACATAAAAGTGAGACAATTTTATGATCCCTTATTGAGTCTCTGCAGTACCTTTAAGCCTAGCTCATGTCTGTTTAAAGCTCCTGCAAGACATTTTCGATTTACGTTGATTTAGGCACCCTCTGTGGACGAAGCAGCACCTCACATCCTTTCATTTATTTTTAATAAATCCAAAATAACCTGCTTTCCAAAGCAGTAAATTTATTACTCATAATCGATTTTTGATGCAGGAAATCTAAAAAGTCTGTTTGGCTAGATATTCCCTGCAGCAGTGGTTCCAGGCATTAAAGTGGTCTTAGCATCAATGATCTGATTTACTTATATAGGCTGAAAAGTGATATCCAGTATTACTTCAATCTGTTCCATTGAGTAAAATAAAAACTCTCATCTGTGCTTTTGGAATCCTGTTAAAACAGAAAATAACATGAGAAGGCTTTCTGAGAAGAGTTAAGAGAAGTCCGTTTTCAAAAGAAAATGATGGAATCCAATTAAAAGTCCAACAGAAGTGATGAAGAATACAAAGAGCCAAGAGGGAAATCCACACAAAGCATGGGAAAAAGAGTTTGTCAGACATGAAAACAGGGACTAAATACACCTGAAGTAGTCAGACACAGGTGTGACTAACGCATCAATAAGGGCACACAATTACAGAAGTGGGAAAAAACACCGAGGCAGGGAGTGAAGCCGTATGAAGAAAGTGTAAATGACAGAATAAAGACAGTAAATGATGACGATGATAATGATGTGTTTAAAACAAAACTTTACTACAGTAAACATTTTCACTACAAGACAATATTTTTTTCTGACAGAGTTAAAACCAAAAGATACACTCTTTGCTTTGAAAACAATTTTTTTTCAACTGTATGCGAAATCTACACAACACAGCCATATTAAGACTCTCAAGCATGACATGGGAGGCTGCTCCACTGCTAATTAATTTGCATATTAATTGAACATTTTCTTGAATTACTTACACTCAAGCAAACTGATTCTTATTTCATAACAACAATATAGTATATATACAGTATATAAACTACTATATCTGCAGACCCCACCCTCATGTTCAGTTTTTAGAGACTCCTTCATGTCGAACGACTCTAAGAAAACAGAAGTGGGACAGAAACAGCACCCTGTGACTGTGAGAGGGTTAAAGTTTAAAGCTTGAAAAATCCCTCTAATCAAACTGGATTCATTGTTAGCATAAAGGCTTTTCTGTGCTATTGTTTTGGATACTAATCAGGCATATTTAACAGGGATTTGCACGTCCACTTGAGTCATTACAGCCTTGTTTTTGAAACAAATTTACCCCTCGCTTGTGCGGCAATCATCATTTCCTCCTCCCCTCCTCACTAATAACCAACACACTTCACTGAGCAAGGTCAGCACTGCAGGATTAGGTAACTCTGGGTCACACTCGTGACACTTGATGATGGAAATAGCCTGATTAACAGATGCTTTCAGGCTCTGGGATTCAGCCAGTATGATTTTGCATCATTCATATCCTGATGATGTTCACACACATGCACACACAACAGCCTTTGTCTTAAATAGAAGCACAAAAGCATCTCCTTTTATAGTCCTCCCACTATTGTTGGCAGTCTGGTCGAGCATTGGAAGGGGGTGGAGATGACACCTGTGGACAGTGGATAAAGGGACGTGACCCCCTAATGTGCCACCTCCACCCGCGTGGTCCTGGATCCCTCTGCTGTGTCAGGCTTTGCTTTGTAACGTCTTGAAATGGCCCCTAAACCGAAGAAGGAAGAGCCTAAACCTGCTGCAGCTCCAGCAAAACCTCCAGAGCCTGAGCGCCCTAAGACCCCGGACTTTGATCCCACGACAGTGACGGTAAAAGAAAACCCAAAAATGTAGTTCCATCAGCACAGAGGGACTTTTTAAATTTTAAAAATGTAAAATATTTTACTGTTTTAATGTTTGATATTAAAATAATATCATCCAAATATTACTCAGGATTTTTAATTGTCTAAATGGTTATAATGTTCAAATTCTTTTGCATGATTATTGGATTGGTATGGGGACACATTTTATCACCATTAAGATCACCTCTTTTAAATGTCATATTGTCTTATGCTGCTGTTTGTAGAGCATTAGAGACCCCATGTGTCATAACCCTGACAGTACACCAACACAGGATATGTGTAAATGGTTTGTTTTATTCTATTGTTATTTTAGCCTTTTATTAAACTTCATACTTTCACAACATAAAGTGTTTCTCTGCTTCAGAAGCTGTGATTTTATGAAAGAGGGAGGTTCATCCATCATGGAAAGATCTTCTGCTTACTTGGCCCCTTTTTTCTCATTGGCTGAATGTCTTCATGCTATGTTACAATAGAGTGTGGTTAAAGCCACAAAATATGATTTTCATTATGTCTGTGAATAGCAGACCACCCGCGCATTCCTCTGCAGGCCAAGAAAAAAAAAAATGGGGTTGGAAAAAGCTGGTAGGAAGAAAAACAGAGATAATTACATCCATCGCCATCCATCTTCAGACATGCTTAGATAAGTGTTTGGATAATATTTTGACAATGATTCAGAGAGGGGCTGGGGAAAAGAGACATCCAGACATCAAGACATCAAGACATCAAGACATCAAGACATCAAGACATTGTTCCCTTTTCTGGTATTGCACAACATTTTAACTCTTAGATCTTTGAAGACAAAAACATGTTCCTATGATAATGATAGATTATCATAGAAATCATCATAGGTATATTGCAGCCACGTGCAAGGGTGTGTCCAAAGGGGCAGCCAGGGGTGGCCTTTCCCCAGAATCTGAATGACCACCCCAAAATTGAAACTATGTTTTAGTGTTTGCCTTGTCAGAGGGAGAAGTGAAAAAAAGATACACAAGAATAACAACTATGTGGCACTTAAACAATAATAGTTAAAGCTGAAAGTGAAGAACTGAATGGCTGAAATGCTGTTAAACCTGTAAAGAGATCTTCACCACTTTTCTCTTTGCTGGTTTACCCCATACACGTCGGAATAATCTTTTTAATTCAATTCTTTGCTGTTCCTTCTAAAATATCACTCATAGTGAACTTCAGCCTGGATAAAGATTTTGAATAAAAATCTTCACTTTGCTGAAGCCTCCCCTGCACCGGCAGTTTCAGACATGAAAATAAACTCACAGAAATGGTCGGCCTTTACTCTGCCAGTCTTATTTGCTTTTGTAGCTCATAAAAAGGTTTCAATTGGAATTTAGGTCCATTTCACAGCTTGCTTGAAACTCTTGACAGGAGCTTTAAAAACTGAGAAAAACATGTTTGTGATTCACTGATGGGATGTTCAGCAGGTTTCCAATGATAGCACCTTCATATTTTACTTCACACCCAGTTTTAGAATGAGCCCCTTCGAGGGTTTAACATCCTGTTGGTGCCGATAGTTTTAAATATTCTTATCCTCATATTGCTGCTAAAAATAGTCTGGAAGGAATCTAATGGAGGTAAACAACAGTCTCGCTGAAAGACAAGCGTGACAGACCCAAGGTCACCATAAACAATGCGCTTTGATAGGAACAGATGCTGACTGTAACCTGATCTGATTGGCAGACATCATGTAAGTGTTTACACAGAGCTGTTGCTCTCAATCCTTGTGGACTAAACCAGTCACCTAATGATTGTGTCATTTTCTTTTTCCTGCTTCTGTTTTTCAGCTTGAATTCACCCCGGAGCAGATTGAGGGTAAGGTTATTGTTACAGTTGTTGTGTGTGTTCTCTGGACACTTAACTATTTTTAGCCGGGATTGATGGTTTGTGCAATCGGGCACCCCATTAGAGAGTGAGTTCAGCAACAGCTGATGATACAGTGGTTCAAGGGGTATGATATAATAGAGTAAACACATCCATCTAAGATGATCCCTTTCAGAGCAGATGAAGGCACTTGTCAGTCAAAGTAAAGAGGTGTACCTCAGGGTTCTAGCTTTTGCCTGTGGCTTTGTTTTTGTAACTTTCTGTTGTGTCATTTCCTTGCTGCATCTTCAAGGTTCTTCGTCAAAGTTTCTGCACGTGGGATGAAAATGACTGAAAAGGAATAACTTGTTTATGTCTTTCCATAGACTTCAAAGATGCTTTCCAACTGTTTGACAGGACACCAACCAGTGAGATGAAAATCACTTATGCTCAGTGTGGAGATTTGATCAGGGCTTTGGGCCAGAATCCCACAAACATAGAGATCATGTATGTCCTTGGGAAGCCTAAGGCTGAAGGTGGGTATTTTAACAGTTGATGCTTTGGATTATCTGCTATGCACAGCTCATGAATTTATACTTAGAATTAGATTTTTTAAAAGATCTAATTAATCTTAGCCAGTGTATCTTTGGTAAGATCCACACTTCTGTGCATTTTGTCCATAGAAATGCAGACTAAGATGCTCGACTTTGACCAGTTTCTGCCTATCCACCAACACATCTGCAAAGCCAAAGACCGCGGGACATTCGAGGATTTCGTGGAGGGTCTCAGGGTTTTCGACAAAGAGGGGAACGGCACTGTGATGGGAGCTGAGCTCAGGCATGTTCTGGCAACACTGGGTGAGTTGAGCAGCCCTCTGAAGCAGATTTTGTAAATCTGTCTTAGTGAGGATTTAGCTGACACATTTTATGGTTTCATTCCCCTGCAGGTGAGAAGATGAGGGAGGATGAGGTGGAGCAGCTCATGCAAAATCAAGAGGATGCAAATGGATGCATTAATTATGAAGCTTTTGTAAAATACATTATGGCTTCTTAGACGGGTTCCACATTCTTATTCTGGTGCTGCAAAACTCTACATTTCAAAATGAATGATCCAGTAATCAATGTATTCCTCCTTCAACAGAACCTTAAACCCCTTCGTCAGATGTTTCTGTTGATCCCATCCTGTATATTTATCATTTCCATTTCCATATCAGATTGACACATCAGTATTTCACTGTTTTTAAACATACTTGACAAATCCCCTGTTAATGTTGTGGATCACAATGAATAAATACATTAATCTAATCATGTTCTCTTTTGCAAATCAGTACTACTTACCTGTGGTTTATTGTCTGACATCAAAGAGGATACAGTGTGCAGCACACCATATTACAGAAAGAACCACAAGCTTTAATTTTCACCAAATGAAACCAGTAGAAGTGTCCATGGTCAGTTTAACTGAAAATATAAAAAATATATTCAAAAGACTCACCTTAATGGTGCTGCACAGTGTTGAGCTAATGTTGTGTGGATATGAGCTCATTAACCATAAAGAAAATAGACTATATTTTGCTGTTTCGCCAAAAGTGAAACCAAAAGAATTTTTAAAATGAGAAACCTTTTCCTTTTTTGTTTGTCAGTTACTACAATGGTCATTATTTGTAAACTAGAGGCTTAAAAAATACTCAAATTTCAGATAAATTATCCTCATTTGAAATTTTGATTCTAGCTAGGTGCTTTTAATAAGCTATGGTCCCCATGTTTCATATTTTTTTTTTTTTGTTCCCCTTTATTTCTTCCTCTTTTTTTTCTTTTTTTTTTTTTTTTTTTTTTTTTTTTTTTTTTTTTTGCCATTTGCCATTTGCCTTCTAAAAAAAACACAAAAAAGTGAAGTGAGGACCTGAAACAAAGCAGCCAATCAGTCTTAGTTACAGGGTTTTGAAATGTAAGCCTCCATACAACCTGTCCATGGATTAGCACTGTGGCTAGCACTGCAGCCTCACAGCAAGAAGGTCACAAGATCAACTCCACCTGGTTCACCAGTGTCCTTTGGGTGTGGAGTTTGCATGTTCTCCCTGTGAATGTGTGGGTTCTTTCCGGGTACTCCAGCTTCCTCCCACAGTCCAAAAACATGCTCATCAGGTTAATTAGTGATTCTAAATTGCCTGTAGGTGTGAGTGTGAGCATGAGAGGTTGTCTGTCTCTGTGTAAGCCTTGTGATTGGCTGGCGATCAGTCCAGAGTGTACCCCACCTCTTGCTCTAAGACAGCTTGGACAGGGTCCAGCTTCCCATGACCCTGAACAGGATAAGCGATACACAAGATGAATGAATGAATGAATAAAGACTGGAGTCGTTCTAGTGTCACAGGATAAAAATATGGGATGTCTGTATTAGTTGTTCCCTCCTTTAGCCAGCAGAGCGAGCTGTTGCCCTAGTAATGCCTCCCTCTCATCTAGGTGATTCAGGGAATTTATGATTCAGTGAGGATAAAAGTTTCTCAGATGAATTTCATTCACAATGTTGTATTCAGCAATAAACATGTAAAGCTTATGTCATGTGTTGACTACACATATAAGACAATGATTCAAATTCAAACCCTCCCGTTGCATCTCATCTACCACACTGAATTAGCACTTTTATTTTATTTCATTTTTTTCTTTAGTTTCATCACTTTATTCACGTCTTGATGAATCTGCATCCTCCAACACTTGAATTAAAACTCCATTAACAGCCTTCAGAGACACTGCTGGAAGCTTTCTACATTCACTCTAATCTGGCTTTTAAATAACATTTTCAACACTCTCTTTTTCTTATATTTCCATTTCATGATTTGTTTCAATGTTTCACTGCTACTTCACTAACCTTGGGGAGCTGGCTCTGTTCATTTTCATGTGCTAGCAGACTGTTTTGCTTACAGAAAGGTGTTTTAGGGCTTATTGCTCTTTTTAGCTGTTAGCTAGTGGGGTAGTATTACAATAGTAAGCATTTTAGATAAGCTGAAGATAAAAAAAAAAGAATCTTATCCTAATAATTCTAACACATTTGTTTTTCATTGAGCTGCACTATGTGACTGTGAAACACTAAAAATTGTCTTTCAAGGCTGCATCGTTCTTTCGCAAAAGCAGTCGAGATGTACTTTGTTTCTACTTATATGTTAAAAAACTGAGGCACTCACTATAACACAAACACTCACAGTGTTTGGCTTCACACTATGGTATTACAGACTGATGATTTGCCCATCAGTTAATTTGTAGATGAACTAATCTGGAAGCACATCCATCCAAGCTATTCTATTTTTAACATGACCTCCATGTTCCCATCAACTATCTCTTTTTAAAGCACCTCTGCCACGCTGACCTTCATCCCCCTAAATTATCTTTGTCAGCCAGCCTTCTTCTTCCAGTCTGAGTGTCAGTATATATTTAGCCTTTATTTGCACAGCCTATTTTCCATCGGACCTCCAGGACGGCTCCACTTTATAGTTGCTAAGATATCTTGAGTCAACTGCACATCAGGAGTCATTAAGGGAACAGGCTATCATAGTGGAATCATTTTCTTGATGTGATTGCTGCTAAAATTAATGCTGTACATATTAAAGTGCAGTTATACTGTGATCAGTCTCAGCTCCCCCAGGCCAAGCCTTAAGGAGGGGATGTTAAGCTTCAATAAGAAGTTGATTGGACCTGATTGATTTGATGAATCAGACAGGTGTATTCACTCTATACATTCCATTAGCCAAATGTTTGAGCTACAGCACATCATTCTATTGTCAGTCCCCTGGGTCTGAGCTTTATTAACACTGACACAATGTAATTAATTTCTAATAAAGAATGCAATGTTTTCCATTATTTTGATGATGTGTCATTGGCATCACAATGTTGTATCGTTGGTGCCAAATTAATAAGCTTCTAATAGCTAACAGAGGAGCTGGGACATTAATGTAAGAGGCTGACTATTTTGAACTGTATTTAAAAAGAAATCTTTGGAGAGACAATAATTCATCCAAAACATTCAGTTAGGCATACTTATCAAACATTGGATGACACTCAAAAATTAAACAGAACATCTACCTTTGGGTAGATGGTGAGAAAGATGCTAACTCCTCGTATGGGTCTCTCCTGCCTATTAGGCATAAGTTTTCAAAATATCTCTTTTTCTTGCTGTCTGAGTCTGTCATGATAAGCTTTAGTGTGCTCTGTGTTTTTTTTCCCATAGACTGTATGAAATACGGACGTAGTCTCTGTGATGTCACCCGTCTGTTCTTGATACAGTCAAACGAAGCCAATCCTTGGACAGGACCATCTTGGATATGACAGAATTGGAACTTCCTTTTTTTTTTTTTTTTTTTTTTTTTTTTTTTTAATCTTATCCGCAACATTTATTTGAAAACCCAACATTGATTTGAAACATGCATTAACATTTCAAACATTTATTAACATTTTAAACATTTATTAAAACATATAAAGAAGGGTCTGAGTCCTCTAAGAATAGAACATAATCATGATAATCAATTTTTTTCTGCAGTGCTATACAAATTAAATACCTGCATTTTTGCAGTAAAAAGGAGAACATGTCACAGAAAAAACAAAACAAAAAAAACATGGGAAATGACGGTGCATTGATGTGCAGTGCCTAGGTGACCTCACCAACCTAGCCTATATGAAATCCCACTAGAAGTCCATCAGGTTCTTCAGAAGAGTGGACACATGGCGGTTGACGGTGGTGGACTTCTTTTGAACGACTCTCCCTGTCTTCTTGGAGACAGTCGTGCCCTGGCTGGCCTTGGTCCCTTTTTCCGGGTTGATCCCGATGAAGCGCCTTTGAATGAATTCAAGAGTACAGGCAGATTCATCCTGGTACTGCAGATTGCAGATGTAGTAAATTGCGAACAGAGCAGCAAGTCCCGTCACATTGGAACTTCCTTTCTAACAGCCATAGGGTGCCTGTCAGTCACGTGAGCTGAGCTGAGCCTCTGATTGGACAAACCCATAATCCGAATATCTTTTAAACCGAGTTTGAAAAAAAGAAAAGAGAATTAACTTTTCAGACCCAAGCTGTTTTTGGAACCAGGCTGTATATATGCTTTTTAATGCCGTAAATATCTGTCTTTTTTTTTTTTTGGCTTGATGTGTGCGTGACTTCCAGTCTTTCTGCAGCCGGCCTCCAGCAGATTCTCAATGAACAGCAACTTGAAACACCTCCGCATAGGCTTCATTTTTCTCTGACGGATGTTACCCCTTGGTTTTTCCACATTTGTTGGCAGATAAGCCATCTTAAAATCAAATTTACTGTGCATTTCTATCGCTGTCCATTCAGTGTTTACATTTATGTACCTCCAATGTGGCTTTGCATCCGGGTAACTACCCAAACTGTGACGTCAGTGCAAACACTTCACTGAAGCTACTGGGCAAGTGTGGTGAGTAGAATGTATTTAAAAGATTAAAAAAAAAAAAAAAAAAAGGTCACTGCAGATAAAAGCATGCATTAAAATAACTGTGTACTACAGCTGTTTAAAAAAAAAAAGCTGGTTAACCTCACATCACTATAACACGGCTACAGATGATTCATGGAAGCTAACACAACCTGCTAGCTAAAGGTGCTGTTGGTTAATTATGAGTGGTGGATCCTTTAAGCTCAACAGTGACATTATGAACTATTGGCTGGTTGAATAGTCTCAAGTTGTTGCCTATGTTTTTGTAAGTGAAAACAATTTAAACAAGCCAGTTATGGACTACAGAGTGACCTAACAGCAATCTCTGCTAGCTAGCATATGTCTGCTAGCTGTAGCTTACACTAGCTAAGGCTCAGGAACATAAAAAAAAGCTCACTTTCATCTTCTGAGGACGACTTTACATTGCTAATGCAGTTTTAGTTTCCTGACCATTATCTGTGCTTTGTATGACGTCCCTCACCATGTGAGCCTCTTTGCTGCTTTTATCAGCACTCCAGGAAACATTAACTGGCACTCCTTTTTTTTATCAGGGCTTAATGAACACAGTCCATTATCAGCTAATTAGAGAATCCAATTCAATTCACCTTAAGCCACTCCTAATCCAGGAACTGATAGATTATTATGCTGATGCTGTATAGATCTGAATGAATGTATAAATTTGCATATAAAGTTAAATGGTAATTGTATCACAGATGAGTACAAGGTAGCTTTTACTTTCATATGTAAAAGCATGCTTTGTCATTCTTAATAGAGACTCCTTAAAGGGGTAAATAGAACAGTAAACAGCTATTTCCACTGACTGAGTGCTTCCGGTACAAACACACAGACCTATAAGTGAAAAATCAGCAGAGCACTTTATAAGATTCTTTATTCTGGAAGAGATGGTGCTTTATAAAAAGCATTTTCTCCCTCTTTTATTACTTGATATGAGACATTACCTCATCAATTTTAGCCTACTTGTAATTTTCTGTTTACCAAATGATGGATAGTGCAACAGGGAACACCCTATCCTAGCATTATAAATGACAATGACAAAGTATCATTATGACTGTGGCGGGAACCTTAAGCTGTCATGCCAGTCATTTATTCCTGAGGTAATGACTGGTGAAATGCAGCTTATTGGATTCAAAGAGCTCACGGCAAAGCATCACAATTAAGTGCAGATGTGCTGCTCGCCTCAGGCAGTGGTACACCTCGTACAATCACATCCAGGGTCAGCCTTTCACAGTGTTATCAGGCATCAAAAGCATTAATTGTCACAACAAGCCTTTATTAAGCTACATCAGAGCCTTGGCTAATTGTTTGGGGCTGTATAACTCACAAAGTCCTGAGGGCTCTGAGCTCAGGCAGCAGTTTCTGCTCCACTTCACTCCAGCTCAGCCTGAAACGAAGAGAAACGGTGTCTACATTTATATTACATAACTTTCTCCCAGGGCATCTTCACTTGCATCACTGACAACTGCATTTACAAATAAAACAATTAAATGCCACAGTGTCACTGAAGCTGCATTAGTTAACTCTATCATGAGAATAATTATTTGATTAAGTCATTACAAGACTGCAACATTTATTTCTCAGTGCTTGGAGATAAGTACAATGAATAGACTCAGATGATCCCATTAGTGAAATATGCTAATGTCGGGATGCTAAATGTAACCATACAAACACAATGCAGCTCACAGCCTATCAACACTGATCAATGTTATTTACAAGCTTCCTTGAATTAAATGAGCCCAAAAAATCACAAGACCAGAGGCTTGAATATATTACCATTTGATTTTTTAATAAAATGATACATTTCCATTCATATGTGCATGTACAAATGTATATCAATAACACAATGAAACTTTATCTACAGTGACATTAGCTTCCTTGTCACACACACAAAAAAGATGCAATTCCTTTTATCAGTAAGGCAACATAGGTGGCTTGAGTTGGTCTGGTGTATTTAGGTACAGTGATATCAAAAAAATTCGACACCACACTGCTCTATATCCAACCATGTAGAAATAAATCAACAAACCTGGTCTACAAAGTGCAGCGGCAACAAAAGAAATGTGTCCACACTCAGGATTCTGGATGCTGGTAAACATGGTTTATCTCTTTGGCGAGTTTGAATAAATGAATCGTTTCTTTTTTCTGTATGAAAATATTTCACATCTGTTAGATGAAGTTTGATTTATCTTTACTTGATGAGGTCATGGACTTGAACTCTGTCTTACAGCAGTAGAAGATGCAAGATAACAGAAATGTACATGAAGTATAAAACACAATAGAATATTTACAATAAAATCACTTTGGATGACCAACAACTGAAATAATGGCTTATGTCGGTTCAGAAAAGCAGCCATTAACAAAATAAGTTTTCTATGACATACCAAAAAAAAAAAAAAAAATACAAAATACAAACATGATATGTACATTTAACAGCAAGGAGAGAGAAAATATTTATGTTGTACACATCACAACAATCCAACAATTTTGGTCACAGAAATTCAGTATAGGCTCAAGTTTTTCTACAATCCAAATTTCACAATAGATCCAGAGAATTTAATGCTCAAAGAAGCAGAAATATAAACAACAAAAACAAAATGATTCAAAGAACAAAACAACAAAAAGAGTTTTTCCATAGAAACGTTTGACACTTGTGTTCTCATCATGAAAGTTAGATAAGATCTGTCTTACTGTCAGCACTTTTCATAACAGCATGTCAGTGGTTACACTGTGGATTATATTTAACACGGTTTGTTTCTGAAACCAATCGATGGTGGGTGCCTTATTGGAAATGCTGACGCAACATAACTCCTGTTCAACTCACAAACAGACATAGAAGTGGAGCTGAAGTAATGAAAACTTCAAACCAAATCGTTTTTTTTGTTCTGCGAACAGGCTGTTTAAACTGATTTGATTTTAATCTCTGTGTTAATGGAATTCTGGGGTCATGCAGTCAGCCTCATGAGGACACTTGAGGAACAGATTTTTTTTTTCTACTCCTGCATTTTCTTCAGATTTCAACCAGATGGGAGCTTCCTGTCTTGAGAAATAAATCCAAAATAAAAATGCAGAAAAAAAACAGCAGTACCTCAAGTGTTCACATGAGGCTAGCTCCAAAAGCTCTGGAAGCTATTTGGTACATTTACATGCACTTCTGGCTGAGAACGTACTCACTCCGCTTTGATAGACGGCGCTGTGTCCTTTACTGATGCGCAAAGCTGTGTGTGTATCGAACTAGACTGGCTGAGATGGATGCAGCTGTAGTGTAGCTGTGTATGTTTTTATTTATGTATGTGCCATTGTGTTTGTTTGTTGTGTTGGAGCCACAGACTGTATGAGTACAGCGACCCTATTTATTATCCTCATCTACTCCCTCTTCCGGCTGAATGCCGAGGCTTTCCGAGACCTGCCGAATCCAATTGCAGCCTGACAGCAACCGCATTATCTAGGTGTGTCGATCGAGCTATGCCAAGTCTGTATTCAGTCCGGCTAAGCTGTTTACATGCATTTAAATAATCTGATTGCATGCTGACTAAGTTTATAGTCCAATTTCTGAAGCTGCAAGTAAACGTACACCCCTTCAAAGAAGCCTGTCTTCACAGCAGCAACAGACTGGTTCACAGCCTGGTACCAAAAACAATCAGTCTAAGCAGTTTTTTGTTTGTTTGTTTGTACACTCTGTACAACAGGGGAATTTTTTTAATACTCATTAGTTTGGAAGGTTTTAAGATTAAAAGTTTAAGTACAAGTTTTGTATGGGGGCTAGGCTGACTTGAAGGACAGCCGAACACACTGTAGTCGTAGCGAGGGGGGCAAAAGGTTAGGATGAGTCAGCATTTTCAATATGGAGACAGTCACATAGTGAAACAGCAAGCATAGCTCAGCATCTTTAAAGATCACATTTCAACAAGTTACTTTTGCTATATTTTACACACCTAATAGCCAGAAATTGACAATAGAGTGAGATAGCAATTTGAGACATCTTTGCAAAGAGCCAATCTAACTTTCTGTGTTTCCAGCCTTAACATAAAGCAAGGTCAACAAGCTGCTAGGTAAGTGACAGAATCAAGATAGCTGTTTGTTTCTCCAATCTTTGAGTAAAGCTAGGCTAACAAGCAGTTAGCTTGAAAGCTGCTAGCTAACTAAAAGACAGACATTGTTATCAATCTTCTCATCTTCTCCACCACAGAGAAAAAAACAAGCAAATTCCCCCAAATGCTAAACAATTCTTTAAACATCCTTTACCGCACCACTTGACAGAAATACTCCTGATGATATGTTACAAATGCTGGGGCACACAAAGAAGCATCAACATCAGAAATTGAGCTTGTCACTAAATTCACAGTCTTCTTTGTTATCCTATATCATTATCCCTCGACACATTTTTAAAGAAAAGGCAAGCACTTTTGAGACTGCAGATGGATGTTTGTTGTCCCCTTTGTTGTGTGAGCAGCCTGAGCAGATGAAAGAGTTTGCATCAGAGCAATTTGCTGCCCACTCATCAAACACCTTCTCCCTTGAAGCAGCAGCTTAGCTGTGATACTCTCCAAAATACAGGAATTTCATAAAGCCAAAAACATTTAATGAAGTTCCACTGCGTCTGCTCTTACCATACATGAAATTAATTTGTCTTGCTTTTAATTTCAGTCTTCTCACCCACCCACCTCAGGGGTTTCAAACACATATGAAAATGCAGGGAATGTTCACACCCTTTCTCTCTGAGGAGAGAAAAATAAACCCCAAAAAAAGACAGCAGGAAGAAAAAAACAAAACAGAAGCAACGTTTACCTGGACCAGAGAGGCAGCTCTGTTTGTGCCCAAGTATTGGAACAATGTTTACAATCATACTTTATGAGACTAAAATCAAACTCCTGTATAAAAGCGCACAGAGTCAAATGAGAAACTCAGACACATTATCATAAAGGTTCTACTTGAATGGCTTGCTTGTATAAAAATCTTTCTTTCACATTGACCAAAATATGTCAGCGAGTGTTGTGGGCTGAATAACAATTTCCCACTTCACATTTAGTCAATTTACACCCCTTTTAGCAAAAGAAGCAGAGTATTTAAATTTTTTTTTTTTTTTTTTTACATTTTCATGTATTTATTTACTTATTAATGGGGGGTTTATATCTTTCAAGCTATCTAGTTTTTGATACTTAATTTACGTGAACCTCTCTTTCCTTGCTGTCCAAAGCAGCTGTTGAAGTCAAAGAGGAGTTAACTCTGCATTTCAGTATTCACTGCACACACATTGACTTTTTGGCAACATTTTAAGTGCATCATGGTCAATGTGTCTAATTATACTACAAGCATTCCTCATGGCCCATCAGCTATGTTAGAAAGGAGCAGATGCTTACGCGTGTGTGTGCTGTTGTGTGTCCTGATGCAAAATCCTGCAGTATAATCTTACACCGTGCAGTGGTGACAGCGGTAACATCATACTATCAGATGATGAGACTTATTTGACAGTTTGATGGTGAAGCCATATTTATGATGCTTATATCTCCAAAGAAATCAAAACCTCTCGCAGCTCATGTACTGCATGTTTAAGACAACAAAGCCCTCAAGGATCTAACGTTTTTCAATCATACGTCGTGTGCAGTTAAAGGTGTACTTTAAGAGGATTTTTTTTTTCCCCACAAAACAACAGACCTTGTCTGGTCTTCGCCCACATCTGACACTTTGTGGTCTTGTTTGAGGAATGAGTCTGTTCTGTCAATCATCGGGTGGTTTGTACAGAACAAAAAAGTCTGTTCTCACAGATGTTTTAGTAAAGGTTAAGCCCTTGTTCTCCTGGTCACACTGCGGTTGTCTGTTTGATGCTGTGGAAGCTGATCCTGGTGGGAGACGTGGGGATCGACATGGCTCGAGCCACTCGTACTCGTAGGGCGTGGTTATCCTGCCAGCGATGCCATCGTTTCCTCACTGCAGAGCGGACCTAAAATGAGCAGATTCAAAACTTTATTGTGCATTTTGACTAATCACGCAGAGAACCGCAACCTAAAACTTGCCTGACCAAGAGGGTCAGTACCATTCTTAAATCCAGAAATATAAGGCCATGTTCACATTGCGGTTGAAAGCGACCTGAATCTAATTTTTTTGCTCAAATGTGACTCATGTGTGTTTGGTTTCTGACAGTCTGAACAGCAAGAGTCACAATAAATATGACTTTTCGAGTCAGATTCAGGCCACTTTCAAACGTGGTATTCAATCAGATTTTTTTTTTTTTTTTTAGGTGTTCAGCACCACAGACAAAAACGGAGATTGGAGTCGTGCTCAATGAAAATAAAAATGTAAGATACTGCCTCCTCTTTAACACAACCTGCTCACAAACTATCCCTGCTGCCACCACACACTGTTTATTACATAGGACCGTAAATCAGACTGAGCTTGCGGGTCACTTCAGGAGCACGAGCTGTTTATATTGCAGTATGCAGACAAGCAAGCTTTTATAAATGTAATTTGAACAACAAAACAAAAAAAATCAGACTTCAGCCTAAGAATTGAGAATTAAGGCCTGCAGTGTGAACCTAGCCTAAGGGGCCTTTTTCGCTCTGCAGTAGAGCGTTTGTCTTGTATGTGTAGTAAAAACTCTTATTAGACTTTCTGTGAAAAGTCCAGAAAAATGTCTTAGTTCATTCAAAATGTCTTCGGACAAAAAGCTAAACAAGTAATGTTTACTGTTTGTTTGTTTTTAAGCAAGATTATAAACACTGCAAGTCATACTTCTGTTTGTGAATACTATTATTTGAGAGGCCAAAAAGGCTGTGCTTTCCACAGCTGTAATTAGTTAAATGGAGGAGTGCATGGCTGTGCCAGAGGATTTGTGCTACAGAAGAGATAACCCCCCCCCCCCCCCACCACCACCACCTTACCCACACCCCCGTGCTTCAACTTTTTCCCGCCTACCCCCACAGTACTTATTAATAAGCCTTTAATTGGTATTGTAGCATCTGCAAAAGAGACCCTGAGACCTAACTCAGGTTTGATGATAACGGTTCACTGAACCAGTCAATACCGGTTACTGTTGGCCAAGACCACATCAAAAAACTTGGCTCTGTATTTAACTTGCACGCCCCACAACTCTCTCAGAAAACACACACAACTCACAAATGTTGGCTGCTGAACCGCCCATCGCAGATGATGCATTCACTGAACCTTGTAATTCTCAAACACTAAATAACTCATCACAACAGTAATACATTCTCGTCGTCTAACATGAAAAACCCACCCAATCTGTGACAGTATCAGCGTGAAAAAGGGTTTAAAAAGTGGGGGACTACAGCAGAAATTGGGAGTGTGGGCAGGAATAGTTACTGTACAAAAGTAAAAGATGTAGACAGAAAGCATTGCAGCAGACTGTACATTTTTTAAATTAAAGTCATAAATTATTTTAAAATTTTGTGCATTTACTTGAATAAAGGAAACAACTTAACTAATTTAAGTTATTGAGAATAAAGCCACAGTTTTATGAGAGCAAAGTCAAAAGTAAACAAGATGATAATCTTAAATTTGTAAAAATTTTAGCTACAATTTTAAAATGTGAAATTGTGATTTTATATGAAAAAATAAAACGCATTATTACAGGCTATTGCTCATCTTTTTGTATAATAAATTCAAGTTAAGACTGCATCATTTTATGCTCAACAGCTGAGGACACAGTGGCTGCAAAAGCAGGTATAGGCTGCCTAATTGACTTTTTCTTACATTATCTGAGTCTTCAGACAATTTGTTGCTGATGCACTAAAGGACTCAGTATTAAGTTGTTTATAAAACTTGTGCTCCTCATTAGTACTGTTACTGTCTTCTCTTCTGATCTGCCCCTCAGAGAAAAACGTTGTTTGAACTTACTGTGTGGGCCTGCATGTTATTCCTGTCTTTAGTCTAATAAATTTATGACTTTAATCTTTATTTTCCAGCTGTTTTCTTCGATAATTTGGCACTTACACTCTGCAGAATACAATAAATGAGCAGCTAAAATGCAGATAATGACACTTAAAGTTGCTACAGCCCAGTCTGGGTATAATTCTCATTTCTCAACAAATATTCTTGTTGCCTTTCCAGAAGTGTCATTATCTGACTGGAAAAGGCTGTGTCGTTAGCTGGTGGAATGTGTGCACTCTGAGACCCCTCTGGTTTGTTTATTTTGGATTAAGCATACAATGTGTAAATTGCTTTTGGACAGCGACACACTAACTACTCCCTGTCCTGCTTTTCTGCCTAAAGTATTGTTTATTGTTTATTTGGATCCCCATCAGCCACTATCTAAGAAGCGACAGCTCTTCCTGGGGTCCACTCATACAAACATGGATTTAAAATCCACACACATTAAATTACCCTATTAGAAGAAAAGAAAACATCCAAGACAGAACAATAGGAAAAATAAATTAGAAATAAATGACAGTATAAGGGGACGCTCATTGTCAGCATCCTAAGTGGCTTTCATCCTCTTTATACTCACTGTTTACAACAAGATAAGTTTTTATAAATACAAAAAATACAGAGTTTAAAGTTTCAGAAACACAGAATGACATCCTATTAAGGGTACACCACACAGTCCTTTTGTAAACGACAATCTTGGTCGACAGAAATTAACTAACGGTGAGTGGTGACTCACATCACAATCCCTCATCAATCGAAGCTCCTCTACTGCCCTAAGATTCAATCACTGGAGGGCTGTGAGAGTGCAGTAAGAGGGTCCTTCAGTTTTCACAATTGCTGACAAATGTGTAATCAAAGCACATTAACCACCTTTTAACAGATGAAATTCAGGCAACTTGCCTTCATGTTAATTTGCTGAAATAACGACGCTCTGTAAACATATATTTTGGTCAAAAGCTAAATGTCAGAGTTTCACTCACTAATGGAAGAGAAAGCTCTCCAGTACTTTGTCTTTATTGTGACCCCTGCCTGCACTTGGCAAGGTTTTTTTTTTTTTTCCACTGAGAGTCGGGGATGTGTGTGGGGGGGATTACAAACAAAACATGACAAAACTAATCTAATCTAAAAAATTCATTGCAGCTTTATTATTGTTATTTATTATATTGAGAAAGACATGACAGCTTAATGAAATTCATAAATGCTGCCACTGTTTTGCAGAGCTCCTGTGACTCACCTCTCCATTTAGAAAGCAGTAGAACACTGAAACAAAGAAGCCCTGCAGAATGAGACACATTACTGTTAGATCAGGCTGTAATAAAAAAGCTCCAGAGTGTGATGACTCTTTAATTAGACATGAGAGAATTCAGACAGCACGGTTATGAAATACAACCCCAATTCCAATGAAGTAATGACGTTGTATAATGTAAATTAAGAACAGAATGTAATGATTTATAAATCCTTTTTAGCCTATATTCAGTTGAACACATGACAAAGACAAGATACTGTATTTATTGTTCAAACTGATAAAACGTGATGTTTTTTGCAAATATTCACCCAGCGTTTTTGGAATGTGGTGCAGACATTGAATTCAAAATGAGTAAATATTTGCAAAATAATAATAATAAAAGACAAAAAAACAAAGTTTACCAGTTTGAACAATAAATATCTTGTCTTTGTAGAGTATTCAATTAAATATAGGTTAAACAGAATTGGCAAACTATTGTACTTTTTATTTTACCCTTACCTTAAAATCACCTCCGACATAGTTTTATATTGTTAATCAGAAAGTGAAGAATGAAAAAGGGTAAAATATCATATCTTCATATCTCTCTTATTGCTATCATGGGGGCTCCAACAAGAGGCAGGAGAGCCATAATGTGTAAACACTTCCAGGTGTTACTTCCAATTATTCTCCCATAAAAAGGCTCCTAACATAAAAAAACATCCCCAAACACTACTTAAGGCTCTGCGATCAAACACATTCAGGGATCAGTAGGGCTTATTTCTTCTTACGAGTGACTTCAGTGTCAAACATTATCTTGAGTCGTACCTGAAAAGACTGCAGAAAGGAGTTGAAATAGATGAAAACAATTTGTGAGATGTCGTCCTCCCCTGGATTCACGAAGAAGAGCATGTAGGTGATTCCCAGCAGGGGTAAGAGGACCAGTGTTGCTTTCACAGCTTTCCTGTGAAGACGGGGACAGAATACAAACTGCCTCATTTATGAAATTAGTACAGTAAGAGGTTGAATTCATCCAAGTTGATTTGCGAAAATGCGTGATCCTGTCTCAGTCATTGCTGGAAGGGGAATAAAACAGAGACGTATGATAAACACTGCTCTGACTTGTTTGCATTGTTCTTTAGGTATGAACTTTAATAATGGGTTAAGAAAGACTTATTCTTCCCTACCTTTTTGGCTTGCTACTCCTCCAACAAATTATCACTGATTTTCAGGATTTAAATTGTAAGATGTTCATTTTTTTGTCATACTAATATGAAACAGATATGAGATCTATATATTTGCTAATTCCACAATTTTTTAATGGAGTTTTAATGGAGTTTAATGGGTTACTTTTGGTTTAGTTTGGAGGTTTTGCAGCCCCTCTGCGGGAGGTTAAACGATCTACCAGTTGAAGATTGTGTTTCAATGGACTGAAAAGCCAGCTGAAAGATTTTAAGTTTTTGTTTCAAATTTCAAGCAATAAATTCTCAGAGAAATATGCTCTTTGTCTCAAATTTGTTGTTCCAACCAAGCAGAGAAAATCCAACCACCTCTCATCAAATAACTGTTTACATCGGTCATGAACTTTGGGTAACACTTGTAATATATTTAAGGAATACAATGTTCTGTTTTTAAGGTCAATAATTTATGCCTAACGATGCTCCGCTCTCACAAAATTCCGCACAGCTCGTGTCAGCATATCTGCTACACAACGGCTGTAAATCCAGCTCTATCCCGCTCAGCCAGAATAGAAGTTGTCTGAGCTGACAGAACAAACACCCTGAACACTCTGAATAATCCCTGAAAGAGAGCAACACACTTGACAGAATCGCCCTAAAGGGAAAAAAAAAACTAACAATTTAGTAGACAGACGCACAACAGAACAACATGTAGCAGGATTGCACACAGCTAGCCTCCCTCAGACACACAGCAAATCCCTGCGCTTACTCACTCATCAAGTCTTGTCAGACACATGAGAGGTTCTCCACCTCCAACCACAAATGTCTGGACGAAATGAAATGGCTTCTTGCATGAAGTACTGCAACCTCTTTATGCTGGCTTAGGCTACTTGTTTAGTTGGAACTTCAATTTCTTTCTGTAAATGTGGAAAGAACATCAGGCAAGTCCAACAGTCTGTATTAAACTGTATCACAACACTCAAAACACAGCCGGCTTTCAGAGGAAAAGATATTAAACTTCACCTCAGGTTTAACGAGACAGCGCACAGCAGCTTGAGATTTTATACAAGAAGTAACTCAGCCTTCATGATGTCACCCATCTGTTTGTGATCTGCCAACTTTTTTTAATGGATGACACAGAGGCTCCCTAAAAGTGAAGTCAAAACATTTGGGTTTCTGCTTCAAACCAACACAGAAACATTTTAACTTCATAGACAGGCCTGAAGGAACCAGAACGTTGTTTATCCAGAGAGTTAAATGTGTTTTGATTAAATGAAAAGGCAAGGCTTCAACAGCAGATCCTTGCAGTCTAGACTCTGTCCCGAACAATGTCACCGCGGGTTGTCAGGGGGTGTTTTGGCTTTATTTTGAAATCGGATGTGGTGAAGACTTGTCATTCATCTTGTGAGAATTATATAAACATTTTATCATTCTTCCAGCCTTAATCACCCTCTCAGTATTTACTCATTAATTACATTTTCAGTATTTACTCACACATACATTTTACTCATTTATTATGCTATCATATTGTGTGTGATGCTTTAGACATATATGATTTACTGTCTGCCCAGCAACAGAGATTATTTTGCACGCCCATTTTTGTAATATGATGACACCCATGCTTGTGTCTGAATAAAGAGATTGTGCAGAGGGAAGAACATAGCATATCACTCTTCCCTTCTGCAGAAGCTGAAAAACTAGAGCATTGAGTTGTGAGTTTTCTTGACTCTGGTTCTTATTTGAAACAAATGTCATTAAGCCTTCTGAATGTCTTTAAACCTGACATTCCCTTCGATGTCATTGAACCTGACACATCTTTATAAATCATCATCTGAAAACATATTTTTTTCCCTCCGGTTTCAGTTCCCCGTAACGAAACGAGTTCAGCCATATGCACTCATCAATAATTGCTGAAAATAGTAAATGATAGTTATTATTTTTTCTAACATATTGTTTTAAAAATGTTTCTTTAAATCCATCATATTGCTTTTTTCACCACTCCGAATCTGTCGTCCTCTATTTATGTTTCTTTATTTCATGTTTTGCTCTTTGCTTTCGTCCTTGTGTGTGACCTCCTACGCACTTTGGATCAACTGTGTTGTGTACGAAGTGCTACAAAAAAGGCAGATGTGTTTGATTTGGTGTTTCAATCATTCTGGCCATGCTATCGGAGCAAGGAGTGACTGTATTTTGAAGACAAGTGGAGGAAGAGATGAAAGCCTAAGCTTACACAAAATTCCAGCTATTCAGCTTGCACTCACTGCTAATCAAGAAAAGTAACAACAGGGTTTCCCAAAGACTTGCAGGTTCGTGGTGGTTGTAGATCTAAAATTATTAGAGGCAAAAGCAAACAGAGAGTATAAAAAGTAGCAGACTTTATGCTCTTTACTAAAAGAAACCAACCACATATCTGGTGTTTCGCTTTTAAATTCTTCAAAAAGGGAACAATACCACAACCAGGGCCAAGATATCGAGGTCCATGATAGTGGTTAGTTGAAAAAATATTTAGCAGTACTTAGCAGGCAGGGAGAGGGACCCTATGAGATGTCAGTGACTACAGAAAATGTGACTTGAAATTTAAAGTCAAAGGATGGAATCATTTTGAATGTAAAACCCATCTTTCACATGGGCTTTATAGGATCAACTCACTTTTGGAGCCAGCCTCAAGTGGTCATTTGTGGAACTGCACTATGTTTTTTTCACAGTCTTACTTTGGTTCATTTCCTCACCACAGAAGTTTGTTATTAAGGTCTGACTTATTTAAGCATGTACCACATCTATTCAGAGATTTTCAGGTACATTACATATATAATATTACCCTGGCTAAAAAAAAAAAAAAAATTAACCTAAACCTAACCTAAAAAAACTTGCTTGCTTAAAATATTTGACTTTTTCTGAAAAACAAAAAAGTTTTTTTCCCTCTATATTTAAAACTTAATTATAATTAGCTTGTAAGCCGATTCTGTATTATGTTCAATCAGAGATCTGATTTTTTCATAGATTATTAAGAACTGAATGAGACTGCTTTCTTCATTTACTCCACAGTTGTAGATGTTGTGAAAGCATTTGTGCCACCCCTTTATTGTAGACTCACCTGTACTGTATTGTCTCTGATGTGGTTGAAGCTCTTAGCTTGGTCATAAGAATTCTGACGATGTTGAAGAGAAAAACAAAGTTTATCTGCAGGGAAACAGAAGCAGGGGAATTAATGATGTTTGAAAACCTGTGCTATTTGCTCACAGTGAAACAGTGAAGGGTAATTTGCTGCAGCGAGCAGGCTCAGCTGACTAAATGCTGAGTGGGAAGAACAGCAACACAAGTCAAGGCTTCCTCCTCCTCCTCCTCCTCAACAAGACCGGGCTAGTTAGAGGAGCACATGGATTCAAACCGGTCATCCTGCTGCTGCATGCTGGTGACAGCTTGTACATAACAGTTAATGAATCCATTCCTATGCGTGCAATTTGTTACTCACAGGATTTTACGAGTTGAAATACCATAACCCATCTGGAAGATTGATACCACCTTTACAAAGAAGCTAGCAGCAGAATGGAAATGGGTTTTATTGTAAATCCATTTTCATTTCAGGTCAGATTTTTTTCATCACTTTGCACCTATACTCTAACATTGATGATTAATGCTGTACTACTGTAAATTGTGTTAAGCGTGAAAATGACAACAGCAGCTGCGTAGCGTAATGACTTTGCTGCTCACCAGGAGCACAAGAATAACCGGTCCCTGGTAAATGTAGTCCATGTATTTTCCAGGTTCTTTACCAAACCAGCATCTGCGGATAAGAGAGAGGAGAGAATTAAAGTAGAAAACAAGACTAGAAGCAGAAACAAACTGGGCCATAAGGTTTAAATTTTTATCGAACTTACTGTTCATTTTCATAATACAACTTCCCTATAGCCCAGGCAACTATTATAGGACATGGAATACCTGGAAGAAAAAAATATAAGAATGAACTTGAGTCAGAAATAATGCAAACCTTTTAAAGGACAAAGAGGAAGCTTAACTGAACACTATGAACAAAGTGCTTTTTTTCTTTTCTCACTGGAGGGGGGGGATTTTTTACTTCCTAACCTCTGAATGATAAAAGGTTGTACTTTTCTGGTCACGACTTCAAGCTCCTGACTACAAAGTAAAAACTTTGGAATTAAAAAAAAAGGAAAAAAATAAGACCAAAATGAGTCACACACAGTGACTTTTTTAGAGCTAGAGTGGCTTCACAGTCATATGATGCATCTGTCAGGAGTCAGAGGACCAGCAGAGGTATAATGGGTTTGTATGAATATGTCTGGAAAATAAAAGAAAGTGATGTTGTGTAATGGGGGCTGGTGTTTGGTCTTGGAAGCTTTGTCAAAGCATTTGGATGAATACTGAACATAAAAAGATGGATGTACATTTTTCATCTGGACCAAAGTGATGTCTTCATTGAAAATACTTGTTAACATTCATTGAAAACATCCAGGAAAAATACTTTAAATTCTCCAGCTTTGATACAGGCATACCACAATGCTCTCCGACACCCTCAGCATTGATGCGTTTCAGAATTGTGGAGTGAATGCACATTAAAAGAACAGCCACAGGTCATGGATGTGACATGTTTTGAGGAGTAGACAGCCCCACACTTAGATCTGGGGATTCTGTTTTATCAAGTCTGGCCTGTGAGAAGATCAAACGTGTTTGATTTTTCTTAGATAAAACAAAAGCATTTGACTTTGGTGTGCTGTTATTCTCCCCTCAAACCTATTGGGTGTAACTTCTCAGAGAAATATCCTCAATTCATAGACTTTATAACAGGCAAAGGCACTTTCAGCCATTCGATTCATCTACAATCCTTTATTTTTATGCAGATTTCAACTTTTTAAAGCTCAGGTTCCTTTTACAGACTTAGAGGATGTGTTGCTTAACCAAATTTTTGTTGCATGTTGAGTATAAAGTGCTATAAAGCCCTTTGGAATATCTCAGTGCTACCCAAGAGCATTTGGGAGAGCAGCTCAAGGGAAGACTGTTTCTTCTAAAAAAAACTGTTCATGACTCTTTCTTTTCCAGTTACCCATAAAGCCATCTGAATCAAACATATCCTGGTTATGTATCAAGTGTGCACGAGATGACCACAGTTTGGATGTAGTTGATTAAAGTGGATCAGATTCCAGCACAGATACAAAGATCAGGAAAAGACCTTTCATGCAGCTGACAGAACAAATGTCTGAATTTTTACAACCCCAGCTCACTTCAGGCCTCTTAGTGGAAGACATATTTAATTTGCCCTACTTTCATCATCTCTTAATGAATCCTAATTAAAAATCTCTCAAGACTAATATTGGTGGCATAAGGAGGAATCCTGACTCTCTCTCTCTCTCTCTCTCTCTCTCTCTCTTTCCCCACAGTGCAGCAGCTGTCTGACTAAAGGGGGCAATAACTTGTTCTGATTATTTCTGTTCATTTAGCTTCATTAACACACTATGCATAATGTGCACTTTCAGCTCTCTGAGACTACAATAAAGTCTCTGAGATTTCTCTGTGATTTTTTCCTATTCTGATCTACATAAATTAGATTCATAACAATTAGATTCACCCATACATGCTGCAGACCCTTTTCTTTGTATTTTTTTTTCTCCTTCTCCTTTTTGGAGATTTAACTCCCAAAACAGGTGATGATTCTAAAATTTTCCAGAGGTTTAATGATACAAATAGCCACAAAAAAACATTTGAATCAATATTAATCAATATTGTGTGATTAGATTGATATCCAAGTTTCAGTTTCTCCTCTCTAAATGTGCTCCTCTCGCTCACTTTGCCCATGCGCACTCCGCCCTTCTCCTTCCTCTCCTGCTCTAATTGTGAGTGTTGCCGCTCAGTCACATCACTCCACAGTGCGGCTACATTTTACAACTGAACACCAAAATACTGCAAGCTGTGATTTTTTCAGAAAACAAATTAGTTACTGTGGCAACACTACATTTTTTTAAAAAGGTAAAAACATACCCAAAACTCAGATAACAAGCCCAGTATGAGAGACGGGGAGAGAGAAGTGTGTCTGGCTTTGAAAATTGTAAATGTGTTGATTTTCATTTTATGTCATTTCATGTTTGTGTGAGAGGGAGTCCGTTTGTAAGACAACATGTATGATGTGGCTCCTTGTAGAACTGGTAATTTTTGTGGCCCTTGGTTTCTGAATGGTTGGCCACCCCTGTTCTAGATTAATTCTGAGCAATGAGAAATTGACTGTCTACAAGAGCTCTGCCACACATATCATTCACTCATCACAGGAATCATATAAGCTCATTACACTGGATGTGTTATATTTGCCTTTGGTTGCTTCTGTTTTGAAGTTAATATTATCCTCCTGATCATGTGTCACCACCAACCATAAGTCATCTGCTACTTATCTGTTTATTTTCCATCCTTGTGTGCGTAACGCTCTGATGCATGACCTAGATTTAGTAAAGTGCAAGAACACACAATGCGCCTGACACAAAGAGAGATGTCAGACCTGCTCAGTGTTTCTTTGTACACTTTTCTGTCCGTAGATGAAATTTTTCTGACATGTTTTTTTATGTTTTTCCAAATAGCTGAAGTCCAGGTGAGCACAGATGATTGATGTGGCCACAGGGAGACATGCCAAAGTGCCTTCTAGGACTAGAATTAGAGAATGCAAAAAATGACACTTTTTACCCTGCTGCTGCCCCTCAATGAAATCAAAACCATATCCTCAGGCTAAAAATTAAAGAGTCCCCCTCGGATTCCCTTGCTGGTGAGACTTCACTGCATTCATATAACTTTTAATTGGAGGAATATTATTTATCACTGGGGTTCAGCTGCTCTACAAGCTGGATTTCTGAAACACTCCCAGTACATCTAAATAGATCAATACCAGGCACATCCAGTGGTTGTCAAAAACATGCAATAATTAAAAAGAACATGATCAAATGTTGTCAGTAAAAAAGGTCAAGAACAACTACTAATTCTAAAACATGGCGTCGTAAACTACTGTTTTTCAAGACATAAAAATAATATTAAAAATAAAGCCAGAAACACTGTAATCACTGTAAGCATTTGTTCTCAGTGTTTGCACAGAAAAAGTGATTTAAAAGATCTTCTTGCTTCCATTAGACACACAAGATTCTCACTCACTGTGATTTTGTTTGTTTGTTTTTTTTCTATGGAGAAAATTATTCAGAAAGCTATTCTGAGCAGCACACTGATAATCTTATTTTCTGACAGCAACCTAGAGGCAATTTTATAAAATTACAAAATGATAGTCCAAATTAGGATTATGAAAGTAAATTGTCTTCAAACTAATGGTCCAATTTGCTCTAAAAAGGCAGCCAACAGTATTAATTTCAGGTCCATTTCGTATTCAGGTAAAAAAAAAAAATAACAATAAAAAAATAACATTATAGAGTTCATACTATACATGGATTCTGTATTATTTCACAGTGGCTTAGAGGAGCTTTAAGTTTATAAACCACTATGACCCTGTGTGTTGTACAAAACAAATTCAAAACACATCCATCCATTTTTGACTGCTTATCCTGTTCAGGGTTGCAGGTGGCTGAACCAAACATACTGTACGATACAACAGTTTGACACTATACCATGCTCTGTCAACAGAAGCATACTTACACCAGCCAATGAAAAGGAAGACCCACTTCCTGAGTTTATCTGTGGAGTAAGTCATCACAATGGCCGTGTGGAGGTAACATCCTTCAACAAACATCCAGAAGAAGTTTGTCACCACAAAGTAATTGTATATTGTCGTGATTAACCTGCACCAGGGCTGGAAAAAGAAAACAGAGACTCCAAGTTACTTTTAATTTGCAACAAAAACTTTTCTTTGGATATATTTTTATTGTGGCTGAAAGACTTCTAATGCCTTTATGCATTATGGATATACAAAAAAATGAAATTGATCTTGTTACCTCATTGCTCTCATGGATATTGTGATCAATCAGCTGCAGCAGAAACCACATCACATTCCTTAGTATGAAGGTGGTGATCAGGTTCCAGTGGATGATGTTCCGAAGACACCGAATGCTCCTGTTTCACAAGTCAAACCACAGATCTGTTGAGCTGTCAGGCATTTGTACCATATTTACAGCAGGGAAGGATTCTGATCAAATCTTGCTTTTTGATGTATTCATATGGAATAAATACATATCATGCCAGGTTAGGTATTTGTTACTGTTTGCTCTCATGAATGCATAAGAAATATCACAAAATATTCTGGTATAAGTGAAAAAAAATACTAAATGCTTTTCACACACTTCAGAAGTTTAAGGAGCAGGTTTTAGGAAGTCTGCACCTTTCACATCAGAGATGAGGGGTTTATATCCATGGACAGCCACAGTCAAGCTGAATCTAAAAATATATCATTTCTGCGGGATCACATTTGACTTGTTATGGCTGGGAAAAAAAAAAAAAAGATGTGCAATTTATTTTGACACATCCTGAGATTTAAGGACTCCCTAGAGGACTCTTGTCATACTTAGAGAAAACACTAGATAAGTAATTTCTTTTTCTCAGGCCTTAGAAAGAAAAGTTGAGATTGCTGAAGTTTTTTTTTTATCCCACCAAAAATAAACCTCCTTGTGGAAACACTGAAATGTAGATTGTTCCATCAAATCTAAAGAGATTAAATAGCTGAAAATATTGACTATTTTTGTTGCTTTCACCAAAGAGAATCAATATGTGCCTGTAAAAGCTCACATCGATCAAACCACTGTGCACAACTCAGCTGAGGCTGTTTAGTCTCTGCCCTGCTTTGTCATGGCAGATGTAGGTGTATGTGTGTATGTATGTGTGTGTGCTTTAACCAGGACATGAAAATAGGTACAAAGGAGTGTTATGAAATGCATATTATGTCCACAGTGTTCCTGCTGAGCTGGGCTGCAGACATACATTTGTCTGACTCAAGCGAGTTAACGAAAGCAGTCAGAGGATATTACATGAATCTTCACTGATTGTCTCCTGTGAGGTCTCATGCATGCAGGACACATTTAGACAGAGACTATTTCTGTACTTGCCTTAAGCACAAGAAGAGAATGAAGGCCACGACTAGAGCTCCCACCGAGATACAGTGGCCTAGGTAGTTGATGATGAGTGCGATTTTATAATGCATCGGATATTTTCTCTGCAAAGAAAACACGAGAAGAGGAAAAAGAAGAGATGTGAGTAATAGACACAAGATGTTTCGAAAAACTTAGTTCTGATTGGAAAAATAGTTGCAGAGACATGAATACACTGAGTTGTTTTGGTCAAATTGTTCACTATTCTAGATTAAGCATGTGACAGAGATGCAGTCAGAGATGGTTTTTTTTTTCTTTCTTTTTTTAATTCAAGCAGTACTTTTACTAGGTTATATTTAAAAATAACAGCAGAGATTTGATTTTCATTTCTTAATCCTATTTGAATAATATGACAAATTTGAAAAGTTGATCACTGATATTTTATTGGATAGAACCACAGGATAAGATAGGATACAATAAATTAGATTGATGTGGTGTGCTACAGTTTGGTTCAGTACGATGGTCTCATGTGGTATAGCGTGATGGGAAAAATCATGTGATAGAATGTGATGAGACATGATTCAGTGGAATGGGTAGTGTTATAAAACTAAAGGATAAATAAGATAAGATAGGAAAAATGCAATATGATACAGAGCAATATGCGACCCGATGCAACATAATTCAAAATGTGTTTCAATACTTTTTTAAGTATTACAATCCTGCACAATACAACACGAGATAACTGACCTTTGTTTGTTTCTTATAGAATTTAACTCATTGGTCACTGTTAAAGCTCCATCTTTGGTGGAAACAGACTTCATAGAGGAAGCCATGGTTACTTTTCCAACTTCTGGCCTTTAATTGTAATTCTCTCTACATAGATTGAGGCCACTAATAGGGGTGTAAATCATCAGTTTTAACACGATACGATTTCGATTCTCAGAACAACGATTCGATATTTGCTAATATCACCTCCGCCACAATACAATTTTGATTTGATTTGATTTGGAGGCCTGCGATCGATGTCAGACGATATTGTGAATCCATTCAACACATTCTGTTACTTTTCACGTAAAGGAAAAATTCTTGTGTACTTTAAAGTGCTGCAGTTTTCAGTTTATAATTCACAGCATTCATCATTAAGGGTTCCTGCTAACATTTGTGTTAAACCATGTTAGGCCCATATGGTTCTGTTTATGAGCTGAACTGTTTACCTAACCCTAAAACAGAAACCGTTTGCTTGATGTAAACAGCCACTCATTTGTCCTGTTTCCTTCAAACGTTATCTCACCACGGCTTTGTTTACATATTGCATGTGCTCTGTCTTCTGATCCGTCTTTTCTCTGGATTCTGAAATACTTCCATGCTGCTGATTTACTCCAGAGAGGGGAGTGAATGTCTTCCTTTTCTCTCTCTCGGCTACTAGCCATTATCTGTCGTCTTTGCTAGCGGTGTAGTGACTCGTGGCTGAGTCACAAAACTGTCAAAACCAAGATCGTGTGGGGACTTTCAAAATAAAAGTGCAAGGTAAAAATGGCGATAAACAGATGTTTATACTTTCAATTGATTTGATTCAATTTTTGCTTAAATAATTGATATATCGATCTAGATCAATATATTGTTACACCCCTAGGCACTAATAAAACCATGACACGTGGATTATTTTACTCAGTTATCTGCTTTGCCTTAAACTCCAATTCACAAAGAAAGTTGCTCTGAAAATATTCATGAGCAATTTTATGGGCTTTGCTGCTGACTTGAAATATTACTTGGCCCTAGCTAAGACCTCTTCTATTTATGAAGTACAGTGTTTACTTAATATTTATTTATTTTATATTTTAAGTCAAAACCTTAACTGGGACTAGAGGAACAAAGTAATGGCTTGTCCTCAATGAACTTTCCATTAGTACGTCTCTCACCTTCATGTTGTCTTGATAAAGGTGATAATGGACGCCTTGTCAGGCATCTTTCTTTCTACTATTAGAGCTCAATAATGGTTTTGTTTTTAGGTTTCCAATACATGTGATGAAACAGATGCGTTGGACACACTTCAGATGTCACAGTTTTATATTATTCCAGAAAATGGGGCAACATCTAGAAATACACACAGTCAGGAGACATAATGTGAGGTAATCAGGCTAAAACTCATTATGTGTAATACATCAGTCTAACAGTGTGGCCTCAGGATTTGCTTGCAGGGATATATAAGACTGCCCTTATAAATTTGTCAAATCGTCTGGAAAACAAATGTTTACATGCTGCACAACATAGAAAAAAATAAATAATATGTGGTCCGATAAGCACATTGCAATCAAAACAGCACATTAGTTTGCCCATGTATGATTGGTTTCCCCATGTGCCATTAGTGCAATGGTTAGACAATGTGATAAGCGGTGATCTAAGACGTAAACAGATTGATTGCAAAATGGAGGACATAGAGGGAATGCCAGCTCACCTTCTCCTCCAAAATGGGCTCACAATTGGAGTAATTGCTCTTCAACGCCCACGTTCCATTATCCATGCATTCTCTGTAAGCACTCCCTGCAAAGAGAGCAGAGAAAACAATGAAAATGTAGCATTGTTGCAAACAACGTTGACGTCTTGTCGAACTCGAGTTTTCCTTCGGTTTAAATCCTCACATTTATATTCATTCTGCCTCCAGCCGAGGGCCAGTTGTTTGTGCTGGCAAGGTTAAAGTAAAGTGTTCGCTGTTGCAGGTGAGCTAAAACATCCTTGTAATTTCTTCAGAGCAGGGTTCAAACCTGAGCACTATATCTCTGAGAGCAACACAGAATACCAATTCAGCAAAACAAATTTCACTCATGGTGAAGAAATGCAAAAGCTTCTTATAATGTTGCAGTATTTGCATATCTTTTAAAAACCGCTTTCCACAATCAAACTTTGAGGGGGAATTTTTCATTTGCAGCTCCACAGTCCTTTACTCAGCAGGCAGCCTTATCCATTTGACACATGAAAATGTATAAGGAGTGGGGCAAAAACAGAAAGGTAATAAATGTAGGAAGGTTATTTTCTTCCTTTCGATTACCCCAGACGCCTGCACTGATAATGTGAACTTATCTGCTGCCAAAATACTCATCACTTATTTATCTTTCTATTATTGGATAAGAAAACTCTCATTAATTATAGTTTCCCAGCTGTCAAAAGCCACAAATTTATACTGGTAAAATAAAATAAAGAAAACGCACAATGAAGTGACCTATTTTTGATCAACCTTACTTTCTTAAAATATGCCTCTAAAGGGGGGAACAAGTTATTGATGTCTCTTGTGGAAAACCAGTTCTAATATTGTTGAGTGCATATTTCCTTTAACACTCATCAGGATTGTTTTTTCCCATACCAAACATATCAGCTGTAACATAATAAAAATCAATAAAACAGAGACACCAGTAAGTCCTAAAGATTTGGTTACACACCCAAGAAGGTCAAAGTGGGTTGCCTGAGTTCCAGTTCAAACTGCATCCCCTTCACTGCAGGTCACTGCTCACTCTTCCTATGTTTACTACCCTATCCACTGCCCTGTCCACTCCAAATAAAGACATAAAAATTTATAAACAGATAAAAATATCAAAATCAGTCAAAAAGGAAAAAAATTATCTATCTATATCTATCTATCTATCTATCTATCTATCTATCTATCTATCTATCTATCTATCTATCTATATATATATATATATATATATATATATATATATATATATATATATATATATATATATATATATATATATATATATATATATGTGTGTGTGTGTGTGTGTGTGTGTGTGTGTGTGTATATATATATATATATATATATATATATATATATATATATATATATATATATATATATATATATATATATATAAATTTTATTTTAGAAGTTATAAATAGGTTTTATATGATTAACTTTTGAAAGAGTTTCTGGATATAAAGACAATAAGTTTGGTAAATTTTGGTTATCGCTTCCTAAGATAGTCACGGTTACATTTGTGTATTTATACGACTAATACTCCAACGGTAACAAATGAACAATTCAAAAATGCATTTCCACCCTATCAGTAGGTTTAAAACGGGATTCACAATTAATTTGTTCAGTGATGGTTTAGCTAAAAACGTTCTCTTATATGGATAACTGAAGTCCAGAAGCTCATAACAGTTTCACAGTTTAGACAAAGCTCACATGGGCGTGAGGTGTTATTTTTAAATGTATTCGCAATGACTCAAACGTTCTTGTCAACACCAAAACACTCTATGTGCAAAGAGAGGAAACTATCCACCTCAGAAACACCTACGGTTGTGCTTGAAGCAGTGGCATTAGCAGAATAGGATCCCTCGCATTAGACTAAGTGTTACATAATGTGACATTTGTATCTAGATAGAGAGGAAAAATGAGTCTGGCAGCGAGAAAGAGAGAAGTAGGAAAAAACAGATCATCCAAAACAGACTCATTGTATCCTGTCAGTTGACACTTGCTGTGTTGTGACAACACAACAATTTGTGCTCCTCATGAAGTAAACTGAAATTCTTAATCGTTTATTACAGCGGCAAATCAAAGTGGGATAAATCAGCAAAGCGCTTGAATGAGCGAGACTTGTATTCCCGGAGACGCACAGTAATGCAGTCAATTACTATACACTCTGAAACACAGTGCTTGTTGGTTTGACTGTGCATAAACTGCCTTACATGTTCATTGATCAGCTGCCATGTAGCATTAAAAGAGCTTCTATGCAGTCTGTTCAGGCATGATTTGACAGTTACGTCTCCCGCTTGGTTTAAATTTCAGCTTGAGAAATAAAAAAATAAGATCCAGGCAGGAGGTACTGCTGATATTATCAGGCAGGGAGTGCAGCTATGTCCAAGAGGCTCATTACTTTCTTCAGAACTACAATTTTCCAGATGAGTTTGAGTTACATGAATTCCACTAAATGAGAATAAAATACTCGGGTGCATTGAGAGTAGTTGTGTGGTCAAATGGAATTCTATTTTTAAAAGCTCATTTTGTTTTCATTTTCAGCCCAATTAAACAGTAGAGTGTACAAATGTGACCAATAAACAGCACATTGCAACAAAAACAACAACATACTGCATATCCGGCGTAACATAAAACAACTCTTAAAAGGAAGACTATTCCTAACGGACAAATTCTTTTATACATGCCAAACCTTTATTTGTTCAGCTGTCTTGTGTGTCCTTTTCAGTTAGTACCCTGATGTTCAAACATGCACCAATAAAACTGGTTCCGAGTATAAGGGGGGTAAAAATGTGAAATGTTTGTGCTGCACACTTTGAGGATAACACATTACAAAGTCACAGCACTGACCAGGACTGGAGTCATCCGTCAGTCAGTGCCAGAAACCATATAATTGTCAGCAAACAAAGCTAATAGCAATGTTGGTGCACTGAGGGAGAAGGCATGCTCTTTGAAAAATAATCAGCAGCACGGAGAGTAGTCTACACATTATGACTTATCTAAGCCTGAGTTGCATTTACCAGTTCTCTGTCTCATCAGTCTGGAAGAAAGAACCTGGCTTGTGTGACAACTCGTACCCATTAGCGATGTAGTTGTTTTCTTTTCTTTGTATTTTGGGAAGTCTTAGCGATGCTTTCATGTATTTTATCTAGCTTACTGAAAAAGTTGAAAAGTCTAAACCAGTGTTGTTTCACTTTTAATGCCCTATGTTTGCAGACTTTATAGCTTTTTTTATGGTTACAGACAATAACAGCTGTGCTAAAAATCTTACAGGGCACAGTATAAAGCTATATAAACTATCAGAAAATGATTTCAATAAACTATTATTAATACCTTTGCTGCAACTCACTAGTTATAAAGGGCGACCTGTTAAATTACTGAGACCTTATGTGTTGTTTGTCTTTGAAAGTAGTCAGTCATCCAGGTCTCATTAACTCTGAACTTGATATAAAACGGTAACTCAACCTTGTAGAGGTTCTCCAAGACATTTTACCTCTCCTCCAGAAGGCTTCTTCAGTTCCAAACAGACAAGCTCAGATTTTGGACAGAGAAGACTGTTGGTTGTAAAGGAAGCCATCAAAGTTAGGCTCAAATAACTTTCTGCCATTCAAGAAGTGACTGCTGAAGACCGGCCTCACAATACAGCATTTTAAGCCAGATTTTGGCGTTTAATAAAGTAAAACTTGATGACAAAGAAAAGTAAAAATACTGATGCATAAATAACAGCATGCCATGATGTATGCATAAAAATGTGAACAACTGAGCCTTTTGATGATGCTCCTTTCATATCCAATCATGACACTTACCTGTTTCCAATTAACCTGCTCACCTGTGGAATGTTCCAAACAGGTGTTTTGTGAGCATTCCTCAACTTTCCCAATCTTTTGTTGCCCGTGTCCCAGCTTTCTTTGAAAGTGTTGCAGGCATCAATCTTAAAATGAGAGAATATTTCCCCAAAAATAAAGTTTATCAGTTTGAAAACTAAAGATGTCGTCTATTTAGTGTATTCAGTTGAATATAGGTTAAACAGGATTTGCAAATCATTGTAATCTGTTTTATTTACACTTTACACAATGTCCCAACTTCAAACCAGGGTTGTACAACATTTCACTTCACTGGCCTTTAATGAACTCTCAACCAACAGCATCACATATTGCACTTGGTGATGGATGCTGGCAAAACATCTTTTTGTGAAATCACATCAATATCACCCAGCAGCTGTGTGGTCAGAGAGAAATTATTGTAAAGTTGTATCATATTGCTGTGGTGACAGGAGATAGAATGAATTCAGTCACACAGTTATCAATAGCATCAATCCAAACACCACAAGCAAAGTGTTTGTTTCACCTGTCAGTTTGTTTGGCCTTAAAAGAGAAACAGGAGGAAGGGAAGTAAAAGAGGTAAGTTAGACTAGAGGCATCCCTTTCATCTTCTTCACACATTTACACTTTGAGTTGATAATCACACATCGGGCTTTTACTCCGCAAGAAATGCAGGTACAAAACCATCAGACATATGTAAATCTCACTCAGACCTTTCTTCTTCTGAAGTCGTTAGATGTGTTTACGCTGGTGCTCTCTACCTTGATCTGCTTGGAAAGTTAATGAGTGAAATTGACTTTAAAAACTGCCATTATTAACACAAAGTCAGTCAAGTCAACATGCCTGCTTCGTTATTAGCTGCTCAAAGGAATGTTGGTGCTCCTTATCTCTAAGGCGGGATACAAAAATGAAAAGAAACAGGGGGTTAGTTCAGGTGATCAGCAGAAGTGTAGTACAAATGAGCCTCTTTCTGCTTTCAGCTTCACTGAGGTCGGTTTCATGGCCAAGTGGAGAAGGAGTCAGAAGACAGTAATCGCTGATGCAAGATGCAAATCTGTTCCTGTTTTTAAATATTGGAACGCTCACGAGTTCATTCTACATATTGCAACACGAAAGGGGAGGTGAAAAAAAAAGGAGGTGACAGGATCATGCCCTGTGGTATCCCATGGCCTCTTCAAGAAGCAGCCTTGCAGTGTGACACACTCTGCTCATCCATTAAGGTAATGCACAACCACAGCAGCGTCTCCCTGCATCACTGTCAGCAAGCTCCCCAACAAGGCCGGTCAGAAGGGGCTGAAGGTTCTGATGAAATAAGAAAACATGACTCTGGACAAGTTGAAGCAGGAAGATGAGAAAGTCTCCAACCTTTTTGTTAAGCAGGTAGACAATTTAGAGGTGGTTTCAGGATGCTTTTAAAAGAGACAATAGGAAGTGTTTTACATCACAGACACCCTCTCCAGACTCAGGTAGAAGATGTGTTCGATTACTCAACACAGCTGTGCTGCTTAAGCTTGGAGGACCCTCAGACTAACACCGCTGGGACCTGCAGTGTCTCCTTTATCGAGTCTACATCTCTATTTTTATCTGCTACAAGGCTGAGATGATCAAACCAGCTGAGTCATCAAACTCTGCCTGAAGAGTAGTTTGTCTGTCAAAGCACCCTCTCAACTTTTAAAAGTGGTCTGATGAAGTTCAGTGTGGAAGTTTTAGATCACTTCTCAGATTCTTGTGTCCATGCATAGTAACAGAAACACCCTTGAATGCACAAGAGAATTTAGTACAGGCCTTAATGCAAGGTAACACACATTCATTTGTTCTTTTTTTAAGCAGGCTATGCCTCTGTGAGGGTATTTACACCACCAAACAGTGTGTCGACTGATGAGCAGTGGAGCTTCTCACTTCTGTCCTCAAAAAAACTTGACAAACATCACAAGACAATCACAAGCTCTGTCACTGTGTCTGTCTAGAGACACTGATTTGAGTCATTGTGACAGCATTAAAATGAAATCTGAATCACTTCAAGTCATCAGCAGTTAAAACTCTTCTTTTAGCATTAAATTAACTTTAGAAAATACAACCAAAATCATCCTAACTCAAAATATGACTGCAAACAAAGTCAACAAGTCAATTTCCAGCAACTCTTGGGATTGTTGGGCTCCTATCAGAGAAGCAGCACAGGGTGCTTTCCAGATAAAGTTAAAGAAATAAAGAAAGAACAGCAGGTTGGGACTTTATCCCTCAGAGTTTTTCCACTGATGCAGGACTAATTTAGAGCACTGGTGCACACAGAGCACATTTCTGTCTAACTGAACCATCTGTGCATTACGCATGATAAATCCATTCTCTTCACGTTTTTCTTAACGCTGCATTATATTCACACGGTTAAAATTAAATCACCCACTGACTTAGAGCCCGTGGAGCTTGCGTAAGGCAGAAAGCTGTTGGGTGAAGGTGTTAACAATGGTGGAAGAAGCGCAACAATGACTACAGTCCACTGGTGTAAAGAGGAAAGAAACGAGGGGAGGGAAGAAATGTGCAAATCCAAACTGGGATGAGCTGTGCCAACAATTCCCACCTCCTCCGCTAGCTGTGGTGCCAACATGCTTGCTTTTCCTGGACGGACAAATATGTGTACACAACAAAAGCATGTTAGGGTTTAAGAATAAGAAAATAAGAAACTTCTCTATTAAGATAAATGGGAACTATGAATCATGTTGATGTGTGTGTGGATTTGTACAAAAGTGCCACTAAAACTGGTTATAAAAATCCTCAGCGTTTTTTCAACTTTGTAGGAGTATTAAAGGAGAACGTTGAGTCAAATACAAACAATAACACAATAGAAGAACTGTGACAGGAAGAGGATTAAAATATCAGAAGAGTGTGATCTTAACACACGCTGATAGAAAGAAGTAAGTATGAAAAATGAAGCCAAAATGTGCTAAAAATTAAGAACCTTCAATCAGAATAATATGAAAAACCAGACCAAACGTTACAATTTAGAAGGCTTGAAATCCATTTTTTAAAAGTCTCCCAAGAGGTAAAAAAGTGAACCAACTTTGAATGAAAACTCAGTCTTTATTGTTTCAGGCATGCTGTCATTTAAAGAATCAAGAATCATTGATAAACTTTATAAATATAGTACAGAGCTGCAGTGAAACTTATCTCATAGTACTTTCGTCAACAGAGCATGGCTTTCTTATTTAGAGAAAAAGGGACACTGTAGTATCCCAGAGGTTCCCAAAATAGCAGTGCCAGAGACCGGCAACCCCCCTGCCATGTGACATACTAATAGGCAAATCCAAAAATAGACAAAAAGGACAACAAAAAAAATCCCTACGATACCTGGATTTTCTGATCAGTAGAAAATTAGTTATTGCTCTGTTTCCTCAGTTAATCAGCCACCACTGATACAGTGGTTATCCTGTCTGATTCTCACCTCAGGGGTCTTGTGGCTTCAAAGAAATGTGGAACATTCTTTGTTTGCATATTCTCTTGTCATTCCCTCTTTACGTTGCTTATGTTGGCGCTGACATTTAATAACAAAGCTGTTAATAATGATACAACATCCCTTTTTAATAAATCACTAAATAAACCATTAGATTACTAAATGGCCATAAACCTTTGACAAAAACTTGCAAATTAATCGGTGTGATAAAAACTGACTGCCATGAGAGTGGTCTGATGGGTATTTGCATTTTTTAAGCTGGACCCATCTTCATCTGTTACAACAGAGGAGGCAGGGTTTATAATCCATGCTGCAGCCGGTCACCAGGGGGAGCTCTATATTTTTCGCTTCAATTAGGGTAGCCATTGTGCCGTCTCCGTGGATGATTTGATTGGGTGATGGATTAGAAAAAATCATCACAAATAATCTGGCAGATAAAAAGAGTCTGTTTATTTGCTGCTGCTTGACCCAGTTCTGTCAGTTGATTGTTGGTGTGCTTCCAACCGTGGGACCCACATCAATGCCAGAATCGCAGAACAGTACAACATTTTTCACTTAAAGCTTTTAAGTCTGTCCTTCTTGGTCTGGAGTGTGATTTTACCTTGCTTTGGTCTGCCATCTGTCAATGTGGGTTTCTGCTACTTTTCAGCCACAGGACCATTTTTCAAGATTGAGAGAATTAAACAACCACACTCAAAAAAAAAAAAAAAAAAAAAAATCACCGGTATGGCTCCTCAAAGTGCAAAGCCGTCGCTCACAGCTTGTCACAAATTACACACTCTTCTGCTGCTTTGTAAAAGAGCCGGTAGAGCTGTAGCATTGGAGAAAAGAAGAGAGGCTATAATATCTCAAAGTTGAGTGGTGATCAAAACTGCTTCTGCGGGCAGTTCTCATGAGCCAGTTAGATTTCTGTAAGCTGTTTTGAAATGTCTTTTAAAGAGCTGGGACAGGGTAAAACTAGGCCATACAATAAAAGAATGTGACTCACGCTACATTGTGAGAACTGGAGCTTCATTCATGGACAGCACAGGGCAAGTGAGGACAGGATGAAAGGGCCAATAGGACACAAACAAAGTCTGACAAAACAAGAGAAAGGTCAGGGGGGTGGAGTGGAGGGGAAACCTCGACAATAATACAAAAAGAAAGTATTACATGGCAGTGACTGTAGTTAAAGGCACTCCAAGGACTTAATAAATGATCTTGAAATAATTGCGCTCTTTATATTTGCCTGTTAGTAATCCACGATTTAAAATTAATTTATCTCAGCCAAGATATTTCTCAGGCTCAATGGTTGGGACAGACAAAATGAGGATTCCCTAATTCCCCCGAAACGTCTTAGAGCACCAGGCTGTGAGTAATGCTAATCAGATATTCTACTGTACAAATTAAATTAAAGTTTGCTGGCTGTCATGTTTCAAATGATAGCATTACGTAACTATTAATAAATACCTTACCTCGTCGCTTTCTATCCTGCAAAAAAAATTGACTCGAACAAAGAAAAGTAGTGTTAAAAAGAAAATGTGGTCTCCATTCATTTGCTTTGGCAAGAGTCGTGTTGAATGACAGTGGGTGATAGTGCTCATGGGAAATGGAGAATTATCCTGGAAAAACTCTAGGTCAGCAACAAACTATATCAACAACATCCTGTACTTCACTTTGAGCCAGATAGCCCATTGCTTTAAGAACTATTTTCTGCTGTAACACATCTGTGTTCCTCCTCCTGCAGAGAAGAATGACTAAATAAATAAATAAAAAATGAAAGTATAATTTGAGTTGTTGTGACAGCAACAAAGACATGCCATCCACTGTGGCTGGTCCTCCATACAGCGTCTCAGAAAAGGGGATGAGCTGAATTGCATCCCCCTGTGGTTAGTACACTTACTGATGACAAGTGCCTCATGCAACCTCACTTCAACAAAACAGCAGCTGGGCTCTTTCCCTCAAAGCATCTTTAAATCAAAGGAAGGAAAAAAAAAATTACAAGTACTTCAAAAAAAGAGGACGTGTGTTCTCATATTTCATAAATAACGTTACACATTCATATGCCAGAGGAAATCAGACTTGCAAAATCAGTCCCCTGTTTTATCTCATCACTGAAGACCTATTTTTACAGAAAAGCTCTTGTTTTGTGATTTGATTTTATTATTACCTAAATTTTATCGGTTTTGATTTTATTGATCTATTTATTTTTTCTTTCTTCGTCTGCCTTTATTATCTGTTTTTATTTGTTTGCTGTTCTTCAACTGTTTTTACTGCTTTTTGTGAAGCACTTTGTTACTTATATTGAAAAGTGCAATACAAATAAAGTATTATTATTATTATTATTATTATTATTATTATTATTATTATTATTATTATTATTATTATTATTATTATTATATTGATGGCATCATATTTCCATTAGGTAAATGTATTTAAAAGTTTTGGGTGTGAGTAGGACTGAACAGTTAATCAATTTAAACTGACGTCGCAGTGTAATAGGATGCAATTTTCAAATCCCAAAGGCTGCAATCAAGAGCAAAAAAAAAGTTTAATGTACACAGACACCTTTATGTGACATGCCTGCAGTAGGTGGTGGTAATGCACCTTTCAGCTGGTTTGCCAATGGCCATAAACCGCAAGACGTGCGAGCGGGGGATGAAGAAAACAACTTCAGCCAGGCAAAGTTTTGATTTGTTGTGTTGTTGTTGACATCTTTAAACATGGCCTCAGCAGAAGAACCGAGAGAGGACACTGAAGAGGCGACTTTGGTGTCTATGAGGAATCGCACGTTAGTTGTCTGGACCTACTTTGGATTTACAAAAGAAGATCCAGCACAGCGTAAGGATACTAAATCAAAATCGTAATATTGGTCTAAAAAAATCGCAATTAGATTATTTTCCAAAATCGTTCAGCTCTAGGTGTGAGTACAAGTGTTCAAGCTTCAAACTGCTCTGGGTACAAGTTATCTTATGTTTAATAAGGTAGAGTTGATAAAAAGTGAATTTAAGGCTGTAAATGCCCCGATGTACAAATTACTAAAATATTCAACCTATATGACTGGCTGATACCATTTTAACTTGATGCACTTGTAATTTCTCTGCTTTTATCCTTAGTTTTTTTTTTCAAATAATTGATTGATTTTATAAAGGAAGACAATTTAATCACAAATAAGGGTGTAGTTTGAGTCATATTAGCCTACTGTACCCCCTGCTCAGTCAATGGTAGGACATCCCACCCCAATATGTCTGTTGGGTTCATGTTGAAACATGATCAGTGCAGATAGATAAGATGTCCCCCAATGGAAAGCAAACTTTATTTCACTGAAGGGGCTGGATAAAGGCCAAAACAGGGTAAACAAGGATTTTTTCAAGTAAGAACTGTGTAGTACACTCAGTGAAAATATAAAACTGGAAATGTGCAAAGCAGGTGTCCTTAAGATCAAGAAGCGTTTCCTAAGGGCGCTGTAACTTCAGACCTGTGAAATGATTATAGATTTACGAGAGGTTTCAACACAGAGGCAAGGTAGCAGGAAATGGATCGGCCTTCTGCTCTGTGCAAAGATTTTGTATTAACTGGTGCATAAGACCACAGTGGAGCAGTGCTGCTCTCACCGTGTCATAGAAGAGGGACCGCAGACCAACCAAGCGCGAAGCAAGGCCACAGTGGGGGCGGGAAAGAGGTACACCTGAGCAATGTAACAACGAGGTGACATTTTATATTTGCTTCAACTGCACCTACTTGCAGAATGACAAGAATTTCTCGACAACTGGAGGAGGAACTGAGAGCTATATGTTCAGTTATCCGTTATGACCTTTGCTACACTCTGTTTGTAAGTGACAAATGAGCTTTTTTTAATTGAAAAGGAAAACAAAGTTTTGGTTTTATTAGCTTCTCTCAGTTACAGTTGTGGAAAAGTCACAAGTCTTCAACTTCTTTGTGTTATTTCAAAATTGTTTTTAATACTTCATGTTTATTTCACTTCAATTTCAAGGATCCTCTGTGTCCCTCTCAGCTCATGAGACCGTCATGTCCTCGTGTATGCCAGGCAAATGCTCTTGCCCTGAAGAGCAGCTCTGAAAATGCACAAAAAATGTAAGACTACCTGTGGAGATGACGTTTAAAAACTAACCATAACTCCGAAATTGGATCACCACAGGGAAATCTCTCTCTGATCTTTTTTTTCTTTTCATATTTTTTCCCCTTTAATTCATCAAAAACCTCACACTGAGTTCAATAACTCAACTATGCTTGTGCATTTAACTGCACCTGCTGTGGTTTTTATGCTGAGCCATGTTAAGGTGCTAAATATCTGATATTGTCTGGGAATTTTAATTTTAATGGGTTTTTATTTGGCCTCTTGAAAGGCCAAATAAAAATGTTCCCTCTCCTCATATGTTCGCTGTATGTATAATCTAGCTGCAAAATCAATGCCTTAATGTTAAGATTGCAGCAAAATTGAGGTCCATCCTCTGTGCAGTTTAAAATGACAGTCTAAATGCTCGTCCTCTGGTTTCCACAGAAAATCTCAAATTTATAAATCACAGAACCAAGAGTTCAGGTCATAGTTTATTAGTCTCCTCTGAGTCTAACCTGTCACATCACAGCATTAAAAATTAAGTGACCCTCAGACCCAAACTGACTTTACTTTGATCAAACAAAAGTAGGCCGCCAAACCACCTCTCAAAAGACTAAGAGTGTCCCATCTTTGTCAGAGAAGCTGTAATACACTTTGTCAGAGGTGCAGATTCAGTTTCACTACATGCTCCAAAAAATACCTCAAAAACAGATCTAGGGCTTCTATCCTTGGGAGGTACTTAAAGCCTGCAGCAAAGACCACAAGGCTCACTTATAGCACAAAGCACTGAAACACATTTCACAGAGCAGAGAGCGGTCTGCAGTTTATCTCAGACACTCTTAGAGTTTAAATTCAAGAATAAATGCATCAAACTGTTCATTTAATTCAGCATTACCACATTTTTTTGCTGACATATTCTAAAGGAAAAGCCCCATAAAACCTGACCTTTCTAATTAAATGTGTTTTTACAAGAGATTGCTCATACGTGGATAAAATTACTGTTTGCACAAAGGACTGCTGCAGGAATATGAAACTGTTGCATCAGACAGCAAAGCTAAAGAATTTAGACAACACATTCAAAGTTTCGTTATCAACTCCACTTTTGACAAACGCTGCTGGATTTCCTTATTTTGTATGTTCCCTCTGTGACATTTTGACACATTCACAGCCTCTATAAAAGGAGCAGCCTGAGGGGAAAAGAAGAACTCTAAGAAAGAAAAAAAAGAAGACGAAGGCCAGAGTTTTTCTCTGTCATGCACATTTGCGGCTCTTGCAGAAATGTTATTGACATTTTTTTTTGGTGAAAATTAGACACCCACTTCTACAGTAGATCTGTCTCACAGTTTTAAAAAAAATATTTGGCACATAAGTGGGATTAGTGTGGATTGTATTTGGACATCAGAAAGAGATCATTGTTTGTTTCAGAGCAGAACAGCCGGGGTAGAATTTAGTGCAGGCAATCTGCCAGAGCAGAAATGCCACTGTTGTTTTCCTGTTTTCTCAGAGCGCCTGTAAGCTGTTGTGTCTCCTTCTCCTACGACTGACAGTTCAGATCGCAGTGGGAGATCTGGCTCTGGAATTGCTGCAGCAGGTTAAAAACGGAGACGTTTCTCATAGTGACTGACACCTGGTGCAGCCTCAGGTGTTGCTTCAGGCTTTGTATACCTTTACTTACATATAACAGCTTAACTTCATTACATGTAAAAAAAAAAAAAAAAAAAAAAAGTAGTTGGATAAATTATTAGGTTTTAATCTGATACAGTAACTTACTTAATATCCATTCACTGTGCAGGAATATCTTCTTTCTTTGGGCACGACAGTCAGAAAAGCCACTGGGACAAATCTGAGTGCAATACCATTAAGAATAGAGATGCTATAAATAGCTGTGCCCCTGTTTAGACAGCCTCCAATCAGTGAGGAATACACGCCAGAACTTTTGCTTTAATTTCATTAGTTCTCATGCAGCTTCCTCTCTTCGACAAAAATAGTTTCCTTCTAAAATCCGAAATTTGATGGACTTAGTAGAGAAACTAGTAATCTGTCACTCATACCACATCTGCAAAGTTTTGGTCAACCCCTGCTGCGCCACTGAACTAATAACATTTGTTAGGCTTTTATCTGAATGCTTTGGCTGCTAATCTGACCTAACTGCTACTGCGCACATGTGTGGAAGTATAGTGAGCTGGTGGGTCTGACAGATTGGAAACATAGATAGGGTGAGCAGGAACCCAACATGGGCTGCGAAATTGCACATCCATGTCAAAGAGCAGGGCCTTGCACCCCTCCTGCCATGGCTCTGCACACACATCTTTATTAACCCACTCACTTTACATCGGTCAGCTTATTTCACGGCTTGTTACCAAGTAATCAATATTTTTACACCAAATTAAAACCTTTTTATTTGATATGATCCTCCAATAAAAAAATACATTACACTTACACTTTGAGATTTGTACACAGTAACAATGTGCACAGTTAGTCTGCCAAGGGATGTCCTGATCCCAATCTCAATTATCAGAGCGGATTTAGGCATTTTTTTAACTGATCAATGATCTGCATTTACCGCAAAACCGGGACTAAGTCAAGCGGAGTTAAAAACATTTTAATTACTACTTTTGCAAAGTTTTTCTTGTCAAACACAGGTATCAGATCCGGATATTCAGGACTAAAAAATCCGATCAGGGCCCAAACTTTGGAACTTCCCCAGAGCAGGCTTGTAAAACTGAGCTAATGTGGCTGTTATTACTCACATTCATCTCGACTTTTCCAATAATAATGGAAGTAACACAAGGTGTATTTAACTATATGAACCATACGGTGCCTGATTCAGTTTTTCTACCTCAACACTTTTCTATATACAGCACTCCATATCCTTCCATTTTCTGTAAGTGTTTGTTTCATGCTGCAGCCATCAGTTTTATTGATTTTTCTCACACAGCACACAGCTTCTGTGTGTTTAACCTCTATTGTCTTTTTTTCCACCATCTGTACCTCTTTGGTAATTTTCCACCATAAACACAGCATACCTTGAGCATAGCACTAAACCCCCAGCTCCTTGGGTTCCAGTTTGACGGCAGCCTCTAAATCTAAAAAATTACTGACTAACCACGACCAAACTTAACCCAGCCATGTAACAAAATATTGTTTATAAAATTTGTTGGCACTGTGTAGATGAGCCAGGTTGTTTTGTTCATCTGCTGCTCCTACGTGTTGCAGAAATACTAACTCGGAGAGCCCTCTTCCTCCTGCATGCTGTATCCAGATGTCCCTCCTCATCTCAGCAATGCAGGTGGTTCTAAAATACAAGTGTGTTCAAAACTGACAGTTTCCCTCTGGGTGTGTGCGTGTGTGAAAAGCAGGTTCCTGTAAATACCAGGGCCTCAATGGCCTGACATCATCTAGAAAATGTCAATATTTCACATCTTCACAAGGGGCTATACATCATCCTGTATTACTGTTCCTTTATAAAACATTTTTAGTTTTTAATTGAATATGAAGTCTGGAAAACCTGTTTTTACAATATGGCAGCATTTATCAAAAGAAAGAAACAATGAAGGAAAAACTTCAACCTCTAAAAAGAAGAAGAGAATTACAGGACTACACAGTGACTTTAAGTGGCTTCACAAAGTTTGTTATTTTCATAAAGTTTCTCTCAAGGGAATAGAAAGCTGCAACCAGGTCACCAGGAACGCTCTAAAGAGCTTCACTGCTTTGGATGAAATCACTTTTCTTTGAAAGTCGTAACACAAGGCAGCCTAAAGAATGCCACTGGCACAATAAGAGGAGAGAGGGAGACAGAAGGGAGAATAGAGGCCAATCAGTTCATATTTGTGAAGTGATTATCAGGCAATCAGATAAATCCTGGATTCAAATATGGCTGGTTTAAAGGGACTATGAGGACTTTCTAAGTGATCTTGAAGAAGTCTCGCGACATCACCCATCTGTTCCTGATTCGGTCAAATGAAGCCAATCATTGGACAGCACCATCTTGGATATGATGCATACTTTGAGCTTCTTGTCTAACAGCTATAGGGTGCCTATTGGACAAACTCTTAAACCTAATATATTTTTAACCACTGAGTTAGAAAAAAATTCACACCCTGTACAGTGTGTGCCAATAGTGAAATTAACGTTTCAGACCCAAGCCGTTTTTTGAACCAGGGTGTAAATATGCTGTTTAATGCTGTATAAGTCAGTTTTTTTTTTTTTTTTTGCCTTGATGTGTACGTGACTTCTGGTCTTTCTGCAGCCAGCCTCTAGTGGATTCTCGATGAACAGCAACTTTTAGCACTTCTGCATGGGCTTCATTTTTCTCTACCAGATGTTGCCCCTTGTTCTTAATGAGCATGTTTACTAGCAGTTTAGTTAAAAAAATGCTTCAGAACTCAGAAATTAATATTCAGTCATAAACTTTTACACCCTGTAGACTGGTAATGCAGCAAAAAACAGAGAAAGTGCATCAGAGGAAACATTCAAGTGCAAAACTGTGTTACACAACTGTCAACAAAGTTGACAGTTTACACAACTGTAACCACACACTGTCAACGAAGTGACAAAATAGGACAAACAGCTTTGTCTGATTTTATCATAATTTAACCTTAATGTCAAGTTCTCTAATTGACAACAAAAATTCTAGTAAAAAATATGAGAACACCGGTTAAAAAAAGGCACAGAGCTGGTTGCCTGGATTGGCACCGCAGATCGGCTCTTTCCTACCAATACCCGATTCAGCTTTGAGGGGCCCGATCCGGCCGATACCCAATACCAGAATCGGAATCGGTGCATCCCTACTTCCCAAGAGGAATGTTGACATTTTTCTCCCCTTAGCATGAGTTTATGTCATCCAATGATCTTTAAAAGAGAAGAGAGAAAAGAAACCAAAGTAGGCCAACCATGGGAAATGTCAATAATTGACTGAAATTATAACCAACCAGAGATGACATTGTATGGATGGCAAAGAAGAAACTTAGTCAGAGGTGCACCCTACATGTCTTGAGTTACCCACGATGCACTATGATAATCCATTACAGATCAGTAAAGCTATCTCCTGTGGTAGAAAGTCACTGATCCTTTGAAAAAAATGTGTTTTCACGATTTTGTCAGTATTACAGAGATGTCTGTGGGGTTTTCTTTCTCGGAGTGAAGATTTGTTTTCATCTGAAAATGCGGATTTGGAAGGTTTTACCTCCAGATGTAAAAAAAAAATTCTAAAAAGACATGCAGCATTTCATTTTGAGTTTGATTCAGTAACTTTTCAAACAAGATTAATACTCTACATCTTTTAATCTACCTCACACAACCACAATCATGGGACGATCATTGACACCCTTCACAAGTTGGGTAAGTCAAAAAATGGCTGAAAGTTTGACTGTTCACAGAAAGCAGTTTCCGAGCATATTAATGGAAAGTTGACTGAGAGAAAAAAACTGTTTGAAAAATAGGCACAAGCAGCAGGGATGACTGCAGCCTTGAAAGAATTGTCAAGAAAAGTTGGTTCAAGAACTTGGGAGAGCTTCACAACGGGTGGGCTGAGGCTGGTGACAGTCCATCAAGAGCCACGGCATACAGACTTCTTTGGAAGAGTGACTTGACTGTTTTAATTCCAAATATAAAGCCACTCCTGAACCAGAGACATCAGAAGTGTCTTATCTGGGAAAAGACCAAAATAAAAACTAGGCTGGTCAGTGCTGTTTCAGATGAAAGTCTGTAATGCATTTCATTTAAAAATCAAGGTCCTTGAGGAAGAGTGTAAAGGCACAGATGTCGAGGTGTTTGAGATCCAATGTGATGCTTCCTCAGTCTGAGGTGATTTAGGTTGAGGAAATCCTAGAGCACTTCATATTTACATTTAATGCCCAGTTTTATCCATCCATCCATCCATCCATTTTCTATACCGCTTCTCCTGTTCGCCCAGTGTTATCAGGATACAAATTCTCTTTTCCAGCAGAAATCGGCCCCTGCCCACACTGCCAAAATATCTACCAAGAGGTTTGCTGACCATGAGATGACTGTGATTGATTAACCAGCCAACTCTGCTGCCCTGAGCCCCGCAGAGTATGGAAGGAAACAAGGCGTTATTACCACCTAAGCATTGCCACATGCTCATCTCCATGGTAATCACAACAGTTTATATAATTCATTCAAGATTACAAGCTGAAAAAAATGATCCCAAAACCAATCCCAAAAATCCGCAGTGCCTCTTTTTGCCACTTGAGGCTGGCTCCAAAAATCAATCCATTCCCATCAAGTTTCAAATTAAAATGTCCAACTTAACATCTGAAAAAAATACATGGCTAGAGCCTTATCAATTTTAAAGTGGATCTAAATTTTCGACGGATGATCTTTTAATATCATAACAATAATAAAATTATGAATAAAAGAAGTGTTGTCGCTTGGAGTGATATATATATATATATATATATATATATATATATATATATATATATATATATATATATATATATATATAGCTGATAACTGACCAATCACTTGCCTGTATCAATAGCTTTCTTGCGGAACATTAAACAAATAGGTTTGGCTGAAAACACGAGTGTTAGCTTCACTTGGTGGGGCAACAAAGCATAAAAAGCCACTTAAGTTGCAATAACAGGAAACTGTGTTTGTGCCGGTTTGTCTTTTTGGTTTGGTAGTGAACACTGAAGCATTGTGACTTGAGTGATAACCACTGAAGCATGCATTTGCCAACCAGAGCCTGAAGAGGAGTTGCCGGGTAATCTGTTTCCTCACAGCTGTGTCTCCTCTCTTTTCACATTTCTCCTCATGCCTTCATGACACATAAGTAATATCTACAATTGTAGGTCAGAGATCCAAACGCTTGCCCACGTGTTTACTGTCAAACTCACTCTCCTCACAGCTGTACTGCTGTTGGCTGGTGAGGGAAAATGAGCAAAAAGGCTGTGTGCTTCAATTATGCAGCCTGAGGGTAAAGCAACAATCGACAGATACATATATATATAGATAACAAGAACATGTTACACCACATTACACAGCTAAGGAGCGTACCCATGCTGACACATGTTATGTGCAATCTATCTAAGTTGTTTGCACAAGGTCACCACAGTAAAACATTTTCCATTCCATATGTCTAAAATGAATGATTTTTTTTTTCCTATTTGTTATAACTTGACTCAAATTATCTGGTCCTATAAACAAATTTATTCTAAATAGAATCATTTTAACTTTTTACCAAGTAAATTTACATTTTTCAATATTTGCAGGTTTGTGTTACCATCATCAAGCTTCAAATCCTTTGTTGTTTAAATTGTTAAAGTGAAAGGGCCAGAATAAAACCTTAAAACCCCAGTAAGAAATATAGGAAAACAAACAAATGTACATTTCCTTTTGTCACCCATGTCAAACAATGATGAAAAACAGTACCCAAGATAACCACAAGTAACACTCATTACCTGGAGGAGAAGCATCCAGAAGCAAATGTGATGAAAAACCAGAGGTCTAAGGGCTGCAGGGGTTTGCAAATGCTGCTGATCAATACCACTATGCACATTGTTACCTCTGCTAACAGGTGTTGGGGTCTTAGGCCCTCCTAACAAGCACTGAGTTTTTCTGTGTGAAAACACCAATTTTTGGAAGGGTTGGAGGAAATGTGCAAACTTAATAGAGGAAAACTATATCACTGGCCTAAATGTAACTTTAAAAAAACATAATGATCAGTGTAATCCCTGGTAAAATAACCCCAAAATCCCTCATGACTATGACTGTTATGTGAGCCCTTTCTGTTGAGTTTGTCTTTTGTGGATTCATTCTATGTCAATAATTATCCTTTATGTCACATTCTTCATGATCCTTGCTTTGTGTGTTTACCCGTTTCCTGTTTTATTTTGTAGTTCTGGCTCCCTGTGTGTTTAGTTTGAGCTCCTGCTCTTGTGTTTCCTTCCTGCTTGGTTGCAGTCACTAGTTTCACCTGTCTTGTCACACACCCATGTCCTGTTGCTCGTTACTAAAGAAAACATGTTTACTTGCTCAAAAGTGACTCACAGGAGACTTTGCTTCCCACTCCACAGACACTGCTGAAAATGCATCAGTGCTGCTGTGTGGGCTGTCAGATGCATCCAATGGTAGCCATTTTTAAGAGGGGTTCCATTCAATTTGATCATGTTAAAACATTATCAAAGCAAAGAATTTGAATCTTTTACCACGTAAACAGACTTTTAATGGTGCAGTTTATAAACATTTTCAATTTAACGGTATTTTTTGTATTAAATATTTAAGCCTAGCTGCAACCAGTTAAAACCCCATATCAGACATCCTTTGGAGGCTGAAATGTTCCACATGTGGGAAGAAATTTATTTTCTACATTTCTAGATGTTTACTTTTAAGTATACAGCATCTGATAAATGGTATTGTGACTAAACGGCTGGTGAAGGTTTGATTTTCCATTGGTTTCAGAAAATCTCCTCCTTACTCCTTGGTAACATTGTAGTATATGCAGATACTAAGGCAGTGGTGAGTGAAGCCTGGAGTCCTGGGGCTGATTAACCCCCCCGCCCGCCATTACTTGGTGTGCAGTAGCTAGTGAAATGTTTGCCTCACATGCTGACCTGAATTTGCTGTTTGACTGCCCTTTTAGCCGGTCTCAGTGTGGAGAAGTGGATCAAAGGGCGAAGATTCACCACGGGAGAGTTACTTCCTAGAGGTTTTTGGTGCAATCACTGGATTCAGCAGAGACAACATCGCACAGCTTGACGCAAACAGAAGTGGTTGATTCTCTGCATGAGAGACTGCACATAGGAAGCATCAGTAGGATTGGTGTATCTGATAAGGTAATTCTTGTGGTTTAGAGGTTTTAATGTTACTCTTTCACAGGGGTTCTATGGGGGCATGAAAGGAGATGCAAAGCACTAAAGGGCTTATGTAAGCTGTCTATCTCAAGTACTTTACACTGATGAGTCATTAGGTTGTGCTGATGGTATAATCTTTGGAAAACTGGAAGGATTTCTTTCACACCGTCAGGGTGCTAAACTCCTTTAATCATCACCCAACCATACCTCCCCAATGACATTCATTACCTCCTCAGAAAAAATGAGCCCACCACTGTCTACAAATGTCACTTATGGTGCTCAGACAAAGTTTATAAAAGCAATGATTCCTCTTAATGATTGGAGATGTCATTTTTTCTTTCATATAATTTTCTTTGATGTTAGTTCGGTTCCCTTCATCAGTGTCTGGAAAAACAATGGCATCACACATCGCAGGGGGAAACAGGAGCAAGGATAAGCAAGGAGTCATTGAAGTAATCATGGTGGACAGGAGACAGAAGCAGTCTTAAATGTGGAAGTCCTTAAAAGCTCTTCTCAGGACAGATGTTGGAAATGAGCATTTGCTCTGAAGACTTTGATACTTGCATTGGATAGGTGTTTCCAGTTTGAATCTGTATTGTGCAGAGTTATTCAATTAAAATTCAAAATCGTCCAGTCAGAAAAAAATGTATTGAATCAAAGTTCCAGAACATCTCATATGTATTATTTTTTGTAATGTTAAATCACTGTTATTTACTTCATTCATGAACTGAAAAAAAAGTGTTGTATTGGTTGTATGTTATTCTTGATTAATTTCTGACTTCTAAGAGTTTCAGTGTGTGTTGGCCCAAAATCTGGGGAAAAAGATGAAATCAGTTTTAAACTCCTCACTCTTTTGTAGGGAACTCTCTGAGAAAGAAGGTGTTTAAATTCAAACGCTTTATGATGCCAGCTGGTTTTTGTGTTTCCATGACAGATTTGTTAAGCACTGTATATTAACACAGTAGACAGTGAAATCATTATCATCTTAATAATGATAATAATAAAACATTTTATTTAAAAGCGCCTTTCAGGACACCCAAGGTCGCTGTACAGAATGTATATATAAAAAATGCAGATATAGATAAAAGACAACAATCAGTACAATAAAAAAAAATTAAATAATAATTTAATTTAAAAAATCTTATTAAATTTAAGAAGGGCTGTATTTAAAAATAAGAGATAACAAATCAAAACAGTTTTTTTTTAGTATATGTGCACAATCTCTTTGTGAATGTTACTCCAGCTCACTCGTCTCTTTGTCTTATCTTTCTATATCACTTTCTTTATTTTTCTCTCTATCGCCCTTTCCTCTGCCCCCTGCTTCTAAACTTTCGCCTGCATGCAGAGCGGCAATATTTAAAGCCTGGAATGCAGAGCCTTCATTGGCTGAGAAGCGTCACGTGGGATGGCTTAACTCAAATGCAATTGGTCCATAAGTTTCTAGCGCTGCTCTACCAAAACTGTAAATGCTGTAAAAGCTGCTCCAGTGAATATAGAAGCGTTTTTTCAAATTTAAAATCGCCTCTTAATTTATTGATGACAGGTCCAGGTCTGCATAGCATGGTGTTTGGGGTCCTGGGGTCCGGACCCGGACCGCAGTCTGCCATTTGGTGACCCCTGGTATAATGTATCAGTCTGAAATACATTAACCATAAATAATAATTTTGCAAACGAGTATGCTAACAGCACAACGTCATGATTCAACAACCAATGGCATACTGGATTGAAAGTCAAAAAAGTGAAGGTGAGTACGTCCTATTCTGTGAACATGAGTACATGTACATGAGAACTGATAGGGGTATCAAAACAATTGGACCGCTACACAGAATTGATAATGGCTTTACTATCAATAAAATCTTATCAATTTATAGTAGTATTCCAAAAATAGAAAGAACTTCACGATGAGTCTCCTACACCTTTTATTCCTACGTTTGCTGATGTCACCTGTGTCAGCAAATGTATATTTCATGTCGGCTCAGAGAGATGAAGTGACATAGCACTCACAGTTTAATGTCTGATTCAAAAGCACTGCAGCAGCTCAGCACTGTCCTCTTTGAACCTGATACACCACAGCGGTGATATGTCTCGGACTTTATTAATCCTGATAAGAAAATCAATAAAGTTTCATTGTAGATGCAGTTATCCTGACTTTGAGTTGTGTTGTGGTACATTATGTACCGACCGAATGTCTCCTCTAAGAAAATGAAGAGGGACACACAGGGATAGGGTGAGTTTACCAAAGGAGGGAACCTGATTGTTGATATCATTCATCTCTACCCCTGTGAACATCTTGTATTGCCTCAGGCTTGACAGAGAGCATGTCACATGTTACTGACAAAGCATATACAATAAATGAATTTAAAACCACATTGACAACTGAGCACCAACTGCGGGGATGTGGAGTTCGTGTAAACCAAAGATCCGAACAAATGCACCAAAAAAAGAAAAGAGACATGAGACAGGAAGGTTTAAAAATGCATAAACCTCTTAAGCCACTCTGCACAGACATTAATATTGATGTATGCTTGAAAAAACCCAACAGCAATTTATAGCACCTTACCTGAGGGAGCCTTTTAAGGTAGTAGAGCCAATGATTTTAATGTGTGAAATGACTCATTTTGTGCACAGTATACTTCCTGAACTGCGGATTTTGAGGTACAACATAAAACCTACCACTGCTTATTCTGAGAGCACAAAGCACAAGGGTCTTCCCTTAAGTATAAAAGTAGCACATCCTGGGTCATACGTTTTTAATATGCAGGCCTGTAGCATACAGTGTTTTGCCCTGAAACATTCCCAAAGGGAAATGGAAGAAATTCTATTGCGAGTCCCAAAGGTCAGATACTGCATGTAGCTGAAGTAGAGAAAAAAAAAAACCTGTACACATCCTGCTGGGTTTGAGTCTACAGAGCTGTGTGCTGTATCTTAACACCCACCTTATTTTATAATTTCAACACACTTCTGACTGTTTGTGCAAGTGCCCTGTATTAATTAGCAACTTATCATGTGATGTTCAGACCCAGTCCTATTCTTAGTCTGACCCAATTTCTTTTATTGTTACTTAACAATGGCAGCGAACGCAGTCGTTAGTGCCGCTGAAAAAGAACAAGACAATCACCCTCGAATGTCTGAGGACTCCCAGAAAAATACAGCATACCATAACTTAAACATCAAAATTAAGTTACTGATACAATGACACAGGGACAGGACCGTGCCTCTATCTCTAAGAAATTCAATTTCTTCCGTCTCACAAGCTTTTTCACTTTGGCCTTCATAATTCTGTTACCTGTATATACCTATTTAAGCATGTATACTCCTTTCTCCTCTATTTGTCTCTGGTTTTACTGAAATGTCGACTCAAAAGCTCTCTGAGACCGGCCCCCAACATCATTCTGGACCACAGGATTGAAAATGGCTCCAATCCAAGCTTTTTCTTTTCAACCCTCCATCCCCAAGATACTTCAACCCTTTAATCCCATCCTTCTTGGAAACTCATTGATCCGTATTATTCCATTCTACTTTGACCTTTTTTTGTCCCATTTGACTTTGAACGTTTCATCCAGTTACACTTCAACCTCCCTAACATTGTGTTGTACTTTAGCCCCTTTCATCTTCTTCATCCTTTTAAGACACCCTATAATCCACATGCTTTGGATTAATTTTACCCTATTTTAACCCATTAACATCACTTTTATTTGGAACCCTTCATGCTACCCTAATTTGACCTCCATCCTCCCATCATACTTAGGGGTCTCAGCAGGATGACAGAACAGGGCTCAAGTAGAAAAGGCTGATCGATCAAATAGAAAGCACTGTAGGGGTCAATGTTGGATGAGACATTGATGCTCAAAGTATGATGGGGTCAAAAAGGCCAAAGGAGGCTATAGGGATTAAAGTAGAATGGCATAAAATGAGTTTGAAGGATAAAAGGGGTAAGAAGGATAGCATACAACAGAGCTCTCTATCAGCCCAGCCTACTTTGACCCCCATAAGCTTATCCTAGCTCTGTCTTACTTTGACCCCCCCCCCCCCCCATCATTTTGACCATTAGCAACACACTCTTCTTCGACCACTTGTCACTTGTAACCACGAGCATCATATTCTTGACATATACTTTGACCACATTTTGACACTGTCATTTGACCCTGATCATCCCATCCTACTTTGACCCACTATTACCTTCATCTTGACCACTTTGACCTTTCTCATCTAATTACGCTTCAGCAACCTATAACACCATCCTTCTTTTGCCCCATGGATCCCAACCTGCTTTCACACTAATTAACCCTTTAACATCAGATGTGTCAGCACTGACACTTTTGCACAAGGCTCTTTGAATGACCGTTATTTCTAAACAGTTTGCACAGTCCAAAAAATTCCAATGGTTTGTGAGAGCAAAGATATTGCTCTTTCAGCCGATAAGTGGTTATCACAGTAATTTCACTCAGGTATTTGATGAAGTGCGCGAATACACACCGACTGCAGAGCAGATGGATGACAGGGGTGCACAGAGAAAAAGTTGAGTTCTTCTAAAAAAGCCAAAAAGCAGGTCCTCCTGGGTCCTAAAACCTCCACTGGGGTTTCTGCATGATTCTGAGACCAAAGGAGCATCTGAAGGAGTAACTTTGCATGACAAAAGGTAACATTGAATGAGATGAATTTCGGGATGAATGGAGCTCTCTCTGTCTAGTTTCTACTGTGTGTGCATAATTGCATGCGTAGATTGAGGCTTGTATTGTGTGGTGATTTTTGTAGGACAGTGTAAGTCTTATTCGTACAATATGTGCACAATCTAAACTGATATGTAGTAACCTTTTTAGAATGGAGTACCATGCTGTGTTTGTACTGTATGTGTGTAAGTGTGTGATCTGATCAGCCATACCTGGCCACATTTAAAAGTCATGCACCGTGTAATACGGCGCATCTATTTATTCTGCTATTTTAGAATAGTGTACCGAGTGTTCTTTTTACTGTATTAACATTATTTGAGGCTTGTATTGTGTGCTAATCTTTATAAAATAATATGCCGTGCCTCGTTTATACTGTACAGTGTGTGTGAGCAGCTGAAGATTTTTCTCCTCAACTTTCAAATCATCTGGTGATGAGGAGCAGATGTCTACTGGTGGTTTGTGCGCTCAGAGAGGGAAAGGCTGTGGGAATGATGGAGGTTCTGATGATGCTGTCAGATACCTTTTTTATGTTTTTTTTTTATTTTTCTAAATAAGAGACAAAGTCTCATAAATTTTAATGTACATATGGTTTCAAATGTTCAAAGTTCAGGTTTATCCTGCAGAATCGGTTGCAAAAATTTGACTGCAGTGTTTTTTCCTTCACTAAACCTCTAAAATCCAATTCTGTTTTTGTGTTTTTCTTCAGTTTAAACTGTTTTACTCTCATATAACGTGCAGTAAATTGAAAATAACTCCAAATATTGAAAGTTCCAAGTATTCTGGGAAAATGGGCCAAAGCTTTTACTCACAGGACATTTTTTGACTGTTTTATAGTCAAAATAAGCAAAAAGGTCCAGGCAGGCATTTTGAGGCTCAGGTGTTAAAGGGTTAACACACTAACACAAATTTAACTCCCCCATCCTAATCCGTGTGGCATATTTCAAAGAAGCTACCTTTAACAAGCTATTTTTGCCTGAGCCTGTCAGTCTAAAAAAATAACTCCTTTTGTTTCTATTTCTGTGTTTAACCAGGATCTTTTCAATATTTCATACGCTGCTTCACTTGAGATATTACGTTCACCCTTCACTGAGTTTAGATTTGGATGATTGAAAGTCTTTAAATTTTAGATGGACATTTCTAGCTCGAGGGTAACATTACATCTGCCTTACCTTAGACAACTTTGTTTGGCCTTCTCAAAACCATCCTTGGACATGTGTTAGCTAAATTTCTGAACAGTCATGGTGAATTTATGTCTAGTAGTGAGTGGTTTGCTGTCTGGGTCTGCAGATCTATGAGCAGCCTCATGTTAGTTGATGTGTAGTTTGAGGTCACAAAAGGTCTCATGGGGAAATATGACCATGTGAGAAACAATTTGTGAGAAAATGTGTGTTACATAACACTCAGCACACATTCTGCAGCTTCCATCAGTTATGGTGTGATCCTTAAGGGTCAGGGGTTAATCTCAGGGCCTGACAGTCACACTCACATAAGAATTAGCCCACCATGCATCTTTTTAAATTGTGGCACAATGCAGGGTGACAAATAACCTCATTCAACATTATAAACTTGATGCAGAAAGTCTGAACCCAGAAGCTGTGAGGAGTCTTGTGTAGTGCTAAAAACGGCATCTCTGACATCCACAAGCGTGTCTTCACAGTCTTTCGTATTTAGCTCAGTGCATACATGTATTCCCCTGCACAATTTCTTCTTAACACTTCCCCTGCTCTCTGAACTTTCCCTCCGCCTACTGTAACAAGGCTTAAATCCAGGCAGTTATCCCTCCAGAGGATCTGTTTGGCACGTTGTAGAGATGTTGTGTCAAGATAAACAAAGGAAATAAATAAAATATCCTGAAGCTTACAGAGCAGCATATGATATCTGGCTCAGTTGGAACTGTTCTGAAAAGAGCTTGTGAAGACTCTGCATGCAAAGTTGTAACACATCATGCTGCAGTCACATCATCCTCCCTCAGAGACTGCAAGCTCACATGCATCACGGCTATAACCTACAGCAGCTCTAACACACTTCCAGATGATGATGAGTGCTTCAAAGAGCTTTGAACAGCAAACTTTCATTAGCCGATTAGTATTCCTGTGTGATTGCTTTGCTTGTAGTGCATGACAGCTGATCACAGACAGCTAAACCAATGCAGTCACTACAGCTGTGACTCAGAATGCGTGGTCCAAAAGTATGTTTCTGTTGCATGCTAATACTTTTTAACTGTAAGATCATCAAACTTTAAAATTCCCTCGTACTTTTCCTTATAATGCCTGCAGCATCATAAGCCCTACTCTCATGGACAAAGCAATATGGAAGGAATTCTAACAAAACAACAAAAATCCACTAAAACATCTTCTCTCTAATCTCTTAAAGTCTTAAAGTAAAGGACTCTTAATAATAGATGCTGTTGATGATGCAGGGACAAAAAGCACAATCAGGCGTCAGTGAGATTCATTCCTGTCATTATCTCCCTGAACGGCTCTGGGAAGGGGGATAAAAAAAAAAAAAACAGTCACCTGTTCCATTCTGCCTGAGGAGTCTAATTTGTTCAGTAATGTGACTGAATTTCCTTTGATTTTTTTTCTATTTCTTTGATTCTCATTCTCATCATTCCTATAAAACCAGCGATAAGAGTGGCAAACTAATACTGATCACTAACCAGCCAAGGTTACATCAATGCTGGTTGTAAATTTTTGTATGTGTGTGTGAGATCATAGTTGCAGCCAGGATCAATGAGTCTGCACATCCAGAACATTACAGGTGTTAATTATAGGTGCTCTGTAGTGAAATGTAACAAATTTATTAAAAGGTCTCTATAACACCTTCAGCAGTCTAATGATTAATACAAGAGTTACATAACTAGACAGTGTTGGTGTGGTGTGATATGTGGCTCTTTGCTCCTGTTTTAAAAAATATATTGGTCATCCAGTTTTAGCTTGAATAGATTGCACTTTTTCCAATATGGAAAATAAAACTTGTTGTTACAATCAACAGAAAAGTGCAAATTCAGCATAATGGAAAACTACTGATAATGCAGAGGACTTCACTTGGAGTTCAGGCAAATAGTAGTATCAAATGGTTTTATTAAGAGCGTGATTCAGCGTACATGTTTGGAGGAGACCTCAAGACCGCCTTGTACCAGATTAGACAGCCAGAGAAATTTCCTGGCTGACTGTACTGTATGTGACAGATAGAAAGTCTGCAAAGCAATCTGCTTGATTGAAGCTGAGGAAGTCTCTGCCAGTGATCTCTTCTTTTCTTTTTTTCAAATGATGAAATTCTTGATCATGCTTGCATATCTGGACCTTTTTTTTTTCAAATTCATATTTCTTGGGTTTAAAAACAGAAGGCTCTCTCTAAGGGACACTTAGTTAAGTCAAATATCTCATTATAACCAATCTCATTATCCAAGTCTGACCATGTAGCTGAGAGAAATATAACAAAACTGAACAACAGAACAAACCCAACGAAAACTGAGAGTAATTCTGGGCAGATTTATCCTTTAACGTTCACTGAGCAGCACACGTGCTCTTCCAGATCCAGCTGCTCCACTGACAGGAGGTGTAATGATCATTGAGATTCACTGTCATCACTGCTTCATATCACAACAGACGGCTTTAGCACCAGAAATAACCCTACAATTAGAATGAATAATACAGTATGGTGCATCTAAAATGCATACTGTAATTAGTTTGATTCATTTGCTCCATGTGTTTGCCCGTTACCACATACATATTTAATTTTTCCAAAAAGACTCTCCTCTTTCAAAGCTTTTTCATTCAAGTGTTGTTGTTTTTTTTGCAGAACTTTTGCAATAAGGGTAAAATCACTTACTGGTTGTGTTGTATTTCACCCCGTTGATATACTCCGGGCAGGGTCTCTCCACGATCCTCCCGGTGCTGCTCCGTGGCCAGCAGGTTCCAATCTCATCCGTTGTGGCATTGCAATAAAAACCTTAGTGGGGGGAAAACAGAGAGAAAGAAGAAAGGGGGTTGCTTATACAGCTATAGTTTTTATTTTACAAGACGCAACACTTTTTGATAGTGTCAAAAGAAACAGGTTCATCTTACCATCAGTGTTGAGCAATGACAAAGACGCGTTTTCCAAAAAAGTGTCTTGGAAAGCATCCATCAAACTACAATTTAAGTCCGCGAGCTCACCGAATATAATCTGATAAAATGTAGCATCCATGTTGGGAACTGAATAGTGTCAGATTAATCCCGGGTCCGAGCGAAGATGCACGCTGAGCCCAGCGGTGTCCACGCGCGTGTGAATCGGAGCAACAGTAAAGACAAGCTGAGTGCTCAGCCTCAGCGCTCCCACTGAGAGCCGCGCGCCCGGCCAATCAGAGGCGCGCGCGCCCGCATCCATCCACGTGCTGCTGCGAGCCGTTGAAAGACAGCCGATACAGGGAACTCACCGCATCCTACTGTCACTCTGACATTTCACACCTGACACCCTCCTGTCTGTTTTATTCAAGGGAGGAAGACACTGCATTCAGAAAGAGAAAGAGTCCTCCTTTAATCTCGTTTCCTTTCATTTTGTACTTTTAGCTCATGAAGAGAGGCTTGACCTGACCTCATTTCAGGTTTAATGATATTCAGGAGTCTAAGGATACATGAAAAAAGGGAGAGTGAAAAAAAGAATGAAACACCAAGAGCTTTTCACTGCTCTAGGAGTCAGGTCCTTTCTTTTGACTTTGGAACATTCACAAGTTTTTAATCATAAAGGGTAAAAACATGCACTCCAAGTACATGAGCTCTATTTTGTGGCTCAACTACTGCAAGCTAAGATAAATTAGGTTCTGTAAGTCAATGCTTGGATTGGACCACCAAATCAAAAGAGCCTGATCCGCCCCTGTAGTAAAGGTCACAAAGTAATATCCCATTACAAATTACAAACGGGCCAAAATTGATTTGCACCAAGAGGGGTAAGTTTGAAAAGGCTAAGATGTGGTGAGACATCAAGTGAGGTCATACCCGAAACTTCTCTCATTTTCTAAACTTGTGGAAACAAGTGTCAGTTTAACAGCTAATTTCTTCCATGAATTCTACTTATAGACAGTGATACATCTGATATCTAAAAGAAGGATGGGACTTCTGTCTCTGTTACAAAGCTTCACTAAATATGAAAGAAACAAAATCAGCAAATAGAAAAAGGGTACAGCTTTGTTCACTGGGACTGTAAACATCGGTACCTTTAATGAAATAGCTTTAATGTCTCAGACTGTTTAAAAACTTCTTTCAAGAAAATATTCTGCCATCATATGAGTTCTAGCCTTGAGAATAGCAGGAGAAAATCAGTTTACACTTTAACTGTGTATCAAACTTTATATGGAGGTCAGAAGTTTATGTTTGGTCAGAGGTCAAAATGAATTTATTCACACAGGTCCTTATGTGTTAATTTGTAGTTTTCACATGAAGGTAATATAGTAGCCCTCTTGCAGAACATATTGAAACTGTTGCTGTATACTGTAGATAGAGTAACCATCCAATTAAAACTTAGTATTAAAGCAAACAAAAAGCAGCGTGATGTTTAAACAGCAAAACAGCACCTGGAGGACACGGCAGAGTGGCAGAGTCACGTGTAGCCTAACCTTCTAAGCTGTTACTAAAGACTTTAACTTTAACCACCAAAACTGTAATGTTAAATACAACCCCAATGTTAAAACCTTTGGCATCTGTTAATAACAGCTCATAATCCACTGCCTCAGTCTACTGTTAAACCTAATCATAGGCGATTGCTGGGAAGTGAGGATCCAGGACATCCTAGTTGATTAGCAGATGATAGACAAGAGAGCAGGAACAGGTGTGTTAGGGTGCCCCTCCCACTGAATAATATGATATGAAAAGGCTAAGGTGAGAGTGTGCCAATAGGCCTCTTTGTCTTTCACCTCTTGAGTGAGGCTCTAATCTCGGGTAAAGGGGTGAGTAAGAAATTTACATATCAATGGTTCCTGCAGGAGAGCTGATTTAACAGCCCACCTCCATAAAATCAACACTTGCAGTTACACAAAGTAGCTCAGGTACATCAAGGTTCTATTCAAGTGTCAGTCTGTCAGTATGTCATTATACTATGGCAACTGGAGGTTGATTTACGATGACAGCTGCCTTGATAAAGTGGAATTACTCCGCTCTGACAATTGGGGTCCAGAAACTAGTGCTGCAGAATTATTCTCCCTTTATGTATGAGATGAAAGCTGGACAGTTCAGAAACAGATTGATTGCTCTTGTGTTTGCACAAGAGTCACGCCGTAGGTCAATGAGTTCCAGCACTCATGCTGTTGTTCAGGGTCAGATTCAGACATTTTAAGGCACTGTAGCAAGAAGTAAACAGTAGTACGGGTTACGTTCATTTCCACTAATCATAATTATTTTAACTTCTAATGAAATAGAATACCAGAAGTTGTATTTTTAAACTTTGGAAGGCAACTTAGCAGAGTGGCAGCATTTAAATCTGATCATAGCTCAGGGAGTTCAGGGTTTAAGGTTGGCCAGGGGATAGACGTAGTAGCCCCCCTGCAACTGTTACTGCTTTAGTTGCAAGACCTTAATCAAAGTGTTAAAGCTGAGATGATATAAGATTAATTATTTGCACAGGCTAATTCATCTTTATCTATATCTATATCTATATCTATATCTGTTGAAATGCTGATTATTAACAAATTGAACTGAGAACAGGAAAAGCCCTCTGTAGGGTTTTGGTGATTCCTCTGGTTCTCCGTTGTGCGTCACTGTGCTAATCCTCTCTTCCTTCAGATGTTTTTGTAGCAGGACCACCAGATTTATTGATTTTATGACAAAATACAGCATCCTGTAAAAGTGCTTAAAACAGAGGGTTCTGAGCTGCTTAATAGTTCTTGTAAATCAGTTGGTTTGAATGTTACCAGTATGTTAAATGGCTGTAAGCAGCTGTCAATAGGTCAATATGACTCATTAGGACCCCACTAACTGCTTGTCACTCAGGTAGGGTGTAATCATCTTATGTCTAGAGGAAAACAGACCATGTTTACATTCAGAATACAATACCCAGTGGCTGAGGTGGCTTTGCTTGCATCAGGAGGTGGGTAGAGTAGAAAGTAAGTCAAAAGAACAGGGGATGCTCAACCAATTTTCACCCACACTGAAACCATAACTAGTCTATTTCCTTTAAAAAAAAAAAAAAAGAATCTAACTCTATCTTAGTTTGTGATTCTTGATTTGTGTAAAAAGCAAGTCAGAGTGAAATAGACAAACATGGTTCACAAATAAATAAATAAATAAATAAATAAATAAATGCTGTGTTTTTCTTCCACTTGAGATATGGCCAGATGTTTGTCCAGTTTTTCACAGTCTGTTGGGTTTTTAAAAAAAAAAAAAAATTCTCTGGTTATTGAAGAAATTTCAAATAAAGTACTCTTTAAGTTTTATATTTGCAAACTGGAATCCATCTGTATGAAGTTGCATAAGCATTTGAGCATTATCTCAGAAATATTAGCAGGCATGTGAAAAAATATTTTTTGTTAGACAATCATACACACTTTGGACATACTGGTCAGTGCATTCAGCTTGATATGAAAAATTCAAATTCAAGTAATATCAGTTGATATCAGGCAGTTTAACAGGCCAAGACCACCCAAAGCAAGGGAATAAATCCAGGGTTTAGTATTAATATTGAAAGTGTGGTTAGATCAGAACATCAAGACAAGAAAAGGACTGATTTCACACAACTCTGACTGAGTTTTATTACAAAGTTTCACCAAAAACCTTAGGATTATTTTTAGAAGTTTAAAAATTGTCAGCAGCAGAGACAGTGTGAAAATTTGTGAGGTTTAAATCTTGTGTTGGTGTAACTCAGCAGGCTCTCGTCTCCATCTGCTCAGAGGAAAAGCACTTCAATTTTAGCAGCTCTAGAAAAAACGAGAGTTCTAAAAATGGGGCCTCAACTTGACACAGTGATCCTGTTTGTGGTTTTAAATGTGAAAATAATTAGAGCAACAAAGACAACAAGCATGTTGTTCAGTACACCCAACACTTGACATTTTGGGGAAAAAACTACAAATTACAGTAAGCCTGAGTAACTCACCTCTGCTGTGTGTTCACTTTAGAGCAGATTAAGTTTGGTTTATGAGTTTCTGTTCATGACTTGTGAAAATGCTACACAGTATTGAATACAGGCACAGACTGCTCAGTGTATGCAATACATAAATTATTCTAAATTTATACTGAACGCTTATCGATCCGGGAGTAAGTTTTATCATTCACATTGTGACCTTTACTCACATCTCCCAAAGCAGCTTTTTGTGGATATTTATTCAAATGAGCACCATGACCTGGAAACAGGTCTTTAACTCAGCTGTTACAATTTATATGACTCACTAAATCCACATTTTTACTATATAATAAAACAAACATGAATTTTAATCCATGAATAAATCCCTGCATCGCACATTAGACATCATGGCTCAAAAATTTTTAAACCTGGTCTATTAAAGTGTCTGGGCTGGACATGCGTCTCATAACTGAGTCTAATATCTTGTCTGTTTACCTGTTAAATATGAGACACGACCTTTTCAACAGCATGAGGCTTTCTTTCTCCTCCAGAGCCCTTTCCTCTCATTTAAACACCGGCTGCTTTCTGATCACGTTCTCACAGCCTGTTACATACAATCAAGTCCAGCATCTGAACATGGATCTGACCATCACTATTGACGGTTTACTAAAGAGTTAATCAATTTTAGAACTAGCACTGCTTTATATACTGGAGGGAAAAAATGACACAATTTTCCTTTAATGACAACAATCATAACAGCTTGTAGCTTAAGAAAATTATTCCCATCACTAAATCTGTGTGTAGATTTTCATGCAATGACCCTGAAAATCTTACAGTCTAACACTGTACTGATGTTGAGGGTAAAAGCTTCTGAGAGGAGGAATGAACGAGTTCAGAAAGAATGTAAAAAAAAAAACCAAAACACTAATTTTAAGTACTTGTATCTTGTTTTAAGTTTAAAAAAAGTTGCATATAAACCACATTCACCTGAAAAGTCTAGAAAAAGTCTTTTATGATGTTAAACAAAAAAGAAAACAAGAAAGGAAAAAACAGAATAATTGAATTTCTTGTAAATACTTAAAAGAAATAAAAATCACAACATTATTCTTACTTCAGGAAAAGTGACAAACAGATTTTTTTTTATTCTTCTTCTTGAGTATTTCAGGCATCATTGTTTGCCAAATATCTTGAAATATAAGGGTTTTTTTTTATTATTATTATTTTTTAACTTTTTAAGCATGGCTTATATCAAGCCTGATAAATCAAATTTTACTAAAAATAACACAAAAAAATGTCTTTCACCTTTGTTTTGCAGTATGCTGCAGCTGGAAACTATGCAGCAAATATATCATACAATCGCACAAACAAATACCATGTCATGCCAAACATACAGCTACCTCCTGAACTGCAACACACTTTTAATTTTTGCCAATGATCAAAAATTTCAAACTCTGTAGTCTCATTATTACAATGAAAGACTATCATTTCTGTGTTTGAGTTACCTGTGGGTGGTGGTCCTTCCTGAATGAGCCAAAGGCGTGGCTCAGGGCTGTGAAAACTATTGATCCAGAGCCAGCTCAGTGGAACAGACCAAAAGCTGTGATGTCATAGGGGGGTTTGGATGACTTAGCTTGTTTAACTGAGTCAAACTCAGTGCCTGTAATGTCTGTCTCTTGTGTTTCCCTTTGTTTGACCAAACCACCATAAAACAGGTCTAGTCCACACATTAGTTTTGTTACTAAATGTACAGGATAAGTTAAGTGAACAGGTGGTTACGCAAACAAGAACCTGATTAGGGGAGAGAAGACCACTGTGCTTTGAGTCCTGCTCACTGTCATGGTTCTAATTTGTGTTACCATTTGCATTACATGATCCTTTTTGTTACTCTGCCACCAACAAGTTGACTAAAATAAGATGATTAAAACATCTTTGCATTAAAAAGAATACTGCCTAGAACTTCAGCTAGGCAAAGACCTTCAGTTGTGTTTCTGTTGTTTGTGGGCTCTCTTTGTAACAGAGCGTTCTCTATGGGCTGACTGTGACATTTCATCATAGTTACACAGACTTACTGCCTGTATCAGAGCCGCAGATTCTGGTGATTCTGTATCCAGAGACATAAAGGCATTTAGACCTAATCCTAAGCTCAAGTCAACCATGGATTTTGTGTAGCTATAAAACGTTGTTCATTTCATATGGCTTTTCTCCAGCGATATTGAGCCTCGGGGTATTTGATGACACAGGGTTATACTTATTGAGTGTGTACATGCTGCAAATAAACTCCAGTGTTATCCGACTTTGGATGACTAATCAGATGCAGAGTGGACCACACTGCAGTGTGCACTTCGGATAATTATTGGTTTTGCCTTTTGAGGTCAAAAACTGCATTAATTCCCTGAAATTGATGAGACATATTCCATTGTTTTCTCTCAGTTATGTTGCCCCTGGCGTGTTGAGAAAACTCTTTGAAGGAAATCCTTTACCCTTAGAGTATAGTTGACCTAATTTGAATAAATGTAATATTTGCAGCTGAGCCTTTTACCAAAAGTAAAAAGGCACTTTTTTCTCTCTTAGATGACGAAGGCAGAGACATAAACATAAACTCTGGAGGAGTTTTCCCAACAGTCCACATGTGCTTTGTGGATCTGGAAAAGACTTTTGACCTTGTCCCCTGAGTTATCATGTGGTGGGTGCTCTAGGAATATGGAGTCGATGGTCAGTTGTTACAGGCTGTTCGATCTCTGTATTTCTGGAGTGAGAGTTTCATTGGTATTGCCAACAGTAAGTCAAACTTGTTTCCAGTCAGGGTTGGACTCCACCAGGGCTGCCCTTTGTCACTGATTCTGTTCATTACTTTTATGGACAGGATGTCTAGGCACTGCCAGGTGGAAGAGGCAGTTGGGTTCAGGGGTCTTAGGATCCTATTTCTGCTGATGCAGATGATGTGGTCATACTGGCTTCATCAAACACTGACCTCCAGCTTGCACTGGGGTGGTTTGCAGCTGAGTGTGAAGCAGCTGGGAGGAACAGCAGCACCTCTAAGTCTGAGGCCATGGGAAAGGGTGGACTACCCACTCCAGGAGTTTAAGTTTCTTGGGGTCTTGTGAGAGACTGACAGATGGATCAGGGCAGCGTTGGCAGTGATGCGGACGCAACACCAGTCCCAATTCAAGCAGCCAAAATGAGCTTTCTCCACAGGGTGTCTGGGCTCAGCCTTAGAGATGGGGTTCGGAGAATGAACAGGGCTCGGAGTAGAGCCGCTGCTCCTCCACATTGAGAGGAACCAGATGAGGTGGTTTGGGCATCTGGTGAGAATGCCTCCCAGACACCTTTCTGGGGAGCTATTTCAGGTATATCCATCTGGGAAGACAACCTGAGGTAGATCCAGGACACAATGGAGAGATTATACATCTCGGCTGGCCAGGGAACATCTGGTATTCCCTCAGAGGAGCTGGTGGAAGTGGCTGGAAACAGAGGTCATTGGTCTTAGCTGATGATATTACTGCCCCTGCAACCTGGATCTGAATAAGCAGTAGAAGATGGCTGGATGGATGCATGGATCAACTCCAGAGGACGAGAAGATACAAGCTGACTATGTGATGGAGTAAAATGGAGACTCAAAACAAGGGCACAGCTTTTAAATACCTACAACAGCGAGGAACCCATACAAACCTGTTACATATTGCTTGACAAAGAATCTGGAGAGGATGCCAATGTTCTGCATTTTAGTGTAGCCAAGACCCCTCCTACTTTACAGTCTAATTTACAACTTCAGAAGTGTTTCCATTGTAAGCCCGACGGGAATTTTGCCTTCTGCAGAAATGTCCACAAAATTAATAGTCATTTCTTAGTTCAGCACATACCCTACAAACTCACCCGTTCATCCATTTCTGGTGAGTCTCAGGTTCACTGTGAATAGTTGCAGGAAGGAACTTAATTTGCTGTGTTGAGAACAGAAAGCCATTTATTTGTATTATGTGCTCCCTATTGTAGGTTCTTGATGAGTCTCAAGTTTACTGTAAATTGTAAGTTACAGAGGCTTAGCTCTGGCTTACTACAGACATTTGAGGCCAAGCAAGGAACTAATGTAGTTGTAGCAGAAAAAAATATGTGTCTTGGTTCATCAAATGTAGCGATGGAGCACCTGTTAACCTATTTCTGCTGAGTCTCAGGTTCACTGTGAGTTGTTAAACAGACTTCACTCTAGCGTAATTCTGTTAGGCAGAAAAAGGAACAAATGTAGTTGTAGCAGAAACAAAACAAAGGTTATTTCTTGGTTGGTCTCTTCAGAGGAGCACCCTTTTATCTATTTCTGGTGAGTCTCAGGTTCACTGTAAACACTAAGTTACGCAGAGGCTCTCAATCTGCCATACCTCAGCTTCATGAGCCCAAAAAGTAACAGATTTCACGGTGGCTCTTGACAACAAATGTGCAAGGAATTTGAGAAAACAACATACATTATTATGAACTTGTAACTGTAAAAAATGAGAGCTTTGTCAGGATTGTTGTTAAGAAGAGAAGAAAGTGACTTTTAAAATGTTTGTGTGTTAAATGCAGATTTGTTATCCAAGTTGACTTTATTGTTGTTCTGTATCAGATTTTTAACTGTTTTTCCAAAATTTATTAGTTCAGAGACAAAAAAAAAAAAGTTACGTTTCCACAAATGGAAACATCATCATGAAGGATTGGTGTAGGTTAGCTGAAGTGCTAAATATACAAAGCCTATTTACCATTGCATTCTGCCTCCCCCCCCCCCCCCCCCCCAAACAATCAGTTTTTTTCTGTATGGTGAAACGATTTTTTTGAGCTTTAACATATGACTCTTAAGGGTAATAGAACTTGTGTCAGTTTAAGAAGCTATGCAGGACTACATGCTCCTGCATGAGCCAGTAGCTGCATTCAACAAAAGAGATGGTTGCTGAATAGAAAATTTTATGCTTTGCTGATAGTCCTCAAGGTGACTTATTCAATGCAAAGCAGTCTGACAGTGCAACTCAGCAGGTGCACACTCAGCCCTGCTCAGGTGCCACAAGTGATAAGTCTAGCTCATTGTAGCTGTTTGACTCCCAGGTGACTTGGCTGAGGATTAGAGCAGTCTGGTCCGATTATGCTGTTCAGCTGCTGGAAGCCATGACCACCTCCCCATGTTGAACTAATGCTTCGTGTGGGGTTAACTTTGACCTCTTTAGTCTGTCTGATTACAGTGGCAGTGATGGGCCTTTCTGTAAAGGACTATTCTAGGTACAAAGCAAAGAAAATACTTGAACTGCACCGAGAACTCTGCTTTGATGTTTCTTTCTCAAAAATCATCAGTGTGATATGAGTGTGACATCCCGAATCCTTCAAATATCGTTTACAAGCAAAGCATTCTAGATGACTGAACTTGAAATGAGGCTATGCAAGTCCTGATGTCGTGCTCCAGATAAACAGACGGACTAACACTACAGAGGCTGACTTTGTATCTTGCGTTATTTTGGTGCACACATAATTTTCCCCCAAACAAACTTTGAGTCTTACTATGATTTCATATTTTGTCTTTTATTGTTTTAATTTATTGATTATCAATTAGTACATTTAAAGACATAATAAAGACAGTTTTTGCTTGACATTGCTCCAGTTCTCTGATGTGGTGTCATTTTCTTAAAACCAATGAGCTGCCCTTCAATACTTTTGTTTTCTTTTGATAATTTATTGCTCTGACATTAGAAATCCATCCATTCAATCATTTGAATTCTCTTAATTTGCATATATTTTCATTAACCTTTTCTGATCCATTTTGTACTTGCATCATAGAGCTTTCTAGACTCCTCTCTGTCTGGCCTGAATTTTAAATGTTTGCTCTGGTTTTTCCATGAGTTCCCATGTCTTGCTTTCCCTGTCAAAGTGTTGTGTTAACATTTGTTTTAAATGTTGTAATTATTAGAATCATTTCTAATTAATCTGGGTATAACTTGTATGATTAGAAACATTTTGCACACTTGAACCTAAACTCTTAAAAAAAGAAACAAGTTAAGTTGATTACTGCAAATAGGTCTTTATAAAGCTTTCTTAATGCTGTCTGGATGAGAACCGAAATGTACAAAATTAATAATCAATTATACATTTGGAGACAAACTTATTTCATGTTATGTAATGTACAAATCTGGACACTTGTGATACTATTTGTACTGCTTTGTGCGTTTGTAGAGCTTATATTTGGTGTTATGTGCAAAGGTCTGCATAAAATCATCAGAGCCATTTATGTTAAGACTTAGCATTTAGCTGCACCTGAAACACAAACACAGCCTTAAAAGTGACCAGCCTGATTTTTTCACCAAACTAACAAAAGAAGAAGAAAAACTTAAAGGGAATGACACCTCTAGAAAGGAAATTGTGAGAGACTCTTTGATGAGATCAGTCCAACTTTCACCAACAGATACACTCCCAAGTGATACTCCAAACAGATACACTCCCTTGTTCCACTTAAGCTTATATACTTTTATGCTGGTTAAGATGTGTGTGTGTGTGTGTGTGTGTGTGTGTGTGTGTGTGTGTGTGTGTGTGTGTGTGTGTGTGTGTGTGTGTGTGTGTGCGCGTGTGTGTGTGTGTGTGTGTGTGTGCATGTGTGTGTGTAAGCATGGGCATTTGCAAATGTTTTGTTTCTCTGACTTTAAAGATCAAAGTGAGGTCTTTTTTTCTTTTCTTTCTTTTTTGATTGTTTTTTGTTTTGTTTTTTTGCATCTTTGAGCTCAAGTGGATGATTCAAAAAAAAAAAAAATAGGTGTTTTTTATGCAGGCAAGACTGTTGGGAAGTGAATGAGCTGGAGATCGAGATGGCAGAAAAACATCAAAAGTGATCTGTGTTTTTTATAGTTCTTTGTCTCTGAGTCAGAACAAAAAAAAAAAACAAAATAAAACTCATTTGTTCTGCTGCAGTTGAACATTTTTCATCAGGGCTGCCAAACATTTATTTCTTTAATTGTGTGATAATTATCAGTTTAGAAGCACTTATTGTACTTTAAATGTAGATTTAAAGGGCCCTGGCTGCAAAATACAAATACTGATTCTACAGGATAATGTGCAAATCAAAAGACTGGTCACAGTCCATTTATACATTACTTCAGACTTTTTTTTTTACCAGGGTTTTGATAGGATAGTCTGAGAGGGCAGTAAAATATGGGGGAAAAAGGTCAGTCAATCAATCAATCAATCTTTATTTATATAGCACCAATTCATAACAAATGTTATCCCAAGACACTCTCCAAAAGAGTTAACAGGTCTCGACCTGTAAATGATAATAAATTTTATTAACAGAGACCCACCATCAAGACAAGATAAGAAGTCTTATGTCATTTTAACCCGCCATAAGAAAAGCACTGTGCAGCATTTAGCAAGTTACACTGGCAAGGAAAAACATCCTTTTAACAGGCAGAAACCTCAGACAGAACCAGACTAATGTTAGACAGACATCTGAGGAGACTGAGTTGGGATTAGAGAGAGGGGGGGTGAGGTGAAATAATCTGGACCAAATCATGTTGATAAATGATCCTATAACAAGTGCAACAGGAACTGCAGCCTCTCTACATACTGAGCAAAATTAGCACCCAGCCAAGCACTGTAGAAATCTTCTTTAATTTAGTTAATCCATAGGTCTGCAGCAAATCATACACTACAGCTGGTGCATATCAATTCTGACTTGTCCACTAAGTTGTCTTTGAAATGTCTTTTTTTTTCATTGTATATTGATTTTTTTATAGTTTTATACAGTACACAAAATTTCACGTATATTGGAAATGACCCAGTAGTCAATAAGTATGCACGATAACCAACAAATCAAAACAAAACCAAACAAAACCAAGCAAACAGCTCAGGTGGGTCTAGATACAGACCATTATCTCTTATGCAACAGAGACAACAGGTCACAATCCAGACTCAAAAAATTCCAATTACAACAACAGCAAAGAGATCAGGCCCAATATAATCCAAATGAGGTTGCCAGACTTTGTAAAACTGATCTTTCTTTGTATGTAACATGCTCGTAAGATATTCAAGAGGAACCAGTTCAAACACGAGTCTACACCATCCCATAACAGAAGGACTCTTATTACCGATCCACTGTAACAAAAGTGAAAATGCTATACAATTTATTATTTGCTTCAGTGACAAACATCAGATTTGGAAAGAAATGTCGTTTAAATTCATTTGTGTCATTCACAACGTCCAGTGTTGTTATTTTCCATCAGGAAGCAGGAAGACAGTGTGAAAGCTTAATTAACAAGTGCTAAAAAGAAAATCTACAAGACATCATGAAAACAAATGACATGTTTATTTTAGATCTTGACTGCATTGCAACAAACTTTGCTGCACTCACTAATTCCCCACTACTTAGCCTGTTTTTAATGGCTTGCAACAACCCAAAAGAAACTTGTGCACAAAACTTACAATCTGAGCTGTTTTAAGAGGTATATGTATGATGAATACTCGAATTGTTCAAGATATTTCTTTTGTCTTTGAAATAGTTCCCTGTGACAGTTTTACCTTAAACATTTTAAAATAGGCATTTCTCTTGTATAGTGATTTTCATCTACACCATGCACATCATTTGTTACTGCTAGATAAAAGTCAGTCTGTTTGTTCAACTAAGGAATTACTGGCTTAGCATTGAGCCCTGTTATATTTACCTTTGTCTGTGAATATATCCCCTGAGCGCATCCCATTTCCTCACTTTATTGCATCCCTATATTCAGCCATTGAATCAGACTTTATATCAACTCCACTTATGAGACTTATGTAAAACATAATTTCCTCCCAATGTGTAAAAAAAAGAAAGCAATCATGTACTTACCACAACTTCATTCATGCCGTTTCCTCTCATAAACCAAGCAACGCTGCTTTGCAAAGACATTTTTTGAAACTGTCACTTTGAGGATACAGAACTCCTCTCACAAATTCTGTCTAACAACTCTATAATATTATTGAAGTGGAAAAGTTAATGAAATAATCTAACTGACCCCTGGCCCCTGTGGTTGAATAAATATCAATTACCACTGCATTGCTGGAATTTTCTGCAACCACAAGGGAACATCCTATGGAACAAAGAACAGAATAAATACAGCGCTTTGAAGATTATTCACCCCTGAAGGAGACAAATTTTGCTTATGAAAATATATTGTGCAAACATAGTTTAAAAGCATAGCTGGCAGCTCAAATAGGTCTTAACAGAGTACTACTCAGTGCTTTTTAATTTCAGAGCAAAGAAAGAGATGATTTAGTTTTCTTTCATAGACTCCTCAATTTGTCTGTTTTAGGTAAGGAGGGTTGGTGTGAATAGCCGGAGGGGGCGGTATGAAAATCATTAGTCATGTTTTTTATCTTTAGGTATGTAACTCAATACGAAATACCTCCTGGGTTGATGATGATGCTGTTGTGTGGAAAACAAATGCACATACAAACGCTGTCTGACAAGATAAGTGACACTGTGTGTGTGTGTGAGAGAGAGAGAGAGCTGGCTTGTCAAACACTGCACCCACTCACTCAGGGTGAAGAAATGTGTTGATCGCAGCAACTTGATTTCCCAGAGGGGGATTCTTTATCATAATATCGCATGCTTCACTGACAATCGCTTAGTGTCTCACTGAATTCACTCTACACAAGGCACCGCTTTAAAGTGAACTTGCATGAAAATGTTTTGGTTTGAGGCCTATTATTTTTTATTTATTTTATCTATCTATTTATTTTTTTGTCTGTTTTGTGTTTTTTACGTCACAACGTTGGGAATTGTTCTTATTTGTATGTTTTAGACTCTTCTTGTGAGCTTGAATTCAAGATTCACCATCTTGTGCTTCTTGATCTATCCTGTATTAGAAGACTGTGCTACACTGTGATGCTGTTCAAGCTCTTTTTTCAAACCTTTAGAGATTTGAGACATCTGCTACACTCATCACTTCTCAGTGTGAGATTAAAAATAGGATCGTGTCAAATATTAACATTTTTACTGAAAATCACTCTATGCAGAGGACCTAAACCATATGGTGTTCCCCTGTGAGAGCAAAAACACATTTATTGTAGCAGTTTATGAAACCTTATCAGCCAATCCTCACAAACAGGACGCTGGGGAAAGAAATGAGTGTCAGGGAAATTTTCTGAGGTGGAAATTCTTTGCAGTGCTTTTATTAGGATCAAACATCTTGTGATTTCTCGGGCTTGCTTGAAATAAAAGCAGCAGTGCATTTAAAGATTTGATCACCTGGGTTTCCACAATGATGGTTTGTCCTTGTCAGAGGTCACAAGTAGACAGTGTCTTGATTTTTCATCCAAAGCAGTTGTCTACTCTCAATGGATGTTTGCACAGTTATACTGAATGATGAATATCAATCACTGAGAGGATCAGACAACTCCTAGAATTTACTCTTTCCCATTGGGTTCATTTGTGACTTGTCCAGAGTCTTAATTTCTATCTCAAATAAAACTACAGATAAGAAGTGTCTATAGAAAAAGAAAAAAAATCCAAGGCACCCTTAAAGAACAGTTAAAATTCCTTTTGCTAAAGACACTTCTGTGGGTTTCAGCATCAGCCCTTCATCAGGAGGTCTACAAGATGCAAGGGCCCTTTAAGCTGGAGATGATGTGTAATTATGAGTACATCAACTCGAAGTTCACAGTCGGCATAATAAAAAACTTCGTCCAAACCAAATTCATTCCTATACTCAACTTGTTGACTGGTCAACTTTATTCCAAAAGTTACCAATAGACCCTCTTTATTTTGTGAGACATTCTTTCAATTTCACAGTCTGAGAGAGTAGAAAGAACTCAGTTCTTCGTGGAGCTGATGTTGGGACATTCCACAGGTGAACAGGTTAGTTGGAAACAGGTGAGTGTCATGACTGGGTATAAAAGGAGCATCCCTGAAAAGCTAAGTCGTTCCCAAGCAAGGATGGGCTGAGGTTCACTTCTTTGTGAACAACTGCATGAGCAAATAGTCCAACAGTTCAAGAACGATGTTTGTCAATGAACGTTTGCAAGGAATTGATGGATTTTATCATCTACAGTCCATAATATCATCAAAAGATTCAGAGAATCTGGAGAAATTTCTGCACATAAGCAGCAAGGTTGAAAACCAGTATTGAATGCCTGTGAACTTTGACCCCTCAGGCAGCACAGCATTAAAAACCAACATCATTGTGTTAAGGATATTACCACGTGGGCTAGGAACACTTCAGAAAACCATCGTCAGTTAACTTAATTCATCGCTACATCTATGAGTGGGAGTTCACACTACCATGTAGAGTACAGATGGCCTGGTGGTTTAGGTCACACTCCATATTGTGAAAGCCCTTGAGCAGGCAACCCGGGTTCAAGTCCAGCCTATGGCAACTTTCCTGCATGTCACTCTCACCATGTTTCCTACTCTATCCACTGTCCTCTCCTTTAACATTAAAGGCACAAAAAGCTAGAAATAAAACCTCTACCATACCACTCTACGAGTCCACATTTCAAATTGTTTTTGGAAATCATAGACGTGGTGTCCTCTGGGCCAAAGAGGAAAAGGACAATCAGGATTTTATCAGCACAGGCTCGAAAGCCAGCATCTGTGATGGTATGGGGGTGTGTGAGTGTCCATGGCATGGCTAACTTGACCATCTGTTGAAGTCTCCATTAATGTTTAAAGGTACATACAGGTTTTGAAGCAACATATGCTGCCATTCAAGAGATGTCTTTTTTAGGGACGTCCCTGCTTATTCAAACAGGATTTGCACATCATTGTATTCTGTTTTTATTTACGTTTCACACCATGTCTCAACCTCATTGGAATTGGGGTTGTATCAATAATACCTATATTAAATTCCATGGACAGCTGAGAGTGGAATTCACATTCTGCATCATCATCTGAATTTAATGCAGCTCCTTAATGAAGACACACCAGAATGAAGACGGGGTCCCCGCCACATAAATCATGAATAATAGAGATAACACCTCTGCCACAGGCTGCTGTATGATGGCAGAAGTAATTCCGTGCTCTCTATACCTTTGACCAGAAGTCATTATTCTACAGGTCCCTGCCTAACTGTATCAGAAACAGCCAGGAGACATTCAGGTTGGGGTGTTGGGAAAGTCTTTTGAGATACTGACTTCGCAATTGGAAGAAATGCTCTAAACAAAACTAAGTTAGTGTTTGGAAAGTCCTACAATTATTTTGTTGAAATTGTTTTTTTTTTAAATCAGGACAATTAAATAGAAATTAATGATTGTTCAGATGGTATGTACTGTTCTTAGAAATTCCCTGCTGTGCTGTAGGCCTTTTGTTCTTAATCTCTTTGTGCAGGAGATCTTGGACCTTTGATTAACAAGGTTTCTCCCTGTCATGATGTGGTAAATAAGCACCATATAGATTCATGTTCAGTGGCTACAAAAAGCAAACAAGAAGAGGCTCAAAATCAATAGTTAAACAGACAACACAGTTCAGTTCAACAACCTCTCTCCACAGTCCTTCAGCCTTGGTTGAACTATACTTTTGATGCATTGTAAGCTCTTTTACCCACAAATTTTGGACATTTTCAACATGATTGAGCCTTTATATTTTACAAAATAATCCCATCGAATTCACTGTAGTGGGAAATCAAACATTGGCAGAATAGGGTCTAAATGTTGAAACAACTTTTTAGCTACATTTAGTTTCAGATAATTTCCTGAACATCTGTCAATAAAACACCTTCAGGTTATTGGGGGTCTTTAATCTAACCTTAAAGAAAATGTGAAAGTTAACATGTTTTCCATTTTAGCTGAGTATAATCTGTGATGTGGCTCAGTGCGGGATGTGTGTGGGGTATTTCAGAGAACTTCAATCCATCAAGACATGACATCTGCAGTTTGTTATTTATTTCTGCTGCATGGTGTTGATTACAAACACAATGGGGGAAAGCAACCTGCAAAGCACTGTTCTTCTTACTAATAATCTGTCTGGTTTAATCAGTTGGTGATACAATCTTTCCTGATATTTCTCAGTCCAGTTCTATCCTGAAAGGAAGCCAAGCATATTTTAAATTTTTTTTATCAAGACATGCACTATATTGTATTGTGATCCACTGTCATTTTGCCAGTGCTGCTCTGAATCTGCTTAAGGTACCACACAGGAACAAAAACTGCAGGCTTCAGATTCCCCTGAGGAGCAGGTTCATGTCGGGGAGCAACCCTTTATGAACATAATGCAGCAAACATGGACATACAGTGTACCCAATCCCGTCCCTAAGGGCACTCTACATGTTCAGCTAATACACTCTCTGCATTGAATCACAGGTCTAGGACTTGCAAGGTTTGCAACTGTGTTTTTTTTTTTATTATTATTTATTTATTTAGGCCTGAGATGGTAATGGAATCCAGTCATAAATAAGGTGTTGGATGTAGAAACAAAATAAAAATGCATAGAGGTAACTTTTCAGAAATAACCTAATCAAATATTGTGCCGGGACTAAGAAAAGAAATGGGCATATCAGAGTAACTAGTGGTGAAAAGCTACTTCAGTGTAAGAAAATGATAAGGGGAAGTAAGGTCATATAAAGGGGAGACGTTTTCACCTTTTACTCAGTTTAGGGCTACATGTGTCTTTATAAGAGTTTTGTTGGCCAAAATTTCCATTTAGTTTTATCCCTCCCTCTCACTAACATGAGAATAAAAAACTATAAATAGTGAGGAGTTGCAAAAAAGAGATTCACACCCATAAAATGCCTTTTCTGTACCATTTTCCAACAAGGATAACATTTTTTCCTCATTTTTGAGACTTCATTGTCTCAGGCTAGATAAACCAGAATAAAAATGGACAATAAAATCCTACAGAGTTAAGAAAAATTGAACATGATCATACGTTCAGTGTCAGCAACAACTGATTACCACAGCACAAGTTTTGGGCGACGAGTAGTTTCTCAATTTAATCCAACGTGAAAAATTGTAATGGTGTGTGTTGCAAAGCCAAAGGCGTTCACTTTCTAGACGGTTTGCCATCAAGGGTAAAACTGTCCTGATAAAGTTACAAAATCACCAAAGATGAACTCTATAAGAAAAATGACCCAGTCTGAGTCTCATGCCCCTCAGGTGTGTCTTTGATAGCAGCAGTTCCATTAGGATGAACTGATTCGTGAAGATGTCCTGTTTAATGTGTCACAGTCTCTCCCCCTGTTCCCCATCATGAGTCACAATCTCACTTCTCAAGGTCCTTTCCTGGAATTCCCTCCGTATTCACCATGAATCTGGTGTTGCTAAGTGTGTATGTCATGTATCCATTCATTAATTTTCATCATGCTATTTAAATTGCACTACCATAAACATCTGTTAGTATTTTATATCATCTTGAGTTTGATGTTCCACACTAGTACGAGAGTGTCACCAAGAAAGCAGCACAGCCTGGCTGTTGACCTACTGTTACTCACCATATTTGTGTCACCTCAACAATCATGTAGGGCAGCCTCTCCAAATGAATAACTTTCACAGGAGTTTCCACTGAAACTGTGTCATTAGCTTGTGAGTGACACCAGCAAGATACTGCAGAACCTTCAGTCTGCCATAAAAACAAACAAGCAGTATCTGAACACAGCTCTCTATCAATATTTATGGCAATGTGTCACACTATTTCAGAACCATAGACACTATCTGTAGTACCATACAGTGGAACACCAACAACAAATTGGGATTTTCATGCACAGCCGTCTCTTAGGTTTACAAAGAACGGTCCGAAAAAATGAGCTGCAGTTCTCTAGAACAAAAAAACTTGTTGATGCCAGAGTTCGGAGGACATTGGACAGACTGGTTTGAGGTGATGAAAAGGCAACAGTAACTGAAATGACCACTCGTTACTCCAAGGTACAAGACCATTTCTGAACACACAACATGTCCAGCCTTGAAGCAGATGAGCTACAACAGCGGAAGAACACACCAGGTGACCCTCAGCTAAAAACAGGAAACTGAGCCTACGATCCACATGGGCTCACTGAAACTGGTCTAAAGATGAGAAAACACCTCCCCTCTTGCCCTATGACAGCTAAGGAAAAGGGCTGATCCCGCGTTCCACACGGAAATGAGACACACAAGATCTGCACTGGAGAACTTGTGTTTGGCCAAAATAATTAATGAATTTATAAGAAAAAGCATTTTTTCTTCTTCTTCTTTCTTTGGTCTTTTGAGTAACAGAATACAACGTTTCCCATGACAAAACAAAGTCCTTGTGAACACAATCAATGATGAATCTGCTGAAGTCCTTCCAAAGTTTTTGGTATGTGGACAATGCCAAAAAAGATGCAACACAAGTCTCTGGGTGGTCCTCACTGAAAGAGCAGACAGTATTTATGTCTATTTGGAATTTCTCCATAAAATGATGAGCAGGATGGTATTTATGAATATTCCTGAAGGATACTTCCTTCACCTTGTTTGTGATGACGTGTTTATGTGGAATCATCCAAACTTTGTTCCAGGACACAGAAATTTTCTTCATGAAAAGGACCACTTAAGGGTGCGAAGCTGGTAAAGTGACACATTCATCCACACAAAGCCATGCAGACCTCACAAACGCGTCACGTATAAACCAGGCTTCAGCAGTAGAAGATGAATGGATGAATGAACAATGAACGTGTTTGCATTATTTGAAGTTCAGTGTAAAACAGGCTAATGGATTACACAGACAGTCAAAATTTTGGACACAAAAGACAACAAATGACAGTCTATGCACAAATATAAGAACCAGTTATTCACGTTTCTGTATTTAGGATTATATTCAGGTTTTTCCCTTGACACCAGGATGAGGTCATCATTTCTTTCACCGCATTCAGTGCTCTGCCTGCCTAAACAACAGAAGGAAATTTACCCTACAAGATTAATATGACCTTGCATGCCCTCATCCCCCTCCACCTTTTACTGCAGCTACACTTGATTCATCTCCATGACAGGAGACACACCTTTACCTTTCTGCTCTGATTACCAATTGAACAATTTAGCAACCGGTTGTTTACAACTGCGAATACTGAGTGGCGCCAACTTGTTTTTGGACAACAGTGACTTCAGTTTCAGAAACTTTGTTTCCTGTATGGAAAAAAAACTTTTCTGCCATAACATGAAAGAGATCATTTGTGAGATAAAAAGCGATAGGATTTTTGGTTTCCTCAGCCATTTTCAGATAGAAATCAGCGTGACAAATGTCTGGGTCCCCCATCACTTCCTGTGTAGGTTTGTTTCATGCTTTAATATCCTGTTCAGTATTTGTCCAAGATGAAATCACAAAGCAGGCCCTTCAAAGATTCTTATATGACATTCATGGTACAGAATGTAGCAGATTTTGATTAGAATCATATCAAAGACAGCAAAACTGAAAACAATCCATTCCACGCAACAGATTGGTAGTTTTAGTTAAGTATATGCATGGTTGTGTCATTAAACCACTCGCTGTACATGGATTAAATATGTCCCAGGTCTTCCTCCAACCTATGACCTGCTGTATTTTAATGGTTATAGGAAGTAAATCCTCCATTGACCTGCAGCTAAACATCCATCTTGAATTAAATTTCCCAGGCCCTTAATCTGTAATCTGCCTCTAATGACATTCAGCAAACAGAAAAAGCCTGGTAATGTTGTGAAAAACCAATTAAACACTTCTAATTGAATAATGATTTTATAGTGATAAAACAGTCAAATAAGAAAACAGTCATGTGCATGTATTAAAGTAATTTGTATAATTAAAATATTTGATTTTTGCTAATGGGCTCCTCTGTGTTTATATTAAGGGGATTAGTCTCTATGATATTATGGTCCTGTCTGCCAATCAGCCATAAGCCATGCATGCAGCAGGTTCACACACGAGGCACTAACTGATTATTTTTAAAAGCTTCTGGGGCACATGTGACACATAAAAGCTTCCATATCTGTTTGTCTCTTTTGAGTCATGGGAGACAGTGACTTATAAACACGCCAGAAAAATGTCACAAGTTATTAATATCTGTGATAAAAGGAAGAGAAGCAGTGGCAAAGCACCTACATATTTATTTTATATCTTACAAAGATGACAGAACAGTCCATCATGTTGTATACAATATGTCACAATGACGTGTAAAACATGAGTGAAGGATGAATGGATGGTTAGATGGATGAATGAATGGATGGAGAGGCTGTCAGCAGGCAATGCATGAGGAAAAGGCCCACTGAAATTCAAACCAATCACCATTGTATTTTTTTTATTTGTGTCTAGGAGTCCATTTTTACATCATTCAAACATAATTTACAATAAATAAATATTAAAGATTGGTTGAAATAATAATAATTAATCTTCCTTCCATAATGATAATAGTGTGAGGATGGTAAAAGCATTGAAAAAAGCTTAAGGACACAATGACACTACAAGGTATATTGTCATAAAATTTGATGTAAATAAAGATTCTCTCCACACTGTGTGCCCAGTGAGAATAATGATTCCACTCTGAAGCCTTTCCATCACCTCACTGTTGTGGTGTCAAAGTTCAGTGACACCAATCTCATTTCCAGCAACAGAAGACATCTGTTTTTAGGGGGCCATTGACACAACGTTTCGCCTGAAAACACAACAAACAGTGAAAAAAATCTGAGACTAAAACTGCTTGTAGTCTATATGCTAGGCCTGTAGCTGGCAGACAGAATGGTCTTTTGGTAGCTCTTTGTTGAGGTACAGGTGGGCTGATCATTTGGCGTATACATGAATGTGTCTTTGTGCATCTGTTGCTCCACTTTTACAATCAGCAGTTTGTTATAAGGCAGGCAGCAGATTCAGCAGCAAAAGCACATCATGGTAGTCCACTATGTTACTGCTGTTGTTCAGTTTGCGCATGGCAGTTTAAGTTGCCACAAGGAAAGTGTTGTGCCAAAGCAGAGCATGTCATCAGCATTTCCAACGAAAAGGCTAAAACTCTATTTCTGTCTAAACAAGAGGCAAAAACACAACAACACCTTTGCGTTTCATCCTAAAACCGTTGTTGTGTAAACCACCCCAATTTGCATCACGTTTCCTGGTGATTGACAGCTGCCGTTCTTGTGTAGTTTTCAGGGGAATAGTAAAATATGTTGAAAAGGAGAGCAAAGAAGAGATCAGACTTTCAAAAAAAAAAAAAAAATCAAAAATACTCATATTCTCTACTGCTCAGACTCTGGCTGCACAATGGCAGCTCCTCTGACAGGGGTATTTTGGCTTTAATACTGTACAATGGTAAAAAAGCAGAACATTGTTGTCTGTTTCATACGGTCAAGGTGTCAGATGTTGCAAGATGGATGAAGACAGATTTCGATAGTGAGGTCACGCCACACCACGCCATGTAAGGTCCTAAACAGTGAATCTTAAGATGTAAATGTATCACCAATGATGGATTCCTGGTTTTGAATGACCTTGAATCCTCCAAGAAGAAAGATATTATATTAGACCTCTAGTGATAGTAAGGTTTATAATATATTAGACTTCTCTTATTTTATTTTGGCATGACACATGTAAGCAGTAAAATCCCATCTATGGAGCTCTTCAGTTGGCTTAGGCATCATAACAGTTCCTCTTAAAAAGCTGAAAGTAGTCATGGTGTTTTCCCCCATTGGTTTATGAAACCCTATTTAAAAGCCTGGAAAATCAATATGTCTACCACTATATTGTTTTTTTTTTTCAAACTCAGTCTCAGAACAGGCTATCATCAGACAACAGCTGAACAGTGGAAAAAATATTTGTGTTTGAGGTGAAGTCTGCTGCAGTGAATGATCTATTTCTAGCCAAGACAACTTACACTGTACGCTGCATGATTTACTACCCAAAAGTGACTTACTGAGTGCTCAGATCAAAAGCAAAGCAAAATCAATACCTCTGTATATGCCTACAAAATTAGCAGTTTAATTTCTCAGTTCATTAAAAAAGCCTGGAGGAGTACCTGCTTATCTGTTTTTGGAAGTCTAAACGCCACCTTAAATAGTAAATTACACAGAAGCTAAAAGAAGAAAACCACTTTCTCTGATGAATTTGCAACTAGCAGGATATTATTTGAGAAATTAGCATCATTATGAAACAGTGTCTTTAGAAGTCCAAAGGTAAAATTGCACAAATCTATCTTCACAAGAAAAGAAAACATCTATTAAAAAGGTAGTTAGCTAAATCGAGGTCAGATTGGATATTTCTGAAGCATTCCAGGAAGTCTGGATATCTCAGTGCTAATTGGCTTTCACTACAGGCCATCGAGCAAATTTTCTTTGAGAACTAAACAGATCAGATTCTGAGCTGCAATCAGATATTTGTTAAAAAAAAAAAGAAGAAGAAAAAAAGAAAAGAAGAAGAAGTAGTAAATAGTTGTCAGGCTATCGCAGATGTATACCAGGCGTTTGTTCCTTTAGATTGTGCTCTGCCTGCCATGGCTTCATGCCAACTACTTTTCCTGAATCTGACAAAGCTTATTTGTAATCCTTCAACTTGATTTGAGTGTAAGGTACAATTTTGACCAAACTTTCAGGTCCATGACTAGAGCTTACATTACTTGCATGGTTGTTCAGTACTTGTTCTTTTGTTAGCTTTACTACCTTATCTACAACTACTTGATGCTACCCTGTAGTTTAGATGACAGAAGTTACTCAATGTTCCAGTCACAGCTCCAATGTCACAGTTTTGCAGTCTCCTGAAAAACCGTGACGCGGTTTTGACATCCATGAAATCCCTCTTTCCTCACCACAGACAACTGAATGTCATGTCATACATAAAACCTGTCCATCGCCTCGTCTCTCCCCCCTCCCTGGCTGATTTCAAACACAGCCCTGGTCCATTTACACTCAGCCATCGTTCCTCTAATCTATCTCAGCACCTGTTTCAGACGGCACCTCCTCTCAAGTGAAGACTTTCAAGGGGTCGACAATTGAATGTCACTTTATGAGTTACTTAGAGAGTATAACAGCAGCCTGATAGCTGAGGGATACACTGGGGATGTGCTACGGCAGGTGTTTTTCTCACGACTTCCTCATAAAGAAAAGTGAAATCTTCACTTCGATCTGAGAGGGAGCAGCAATAAAAAAAGACGCTCAATTTTCTTCATAGCTTTACGAGAGACTGTTTGAATTAATTTATGATCTTTTTGTGACACATAAAAAGAAACTTGTATAAAGAAATTGGGAGCAAATTAAATGTATTTTTTATCATCCAGGTTTCCCAGTTTCTTTTTGTCCACAATTTAATGACAGACACCTGTCCCTGATGGGGAAATATTGTGTCCCTGTGCTAATCTGCTTCTTTCTGAACCCCTAATTTATATCATTATGCTTTCACACAACCACCCTCTCTCACTCATCAAAAGCACAGCCCACCTCCACTATTATCCAGTGTAAATCCCTGGCATGGAGACATACTAACAGATGCCTCTGAGGTGCTGACATTAATCTGGATATGGCTGTTTGTCTCTCTGAAAGGCCCTTTCCTCTGTGACTCGGTCATGGACTAGCAAATACAAACAACTGCAGTAATCTGTGCTCTAATTCTTCACTGCCTCCCACACTTTGCACACATTGTTTTTTTATTAACATTTGTTTGTGTGCCTTTGCAATCAAAATAATTAATTTTATGAAATTACTCAAAGGTACGAACCATAAACCAGGATTGTTGTTTGCACATTTAGCTTCTTTGATGCATTTTTTATGTTCCCTGTAGGGTAGAGTGAATCAATACAGCGGGGTGACTCAACAAATATTACAGAAAAATTGAAAATTAGCTTTATTAAACATGTTTTAAATGATAAAACAGAATATGTCAAAAAGGAAAAGATCAAGTGTATTTATGAAGAATGGAGAAAAGAACTGGCCAAGTGCCTAAAAAGTCATTCCAGGAAAATAAATAAATAAATAAATAAATAAATAAATAAATAAATAAATAAATAAGCATTATTTGTTTATATAAAATGTTGTCATGCTGTAGGCTTCATAGGCTGTGCTTGGAGAACTGTAGTGAAACTTCTTTACAAACAAAATAATTACATGACAAAGTTAACAATACAAAGTTTTAAAAGAAAAGCATGTCTGGCAATGAGGAACACCTCTAGTGATGGTTAAGTTTAAAATGTCTGATAAACTGTATTAAGGGATGATATTTTCTTGTACTGAGAAACTTTGTGCAGTTTGATGACTTTTTTTTTATGTGTTTCTTTTATCTGAATCCAAAGGCAATTAATTCAGTTGTCTGTGTTTTTCTTTCATTGAGGCAAATGTCACACTGAATATCAGGCAAGATAACGACCTCTTTTCTTATCAGGGTTAGCTTTGGTCTAAGTGGTGCTGATACTCTGCCATTTCTTTCTTTGAGGTGATTTATTATTAATGCCAAGGAGAGTGTGGCAACACAGGCATCCAATTCAAAAATAATCCCATCCTAATTAAAAAAAAAAAAAAAAACAGTCACAGCGATGAGCTATCACATTTTATCCACTCTAGAATAGAACAGAATAGAATAGAATAGAATAGAATAGAATAGAATAGAATAGAATAGAATAGAATAGAATGTACTTTTCCCCAAAGGGAAATTCAAGTGTCTTGCAAATGAAATCATAAAAATCACATAAAACAAGACATTTAGATGTCTGTCAGTTCATCTCCCATTTGCTCACGAGTTATGAAGCCTAATGGCTGCAGGGATGAATGATTTTTTGTGTCTCTCAGTCCTGCAGGGCAGAGAAATGAGCCGTCCGCTGCTGCTGTTTCTCTGGTCCACAAAAATGTTGCAAAGGGGACGATCTGTGTAGTTTAGTTCATGTCTTAACTCTAAACAAATCCCAAAGTTTAATAACAGTTTTTTCCATGACGCACTTTAGGTTTGGAGTTGGCTTGTCACGATGTGTGGTCAGAGTTTTTTCTCTCTTTAGAGACAGTCTTTAGAGTCAGTTTCAAAGCATTTGAAATCCACAAATGTTCTGTCCTTCAATGCTTGGGTATGTAGAATATTTTGTCTCAACTTTGATTCATCAAACCCTGATCGTTTTTCAGCATCATAGCTGCTCAGAACGACTTCACCCAATGAGTTCAGTTTAAGCTGAATGCTCACACTGCTGAAAGGTCAAAATGTATCAGTGATGTGATTTAGAGGGAAAAAAAGGTCAAATACATAACTGCAAGTTTGGCAAGTTTGGCTGCTGTTACTTACATGTGCATCTAAGGTTGCTTCATGAAAGTATTTAATGTAATCAAAATTTGAGCAAACACTTAACTCTTAGTTTATGATTTGGAAGATAATTTTGGTCAACAGTGTTTGTCACTTTTCCAGTTTATTTGTCACAAACTCCAGGTACACAAATGTAATTCATTGTAAAATAATGCAAAATTATAAGAAATTGAAGGATTGCTGTGATCACCACTGAAATTATGTCCTGAAAAAGTCTTTTATAAATGATGCAAAGCAAAAGGAAAAAAAAAAACACTATTGTATATAAAGTGTTTTTGTTACCTCTATCGAGCACATAGTTTATGTGACGTGTTTAGATAGTGTACCAAAGGCTAAGCCTCCTCAAAAAATTGGCTTACCAACAACCTTGTAAGAGTCCCAAACAAACCATACCATTAATGTAATTTGTCTCAGTAATCAGGTTGCACAGGAAGTGCATGTAAATAAAATTTACATAAGAGTTCTCTGATTTACATATATCGATCCACTTTAACTCCTCTTGTTGTTGCCTTTGTGAAGAAGTCGATATTCTCCCCTGATGTTGCTTGTAAAGGGAGAGCTTCGTATACAGATTCCTTTTAAACAACAGACATGCTGCTTGATTTGCAGAGGCTATTTCCACCAGTCACTCAGCTTGGCAGGCAGCCCCTTTGTCCAGCAGGACACCGTTGCAGACACACCTGCAGTATGTACCCTGTTGGGCAGGAGGCAGGCCATATCCTCTGCTTTTCAGACCAAAAAGCTGCTCTGAAGTTCTAATGATTACCTCCATCACCCCTATAGTGAAGGAAATAAATTCCACTAGAGCCTTCTTTGATGTTTTGCACACGGCTGTTTTAACAGCATCTATGTCATCATCTGTTTGGAGATGTACTGTATGTTGGGCGTGTTCAATTTGCATGCTACTGTTGCATGAACAAGCTTTGCCCTTGAATTCTGAGGATCGTATTTTGTATGCAAAGATGCACCTTGCATTAGCAATCCAATTAAGAGCCTATACTCACATATGCTAAAACTTAAATTGGTGCACGCAGCACTCACAAGTGACTTCCTAATCAGGGTTTGTGCCTTGAAGATACGATACGTCAATCGGGTTATTTTTGTGAATTCAGTTTGGAAGAGGAGAGTCATGCGATACAGCTGAGGCACACACAGGAGAGAAGTCTAGGCTAGTTTGACTGCATTTAATTCAAACATTACCAGGAGGTTTTAAAGCTCCGGGGGACTTTTCAAAACCAAACGTACAGCTGAATGAAATCCCTCATATTTATTTTTTATTTTCAACAAAAATAAATAAATAAATCCTGAAAACGTGCCTCAAGCTTTCTGGAAGTACATGCAATAACACTCTCATTTCCACGATTTAAGCCTCCTGTGAGGCTCTCAGAGTCAGAATAATAATCAAAGTAATCAGGTTTTACTGCCAAGTGCATTTGAACATACAAGGAATTTGACTTGGTGTATTGGTGCCAAACAATTAACAAGGAAAAAAATATTTTGACACTAGTAACAACTTAAATAATATGGAATTAGAAGCTATACAATATATATATATATATATATATATATATATATATATATATATATATATATATATATATATATATATATATATATATATATATATATATATATATATATAAGAAATGGTTTGTGTTGACTTTGGTGCACCATGTGGTCAATGTTTAAGTTGTATCTTGCTCTGTGTCATGTTACCTGAAAACAAAATTATATCCTGCTTTCTTTTAACTGTCAGTTATATTGTTTATTGTTATCAATGTTTGAGTGTAGATAATTAAAATAAACATGGTTTTGACACCAACTGTTCCCCCATGGCAGCAGTTTCAGGCATCACAATTATATCTAAAGAAATATGTAATCAGATCAGTTCCTTATGATTAAGTATGCTTTTGTGGCTCATAGGAAAAAATAAGCTGTGAAATATCTCCCTTTCTGTTTTACCACCAGATAAAAACTCTTAACAGGAGCTCCAAATCACATACTGTATTTGTTTTTCATTCAAAATTAGTTTGAGGTATAGAATCTCAAAGTTTTGAGTCCAAAAAGAAGTATGGAAACAAAACACAAAGATCCACAAGTGCACAAGAAGCACAGCTAGTGGTAAGTCATCTCACTTTCTGTCTGCTCTGAGGCATCAGGCTCATGACGTTTACTCCTCAAGGACTCAAGATTGCAAGGTCACACATTTCCATGCATGCTAGGAGAGTTTCGTAGTCTTTAGTCAGCTTTTTCCCTGCCCGTAAAGACCAAGGTGAGAAAAGACAAACTCAAAGGTGAGAATAAACCTTGTGAGATAGACTTGTTGGAAATAAGCACCCAGGTGCATCTTCAGCTGCCTCCCCGGTTCAGGTGCTTGTTGACAGCATAATTGGCACCGCCACACAGGTTAGTGTTCTCATCTTTTGAGGAAATGTTCTTTTGTGTTCAGGTGTTTACCATGAAATGTGAAGCTTTTGCAGGTGTCAAGCTACAGAAACAGATCAGTTCTACCCACACCTCAAAGAGGCTTTGATGTGACAAAGAGTGAGTTTGATGAGGAATAAATACAGGTAAAAGAGGCGTTTAGATACTCGTCAAACTGTTTCCATCCAGCCTGTTTACCTGATTTTGTGGTGTGATCAGCTCATTGCAGTGCATCTCATTCTCTTGTTGTCGCCGCAGAGCAGATAAGGATCAGAAGAGATAAGCATAAGTGTTCTCCTTAATGATTCACTGGTTGTGCATTCAAAGTGTCTTAAAGCATCCAGAGGAAGAACGATAGAGATATCTCAACCAAAGACGACGTGCACTGAAACTCTGGAGGGAAATCGTTTCTCTCTACAAATCAGCTTCTGTTTGGTATGTTGCTACTACTGCTGATAAATCTATGCAGTTTATCCTTTCTGTTTGTGCAAAAGTATACGACTTCTCTGTCTCAGTAAGGTTGGAGTTGATACCAGAAACTACTTTTAAACTTTGGATATAAAATATTTTAATTCACTTTAAGACCTGACATTTTGCTGTCATACACATTATGCTCTATTTCTCGTATGTTAGATTCAAGCTCTGATTAAATAATGAATTGATTGTCAATTTGTGGAAATTGTTACATTTTTCGTTCAGTTATGACATCCCTCCATCTTTGACCGATTCTGGTTTAGGTGTATTTTCAGTTTTTGATCACTGAGTAGAAGTTAGTGAAAAAACAATCACCAACATAAAAAGAAACATAATTTGCAGCAGCTCTGGAGACTTGAAGAGCTTGGTGGAGAATGAAACAAAGTATCCCTTTTTTTGTGATTTTTTAACTGGAGCCCATATTTAATGTATTTTGTCAATTTTAAATGGTCTCTTTTGTTTTGTTATAATCTTCTATAAGGAGCTCAATTACTTATTAAGTAATAATAAGTAATTAAGTTACTTATTAAGTAGTAACGTATTACTTATTACTACTTAATTAATTAATTACAAAAAATAAATATAATATTGAGAACTTTCTGTGATCTATAGAAGGAAGTCAAATCATTAGTAACAACTTCGGCAGTTTCTTTATATTACAGAAAACTTGTGTATTCTTGATGCAGAAACCACTGCTTCAGAGTATGTGTCATGCAAGTCATGCTGTTATACAGAGCATTTCTTTACATTTTCCAAACTAAGGAGTCGAGACAGATTTAAAATAAGCAGAATGGTGGTGCTGTAAATGCAAGGCTACAGCTTCTTCAGCTTAAAGTCATTCATTAACTGCATTAGTCCAGGACCAAGCTTCTCTCTCTTTCAGCTTCTTGTAATAAACACAAATTGTGTGATGGAACCTTTGGTCATGTTTTCTAGTTATCTCATAAACTTGTCTGCATTAGTTGTATAGCAACATTTATAGTGAACAACTTGTTCCTGACAGTATTTCGGTCATATTAAGTTATTTTTCACCATGCCCTGTAATTTACAACAAGCTCTGAGGATTAGTCTGGTCATAGCATAAAGAGTTACCTTGAGAGTGAAAATTATCTTCCTCTCCCTGCTTTAAAAGCACTTAAACAGTAGTTTCCTGTCTATAACTGGATGAATTTTGGTACATACTGGTACTTACTGACCCATCTTAAGCCTCTTAAGATCAGGGGACCTTTCACTGAGTCCTACAAAGGAAAGACTGACTGCTCTGGACTGTCTTGCTCTGCGCTGAAAGAAACCGTTTATACCATTTTCAAGCACATTGTGTTTTTATTCGGGTATATCCTGCCTCTTTTGTCTTTGCTTTGACCTTCTCATAACCTTTTTCAGTCTATGCTCACCCATCTCTGATCTTTAGGTCCGACATGGACTGTTATCATCTTTACAGCTGACAAAGTGATTGCTTTTTAAATGTGATGATAAAATGTATGTTTCTACAAACAAAACTGAAAAAATAGGATGGGATTCAGGAACCAGATCAGCACAGACATACTGCTTTGTCTGCAGGGGGCAGCAAACCTGACAAAGTTCCCTAGAAGCTTCAAGAAACTTTGCAGAACCTTTGTGGATGTAATGACACTGAAACTGTTTGTGGCTTGTTTATTTTTGAACTCTTTCCAGTCTTGTGTCTTCCTGTAAGCTCCTGTAAGCTAACACTGCTAAGCCTTGGATTCTGTTTCAGACATGCAGACATGAAAAAAAAAATGGGCCTGAGTGGATTTATGAATGACAAACTGACTGGTGTCAAGCAATTACGAATCCACTGTAACAGCAACCCCCGGAGAGAATGCATCTTTTATTAGTCTCCCTGGTTTATGATCCATTTAATTATCTCCCCTTTGAAATGAGATCGGCAGGGGGTTGAGGGGTTCAATCCTCTCTGACCGCATATAATCACTCTGCGTGTTTTCATTTAGGGATAATCACAACTCATGTTGAGCAATCAACTTTTTGATGAATGATCAATCAGCTGGAGACTGCACTCCAACAACAATTCCTATGACAGCAGAAGCTCACTGATCTGACCGCGCCCCTGACTCTGGAACATCACTGTCGTTTTGATATCCTGTGGATGTGCCTTGCTTCACCTGCTAGATTAAAGTAATGATAGCTGAGGCACCATATCCAGTTCAACTCAGGGTTGTACTGGAACAAAAATGTGGCAACTGTATTTTAGAATACAACTGATCCCAAGGACAATCTATTTTTTTTATTCAGCCATAAATCTCTATATAAATTTAATTTAGAATAAACATTTAAAAGAAATTTACTTTCGAACAGCTGTCTTAATCTTCTTTCCCAATTCTTGACCTAATGCTCTAACACCTGGTGATACTTGTGTTTGCCTACATAATAGTTACACAAGAGATAAGAGAGTTGAGCTGCTAAGAGTTATTAGTTTGTTTTTCAAACAAAAAATAAGGAAAAAGAAAAGAAAGTCATAAGAATATTCCATTTAACTTAGACCCCGGCTGTAAGACCAATACTTTAAATTAACAGTTTTTTTGCATTATTTTTCTCCCTATATATATATATATATATATATATATATATATATATATATATATATATATATATAAACACAGCCTATGGCAACTTTCCCACATCACTCTCCACTCTCACCCTGTTTACTACTTTATACACTGTCCTCTCATCTCAGACTGAAGGCATATAAAGCACCCCTATAAAAATAACTTGAAAATATTAGTGTATTTTCTCACTTTAATAGTGAATTGTACTTTGATTGTGTATTTTCAATCTCTATTTCAGTCTAATGTCAAGCACATAATCTGAAACTCTTCATGCTGACACTTTTGTTATGGTCTGAGCAAAAGGAAAGTTTTCCAGTTTCTTGTCTTGAAAGATAAATCAACACAATTTTTTTTTTTTTTTTTTTTTTATGCTGTTGTATTTATGCTGTAGCTCACTCATTCTCTAATCTCTCACAGCCAGATATCTCTCTCTGATTTCTTGCTATACTTTTATCTGTCAAAAAACTTTGTATATGATTTGTTTTTAAAGGTGCTGTATAAATAAAGTTATTATCATCATTATTGTTATTATTATTATTATTATTGTTTTTATTATAAAAGTCCACCTAATACCACATTAGTGCAGACACATTAGTCACCAGTGTGTCTCCAGAGACTGCTTCCTCTACATCTAAATCATCACACACGCAGTGCTGCTGCTGTCATAAATAATGCTATCAAGATGATAGAGGTAGACACTTAGTCTCCAGAGGCGACTTTTTGAGGGAGTGTATTGCTGTTTCCAGTGGCACCTCGTTTCAGTGCTGGTTATCATTCTGATAATACACACATTCACATAGCAGATGTACTGCAGAGGTTTTTATTTTGTCAAAGCACCTGCAGCACAGAGACAGTGTAATGTTGTGGGAGTGGACATAGAGAGAGGGATAGGAGTAATAGATGTAACAGCCTGGGGGCTGGTCATGTAAGTAGCAAGAGATTGTTGAAGACATCCAAGTTACACAACAATTTTGTATGTGAAGTTTTATTACAGGGCTTTCAGAGACACTGGCAGAGGGCTGAGTGAAGTATTCAGAAGACAAGTTTTACTTTTAGCAAGAAATAGACCTGAAGCTAAAAAAGTGTGATTGTTTGGTTTCACTTAGATCATCTTCATAAAACTCACTTGATAAAAAAAATAACTGCATTTGCCTGGGTGGCATGTTGATTTAGGTTTTTACATTTCTTTATATAATCACACAGAATCAGAGGAAAAAAATGTGAAAGTTTAAGCCCAGGGATGATATGGATAAAAGGCAGATCTACACTCTTGGGCAGGTCAGACTACACAGAAACTAAAAAGGCAGTTGTGCCAGTCTTTAGAGATGGCAGGGCTAGCTCTGGTTCAACCTCTCCCCTTGAGCATCGATAATCTAGATTCTGAATGTATCTACAAAAGAACAGACTCCATGATTGGGCCACAAACTCTCTGTCTGCTGAGATAACAGAGCACACAGAGCAGTACACTTGAAGAGACAATAAGCTGATTAGCTCTGCTTTGTGGCTGCATACATTCCACTTGAGATACAACGAGAACTCAAGATGTGAGTGAATAAGCAGGTTCAATAATTTACTCGCTTACACTACGGTGCCACTCTCTGGAATTATTCATGGGATTTTTGTTGGGAGAAAAAGGCCTGGAGTCAGAACAGAGTTATCTACATTCATCCCAATACTGCTTCTTAATCATAACACTGTCACTCAAAATTTTATGCAAACACACCCGATTTGTAAAGAAACTGAAAATTATTGTACACTATTGAATATTCTGTTGAAGTTGCACATTGTTCAATCTCAGAACTAGTTGGTAAGTTTCTGCTAAAGCCGAATTATATTCTTAGATCTAGAAAAAGAAAAACTCGAGCAAGAACTTTTATTTCAATCAAACTGCCTCTTTTTCCAGTCATGAAATTAAGTTGGAGGTAAAATCTGGGACCAGAATGGAACCTGCTTTAGTGGAGAAAAAGAAGCTGTTAGATATGTTTCAAGAGGCTACATATTTGCTGAGTCTTTTTAGTTTTTAAGTTTTGCACAAGATGGCAATGTTGGTCAGCCAATGGGTCCAGGCCAAGCTATCTTTTATAAATATGTATATCCATCTAAAGTGGAAGCTCAACCGAGCGGCTGACCATGTCTTCTGAGGACTTGTAGATGAACAGTCAATTGTCTAATGCCCCTCAACTAAAATATGAATTTTTAATACAGCAAAATGGCGGCTAAAAACAAATCAACCATGCAGTTACAATGCCAGTTAAAGGGTTAATTGTTTGGTTGCTAGGTTTTAAACACACACACAAAGTGACAGTGTAAAAGTAGACTTGTACGCAATTTTTGTTTTTCCTTTTTCCTTTTTTTTTAATGTACATTTTAGCCAAGTAGTACCTCAGGTAATGAAAAGGGTAGCCAATGTGGAAAAACCTGCAGTCCCTCAACTGTCTGTCACTCAGATCCAATAACCCAGTGCTGCCCACTTTAAGACAGCCTGGCATACACACGCAAACAAAGGTGGTGTAGGTCCCATAGCTCATTCTATAATTCATGACAACTGCACTGGGGGTGAGTGCTCAATCATTTAAATTCCATTAAGCTTTAAAGCTCTACAGCCTGTTCGGTGTGATAAATAAACAGCTACAGTCAGCAACAATCACTATTAGAACCTCACACTTTGGAATACACAAAAGGGAAACCAGTTCATTAGCCAGCTAATGAATTAGCTGCAGCTGTTGACTTTTAAGTACTAATAACTTGACAACAGGGCACCCCTAACTCCAGTCCAACGCAACCTTCTGCTCAATATACGGTCCCTTTTGATTCCAGTGTCTGGCTTCATGTACACAGTTCAGAGACCAGTGAGGGATTTCACAGCAGCTACATCAGTAACCTGAGCACAAGTGTTCTAAACCATCCAGCGTTATTACTGCAGATTGCAACTTTCAAACCCACGCTCCATGGAACAACTTTGGACAGTAATCTTCAACTCAGTCCGTCCCAGTGTACATCCATAGTCATAATGTAATTGATTTCTGTTTCTGTACACTTCTGCAAATCCTTTAAAAAACAATTTCCCTGAATATGGCTTTGACAAATCTGTAATTAATTAACATTATCTGATCTCTCCATTTGTTTCTGCAGCTCCTCAGCTCATGTGGTGACCGCTCTCTGCTGCTTGAGAGTTCCTGTAAGGTTGTAAGTGAGAAATGGCTTCCATTATTTTCAGCATGCTACAAAAATAAGCTCTATTGAAAACCCTGCTCAGTGTGATATTAAATAATACTCCAAATAAATTCCAGGGGGTGATTATAGGTGATGGAGCTGCTGAGATTAAGCCTGATGCTCACACGCAATGTTGCTTCATTTCCCTAATATTACAGAGCTGACTAACTGTGAAAAATATGCATTAATTATGTAGTAATTTATTTTTGCCCCCTGTTGTCATATTTGAACGTTACATTTAAAGACCAAACAGACATTATTGACAGTCATATCACCTTATGGTTAATGCTGCAGAGCTTTCATGTACAAACCGGATTCGGTTGAAGTTGGTAAATTGTGTAAAATGTAAATAAAAACAAAATACAATGATTTGAAAACCCTTTTCAACCTATATTCAATTGAATACACTACAAAGACAACATATTTAATGCTCAAACTCATAAATTTTATTTTATTTTTCAAATAATAGTTAACTTAGAATTTCATGGCTGCAACACTGTATGTACTTTTCAGCATTTATGTTGCCTTCACAGAAATGTGAGTCAGCCATGCCATGGGAACTAATGCACCCCCATACCATCACAGATGCCGGCTTTTGAACTTTGCGTTGATAACAGTCCAGATGGTCCGCTTCCTCTTTGGTCCGGAGGACACCACGTCCAGTGTTTCCAAAAACAATTTGAAAAGTGGACTCATCAGACCACAAAACACTTTTCCATTGTGCATCAGTCCATTTTACATGAGCTCAGGCCCAGAGAACCCGGCGGCGTTTCTGGATGTTGTTCATAAACGGCTTTTGCTTTGCATGGTAGAGTTTTAACCCGCACTTACTGATGTAGTGACGAACTGTATTTACTGACAGTGGTTTTCTGAAGTTTTCCTGAGCCCATTTGATGATATACTTTACACACTCATGTCGGTTTTTAAGGCAGTGCCGTCTGAGGGATCGAAGGTCACGGTCATTCAGTCTTGGTTTCCGGCCGTGGCGCTTACGTGCAGTGATTTCACCAGATTCTCTGAACCTTTTGATGCTATTATGGACCGTAGATGTTGAAATCCCTAAATTCCTTGCAATTTTGCTCTGAGAAATGTTGTTCTTAAACTGTTCAACTATTTTCTCACGCAGTTGTGGACAAAGTGGTGAACCTCGCCCCATCCTTGCTTGTGAATGACTGAGCATGTTTGGGGAGGCTCCTTTTATACCCAATCATGGTACCCACTTGTTCCCAATTAGCCTGATCACATGTGGGATGTTCCAAATAGGTGTTTGATGAGCTTTTCTCAGCTTTCTCAGTATTTTTTGCCACCTTTCCCAACTTCTACTGGACGTGTTGCAGCCATGAAATTCTAAGTTAATTATTATTTGGCAAAAAACAATTAAGTTTATCAGTTTGAACATTAAATATGTTGTCTTTGTAGTGTATTCAATTGAATATAGGTTGAAAAGGATTTTCAAATCGTTGTATTTTGTTTTTATTTACATTTTACACAATTTCCCAACTTCAGCCGACTCCGGTTTGTATAACTGAATCAATGGTTGGATGTACAGAAGCGTATTTACTCTAATTACTGACTTTCAGGTAACTGATATTCAGTTACCCGTTTGAAATGTTGTCCTCTTTGGACGTAAACGTTAAAACATTCTTGTTTGTGGGTGAAAGTGGGTCTCAAAGAGAGGATGTCAGTTTTTCCATCACTGCATAATCAAGCATCTGCATTTCAGAGTTTTTGACCTTTTTCGAGTACACAAATCTGATTATTGAACCAAGGACCTGACATGAAAATCTCTCTCTAACAGCAGCATAACAATAACGCTATCTTTCCTGCCACATTGTCAACTAACACTGAGTGGTTATTAAATGTGTGCTATCTCCATTCTTTGTACTTGCCACTTGGGTTTTCTGACGCCATGATATGAGTGAAGAGTCTCTCATGCATGTTTAGCACCACTGGACTCATTCTTAGTGTGGGTGAAGAGCCTTTTGACAGCTTTTCAATTAATGAAAAATAATGTTCAAAGGAAAAGAAAAAAAAAAAGCAATCATGAAGTCCTCTTGTGTGACTTCATCTGACAAAGAAGGACAGTTTCATTCAGAATCACTCACCAATAAATACTGCTTACAGTCATTATTCATGACTCAGACTGTGTTTGAACAGTTTTGGGTGAAAATTTAATAAAGAAGCTGAATCCATCTATTAAATGTTTTCACAATGCCAAACTAACCTTGACTCAAAGACTGAAGCTTATTTGAGATGTGAACATTGCCTCAAAAGTAAATAGAATAATAAGAAAAAAAGGGGAGCCAGTGTACCAGCATGTTTAAAACAGTCACTCTTTCTGAAGGAGGTGACTCCACTGGAAGTCTTAAGACAGAAAAATCCTCTCTCTTTTCTGATTACTCAAGCAGAAGTTTTTTATCAAAAAGCAAAAGTTTTGTTGCAGCTATGTTGGACGTCCAATCTGTAAATGGCTACAGCAATACATGGCATGGCATATGATTAATCCATATGCTCTGACCTTTGTAAGGAATGGAACTATTTGTTGCTACTTGCCCAATTTTATAAGCCATTTGCATTTTTTATGGGCCTGGATGACCAAAATCAAAATTCATGTCAGTATCATCTACCCATGCTTGTGTTCATGCATAAAAAGTTAGAAAACAGATGGATGGACAGACAGATGGTGACCCATAATGCACAAGGGTATCTTGTTTGATAATGCTTTCCACAACCATCATAAAAACAACAAATGAGACTGTCTTTCAGAATAATAAAGATTCATTTCTTCAGGAAAAAACACAGACTCTCATAATTGATATCATGTTCTAATTTACAGCCCAGAATTCTATTGAGGACAGATGATATTTGTTTTATCTTTTAATTTCTCCTGTGACTGTTATACAGTCATTGTTCCCAGAGGGTGAATCAAATTGTTTTGGTGGCTCCCTTTCATTTAGGACTCCTTTGAAGCTAATCCATTGGTTAGATTATAATTAACCATTTTTCACCTGTTTGTGTTTCCCAGCATTATTCAGACTGAGTTGTTCTTATTTCTACTGAAATTCAAAGGCAGAGTTGGTAATCAGATTTAGATATATTTTTTGTTATTCTAGTTAAAATGATCTTTATGTCCTGATGTCAATCAATACATGATGTGTTCTTAAAATAGAGCGAAAAATATCCGCTGCCTACAGCAGGATTAAACCTGGGAAAAAACGAACCAATCCTAACGTTTGGCAGCCAAATAGGTAAACCAATCAAATCCCGTCCTGCTATTCTGCCCACCTTCTGCGCGTACATTTCACCGGCCCCGATTCAATATGCATAACCAAGAGGGATCCAAGTACACTGGAGAATAGCAGAAAAAAAAACACCTATATCCTGATTACTGGTAACGTAGTGCAAAAAAACCCGGTGTGCTGAAGACCGGTTTGAGTTTAAATCAGTCATAATCATATGATCATGAATCAGCGGCGCTCACGCATGTGAGCAGGGGTGTCGTTTTGGAGACCTGAGTGAAGCGGGCCCCCCACCCCACGCAAAACTTGGTGAAAATAGACTTAACATTTTTGCTGCGTTAGTACTGGTTTGTGCCAAAAAAAAAAAATAGTTTGTGCTGCTTTGGTTTTTGAGACCATTTTTACTGAATTTGGACTACGCTGGGGGTGATGTCATTGTTTATAATAAACTTGTTAAATCTCAAAAGAGATCAAGTTTTGCGTGGGGTGGGGGGCCAGCTTTACACAGGTGTTTTGGAGGAGCTTTGTGTGTGGGAGGGGGCGAGCTAAACAGAGTCCTGAGGAGATGCTACATTCAATTCACGCTAGTTTTCCATGACTACCAACTGTGCCTTTCATATGCATAGAGCGGTTTGCATGATGAGGGAGTCCTTAGATGATTTCAATGCTATTTTACACCCAAATATCTGATTTTCACCCAAAGCTTCAGAAAAACATCTTGAGGAACTTAAATATCACCAAATATGGTGTTCTGATGATCATTTTTACAATGATGCCTTTAAGTTCATGCCTCAATCCTGATTCAGGAGTTGACAAGACCTCCTGAAGGCAGAAGCTGATATGATATGATGACTACAAAGTCTTTGAAGTTGTTTTGTGAGGACTGATTTTAGCTAAGTGGATATCATCTCATATTTATCCCAGCGCTCTTTTCCTTTTTATTGACAGGACTCTCTTTCTAGACCTGTTCAGGTGTCTGAGATGTACCGTACAGGCATCAGGTTCTCTGAGTCTTGGACTAACTTTAAAGAGCCATACCACCTCTGCTTAACACTCTTTGGACAAATATCTGATTTTTCTCTTTGGTGATGACAGCAAATTGCCAGACAGAGAATGGTAAATCAGGGAACCATGTGACAGTACAGTCTGAGTGTATGTGAACAGCCCCCTGTAGTTTCATCAGGAAAATTGCAGTTCTCTCTCCTCCACATCTTCCAAACACGATCGAGGACATTCATGCTGCACACCAGAAGGACTGCAACTTTTGTGATTCTTTGTGCAAGCATGATTAACGTATTTGAGTGCACGTGTGAGTGCATGTGTGCATGTCTAATTCACAGTAATCTGCCAAGTGTGGAATAGAACAGATTCATATGTTTGGCTGTGCTGTGCAGTCCTTTAGCAGTGTCAGCTAATTGGATTAGCATATGATGCAGATTATCTAGTTGACACTGACGGCGAATCAGTTTGAAAACTGACAGAGAGAAACAGGCAGCAGGTTTGATGGAGTCAGACATTTCATTTAAGTGATTAGATTTGCGGTAAGCCAGAGCTAAAAGGCAATAAACTACAGGCTAAGAATAGGTATGAACTTTAAATCTTAAAATCAAAACGATTTAAGGAGGAAGAGAAGGTGGAAGCTGGATGACCACACTGACGTGAACCACTAATAATAAAAAAAAGTGTTTCATAAGGGCTGGCCTCCAGTGTTTGACAGTTCAGGCTTAGATCTTTGATGTTTTAATCCTGCTTTCCTCACATCAATCAAACCAAACATCTTCAATTACCCTAATGCCCACACTTTTCATTCTGAGCTGTTTTTTTAAGTCTTTCCTAAAGCTGTCAAAATCTTGATCGTAAACAACACAAATTACCACATCAAGGCATTCAGCATTTTTAACTTTTACTTTCACTTTCACCAACACCATGAAGTGCAGGGCTGTAATGGAAGGATAAATTATACAGAACGATTTTTGTGAGTGGTTGTTACTGGGGGATCAGAATCCAGACAGGGTAAGAATGACTCTGAACCAGGAGTCTTGACTCCCTTGCGGGTGCCAGTATTTCCCAATTGCTGGTAAAACAATGTCATTAGGTCTACAGAGCCAGGCTCCACTCCTCTTTGCAGGTAAACATCCACATGCCTCTGTTTGGTACGCATCGCTGAGCCAATACTACCATGCTATGAGATGCCACCTGTACTTGTGTGTGGATGCTACTGTATGTTACAGTATGGTGCAGAAGGCCACACTACTGGTCAGATACAACGAATGACCCACATTTCAGACCTATAATAATGAGAAATGGACCAGTACTTAGAACATTACGTAAAAACTCTTTACCAGCTAATGAGGTTTGGGGTCAGTTAGCAATAGCTACAATGTTCAAGCCTGTAGTGGCTAAATGAATATCACTGTAAATATTTAAGAACTGTGCCGACTTCTAAAGCATCACAACTGTTGAAATATTTTGCATTATTTACATTTGAAAGCCTGCTTGTCTGACATTTTAAAAAGGAAGAAGGGCCAGCTGTTGACCTGTTTAATCCTAAAAATTCCCTGCAAAATAACTGCATGAATTGTATGCCTTAGACCTCCATAGTACATAATATGTATGATTTTCCTCCCATATTTTTATACTGTATTATTATTATTATTGTTATTTTTGTAGACTCGCTTACTGTAACAGCATCTTTGCAGGTCTCCCTAAAAAATCAGTCAGACAGCTGCAGCTGGTTCAGAACGCTGCTGCTCGAGTCTCACGAACACCAAGAAAGTGGATCCCATCAGTCCAGTTCTGAGGTCTTCACAATGGTTCCCTGTCTGTCAGAGGATAGATTTTAAAATCCTTCTGCCGGTTTATAAATCATTAATGGTTTAGGGCCAAAACATATCAGTGATGTTCTGATCCAGTACGAACCATCAAGAGCACTCAGGTCATCTGGATCAGGTCTAATTTCAGTCACAAGAGTTAGAAGCAAGCATGGAGAAGCAGCCTTCTGCTTTTATGCTTCAAATATCTGGAACAAACTTCCAGAAAATATCAGGTCTGCTGAAACTCTCAGCTCCTTTAAATCCAAGTTAAAGTCTCATCTTTTTATAGCTGCTTTTCATTAGAATATTTAAACAAATCATTTTAATATCAGTTTTCTTGCACACCTCTGCATTCTGCACTGTGACTTTTATAGTTATAATTTAGAATACTTTAATATATTTTAACCTTTTTTGCCATTTTACTTTTTTAAATTTCTTTTTGCCATTTTGCTTTTTTAAATTTCTTTTTGCCATTTTGCTCTTTAAATTTCTTTTTGCCATTTTGCTCTTTAAATTTCTTTTTGCCATTTTACTCTTTAAATTTCTTTTTGCCATTTTACTCTTTAAATTTCTTTTTGCCATTTTACTCTTTAAATTTCTTGTTGTTGTTGTTGTTGTTGTTGTTGTTGTTGTTGTTGTTGTTACTGTTGCTGTTCTTCTTCTTCTTGTTTTCATTGTATAACTGAAATTAGCTACCCAAAGTCAAACCAAAGTTAGAAAAAAAATGTGGCAACTGTTGTTTTCAGTGGGAATGTTGACTCCAGGTTATCATATACATTTTTTAAATTATTTTTATAGATATTTAGCCTTTAAAAAAAAAAAAAAACATGAACCGATAGTGGAGCCATTTCAAAACCATTTCGAAGTAAAATAAAAGCTGCAATGGTCTTACCTAAAGAACAGATGGTAAGGATGCTACAATAAAAGCCGGAGGACAGGAGACAGTGATATGATATGAAATGTTATGCAAAGATTTCCAGAAACTTTACTGAAGACAAATCTTTTTAATTTCCAATTAATTACTCATAGGGGGTTTGGTTCAAATTTGTTCCTGAGTGTTCTGTTAAGATCCATTCTCACAAATATTAAGCTCTTAAAAGTTTATTTTGCTCAGCTCTCATGCCCTCACAAGGGGCAGATAACGGTTCATCTCAAAACTTTTTCAAACTGGCATTTCAATAACAGTCTCAGTTTAGTTTGCTGCACATTTGGGAAGAATACAGAAAGGAAATTATGATCCACAAAGAAGCGGAGGATACGGAGCACTGTATCATTCGACAGAGATACAGAGAGGAGCTGCCGAACACACAGAGGGGAAGGTAAGGGGAAAAAGTCAAGTCCATAAAGCAAATTAGAAAAAAAAAAGACTTCATATGTTATAATCAAACATAAATTGTCATTTAAATGTAGAGGTCTTAAATGAAGAAAAAAGTTGATCCATTATTGCCCTCTGCTGGACACTAATCTACTCTCTGTTCACAACACTTTGACTTTACTCACAGCTCACAGAACCATTTCAACATTTCAAATTCAAGTAATCTAACAGTTTCTATTTTTGAATCACTTCTTTTTATGAATGATTGTCTTTTTTTTCTTGAAGGCATTGACAGAGAGGACTTTTGAGCCTTTGTAGTAACCAGCCAGATCAAGCTGCTGTTCAACCAGGAACCTCTCAAGCATCACAAATTATTGATTCACAGCAGAATAACAGTGTAACTGAAAGCAGCCTTGACAGCATGTCTGCTACAGCTTCGGAGGTTAAAGGGAATAGTAAAATGAGCCTAAAACACTGTAATTCCCCCGTCTTCTCTGAATGTGAACAACCACTGAGATAAACTGCACGCTCTGTGTACTAATGTGTTTATCAAAATCCAGCTGTTGAACTCTCAATGATAAATCTGATCATCAGAACCAATCATTGTACAATGGTGTTTTCTGACCTTGTGCTTTTAGTCACACTCATCAGTATTAGCTCAACAACACCTGAGTCTGTATAACTCCTGTATGACTACAAAGAAGGAATGAAGCATTACGGGTAGTCAGTTTTGAAGTTGATTTAAACTTGGCGTTGATTCGTCATGTAAACAAAGTGGTGTCTGTTTTTCTGTATCTTAAATTATTATGCATTTGTTTGCTTTTTCAAAATATTTATTTATTTATTTAGCTAGCCAGCTAGGTAGCTAAGTGTGTTGTTCCTTGGTGGTCCAAAGTTGTTGTTTTTTTATGAATCAATCGGTTATTTGTGTCAAGAGTCTTGAGAATGTGTGAATGGGCTCAAAACTCAAAATGCTTGAGTGTAAAGTGTCCGCTCTGATTTGTCAAGTCTAAAGTCAACACAGCCAGGTTTTAGAGCACTTCATGCTGCTATCTGCTGACAAGCTTTATGACAATGCCAATTTATTTTTCCAGCAGGACTCAGCACCTGCCCACAGCACCAAAACTCCTATAATTGGGATGGTTGGCCAGCCATCTTAGCCGATCTGAACCCCATGGTGAACCTGTGGACTATCTGTCTAGAAAAGTTGAAAAACAGCTGACCCAGAAATACAGATGAAGATCACTACCAAAAATATTTTAAAATAAAACTGATAAAAAGTTTCATTTTACATGACACAAATATTATATATAAGTATATATGACAGTTTGCCTTTAAAAAGCATGTGGAAAAAACACATTCTTAATTATTGGGATTCACCTGAAAGAAAAAGAATGCAGTATTGTTGAGCTAAGGTTTTCATTTTGGCACATTTTCCCCCACAAACATATTTATAGAGAGGACAGGAATGAGTGAATAGTTAGCAGGCTTTGGTTCTGTGTATCTCTAAGAAAAGCTTTTAGTACATCAGCAGGGGGACAAACATTGTGTCTCCATTATCGATCGCTTCTATCTGTTTGTTTCTTGTTCCCCTGCTTCCATTTTCAAAGTCAACTTTCATCTCATTACAACTTTCAGAGACTGAAAAGTTCTGTTAGAGTCTGTGCAGACAGACTGAAGTCAAGTGAAATCAGTCTCACAGGGAGCTGATACAAAAAGAAAGTGCTGGAATGATTCAGCTCAAAGTGCTGCGGTGTAATAAGTAGAGAGATGTGAAGATATGCGTGATTATGTCATTATTTTTCCTGCTGCTCAGCTTATTTAGCGAATTATTTTCAGATAATGTGGCATAAATGAAATTTACATGCTTATGAAACAAGAAGTAGTTCCATTTATACTGCTTAGGCTGAATGTACTGTGCTCTGATTTGATATCAAGAGGGAATACGTCAAAATGTCAAGAAGAGGGCAAGAGGAGTGTTGGACTCATCTCAGATGTGTATCTTTGAAAAACCCTGATTTCAGCCTCTTTCTGAAAAGCTTTGCTTCAGCTTCTGCCTCATTGTGGCGTGGCAACAGTGGAGGAGGTCTCCAAAGTGCTGATGAGGCATCAAACCCCGATCTGACCCCAACATTTCTCTTGAGTGCTTTGGTATGTTTTTGGCAGACTAACTCTTGGCAGCACAATCGATGTGGCATTTTATTTAATGGACAAATGGTTTATGATGTTTGTGGTTTGGTTTATCCACATTACCAAATCACAGTATTGCATAAAGTACCGGCGCCAGAGTGTTGTGTTAGCTATGGGGAACAAGTGGTACTTTTTGAAGCAATTAACAGCAGGGCATTAAAATAACTGCACTTCAATGAGTTTTACTCTGATTTAAAAGTAAAGTACATTAGATGTAGAAAACAGGCATTAAAAATGAAGTATGGATAGATGAAGAAACCAAATACTCAAAGAAATAAACAACCAAGAAAAATCTTGGTGAATTAACAAAACAGGTATACTGGGAGCAATAAGCTGTTGCACTAGTTATATAGGGATATGAATATATCATACTGTGTATTACCAATTGAACAGTAAACTTGATTCCTGCTAGCCAGCAGCAGCAGAAAGAAGGCTCTTCATCACTTTTAATCTCATCCTCTCCTTTGTCTTTCATCTGTTTCATAAAAGTGTCTCTTTAATGCTTAAATTCTCATTGCTTAAATCTACTAAATAATTTATATAACCTCTTTGATGTATACAGGCATTTGAGAGCCAAATTGTTCAAATGGCCAAAAAAAAATGTTCTGAAAAAGAGCAGAATAGCTGACCTGGCCAGGTGAATCAACTTCATTTAAATGAGGTTCAGTGCTGGATAAAGGAAATAAAACTGAGCTTGCATGAGCTAAAATATATTATCTACTATTATTTATTTATTCATGTATTTATTTTGTCAGGGCACTGGATTTTCATCAGTGATGATCGTGTTGAATTATGATCATGATTCAAATGGTGAATTTACTGTCCTAGAGGAAATTCATCTTTTGTTATTGTTTTTGAAAGAGTTTCATTTTTACAACAGCAAAGGTGACAAAACACATCTGAGAACATTAAGCTATGCTTTTTGCAATAGTACCCCTGATAGATTCCCCCTTTTTGGGTCTTTCAAGGGTCATCACTTTTTTCATGATTTTGCTCTTCAGGTTTGCGGTCGTCTTTCTTGTCATGATTGTCATTTTCAGGTTCAGGGTCATTACATTTTTTTTAATGCTTTTCCTTTAGATCAGGAGTTAGCACTTTTTTCATCATTTCCGCATCAGGTCCAGGGGGGGGGGTCATCACGAGAGGGAACCTCATGGATCGTGACCTAGACTAGGACTAGAACATCTGCATTCCATAGTGCCCACATTTTTAAAAGTACAGACATAAAAAAGACACATCACTATGTTCATCAGAGTCTTGGGATCTTCACTGCTCTAGATCAACACAAATCACACACATACAGCTTTGATTTACTGTACTCGTAACACAATTTTCTCAGCTAATACTCCTCAAACTACCACTTCTACAGTTACTTCTACTACCACATCTACTTCTATGAATACTTGTTACTTCTTCTAGTACTTCTATTACAACCTTTACGACTTCTACTACTTCTACTTACTCTCCTTTTTTCCATTTTTTTTCTTGAATTTCATCTATACCACAATTGAAAGCTTTTTTTTAACTGCTTTTAAAGATTTTATTTCACTTTTTTTTTTTTTTTTAAGAGTTTTTCTTGGTCCTCCAAAAAATCAGTATGCACGTGTTAGGGCATATCTTCATGCATACCACTGTGGATTTCTGTTTTATTTGCTCTCAGAATGATTTTAGTTGTTTTCACACATACATAACCTTGTCACTGAACTGTCTCTGAACTTTTACATAAATTAGAATTGTTTTTTACATAAAATCATCTGCACTAGAGTAATCACATTGTGTTTTGTCTTAATGAGATTCTGCAACATTGTAACTTTTTCAAGTAGTGGAGTTTTAATGAACAAGCTTGTCACTTTGCGTCCTCTAGAGGGCAGTAGTGAGGCTATGAGATGAGAGCATAGCAGTTATATCGCTGTTTCTTCATCTCATGTTGTTGGAACACTGTGCATATTTTGTATCTCAGAGTACATCTGGAATGAGTGGAATTCAGATGGAAACCCGGGAGTCTTGTGATTGCTACAGTAATCCATCCACGTAAGAGCGAAGCATGTTGGGGAATATCCATGGACATATTTTGAAGTCGGATGCAATCACAAATCATTATGCAAAGGAAGTTCAAGCAATCTGCTATTTAAAGTTTTTGCAGTGCAGCAAACAATGAATCCATTCTGAGGGAAACTGTTTGGAGCATTATGTTGATTTCAGTGGTAATGGGAGTCAATCTGACCTGCGACACGTGGAGTGAGCATGTGACTTCAGTAATATTGTATCCCAACTTTTTCCCACCTCGGTTGCATGTTAGACCCCACCTTGTTGCTATAAATGCCTCTATGGACTCCAATGGTTACACCATCTGGTTGAGGGGAGACAATCCCTCCTGCGTTTTCCCCAGCGTGCCGTTTTAAAAGGGTCAAGGAACTGTGCATTTCCTTCATCAGGTTGAGGAAAGAAACATCAAGAGAATTTCATGCATCACTCCTCAATTTTTTTTTTTCTTAATTTGTTTGGGGGTTTTTTTATACAGCCAAAACAGTAACAGATATGTGGGCAGAGATAGATAAAAGTGAGGACAGAACATGCAGTGGACAGCAACACCCACACAGTGTGGAGCTTCTCTCTGTACTTTTTCTTCTTGCATTAGAAGATGATGGTGAAAATATCTTTTGATCAACAGGTCTGCATAAGCAATTGCTGCCAAATTTACCAAGCTTTATTCAGAAGTAAGGCAGTTCTGCACGTTTTTTTCTGACCACCCCAGAGAAGTTTATAGAGCAGGAGAAAAAAATGATTTTAGCCCATGAAGGCATCTCTGGAAGCATCAACACAGACTTCTTTCATTAGTCAGAGCTACAACTATACTCCCACAAAACATATCAGGTCATCTTTGATAAACTCTGTCCAACAATGTGAGGAATTAAGGAGGCTCACTTATTTATCCCAACATTGTAAATCCAGAAAATTATGTCTTACATCACAATGGAATTAAATCTGGGAGGTTTCTGCGAGTTTGCAGTATTTCTTTAATGTTACATAATCCTGAACTGTAGCTGACTTTTCGTTTTTACATCTGTGACTGGAATTCTTTTTAAAGTGGTTTAATCTAGACTTTGTTGTTCATTTGTGAGCTATCAGAGATATTAAATATTGTAGCATCATACATACATGTCCTGCCGAGAAGCTCACCTCAGCACTATTAGAGAACTACCAGAACGTCCTCTTTTTTTCTGAGCCTGGTTTCTACTTAAAAGATGCATCATCATATGCACTTATCAGGGAATGAAAATAACAAGAGGGCAATGACTGGTCGCTCACATTTCACCTAATGCAGTGATAAATATTAAACACAATTCCTGGGGTACAAGCTCTTTCACAACAAACTTCCATTAGTTTGACTTCGTGGGAGGCCTCATGGGCCTCTCCTGAATGCAAGGCATGTCCTGATACCTGCAAAGATAACATGATCTCTTTATAGTCTTCCTGACCTCTGAAGCAAGCTCTACAGCCTCTGCAGAATGCCACAGTTGATATGCAGCAGTATACATTTACACTTAATGACTCAAGAGATCATTAAAGTTGATACTGTGGGGTCAAGCCTGGATTCAGACAAGAGCCAGGAAATAATCACAAGACAGTTATTCCCCACTCCAAAGATCACAGTTTATGAAAGGTCAGAAAGTAATTTTAGAATAATTACTACTAAATCAGATTTATTCCTTTCAAAAAGTATTTAAATCCTGATTTGCGAATTTCATGGTGTTCCGTCCCATCCCAGCCCGTCTTACAATGGCAGGATACTGAGTTAGAATAACACACAAGCCCATACCTTCCTTATTTTGAGTTCAGCTGAGTGTTATCCTAATATTTGTTTAAGTCCTTTGTCAGTACTGAAGTTTTCTGTCTTCACATTTTTACTTTTTCCCAAATAATCATTATCATGAGAAATGTGTTACCAAAGCTGGATTTTAGTGTCAGAAACACCAAAAATAAAAATAAATAAACTCTATGATTGGGAGGCTGTGCAAATTTTTGATAAGCATTCTGGGCTATTTCCAATCATTTTAACCCTATATTTGATAGAAAATAGTGCAAAGATGAAAAACTGAAAAAGGTTTCCAAAAAGTATGCTGGCACCAAATTTAACATGAGCATACGTGTTTTAATAAAGTTGTAACAGGGGCAACAAAACACTTTAAAAATTGATTAAAATATCACAATTGATAAAACAAGTTAATTTGCACAGGCCAGCAACATTCTGTAAGGAGATAGGTTGTCTGGGATCTCTCAGAAGTCAACTGCATCAAGAACGCACATGACCCTGAAGTGAAATCACTTTAAAAAAAAAAACAACAGTCTGTTAACAAAGTTTGTGATGCTGCATCCACAGATACAAAGTGAACTCATACCATGTAAAGGGGAACAGAATATAAATGATTTAGAAATGCCAACTGCCTCTTTTGGCCTGTGTCCATTTAAGCTGGACTGAGCCAAAATGGACTGACCTGAAGTATGATGAGTCAAAAAAGTTGTTTCATGGACAGCATATCCTTTGCTTCAAAGATGGGAGGGACCATCTGGCCTGCCAGCCCTTAGTTCAAAAGCCATGCCCATGGTCTAGAAATGCCCTATTAATGCTGAACATAATGGACACGTTTTAGAACAACAAATGCAATCATCTACACAATGCCCTTTTTTGAAGACCTTGTTTATTTCTGCAAGACAAAGCCAAAGTAAATTCTGCATATTACAACTGCATGGCTCTGAAGTAGGAGAGTCCGGGTGCAGAACTGGCCCATCCAAAGTCTCATCTTGAAAGCCACTGAAAATATTTGATATGCTATGAAAAGCCAGATGGTCAAAGGACACCCAAAACTATAGAGCAGCTGAAATCTGGCATGAGATGGCATCCTCAGTTCCCAGAGAGAAGGGGAGGTGATGCGACACAATGATACAAACACACACACACACACACACACACACACACACACACACACACACACACACACACACACACACACACACATCTACACACATCATCTACCAAGCAGAGCCAACATAACCTCATTTTCATTTTATTGACAGACAGACTCTCAAGTTTGATAAGATGACTGCAGAATAACTGCTGCATGTGGGTTGGAATGAACATTATCAAAAATAGAGCATGTGTTAAAGGTTAAACAGGATAAACTATCACTCTCCCATTTAGCTTTCTTCTGCTCTGATGTCCTTTTTCTTTGTGACAGTTCAACTCCAGTGTCCAACATCACACCTGAATTAATCCCAGAAATCATTTTCAGCAGAGAAAAACACAGATCTCTTCTCTCACTACTAAACTTCCTCAGCCAGTGTGGTGTTGTCATCAAGACTTCAACATGCCGTAAATCCAGTCCTGTCCGGCCCAATCAAGAAGCTAAGGAATAGCATTAAGAAATAACCAATAATGGTGCTGATAATCTCATTTTAAGTTGTGGATTCAATCAGGCATATATCCGGAAGTGAGACTTTTTCAAGATCACTTAGAAAATTCTTATAGTCCCCTTTTATATCTTCCATGGCATTCCAAATTTTTGGAATTAAGGTTGTATTTGGTGCAACAGGAATGCCTTTCATGCAAAAGTTTAATCTTTACGTTTTGCATGCTTTAGCTGAGACAGGTTCAAGTCACATGTGCGGGATGGTGATGGCAAAGGAAGGACTGAAAACTGTACCTTCACTGTGCTTCGTATGGCTGCAGCACAAAGTACGAAATAAAATGTTTTTCTGATGGCCCACAATAACCTATGTAATGCAGTATAATGCAGAGTTGATGTGCAATATTGGAAAGATTGTGGGCACATTAAGTTGGTCTGAGCTGTTCTTTTCACTGAAGCTTCTGTTGTGTTTGGGTAAGCAGAATAAAGACGACCAACCAGTGCACTATGGGTAGAGATAAGTCCCTCTGAGTGAAAATGGCAACAAAATCTGATATGAAGTGATTGTTTCGGGTCTGTTATGGTTGGCGCAGAGCAATAGTGTTGTGTGAGAAAACATGATAATGTTTTATCTGTTGCCCGGATACAAAAGAATCAAATCAGTTCCACAAGGCCTATAGTTTTTGAGAGAGCCACATTTCCCTGCATTGCTTTCAGGGTCCAAGTTTAATTAAGTTTTGGATGAACGTGGTGATACAGCATTGCTTAAAAACAGGTTTTTCCTGGAAATAGCCAAAAATAATTTGAGAAATTTTTACAAGGAAATGCATTTCAATCAAATAAACAAGTTTCCAGCATTCATGAGTACAAGTATTTCAAGCTCATTCACTACCCACCCAGACAGGATGCTGCAAACATACCAGACTTTCCAAAAGATAACAAGCCAATCCAGTCTGAGAGGTGTGTTTTGAACTTGGCAAAAGGCAGCCACAATGATTGGCCCTTTTCCTGATAGGTTTTGATTTGTGGAAGACATCTGCTCAGCTGCTACTTTAACCCATCGAACAAAATGTTCTGAGAAAACCACTGTCACTGATGCACACGTAACATCTTCATCACATCGTATCAGAAGTGTTTTGCTCTATATATAAAAGGTACTCATCTCTGTAAAGTCCACTCTCCGAGATTGAGGCAGAATGACTTACTCTACCGTCCTCTCAGTGACGTATTTTTACAGACACACTGTCATTACAATACATTAAGGAAATTACAGAGTACTCCAGCTGTTGAGGGTCATTTCAAGCAGTGACCAATATAACTTCAATGTATTACAGCTGCATTTATATCTGATGAGACCTTTTAGAACAAAGTGACAAATGTTTATTATCTACGTAAAGGCTGTGTGAAAGGTTAACTGTATTTGTGTTTTGCCATTCCATTACATGGGAACATCATATTGGGGGGGATTACTAAAAATGCAAATTTATGAAACTTGGTTACAGATCTTTTGAAAACACAACCCCCACTCCTTGTAAAATGGCAATATGCAGAGCTTGTGAAAATGGTGACATCCACACTCCATTAGCACATGTATTACATTCCCAGTGAAATAGCCACAAGGAGGACAATGACAACAATAGCGGACTACCAAGCTGCGTTTGTGTCAGTGACTCTACTGAGTTTATTAACGCTTTGCCAGCAAATTGTAAATTTGCTGATTGCATGTTTGTATCACAGCTCTGTTTAAAAATGCCTTTCAGGGAAGCTGCTTAGAGAGCTTCTATAGTTTATCATTAAAAAGTTAGCATGCATGCTTCAGCCTTTTCAGTCGATCCATGTGCAGAAGCATTGTTTTCACAATGAATGCTTTTTTTTTTCAGAAGCACAGAACTTTTCAGTGGGGCCCTTCTCGTCTAACATGGCCTTGGTATACACTTTGGTAGGCTTTATGTACTCCCTGGGTGTGAGCCGCTGCTGCTACAGTCTTTTTGGCAGCGCTCTCTCATTAACATATAGGTCCGAAGCGGCCTTCTGCTCACACATTTGATCCCTTTTCAACCAGGGGCCTTACACCCGAGCTGCCTCAATAGCTCTTTATTCCCTCCCACAGGAGGGGGTTTGGTTGAAAACAGCTTTAAAAATGGCAGCAGATCCTTTCATTGATGTGCAGCTCAAGATGAAGAGCCAGAGCCATCAGAGGTTTCAATAAAAAAGTAGAGTTGACCCTTTCAAATACCAGGGATTTTATAGTTACACTTTGTGATAATTATATTCTGACCTGCTCTTATTCAGAGAGGTAAAGTGCAAAGGTGAAGCAGTCAGAGTATTTTATGTCCCTTTGTCCGTGCCTCTTGCAGTTTTGTATTATTGTTCCCTGAGACTTGAAATTAGGATATATCCATTTCTAAATTAGTGCTGCAGTTACATGAGAGGTTTAACAACTGAGGAGCTTGGTCTCTATTGAATGGTGTGACATTTAAAATAATGGCTTGGAAATGTCACCCCTCTAACCCCAATTATTCCAGTAGTCAGAGACAAAGATGTGAATGTATTCATTTATCTGACAAGAAAGGTATGGAATGAGGCTTTGTGACTGTCAGGTTTGAGAGGTTTTTTTTTTTTTTCATTTAGCTGTATTAAGTTTACTTCTCGAACCAACAGCTCCCACTCTCACAACCTTTTCCTGTACATTCATTTATTAGAAAATAGGATAGGAGAATAATCATTCAACGTTTTTTACACTTTTTACTGAATGGTTCTTCTTTTCTTTTTTTTTCTTTTACAACAAACTCAAAACAAGTTCCCCCTTTTTTAAGATAAGGATATCATCAGCATACAAAAACTAGCTGCTTTTATAAAGCTACATTTACATTTGGAGCAGGGTTTAAATTGGCCAGTATCTACTAGATTCACATGCAGTGGTTCAGCATATACAAAATTATTGGTCAAACTTTATGACAAGAATTGTCAAATAAAAAAATGACAGTTGAAAGATGAGAAAATATTTCCCCTCCAAGTACATGTGAAACAGTACGATAGTTTCATATTCAGTACCTAACTTACAATCTCAACAGTGCAGTGAACCCAGTGCTTCAAGTCCTAAAAGCCAGAAGATAGATGGGCAGCAAGAACCAGAATACCACTGAGGTTATCAAGTGGGACCTCCTGTCACTGGTGTTTCATTAAGTTAGGCACACAACACCTCAGAGAGGGTTAACAGTTAGCTCTGGCGTCCCAGAGCAACCCCCTTCCATGCCAGCTCTCCCTGTCCACATTATCCATCAGCAGAACACCTCAATTAACAGACCCAGGCTCTGTACATGAAAACTCCACATAGTGACAACACTGTGCCCATGGCATGGCTAACTTGACCATCTGTGAAGGCTCCATTTATGCGGAAAGGTACATACAGGTTTTGGAGCAACATATACTGCCATCCAAGCAGCGTCTTTTTCAGGGACGTCCCTGCTTATTTCAGCAAGACAATGACAAGACACATTCTGCATGTGTTACAACAGTGTGGCTTCATAGTAGAAGAGTGAGGGTTCTAGACTGGCCTGCCTGCATTCCACACCTGTCTCCCATTGAAAGTGAATGGTGCATTATGAAGCGCAATATACGGAAACTGGACTTCTATTTCAACACAACGTCCCAACTATTGGAATTGTGGTTCTAAAACACTGTCAAGTTGCGCAACAAAAGCAGCAGGACAACATATCTCCAAAAACTTTAAGAGAATGAAATAAGACATAGCCGAGCCTTAACTTTTGTCTAGAAAAAGATGGATTGTCAAGGGAGTTTGACCAATCAGTGTCAAATATTTACCACAGCTAAGTTACAATGTTAAATGCTAGCACTTTTATGTTCTGTATTCTTCTGCTACTATGTATCTATATCTTTATCTATAGGTGGCAAACAGCTACCGGCAAGCAGGAGCTGTGTTATGACACTTTCATGGTAATATAAGACAATGTACTTCTTTTTAGTAAACTAAATTATTCATGGCTGTTGTATTCTTTTTATCTATTTATTCTTAATTTGTGGTATTGGATTGTCCATGTGGAATGGGTGTTTTAATTCTTTTAGCTTTTTTCTGCTTGTGATATTCGCCATCGCTCATTACGTAAAGAAACATTAGCAGCTATTGTGCAGTGCAGCCCCTTAAAGCTTCAGACTTTCCAAATGCTTTTGATGCGATAGCGGATATCATTGGCGAAGGACTTTCTGTACATTTTCTGCTGCACTCACAAAGATTAGATTTTTTCAATCCCAAACAAATATTCAAGTACCCTATAGCCTCAGTGAATAATGTGCTGATTTTCTTGCTGAGAGATTGGAGTAGAAATAATGAGGCCTGGCGATAAGGGTATCAGCAAAAGTTTAGGGTGGTTTTCAACAAGCGCCACTTATTTGACAAGGGTATTTGAATAGTTTGGAGTCCTCACAGAGATAAAGCTAATAAGGAGCTCCATTCCCAACAGGGTAACCCCCTTAATGCATTTTGCCTCGTGGATGAGGCTTGATTTAACCGTTTAGCTTTCAGGGGGAGGTTTTGGTCAGGTTACAAGGCTGTATTGTCACAAGGCCTTGGCCTGAGAAGCTGAACAGCAGCCCAGGGTTCACAAAGCACAGGACATGAATCCAGTTTTAACTGCTCAGCCTTTTAACAGCTCTTTTTAACATCTTTGCAAAGTCAAACACTGCACCACGTATTACCTGGCACCGACAATCAGATACTGGGGCCTCCATCTGTTCTCGCACTTGTTTTTTAAAAATGGGTTGAATGACATAGCAGCCTGGCTCCGTCTGCAGGATGTCTCCAGAGATAAACGCTGGCTAAAAGTGTCAATGTTGTGATAATGCAGACGCCTACGGTGCTGCTATCCGTCCAAGGAATGGAAAAGGACATCCTCTGTTCCTCAAACCGAGTTGGCACCGTGTGTTTTCTGGCAGGGTTATTCGCCAGTGGAAGTGAATGGACAGGCTTCTTACTATGCAGCTACACAACTCAGCTGTCAAATGAATTTCAGGTAGAAGGAGAGTCACTTCCAGTTGGAGGATAAGAACTAAGTCTGCAGTGATTTCAAGAGCACAAAACTGGGGCAGCATCGATGTGTGTGTAAGGTAATTCATGTGAATGGGGAGCTGAGATGCTTGTGTATACTTTTCAGCTTCTGATGCCGTGTTTGTGTCATAATCGATGTATGCAGAATGAAACTACTGTAAAGCACATGAGATGAAGAGCTTTTATGACCGTGTACTGTTTTTATTGGTCAAACACTTTGTCAGTGGCACAAGTTTCTGCACTGACCTGAGACAAACTTTCTGAAAAACAAACTAACACTTTTCCCTACAAAGCAAGATCTAGCAAATCTTAAGGTTTAGCAGGCTGCGTTGCAGCTCGGAACTGACTCCACTGAATAAACCTGAAGCTTGGTGCCTTAATGACTTCCTTTGTCATATAAATAAAAACAAAACCTTACAGAACAGGTTGATTTGCAGGATGTTAAATTGATAAAACTGGCACCGAATCATCATCTATTTCCAAAGTTATCCACAAGAGGGCCAAAAAAAGTGTGCTTTTACAAAACACACTTGGTGCAAATCTCTACCAAAGAGGTGCTTCTGTTAGATTCTTCCAAATCATAGACATAGTATAAAATATGGACGTTGTCTCCGTGACGTCGCCCTTCTGTTCCTGATACAGTCAAATGAAGCAAATATCTTCTGAACCACTGAGTAAGGACAAAATTCACCCCCGTATAGTTTGTGCCGATAGCAAAATTAGCATTTCAGACCCAAGCCATTTTTTGAACCAGGCTGTAAATGTGTTTTTTGAAGCCATAAAAGTCATTTTTTTTACCTTGATGTGTATGTGACTTCCAGTCTTTCTGCAGACCGCCTCTTGTAGATGAACAGCTTCATTTTTCTCTACCTACTGTTGCCCCTTGTTCCAAATCTAAGTCTCGCTATTGTGTTCTTGGAAATTCAAGCACTAACCAAACACAAAAAATAAGGCAATTTGTGTTTGTTAGATTATTTCTTTGTTATAACAGTTCTTTTTGGCAATAAATCTTCTCCTGTTCACTTCCCTCGTTCATGGCAGAATAAATGGTTATGCATTGGCAGAGAAGATTTGATCAATTTTTCATTGGTGCCGCCCACGTTTTCAAAATTTTTGCTCATCCCAAAAATGCATGTTCCTTACAAATGTGGCTCCATTCAAACATAAAATAAACAGGCTTTCCAAGAAGCCTTGTTCCATTAGAGAAATAATAGACCAAACAAAAGTTGCCTTATTTTTTGGGCATGGGTCAGCTCTGAAGTCAGGAAATGCAGCACTGATGTAGTGTGTGGAATCAGTGAGTGAGTCTGCCGTCTAAGATAGTCACCAACTTCAGGGGTCCTCTTTGTAAATTCAATCATCAATGTACGTCATAGATATTAAATATCAAACACTTACCTGGTTAAACTACTGCAGATATGAGGCAGACGTCAATACATTTTTAAACAATATAAATATTCTTTGCAAATCCCTTGAAATCAGTTTACCAAGTTCGTTACTATTGCACATATAAACTAGAATTATTGCTGACTAGACATATGTCCTTAACAGTATTTAGGCTTCTACAATGACATTTCCTGTAGCTATTACAAGTCATTACAACTATAATCAAATATTTCCATAAAACTACGTTCAGGTCTGAACCCGAGACCTGGAAAATGGCAGATGTCTTGTTGGAGTTACAAGTATTTATTTATTGATAGTTTTAAGCTCTTTTTTATTACATTGTACTTCCTAACAACTTCTTCTTCACCTCTCGAGTTCCTACATTTGTTTCCTGATATTCCTTGAAAACACAAACAAACGTACCCTTCAGCATTATCTTCCTCCTGCTGACCAATGCAGCCTCCTCTCACTAGGGGGAACAATAACACACAATGCAGGGAAGCAGCTCCCAGATTATTTCCTTCCCTTGATAAGGGCAGTGGCTACTACAGAATAGGAGAAAGGAGAGTCCTTTTTGCACCCTGGGGACCTGCGCTGTGTGAGAAGATCCTGTGCCTTTGGAGCCAACACCTGCCCCCTTGCCACTCCTGAACTCTCACTGCAGTTCCCACTGAACCTCCCACTGCTAATCAGCCTTTGCCTATTTCCACCCACAGTGCACACAATGCTTTTAAGATTTAAAGCTGACACTAAGGCATCAAGGAAACATTTGCAATCTGACATTTTTGTCCATCTGTGGTATTGGGAGGAGTGCACAGAACTCATAACTGCCTGGTTTGGTCATTCGGTAATAGTACAGGTTACATGGGAGTCAGGAAGAAAAGAGATTGAGTATATTCAATAATAATCTTAATCTCTTGTTGCCATGCCATCACAAAATAAAGTTTCACTGGTCAATAATTATTTATCCAAACTCAAACCCCTTTAATTGACAGCCATTCCTGAAACGTTCTCAAGCTGTGAGGCACGTGTATCTTTTTTCAACGATTAAAATAATACAATAGAAGCACTCTCTATTTTATTATTCCCTTTAGGGGAACTTACGCAAGGCCGGGACCCATGAGGGATACAGTGCCTTGTTTAAGCCACTTAAGCACGTCAAACTCTTATTAACACACACAGAATCCACCTCCCCAATGTGGTTCAAGGACAGTTCCTCTGACCACAAGGCCACACAGCGGAACCCAAATCCATAACCCGACTCCCTTCTGTTCTGTTCTGAACTGCTGTGATTGATCAGTACAAAGAAACTGCAGACAGCATGGGACATTGTCCAACATACCGGTTGGCCAGCTTTACCCCATATTGTTCTAGCCACTGATTTTCAGCACATCAAAGACTTTGACATCTGTAACAAGTGACTCTCACAGAGACAGGATTTCTTGGACAAGCTGGTAGACATGGGAAGGGAAAGAGGGGTGTTTTCCCATTTTCCAGCTGGCAGATATCTTTACAAAGGTTTAAAGGAGCGAGTCCACTCATACAAACACAGGCTGATTATATCCAAGTCATCTGCATTTAGTTTAGTGTATTTAAATTACACAGCACTTAATATTCAGAAACCAGCCCATCAAGACAAAGAAAAGCTTTGTTTTACTTAATTTCTCCTTGTTGTTTTTGTTTTTAGGAGAAAATGAGCCATAGAGGTCAAAAAATGAGTGTGTTATGACTCTCAGTTGTCATTACAGTCATTGACCATACTGTAACAGCTACTGATTTGTCAGGAGTAATTACAAAAGCAGAAATCATAGCCCTGCCCAGACTTTCAGACAAGCTCCAGTTTATTTATTCTTTTAATAGCTTTCTTTTTTGTGTTTGCACATATGGTGATCCTCTAAATGTAGCAAAAGCCATGGTCAAGCAACAAAACTAAGAAGAAAAGGAATATAAAAATGCAGTATATAAAGTTAATTTTTAGGTTTTCTGAAGTAAGATGTTTTACTTCTTTAAAGAAGCTTTAACTTTCAATTTTGCCACCTGCATTGACCTTGTACACCCCCCAATTCAAATGAAGTTGCGACATTGTGTAAAACTTAAATAAAAACAATAAATTGATCTGAAAATCCTGTTTAACCTATATTCAGTTGAAAACACTACAAAGACGCATTCCAACAAAAGCTGGGACAGTGGCAACAAAGGACTGGGAAGTTGCGGAATGCTCACAAAACACCTTTTTGGAATATTCCACAGGTCAGGGGTTAAAAAGGAGTGACAAAACATTGTACTCTGTTTTTATTTACATTTTACATTACATCCCAATTTTATTGGAATTGGGGTTGTATTTATCTTACAGTATGTTGAAATTAATTTCATTTTTCCTGGATTTATAAATGTGACTGCAATAAGTGTGACGATACATTCTGAGACAAAAACACTCAGTGGGAGGTTTTTAGAGAGCGTATCTTTAAGACAGGCTTTGTGTGTTGCATGAAATGGCAGAAATCTTGTTTTCTCCAAGAAAAAGAAAGAGAAACAAATCAAAGGATAAGACTTCTTTTTTTAAAAAAAAAATTCTCTATTGTGTCTGATATCTTGTTGACATAAAACTCTCTTTTTGGATTACACACATCTGCATCCCCAATTCCTTGTATTGTCTTCTAGCAAAGGTTGTGGAGCCTTCCACAAGCACCTCCCTTCTTCAACTAACAATGTCAAAAAAAAGCTCAAGGCTGTGTTATTTTGAAATCGTACCAACTTCCTCTTAGTTCAAAAGAATTTAGATGGTTATTCATTTATCTAAAGGGTCCTGTATAGTGTGTCAACAAAGCAGAGGTCTTGCAATCTGTAAGTGGACAGACCCTCAGCTCTGGAAAATCAAAGAACTTCTATAAATAGATTTGATTTTAAAGTTATCCTATTGGTTTTCAAAGCTCTTTCATCTTTATCAGATCTCTCTTTAAATTGAGCACGTTGGAGCCTTAAGGCCTTCGGGTGGTGGACTTTTAGTCATGCCAAAGGTCAGAACAAAGACCTCTTAATGATATAAATATGACTGTTTGCTTCAGAGAATCCATGTTTTCTTAGCCATGCAGTTACAGTGTTTTGGGCGTGTTGGTGCGTTTCTCTCAACAATAAGTCTCTTCATCAGATAAATGATTCTTTAGCTTTGGATAAGAAGATCCAGATAAGATAAGATAAAGGGATAAGATACAAGTTGTAGTAGTAAAAAGAAACACCAGGCACTGGATGCTTGAAATAACTCTGACCAAAGGTTGGTTTGCTAATTTAATGCTGCCTTCGTGTCGGTACTTTGTTCCCACTACAGCACTTTAACTGTGTTAAAAACAATTTAACTGCAGTGAATCCTGTCTTAAAATTTCAATAAAACGATATATTCATAAAGTATCAAACTCCAAATAGTAATACATGGACTGTATCAGAGATTTTTTTTAAGGAACCTTACATAGGAAAACAAGAAGAAGTAACCATCAGTGTGGTTCAAAACACAATTCAACCAGAGAAGAAGGGAAGTGAGACACACTGATGCAATGGTATGTGTACCACTGGTCAATGATAATCAGATAAAGAGCGGCAAAGAGGGGCTGTGAGCTTTAATACCTGGTATTAAAAGTAATTTTTGGTTGATTGGATCAGAAGCACTGCGGTCTAATCAGGCCTGAATGGAGCGTGCATACTTCATACATCAGCAATAATCCCTGATGTGGGGACTCACTTTAAAGCTTCATATAACATAAACAGTCTTGTTGACGGTCATTAGCTTTAACTGTCATGATTACAATGTGTGAAGTACGGAGTGGAAGAAAATTAACCATGTGACTATGTGGTACAGAGGAGTGTGTGTGGGGACACACACAGTCACACACACACACACACACACACACACACACACACACACACACACACACACACACACACACACACACACACACACACACACACACACACACACACACACACACACACACACAATCATAATTAATACATGAGTTTCAAAGACCTCTATCTCATGAACACGATAAATATATTTATTAAAATATAAAAAAAAAATTCTACCCCCTTGAGTATTATCATTCCACTACAGCCAGCTAAAGTTGTATTTGGCCCTTTTCAAAAAGCTGCTCTCAGAAAATGATTCACTTTTTTTTTTCAGGAAAATCATTGGCAATTTCCAAAAAGTTGTGGTAAGAATAACATCTAAATTGTTTCTCAATTTAAAAAACAAGTATTTTCTGCATTGGATGAATGCATATTAACTTAAAACTTCACTAAACAGTTGCCAAAACCACCCAATTTGTCACAAAAAAATATATCATAAAAATGATACAGCAATAATTTTTGTGGATTTTGTTAAAGGGGTCAATAAACATCTCAGTTTCAAAAAGTTTGGATTTTCTGACTATTTTTTGATGGTTCAGGCTTCAAAGGGTTAATGCTCCAATGAAATGTACATTTCCATTTAAAAACTCAAAATGTATGAATATAAGACTTGAGTCATATTTTTTTATATTTCATAACAATTTAAAATCCCCGCATGTTCCTTTAAATAAAACATGTAGACTCATAACATTACTCATTATAATCATTTTACCAAACCATGCAGCACTAACGCCTCCTTTCTATCGCCCTCGCCGAGTTGGCATTGATAAGCCGTACCATCATTTCAGTTCCACTCTCTGCCTCCTCACCTCTCTGATTAAATTGATTGTAACTTTGTTTTATTACTGTGCTCCTCAGTTAAAGTGCACTCACATCATTGTAAAGAGCTCAACAGACGTCACTCATCTAATGTTTAGGGGAGAGAAGAAGTATAGCTGCAATGAAGCAGCTAGTTCATGTCAGAATGTGGGGAGCAATGATGGTCTAGATTTAAATTTCTTTTTCTAAAATACTAAAAATTAAGAAATCTATTCTGGTTATTTCTTTTACAGCTTAAAAGGATAACAATGTTAATCCAATAATGTCAACCTGTCTTAATATGCAGGGTTCTTTTTTGAGACCTCAATTTCGTCAATATATTGACGGAAAAAGATAAATGGGTCAAAAAGCGCAAACATTTTAGAGGTACATCCTTTATGTCCAGTAGTGTTGTAGTTTAGTCAGTTAGGTTCTTAGTCACATGCATTTTGCCCCCTCTCTTCTCAGAGTTTGGCCCCTCTGTGGGTGCATGCCCTGAGCTGACACTGTCACTGCTCCTGCACGGCCGTTTGTTCACTGCTTCCTTTCTCTTTTGCCGTGTCTCCATCTTCAGCACGGTGCCTGCTGATAGCCATTCCTTCTGTTGTTGTTTCCTTGTACCAAGCACTTGCTGAGAGGTGAAACCAGCTTCCCATCCTGTTCGAGGGCATCAAGGTGGGTCTCCTTATCATATAGCTCCTGGTTTACTTTCAATATAGGGCTGCTTGCCAGCCTGTAATCTGTCTGGATCTCTGGTACTTTTAGGAGCCATACATATTCTGCCTTTTGTATTGCCTCATCGCCTCAGGGGTGCAGTAAATACATTGTGGCCCCTTTGTCCTACACATTAAATGGTGTCCTCAAAAACCCTCTTCTGAGACTTGTTCTCTTTGGGCTGATTGAAGGAACCCGGTTCAGGTCTCCATTGTTTGGATACCCAGAGTACAGTGATGAAACAGACAGTTTGATGCCATGTTGGCAAGAGTCCGCTGACATATTGGTTATGCATAAATAAAATCTGATCAAGTACGGACGCTGCTTAAGGTGCAGAGAGGCCCAGTGAGCTTATTAAGTTTACTAAACGTTGAAGAAAGCATAAGCAAGCTCCTCTGCAGTATATAACAATCAAGCAATAACCTCTAAGATTTGTGCTTTAAGACACGATTAGTCTTGAACCAAAAGTAGAAAATAAAGTTAATTTTAAGAGTCAGGATTTAATTATCTTATAACACTTTTTGTTAGCACCCATGTTGGAGCACAGATGGTTTGTCCGTAATGTTTCTCAAACTCACTGTTCTTTTGTCACTCCAAGGTTCAAACTGGTTTTAACCAGTTCAAATCCACATGACCCATTAAGTTTAGCTCGTGATAAGAATCAATCCCACTGCATGAGTGCGCTTGTGGCTAGATGTCCTCTACCAGTCAAAGATGGCACTTCACAGTACCATGGGCACACCATCCTTATTTCATGGTTGCAGATAAACTTCATGTTCCTTTTGACTTAACTGTCAGTTTAAGATGAAAAATCTTTACTTACCAGAAACTCTGTGGAGAACTTTGTTTTGTCACTCACACAACCCTCTCCTTATGCTAGTGGCTCTTTAAGCTAATCAGCGATAGCTATCAACATAATGACTATCAACTATTCATTTTTCTACTGCTCAAACTAACACTTCTTGAAAATGAAACAGCCGCCGCCATGCTCTCAGGTGTGAAGGGGATTCAGTTTTGCTGCTCTGAATCTAAGGAGGTGATCATCAGAGAGCAGGGCCAGGTGTGTGTGTGTGTGTGTGTGTGTGTGTGTGTGTGTGTGTGTGTGTGTGTGTGTGTGTGTGTGTGTGTGTGTGTGTGTGTGTGTGTGTGTGTGTGCCTGATTGCCCTGATTTGGAGCAGGTGGGGGGGAAGCTTATATATACTCTTGAGCTCTAACTCCCAATGCTGACCCGTTGTCTCAACTGCAGACGTAGTGAGGTTGCTCCCAGTTCCCAGTGAGTTCCAGTGTTTCCCAGTGTTTCCAGTGCTTTTCAGCACACTGGCTTGCTAAGCACCCTGCTTTTTCGTTGTGTCTGGCTTGTGATACAAAGCAGCCTCTACCGAGTAGTGGAAGTCTCTTAGCCCAGTTTCTAGCCAACCTCTTTCCATTAGACTTACCTGACCATCTGCAGTATTTTCTTTATCAGGAGGGTTACTGTTTAGTTTCTGTTGAACTGTTTGGCAGTGGTGGTTTTGTTTCTGATATTCCCTGAGCCTTGTTTTGTTTGAGGAGCCTGTTTTACCCAGCTCAGTATTATTTCACCTTTTTACCCCACACTTGTGATCAACTGAGATCTTAGTGGTTGTCCCTTTGGGATAACTTTCAGAACACCCCCGCTCTGTGGTCCGCTATTGCTTCCAGCTTCCTCCACTGTGACATCAGGAGGCTATGAGAGTTTTCTGCAAGACTTCCTCTTGGACTTCTGTTTTGTACTGTTTCACAGCATTGATGGCTAACAGAGTTAGGATGAGATAATCCCTCACCAATTTCCCAGTACTGAAGGGCACAGCTGCTGAGGTCACCAAGCTGTAGCACTTGTTTTTATCTCTTCACCTTTCAAACACAGCTTTGAATGTGCTGTACTGACTTCAGAGTCTCTGCATTGAAAAGAGACATCTCTGGAGCCCACTATGGACTTTGGTAGCTTGTACTCTTTACTCATCTTTCTTAGTTTTGTACCACTAGATGAGGAGAGGAATAGACATCAAGAGACATAAAGATTGGATATAGAATTTTTAGTGGAAGGTGACCTTAGCATTCAAATGATAAAAGATGTTTAGAACTAGAAAATGAAGAACTGACTGTAGGTTTTGTGAGTACAGTCCTGAGTAGATGATTTTCCTTCACTACAACAGTCACTGCAGTTCTAGTTGTGAACCATACCTTTGCACTTACAGAAAAATAAAACATTTAAGGACCTTGAGCACAGCATGCAGTCATCTGGATGCACTTTTGGGTTATTAAAGATTCACATTTGGTTATCAACATCATCTATTAGCTAATGACTACACAAAGAATCCAGATGAGTCTGTGAACACATTCAGTGGTATGATTAGATGTAAGGGATGACTGCTTGGCCTGCCACAGACACCATCAGATCCAGACGAAATGTAAATCAATACCAGCAGGATAGAGTCAATCATGCCAGAGGTGACAGAAACTTGATCTATTTATCTGAGTAAGGGAACTGACGAATAAATCAAGACAGTGATGCAGACATGAGGGTAAACATTTGTTGTTTGCAGGTTTAAAAGCAAAAGTCAAGCAAAAGGAGACCACAAATGAGAAAATATCAAAGCAGTTAGTGTCGTCAAGAAACTCTGCTTCAGCCTCATTCAATGTGTTAAAACAGCACTGTCTATCCAATGGCACTTGTTGGGGATTAAAACTGTGTGCAGGCCAAAAACTAAATGTATTATCTGACTAATCAGAGCGTTTTGAATGAAATATCTTGCAAAACCTCTAAAACCTCTAAAAATTCTCCCACAAATCAATCAGACACTATTAAACAAATAAGTTTATATATTACTCAAGTGACTTTCCTCCATAGATGACTAGCAACATGCAGAAATGTATTTTATTGTTTATATTTAATCATTGTCTGCTCCATTTTTTTTCTTCTTTTTTCTCCCCCAGATCGATATTCGCTATTTTTTTGTGCTTCACACTTCATCTGGAGCAAGTACTGTCTGATGGGGTCCTCTTATGGAGGTTCTCTACTGTTATTGCCAGCACTGAGCTCCTGCTGTGGTTTAAAGTTTGTGAACTGCTGGAGGCCCCCAACCCGGCCAGGACCCCGAGCAGTTGCTTGCTTCAGGCTGTTCCCATTATGTATATATGTATGCTTGTACTGATGGTCACCATGCATTAGCCAGAGAAAACTAGACCCATAGCATATCACATTAAAAGAATAACGGTTATACTGAGAGATTATGACTGAGGACTAAAGGCCCATTTATGCTCAATGTTAATCATGGATACGGATGCGGACGGAGCCTTCTGTCTGTGTTCTGCGGTCATTTCATCTGTATTTCTGCACGATTGGATACGGACCAAAGGGAGCAGTACCACTGGAAACCATGGGGGCAGTGTTGTTGTTACCACCCGATATGTAGCGCTAGTAAGACATGAAGAAGAAATTACAATGGCGGAAGTTATAAGGAAAAATTTGACGAGTTGGTGAGGAACTTGCTTCTCCGTTTTTGTCCTTTATGAAAGTGGTACATTATCAATACCTCCTCCACAGTCGCCATGTTTGTTTTTGAGTTTTAATGTTGTCATTAACTTTTAACTCTGGGCTGCCCCCCTGGTGGATGTATTGGTGAACAGCAATGGGAATCTTGCTTCTTTCTTAAATACAGTTTCATCAGACTCTTACTGGTTCATAAAAATATTTTGTTTTCAACACTGGAACCACAAGCAGGGAAAATTTATGGACCCTTTGTATTGGGTGGGGCTTCAAAAGAAGACCCAGCTTCTGACACTGTGAAATTAAAAATATTTGAGGGCACATCCTTAATGAATGCCGATCATATTTGAATCCATTGTCCTCCAGAGCGCTCTTAAATCATGCTCTGTAGTACATAAGCACTGAGCTCATGTTCTTGCATTTGTGTTTCCTAATTGATTACATAATTATAGCACATTGTCTCAGTCATTAAGATGTGTGATATAATAACCCTGACTATATGATAAGGAAGTATGTCATTGCTGGCCTCCCAGTGATTGTCTCATTGGACAGTCTAATTTGGTTTCATTGTTTCCCTTCTTAGTATTTAAACAGATGGCCTTACACACCCATACACACACCCACACACACTATCCTGTGCATCAATACATTCTGCTATGAACAGATGTACTTTGTGTACAGTAATACTGAACTTTGTGACCCCGCCGTATCCGGATAAGGGTTTGTTTTGTCACTTCACACTGCAAGAGGATTCCATATGTCATCACTCAAATGGGTCATACAAAGTGTTACTGCATGTCATAAAATGTGTTTTTTTTTTAATGCAGGGGCTCAGAATGTTGACTTTTGACACACATTCTTTTTGTTATTTGGTCAAGCCTGTGTTAGCAAAGGACAACTTTGGTAAGAAGAGAGTCTTCACCACAAAGCCCAAAGGGTCAACTTTTCATGAAAGCAAGTGTCCACCCTCATGGACAGTCCCTGACACCTCTGGGAAGTGTTGAATAAGGGCTGGCACAAGCACTTTAACCACAATGCACAAGGAGAACAACAATGATAGTTAAGCCATCAATGGTGTCATCAAAAAAAAAAGTGAAAGTAGATGCTTTTTTTCAGCGTTGTCAAGGTTTATAACGTGGCTTTCTGTCTAGAGCAAAATGATCTTGGACAAATTGGCCTTACGAGATAACGACTGAATTCTGTGTCCTCACAAAGTTATCCGAGTTTCTTGTCTCATCCTCTCCGCCTGCTTTGTGCAGCTGAATGGATTTAAATTATTGCTCTCACTGGAAGGTGGTGAAATGTTAATCTCCACATGGATGTTTTCAGCTTTCGTCAGATGATGTAAAACATAACATTCCACTGATGAACACGTGTAACTCTTGGCTGCACTTACTGAATTTGATATACTACATTTTGTCCACTGAAACTAGGATATACACTCATAAAAGTTTGACCATTGCCCACTTAAAAAATGAAGGCAACAAACTTAATGTAGTTGAATAGATTTAATTACTTATCTTAGTTTAAAAAAAAAAACTATTGATTTAATTAAGTAAATTTAAACTGATAATATAGCAAATGTTGAGTAAATCCAAATCAGTTGTACTGGAAAAACTGATTAATATTTTCGAGGTATCTGAAAATAAGTAATTTAAATGTACCAAATATCTGCAAAAAAGTTCTTTTTTTAAGTTTACTAACAAATTTACTAATTATCCAGATGAAATAGATTTTTATTAATTTAATATCTGGATGAAATTGATTAATATTTACTAACTTTATGGGTAGAACTGAGGCTCTTTTGAAATATATGGATAACAATGATTGAATTCAATAAATAAAATTATGTATTTTCACAAATATTGCAACCATGTATGAGGAGGGAACTCAGTAGCTGTGAGAACCTGCTGTACATTGAGATAATGCACGCACGGCTACAGCTTGTCTGTGCTCCACACAGCACAGATTTGCTGGCTGGCTGGCTGTGATCCACACTGCGGGGGGCTGGCCGGCTGTCTGTGCTCCACGTAGCACAGACTGGCCGGCTATCTTTGCTCCACTTCAGTCCAAATCTTCCTAGCCCATCAATACACCTCTACATTAATCTATAAAACAATAAGCACTGTAAAAATAAGGTACATGGTCTATGCCGTGAGCACAGGTAGCCAGTCCAAGCCATGTGAAGCACAGACAGCCGGCCAGTTTGTGCCTCACAGACTGGCTGCAGTCTGCACAGCCAACAAAGCATCTCAATTTACAGCAGGTTCTTACATCCACTGAGTTCCCTCCCTCATAAAAATAACTTATTTATTGAATACAAATCATTTTTATCAGTACATATAAATAAATTCCAACTTATTAATTAGTAAATCTGAAAATCTTTTTAGCAAATATTTGGTATATCTAAATTATTTTTTTTCTCCTGATGCTTAGTAAATATTTAAAAACTTGCCTGTGAAACTGATTTGCATTTACTCAGTTATTTAATAAAATCAATAGTTTTTAGTCAAGGTAAGTAATCAAACCTATTCAGTTATATCAAGTTGCCTGAATTTTTTTTAGTGTATGTTTGTCATGCTGATTCTTACAAAAACAAGCAAATGAGCCTCATGTACACTTTGATTAAGGTCTATCTTCAAATTGTTACAGCAGCCTCATTGCAATTACTGTGTATTTTTCACAAGGCAGTTCTCAGTCTGTGTGTTTGGGGGGGTATGCTTGTAAAATCCAGGCTGATGGAGTTAATATTGGAATAGTTTTACATGAAAAAAAACCAAAAAACATGCCTCAGTCGAGACAGTGGTACCACCAGCTACTCCTCTACATTACCCCCAAGCACTGAAGAGTTGAGAAGGTTAGAATGAATGTTGTACAAATATAATTCATTTAACTACTTAGATTTACTGCACAAGGTAGACAAAGAACCCCACTTTAGCCAGAAGGAGGCCTTTGCAAGCATTTACTATATATCAGTGCAAAGCTTACCTCCCAGTGAAAGATGTTTTTGCCAAGAAACCATCGAGCAGTGGGTTTTAAGGTTTGTCAAGACATCATAAATAACTGTAAGTGCTCTGTTTGGAGTAAGAAGATCATCCCACTAACATTACAATATTTCACTGACAGCAAACATCAGCAGGTGACACACACCAGCTGCTCTTATGGCACAGAGAGAAAGTAAATTAGCTTTAATATATAATACTGTGTTCTGCTGGCTTTAAAATTGATATAATACGATGAATACAGTTGAATTTTTTTTATAAAATTCTGTCTTAAACCAACCTGTATTTTCAGCAAAGATTATGAGTACAGTCACACCACTTAAATGACCGTTAAATCATACCAACGGTGGAAAGCTTGATTGCTATTTCAGTAGGCTGCTGCTTGTATTCAAAATTTGAGTCATAGTACAAATGAAGGGTACCTATAAAATGTCAGCCTTTTGATAATTTTTATTAGATATTTAAGTGAAAAGACAATGCTCAGTGAAAATATGGAAGAAAATGAACGATATTTGTTCAAACCCATTGGCTCAGTGGATTCAAGCATTTCCAAGATGATGTCATGATAGCTAATGTTTACTACCAGTAAGCTAGCGTGTACCAGCAAGTAAACTGTAAGTTTCAATTTGTCTCTTGACAATCATCACTTTAACATGTAGGTTCAGCTTACTCTATTGTGTCATGTAAAACTACAGAATGTGACATTCAGTCAGTTTATAGCTGACACTATCATCTTGTGAGTGGCAGGATGCTAACGTTTGCTATTGCAGTAGCAAGAATTACTAGTTCCAAGTGTTGCTGAGATTTGAAATTCGAATCAGTAATCTGTTCTGAGTTTTCATGGTTTCCCTTTTTACTTCCTGATCAGTTATCAGATAATGAGTTACGATCATCAGACAGCCTAAATCATTACAGTTAACAAACTGGAATAAAACGCAACAACATTGAGTTAGCATTTAATAAATACAGATAAATTTTACGAGTTTGTAATCCTTGTTAGGTATTTTAACTTCTTTAGGGATGAGATTTTTTTTATGCATTGTTGTACATAAACATATATACTGTTATACTGTGCCTACAGTCTGGGTCAGAGCTGCTCATTAATTGGCTGAAAATGCTCTCCCGTGGTAAGAACAAAAACACAGTTTAAAAAACTTGTTTTAAGAACTGTCAAATATACAGTGATTTATTATATTATGATGATCATGTTGCATTCTTGTATCGTTTAAATCAATTTCACCTTTGGCTTAGCACTTTTTGTCCCTGCTGATACTCCTAACAGGTCTCATGAGGGAGTCTTGGCTGCTAGTGTAATATTACTGATCCTGGATTAAAGCCAAGGATGAGCTGCCAGAAGACCAAAGTCCACCCTTATCAGCTTGCACTCTGTTTTTTATTCTTTTAAACTTGCTTTCATGACAGAGAGTTGAATGTTGTCACCTGAGTGTCCAAGATGGCAGCTGGCCATTAAATCTCTATAAAGTTTAGTGTTGTCTCGGGTTAAAGAAGGCTTTATAGGGACAGAGCCACAGCATAGAGGACAATGTTGTTCTTCAGAGTGTAAAGTCATGATAATAAAATTTATAATGGCCCTCTGGAAGGAAGTTGCAAAGCTTCAGGACTGAGGGAACCCACTGTTGCTGCGGACAACATGCATGCAAACACCACACCACACCAAGACACACCAGCCTGGAATTGAACCAGAATACTGATTCAGCATTTCAACATAATAAATAAGCAAAGAGCAAGGGGAAACATCTGCTTCAGAAAAATGAAGCCCATGCAGAAGTGCTAAAAAGTTGCAGTTCACCAAAATTCCGCCAGCGGCTGACTGCAGGAAGACCAGAAATAACACACACCAATGCAGTCCAATGACCGGAAACAACACACACCAATGCAATCCAATGGGTTACATTAAGTTTTGCCGCGTTCAAGGGGCAACATCTGGTTTAGAAAAATGAGGGTGGCTGCAAAAAGACTGGAAGTCACAGAAACACCAAGCCAATAAACTGACTTTTATGGCATTTAAAAGCAAATTTACAGCATGGTTCAAAAAACAGCCGGCATCTGAAACGCAAATTTCTCTATCAGCACACACTGTACGGGGGGTGATTTTTCTTTCCTAACTCAGTGGTTTAGAAGATATTAGGATAACAAGTTTGTCCAATCAGAGGCACAGCTCACATGACTGACAGTCGTCCTGTAGCTATTACAAAGGAAGCTGAAAGCCCACATCATATCCAATATGGCCCTGGCTGGCGATCAGCTTCATTACTTTGCATCAGAACCAGACGGGTGACGTAGCGGAGATTACGTCCATGTTTTATACAGTCTATGGCGAAGAGCCAGGAGCCACATGTAACAATTGAAGGGAACTGATCCGCCTAATAAAAGCCCCCCCCCCCCCCCCCCCCATGTGTTTGTGAGTCTGCCTGGCCTGAGAGAAACCAGAGTGGGGGTGTAAATCTCTTCATGACGATGTTAGCATCAACTGGAGAAAACAGCTGATTGCAGAGGTTGGTCTGATGTACACACTTAGGAACATGTTACCAAACAAAGACAAAGAGAGATAGAAAGAAAAGATTTCAAAGCGATTAAGTTGTATGTTGACAACTTTCCTTTATAAAGAATGATTTGGAAGAAGACATAAAAAGCTTTATATTCACAAAGCTGGCATACCAGTATGGATTTTACTTACAGTAGCTCTGATCGGTTGACCTCACAGAGGTCACATCCTGTCAAAATTGCTGATCACCATCTTGTGGAGGCATAAAAATCCGCTTCTGTTTTTCCTCTACAAAAGACACACGTAGAATAAGAGGATATCCTATGATGGTTGTAACAAAAATAAACAGTTTCACCTTATAACTCGCTAATTACACCCCCACTGTGGAAGTCAGATAAGCCAAAAACCATTAAAGCGACATTAGACAGTGCTAATGCTTCCCATCCTCAGCAGCCACACCAAAGACTACAACTTGGGTATTTTATAAACAAATAAAAAATGACGCAGGGGAAGTTCCTGGGGTGTCATAATTCTAACTGTCTTTTCTAACAATATTGGCACGTAAGCAGCTATTTCAGTGCATCGGTTTGGTCCAGACGAACTGATCAATCATGAGGTAAACAAAGATCTTAAAAATAGCCTGTGAGTGAAAAAGGCATGAGAAGCTGCAGAACTGCAGGCACGTTTGTGTACCCATCACTGTTGCTCCTGATGTGAAAACCCCAGAATAAATTTACTTTACCGTGTTTATTTTGAGAAACATGCCGGTTACGTAACAGACAGTCCAGTCTGGGTCATCTCACGAGCTCACTGACCCAAACTCGCTAAGTAGCAGCGGTCTCATGACAGTGATTTCCAAGCTAACGATACTGTCTCATGGGGTGGAAGAGAAGCCTTTGAAGGGAGCAGTTCACTGGTGATGATTTCTGAGCATGTGTAGAGGTGTGAGAGTGTGCATTTGGTCTTTTTGTGGAGTCGAACACATGGATGCAATCCCTAGCAAATCATTGAATTAGATATGTCTGCTTTCACACTCTTGCAGATACGTCCCAGCCAACAAAAACACCAACAGTTTAAAGACAGATTCATCAACCGCATCAACCACAAATCTGAATCAAACCTTCAAAGTTGAATCCGTGGTGTTTTTTCCTACAGCGACAGTAACAAGCCATGGTGCTAATGTGTCGTATTTGTTTTGTTCTGAAGACTATTTCCCTTTGCCCATTAAATACCTTGGGACCAAACTGTAATTAGATAAGTTTGAGCAATTAGTAAAATGAGTTCCTCACTGTCACAGGAGGTTTCATGGGTCACTGCATTTCTGTGCTGTCCATGCTCCACAATCTTTAACCCATCGCTCTGTTTGTTCAACTACAAACCCACTGTTTTCCAGACAAACACAGTACAAACACACGTTTGTACTGTTTAAGTCTCTATTTCCCATATTAAGTACAACGTACCACATTGGGTGGAAAAAAAAAAAAAACATTGGTGGAGGGAAGGCAGACTGACATCAGGAAGTGATAAAACAGGCCAGGCAATGACGGCCCTTTCCTGTCAGCTTCTCTGTGCTTTCTATTGATACAGTCTGACAGTTTTAACTGTACACATGAGTTGAAGCAGACCTGATATCAAATGGATTTCCAAAGAAATAAACATGCAAATCTTTTGCTTTCATTTGGAGCTATAGTTATCCAACAGTTTACTTTCTCGGCATAAGTGATGGAAAACTTTAAGAATATCTAATCACATTTCATTGCATTTCAAAGCATGTTTTTAAATCCAAACTGATGGTGTAAAGCTACTCCAACCAGCGTCTTGATAAAAGAATTAAAGGAAAGAACTGCATTCAGTGGGGATTTCCACTCCAAAATGTTGCTTTGCTGGCATTTGTGATGCTGTTTACTGCTGACATCAGTCTGAGGAGCTGCGCGTGTTTGTGTAGCTTATAGGTGTGTTTTAATCATGTAATAAACAAAGTGCTTGCTACTTTTGACCTGTCAGCGAAACCAACTGAGAGTTTTTTGAAGTAGAAGACCCAGCAGTGATTTAACTTTGGTGCGCTGAAAGGGAAATAAGACTCTGGAAAATGGAATAACTTCAGCTCTAAGTACTTTCTATATGAATAATAAAAAGTTATAGTCAAATCCCCCTCACTTCTCTGAAGGAAAAGGGAATGAAAGATGTATTCTTTAAGCCGGAGATGGTTTCATTTTACTCTTCTTTATTACTTTCACCAGAGTTGTACTGGTATTTATGCCTCCGTGTCCAAACTGCATGCATGGTTGGTTTATTAGTTGTAACAGCATCAACCTCTGTGTAAGGTTTGTGTCAACCCTGGCTCCAAATACCAAACAAACTCATGTGATATTGGACCCACCATGACCTCAACCTTTATTTTCTTCCAGTCTCAGGTCAGTCACTTCCATTAACTGGAGATTTAACCCATTTTTGGAACATTTATTTCAGCTCTCACATGTATTACTTATACAGGGACTCTCAATTTGTCAGTACTTTGTGTATTTTTGAGCATTCTCCACATTCTTCCATAAGTGGCCTGATCACCTCAGAGTTAAGTCTGTAGGACGACCACCAGCAGAGGTGTGTTTGCAGGTGATGTAAGCACAGGCTGATGAGGGATATCTAAGTCAAATGTAAATGATTTTATTCAGTGATATTTTGTAACACAGCACAAATGAGAGCCATCAATGGGGGGGAAGTCACAAGGACATCAAAATGTAAATGTTCCTGAAAACATCTAAACAAAGGTTTACATGACACATGGCAATTAGAAAAAGACAATATTACTCATTTAATCCTCAGGTGATGACCAGACATGAGAGTACTTCACAACCTGAAAGTCTCTTATTACTTAACTGTTATGTCACTGTTTTGTAACTCAGACCATCAGACCATCAGACCATCAGACCATCCTGTGCTGCCCCAACATGGCATAAAGAAATCACCAAACCTTTCCCCACATCTTTGCTGCTTTCTCAGACCTATTAAAATGGAAATACAGAATTTCACTGTTTAATGGGGTGAGACTGAAGCACGCTAATTTACATATATTTACCAAAAGATTAAAAGAAAACTATGGTACTTGAGCTCAGATCAAAGCAAGAGAGAGGTCTTAATGCAAATATTTCAAATTAGTAATTTCCTGTTCTCCTAGAGAATGGAGAGACTTTAATGACAGAAACCATGGAGAGACTAAATATTTTCAAACATCTACCCCGTCATCAACTGGAGTTACCAAATGTCCCCCAGGGATTAATAAAGTATTTTTGATTCTGAGTAATAATAATCTTCTCTATTAGTCCTTCTAGATTTAAATCAGCTGCTGTGTGGCACAAACTAAGGATGACTCATATATGATGAATCACCAGTCGTTAGCTTCTCTCTTTGTGAACGAGTCCTCTGAAGTCCATCAAAGAGGCTGGTTAGAAGGTACAGGATAAACCCTGTCATTACTCAGCTAATTACTCTGATGATGTATTCATGCTAATTGTTTATTGTTTGTTCAGATGAGCTGACAGTGTCTTGTCAGGAGTTTCTACTGCAAGGCAATCGCTAATATTAACTTAATCCAGTTATGCATTCTGAGAAACTGCTTGGGCAAGAGCAACGGACCACTTAGCAACTTTTCTCTATGGTCCCATTTAGGGTTTCTTGAATTTTCATTGAAATTTAAAAAAAAAAGTAATAATATGAAGTTTAAAAAGTTGACTAAATACAACAAACCCAGGTAACATTTTGCAATGAATTTTCATCTGCATCTTGGAAAGAATGGGATAGTTTCAACAAAAAAGTAAAAATAATGTATAATTTATGATAAAAAAAAAAATGTTTTTTCCCCACTTGAAAAACAAACAAAGAAACAAATTCTGCACAGAGACCTCATGCTGGTGAGACATTTAATCTTATTAGGTTTGTTTCATTCATTAACAAAACAGAGTGATATTTATATGAGACTTTGGTGAATAGACAAGAATTCAGATGTCCAAATTTTGCAGTTTGGGCCTCCATGTACTGCAACACCAGTTCAGACAGAAGCTAAGTCATGATTTACCTCTAGTTTGTTGTACATGCTGTTATATTAGACTAAATGATGCTATATTTGACATATACAGCAAAACCATATGGAAAATACACACCTCAAAATCACTCTGTTTTATTTATAAAACATCTTACATACAATCAAGCTTCACAAAAGAATAAAGACAGAAAATGGGTAAAATATTAAAAGACTAAAATAAAAAAGGGTGTCATAAAACAAATACTTAAAGATTAAATAAAATGCATGCAAGAAAATTTAAAAAAATAAATTAAATTAAAAAAAACACTTTAATTCCAAGGATAAGATAAATTCTAGAAATAATAACAATAAAAATAAATAAATATGAAATGAAAATGTTATTAAACCAGTGATTATAGTAATGCAGTCCAGGGCTAGAAAGAATCTTTTCAGAATAAAAGCCTCAAACATTCTTGGAGAAGTTGTTATGTGAAAACAAAATTAATCAGGACTGTATCACATATCTTTTTTTTTTTTTGCTGTTAAATGCATGATGTCCTTTAATCTAAAGTGGAACAACAATTCAGTGTATGCTTGGGCTGAATATATTGACACTGAGCAAGTCCCAGTGATAAAGTCAACCAACAACACACTGATGATTTAATTCTGCAGACTTGTCACCTCCCAAAGTTACTGCAACAGAGTGTGTAACTGGTGATTCAGCACTGAGCTGTCGTGCTGGTGAAAAAGCACAAGGAAAACATGGGATGTTCTAAGATGATGGCTTCAGTGTGTCACTCTGTCACTCAGCCTCAGGAATGTGCCAAATTGGAGCCCTCAGAGCTGCTGAGAGTTCAAGCTGGCAAAGTTAATGATTAAAAGATCATAAATTTTGTTAAAGGACAGGGCACTTTCCCTCATGCGCCTTTGATGCCGCTTAAAAACACAGAAACATCCTGTGTTGCAATGACAGGTTTAGTCACAACTCAGTGTACTGAAACTTAGTTGAACTTTATCTTCTTGTACTGAATCACACTCGATAGGTGAACAAGAAAATGACTACGCTTCAAGAACTACAAATATGTTCAACCAACGATCACACAGAGCATGAACAGAGACCAACAGAGGTAGTCATGTACGCTCTTTGACATACGTCACTGCTGCTCACCGTCACACCCCCTTGAATCCAGAGCCAGGTGCAACAGGCAGCTCATTTCTCATAGTTGATGTTTCACCCAGCTCGAAAATACATCCAATAATAATTCAGAAAACATATTGTAGTTAATCAGTGATTGTGCCTGTGACTCAAATAGCGCCTAGTTTCTAAAAAACAAAATCCTCTCTCCACTCAAGAAACAATAAATAAACATGTCTGAATTTCTTTGTTAAGGTTTCTTTTCGTGAAATTTAACAAGTACAACTTTTCACTCTTGTAACTTCGACTTGTATCCTCTTTCTTTGTCACACTGTGTCTCCCACAGCCAGCATGTGCAGTGTCATTTGGGTGGTCTTTCTTGTAAAAGCTTGAATACTTCTTTAGAAGAGGAGTGAGACTTAAAATGAGTGTCTGGGAGTTGTCTGCTTTCTGGCTCTCCCTTATGTGCTGTCAGTCAGCCGTGGTGTGATTATTCTGAAGGAGGAGAAGATATTATTGTGCAAAGTTAGACTTTTTAAGTTGAATCACAAACAAACAAACAAAATATATAAATAGATAATATGATAAATGTTTGCAATTCATCAGGATTTAAAGCACAAATATTTTTTGATAGGACAAAAAAAAAAGTTTTCAGAAACTTTTTCCTGAGTTGAAACTTTTACCATGTAGTTGTGTTACTCACAGGAGTCCAAAGACCAGTGCTGGGTGCACAGGGAGGTACTGGGAGAGGGGCTGGAGGACAGAAAGAGGAGGAGGGGGGTGGAGAGGGCAGAGGGAGGGAAGCAAGAGACCAGTCTTTTGGATTTCTCATTAATTCAGTGTGGCCCTCTCTTTCAGTTTTTTAGGCCCGCCCACTGACCATTATCAGCCTGGGCCTTATATATGCAGACTGTCACTGCTGTTTGTTAGTACACACTTTCCTCAGCTCAAACCCACAGCAAGATACCTCCAACTCCCATCAACATGAGAGAATTCAAGAGCAAGGAATTCTGGAGGGCCGTCCTGGCCGAACTGGTTGGCATGACCCTTTTCATTTTCCTCAGCCTGGCCACTGCGATTGGAAACACGAATAACACCAACCCAGACCAGGAGGTGAAGGTGGCCCTGGGCTTCGGACTGTCCATCGCCACACTGGCTCAGAGTTTAGGCCACATCAGCGGAGCCCACCTGAACCCTGCGGTCACCCTTGGGATGCTCGCCAGCTGCCAGATCAGCTTGTTGAAGGCTGTCATGTACATCATTGCCCAGATGCTTGGTTCTGCTCTGGCTAGTGGCATTATGTTTGGAGCTCGTCCAAGTACCATTGATTCACTGGGGCTCAACTCTGTGAGTATTACTTTTCATTTTACTTGTTGATAGAACATGTGACAACAGGGGCTTTAAAACATCCGGAGAAGCATCGATTCACTCAAACATGATGCAGCATCTTGTATTTCACTCAGCCTGTAAGTCAAACTGAGGGGTTCAAAAGCATGTAGTTTGGCACCGTTTGCTTTGTTCTGTGGACATTTTGTCATTGCTGAATATTTAATAGTGATGACATGTTAATTTAGCAAGGAACACTGCAACAGCTGAAAGAGTCAGCGTATTAAAACATGCTCTGTAAGCTTTGTGACATTTCTCCACAGCTGTTTTAGATGATTTGGCTTTCCAAAAAGTGTTTTGTTTTTCTTAAATGATCATAATGTGACATTCGCTAATTTATATGTACAAGTTTGAGGAAAGTCACAATGATATCTGTGAACTGATAGAAACAGCTTCCCCACATACAGAGTGAACCATACCATAAATCTACACTGAATAACAATGATCATGTTATGTACAAATGAGAAATGAAAAAAAAAGCAATGTTTCATTTTGGAATCCTTGCCAAATTTCTGTCAGCCGTCAAGGACAATGCCAGCAGCAGCAGCAGCAGCAGCAGCAGTGGTGGCTGCAGCTAAATGGGAAGTGGTTGTTATGGGAAACTATCCATCTGACCGACACATACTCACAAACTGTTGTTGTTTTGGATTCTTGCAGCTCAGCACTGGTGTCACTCCAAGTCAAGGCGTGGGCATCGAGCTCCTGGCAACCTTCCAGCTGGTGCTGTGTGTCATTGCAGTCACTGATAAAAGACGACGTGATGTCACCGGCTCAGCACCCCTGGCCATTGGCCTCTCGGTCTGCCTCGGACACTTGGCAGCGGTAGGTTTCAACTCTCACAACTACAAGCAGAGCAGAGTATTGCTTATCACAGATTATGCACGGCACATTTGAGCAAGGCAAACAAGCAGCAGATAGGTTTCAGCTCCCAGAGTAACAGAATTTCAGGCTGTTTTCCCCAGTTTTAGTTCCTCCTCACCCCTGCTGGTTTCAATTAATCCAGCAGACCATGTAGCTGAAGATATCCTCTTATGTTGTCTCTTTTTTTTTTTGCGGATTACAGATCAGCTACACAGGCTGCGGCATCAACCCTGCTCGCTCTTTTGGTCCAGCTTTGATCCTGAACGATTTCACAAACCACTGGGTAAGTAAAGAAAAAGGGACTCACATTTTTCAGCATGCTTACTACATGTGGAGCTTAAATAATTCACTAACAGGCAGGTGACTCATAAGTTACTCAGATAAAGCATTCCTATTGTTTCAAATTACCCTGCATGAGATATTGACAAGTTGACTTTTTAAACTGTTTTACTTGTTAACAATGGCCAGAAGATTCATTAAAGTTATCCATTGCAGGTCTACTGGGTGGGGCCAATGTGTGGTGGTGTAGCAGCAGCCCTCATATACGACTTCCTGCTGTCACCAAAATTCGATGACTTCCCTGAGCGCGTGAAGGTCCTTGTCAGTGGCCCGGTTGGGGACTATGACGTCAACGGAGGCAACGACACTACAACTGTGGAGATGTCATCAAAATAGACCTTCCTCCTGAATTTCCCCCAACAAATTTAGTTCTTCTGAACATGTTTATACCAACCTGTAAAAAGAAACAAGCTCTTAAATATAGTGTAGTGTTTTGTGCTTTTTTTGAGATACCAATGAGGATTGTGGTAACGGGTCAGTTAGCATCTCTTTCTAACTCACTCCTTGTCTTTGACCCCGCACTCAAAAACTTTTCTTCATACTTCCCCTGAATCCTATGAGCCGAGGTTGTGAGATTCCTTACTGAGCAGTGAGCTGACTGTTTTTTACCCTTTATCAGTATTTCTTGAAGAGCCATGTTTTTGTATGCCCTTCGTACCTGTATCACTTGTTTTTCTGATGGATAATGTATTGTATGTACACTCTTGAAATGTCTCTGACTTTTTTAAGTAAATAAAACACGTTGTCAACAGAGGTTGCTTTGTGTGCTTTGCTATTATAAAGGTACCAATTATAGATAAGTATTTGACAATCATCCCCCAAAAAAAGGCATTCACAGCCTTTAAATGAGCCTTTTTCAGAGTGTACGGGACAATCCATGGCTGGATTAATTTATAAGAGGGGCTGAAGGAAAAAATTTAAAATTTTAAGGTTTTCAGTTTATACAACAAATATACACATAAACACATACCAGTTAACATACCCAATGTACTGAACTCATACTGACAATTACCAAGAGCACACCCTAACTGAAAGCAATACAGACAATTTAAGACAAGGAGTGGACTGACAAAAATAAATGAGTAATATCACCAAATAACAATCCTAAAGTTATTTACAGAGATTGAACACGTAAATTCACTAATAAAACATGGAAGACATTTCAATTAAGGTGATACAGTAAAAAATCCATTTCTCCGTCATTATCCATCACAAAAACAGGCCAACTCAGTGAACATTAGTTGGCTGGCATCACAGAGTCATTTCTTTCATAAATTTAACAAAAGGAAACCATCTTTGTGCTATCAGGCTGCTAAATGCTACTGTTGTTTTCTGAGCATTTGTGGCATGAGTTTCCATAGGTATTACTCCAGAAATTGCAGCGAGTGGGTTGCGCTGAAGAGACGTGTCACACAGAGCAGAGAGACAGTCAAAAACTGAGGACCAGAAGTTAACCATGGAGGGGCAGGACCAGAACATGTGACCTAGTGAAACTGGGTAACTGCATCGAGGACAATTAGAGTTAGCATTGGGGAATATTTTAGCTAATCCACCGCTAGAGTAGTGAGTTTTATGTATCACCTTGGACTAAATTAATATATCCATCCATCCATCCATCCATTTTCTATACTGCTTCTCCTGTTCAGGGTCACGGGTGGCTGGAGCCTTAAATTAATATATGTCTTATACAAATAGAAGAAGTATGAACATTAGAGATGAAATTGGCCCAGACTTCAGAGAGTAGGGTTCTTAGATCTCGTTCCCAGGCCTCCCAAGGTTTTGTCTTTCCAGGAGGATCCATATTTTTGATGATACTGTAAGTTATTGAAATTAATCCCTTGTCAAAAAGGTTTGAATTTAAGAGGTCATACATATGATCTTTGTGTGGAGGTTTGGGATATGCGAAGATTGCATAATACATACAATGATTATTTAATGAAAATTTAAAATCACAACATATTGTCTGTGACATCATCCATCTGTGTCTGATACAAAGTTTTGAAGCCTTTCCTTTTTGGAAATGCTGAGCTCAGCCTTTCTTCATTCAAGTTTGGATCAAGCATAGAGGCATCAGCCCCTGTACAGTGTGTGCTGATTAAGAAATCAACTATTCAGACCCAAACTGTTTTCTTTGAACCATGCAGTAAATTTAGGCTGTTTTGTGGTTGAGTTTGATGTGTACGTGGTTCCTGGTGTTTAGTCAGACGGCCTCAAGAGGAAACTCAAACAACTTCAGTATTTAGCAGCAAAATTACACTGGAGCCAATACCAGAAGTGATACTGCTTCAATCAAGACAACATTCATCTTCTGTACCGCTTAACCTGTTCAAGGTCATAGGTGGCTGGAGCCTATCCCAGTTGTTTTAGGGCGAGAGGCAGGGTACACCCTGGTCATCAGTCAATCACAGGGCTGACACATAGAGACAGACAACGTCTCATGGACACACTCACACCTATGGGCAATTTAGAATTGCCAGTTAACCTGATGAGCATGATTTTGGACTGTGGGAGGAGGCCGGAGATTCCGGAAAGAACCCATACATGCAAAACAGAACATGCAGATTCCACACAGAAAGGCCATGAGGCAGACCGGGACTTAATCCTGTGACCTTCTTGCTGTGATGCTGCAGTACTAACTGTTGCACTATCGTGTAACTCATCTTGACAACAATGAAAGTGGAAGAAGAAGAAGAAGAAGAAGAAGAAGAAGAAGAAGAAGAAGAAGAAGAAGAAGAAGAAGAAGAAGAAGAAGAAGAAGAAGAAACAAGGCTACTGCGGAGCCATTTTTGTGCATGAACGCCTGAATGCAAAGTTGCAAGTTGCCCAGACTTATTTGTCATGCAGTGATGTCTTAGGTTTTGGAGTCTCCAGGTCTAAGGTTGATCAGGTTTGCCTAGTTGGCGATCTAATCATCTGATTTGAAAAAAAAAAAAAAAAAAGTGAGAGCGAGTCTCAATTTGTTTGCATTCCTAAAAAATAAGCAAATTCACTTTTTTTATTTATTCTTTAGCCGTCATCTGGTGCAGAGAACTGTTTCAATCATCCATGTTGTAAAACAATGTTAGGATTAGGACTCTGCTTTTGCTTGTAACTTCGGCTGTATTGTGTGTCTTGTATTGTGGGATAATAAGGCTTTTTAAACTTCCCATATTCCCTTTAAGCCCCTATCACCCTGCCCTCGGGGAACCTTTTGCCAACTTGCCACTGTAAATAAGAAATTGTTCTTAATGACTTTCCTGGTTGAAAAAGGTTTCATGATGATCAGAAAATGCAATCTGATGATATCACATAAAGCTAGTGAATGTCCAAAGACCCAAGACAAAGCAGTCTTAAGACGAAAGGTAACAACCTGATATCTTATTCTTAACAGTATGGCAGAGAAGTAAGAGTTGCTGTCAAACAAAAGGAGGATTAATGAATCATGGGATAAAGATTTGTTAAGTAGGAATTATTAACATTAAACTAACATTTCATTTCAATCAATCAGTTCAAGAGAAGTGTGTGAAAGTGTACCACCAAATGTTCATTTATTAAAAGGGTAAATGTACATGTGTCAATATTAAAAATGTTCTCTTTTTTAATATCCCTTTCATCCGTGCAGTCATAATTACTGATTAGGATGTGATCTACAAACCATCATAAAAAACTTTTGCTCTGACAACAAATAGATCAGAGCCCAGACCCAGTATCACTGTATATCAGATGGTGTCAATTTATGTTATGAGAAAAGATCAGCAGTACGGCCAACTCTGTGACACTATGAAAATATTGGGCACTCAGTTATCCTTCCAATCTTCTTGTGTTTTCTTTTTACCGCCCAGCTGTCTTTGCTGATTGATGAATACGTTCTCTCGCTTGTGTTTTCATCAGGGGAAGCACCAAGTGGCAGATTGCCAAGGTGATGAGAGTTTCTCCTCAGTAGCCAAAGAACGGTGCACACAGGAGATTTCTCTGATTTACCTTTTCTCTGAGAGTTTGAGGTTTAGTGCCAAGGTCATTTTTGGCTGAAGTTGCTCAAGCTACAGAGGAAGACTTTTGGCAAAACAAACATTTTTGGAGGTCCAATCAGAGGAGAGCTTGTATGTAGGCTACTTGGTCTAAGTGAGGGAGTACAGCTAAGCCACGGTGGTGTCCCATGTGTCCACAAACAAAGTTTTAAATGTCAGTTTGGAGCAAACGGTCACAAACAGTCACCCTCTTTGCAACAACATCTAGATCTGAAGCATTTCTGTTCAAGTGTAGTGGCTCCTTTGTTTTATATAAAATATTATGAAATGCCTCCACTGGTGCCTTTGCAGTGGAATCCACCAAAGAAAAGCCCCCTGGATGCCATTCCAATGGACATGATGTAAATAAAGTGTCCCCTGAATGCTCCTTTAGTGGATAAAATAAATACAAAGCACCATCTGGATGCCCTTCCACTGGATAAAATGTATACAGAGTACCTTCTGGATTTTGCTCCAGTGGATAGAAATGTAAACAACCTATGGATATCTTTCCAGTTAATAAAATTTTGAACACAGTACCGTCTGGATGCCCTTCCACAAAATACACAATAAGTGCCCCTTTGGTGCCAACTCCAATGGTTTTAAAAGTAGAAAAGTTTTTACACAAGGTTTTTGACCTCAGCGGACTACTCTCCAAAGTTCTTTTTGTTGAGTTAAGCAATTAATCCGTTAAAAGGATTAAGTTGTATTGATTATTTTACACTATCATAAGTAGTTCTGTATTCTTTTTTTTTTAAATAAGAAATTAACACAAAAAAAAAATCAAAAATGTCAGGAAACTAAGAACTAAATCTTTTAAATTTCCTTAGGGGAAGGACCTAAGGGTACAACCCCAGTTCTACTGAAATTGGGACGTTGAGTAGAATATAAATTTAAAAAATAAATTAATAAAAATACGTTAATTTGCAAAACCTGTTTAACCTTTATTCAACTGAATGCAGTACAAAGACAAGATATTTATTGTTTAAACTAATGAACTTTATTGTTTATAGTGTAAAGGATATTACCACGTGGTCTCAGTAACATTTCAGAAAACCATTGTCAGTTAACACAGTTCATCACTACATCTACAAGTGCAAGTTCAAACTCTACCATACAAAGACAAAGACATATATCAACATCACCCAGAAACACAAGCCACGTCTTTTTCAGGGACGTCCCTGCTTATTTCAGCAAGACAATGCCAAGAAACATTCTGCATGTGTTACAACAGTGTGGCTTCGTAGTAAAAGAGTGCAGGTACTAGACTGGTGTGTCAGCAGTCCAGACCCGTCTCCCATTGAAAATTTATGGCGCATTATGAAGCACGAATATGGCAACAGAGACCCCAGACTGATGAGCAACTGTACATCAAGTAAAAAGTGGTAAAGAATTCCACCTCCAAAGCTTCAACAATTAATGTCCTCAGTTCACAAACGCTTATTGAGTGTTGTTAAAGGAAAGGTGATGGAACACAGTGGTAAACATGACCCTGTCCCAGCTTTTTAGGAATGTTTTGCAGGCATCAAATTCACAATGAGTGAATATTTTCAAACACAAAGTTTATCAGTTTGAACAATAAATATCTTGTATTTGTAGTTTATTTAACTGAATATAAGTTAAAAGTTTTGCAAATCATTGTATTCTTTTTATTATTATTTACTTTTTACACAACATCCCAGCTTCAATTGGGGTTTAACAAAAAATGCAACATAAAGAAGTAAGGACTTTAAAAAAAAAAAAAATCACAAATCTGTAACCTCTAAGTAGTAACCTCTAAACTACATTTTGCCTGAGCTGCTGCCTCTGAAAAGGCTTGATACAATGGAAAACTATAGACTGAACTGTGAAAAGGAAGATTCTGTCGTCCGTCACAGAAGAGCTGGATCATTTGTAGGATCCAGCCTTGCATAGAAAAAGCAGCAGTCCTTCAGCAGCTTACTTTTCAGGAGCCAGTCTGGTGAGGGAGTAGGATTGCCAGTGAAGTGAGCCGCAACAAAAAAATTCTGGGTTAGCCACCCAAAGAGCTGCGTCTGGCTCAGTATTTGTTAAGTGGCATTATGAGAGACTCTGCTTTGACTGATCAAATATGTGGAAGCACATATTCCTCGTGGCCTTATCTGTGCTTTTTACTTTGCAAACAAAGAGGTCAAGGATAAACAGTTGTCTCTATGATATCTTTGTAGAAGTGTAAAGCCAGTATTACTATAACCTATTGTGCAATTTTAAGGTATTTTGCAAGCCTTGAGGTTGGTTACAACAGAAAAATGAGCCAATTTCTAAACTCTGTGTTTTCAGCTGGCCTTGCTGTTTTTGCTCTTCAGCTCATTTCCAGTTATTTTAAGCAAAAAATGAGTCAAAATCCCTTCCAAGTTCCAAATACCATTTAACTCTGCTTAACAGACCAACATACATATTGATTATATACTTGACTTGCTTCCATTATTGCATGGTTGAATTCTCTGCGTTCATCCTATAATCCCTGTGGGCCTGAACACAATAACAAACCCTCTCAGGACTTCTTCAGGACACCTGCAGCTTCATGTTATTTCTGTCTCGATTTGTGAGGAAGAACTGTGTTTGTGTCCTATTTACGTCTATAAGCCAGGGGCGTGAATATCGCAGATGAGTGGATGATGTTTCCCCTGATTTGCACGTGATCTGATTAGTTTTTTTTTTCTTCATGCAGGACTCCCTTTATGCAGTATTGATTCTGTTTAAAGAACTGATTCTGTTGTTGATAATCTTATTTTAATATGTAGGTCATACGGAGGCACCTCGATAAGAGGTGTAAGAATTCTTGTATTTTGCTCTGAATCTCCTAAAAGTAACACGATTTCAGAATCAATTACAAACTCCTGACAGACTTCCTGTGTATTTTTGTGATAAAGAGCTTGTTGATTTTGTTGCTCTGCTATCTTTTAAAGACTCACTCTAAAAGCTTTACGCACAAAATTGGTTCTACCAAAACTGTCATGCGCCTGTAGAAATAGCCTAATAATCTGTCCCCATCAGAAATAGAATTAAACACTTTGCAAGAGCAATTTGGAACCCATTTTGCAGGATTTAATCTCTATTAGATGCCTTTTTGTGAGGATTTCTAGATCATACCCTCTTGCACACTGTTGTCTTGTTATTGCAGAGAACTGAGCCAACCCTGCTGCGTATCGACTTGCTGACTGACGTGATAATTATCCTATAGCTCCCTTTCAGTCAGCCTTCTCATGCGAAATAGATTATAATGTGAGTGTACAACATGTACAGAGCGAGAGTTTTTGCGATGAAGCTCTGACCTCTTCACTCCCTGAAAGGAAACTGTGAGCTGAGCACAGCAGGGAGACGTGCAGCTTGATAACAACTTCCCCCCCTATAGACTCAGCCTGCCCGTGTGAGCAGGGGGCGGGCAGCTCCTGAAATCATCAACAGTACAGAGACATTATCACACATGCACATAGCTGAAGTCATTTACCAGCAAATGAAATGTGAAGGATTTGCAGCCCCAGAGAGCTGCTTTTGCTTATAGGATTAGAAATCGTGTTTTTCTTGCCATCCCCTCTTCGATTTATTTCATTGTGGGCATTTCATTACTGCTCTGTACTCCTCGTTCATTCAGTAATAAATCCAACACCCACTGATTTATAGGATCATCTTTTATCTCAGGTATCTTAGCTGCAAACACTCCAAAGTGAAACCTGTCATATTGTGGCGTTAAAGTATAAAACAGCCTCAAACAAATCACCATGAGATTATTTAAATGTAAAGGAGACATTCAGCCATGCCATGCGCTACATTTCTTTGAAGGAGGAAAAAACGGGGATCTGTTCTTCTTTTAGGGTGAGGCATTGTCCCCAGAGACAAAGGTGATGCCTTGAGAGTCTCCCCTTTTTTCCCCTTGCTGACAAAGGGTCTAGAAGCAACATGACCTTTTACCCTCTCGATTCGTTCACAAAGGGAAAAAAAGCCGCGTAGGAAGCTGGTTTCCTTGTCATAAATTCAAAAGGTCCCATTTCCTTCACAGCAGTGTGCGACTGATGTTCACTTCAATGCGGTGGGCCCTGCCTGACACACGCTCAGAATAGAAGATTTAAAGACAGGGAAAGCATTCACAAAGACCCACTAAAAGCACCAGGCAGTGAGTGTTCTTCACATATCTGATGGATGTCTACCACTTTATATTACCTGTGTGTCCAAGAGAAGCCTGATAGGTTTCAACTTAATTCAAATGCATTACCTTTAAGTCCTGGAGAGAACGAACATAAAACAATATTACAGGGCATTATAGTATGCATACGAGCTGCTGATCTCTGCATGTTATCGTGTGTAAAGTGTGAAAAATTTGGTCTTTTCACTTATATTTCAAAGCAGCATTTGATTATCTATAGCTCTTGAGAGAAATTTCAAATTGTGTCAGGTTTTTTTTTTTAATTAACCTTTATTTAACCAGATAAAAACCACTGAGATCAAGATCTCTTCTACAAGGGTAAAAGAACCATCAAAGATTATACTCCTGAACACTGTCCATACCTTAAAATCATTGACTACATAGAGTTAGAGAGGCATGACTAAAGAATATTATTCAATATTTACTGTCATACTTTCTTCTTTATTTGGATCCCCATTAGCTTCCACAAGGGGTTGCTCATCTTCCTGGGATCTACACAACAAAAATAGAAAGAAAAGAAAAGAAAAGAAAAGAAAAGAAATTATTTAAAAACACACAGTATCCTAAAAAAAAAAAAAAAAAAAAAAAAAAAAAAAAAAAAAAAACAATTGTCAAAAATTTAAAAATGCTTTACTTATGCAGTCAAATCTAAAATTCATTGACAGATTTGCTTAAAAATAATAATTATCTAATAAATGAACAAAAGTTTACATAAATGTTTAGCAGCGTAAGGTTTACACGTGCTCAAAATCCCTCCACAGAGCAGGAAAGGTTGTGGGGCCATGTCCGTGTCTTTCTCACCTGTTTCTAATCAGGCCTGAGTTTTGAAGTCTATGACCTCATCTCATTGAGGTTTTCAGCTGAGCTTTGGTTCAGCTAACCTCTACCTGAGCTGCAGTCTTGGGCCAAATGCTGCCTAAAATCTGCCTCTGTAGCATGACGGTCGTGATATCCGAGTAGTCATGTCAGAAATCAGAATGTGGGCCTTCTGGAGGGCCGTGCTGGCCGAGCTCCTGGGAATGACCGTCTTTATCTTCATCGGCCTGTCAGCCGCGATCGGGGGCAAAAATAACTCATTCCCGGACCAGGAGATAAAAGTAGCCTTAGCATTTGGCCTTGCTGTAGCCACCTTAGCTCAGTGTTTGGGTCACATTAGCGGCGCTCACCTGAATCCTGCCATCAGCCTGGGCATGCTGGCGAACTGCCAGATGAGCGTCCTTAGAGCTGTTTTCTATATGATCGCTCAAATGCTGGGCTCTGTCGCAGGTAGTGCCATAGTGTACGGCATCAGACCCAATACCACGGATTCACTTGGCGTTAACAAGGTAAGACTGAAACCATGTATGTCCAATTTCCCCGAGTAATGTTCTCGTTAATGAAACACTTGCAGTGCTCAGGTTGAGTGGCATTTGGGTAATTGGCTGACTAGTTTTCATGTCGGGAGAAAAACAAGGGAAAAAAACACACTTCCACCACCAGTTTGTGTACTAACTGTTAAAACTTATATTACAATGATGTCATCAAGGTGTTAAATTTAACTGTGAGATTTGAAAGATCACTCCTGATACACGGCCTCATGCCACTAACAGGGGTGTATTTAGTCATTTGGGGGCGCGAGGCAAACCCAGTCTATGGAGCCCTCTACAGCCTTGTACTTCATCATCCTCAGAGCTAGACTGGCTTTACCCCGGGGTCCATTACTGTCTCATTATGAGAATCAACAAATAAGACGGTGTTAATCTTGAACCCAGTAACATAACGCAACTACATTTCCTCAATTTTTGTTTTAGTTCAGTTTTTATAAAACGTGAGTGTGTAATTTAGGCCAATTTGTCCTGCTTTTGAAATCTGTTACGGTTATCTGACAGCTTAAGTTACGTGTTGCGTAACCATGTTCATATGTCCCCTCTGTCCAGTGTATTATTTACCACCACCAAAAAAAAAAAAATTTGAAAGATTGTCATCAACTAAAAAATGTGAATTTCAAAAAGTTTTTTGTCACACCTTTTTGCTTCATTCATGATCTGACTTTTGTTTTCGCAGCATTCATGTAAGATTTCTTCTGATAGCACAATGCAGTCAGGGTAACATACTCAAAGTATGAGCTGTTTGTTTGTTGGGCTGCATAGACTCTTAATTTTGGCTATCTTTGTCCTTTTTTATGCAAAAGTGGAAGTAACAGAATCTCTCACTCATCATGACGTGTTTATCAGCAGAGGTGACCTAAGCTGCTCTCTGCTTTACTGCAGCTCAATGGAATCAGCCCAGGCCAAGGATTCAGTGTAGAATTCCTGCTCACGCTGCAGCTCGTCCTCTGTGTCCTGGCAGTGACTGACAACAGACGAGACGTCAATGGATTCGCACCCCTGGCTATTGGGCTGTCCGTGGGGCTGGGACACCTTGCCGCAGTGAGAATATATCAAAAACATTTCCTCCCATGTTAATTTGGAAAAAGGTTTCTCCATCATGCTCGGGCTTGATACAATGGATTGGCATAGGATGAACTGGTTGTAAATCAAGCCTGCATGCAATCTGCTGATGCACAGCCAAAGAATTAAGCAGTGCTTTCCTCTGATGTGCTTTACAGATCAGCTACACAGGATGCGGAATCAACCCGGCTCGATCGTTTGGGCCTGCAATCATACAGAAGTCTTTTGAGGATCATTGGGTACAGATTTTGTCACATGAATTAATTATTCTGCAGGTTTTGGACCACAAAGTAGATCCTCAGCATGTGTTTGCCTGTTAATCTGTTTTTTTTTTTTTAGGTGTACGGGGTGGGACCGATGACAGCTGGACTAATGGCAGCCCTTCTGTATGATTTCCTGCTTGCACCCAGAGATGAGCCTTTCAGCGAACGAACCAAAGCCCTGTTCTGCTGTGGCCCCACATCAGAAGATGAAATTCGTGAGCCACTTTTGGAGGAGGTTAAAGACTGGTAAAAAAAAAAAAAAAAAAAAAAAAAGAGCCAGTCTGAGTGTGAATGACTTCTTTATGCTGCATTTTTTGTACTTAGTAAAATATATGTATTTTTTCAAAATAAGAAGTTCCATCTTCTCTTGGGTGTTTGCATGTGTGATGTGAAAATTTGTGCAGCACACATTTTTTCGCCTGTGTCATCTCTTTTCTCCTCCCCCCTTCACACATACAAATCTCTTGACTATAAATTCTGCAGACAAATAAGTGTTGGTTTCACACAGCGGACACATTTTAAGGCAGACATGACAGAAATCAAAAGTCTGGTGTTTTGGAGGGCTGTGGCTGCTGAGTTTTTTGGCATGCTGCTCTTCATCTTCATCGGTTTATCTTCCATCGTCGGGAGCCCGCTCAGTATCGTTCAGGAGCTTAAGGTCTCGTTGGCCTTCGCGCTGGCCATCGCAACCTTGGCTCAGAGTTTGGGGCACGTCAGTGGAGCACACTTGAACCCTGCAGTCACTCTTGGCCTGCTGGTCTGCTGCCAGATCAGTGCCCTTAGATGCATTTTCTACATCCTGGCTCAGATGCTCGGGGCGGTTGCAGCCAGCGCGATTGTGTACACCTTTAAGAACAGTGGATCTAATGGTGTCAACAAGGTAAGAGGTCATCCTGTGACCTTTGACATTTCAGGACAGTTTTTATTCTTTTTTTTTCTGATTAAGCTGTTTGTTCTCTTGCAGCTCAATAATGTTTCTTTAGGACAAGGCTTCATCATCGAGTTCCTTGCCACCCTTCAGCTCGTCCTGTGTGTGATAGCAGTGACTGATAAGCGACGCAGAGATGTTACAGGTTCAGCGCCGCTCGCCATTGGGCTGTCTGTGGGACTTGGCCACTTTGCTGCTGTAAGTGAATCTCATTTGTATTATCCCGCCTAATCTATAGCGACATGACAGCAGTTATAAGTGGCTAAAATGATCAGGAGACTAAGGGAAAAACTTGACAGTTTTATTAAAGTAAGAGAAGATGGGCAAAACGGGGGCACAAATAGTACACGATGCTCTGAAGTAGAAAAACGTTTCCATTAAATTGCACTTAGATCTTTTAATAGTTTAATTGAGTGACACTTTTAAAGAGATTTAAAGTGATACCAGGAGAAATGCCGCTCAGTGTAGGTAAGGGTTCCTCTTTGGCAAGAGATTCACAATTTTTTTCCCATCATGCTTCGTTACGCCATTTTGCTGATCGTAGGGCTGATTTTAACAACAGTTCAGGAAGTAGTTTTAGCAAGTCATAACTGCAACAACGGCTGCACAAGAGTTCCAACTCACTATATATTTAAAAGTAATTTAAAAAGACAGTAAGTGTGCCTTTCTGGCATTCAAATGGGAAACTTCCGCCATGGAAACAATGTTTTAAGATTATCAAAACATAACTTAAAAACTCATAGGTTCTTACTTTGGTGAATGAATAAAAATATTGTAGAAGCATAACTGTTAAACACTTCACTCTGATCAGTCAAAAACCTCTCACACTAACCACATTTCGTATGATAAGCTAGCTGCTTTTTGTAAATCTGACTGCAGGAAAGGCCAACACAGTCAATCTGAACATGTAGGATGAAACTACGTATTCCTAAAAACATGGAGGTCTGATCGTACTTTTGTCATGCACACAGTGCTCAGCATTTCATTTGAAGCCACTGCACACTTTTTACAGCTTTCTGTAACATTCTTCTGATAAAATCTGCCGTTCCTCGAAACTCAAGCATTTCACAACCATCCATCCAGAGGAACTCATCTCTGTCATATTTGGTAACATGCTTTTGTTCTTACAGATCAGTTTCACTGGATGTGGCATTAACCCTGCTCGCTCTTTTGGACCTGCGCTGATATGTGGTTTCATGAAGAACCACTGGGTCAGCAAACAGCTCAACACTTGAGAATTTCGTCTAAACTTGCACCCTTTTTTTTTCAAAGACAAACAGAGCTGACCTCTTCTTTCCTTCCAGGTGTACTGGCTGGCTCCTATGTGTGGTGGCATAGCTGCAGCTCTTCTCTACGATTTCCTTCTGTATCCACGAACAAACGACTTAAGAACTCGCAAAAACATCCTGCTTTATGGCTCAGGAGATGGAATTGATGTAGCCGAGGTAACTGGAGGAGGAAACGGTAGCCCGGAGCCAAGTCAGTGGCCAAAATAATAAAGACAACTTTTTCAGCTTTTTGTGTCAACCTTTGAATCTTTAAAGCTCCTGTGAGGACTTTTCAGTTTGTCAATTCTGGTGCCTGTAAAAAATATGTGCATCTTTTCTTTTCTTTTTGCTGATGTTCAACACCTGTCAAAAGAGCTTTTTAACAAAAAAAAAAAAAAAAAGAATATCTTGTCTCTGCTTATGTTGGACACTATTTCAATCATAATTTGGTTGTAGATTTAGAAACTGAAGGAACTGAGGTTACAATCATCCATTTATCAAAGATTAAACCTGCATCATGTAACACGGTGGTTTCCAAAGTTTGTAATAGCATGCTGTAATCCAAATCTGAGGGGAATTAAGTTACATAAAACAAATAGGAAAGGGAAGGAAATTTTTTATATATCCGACAAGGGCTGGAGAATAATACGTCAAACACAATAGAGTTCAACCGCACGGCAAGAATTCTGCTGGAAAAAGTAGTGAGATTTTATTTATTGCACTGCTGTCAAAAAGCTAACCGGTAAGTGGCCGCTGTTGCTGCACGCTTTATAGCACAACTGATGCCAACTGCTACATTGTATTGTGAAGTTGCTCAGTTGTTGCGCCTAATTAGCAGGAAGTCCATAATCATCATAAAAAAAAAAGTTGTAGTCAGCGTGTCTTTTAGATGCAACAGAGTATATGAAGGAAAGTTAGTTTGGTATATGGAATATAAATAAAAAATATTGCACAAATGCTCTGACAGTGGACAAAAACTAAAACTTCATTATGTAAACTGAAATTTCTAAAATGTAGGTTATAACATCCCCTGACTTATCAGGGGAGAATAAGTTAGAATACACTGTCATTCTTGTCATTTTACATCCATTGGCTTGCTTTTTATTGTAATTTGCTGCCACCAACTCATCCCTTACCCCTCTTGGTGAAAATCTCCCATTTTCATTTGCGATTAGTTTGAACTAATGTTAATTAAGAAAAAAGAAAAGATGTTTAAGAGTCAAACTTCACCATTGTTAATCTTATGGGCTACAGCTGTTTTCCTTCAGAGGTTAAAATGTGCACAATGTATGAAAAGTCATGTCGTATTCTATGATAATAGTTTTTGAAATGTTGACTGCAAAGAGACTGTTTTTCCTGAATTAAACACTTCTTAAAAACTTCTTTAGAGTGCTTCTTTTGAACTGTTTCTGTTTCAAAACTGCCGAAAAACTCCTCCTTTACAGATCTGCTTGAAATATCAATCATGAGCTTTTGTTTTTCTTGTGTAAGAAGTATATTTTCTGTAGTTTCTCCATACATTAAAAATATTAAATGACATTTTCCAACCAGTTTGAAGTCTTTTAAACTCTCAAAGTTCAAAGTGAGGACAAGAAATCCATTCTTTATTTTGTTTATTAACCACAATACCAAGATGTATACTTCGATCTGCACGACCTTGGCGTGTGTCTTTATAATGCATCACGTCAATGTATACAGTATGATTGTTTTCAAGGTGTTTGGCAACAGTCCCAAAAAATGTCTCTGTAGTGAAACAACACGAGGATGTGGATCAGGTAATTGCACATAAAAGCGTTTCATAAGAAAAAAAAAAGCATGATTCGACGAGATGCAGCCTACACAGAGATTTCCTGTTTGGCTGTGTCATAAGAGTGCCCTTTCTCTAACTACACACACTGCCCCCTCTCACATCCCGTTTTATGGCTTATGGGTATTTGATGATCCCTATGCGCACGCACACACACATACAGACACTGGGCTAATCATTGAGTGACTTTAAACTCTCACAACCCAGCAATTTCTCAACTGACACCCTGTGGTCGGAGGGCAGTGCAGCCAAGGTCTTTAAGTAGATGTGAGTTATTGTTGGCTTTGGAACCAATCAGGGGCGGGGTAAGTGCTCTGGTTGGTTGCACATCCCCTCGTGGAGCGGTCCCATTATTCTGCTCCGTGTGAGATGATCATTAACGAAATGTCTCTGTCCCAATTTATAATTTTACAATGTCCTGGGAAGGACTGAAGGTGTACATTTTGTTTTATTGTCACATCCACACTCTGCTTATTGGCCCACAGAGATGGAAAATCACTGATACGAAACACAAACTTCATGCAACAAGTATGTGCAGAGGAGAGAGACTTCAGTTCCTGCATAAATCTGTTTTTCTTCTTTAATCGATCTTTGAGTATACAGATCATTTTTTTTATTGCTCTCCTCCCTCAGCCTCATAAACCTACTTTGTTTTTGGATTCCTAAATGGAGGACAGTGCTGCTGATGCCTTTATCTCGCTTATGACACAACACTTCTTCACATGCTTTTTTATGGTGGAATTTCAGGCCGGTCATGTGACGGCAGCCAATCTAAAAATCTCTTTCCTTTGTGTGCATAACCCCCGAGGTCAGGGCATTGTGTTTAGCCCCTTGTTTTGAAGTTTGTCCTCAACAACATGGACAATGCTCTTTTTGTTGTCCCTCAGTCAGTTTGTCTGAAACTGTTCTTCATCAAATGATTTGGCTCTCATGTGGAGCTCGGTTATTCCCTGGCCTTGGCATGAGTGACTGCTCTGTGAACCTCACGTTTTATTTATGCAGACTAAATAAAGCATTGGGAATGAGGGCTTGAGCAGTTTTCAACTAAATTTTGTGTCCTGTATCTTGCAGACAACCTGAACATCTTCAACAGTTTCAGAGAAAAAACAAACGAGTGTATTTTAGGAAATTCTTTTGCAAATGGAGGGATGGATGTCAGTTTGTTCATGTCTGAAACTTGACCGTCTAGTTTTACAGCTCACTCTGTAGAAAGTTAGTTTGAGGTTTAAAGGTTTGATACAAGCAGCAAACCCCAGCCCAGATTGAGAAATGAAGAATAAGTGTTGAAAACTGCAGTTTCTTGAATGACCACTTGGGGATGGCTCCAAAAGCCAAGAAAATCCCATTAACATCCATATTTAAAGGTTCAGAATTTTTCTGTTTGTTTTTTTTTTTTCTTCAGAAAGTCCAAATTTTAATTTTTAACCCTCTTTATATGGAGTGTTTTCAGCTTTTAAATTAAAATCTTGATTATATTAAGTGTTTGAGTTTGACATAAACTTACAGGATTAGTGACATGGCTGATCTGACTGACAGTAGGATGCATTGTTGGTGTTTGTCAGGAGGTTAAAACTCCACTTCTACTCCACCCCTTTGTATCTAGCCTGATCAAAGATTCGATTGCATTTATGACATCAAAATGACTCTGCAGACCCCAAATTCAGGGGCTGCATCCTTCATGGGCCACATCTGAAGGCCAAGTAAGTCACAACCCTGCATGAAGGCAGTCCAAATTCGAAGACTCCTTCAACTGCAGCCTTCTTTTCCCTCTTTCTGGAGGACGCACCATTACTATCCTTTGCCACCTCCCAAATCCCAAGATCCTTTGCCCACCGCTGCTCAGTCCCAAAAGAGAAGAGGGAAAACTGTACAATGGTGATATCAAGTGGAGCAGACATGACTTTTAAATGTAAGTATTGGGTTTGTACTCGGTTTTTACTCATTTGAACGTCCAACGCCAGATACTTTTAAAGTCAGGGGAACTTTCAAAGGATGCCGCCCCTGAATTTCGATACAGCATGTGTCTCCCATATTAGTCCACATACATCAACAGGTCTACAAACACCCATGAAGAGACCACTCCAAATCTGTCCTCCAATCAGTATCTCATCATGCATGCAAGATCAGTGTTGGTTGATTTCAAATGCACACGCAGCTTATTCTATCAAGTGAGTTACTTATTCTGTGAACACATGACAGGCCATCACACATGGATGAACTTTGATTTTGGTGTCAGGAGTGGCACAGTGTCACCCAATACCATCGTAAAAGACGTGGTCATGCCAAGATATTGACATTGAAAATCAGTGTTATTCCAGCAAATACTGATTCTTGAACAATTTTTTTAGAACTGCATCTTTTGTCCCTTTGTGCAGCTGTCAGTCTCTATAAACAAAAGACCTAAATGAATTTATTTGGAAGATGGGAGAAATCTCGGATACAGCACAAGAGAACTGCTCATTTTTATCAAGCACAAACCACTGAATTGTACCAGTGAAACAGGTGAAAACACATATTTGCAAAGGTCTTTTGTTTCATTCTGGGGTGTATGGTCACATAACTCTTAAAAACACATAATTTAATTCTCCGTAATTTCCTTGATTACAATGAACTAGAGCAGTGTACTCAATTTTTAACCAAATCCACTTATCACATCCAACCTGCTGCTGTAAACACTTGAGAATGAAGCAAATTTGTATCATCCAGACTGAAAATAGTCTCAAACAAAAGCACCATTTATTTGAGTAACATTTAGCTACACCGCTAACCTCTTCAGCTTTTCATAAGTACAATCACAGAGAAAGAAATGTGCCAAATTGACTAATAAATTGTGGTATTTTAAAGAGTTTTATATATATATATATATATATATATATATATATATATATATATATATATATATATATATATATATATATATAAACTGAAAATACATATTTGGAGTGACATCTCCAACTTGAGGAATACTTGTCTTTAACATTAACCTTAAACCCTCCCTTTAGCTTTCTTCACCCCGTCTCCACACACTGACTGATGCAGAGCTCTTATCTACGACCTCCGCACCACGCTCACTCCCTCTCTGTTTTTCATCAGTTTTTGGCAAAGATTCAATAAACGCTGTGTCGTTCAGAGAGGCTGTGTGGGGTTGTGGGGGGGTGGTGTGCAGCTAGATATCTGGCCAATGGTATAACAAACTCTAAGTATGAGCAACAAGGTGACAATCAAAACTGCAGGGAAAAACAGTTCTTACTTCCCCTTTTAATGACCACTGCCAAAAGGCAGATGTCATTAAAATCACCTCTCAGCTCTTTCAAGTTGACACTACTGGCCCACATTTTCACAACTTTATTGTTTTTCTATAATCATCAGCAGAACATCTTTACGATCAGTTAACTGCCTTCGTAACTGCAGGGCTGTAAACACTTGTCAAAGAATGCAGAAAGTGGATATTTCCACTACAAGGAACAACTTCAGAGGTCCTGACCGATGAAACTATGTGGTAAACATGGATCAAAACAGGCCACAGTGTTCACTTTGACGCAGGGTTGAAGGCAGGGAGCAGGATTTTTATGATAACTGAACAATAACTTCACCACCAAACATCAAAACAAGACTTTGGTGTTTGAAAGAACAGACTAACCTTTAGAAACAGCCAAATCTTGTTGGTGTTGTTGTTCTTTTTAAGTTTGGTTATATTACTATATTATCAGATTCAGCCTTTAAAGTCTCTGATAATGCCATGTGCAGCTAAACTGACAAAAGTATCATCATCTCAACTATGTATATCATTACATTTTAAATTTATCTATCTGTTAAAAAATATATATAAAAAAAGACAGATCAGCCCTTTAATAGTTAAAGTCACAGTGTAATGCCTCAGTGATTTGAATGTGCTCTGTGACATTGTTGAAAGTCGAGATTATTTAAGAATTCAAGCCCTGGAGCTCAATGGTTCAAATTCATACTGTGTGCCTTTCATGCACGCACGCACGCACGCACGCACGCACGCGCACACACACACACACACACACACACACACACACACACACACACACACACACACACACACACACACATAAATGGATGGATGTTGTGACCTCTGTTGAATCAGGAAAGGTCAAATTTGTCTTAAGACCTGTCCATTGGATCCTGGCTCAAAAAAAATGTCCATTAGGTCATTGACAGCATCAGTAAATTATGAGTCAAAAAAAGTGAGCTACTTAATTTATTTAAAGGCAGCGGATATTCAATGGTTATAAGTACATGTTGTGTTAAATACTGTAGTTTATCATGAGGAAACGGTAGATTTAAGGCTTATCATGCTATTGGTACAGCACCTCCATACTCACACACATGCACCCACTGCGTACTGACTGTGTGTAAACTGAAAGTTGAAACAACTATTATTGCAGAAAAATACAGTGAGCAACACTGCCTCCCTCTGGTCTGATTTGGGTCTAGGCCTGCAAAGTCAGAGGCTTCTAACTGAGATACAGTATATCATAATAGAGTTGGTGAAGCAAACTATTTTTATGTCAGTATGAAAATAAATCAAATACTTTCAAAAAGCTACATAAGCATATTTTTACTAGGGTTTTACAGATAAGGAAAAATTCCAAAAACATGCAGCTGGAAACAAGTTTCAGAGTTAAATTATGCTCTTTAAGCTAGATATTTGTCTCTTAACCAAATACACACTTTTTACACATCACCCTCACTATGTCACTCAATATTTTCCTTCAGTTTATCAGGTTTGCACATGAACAGCAATGTTCACGTGTGATGTCTGGTGATAAAGTTCAAAAAAATCCAAATACAGCTCCTCCATCACTGATGATCACCTCTCACGTGTCCTTCACGTGGCTATTTCAGAAATTCAGCCAGGTTTCAATGCACTTGTTTAAGCCCAAGGCAGACTAGATTTTTTTCTCACTGAAGAGTTAAAATGAAGTTATTGTTTTTTTTTAATTATTTATTATTTGTATAAAGTTGTTATAATTATTTGTGTGGAGACTAAAAAGCTAAACATAAAATGAAACACTAGTGCAATAATTGTTTTTGTTTTCACTGTTTATTACTTCTGTTGTAGTATTTCCCTATTTGACCTTCACCACAATTTCCCATATTTACAGAATATCCTTTTTCTTTTGGTTATTAGTAGCCGCTAATCAAAATATAAGTAAGTGCATTGTGCCATAGGAAAAAGATAATACTGAGCAGAATTAAGTTCACGTTATTGATGGTGACACAATTCATGTTTCTCATTTGGCCCCTGATAAAAATTAATTGCCCACCCCTGGTTAAAGGTATGTTTCCTTGCCATAAGGTTTTACGTTCAATAAAGAATGACGTTAGAATGTATCTAAAAATGAACAAAGAATATGATTTTTTTTTTTTATTACATTAGACAAGAAAAACAAATAAGTAAAGGCCATGAGATATTAAATTAGTTCTGGCAGTGGGAAAGTGCACACAGCCAATGCAGCCGGAAAAGATTTTTCGTCACTTCCTGTTGCAACGGGGTAAAGATGTCGCCGACCTTGTTTAATTTTCTCGACGCGAAAGATAAATTTACGGTAAGAAATGAGTCCATTCTTAATTTAAAACAGTTTTTATATAAAGCATAAATTGTTGGTTACTCTTACCAATTAAACAAGCAGGTGTTTTCATTCTTGCTTTGGTCTCCTATTGTTGTTATATGAAGTAGCATTAGCTAGCTAAACTAACAAAGCTCTTTCTAACTTAATTCAGTCTCTCTTTTTTTCATTCATCCACAGACATCTGCTCGACTTGCCCTGTCTGGTAAAACCGGAAAACATTTAGTAAACGCTTTTAATCAGATTTCTGGAAAGTAAGCGATGCAGTTATTATCTCTAAAGTACTTATAAATACATTAAGCTGTGATATTCCAACAAATCACTGACCTGTGTTTTTACGTATCCTGTTCTGTTACAGTGAGACCGAAAAGAAAACCACTCTCGATCAGGCGCTGCGGGGTGTTCTCGGTGATCAGATAGTAAGTTTCACAACAGCTAAAAACCCCCAGTATTATCTCAAAGCTGTCCATGAAAACTTGACATTGGTGTTTCGTTACTGTAGGTAGAGCCGAAATCAAGCTGTGATGACTACTTATCCCTCATCTATCTGAGTATTGATGCAGTAACAGAAGGTTTGTTGTCCCATGTTCTATTTCAGTGACGTATACCTCAGTCTTGTGTAGGTGAATTTGTCATGTTGTCCTCATTTTGCCCTTCATGCAATCCTACAAACATGATGGGTTTTGTTTTCATGACATCCACTTGTTTCATTTCATGTACTTTGTTGTCGCCATTCACAAAAAAACATCAACTCGTACTCATACTGCATATCCCATCCTCATTTCATTGTAAGACTGTTAGTAATATGTGGTTCAAAGGTTTAGTTCAATCAAACACCTGCACATTTACCATTGATCCCCTTTATGTCTCATCAGCTGCTGCTCCTGATATTATCAATATTCTTCTTAAGATTTGTTATACAGAGTAAATTCTTCTCCCAATTCACTTAAACTCACCATCACTACAGATAATATCAGACTAGAGCAGAATTAGTTACTAGTATAGTAGGCTGAGTGTATAACATGGAGACTGCAGACATGGTTAAGTTGTTTGAACAATAGTTTTAGGCCTTTAATGTCTCGTTCCCCTCTTTCCATGTAGGTATCTGTTCTGCTACGACCCCTTTCGTTCTTCTGGGAGATGTGCTGGACTGTCTGCCCCTCGATCAGTGTGACAAAATATTCACTTTTGTTGAGGAAAATGTTTCTACGTGGAAATCGGTACTAAAGCTACACCCCCATAAAAAGCTGATCACGTACTTAACTAGCTTGCCGATCATCTGATCACTGTGTCTGTACTCTTCTCTCATCTAGAACTCTTTTTACACTGCTGGGAAGAACTATTTGTTGAGGATGTGTAATGGTAAGTGTTAGATTTTGTTGTAGAACAAAGCATTGATGTTATAGAATGTGCAGTTATTTGTAACATATCTCTGAATCTGTGTAGATCTCCTGCGGCGCCTGTCTAAGTCTCAGAATACTGTATTCTGTGGACGCATTCAGCTCTTCCTGGCACGCCTCTTCCCCTTGTCAGAAAAATCAGGTAAATCAAAGTGCTTTAAGAATTAATCTTTAATAATTTACAAATTCTGTCCAATGTGGTTCTTGATGTTCTTTGTTTTATTTTTCAGGTCTCAATCTACAGAGCCAGTTTAATCTGGACAACGTTACAGTGTTCAACAAAAATGAACAAGAAAGCACTCTGGGCCAGAAGGTGAAATGTTTATGATAACTAAATAAGTTTTACGTTAAATGTGGAAGTTTTAGTGTAATTTATTTGATGTCTCGTTGTTTGTAGCACACAGAAGAAAAGGAAGATGGTATGGAGGTGGAAGAGGGAGAAATGGGAGAGGATGATGCTCCTGCACCATGGTCCGTAAAAGTCATACACAAAAACCTGAAATCAAATTTGTCCACTTTTTTTCCCCACATTTATTGAATTTGAATGTAATTCTACTTCCAGTACCATTCCAATCGATTACAACCTGTACAGAAAGTTCTGGACTCTGCAGGACTACTTCAGAAACCCTGTGCAGTGCTACGACAAATTCTCCTGGATGACCTTTCTGAAGGTAATGCCTCCGACCTCAACAGCAGAGAAAACACTGCAGCTTTCTGCTCATTCCCCAAATCAGAACTAAGTGTCAAAGTGGGTGCTGAAGAACAGTGACTCATTGTTGATGTCAATTTCCTCGTCATGTTTCCCAGTACTCGGATGAGACCTTGGCGGTGTTCAAAAGCTTCAAGCTGGATGACATGCAGGCGTCCAAGAGAAAACTGGAGGAGCTGAGAGCATCTGGAGGAGAGCACGTCTACTTTGCTAAGTTTCTAACAAGTGAGAAGGTAAGGAAACTTCTTAAAGCTCATGTAAGTTCATTTTTTTCCCTCCAATGCTAAGTTCCTGAGGACGGTCAATTTCACAGTCTTGCCTGCAAAATAACAAAGTGACAGAAATGTAACAAAACGGCTACAGCTGATGCAACAACGTTGCATCCTCAAACTTCTGAACTCATGGAGCATGCAGCTCTGACACGGCAAAGACGGAGAAAGCTGCCTGCAGAATTTGTCATGTTGCGTCTTATGAGGGTCCGTCAGTAATGTGTTAGTGCTCGAAAAGATCAACTGTGACAGTTAAGAGTCCAAAGTTTCAGCGACCCTGTGTGACCTTCCTCTGATTTACATTTGTGTTGCTCCCCCTCAAGATTTTCCTCTGGGACTCTTCAACTCTTTTTCTCCTCCTTTTTGTCCTTTTTCTTGTCGGAGCAAACTCTTACATCAACAACAGTTCTGTTTGAATCCAATAGAAGTACAGAGCATGAATTAAGACTGTCAGTAGCCTGTTTTAAACCAAAACGAGTAATTTTCAAACTAAAAACAGATTGTCAATTTCGTTGCACTCAGTGAGACTTTGTCAAAATGTTGGTTTAATTTTTTTTTAAATGTTCTGACACAACATTTCTCTCCCACATTAAATTAGATCTCATCTTTGATATCTCTTGTATAATACTCACAGTATCCCTCTTTCCCCTCAAAATTGCTTGAAATATAACCACACTTTCTTTTTTTCTTTCCTCCCTTCCAGCTGATGGACCTACAGCTCAGCGACGGTAACTTCAGACGGCACATTCTTCTGCAGTACCTCATCCTCTTCCAGTACCTGAAGGGTCAGGTCAAGTTCAAAAGGTGAAACACGACTCGGCTCTGAAAGTGAAAAAGAAGAACAGAAAACTAACAAATCGCAGTTTTTTGGGGGGAGCTTCATATGTTTTGTGTTTTCCTCTCAAACAGCTCGAGCTGTGTTCTCAACGATGATCAGACGACTTGGATAGAAGAGACGACGAAGCTGGTTTATCAGGTGAGTCCTACGTCGAACTGACTCAAATCACACAGAGAAGCTAATTTCATACCTGAAGAATGATGCGTTAATATGTGGATAATTATAGAGTTACAGTAGGAAATTATCAGCCATGCTAATATCTTTGGTTTCTGCTGTAGCTGCTGAAGGAGATCCCTCCTGAAGGAGACAAATTTGGCACCATGGTTGAGGTACGTCATAAAATGTAAAAATTCACCTTTCTGTGAAAACGCATATTTGCCAGAGTTGTTGTTTGAGCTCTGAAGATTTGTAACGTGAGGAATCTTCCTTTTTGACAGCATATCCTCGACACGGAGGAGAACTGGAATAGCTGGAAAAATGAGGGATGCCCAAGCTTTGTAAAAGAAAGGTACAACAGCTAAATGCAAAACTTTTTTTTCTGCTTTAGTAAAAGAGTGCTGTGTGGGTGTGTGTGTGTGCTGTGGCCACAATCAAAAAATCTGGTCTTACTTGTTTCCTCTGTAACAGGACAGCAGATGACAAACCTAAAAGACCCACCAGGAAGAGACAAGCTCCAGAAGACTTCCTCGGCAAAGGGCCAGACCGAAAGATTTTCATGGGAAAGTATGTGATATGATCCAGAAGGGGGGGACTATCAAAGGGTTTTATTTTTAGATATGAGGTCGTAGATTTTAACCCTGGAGTAGACAGGAGCCTCAAAAATATAGAATCAACACAAACCTGTAGAGTTGGCTTCTAAAATCTTTGCCCGTTTGTGTTTTTAGTGAAGAGCTGACTCGACTGTGGAATCTGAACCAAGACAACATGGAGGCCTGCAAGTCAGACAGCAGGTCAGTGCTTGAGAAGCTCCCGTGTACTTTAAAATAAGTCTTTGAGATAACAGAAAGTTCATTTGTTTATTATCTGATGTGTGTTGTTCAGGGAGTTCATGCCGTCGCTTGACGAGTTCTTTGCGGAGGCCATTGAACAGGCTGATCCCGTCAACATGGTGGAGGAAGAGTACAAGTGAGTCAGCACGGAGACGTTTGTTGCCAGAACTTCTGATAGGAACAAGATTCTGTACTGACTCTAAATGTGTGTGTGTGTGTGTGTGTGTGTGTGTGTGTGTGTGTGTGTGATTCTGTTCCCTCTCTGCAGAGTCGTTCGTAACCCAAATTACGGCTGGCGCGCTCTGAGGCTGCTGTCCAGGAGGAGTCCACACTTCTTTCAACCAACGAACCAAAAGTTCAAAAGCCTGGCAGACTACCTGGACAGTATGGTTAGCAAGCTGGCCAAAGAACTACCGGTGAGTTTGACTTTTCTTTTACATGTTAATTATCACCGGAAAAGCTGTAAACAAACACTTGACTTCATGACTTGATTCTGCGTGTGCAGAAGGACATCCCTTCTGAAGAGATCAAGACTGGAGAAGAAGATGACGACGATAACGGAGACAATCTTCTCAAAGACAGCAACGACAGTGAGGAGAAATATTTTAGATAAAATCTGAAACTTCTCATATTCATTTCTTTGCTAATTTAATACCAAGTCCTTGGGTTTTCTGACTACCTCCCCTTTATTCACCCTTTTCCGTTTTTTTTTAAATCAAGAAGAGAAGTGAGGAGAATAAAAAATAAACTTAAAATAAATTAATTTCACCGCCTGCGCCCACAACCTGTATTTTTTCTTTCTTCCAGGTCCCAGCATACAGAGCAAACTGGTAACAGACAATCAGATGGATGACTTAGCAGCCAAACTGGGCGCTCAGTGGAAGACGCTGGCCTCTCATCTGGAGATGAAAGCGGCAGAGCTGCGGGAGATCGAAACAGACAGCGAAGACGTCAACATGCAGGCCAAGCTGCTGCTGGTGGCCTGGCAGGAAAGAGAGGGACCACAAGCAACTGTGGAGAACCTGGTCACAGCTCTTAACGCTGCAGGGTTCTCCCAGTTTGCAGACAGCCTCAGCGAGGCCTAGAGCCGATCATTTGTTACGTTTGTCACATTGTTGCATCCTTTTTATACCAAAAACAACCGAAGAGGAAGATTTTTCTACGTAGTGAAGGATGCATGTCAAGTTTTTCACTGTCAAAAAGCCAATAAATGTTTTTTTTTCTAATAAATCTTTTTTTTGGTCATTTACTTTAAACACAAACACACTAAGGAAGCGAGCATTTTGGTATAACAGTTTATTTTCACCACCTATGAAAAGCGATCAGTCAATAACTTATTACAGAGTGGTGATGTTAGATCTTACACATGGTGATCAGGAGACCTGCGAGGGGAAACAAAGTGAAGCATAGCATTTTAAACGTACAGATGTCAGAGTCTGAATCAGTGTCGGCAGAACAAAGCTCAAGGCTTGTCGAGTAAACTATCGTCACAGCTGAATCTCAAGTCTTTATTTAACTGCACACAGTTCACAAGTGCAACCTGTTCTGAAACAGTCCCCCCCCCCCTGCACACTTCCCCCAAAAAAGCTTTAGCAAATATTTGGCAGAAAGGAACCCCATTTGAGAACAATTCCAGGAGATGATGTGAGCCAAGCACTTAAGAAAAGACCTGAGATTGAACCCAAACGTCTCAAAGGGCCAACAGGTGGATAAGGGCGAGACTTTACAGTGAAGAGTGAGAGTCTCCATTAAACATCTGAGAGGATACAAGCCTGAATGTCAAGGACAACAGCTCGGCTAGGCATTTATTATACAACTTGGTTAAATGACTAAAGAGAAATATTTTGCTTTTATGATATGAGCACCTTAACCAAAGGCTTTAAAAAATATACAATGTGTATAAAACATTTAATGAAACTGCAGAGCTAGACCTGAAAACCTCGCTCGAGGATCCAGTCCAGAGATTGCCTCTCGTCTTATCTCCGTTTTCAAAGCCCACTGTGGCTGAATATTTAACACCAGTTGACAGAATCTGTTTTACAAGCATCTGTGTTGGTTACAAAAACAAACAAAAAAAAATTAAGGTCATCAAATCTTTAAAGACACCAGTTTTATTGCACATCTATACAGACAGTGCTTTGAAATGGCAATTTGTACGCGTTTGATGTTTTTGTCTTCTAGGAAAATTCCTCCACAGCTACTGATTCTCCTCTTCAAGTATTTCCAGTCTGCGGGGTCCGTACAGTAGAACGTACGCTATATGCCAGTCTCCGCCTCCAGAGAGTCGCAGGATATCCTCTGGAGACACCACACTCACCTTGTCGTCATCAAACTTGATCCACTCATCTGAAAGAGACGGGCAGAAAAGGAAACCATCTGTTCCTGAACATCTGTGAGCTCTCGCCCTCAGGTTCCTGTGAGAGAGGCTGTGGTTACCTTCTTTCCTTTTGACCCATCCGACGTAGTGACCTGATGAGCTGGAGCGGCCTTGGTGTGTCAGCACGGCCTGCAGGTCGTAATAGCCGCTGTTGTTGGAACCCAGGTCTGCAGCAGATGCAGAAATATACTTATGAAATATAGTTATTATAGCTAATATAAAACACTAAATATACAAAATCTGTTTTTTTGTTCTTTTCGAGCATGCACTTTTAATATTTAATTCATAGTGGGTGGAATAAATTGAGTAAAGTATTTTGATTCTTAAAAGCTGCTAATAACGTTCTTGTAACAACTGCTTTTATTCTGATTTGTTTAAACAATCTACTTTTTACTGTTCATTAAACGAAGTCTGACTTAAACATATTTTAGCGTATCTGTACATAACAAAGTCGTGTTGTAACATACCATCAGGGAATGAGAAAGGCTCGTATTTCACTTCTTTTGCTGCCTCTGGCTTCTTCACCAACTGATGCAAAAGAAGAAAAAAAAGTTACGATGACACAGAACTAACAGTATATGCGGCATCAAAAGGTTTTACACAAAGATGGACGACACATTTCCACCCCTTCCCACTGCCATGCATCCTGGGTGCTGACATATTGGACACTTAGAGTCAGAGCTGTGACAGGAAGCTAACTAAAAATCAAAGAAACAAATCTGACTTAATGATACAGCTGTCAGGTTAGAGCGGTCTGCAGCAGGACAGCTTCTTGTGTCAATACACCATAGCAGTAGTAGAAGTAGTGTCATGACTGGACATCATCTGAGGTTGTTTTCTGCACTCGCTGTATTGACATTTCTATCAAAAAGAGTCCAAGATGCTTGCTTTTGCAACTCGGACTCTTGTACTCATTCACCTCCTCAACCCCAGCTTGTTGCAGCCTCTAAAAATATCACTATTACGGTGCTAAGTCCATGATACTCAACTTTTTCATTACATTGCCCTGAAATTGTAAGGTCTCTTGCTTTCTCACCATGTTGAACATATGATGAAGTAAAATAAATCCTTTGAGGGCAGTGTTAGTAATCAGATTTAGATACACTTTTTGTTATTCTACTTAAAATGATCTTTATGTCCTGATGGCAATCAATGCATGATGTGTTCTAAAATAGCCGCTGTCTACAGCAGGAGTAAACCTGGAAAACACCAACCAACCCTAGTGTTTGGCATCCAATATGTTAAACCAATCAAATCCTGTCCTGCTGTTCTGCCTGTCCACTGCACGCACATTTCGCTGGCGTGCACTAGCCCCGATTCAACACCCATATCCAAGAGGGATACAAGTACGCTGGGGAATGGCAGAAAAACAACTTGGTTACTGATAGAGTAGAGCAAACAAAAACGATGTGCTGAGGACCGGTTTGAGTCTGTGGTTTTGAATCAGTCACGATCATATGATCGCTAATCAGTGGCACTTGTTCATGTGAGCGGGGGCGTTGTTTTGGAGGAGCTCCGAAAGTGGGAGAGCGGGGCTAAACAGAGTCCTAAGGACATGCTACATTCGAATTCATGCTAGTTTTCCATGACTACCAACTGTGCCTTTAAGTAGCTCACTCAGGAGCATATTCTGACTAACGCGTTCACATGACCCAATATTAGCACTGATACAGGCATATGCCAGGGGTCAAAAAATCCAAACATGAGCTCAATCAGGTTATGACAGTTGGAATAAGGTGTTAACATGTCTCCTATTCTGATTAATACAGGAACATGGTGTGCATGTAAAAGTAGTCATTGATTCAAGAACTGAATTTGTCAATCATGGCCCATTTTTAGAATCAATAACTTCACTTAACTTCCCAAAACAATGACAATTCTGACATAATCGAGTGTGATGACTTCAAGTTGAGAAAAACATATAGCAGGCAACTAAAATATTCTGGCTTCACTTTTTGGTAACTGTCTTATGTTCTGTGGTATTAATACTCAGACGGCCATGGATCAGCCTTACCTTCTGCTGCTGCTTCTCTAGCTTCTTGTCCTCAACCTCCTTGAACTTTGACCTGATTGGCAGCATCTTCTCCTGGATCTCTGCAGTGCACAGCTCATAGACATCAAGCATGAGGGGGAACTTGACATCCTATTTAAAAAAAAAAAAAAAAAAAAAAGATTAAAAAGGATATTTAAGACTAAGTTACAGTGAGTTCTATCAACGATGAGACAAACCTTGAGGACTTTTGCATTGACAGACTCCTTCTCTTTGTAGAAAAAACGGACCATTTGGACAGTTAGGTAGGCAGGCAGACGGCTGAGTTTTGACTGCAGGGCAGAGAGACAGCTTGAGTAGAGGAATGCATTTTGTATTCAAGTTTGCAAAAGTGGGAAAAGTGACATAAACTTGTTTTGAATATTGAAGGAAAGGTTATTAAAAGAGAAAACTTACAGATTTTATATACAGGGCATTTCTTTCCAAAGTTGTGGACATTTTTGTGATTTCTTCCTGCAATCTCTACGGTGAAAAAAAGAGGGGGAACAATTACTAATGTATCCTAAAAGCAAACTGGAAACAACTGAAAGATTATCTGGCAAAACTGATTGTCTTCTTCCACTGGAACTCGATCATGACAGAAATAAAAACAATCGGCTCACTGGATGCAGCAGAAAGCACATGGTCCTTGTTTAACATAATTTAAAAAATGCATACCAGCCGCAGTCCTGTTGCAAGGTATTTGACTTCCTGGTTGATGAAACAACTAAGCTGGAGCTGACTCTCCTTGCCCTTGATTGGCTCTTCCTCCTCAGACTCTGTGCATTTCATTCTGGACAGCAGAGTTAAGAAAAAGCCTTATAAAGAAAAAACAAGTCTCACTGAACAATGTTTTCAGGAACTTTTCAGCCAAGGATACGAGGTTTCGAATTCTACACCAAAATACTGGTCGATAAGGTTCTTCTTTGAAGACGCAGAGGCTGCTCCGCTCTCTGCATCGGTCTGTAGAAAGAGAAAAAGCACAACCAGAACACGTCACTTATCCAGAACTCTACAACTACTGAACAGAACCAAACACCACTGGCATCACATTTTACCTCCATGGAAGTCTCGGGCTCTAGTGGCTCCAACTTTTGCTGGAGTACTCTCATCATCTGCAGCCAGCACTCATTGGCATCCTGAGGGAGCAAGGAAAAAAATGATACCTCGTCTCCATATTTCATTTAAACTATCTCTTTCAGGTTGTAAGTGCTTAAAAAACATTAAAGTGCTGATATCAAACCTGTTGGAGGTACTGTCCCTGGTCTCCCTTTTCTGCAAACTGTGGAAAGGCCATGTGGAGGAACTGCAGCAGAATGATGGGAGGGAGGCTAGATGAGGTCTTGTCCATAGTCTCGTACAGGTCACGAAGGGCTGAGGACGCAAGAATACATATTAGTGTCATGTGCATTAGTAAACTTAATGGGTCAACATTACCTTTGCCTGTGATTTCCAGCTTTAAAAGAAATCCCTATGCTTGTACCTGCTGTGATGTACTGTGACGGTGCATTTGCTCCGGATGATCGAAGAGCACCTGAGTACCTAAAAAGGAGGAGAGAGGATTTTTAGCAGAAAGCAGAGAGAGAAGACTTTTTGATCAAATGTGTGACAGAATACAGACATAATGATCAAACGAACCCACCTTCTGAGTGCAGTTTTGAGCTCAGGCACAGAGCGCAGACACTGCACTGTGGCGTTCATGTAACAGGTGTTGCCCAAGTTTGTTAGCCCACATGGCAGCTCCATCTGAAAGGGATGTCAATAAATAGATCAACTAGAGATTTCAGCTTCATAAAACACACATTATAAGGACTTTAACTTTCTCTGATTCATGAAGACATTTATTTGAATTTCTGTTAAGATTTTTTTTTATTTCATCCCCAAATTCCTATTAGTGCTGGGGAGCTACAATGAACCTGCTGTGATGTTCTGCCAACACTGCAAACTATGATATTTGGTGGATTTCAAAGAAGAGGTGGCATTAACACAGAAATCAAAACATATTCTCGCTTTCCAGTTGAAACAAGACTCTTTGCTATGAAGCACTGGCAAGTGGCTGACTAGGATGACTGAGAAAAACAAGTGACTCAGCAGTTTGTTTTTTTTAATTAACCCTTTAAAGCACCAGATACCTGATGCACAGCAAGTTTGGATAGTCTACAACAGAAACTGTTGCTTTTTAAAACAGTATGAATTTGACGTAACATCACAATTTGAAGTTTTTATCTTAGATCCATCAAAGCCTTTCATATTCAAGATTATTAAAATATTCTCTATAACTTTCAACCTGAGGTATCTTGGACGCGTCAAGCATAAAAAGCCCATTTGTTTTAGTTGTATACGACATTTTCCCCATCTGTCTTACTCACCGCGGAGGCCAGCTGTTCCTCAGTCATGTCCTCTACAAACATTGGCCGGACGGCAGGCTCCTCAGGCAGGGCATCAGCTGAGCCCACCATCAGCAGAGTCATTCCCTATGGGAAAACAGAAATACATCAAAGTGCTGGCAAATTTAATTATTCAAAACAGCTTTGTGTAGCACAGACTTCTTTTTATAAGACTCCTAACACAGCCTTAATACTCACATTTTTCAGTTTAATGTTGCCCCACTCATCATCCTAAAACAGACAAAAGATTGGGTTAGCATTAGTTTCCCACTTAATCCAGAATAACAACAGTCTTTATGATCCAAACTGCTGGGCACTGACTATTTCCAGCTGTGTATGTGTGTCATTTATGGTCCGTGAAATAACGCTACATGTGTGTAATACCATGTTGCTGCTTAATGTGTAATGTAAACATAAAAATCAACTGTCAACAGTTGTTCATCTATTAGAACAATTAAGTTTTTTGTTGTAGATTGATGAAAAAAAAAATCCAAAAAGATTGTCTGTCAAAGTCAGCTGCTGTGGGTTTGTTTATATTAGTACCTTCAGAGTGCCTCCCTTCACCATGACCTTCTGTCTGTCCGGCTGAACTCCTGTCAGGGCAAAGAGTTGAGCTTTGAACACCATGGGTGGCTCCTCCGTGTTCAGCTCTACAGCATCAAACTTCTCTTTGCCCCATTTCACATTTACTGAAAGAAACAAATGATCAGTTAATCCAAATCTCAATACAAGCACCTTGTCAGACAGCTGCCATGTATGACACAGCATCTAGTTGGCGACAGTAGAGAGCTGCTTGGAAGCAGACAGGTAGAGTCCAGTTATCAACATGTCAGACAAAGCAAGTATTCACTGAGTAAACTGTTTTGCGAAACAGTAAGGTTAGACTCCTGTCATATTACAAAGACAAACTCTTGTTTCATTCGCTTTGTTGGCCTTTCGAGTCCAGTAAATGAATCATGAAGCATACCGAGTGTACAATCATGATGTGGCTAACATAGCAAACAAAGCTACTTATGCTAATTGATGTTGCGAAACTGTTTGCCTCATGGTGAGCATAACAAGGCACGGACATGGTTTAAACTGACAAGTAAAACATGTTAACCTGAAAAAATCACGTTTTAACGCTCAATCTATGGTTAACTATTACCTATCAAGTACAGCTAACTTAGCTGGCAGTCAGGAGAGGTAGCTTTAGCTTTTGGTGTGTGCCTGGCATTAGTTAGCGTAGCCGGCTTGACTAAAACTCAGCACACGCACTGTACTTAGAAACAGTAACTTAATAGAAAAGTAAGGTATTTTGGTATTATTCTCTGTCCCAGGTATTCCTATTTGTATTACTACCACCAATGGCCCGACAGTGTTGACAGGCTAACTAAAAACGTTAGCATGCTAACAGCATATCACGCTAAAGCTAGCTAAGATAGCATGCTAAATTGAATTTACGTTACAGCTCCAAACACGTGTACGCATTAATGTGTGCGTGTTATTTATTTGGCAAATGATAATCCCATTAGAATAATGTCATACCTGAAAACACCGGCATATTTGGTAACCCTTTGATCCCTTAACTCTTTGTTTTTTCCTGATTCAGTCCACCGGGGCGCGAATGAAGAGTTGGCTAGTTGTCGGTCTGAACTTCATTCAAACAGAATGACGCTGCAACAACACGCTGGGAACTTATCGATGCGCTCTGACATCAGCTAGCCACCCTGCCTCATGAACTACACCCTGACAACACACACACCAACATTATACCTGCCCAGATCACTGTGCCACATTAATAACAGTATTTATCAGAGTGAGGGTTATTGTTACTGAGGTGTGGTTAGCAAAGTGAATCGCCAGCAAGTGTTTTTCCTCATACTTGGTACCCGCCTGTTGGATATTTACAGAAGAAAAGATAACAGCTGCTCGGCCCATTTGTTTATTTCCACGGTGTGTATGCTAAATACTAAGTGGTTCAAAATCAATGGCTAATTGAGTGGTTTTAAATACAGATTTCCCATATTTCATCACTGAAAATTGATTTATAAACGACTCAGAACAAGATGTAGGAACAGCATCTTTTCTGACAGGCCTTTAAGATTTGAAAATATACATATATTTATCTCATATTTTCCATCTGTGCTACATATTTCCAAACAGTAAACTGGGGTAATTTGAGGTTTCTGCCTTAAAGCCTTGTTGGTAATCCAGTTTTGGGGTTGACAACTTCACCCAATGATTGAACCTGAAGTAAAAAGGCTAGCAAACAATGAATGATAAAGATATGTTTATTGACATATCCATCAGTGCGGACTCCAATGCAATTAACCATGCAAATTATCCAAGACAAGAGTAGATCATAGTTCCAGTGCTTTTTTTTTTAACTGAACAAAAAGTTACAAATAAAAAGATTGCGGAGGTATTCCATAATCCTTATGTCTCTCATTATATACACTGTTGGGGGTTTGCATTAACGGGACATTACTGTGTTGAGAAACAATCAATGTAGTTGATACCTTGGACAATCAATGACAAAGGTAGGCTCCTTTTGGTACACCACCCCGGAACATGTCATATGATATGACTTGAGAGTTGGGACTTTGTTTTAACACACTAACTCTATTGCATGTGTCCATAAAGATGTAACCTAATATATATATATATATCTTATATACTCAAACCAGAGGGAAAAAAAGTTCAGATAAAACCACAAATGTGTGGCGATTACTTAAAAAATAAATGTTGGAAGAGTTAAGATTTGTCTTGTTTTGGAGGAGGAAAAAGAGCAAACAGATATGGCAGTAAAATCAATATCCAAACGTTAAGGCACTAGGTGGGCCAAATGCTACACCTGTTTAGTCTTCTACAAATAATTTACAATTCAAACAGTGCAGTTTTACATTTGTTAACTTAATGTTTTCCTTTTGAACCATTTATCTATGAATCAATGTAAGGCAATACATTACAAAAAAAATAAACAATACAAGAAAAAAAATATTACAGAGACAATGTACCAAATAAACAGAAAAAAAATCAATTAAGTTTTAGGACTCCTATATGCCATTGCTATGGGAATTTTCCTTATGGCTTGGAGCAATAAAAATAATTATAATAATAAAAATAATGCATAGATTTATATGATGATCTTGCATGCTCCTCACTCAATACTCAAAACATCTAATACTTATGTCCCAATACTCTGTCCCAAACCTGATAAGTGACTTGTAGAGTGATAAGAATAAAGGCAAAATGGCCACAGATATTAGATGAAGGCATCAGTCTTATTTTTTTAGCTGGAAACAGATGTATGCATGCATTTAGCTTGAGCATCTGTCACTTTGGGAAAGGAAATGACAAAACAGATATTAGTTTTCCACCCCTGAGACACAATCACTCACTGCAGATCTGCAATCCCTGTATGACAGTACCTTTAGCTGAACACATACTCGCAGGTGTCCCAGCAAAACCCCCTTTCACCTTTTCCATCATAACTGTCATGTAATATGAAACAGAAAGTCTCCATGACATGAGTCCCTCCACATCGCTCCGCTGTCCAACTTTAGCCGAAGACGAGGGAGCCATCTTCTGGTAGAAATGGAGCGCTGCGTGTTTGATGAGTTGGATGACGGTGGTTTTCTTGAGGAGGAAAGGTTGTGGAAGGGTTTGAGGGATCAGGCCTCTTAATGTCCACGATGTCCACTGTGTGACATGCGTTGTGACATTCCAGCGCTGGGTTTCTTTACTTTTTCTCTTTTTATGGATTTTAGACAAAAATACAGGTATCCTTTTTTCAAGGGTGAGTAAGGAGGGAAAGTTAAGAGTCCAGAAAAAAATCCAAACGGTTCAGATGGTTAGCTGAAAGAAAGAGCAGAGACAGGTGTCCAGTAAAAGAAGGACAAAATATCTCTATCTACGTTAGTTACCCAAACTAAGTCAACAGAAAGCTGATTTACAGACATCTGAACACCACTTTGCATCGTGTTTGACAGGTGGAGTGTAAAGGTCCCTTAGTTGGACAATCTAATGAGAGTAAATCAATGAGTTAGTCACTGAGCCCAAAAACACATTAGTGCCAATTAGAAAAGTCCCATGTGTCAACTGGAAAGAGCCCAGGAGTCAACCAACCAACCAACCAGGAAGTGTCTGGTGTTAGAAACACCCAAAAACACGAATAATAAATAGGCGAGTTTAAGGCTTTAGAGAAAAGTCTTAAAAATCATTATCAGCACTTTCTGAAGAAGTTCCTGTCAACAAGTGCTGGATGTTGTGTCTGCTGCTTGGAGGCTGGACTGCGCTCTGCTACAACACAGGAGACAAACAGCAGGTCACGCCACTGACTTGACCACAGCTCAGCCCAGCACGGGGGATAAAATAAGACTGCTGCACACCCTCGCTTACTGCCTAAAACAACATCATAGTGCTTATTGTATTTCATGCAATTTTCTTGAAATAGAACAAAAACATCTAAATATACCAGTGCGCAAGTCACAGATTGTCAAGTTACCTCAGCTTTCCTGTATTGCTTTTAGGGTTCTTGCGGAAGGACTGGTTTGGTCCAGAGCGAGTGGACATAGATCGAGGTGAGGCTCTTGAAAACGTGGTTGGTGGGGTTTTAGGGATCTTCTTTCCAAGATGGCCGATCCATTTCTTCTGCTCGTCTTGGGTCAGGGCCAGCAGGAGCATGTCCCGGGCAGAGGTCACGTCGTAGTTTACTGTGGAAATCAGAACATGTTGTACAGGTCAGGAATAGATTATGGCCAACATGACCAAAAAAACTGCAGGTCAGGTGTAGTCCTTAAACCATAAGAGATGCTCCTTTTACTTAAAAACGATCTAAAACCTAAAACTGTTCACAACTAAACACACAAAAAGAGAAATTATGGCAGTTAGGAGCCAGTGCTAGTGCAATTATTGGCCTTTGATTTAAAAACTATGTGGCCCCTGGAGAGACATGCGCACCATGAAGTTTATCAGCGCACACACTGTTTTGGTCAAGATCAGTTTAGCACCAAAGTTTATTTATAATGCAAGAAAGACTATAGAAAAGTCAGATATCACATTGAGCAGCAACCTGCAGCTCTTTGACCCTCTGCATTGGCTCCCTGTAGCTTAAAAAAATAATTACTGAAATAAAACCATCAAACATTTTGTTGGACTAAATATTCATCGCATCTCACAATAAAGCCTTCCACCTCTCTACTTCACCTCCTGCAACATCGTCAACCCACAAACTTTCCTTGCACCTGTAGCTCAGCTCAAGTTTTACACGCCTGGTAAGATAACTAAATTTAACAAAAAGACAACTCTGGACAAAAATGGAGATTTTAATTTTGTGTGGATGGATTCATTAAACTGCCAGAGTGCCGGTTTAATGTAAATGCTTGATACAAGGCAAGAAATTAGTTGAGTGACATCATCAATATACATTATCAAACTCAGTTATTATTTTTGTAGTTCTACAATTTTATAAATTAAAAAAACATCTTTTTTAGATTATTATTCAATATATTTTAATTATGTACATAATTTTTACACTATATTGTCTTTATTGTGAAGATAAAGCAGATTTTGTGGCTCTGGAATGACTTTAATCCAGGTGAGATGAGGCAGAGTGGCTACTTTGATGGTAAAGGGGGCAGACCCTTGAGTTTAAATTTTAAGGGGGCTTAAACTCCTCCAAAAGACAGGCAGGAAAACACTGGGAAACTTTCTTGAGAGCATGTAATAATATCTCATAAATGGGTGTTAACTTTCTTGTGAGCACAGGTCTATATCTGGTGCACATGGAACCCTTTTTTTTTTTTAGCTCATGTCACTTTAGACAGGAAAAAAATGTGAAAACTACAATTATGGAGGTTGAATTGGTATATCTTTGTTGTTCTGATTAAAAAAAAAAAAAGGTTAAACAACTCATCAAAAGTTAGTTATTACTTTTCAAAACGTAACTTCTCCCTTTTGACTTACTTACTTATGGGCTTTAGCATTTAGCTCCACTTACAGTAACAGTTAAAGAGCAAATGTTCCACTTGGATACATTATGTGTGTCATGACATATCTATAACATCTTCATGTATTTGTTAAATATTAGACAGGCCTTCACCTTTGCAAGGAGCAATAACGTCCTCCTTTTTGTCAAGGTGGTCCTTGTGGCACTTTACGTGGCAGCGGCGACACTCCAGCGCCGGCGGTGGCTTGAATACGTGCCACAGGGGCTTGGCGCAGGCCTCGCAGTTGGAAGGGAAGTGATAGAGTGTGGGGATGAACTCGTGGCCTTTGTGTGGGAGACAGTTGGTCTTGTCGCCCTGAGGGACTGTCTCCATGTCCGCCTCCTTTCTACACTCTCCCTCATTGGCATAAAGAATCTGGAGACAGAGAGAGAGAGAGAGAGAAGAATCTCTGAGCTGAATGTGAAACGTATGGATACACAGAGATTTCAAAGACAGGAAAAGGCTTCTGACCTGGAATATCCTTGGAATCTCCTCTGTCTCAGCTCGGTACACGTCTCCTTGTGTTACTGGTCTCACATGGAACAATTTACTGTTGAATAAAAGCACCAAATTATTCAACATATCTATAAAACCTCAACTCTTCAAAATCAGACATCTTTCAACCACACTGTGCAGACGACAGAGAGAAGGAACACTTACTCGATATCTAGTACCATCGAGGGGTTGGACTGCTCCTTATCCTGCTCGTCATTGTAGAACAGAATCTTCTTACTGCTCACCACCACATACTGCAAATATTCAAGAGGACAATGAGAGGAAGACAGACACTGCCCTCCAGGGGTTGGCAGCATGCTTAACAAACCGAAGCAGACTTCGAAACAATGCAGGGCACAAAGAGGAAGCGTCAAATAAACACAGCATACCTGTTTCTTCCAGCCGTATCGCTTGATGTTAGCACGGTTAGGAATAGACAGCCAGCCCTCCAGTCTGGATTCTATTGAGAAGAGAGAAGAGTTACAAACCTACGCAGTGAAGGAAATGCAAAGGCCATGCAGAGTTTAAACTTAACTGGGGGGAAAAAAATAAATCATAAGTTAAGTAATAAAGGTTTTAAAACACCGGGTGAACCCTTTGAGGAGTTCTGCCGGCGTTAAGGGAACGGCACTGGAGTCGGTGAGAAGAGCTGAGTTTAGAGATCCTCATGCAGGAGGAAAACATTAGCCATGGTTAAAGACTTCTAACAGCATGTTAAAAGACACTTTATCATTTAAATTAAGCGCTTTAACAAGATTATTAAAGCAGAAGTTAGTGTTTATTTTCTCTTAGTTATCTCCACCACTCACTCTTTTCATTAACCATGTGCAAGTTAAACACATCATATACTGTCAAAATAACTCCAAGTGCATGCAGCTGAAACAACACAAGTTAAACGGGAGCAGTGAACTACGAGGGGCTTCGTCTACTACGTGAGGCTTTGTGAGGGAGGTCTTTGTGTCCAGACAAGCAGTGCTTCTGGGTGAACATGCTGAAAAAAACTCCAAACAATAAAAGTGTTACACATTTGAGACACACAGTGCTATAAATGAAGGGGGAAAAACAGCTTATTCAGTTTTAAGACACGTTTTGAAAGTTGCTGAGAGTGAGGCAGTAAACAGGATGTAGTCTGGTAGAGTCTGATGTGGTTACTTTACCGTTAGGGCTGAACTTGTTTGACATAATGCAAATTCACTGGTGGTGTCTTTGATTCACATCATAAATGAGCACTGAAAACATGTATTTGCCTTTTTTTGTAAATTTGATTGTAATTGTTAATTTTGCAAAAACTGAAACGTGAGCCCCGTTTATACGACAACGGTATCACGGGGGAAACGCAAGAGTTTTGTTGCGTTCGGCCTCTCGTTTATACGGAAACGCCGTTTCAGCCGACCTAAAACGCAACTTTTTAAAAACGCCCTCCAGAGTGATTTTTTTCTGAAACGCTGCAGCCTCCATTGCCATATAAACGTCTCCGCGTGTGCATTCCACTTTCGTTGTGGTAACTTCTCGGAACTTAACAATAATAGTTAAATGGCTTTATCGGTTGCTCCAATTCTGCACTCAGATAAGACGTATTTATTAATATATATACACCAGACTATCAGCCCGCCTTTTCTTCGGCGGCAGACTACCAAAAGACTACAGTTTTATCGCCACCTACAGGCCTTGTATGCATACTACAGTGTTTTTCAGTCCCTCAGCGATTCCGTATACACGCAGATTTTTTTTTTTTTTTTTTTTTGCGTTTTCGGATAATCGGGGCCTTAATATGAGCCACATACAGCTGACAAGTCCAGAAAATGTCTTAATTAAATACATTTAAGTCAAAAATGATACCTGCATTGCTTGTAAAGAGTAAAAAAAATCTGCCAGTGGGTTAAAAAAATGTTTGTGTAGTTTCTTGAAAAAAGAATAACGTATTAATATAATACACTAAAACAAGACAAATACTTGCTTAGATTTAATTTTTCTGCAGTTTTTTGTGGTTCATGTTTATGCAATCAGGATATATTGTTTCTATCTGTTGATATTTATCTCTTATATTGTATGGAACTCTGGCATATTTACATGGATGTAACAGTGCACTTTCCCTTTAAATCTTTGTCTAAAGTTTATTAAACTGTGTTGTTCAGAATGCATAGGCATTTTTGGATCTTCTCTTCCATCCGTCAGGCTTCTTTCAAAAGTGTTTCCCCTACCCCAAACAGAGACGTCTTTCTCACCTCCAGCAAAAGAATACTCAAATAAAACTCAGAAGCAAAACAGACATAAAAACACACAGCAGCTGCAGCACAGGCCAGGCAAGAGGGGCTTGTCCCCTCATTTACTCACAGAGGGAAAGGAATAGAAGTTACAAAGATAAGAAGTAGAGGAGAACCGGCTGGACATGAGGGGGATAAAGAGAGACTGATTTAACCACAGACATCAACCAAGAATAATACATAGTCATCAAATAGATGCTGATTTTTTTCTTTGAAATGCACCACACCTGAACTCGCAACAGAAGCACAACAGGTATTTGTTTTTCTTTGAAAAGTATGCACAAAGAGCAAATCCCCCCCTGACTGACTAATTCAGGTGTACCATCAGCCAAACATATAGTACACACTTCTATAGAAACTAATCACGTGAACTGTTAACTCCCCTCTAAATACATCTGAAACCATTCCACAAACAGCCACCTTTTATAGGATCTCAGAAACCGCCTCTCAACTCTTCCATTTCTGGACTATTTCAGGACTTGTACATTTGGGACTGGTATTAGTAATGCAGGATAAAAGCAGCAGCAGTGTCCAGGTGACCGTACCTGCGATGTTGCTGTCTGTCTCATCAGTCTGCAGACTGGTGACGCTGGAGTTATCCATACGCTGCTGCAAGTCGTTCAGTTTCTCCCGCAGCTGCTCAATGTCGCTCTCCTTGCTGTCCAGCTGCATCTGCAGCTCATTGCGATATGTGCACTCCTCTACAAGTTGCTGTTGGAAGAAAATCAGAGATTATAGTTGGGGACTGATTTTTTTCCATTTATTTATTTTTTTTACAGAGTCTATTACTCACAGCCTGCATCTCACTCAGCTCCTTCTGGTACTTGATGGCCATGTGGTTAAACTTCTCCTTCTCCTGGTTCAGCTCCAGCTGAAGCTTGCGGTTCTCTTTCTCCTTCTTCCGCAAATCAGCCGTACTGCCCTTCTTCTTCTGGTCCAGCTTCATGTCCTTGCGGTTCATGATCTCAGCCAGCTTGTTCACCGCCTGATAAGTTCAATTGATGAAGAAAGCATCAGCTACTATTTCTCACTCAGGACACAAAGGTTTGAGGCATTTAGCTCCATGAGGTGCATCCTTACCTGAGTCTTCAGTGTGCGCTCTGTGTTGAGAACCTTCTCATAGTTCGCCTTGATTGTATTTGCAATCTCCTCCTTCTGAGTTACATACTCTGTGGAGGGAAAAATGACGACTCTTGAACAAAAACTTAACGAGAGGACAGATGAGACAGAGAAAAGTGAACTCATGGGCAGTACCTTCTTCCTGAGTTTGTAGCTTGTCACTTAACTCAGCCTTCTCTTTGCTGAGGATCTCTACATCTTTGGTCAGAGTTTTATTCGAGTCCTCCAGCTGCAGACACATTAATTAGAATTTAAATAAAGCAGAAACTAAAGTACTGGACATAGAGATGGGAGGTAATATGATGGAGACAATTCAGGTGCTGCTCACTCGTGAAATCGTTGCCTCCTTGTCACTGATCTCCTGCTTATGTCTGGTCACTGCCTTCTTGCTCTCCTGGCTGAGTTCAAAGTACTGTTCTTCCTGTAGCGCCCGGGCGAGCTGCTCTGACTCCGCTTTAGTCACTGTCAGATCCAGCTGGGCAGACAGGGAGTCCCTTTATCCAGGTAAAAACATGTTAGATGAGCTGTGGAACCCCAGACCACAATGGAAATAAAAATGACATTTGGATTTCTCTTACCTTTCACTGCTCAAATCCTGAACCTTTTTATGAGCCTCTTGTACCTGCCTGTTCCTTTCTTCTATCTCCTCTTTTAGCTCCTTGACCTGAGTTTTATAAAGTGTCTGGAGACAGAAATGCAGAGAGTTAGTTGACAGCTTTCGCACTAATTGAAAAGGATTTGGCGACTTGTACTTACAGAAAAATACTGTTCGGCCTCGAGCTGGTCCTGAAGTTCCCTCATCTGTCCCTCGTTGCCTCGGTATTGTCTGTGAACACATTAAACAAATTCATAAGGGACTCTTTGTCTTCGTTAAATCCTTGAAGTGGCTAATTGAAGCACTCCCACTCTCAAACAACACTTCTCAGCCAGCCTCTGCTTTGGGATGTAACCAGAAGCCCATCCAGCACTGGCTATAGCAGCAGCCAGAGGATTAGCAGCAGAGTGCATGGAGCTGGACACAGAGTAAACCCTAATCCTCTGATGTAAACACCGTCGCAGAACAGCTTTGGCAGAGTCACCCTCTAAGCTGCAATAATAGTACTAATTTGAAAATCACAGGCAATTGTGGGCCAATTTACGCCTTGACTTCCAAAGAGCATTACTGCCCGGTGCAGGAGTAGCAGGAAATTAAAGCTCTTGGCTCAAACTACTACTGGTTAGTGTGAGAGTAAAATCAGGTGACAGAATCGCTGAAATATCTTAAAATGTTCCTTTTCTTTTCATGAGTGTTTCAAGTGTTTCATTATATGTCTAACACATGAGCACAAAGTGTAAAAATATGCAGAATGCCCACTCACTTTGTCAGCTGAGCCAGCTGGAACTCCAGCGAGCGTTTACTCTCCATCGCCGTGTTGATCTCCTGTTTCAACTGCTTCTCTGAAACCCTAAGACGGTCCACCTCCTGTGTGCGGCTCTTCAGGTCGTTCTGGGCCTGCAAGCGCTTGCTTGAGTCCTGTTCTATCTGTATCCTCAAACTCTTCACCTGGAGAGGACAACACAATAGGAAAGAGATATATTTGATTTAGCAGATTCTCAAAAGAAGACCGGAAGCTCAAGTAAGAAAAAGAGTGATTACTCACCTCATCTTCCAGCCTTTCTTTCTGCTTCATCAGCTGCTCCATCTTTTGCACAGACTGCTTAAGGTCAAACTCCAACATGGAGCACTGCTTCTCTACCTCCACAACACGACTCTCTGCTCGCATCCTCGCTCCGTTCTCCTCAGACATCTTCTGCTGGACAGCTGGTGGGGGACAGCAAGAGATCATATCAGACTGCTCCACTGCCAACTGTCTGAGTACTAACAAGCCTACCATGACTCAGCTTGCTATTTTATAACTCTGAAATATCCATCTGTTCAAAATGTAACAGTTCCCTTGCTGAAGATTAAAAGACAGAAGGACATTTTCAGATAACTTAAGAACTCAGAGAAGCTCTTGGATGAAAGGATGGTTTGAAAAGAAGATTAAAAAGAGAGCGAGGCAGAGTTCTCCTCAGTCTTGGGGCCCTCACACCTTTGGTTAAAAGCTGGGATCTACACCCAGGAGAGACGCATCCTCTGGTCAAAAGATTTCTTGAACATTAAGCTTTAAAGTCATCAAAAAAAAACATAAGCAGGCAGCCATCATAAGCAGGAGAAAACGACTTTGTTCCAGTCAGAGAAGGATAGAAATTAGGATACTTGAGTGATCAGCATAAGCATCAAATAGTCATCAGCATATAACGTAGAGATGGACATTTCAAGCAGAAATACTGTTCATTAACCACTGTTAATTATTATTAACAATTATTAATCATTATTGGCAGATTGTTCCAATAGTTCCTCAGCCTCCAATCCAGACAGAAGGAGATAAGGGTTTCATTTAATGACTTGGCAAAGTTGTTGTAGGCTAGTTAATTTAGAATATGAGTTACAAACCGTCTAGTTTTTACTAGAAAAATTTGCACTTAACCTTGATTTTTCCTTTAATTCGTGAACGTCCTCCTTCTCTTTGGCCCTACAGAAGTCTCTCTTTTTCTCCAGTTCTGAATCTGTGTCATAGACAACTGGCAATATTCTTTCTCTTCTTATTATAAGAGTGTTTTAATGTTTAATGGCTAAAGAAAACCGCTTTTAAACACTCAACAAGCACAACCTGCTGCTTAAATGACATCACTACCAAGGGCAAGTATTAATATTAAAAAAAAGTAAATAAAATATTCTTATGATGAGATAGTAGTCACATGAACTACTTGATTTGTTATTCTTAAACAGTTATTTTGAATATTTAAAAAACACAACTCATCCATAATATAAAGGATGAGGAGCACAAACGGTACGTTCACTCTATTGTGGTTACTGATAGATATTTGAGCATGAGTTGAACAAATCCAACAGAGCTAGACAGAAAAAAATCTTATTTTCAGATGTTTTCTGTGAAGTTTCTTTTTTTTTTTAAAAAGTTATATTCTGGGTTTTTTTCACCTTCACTGGACAGGAAAGCTGAAGAGAGAAAATTTGGGGAGTAGAGAGCTGGAGAAGGACTATAGCCTCTGAGTTTGGGTTGTGCACCTAAAGCACACGTTCAACAGCGCCCCCTAAGTGCATATCTATTAATTTATTTATTTTAAAAAGGTGGTGCTTGAAGCTTTTTCAACAAGTGTGATCACTTTCAGAAGAAGGCACTTTTTTTTTAGATGGAAATACAACCTATCAATGCATGGGGGCTTAAATTACTGATAAAACACCAGATTAAAAAAAAACAACTGTTTGTCTACTTCAGTATGTTTTATATGAAATCCAAGAGTCAACCTGACAAGTCAGTGATTTATTAGAAAAACCAACTACTTCGAAGTCCAGCTTTAATATTCATGAGGGGATGTTCTGACATGCTGACTGGCTCCTCGAATTCCTCACGCAAACATTCCCTGCAGATGAGACTGATCAGAAAGTAGACTGGGACGATGAAACAGGAAGAAGAGTGTGAAGGCAAACAGAGGAGTTGAAGTGGGATTTGAGAGAAGTCTAAAAATAATCAGAGTTGAATGGTCTGACCAAGGAGAGTCATACCAGTCATGGCAGCTGATTTGGCTTCCTCGATGGACTCGTATTTGTCAGTGAGCTGTGCCCGCGTCCCCCTGTGCTCAGTCTGCTCCTGCTCCAAACGCTGCTGCAAGGTCTTCAGCTTGTAGTTCAGGTCAATCTCCTGGTTATTCTTTTCCTGTGGGGAATAAATGAGAAGGAGGAAAACAACGTGAAGCTAATGTCATCTTATCTGAAACACAAACAATTTCTTTAAATTTTACAGAAATGACATGTCGTGTTTACCTTCTCCAGATTGTTGCTCCTCTCCTGGGCCTGTTTGCGCTCTGCCTCCACCTTGGAGAGGCTGAGCTTCAAGTTTTTGTTGTCCTCCTGCAGTCCAGCCATCCTCGCTGGGAAGAGAACATAAAAGCAGGAATAAATGGTAAGTGGACCAGTATTTAAATAGCACTTTACTAGTCAATCTGACCGCTCAAAGTGCTTTACCCTGCTAGTCTCTTACACCCATCCACACCACATTCACACACTGATGGAAGGAAGTTCTATACAGGAACCATCACTTTCATTCTCACCCATTCATACCCATTCACACACCACTAATCAACAGTGGGAGCAATTTGGGGCTTAGTGTCTTGCTCAATGACAATTCGACATGTGACTGCAGGAGCTGGGATCAAACCCTCAACCTTCCGATTGTGAGACGACGACTCTACCACTGATCCACAGTCGCCCTGCTCTGATTGAATGAAATGTCTTTTATTGTAGCTAATTTGATAGTTTTAAATGCCACAACCCACAGAATACATTGTTTTCCTTTCTAAAAGGATCTCCATTCTTCCCACTAATTTGAAGACTGTAATAAGCTTGTGTCTAAGAAAAGCATATTGTAAATCATGGCCTAATCTAATTGCTGTGGGCGTCGTCTGGGCTGAACATGTGGGATGGTTTTTAATTTCTGCAGCTGTCTAATGATTGAGCTCAAATATCTAAATGAGAGTAAGACTGATTCATATTTTAAGTCCTTCCCTTAAAGTTAGCTAAAGATCACACTTCTTAGTATGTGCTGATCATCTTTATTGGGTATCCCTTGTCACCTTGCAGCTCCCTGATCTCCTCTGAGCCCTGGCTGTAGTTCCTCCTCTCTGAGTCCAGGGTGCTCTGCATAAGCAGGAGCTCCTTCTCCAGCTGGGCCTTCTCTGCGTCCGCTGCACGGCTTCTTTCCTGCAGCTCCCGGTTCAAGCTCTCCAACTGGCTAACCGTCTTGCCCATCTCCGTGTGGCTCTTCCGCAGCCTGGCAGCAGTGTCCGACTCTGCCCGCAGGAGGTCGTTGGCTTCTTCCAGCTGTTACATCAAAACAGATGAGAAAAACGTTGATGCTTTGCTCTCCAGGTTGCCCTGGCTGTGCGAGGGTGTTGAGGTGAGTCTGCTGTGTACCTGATTCTGCAGCTGAACGATCTTATCATTTGAAGCCTGAGAGTTCTGGCTGATCTTCTTCATGTCTTCAAGCTGCTCCTTTAAAGTGGAAACTATGGAAACAAAGACGGGAAATAAGAGCAGGATTCATTCAAGGCTAACTTTCAACTGCAAACTAAATTCTATGCTACTCACTTAGTGGTTACTTTCCCCTGACATCACACTCAGTGTGGAAGCTTGAGTGCTGTTATTATAACGTTTTGCTGTGTTTCAGGTTTACAGTTTTATTTGGACAGAAAATGAAAAGGCATTAACATTTTTTGCTTTATTTGTCAGATTTCTACTAATTATAGGATCCTGCACTGAATGGAAATGGTCACCATGTGCAAAAGTTTGTTTTTCCTGATTATAATCATATCAAACTACATGTGACATCATCAGGTCCTCCAATCCTAATAGAGTACTGATAGCAAAGTCTTGCACTGTTTCAAAAAGATAAACCTTTTCGAGCAGTACGAAGGTCACACCTGACTACAGGCTGTTTATTATGGGGAATAATGCTGAGAGGATGATGGATTAACACACTTTCCTCAATGACTGCCCTCTTTCCTGCCTCACTCTGCAATTACATCTTTAATTGCAAACTGTCTGAATCATACGTCGGCAGCACCTCATTATCTTTACCCTCATTCTCCAAATTGCGCCTCTTCTCTGCCTCCTGGTCAGCTTTTCTTTGGTACTCGGTGAATCTGTGCTGCAGCATGATCTTGTCCTTCTCCAGCAGAGACATGCTGGTCTCTGTAGTTTTCCTCAGGTTCGCCTGTGGCAAGGAAACAAGAGCAGCTGTGATGTGGCAGGAAGACACTCGTTCCTCATCTCCTGTAGGTTCTTGGATCAAGGTTGTTTTTAACTACTTTAACATTCCTTTCAGACTTTCTAACAGAAGTGTTTTATTAATAATAATAATATTTCAGATTAAAGTTTGTTTTAACCTCTTCATCCAGTTCTTTCATGAGCTTCTCGATCTTGGTATTTGATGTCCTGAGGAGGAGACAGTTTTAGGAACACATTACTACAATGAATGCTGAATGAAAAGATTTCAGTAGATCTTGACGTGTTAACGTTTCTCTATTGTGCTGTTGGTTATTTTTTAAGCCTGTCCATGTGACCAAATATTCTGCATCTTGTATCATTTCAGACTGAAAGTGTCTTCTTTTTTTGTGCATAAACTATCTTTCTCCGTACCTGCATTTCTGCTCTAACTCATCCTTCAACTGCATCTCGCTGTGGAGCTGCTCCTCCAACTGGTAGATCCTTTTCTGCAGGTTCTCCAGCTAAACAGAGACAAAAAGAAACACATTTCTAGATCACAGAAGAAGAGTTTTGGGCATTTAAAGTCATAGGAGGAGAAAGATAACTAGTAGAAATTCATCTCAAATCTATAATTAGTGCACCGGTCCACTTACATGACTCTTGTCTTCTTTTAACGAGCTGCTACGTTTGTCACTGGACTTTGAGGAGGTACGCAAAAGACTGAAAATAGATAAAAATAAAAAATTAAATAAATAAAGACATAGCATCTTCTCTGCACAGTTTCTCATCAGGATGAATGTTACCATTAAGACTGACAAACAGGACAGTTAATAAATCTGTGACATTACTTCAGTTTCTTCTACGCCAGATTGATTGGTACCATGAAAACAGATCGCTCTTTAAACTTCAAATCACAAGTCAGTTTAAGATGTGAGAAAAAGTGCATGGCATCATAAACACTAAATACTTCACTGAGGTAGAAGTACGTGGATGCTCAGGGTTTTCTTTTAATAAATAATGAGACTACAAAAAGGTGTGATACAGTCACACCTACGGGGGGGGGGCTCTGTCCGTCACACTTACTGTTGGTTGCTGTAGTAAGTGAAGCCCACAAAGGGGAGCTGGTTGCCCACAAAGGCCTTTGGTACAGGGAAGGTTTCCTCCTCACCCCGATCTTCCTCGATGTCATCGAAGTTACTGGTGTCGATGTCACTGCTCAGCTCAGGCACGACAGGAGCAGCCGCTACACAGGGCGACAAAAATAAATAAATAAATAAATAAATCAAGGCAACAGCAGTTCAACAAGTATCAAAGGAGACTGCGTGCATTACAGGAAACATTAATTATCAAGAGGTTCAGAAATTTGATCTCAACCTTCTAATTTTTTCTTCCCGAGAAAAAGTCTTATGAAATCACCTTCAGGTCATAATAGTCTTGATAGAAAATCACTACATATTTTTGAAAAAACTCATCTGCCGAGTGAATTTTTTCCCCCCTTTCATGTGGTGAGGGGATGGGAGGGATCTTGATTTTCTCTTAAATTTTGATTTGGGTACTTTTAATATTTGATTTAAGCTTGAATAACAGTTAAAGACAAAAAAACAAGAGGCTACTATGAGTGCAAATACATATTTTCCTTTAAAAACATAAAACATGTCCAAATTGAAATGTTGAATATATTGATATTCAGCCTCAAAATGGTCTGTAGACACTTGGGCTTTTTCTATTTTTAAGTCAATAACCTCTCTTTATAGGACATGGTACTTTGAGTTAAATTACCTTCAAAATGGACAAAAGTCACAGTTTTAAGACTCCAAGTTTTCCCTGTTCAACTGTTTTTTCTGGATCACAGATTTCTTTTGAAACCGTCTTTGAAACAAGGGAAAGCAGCCAGCGAGCAGAGCAGCTCAGCCAGTGGAACGGCACCAAAGTGCTGACATCAGCCTAGTTAAGTATTAAATATAAAGCCACTAAAGAACCGACTGTAGCTCCTGGATTTAGCTCTACTTTTAAATCTCTCTCTCTCTGCTCCAGTGTCAATCCAGGCGCATTAGCGTTCGCTTCCCCTGCACTTGGCCTCAAAAAGTGCCGCTCTGCCAATTATGACTCCGAGCAGGAATCACGTTCGGTCTTGGAAAGGATACTGAATGAATGGCTCGTCCACAAGAATTTCCTGCAACTGTCTGTAGTAGGTCAGATGGAAAACATGATTGCTGGCTAAATGGCTGTGGTAACAGAGAGCAGGCTGCCAAATGAAACAAGAGGTGTGAAAGTAATCAGTCATCTTACTCTCTCTGATGTTCTCCCACGTCCACTGGTCATTCTTGAAGAAAGGGTGCCTCTTGATTTCGTCTACACCATTACGACCGAGGCGGACTTCCCTGTGAGGGTAAAGGAGGAAATACTAGGTTTTGTCCTTTATTTTTAAATAAATAAACTACTCACAAACAGGCGCAGTTTGGATGTTTCAGAGATTCCCTCCACTGAGAGTCCTCTAGGCCAGAAAACAATCATGTGTCTTGAGATAAGAACTCTCCTCAGAGTCCAGCACTTAGCCTGCTCACATCTTACCTGTCAGTCAGGAAAGCACAGATGAGATTCTTGGCGTCATTGGAGATGTCACTGTCATCGGGGAAGGTCAGGGCATTCTTGTGGTTCATGATTTTGCTGTAGGTCCCCACCAGGGAGTCTGCATAGAACGGAGTGTCGCCTGTACACAAAACACAAAACGATTAAAACAATTCAAGGGTTGCTGATGTTTCCAAAGTGAGAAAAACAGTTTGAACAATCCAAAGAAAGTTCACATTGACCTGGGGCAAAAACTCACCGACTAGCATTTCATACAGGAACACACCCACAGACCACCAGTCGCACTCTCGACCATAATAGCCGTCTCCTCCTTGGGATTTCAGTACCTCAGGCGAAATGTAGTCCGGCGTTCCCACTGCTGTGTCACATCGTACCATACCATCCTGAGGCAGAGAGGGAGCTTTAAAAATCATCACTTTTTCATCCTGAATCAGCTTTCAAATTTCAGCCTAGCAAGTTTTTACATCAAATACACATTTTTTCCTCCACAATCATTATAATGTTTGCAGCTGGAAAAATCTGCACACTATTAGAAACTGGATGAAGTACCTTGTTCATTTTCATGCAGGTCCCAAAGTCTGCAAGTTTCAAGTGGCCTGTCTTGTCTAGCAACATGTTATCAGGCTTCACGTCCCTGAGGAGACAAACGCAAAGTGGTATCAAACACATCCTCGACACAAACCCGACTCAGGAGGAGAACAATAAAAGTGAAGCACTTCACATGTGTGAAAGTCAGCAGTTAAGAGGTAGAGGTAAGAGGTGCTTCAAGGAGCTACAATGAAAAAATATATATATAATCACTCTCCAAATCAGAGCGGTCTGGAGCCGCTGAAGTGTTCTGCTGCAATAGGTCAGATGTAATGAGGTGTGAAGGAGGTTGGAGGCTGAGAGAGCGGAATTTATGTTTTCTTAAAAATGTCCTTTTACTGCAACATCCAGCAGGCTAATGGGCAAACAGCGAGCGCACTATTTAATGCAGCTGTCATGCTGCGAGTGTTCCACCAGAGCAGCTGTGCACAGAATGTAGTGTGGAGAAAATATCAGAGAACATTTTATGAAAGGAAAACTATATTTAGGGGATCATGTGCAATAAAATCATGCAACTTTATTGAACTATTTAAAGCTTTCACTAATCACTGCTGCAGGACTGCAGGGGCAGAAGCACACCATAGATTTAAACATGATTTTTGCACTTATTAAATTTATTTAAAGGGGAAACTCATGCTTGAGTCAAGAGGGCCTCTGGTTTGGAAACGGGCAGAGATTCAGATATGCTCCTCCACTTGGAAGTAGCATTTTGCTAGAAACAGAGCCACTGACTGTGAACTACTTCCTGCATTTCACAAAGCCAGATTAGATCACAGGTTGCCACCACACCTTCTGGATCCTTCTACATAACTCACAGCTGTCAAAAACCATAAAAGATCATTTATTCAACATGTTTACTACAGGTGAGGTTTCATAGGCAGTTAAAACCTGATCAATAAAAACAGTCCTTCACACTGACTCATGGATGTAATAAATATGCTTATTCCACAGGAAATGAATAAGTGTTCAAGGGTTTTAGTGCACACAGAGAAAGTTATAACCTGTGAATGAAGCCCATGGAGTGGATCCCATCCAGAGCCAGAACCACCTCAGCTGTATAAAAGCGGGCCCACTTTTCTGGAACGTCATAGTTGCTCATCAAGTTCACCAAGTCCCCGCCGGGCATGTACTCCATCACCATGTAGAGGTAGCGGTCATCTTGGAATGCAAAAAAGAGCTACGAAGAAGGAAAAGTGAGTCAAAAATGAGGAAATCTTCTAAAATGTTATGTAAGACCCACACACAGCATTTATCCCGCTTGATTGGGCAGGTTTTAAACGCTTCATTTCCCGTCCCATCATACCTGCACAACCCATGAGCTGTTGGCAAAGGCCATGATGTCTCTCTCCTCCCAAAAGAAAGCCGAGTCCGACCTCTTGATCATCTCAAACTTGCTCAGCAGCTTCATGGCGTAAACCTTGCTTGTGGCTTTGTGTCTTACCTGAAAGAGATCAAAGTTTTAGTGCAAAATATAAACATATTTTTGGATTAATACAAATCAAATACTGACGTGAAATGATGTTCAGAACAGGAAAAAAAAGACAAGATGGGCTTTCTTACCAGCTGCACCTCTCCAAACGCTCCCCTGCCGATAACTTTAACCACCTCATAGTCCACTTGTTTCATGCGTAGATCACGGATTTTACTAATGGTTTCCTTATCTGGAAAAAAAAAAGATATATTAGCAGAGACATAAGCTTAGCAGCAAAATAAACGTTTCAAGCAGAGTCCTTGGCAGGTAAAAGAAAGGTGGTGTAACAGTGATTTTAGGCTCCTCTTTTTCATAGTATGGTGTCAGCGAGTAAGCGCTGCAGGGGTTTGCATCTTCACAATGTTTCAACTGATGACTCAGTTTTCTCAGGTCCAAAATGATTCAAAGAAGTCGACTTTGGCTGTGGCTGGTGTACGCAAGGAGGAGTGTAAATCCTCACAGCTAACTGCAGCTCAGTTAAAGCCGAATTAATTCAATGATAACTGTTTAATTTCTGACAAACTCATCACAATAAAAGCACCCAGTTGTTATGTTTCTGAAACACCTTCATTCTGAAACAAAAATGTTATGAAGCAGCTCCAGACATCCGAAATTACAAAGAGGGAAGTAAAAATGAAAATTCTGACCACAGAGATACAACCTAATGAGGATCTGATCTGAACGTACTTTGGTTTATGAAAACACCTTTCTGTGGTTTCAGGTACAGAAATGAGCTGAGATTTAAATCACAGGCTTGTTTGAGGAGAGAAAGAGTGTAAGTGAAAAAGAAAGAGAGTCCTACTGGATAATCACACAATAATACTGTTTCTTTAAAAGGCTTAAATACAGTGCAACTGATTTTTTTGACAGCGCTATTTATGAGTGCACTACAGCCCCTCTGCTTGCCATCTCTGCTCTGAAAAAACTGAAATCAAAGCAAGAGATTATGTCTTATTTTTAGTAAGAACTGTCTTTTTAGACTTAATATGAACCACATTCACCTGACAGGTCAGGGAAATGTATTATTTTGGGATATCAAGACAAAGATGAAGCCTGAATTGCTTGTAAAGAGTAAAACAAATCTGTAATGTCTTGTTTTAGGACACATTTATTATGTCAAGAAACTGAACAAGTTCATTTTCTTACCCCATTGGCAGATTTTTACTTTTTACAAGAAATTCAGGCGTAATTTTCTTATAATATCTTGAAATGAGACATTTTTCTGGACTTTTCAGGTGAATGTGGCTCGTAAAGTCTTACAAGACGTTTTTTCTTTTTTAACAAAAAACTTCACACATCAACTACTCAGGCAGGTGTGTCAGACAGAGACAGTTAAGGCCAAAGTAAAGGCAAGTAAGTAAAGAAAAACTGAAAACAGTCACCACTGGATTTAAACTGTGGTGTATTTTTCTGACTCCAATCATTAGCTATTACATTTGATTAGGACTCAATGTATTTAGTCATGGCATTTTTGAAAAATATCTTTTCGCACTCTGTGTAAATGTATTGTATTTTACCCATTTGTTGTTCGTATGTTGATTTGTAGTTTTGTAGTTTTGTATCAGACGTTTGCAAAAGTGATTGGTCTGTGTCACACAGCCACTCCCATTTAAGATTGCTTCTTTTGTCAGCACAAATATTCTATGACCGAAATGTCGCAATAAAAATGTTCTTTTCTGGAAGTTGGTCAGTGTACTGGATTTTTTCTTCTTCTTCTTCTTTTTTTTTTTTTTTACAAAAAATAAGAAAACCGATTCAGATTCATTTTTTCACTGTACAACCTCTATCTTTCATTCGTATGGAATTAAGCAGCATAATATTTCAGTCCCATTTGCATGATTTTGTGCGATATTACTCTACATTGGCACTGATGCCAACATTAACTTTCAAACCAAGACATTACGTGAGCATGAAAGTTCCCAAACCGTTGGTATAAATGTTGCTTTAGTCTTTAGATCACAGGTCAAGGTGGCAAAATCCACAATCCAGATCAAATAAAGGGACACTAGCTTAAATTCTACAATTTAAGTCAGTTTTTCTTTCACAACCAACATCAAGCCAGTTGGTGACCAGAGAAGAAAGAGTTCACAGCTCCCCTCCACAGCTGAAGGGCGCTGTTTCGAGAAAGTTTGTTGGCCTCTCCCTGATCTAACAATGCTAACTCGCTCCCCTTTGGGGAGATAGCATTCAGTGTTCAGCCAAATTTGGTCACAGCTGAACAAGGGGGATAATTTCCAATTCACATGGGTCAAAACTGGCACAGAACCACATGGAAGGGGGGCTGGGGGTGTAAGGGGCATCAAGTTCAGTTGATCTAAAAATAAAAAGCCTGCGTTAAGAGAAGAAGAACATTTAAAAGTGAGTCATTTCCACTTGGAACACAAGTTCCTGAGATCATGATCCCTACTTGGACAAATCCCAGAGGGCCCAAAGAAGCATGGGCTCCATGTTTAGAAGAAGCACAAATAGGATTTCATGTTAGTTCTAGAGATATGCTTACATGTGTGTGTGGGAGGTGGTGGGTTTTCATCGTGTATACAGCTGAGCGATCAGCAGAGGTGATTGGATTGTAAAGCACAATACATGGAAGAGAGAGATTTAGAGTAAAAAGCCCTTCAGGCCAAGCTGTCTCACTAGACATCCAGTCCATTAGTCCGTATCCATCAATGCAGTTCAAACACTTGGCTGCTACACACAGAGCTACTGTAGCAGGAGTAATTGAGGAGATGTTTAATGGCAGTTTCAGCCACAGGGGTTTACAGTAGCTTGGGCTGTCTATCAAACATGGAGAAGTGAATTTTAAATTCCATAAACTGATCGAATAACGCCGTTAAAGCCAAGTTTGGGCACAAGAAGAAGACTGTTTATGCTAGACGACTTCCTCTGTGAAGTGAAGGAAGACTATCGGACTAAATCTAATCTTTAATCATGTGAATTCCACAGATTTTCAAGGTGATCACTGAACGCATGAGCGTGATGCATTTCTTTCACATATTACAGGAAAAGAGGTGTACATGCATGATTCTTTGCATCTGCAAACTGTAAAGCTCAAACATAAAAGTAGAAGATGTTACTATCTAGAATACAGATCATCAACAGGGTTTGAGTTTAAGAAAAGTCATTTAAGAAAGTGGAGAAAATGAAACGATAGGGCAGCAAAACATGCCTAACAGGGAGGGAAATGTGCAGTTATGACACATGGTGGGAGAAGCAATTGTTGCTTATTTAAAGTGTTTAGGTTAAATTATATGCTTCCCTGTATGTAATTCAGGAAATGAAAGACGTGCAGTTTATCCCCGTGATACAACATCGATGCCCTGCCCCCCACTTCCAATGCTTCTGACTTTACAAGAACAAGTTCTGGCATAAATGCTGTAAATGTGATCGTTTTATATATCCTAAATGTCACTGCTGAGAAATTTGGTAGTCGTTTTTCCCGATCTGTTAAAACCTGGAAACACCGATTCAGCCTTTGCGTTGGTATTTTTTTGTTTGCTAAACCATAAACGTGGGGTTCCCCACTCGGAGGACAATGTGAAAAAGAGAAGCCATCACGATAGGCACCATGTGGGTCACCAACCAGTTATGAAAGCCTCTTTGTTGGGGACACTAAGCAGCAGACACCTATTGTGTCCAAGCCTCCATAGAAGCAGTGACCCAAAAACAGCCTTCTTTTTCCAAGCCCAGGCTCATGTGCACATATGTAGCAGGGTCTGCAAACATGAACGTGAAGGATGTTAAAGACTGAGATAAGGGAGGAAAACGTGATGAGAAGTACTTACATCTATTCAAAAAGTTGTCAATGCTCTTGTTCTTCCTCAGGGCAGGGAAGTCGAGGTCATACACAAGAGCGTCCAAGCCGTCCTGCAGGAGAGAGGAGAGAGGAGAGTGGTTCAAGTGGAGGCCATGTATGCTGCAGGTTTTTTGTTTGTTTGTTTTTTTTGTTTGTTTTTAGTAGAATCATTCCAATTCCAAACCTGTTTGGTTGATTACAGATCATTAATAAAGAAGCTCTGTTATCATCAATGGTGCAGCACATCAGTATGTCAGGTCAACCTAAACTGGAACCATTTCTTTATCGTCTTTAAATGTGTGACTAACTGATTTTCTGTTTCAATATCAACATTTCAAGATTTGCGCCTTTTTTTCCCCTTAGAGACGCATAAACATCAAATAGTCCCTAAAAGAGCCACAAACACACTTCTGGTTTTATTATTTTCAAAAGTATGCTGCTGAGAGTCACACAGGTGGAGGTAAAAATATATTCCAGGAAGTCTGAACGCTTCAGTCAGCGGCCAACTTGAGATGTAATCATAAGCCATGCAGCTAGAGAACAATATACTAAAAATAGCTGACTAATTTCCCCACATATCGTCTGACTTATGACTTCAATAGACTCTAAGGAGGTAACGGTATCTGCTTTAAAGCTCCTGCTGGATTATGCAACTCTCAGCCCCTCACTTCTCCCACTCAGCTGTGTGCCACTGTTTAAAACACTAACAAACTTATCAGAGGAAAGAGATTAAAGCTAGATACTAAAACTAACAAAGCAAAATTGTTTGTTCGCTTTAGCACATGCCTCTGTCTTTATAAGACATAAATGTGAAGATAATGAGGTTAACAAAAAGTAACCCTCGATTTAAATTTGTAAATATTTTCCTGAACCAAATACTCAAATTCTACAGGAGATATTTGAAGCAACACTACAAAAGCTTAAAACTAAGCAAGCAATTGTCTTAAGTTAAGGGGAAACTGTCTTATTAGACTTAAAGGGGCTGTGAGGACTATCTGGAAAAGCCATGCAGCATCTCAAATCGCGTACTTCTGCACTTACGCTTACCATTTTGATTACAAAAGTGCGTTCACACGGACAGTATGGAAAAAAGCAGTGCACTTTGATTTCTCAGCTGTCACACTCAAAATGGGCAAAAAGTTGAGTGGGGAATGGTGGACAACTCTCACACTCAATGGTCACCATATTAACTATGTAGAGGAAACGGCAGGAGCAGATCAAATGTTGGATGTAATCAATGAAAAGCAGAAGAACAGCTGTGAAGAGTTGTGAAATGCAATCGTAGTTTCCGATAAGTGCGAAGTCCCAGTGTTTGATTTGGGACAACACTACCCTGTAAGATTCTATGCATTGTTCCAGTAAGTACAGAGTGTACAAAATGCCCTTCATGTAAGTGCACCTACAAAAGTACACAATTTGGGACGTGAGGACATGACTCTTACCAAGGCGTTCATTTGTTTGAAGCAAATTATTGCAGATCAGATTTTTTAACACTGCATGTCTTTGTTCAAGACAATTTTTTTCAGATACAACAAAACAAGGTAAGGTAGTCATACAATATTTATGTAGCGTTATTTTAAAATACGAAAACAAGCAAACTTTGTGAACTCAGTTTGTACTGTAGTTTAGTAGCCGGCTAGATAAAGCGTTACTCAGAGCCCAGTGCTCTGAGAAGTGTCAGTAATTTGTAATGTCAGTGAATCCTGGTTATGTCCTACCAGAGTACATCTACCAACTACAACCTCACCAAGCAGAGCAAAAGTATCCTCACCTTACATTTTATCGTTAGACTCTCAAGTTTAAATAGACCACTACAGTGTAACTGCTGTGGGTTGGAATGCACATTATCACAAACAGCTTGACCCATGTTTTAGCCCGCGCTCTATCACTCTCCCACTTAGCTGTTTTTTCTGCTCTTCTGTCTTTTTTCTTTTTGACAGTTCAGCTCCAGTGTCCATCAATACCACAAAATAAACCCAAGAAAACCTTTTCAGCATAGAAAAACACAGATTTCTCTTTTCACAACTAAACTGCATCAGCAAGCATGGTGTTGTCATAGAAGCTTCTACGTGCCGTAAATCAACCAGGTCCTGGACAACCCATACAAGGAAACTGATTAATAGCATTTAGAAATCACCTATTTTGTCCTAATAATCTAATCATAAACCGTGGATTAAGATCAGGCATATATCTAGTAGGGATGGGCATTCCAAGCAAAAGCCTTATTCGATTTTCGCTGGCAATTATTCAAAAATTATTCAAAGATCGGTGGTTTAAGTGGTAGACTTAGGTGGTTTCCGTGCACAACTTCCTTTCCTGTTACATCTGCTTTTTTAAATAAACACGTCACAGCTCTGACATCCAGCCAAAATAGGATTGTTGCTATATTCTGCGACCTGCATCAGCTGGACCACAATAGAGGGGATCCAGTGTGCGTTGACACAATGACTTGAACAGAAATCTATCTGATCTGGTGCCATGACAGTGGAGCCGCGACGGAGTGGAGCCTGACCAGAGACGTATCTGGTGTGTTGTGGCTATAAATTGCAGTTAAACAATGTTTTTATATATATATATTTTTTTTGGTTAAAGTCAAACCATTTGATTTGCCAATCCCTAATATCTAGAAGTGAGACTTTTTCAAGATTGCTTATAAAGTCTTCACAGGGACTCCAATATGAGCAACATTCACATGACAAGGCCAGAAAATGTCTTATGGGAGGAAGCTGTTTGACATTGTCAATGAGATTTAGCAAATTTTTAAATGGGCACAACCAACATCCTCAGCTCTACTGCTCATCCCGTCACAAAAGCATTTTTCTTACAAATGTGGCACCATTTAAATGGTGGTACATTATCTTATCTCTTATATTGTTTAGAAATAGCACACTATTGAACTTTTCAGGAAAATTCAGCTCAAATTAAGTCTAATGAGATATTCACTAAAAATAAGCAACAATCACTTGGATGTCAGTTTCCGGTGTAGATTTTAACTTGATTATTAAAAGTAGGATTTCCCACCCTGGTCACAGATTCTAAATGCAGCAACTGAGGGTGCGATGAATGAGGCAACAGGGTGGTGCCTAACATAAACAAACAGTGAGGTAAACTCCACAATACAGGGCTGCAACACCTTCACTTCATGAGGTTATTTCCCTCCGTCTCTCCAGTGACTGACCTACTTTAGAATCCCTTGAATTTATCTCAATGCTGTATCTCTGACTTTAAAACAAGGATGAATATAATTGCAGAGGATCTAAAATCAGAATGCATCTTGGGAATTCAAAGAGCTACGCAGACAGTACAGGCTAGATTGGCTCAAGTCAGGCGTATAAGTGCTACTGGCAGGATTTGTTCTAATCTTCCATAATCCACAATGGCTAAAAGAAGACAGGCACACAAACACTTGAAAACAGCAGAGAGTCATGCATTTTCTCCCTTTAAAGCAGGTGTGGGCCAGATGTTTGGGGTCATCTGGGTTTTTTTTCTCTCACAATATAAAACACTAAATGTTTCACCTGATTAGACTTTAAAATATGAACTTAGTCAAAGTTTTTGGATTATTTATTCCATGTTAATCATTGCAGCATCCCTATGAGTCCCCCGTCACAGCAAGAATCTGGTCGTTCCTGTATCATGAATGATCCTCTATTAAAGAGCGCTGGATTCCTTTTTGCATCTCTGAGCAAAACAATGATGACACATGGTGAATCAGCAGCTCAGACACAGTGAGGAATCCTCTTAAGTAACTGCTGCTGCCCTGCAGAGGAGGTCAGGGCCAGACCCCCACCCACCCCCTGCCCCATATGAGACATAAAACAAGCCGTCGCCCTGTGGGATGGGTGGGAGCTGGGAGAAAAGCTGAAAGGGAGGAGAAATGAGAAAGATGGGAGGAGAAGAATGACATTGAATAGATTCATGGAGAGAGAACAGGAGAAATTAATCACAAAGTGAAGATTTTTATTGACACACATGGCTCGGCAGTGAGCCATCATCTGTTTGACTTAAAAATTACATACATTATGTCAGCTTTCAGGAAGAAGAATATAAAGACTGACCACAGGCTGTGAGAATAAAGGGACCTTATTGGTCATATAGAATCCAAACCGCCTGGACTGGAAAAAAGACACTGAAGAACTGAATCCTTCAGGACCCTAATCACAAGGCTCTGTGCTCTGCAATGCACGTTTGCATAACTTCCTGCCGCAGAGAACTCTGGACAGCCACAGTAACATTCCTTAACAGGACTGTACACGTCAGAGAGCTATTTTAGGTATGTGGCCAAACAAGTTCTCAACAAAAAGTGAAGGAAGGGAGGAAAAAAAATCCATCCCAAGTATACAGTCACATAGTGAGCCCTATGTTCAATCAGCGTTAGTGCCTATGCTTAGGAGTGATGGAAAGAAGAAGGAGGAGGGAGGGGAGGGGAGGGATGGTGTATGTGCAGCTGGCAAGGCCAAGAACAAATGAAGGAAAAAAAATTAAGTAGGGAGACTCAAACATTCTGAAGCACTAAAGTAACAAAGAGAAGCCGGTTAAGCGAGTAAAAAAACAAAGTCAAACATTTCAAATATGCTGAATAGAAAAAACAGTCGGGGAAAAAAATGGCAAACACTAAATTAGCTGAAATGTGCTGCGGTAGCTTAATTAAATATCACCTCGTTTCACTACTTTAATTTCAGTAGCAGTGATCACTCTCTTCACTTCATCTTTATGTACCCCCACCACTGCTTTCTCACTCTTGTACTCACGGCAGCTCTAGGTTGAAGATTTGACTTTGTCTTTAGAATTTATTTTTTACGGGTATTATCTGATGTAAAAACAGCTAATTGTATTGTTTTAAGTGAATAAAACTGAAAATTGATAATAAGAAAGAAAACCATAATCAGGAACAAGCAAAAGTGCTATTGATAAATCGATGGCTGAGAAAACTTGAGATTCCTTTGGGAATGAGGTTGGCTTTCAGTGGCGTTAGCATAATAAATATCTGAAATCTCTGAAGCAAGTGTCTTAAAACAATGCATAACATTTCATAACTGCCCATGTGTGTTCCTGCCCATTAAATCTGTGACTTTTTCAAGGGTATCAACAGGTTACGGTGATGATTTATACTTTACACTAATTTTTTTTCACTTTATTTTAATCCATTTTTTAAAAAAATTTTGACTTTGAAGAATTTTATATGACTCTTCTTGCTGTTACTCTTTGTCTCTGATCTTTTGTGAAGACCTTTGGACTGCACTTTGAATGCATGAAAAGTGCTTTAAAAGTTTAAGAAATCATATTTTATAATTATTATTTGCTATAAAGGAGGCTTCAAAGATGCACACCTGAATGTTTTACACATTAATGTTTCTACCTCTGTATGTCACTTCACATACCTGTCGGGGTTTTTTTTGTTTACAAACACCCGACACACACACACACACACACACACACAGATGCAGGGTCATCTAGGTTCAAGCTAAAAATGTGAAACATCAGTAACCACAGCTGACTTTTGGTTTGTAATCATCAAGGTTGACGGTTAGCTGAAGCCAGATAGAGAAGGATGACTGTGGCTGCTATCAGACCGCCGTGCTGCTGCTGGGCCAGATGGCGTAGAAAGACAGACTACTAACTCAGCCCAAACTCTGCTCCGGGCTATGCTAACAAATATGATGCTAATACTGTGGGATCACTGACAAAGCTCTTTTTGTAGGCAGTACTATGGAGTCATTTCTAGAGGTGATGCTGTTCCTAGATAAACACTTATTTGGGCCCGGAAATTTCCAAAGATTTAGGAGTTTGTCTGCTTTCCAGACAAAGTGAAAGAAAGGGCATAGAAGGAAGATGTGAGGCAGAAAAAGAGGACAGGGGTTTGGATTTGTGTAGAGAAAAGCATTGCAGATCTAAATTTGTAATGTTTGTAAATCTAGCATTTACTGTAGAAATAACCATGGATAAGACGACATGAAAATATAATCAATGTACTTTTAAAAATGCCTGAGAGCAGTAAGCAGTTTACAGTCTATGTTTCACTGTGTGGCAGTTTTAGGAGAAGAAAAAAATCACTGGGAAAACAAACCAGAGCTCACAGGACTCCATGTTATCCTATTTCTGCTGATGATGCTTCAGCCAGAGGACGACACATCCCTGGGATTACTAAATAATAACATGTAAAACCATCTCATCACCCTATTAATGAAATGTGGCGGTTACAGAAAAAAATGTTTAGTTATACAAAACGCAAAGGGCAGTGGTTGACATCACATATGGTAATTATTTCTTTAAGCTCAAGGGGAGCGAAATACACACACACACATGCACACACAAGCTCTTTTCCAGACATTAAAAGTCTGAGTTAAAATTTCCATGGGAGACTCAGCCACATCATCCCTTTCTGCATGCCAGCGCGAGGCATGTGGACCGGTCTGAGTTCTCACTTCCTTTTCTGCCACCTCTCTGAGACAATATGCTTTCCACATGTGAGCAGTTGTGCAGACGGCCGTTCAGTTTGCCATGCAAATAAAGGCAGTGGCATTGCAGGTTGGGCCTGTGGAAAGACAAATGTGATCATACAAACCAGTGAAGCTATTCAAAGCATGAATACCACACTGCTTCCTCACTGCTGGTATTTAGGTAGAGCAGTCAGAGTGAAATATGGACTCCATCCCCACCTGCTTTGGTGTATATTAATAATGGTACAGTCCATCCAACAGGTACTAAGCCTAAGCTTGTGCTCGACATAACATCTAGTGACAGAAAATCCCATTTACCTAGAAAGACTGCATATCGAACAACTCCACTGGATAAACGGCAGTGACAGTGAACCTAGGGGTGGCAAAACAGGGGCATTCCATTTCCTTTTGAGCTCCCAGTGAGGGAGAATCACTGTCACTAATGCTTCCATGTCAAAATATAATTAAGTTACAGCAACAGTGGAGAGCACTCACGAGTTTCCACTGACCAACCAGGCTCCAGATTCTCAAGCAAAACTTTCCCGTCCTGCCAGCTCTGCCCTCGATTCCTGACCTCAGCCCAACCAATAACCTTCTTATTAAACATCATCTGAGCTCACCCCCACCGTCTTCACCTGACAGGGGTCGCAGAGGACTACGCAAGTGGGGCAAACTCGCTGGAATCGCCGCCCTGAAGGAGAGAGATTAAAGGAAAGCAGGCGGCTACAAAGTTCAATGGGTATATCAAAGGGAAAGGAGCAGCGTTATTAAAAGAATGGATGATTTCAGTTTGCATTCCTGCACATAATCAGCCATTTGAGGGGATGTGGAGCTACAAATAGCTTTGCCAATTGTTGTACCCGTGGCTGAATAGCTGAGGAGAGCAGTTTAACGCGGATGGACCTGAACTGTTCTGACAATGGGGATGGATCTAATGCTGACTATGTCCGCAGCCACACATACATGTTTTCATCTTAAAATGTCACTTAAAATAAAAAAAATAAAAACTTAAAAAAAAAAATCAAAGAAGTTCCTTTTCAGTGGAAAGATTTAACTATACTCCTGGTTTGTTTTACAAAGTGTACTAAAACTTGTTGAAGGGCTTTTGTCGCTTCCAGTCTGCAGAGAAAAACAACACACAGAGACACTCCTGAGGTAGATTATCCAAAAAGATGACTTTCTTTTTGACACTTTTAATCCTTCACAGAGCTTCTGCGCCTAAGCCTCAATGAGTATTAAGTAAAATTAAGAAGGGACAGATTTGGCAAAGAAAGATGGTCCTTTCATGGATTCTGTATTCAAAGATTTAAGAGTCTTCTTAGAGCCACATAATAACGTGCCAAATTCACACGGGATGTACATTCTTGCGCATACAGGCTGAAAATGTCCGAATTGCCTGAAATGAGGCAGAGCATTTCAAATAAACACTCTTCAATAACAATCTCTCCAAGCCCTAAACTAAACACAGAAATAGCTGCATTATCAGTACTGACAACACCTTACAGGTGAGGTTTGTCTGCTCAAGGCAAAGGTCGCTAAAACAAGGGCAGGTCTCGCTTCTATAGTGACAAAACAAATACTGACTTAGGCCGTCTCTTCACCTGAGCCAAAGCAAGGCAAGTGTGTAAGGGAAAAAAGGGATCACAAAAAGACCTATAAATCACTCTGAAGTCAGAGCTGAACGTTGAGCTCTGCTACTTTTGCTAAATTTTGCTTGAAGGGGGAGATGTTCCACAGTATGAGTGCAGAAATGCAACAGAGTGGTAAATGTTTAACACTAGCTTTTATAGATTCATGTTTTATTTCTTAAGTTGTCCCGTTAAGTATTTAATAAATAAGTAGAGATAAGAGCCTTCCAGAATTAGACTACATAGATATTGAAGTGGGGTCAAATCTAGTTTTAGTGGCACATGAATGTCATCAGTGGCACATGAATGTCATCAGTTATTTGATAACACTAGAATTCATAAAAAATAGAATTTTTGCTAGTTTTCCAAATTCCTCTGATCACGAAAATTCCACCCAGCTGTACGTCCGAGCGCAGCTTCCACTTCATTTATAATGCTGTTTTAATCTTATTTTACAGCTTCCCTCTCACTCAACAGATGAAGAAGGATGAAAATGGAGAAGCCAAAGCACCCCAGGTGTCAACGTAAAAACAAAGACCATTCAAGGAAGCATCAACATATCCTAGAAAGAGGCATTTGAAAAACAAGTTCTGACGTATCCTTTTGGATTACAGATGAAACTCCATCGAAGCAACTAAAGTCAGTCTCAGTATTCCCACAAAATAATAACCATTTTCTAAATGTTAATTTAAAACTCCTCAAACAATGTGGGAGAGAATTATTTGATAAAAGCGTCTGGTTCATGATACAGAAAATACAAAGAAAGAGAATCCTGAAACCCTTAATGTCAGTAAGCTTTCACATCACAATGTCAGGAATTCTGTCTCCTCACATTGGCTCTTAGAAGCCCGCCTGGAGCACAATGATAGAGGAGGGGGCAGCCAGTCCAGATAAGGTGCTCTTCTCTCCCAGCAGGATTTATTTAAGGGGTGAAGATAAGGGCGACAGGCCACTGTGCTCAACAGGCCGGCCTGAAGCTGAGTGTTGAGGTGCAGGCCAAATGTCACCACGACACGACACAGACCAGGCTTCTTTGGGGAAAAATGTGGCTCGAGTGATGCCAGCTCGAGACTCAGGTATGGAAACACAGCCAGTAAAAGGCCTGCATTGTACATTCTGATGGAACCTATTACTCATAGCCGGGCATGTTGGCTGCTTTATGAGTTAAATGTCCTGATTCACTGCCTTTAGAAACATGAGTCTTCAGTCCACATAATTTTGGTTTATGGGTAGCAAGCGGAGCCCACACCCAGCTACCTCAGAGCTGCCTGCATGGCTTCAACTCTCTCCAGACGCGCAGAATGGCTTTGGGATACACGGAACTCCAGGCCAGTCAAAGACAAGAGGTTATTTGATTAGCATGGAATTTTATTAAGCTGTGGGTGGAGTTGCATGGTCGCAGAGAGAGCCTCAGCAAAAGGCCTCCATTCATTGATCAGGCGAGATTGCAGCAAAGGGGGAAAAAAAAGAAACAACACCCTTGTGTGCGAGGCTGCCAGCAGGAACAGTCCCCACAGCTTTTTGCCATTAAAAATGCAGAGAGTGTGCACTTTTTAGGTGAGTTTAATTGCTTCTTTCTGCAGCAGGACGGGAGGTCAAAGAGACTAAGCAAGTTTTCTTTTGGAAAGACAGCTATCTACAGCAGCCTTGACAAACACTTAACAAGGAGGGTGTGTGGGCTGGGTATCAGGTCAGGCCCCCTTCCTAGAACAGCTTCTCAGATGTTCTTTGCTATGTTGGTAAGTCAGTCTGCATTTAACAAGATCTATTATACAATGAAAGGAAATGAACTCATTTCAAAGGTATTACCTTAAACAAATAACACCTGAGTGATTCAGAATAAAAGTATTACTCCTGCCAGTTTGCAAGCTTCGACAACCGTTGTCAGTGTATATATACCATCATCACATCTTTGTCTTTTCATACTGATACTCTAACAGCTTACTATAAGTGTCCCAGTGTGTCATTTCACATTGCACTATGGCGTCACGGAAGCACGAGAGGTAAACACACTCCTGGAGCTCCACACACTGGCTCTACAGGCTCACAGTGATCCTGACTCCTGACCCTGTTTACACCCAGCATTAAGTCAGATCTGGGAGCAGACCTGAAGCAAAAAGCCTAAACTCCAGGTGTGATCGCTCATAAATAGGTGACAAGATCTGATCTCTCAGTCATCATATAGATTTGCCCAACATTGGCACAGTTGTGTACAAGCTTCTGGGTGCTGGGCCACATTAAATGCCGCCCACTTTTCCTGTATCCACAGCAACAGTCATATGGAGTGACAGACCACCGGCTTGCATTTATTTGCATCTGAAGTGGTAGAGCGAGATCTGATAGCAGTGGTCACTGGAGACCTACTGTTGATGCAAGGTGTAACCGCTCAGACCTAAAGTTGGTCATTTGTGTTCTGATCACTAAAGCCCTCATGCTGATGCAAGATGTGACCAGGGTCTCTTTAACTTCTTCCAATGCAGGCACAGTAGTGGGACCACAATCATGCCTCTGAGACACTGATGCTGGGGTTTAATATTGCGCCTTTAACTAGCAGCATGAAAGAGGCTACTGACAGAAAAAAATACAGACTCAGAAATGGCCTGCAGGAAATAAACAATAAGAATTACATTAACCACAAATAATAAAAAATAAAAGATATTGAAGAGTGCATATTGGCTGTAACTCACAATTCTTAAGTCTATCTGCTTTCTGCTGCATCCAAAATAAAACGTAAACAATTTTTTTGCCCCAATTTCCCTTGGGATCAATAAAGTATCTATCCAGCTAGCTATCAGAGCTCCAACAGGTAATGTTTAACCGTGCTCAAAAAATACAAATAAATATATAATACTGCTTTTATTGCACTAAATATTTCTTAAAATTCAGATGCTTCTGCGATTGCATCCTCACTCTTGCAAACCTTGAACTCCATTCATTCATCCCTGGCAGTAAAATGGAAAGTGTCAGTCTCTCTCCCTGGAAATCCAGTCAAAATCTTCCATCCAATTACCCTCATGAATTTTGGGTTCATAGCACTATGCTGAGCCATGATTCAAGAGGCCAGATCTTTATGTCAACACTCATTGCCACTGTCACCCAAGCTGAGAGGCTACTGATATCAACAAACACTTGACACAACAACATCCCCTTTGGCATCTACTCCATGGTGACTCAGTTCCTGGGATTACCGCATGTAATAAAACCCTATGAAGGTGTTGCTCTAGGGTTTAGCACGTGGCAGCAGCCGCCTTCTCTCCACAGAAAGGAGAGTCACTTCATGAACCCGACAGGAAGCAGCCAGGGCAAACTTCTGCCAACAGGTGTACTGATGCAGCTGCTGGAGACCTGCAGGTTTCAACAGGCATGCGGGCAGACTATCACTTCAAATGAAGCTTAGATAAGTAAATCCAGACCAAACAGCACACCGACTCACTCACGTCCTAATGATCTTTACCAGCCAAAAGATCTATCACTTTGTTAAGGTGGATGGAAATACTTAACTGACCTAAAATAATCTGACAAAGTGTATCTGTGGAAAGCAGCGCAAACGCACGGCTGCCATCTGTTAGTGTATTTCAGCTACCATTGCTTTTTAATGAGTTAGACGCCTTCCTTAATGCTATCTTTCAAAATACTAACAGTTAAACATCAACCTTACAATTCATTTAATTCACAGGTTACACAGCATTTGATAGCAGGAAAATATTTTCAAACTCCCTACTGTTTTCCTATAGCATATCACATTAATGTATGTATATCTAATCGTATGCAAATTGTTTGAACTTGATCAGGTGTTTGCGAAAATATAGCTTGTCGGTTTCGGGATCAGCACATTCCTTCAGTGACAATCGAGACGACTTATTGGAGTCGGAAAGACTTTCTGCTCCAAGGAGTAGACTGACCCCGAATGGTTGGCTTGCTTAGCTTCGCCCGCTAACAAGGCTACAAACTTACCAGAAGACAATCCGTGTTTACTTCTGACTTTGGATCCTTCAACATGGCATCGATTTTCTCAAACCGAGCCCCCATGCTTTCCCCAGTAGACATTTTTGCTGTTAAACTCAGTCCCGACGTTGGGTTATGAACAAAAACAGCTCACTGGCGAGGCAGAAGGCTGGCTAGCTAGCTTTAGCAGCCAGTGGTAGCTAGCTAGCCAAACGTTCCTTTCTTCGTGTGAACTTTCCGCCGCACTTCAAAGAAAATGCATCGTTCTCCTCGAGATTTCACAGACGATGAATCGTTTAAGATTGCGTTGAATATACAAAAGCCACATTTCCAAAGTCGAGAGAGGTTTTCCCAGTTTGAGCAGCGAGCAACTTCACTGGCAAAAGATAAATGAGGCGACAGATTAGTCAGCCTCCACAGGATGCCACCGAGGAGAAGGGCTTAAAATGTTATTGCATTCAAACAAAAGGCAATTAAAGCAAATGTAATGTCTGTGAGTAAAGCACAGTTTGTCGAAAGGTTAATCCAGGCCCATTCCCATATCTCTGCCAGGCCCTTGCAGAAAACGACAATAGAATCTGACAGCTCAAAAGTAGAAGTGGTGGGAAAAAAAACTTCTGCTTCTTCCAAATTTCGCTGTTTAAACACGGACTCGTAACAACGTCTAACGGCAGTCCTTCAGCTGCAGCCGGGGCATTGTCACTGAAAGTCGATTGACTCCCGTCCAAACGGTTCGCTCTCTCAAATCGAGAACGTTGAAATCGGGTTTAGATATGAGTTAGTTCTCGAGAAAAAACAGCAGACGATGCCCGATTTTCTCCCACAGCCTGACCAACATGTCCGCCTTCCTGTTCAAACACCCCGGAGAAGCAACTTCAAAATGTCAAGTACTGCGCATGCGCCCTGTCGAGGCGCATTCAGGAGTTCACAGACTGTTGATGGCAACATGTTGCTGTTTCCAAATGTGACAAGAAAATTGTAAGCACACTATAAAACGCCATTCTTTCTTGTTAATAACTTAATATGTTTGATTGTATTGTTCTTACTGTTTTGTTTTGAAATTTCCAACGGGAAAAAGAGAATATTGGGTTATCAAAACTGAAATTCACTCCGATTCTGAACCTTATGCTTACTCTTATCCACTTTATTACCAAGTATTGCATCTGAACAGATAAAAAGCACACCTAGAAATACATGAACTTAGTTCTGGGCGATATAAATATCAGTTTATATCATATTATTTTACAACATATTAATGTTGTTTGTCTGTAATAGTGTTTTGTGACTTCCTGTGTTGGCCAGGACACTTGTAAAGGGGATTTTTAATCTTATTGAGGCTTTCCTAGTAAAACAAATTTTAAATAAATAAATTTTGATAAAAGTTGACTAGATTGTGGCTATTTTCTGTACCTTGATCTAATTGTTCCAGTGCTACTGTTTTCTTTGTGCCTTTAAATTATTACCAAGCATAGTGCTCAGCTGTGCACACCCAAGTGAGTAAGGTTATGATAAGGTCATAATGTTATCACTGACAACAAGATTGACATGCTTGTGCTTTAATTTAAAAGCCCATGTTACCCAGCTTCCCAACACACACAACATCTTTAGGGATGAAAGAGAACAATAATGGCACTAGAGCTGAAGATCAGCTAGCTCCAAAAGTTCGTAATGTAGGAAAAACTGATTAGCCACAGCAATCATTTTACTGCTGATTTTAACTGTAAAACAAACGTAAAAGTAGAAGTTAATCTCCACTTAGGAAACCATCTTATTTGCTGACAGCGGTGTTTCAGTTTGTAAGTGTTTTATCATGTATACCTGAATTGATTGTCTTTTTTGTGCTTATTTAAAAAAGACATTTATAATCTTGTTTGCTCATAATATATTCTCAGATCTTTATTACAAAACATATTTTATGGTCTAGATTTATATTTTCAACTTAAATGTACTTTTTACCAAAATTAAATTTCCTGTACAGTTCCATTCCATGATGCTTTAATTTGTCTTCAGAACAAAGACAAATTTCCTGTTCAGTTCCATTCTATGATGCTTTAATTTGTCTTCAGAACAAAGAATTTCTCTCCAATTAGGTGAGACTGTGAATGACAGAAATGGACCAAACCTCTGAACATGACAATTCTGCTAATGAAAAAAATGTTTAATATAAGGTTGTTAGTCCTCACTTGAGTTCCAGTGTGTTATCCATCAAGGTCTAGGTATACATATCTTTAGTAAGTACGGGTCATCATGGGCCAATCATCTTTCTAAGCTTTTACTGCAGGCCTCAGTGATTTAAAGTTAATCCAAAGGTCACAAAGATTTATGACTTAAGAACTTGCCATTTCTTACCTTAATTTGAATATAGAAGAGATAAGATTTAAGAGTCTAAGGGTATTTTCACCTCAAAGACATTTTAAACTCTATTCTGTCACTGTTATTTGGCCTGGGTCTTTTCATAAATCTACAGTCTACAAAAGGCCTCCATTCAGTCTACAGAAACAAAACAACAAAATCAAAAAATTCTACAGTTCCCAATGAAACAAATGAATGTATACCCATGGTGAATTATTACAACGTGTCAAAAGGTATTTTTGAAATGAGTGTTGTTTCCTTCCCTCTGTCTCCAGTTTTTTTGTGTCCCCAACAGAAGGTGCTGTTCTGCAATTTTTATTTTATTTTAAAACATACTGTAAAGGGGTTCTTAATTAGTCTGCTACAGTCAGAGAACCGTCTGTCCAGGGTTTCATGTTTTAATAACATGTTTTTGCCTTATGAACAGACGTAAATTTACTGTTTTTTAAAAATTGTTTCTTTCAAATGTCACACAGCCTGATCTGCGATTCATCGATGCTGCGGGCATTTTGCCAGTAGGGGGCGATGGTGACCTGAGTAGCTGTGTTCGCTGTGTTCTTACATGTGCAAAGGGATAAGAACCAACATGTACAAGTTAGTACAGTCTACTTTGATGCATGAACTCTATTCACTTTATACTTTATACGTTTTTTATTTGAAAAGCCCATTTTTTACGATTTATTATTTTTTTCGAAGCATTTTATATTGCTGCTTCATATTTATATATATATATATATATATATATATATATATATATATATATATATATATATATATATATATATATATATATATATATATATATATATATAACAACGACACACAGCTGACTCTTGAGCCCATTTGGCCTTATCGTACTATGAAACTCTTGTCTTTGTCATGCTGCCTTTTTAACGGTCAGGTAGTTTACTGTTTATGTCTGTAAGGCTGTAGTATTGCCTGTGTTTTCATCCTCCCATTAGATCAACAAGCTGAACTGAACTTTATTTCCTCCCTCTAGTGTTGAACCAAACGGTACGTCGACTCACAGTTATGCCGTGACGTCACTTGGCGGCTCGCTGACCGTGCGCACATCAGCTGTGGCAGAGCCGAGAGAGACCAGGAGCAACGGCAACGGCAGCAGCGGTGGTGTTTTTGAGGACGTGGAAGGAAAATTCACACACTGCAGACCGAATTCCGCGTGGATACAGGTAGGCATGTGTGTTGCTTTTCTTTCCTTGCAATGGCATATTGCGTTTATTCATGTGTCACATGAACATGGTTAACGCTCCCCGGAGGATGGTCGCTCGCGCAGCGGAGTGTCAGTTCGTCAGCTAGGCTTTAAAGATGCTGAAAACTTTTTCACTTTTTTATAACAATTTGCTTGGAAACTTCTGCACAGTAGCATGTTTATTTATAGGAAAGGTAATCAAAGTATGACAACAGGCAGTTAGCAAGCCTATAATCCATTTATAAGCAGGGTCTGGCAGTAAGTACACTCGAATGTTCTCAAATACAGCATGAAAATCTCGAAATTCATAACATGACACTTTTTCAATTTGTGGCACAAGTTGTGAAATTATGGACGTAGCTGACGTTCATCTAACTGTCGAACGAGTCTTTACATGGAAGTGCTCTGCAGTTACTTGACTTTCAGTCCGTACTAAGTGATGCCCGTCAAAGAATTAAAAGGCAATAAAACCTTTTTTTTCGTTCTTTAAAATCAAACGAACAGAAATAATAATCCTGATCTTTAATGCACGTTTGTAGCAGCCTGTCCCTCAAGATGCTTGTTCTATATTTTATTTTATGTTCCTTAAGCCAATTAATCTTGGTTGTTTGTCAAGTATCTGGAACCTGGCCAGTAATTTACATGTTTGTCTGTTAAATACCGTTCCAGTTGCCTAAGGCTTGGTGTTGAAACAGTCTTCAGCTGCTCAGATAAAGTCATATCAGATAAGAAGGACCAGGAGATGTATTTGGTGGGTTGTCATTGTAATTACAGGCAAACCAGTCTGTCTTGACTGTGTCTAATCTGCCTGTCCTCATGTTTCATGTCCCAAAGGTTGCATTCCTTCTTCCTAGCCCCCTGCCCCCTTCTGTACTTTCAAAATGTCATTTGAGCTAATGATAAATACATGCACATTACATGCATTTCTTTCAGTAGAGATGTTAATCTCACCATGCAGAAACACTGATGATATGGAGTCTGTAATGTAATGTCATGTTTCACAGCATTTTAGTATAGAGTTAAGTCAATTCAGCACTCAAACTCTAACTTTGACCTTATTTATCTGAACTATATTTGAAGGCATTTTAAATACAGCATGAAAGTCTGATATTTGCATTATTTGCTGAATTAAAATATAAACATTTTTTATACCATACTATAACTTCTTATTCTCTTAAATAAAGAGCGAGTGAAGAAAAGCATCCCTTTCCTTGAGGTCATCAGTACAGCATCATGTGAGTCCATGCTCTATTCGAGGCGTGTGGATTGTGACTTTGCTGGGTGGCCTGCCTCGTCCAGAGCACGCAAAGTCCTGTCAGAGAGGGCAAGAGCTGGAGGGGTCAGCGGGCTCTGAACGCTGACCATCTGGCCCTTGGGGGGCTGGTTTCCTCACTGGCCGCCTTTGTTCACAGCAAACAATTGGGACTTAATCTGGGAGGAGATAAGTAAGGCCCCCGTGACACCACTCCTGTGCTCGGACAGGTTTCTGTCTTTAGACTTGAAGGAGACATCTCCCTGCCTGGAGTGGGCAGAGAACATCTTCTTTATTTGACTATGGAAGTGTGACCCTTTATACTTAAAATGTGCACTGGACTTTAGTCAGGCCTGTATTTACCTCCCATCTTATTTTTTTTTTTAATGATGATAAAAAAAAGTCAGCCACATATCAGAATTGAACACATGATGCTTCTCTGTTTTGACGAATAAAAGCAAACTTTTAAAAATTCAAATAAGCCAAACAAAGATATTGTTTGCTGGCTAAAACACCGCTCAACCAAGCTTTTATTCTGAAATGAAACTACCCTGTCAATGTATCCTGGCTCTCATACAGAAATATCAGGCTAAGAGCTTTTCAGAAAATATATAATACCTGACCTCACCATCGCCAGAAAAAGAGTTTTACGTCCATTGCTACATAAAGTGATTGTCGCCAGGGTTACAGATTGATTTAACTCCTCTCTTTATTTCCTCACTAACATTTTGAGCACATCTTGACTCCTCCATCACTGTTTTTTCTCCTGATTGGATTTCAGTGTTTATATTTAGATTCAGAGGAAACAGAACATGTGTTTTTAGTTAAAATGTCACGTTTCTTGTCCACATTCTTGCTCGTTATTTTTCTCTGTTATGACAAACCAGTGTGTGATGGATCACACTGACTCGTATCCAGAGCCATAACAAGAAGGCGTACATAATAATTGATTACCAATGCAGTAAGTCACAGAGAGGTTTCAGTTTCTGTTTTGGCTGCATATCATTTTAAATATTGATCATTGAGGCAAAACCTTTCACACCCAACACCCTGACAGATTTTCCCAATACCAATTTAGAGACAAAAAAAATCACTCTTGGACGAGTCAGCACTGCACGCAGCTGCTTCTCCTGATCCTTTCAGAGCATCACCCCTGTGATTGTAGGTCTTTGATTCTGAGTACAGATGGTAGAAAAAAGAGGGGGGAAAAATCAGAGCAATTGTTTCATGCTTTTTGGAGCCTGGTGAGTGTTGATGCAGCAAAATGGGCAATTCTTACAAAGCTGTTTGACATCAAACTGCCAGAGCAAATTCAAGGCCATTTTTAAAAGTTTTATATGGGTGCCTTGTTACTGTTGACACACTGAGAGGATTGAATCAATCAAATAGGCCCCACAGTCTGAATATTTCAATCATTAGTTTTGAAAGAGGTGTTTGGGTCTATAAAAAAGTGCTCTTCAAGAGTGAAACATACTCTTTTGGGAAATCCATAACTACTTCTGACAGTTAATCAAACAAATAAAAGCTTCACTAGAAGTTTTTCAAATATTTCAGTAAAAGTGCCTGTTATAAATTAACATGGTGGTCACAAGATGCTCCCCAAAACAAATTTACTGTAGTTTAAATTCATGCAAAAATAGTTGTAACATTTTAAATGGCAACATGCAAATAAAATGATGCTAAATGAAAGCATCAGTAACAGCACAGGAAGCAGTCACATCTTTAAATTGGAGGATTCATTTTCTACCTCAGTCTACATTACACTGCAAAATCTGAAATTTAAGCATTTGTCTTATTCCCAGTAAAAACATCTCATCAGACTCAATATGAGCCACATCTACTGACAAGTCCAGAAAAATGTCATAATTCAAGATATTAAAAGATAAAATGAAGCCTGAACTGCTTGAAAGGAGAAAAATAACTGTCAATGGAACATGAAAAATTCACTGGTTAAGTTTCTTAACAAACGTTTGTTGACAAAAATTATTTTCTTGCCCCACTGATAGATTTTGTTTTTTTATTTACTTAAAGCAATTCAGGCCTCATTTTTGTAGGCCATATTTTTTTTTCAGACTTGTCAGTTGATGTGGCTCATACTGAGTCTGATAAGATGTTTTTACTGGAAATAAATCATAAACATTTGCTTAGGTTTCAGTTTTTGCAGAGTAAGACTCTCAGACTTAAGCCAAACTACCTACTTGTGCTTTTGTTTTTGTTGTTGTAGGTTTTTTTTTTTTTTTTTTTTTTTTTTTTTTGCTTTTAGCCATTTAAATCGAGGTTTTGAATGAATGTTTAAATTTTGATACATTTTGGAACATTAAAAGGCCCTTATCTCACTTTGAAATGTAGGGAAAAAGAATTGTATTGTACTGGATACAATCCTGTAAATGCTTTTTAAAAAACTCAGAATCTATATAATCTTCAAAATGCCTAGCAAGAAAGTGTTTTGATCTGTAGCAACAAAAGAGTGTTGCTGAAGCAGCGAAGAGCCTGTGATAAGGGTCTGAGTCATTCAGTCATGCAGGTGGCTGATCATGAGATTGGAGTTGAGCTGTTTGCTACATCCTGATCATTGTGATATTAAACACTGCACAATACCCAATGAACAGTTAATCATGAGAACTCAAAGAGCATCTGTGTGCCAAGCTGCAGAACGACGTGTGCTCTGCGTAGCTGCTTGTAAACTTTTACCCTGTCCTTTTTATTGAGGGTCAGGAACACTGTGCTCACTGATAGCATCTGGATCGAAATAAATACTTAAACTCCGTGATCGATGTGTCAAGGCTGTAGAAATTTCATGAATCACTCGTTCACTCAGATACCAGAGGATATGTGTGTGTCACTTAAAGGTTGTTGCTTCTCAGTCCTTATGATGCATAAGGGGAGAAAATTATTGTAGAAAATAAAATGTTTATATTTTCCTGCATCAGCCTTAAGAACAAATCCCTTCCCAAAAAGAAAGCAAGGGGGGAGGCAGATAAGGTCTGCATAGAAGCAGGGGAGGAAAGGGAGGGTAAGATATGGGAAGGAAGGTTAAAACAGATGTGGGAGTGATGAAGAGAGAAACAAGGCAGCTGGATGCAGACAGCAAGAGCGATAGAGGACACTCCAGTCATCATACTTGTGATTGGACAGTGAAGGGAAAGAATATACAGTAAGGGGGGTGGGTGGGGGGGTGCAATGAAATGTGAGACAAACCATGTGTACTGTATGAAGGTGCATGACACAGTCGACAATTGGATCATTAAAGCCAATCTCAGTGAGGCCTCTGCCCCTCCCCCAGCTGAAAGGAGATGTCAAAGGTCTGTGACCTCTTCCATTTATGTGCATTGATCCCCCTGGTGGGGGTGGAGCTTCCTCCTCAAAGCTCATCGCCACCATCAGCTGTTATATCTTAGTTTCACCTGCAGGAAGTGAAACAATCATATGACTCGAGTTTATCTTTCCGATGTTTTCCCCCTAAATTCATCCTACCCCTTTAAAAATCACTGTTTAAGATCAGCAGTTTGACTATAAAGAAAATCTATCAGCAATCGTTTCTGTAAGTGAACATTTAAGCTGTTTAAGCTGCAGAAATCAAAACATTTCAGATTCCATCTTCTTAAATCTCTGCTGATTTTTTTAAGTCTTCTTTTAGTTTGTCAAAATAAAGTAAGGGGCTTGAATTGGTCAACTTAAGCACTGGAAAACTTTTCTTTTATTTTAAATATATATATATACTTTTATAGCTTCTCTCTGCAGCATATCTCTCACTGCTTCTTGTCTGACCATGAATTTGTGTGACAGTCTCCTTCGCACCTCTATGTTTATGGTCCTCTGAGAGCTGAAGGAGAAAGGGAAAGGTTGTGAGGATGAAATTTCTCACAGCTGAAGATTGCCTTTTTCTCTGGCAGTCTGAAAAGAATGAGACCTTTTGTGGACTTACAGTCAGGAAGGTAGGATACGTCAGAGCACAGCCAAAAACACCAGCCTGAACATCCTGCTTTTTGTGGCAAGAGAGGCCTGGGGTGCTAATTGTGTGTTTGTGTGTGTTTGTGTGTGTGTATATTTATGCATGAGTGGAACTCGACCCCGGTGGATGGTACTTCCTGTTGTCCTTTTCACCATCTCTGGTTCTAACATACAGGGCGGGTTCTTATCTGTCACAGCTGGGTCTCCTGGTTGATCACTGAATGACTCTGTGAACCCATTTCCACTTTTTCACTCCATCTTTTATTAACTAATCTAAATTTTGACATTATTTTTATGGCAGTGGTAGAATGCAAACAAAGGAATGAGTTGAATGATGTTAAGAAAACACAAATTTTCTCTGTATTGCATTCTGTTTTATCTTTCTTCGAACCCTCACATCAAAGTAGAAATAGCTTCCTGACAGAAACGGATGGAACTTATCTTAACGTGTCCTCGAGTCGTTCTTCAGGAATTGTCCAGAACATGTCAAAGGGTCACCAGATGTGTCGTCGATGCGTATGTTTGCGGGGGAGTTGTTGTTGGCATGTCAAGGTGAAAGAGGAATTTCAGTCATTTCTTCTGTCGAACTATTTTATTTGCACTTGTAAGGTCGAAAACCTTTTCATTGCATCACAGAGAAATTGTGGCAGAAAATTGCTTGTTCCATGACTCCTGGTGTTCCTCCTTTTTTTTAAGTCTAGCCTCTTGTGTTTTTGTGAGCTCAGTTACATAAACGTGAGTTCATGGAGGGCAAAGTGTGTGCAGCTCTGTGAAAAGCACTTAGTGATGATATATCCTCATTCAGGCCAGTGAATACTGGAGAGCATCCAGCTAAGAATCCCGTCTCGCACAGTCCTGTTGTGGAACAGTGTGTTCTCACAGGGTGTTCTTCTGAACCCCCTCCCTCCCTCCCTCCCTCTACCGTATGGATGCCAACCCCAGTGAAATGATACAGTACCTGCGTCCAGAAATGACTGCTAGCAGGGAACGTGTTCTTTTTAAAGAGTACAGTGTGTGCTGTGCCGCAGGCTGGATCATAGTTCACCGGTCAGGCCGAGAGGTTTTCAGTTGATTTTTATTGTTTCACTTTGAGTTCCTAATCTGCTCCACAGAGCAAAACAACATTTGAATGAGTCACCACAGCAGGGATCTGTTTATTGATTAACATGGCAGTTTGACACACATCCCCACCTGTTTTATTGCTTTTAATGTGTAATGAAGTAAACATTTCAGAAATCCTTATTACATAACTATGCTGGTGTTGAACTAGCATCCTACATTGTGAAATGTGTGTTCATGCATGCTACAGCGTTAACAGTCCCTCAGCGTTTAAGGGTAAATGCAGATTTTTTCACTGCACTTTAGAGTGAAACGCTGTCGTATAAATGGGGCCTGATGATAATGAGGTGGATGAGGCACCAAAATGGTCCTGTTATCTGTAATCAGTCCAATACAGACTCAGAAAGTTAGATTGAATATCGGTGACACAGGGACGATACATAGAACAGATCTATTTAACTCAGTCCTATGCATGTGCATGTGTGTTTACTGCATCATCTACACTGGTAAGTCTGTGCATTTCTATGAGGCAACGCTCAAATAGCATGAAGGAGGATAACAACAGTGGCTCAGCAGTTTGGAGGTATTTCATGCTTGTTTCATGTAGGGCTGGGGCAATACATTGAATAATTCAAATTATTTTCTGCAGAAGATTTAAAAAATTAAAAATGAAGATCATTGAGATCATTTGTTAGTTGTTGCAACATTTTAAAAAAATGTAGTTTTCATGACAGTAGGCCCTGTCAGGTTTTGCACAAGGACTTTTAAAGGCTTGCATTTGTTTTTTTTAAATGAGATTAGATAATGTTTATATACTGTGAAAATACTCAGCGTTGAGTGTTTATGTCAAACCTGCCTACGTTTGAACTACATAATCAACATTTTATGACACACTTTAACTTTAAGAGAAAAAATCAGTTTGGTTTGGGGAAATATTTTGACAACATAGAGGATAAACTTGATTCATGTAATTTTTGTATCACTGGATATTTGAGGGGGGAAAATCAATTAAAATCTTAAATTGAGTGTTGTGGATAAAAATGTGGGATTTGTTTTTAGACCATATCGCCCAACCCTAGTTTCACCAACAACTCTGATGGCAACTTGCAGTATGTACAAGTTTAAATCTTCATTTATCCTGCTCATATTGGAGATCCATCACCATTTGCAGGGTTTCAGTTCATTACATATTGTCAGAATGTTTGAACTTTTTGCCTTTTTTGACCTATAAAGATGTAATGGAAACATATTATATTAGAAAGATGACTTTGTTCTGGTATCATTTTACAATTGACTGAACCATTCTGCCTTTTGGTGACTCATCCCTGAATCAGATTATAACCAACTAGAGACCAATGAAATCAGATTGTCTTTTAAAGCAAAGATGCACACCCTCACCGTCCTCTCTTACCAGCTTCATTAGGGTGTGTATTTAACGGAGGATTGTGAGACAGTGGAAACATAAAGGCTGATGTCTCACATCATCACAGCCAACGCGCTGTCACATCCACATAAAAACACACAAATGCATGAACATCAGCTCAATGAGGACATCCATCCTGTCGCTGTCCCTCTGTCTTCTTATTGAAACACAAGGTCAGCGTGTGTGTTGATGCTGTCAGGCTTTGTGGGGGAGAGAGCTGTCAGTAGCGGAAGCCTTTAAATTGTCCAAGGTTACGGTCACCAAGACCTAGTCCTGTGTGTGCTGCGAGGACTCAACGTTCCTCTGTGGCAGGGGAGGTCATTCTCTCTGTGTCCACGTTAGCAGCTCCGGCACTGAAAAATGACAGTAACAAAGTCTTTTATTTGCATGTAGAGATTTCCTGTTTGTGTTTGGAAAAATCTGAATAGATATGTGGTGAAATGATGGATGCAGGTCAGGCACAGCGATCCTGAGAGGATACTGATTTTACAGTGAACAATAATGTGAAAAAGCTGTGAATCATTCAGTACGTCCTTTCTAATCTCTTCTTCAGCATATAAGACACCAGATATGAGAGTGTCCCAAGGAGAGGGTTGTTTATTATTTAATAGATTTCTAAAACAGTGTTTAAAGAAACTGTAAAATATTGGATAAGTCCAGGATTTTTTTAAGAGACATGGCTGAAGGAAAACAATGGATATACAGTAAATTAACATCTTCCTCTCAGATTTATTCAGAAATTATACCCCTGAGTGTCTGATCATCCTTCAGTTCTGCCCGGTGCTGCACATTGTTTAATCAGCATAGTCTTTCATGTCACATCTGCCGTCGGTAAAGTATCTCATCTCTCAGACGGATCAGTGCGGGATGATGCAAAGGGAGCCTGAATAGGTTTACCGTCACTTTTTCTCCTCAGCAAGGTTTGTGTGTGGGGTCAAAACCTCAACAAAGGATGGCTGTGTCTCCATTGTCCCATTAAGACAAAAAGAGTCCTGCTGATGCCGTGGCTCTTGCTGCAGTAAGAAGGACTGATGGGATTTAAGTGTGGGTCCCATCACCGACGGCAACCTGGTGCTTATTAATCGGGAGGGTGGGGGTTTAATGGAGGGGATGTGGCAGGGTTGTGAGGGGGGTGACGGGGGTTGGGTGCTGCTGATGCAGCAATGCCGCCTGGGGTCAGGAAGAGAGGCATGATGGATACAGCTGATCGCCCGGTAAGGAAGTTTCAAGGGAAAGGGGAGGAGGGTCCTTCGTCAGGACATTAAGAAGCCCCTTTGTCACGCTGTCACTCAAATGGATTCAAGTTGGCTGAGACTTTTTTCAGGAGGGAAAGAAAGGAGAGGTCCTATTGTAAAAAGTTGCTCTCTCTGGATGCCTGATCAACACAACAGGACTCTTTCTTCTGTCCTCTCCATGAGTGCTCAGCTCTCCTGCATGGCTAAATTGAGTTAGTGTGTCGGCCGTGTGAACTTTTAAGACAGCACTTCGGCTTAACTCTGAGTGGGATGCCTGTCCTTTATGTCCTGATATCTCTTTCTTTGATTCAACAAATGGTTCACTTTTAAGTTCAGATCTTTAAACGCAGACAAAAGATGAGTGAATACAGGGAATGACTAGTTTCATGTCACTCATTAAATGGCTAATTCATCAGTTGTTGTTTTTTAATGTAAAGGTAAGTTTAAAGTTGTTGTTCTGAACTCGGAAAGGACTCATCATTCAAAGAGCTCAAGCATTATGTGCTTTTTTCATGATCAATTCGAGTAAAATACAGAATTTAAAGTATTAATGAGCTGCTGAAATCTTGATATTTTAAAGCACTGAGAACAAAGTGGAAGACCTTGAGCAGAGATTAAAAAAAAGAAACAAAACCTGGTCTAAAGTATCTTTAAGGTTTGAAACCCCTCTCAAGTATCGCATGAGCCCCAGCCCCTCAGTTTGACCGTCTTGTCTTGTGGAGGCAGGGTGAAGTGCAGCTCGAGCCAGCTCCTGGAAACAGAATCTGACCCCCTTTTGCTCTCTCTGTCATCTGATAAGAGCCAATGTTTTGATAGCGTTGGCCCTCTCAACGTGATCCATGCCTCTCCTTTTACACCTCATAACAAATAGGGCTGTCTAAACAACAGTTTACGGCCAGGACAAGGCCTGGTCAAGCAGCATCAAAGATCTGCCCTGGGATGAGCCATGAGGTGTGGACCAGATGTTAAATGAAGCTGCAGTGATGGTGATGGATCAGTCTGCGAGTGATCAAATCCAGGCCAGGACTACGTTCACTTGTGATTAGTAAACCCAGTCAGAGGAAGTTTATTTTATCTTTTAAATACAAAGGTAAAATTTTCAAGATTGCCTCTTTTTGGTCTAAAGACGAAAATTTGAATCCTCTGAAAAATTTATGTTCACCACATAAAAGTGTTCTCACGCTTGAAGTTTTCCCTCCTCTTGCCCTTTACCATTGACCGCTGTTTGACCACAGCCAGTGACAGCTTTACTGTATGAAATAGAACTCATTGTTGTCTTATTCAATATGGCGTCCCTGAATAAGTCCATAAATGTATTAGGGTCCTGGGTCTCTCCCTGTTGTTCAGTCTCGGGTGAACTGGCGTTCAACCCGGCAGAGTTGTAAAATGCAGATTGGGTTCACTGACAGGCCTTCCCTTTTATTACACAGTCATGAACAGCATTGTAAACTGTCACTCGTCCTTCACTTTCATTCACTTATTTCTGTTGGGGATAATAACTATGAGAAATGATCAATGTGCTTCCCGCCAGTAATATCAGTCATTAAGCATTTTTGTCCCTACATTCCTTTCCTTACGAAAGATGGCGTGTCTGTGGGTTCAGTATAAGTTCTTATAAGCTTATTTTTTGATGATTAGAAAAATTATGTGTCTGTTTGCTGTTCAGTTGAACAATTTTCCAAACTTTCTTCTACAGCCATTTTAAATCCAGGGTAAATACTTGCTTTAGTTTTTGCATTATTTACATATTTCATAGAAAAGAACAGTCAACATATGATGGAAACATTACTTAGATATTAAAAATATAAAATCAAATTTTTTGGCTGTCAAGAATTGTAATGGTTTATCAGCTTTAGGGCTGCAGCAAATAATACAATAATTGATTATTAATCAATTACTAAATTAATTGTCAAGTATTTTGATAATCCATTGATTGGTTTAAGTAATTATTTAAGAAAATGTAGTACAAATTATCTTATTTCAGCTTCATAAATGTGAATATTTTTGGATATCTTTGCGTCTCTATAACAGTCCTAAATATCTTTGGTTTGCAAACAAGACATTTGATGATGTCATCTCGGACTCAAAGAAACTCTGAAATTTTTCACCAATTCCTGACATTTTATGGACCAAACAACTACTCGATTAATCGAGAGTGTAACTGATAAATTAATCGATTATGAAAATAATTGTTGGTTGCAGCCCTAATCAGCTTAGTTACAGCTAAACCAATAACAGCAGAACATTTATGACAGCAACCCAAAGTTAAAGCAGCTGAGGACAAATCGCTGAATTTTACATCACTTGACAACCCAAACTTTGGCAACGTGGAAAACAAGAGATTTTGTCTCCTAATTTAACTAAATAAGATATGGGACAGTATATCTCAATCTTAGCCTTTCTTACCAAGAGGCGTGTGCAAACTAGCACTTTTGGCATTGGCCAATTATCACCCTGTGGCAGTATTTACATGTACTGAAAATGATGATATAGATACATTATTATTTCTTATCGTCTTTTTTGAATTACTGGTAATTTCAGTGTGTTTAAAACCAGCTCAAAATTCCTCACAGGCGCTTTAAAATTTAGTTAATTTTACTAATTATATGAATAAACATTAAAAAAAGTTAGTTCAATTTCTGGTTTAGATGCTTATGTACTGCTCAAGATATACTATTTACTGGTTACCTATTGTTGAATCTGTGGTTTTACTTCTTTAAATCCTTCTTTCTGTTTTTGTGCTGCACCAGTTTTGGTTTGGTGGGCCAGTGCCATAAAGCGATGCCGGCCTTTGTGGCGTAGATTTAGTTTAAGGTTAACCGCCTTGCCCTTAAACTCATCCGCCAGGCCAGAGTGTGTGGCAAGGTCACCACTCCAATCAACCTGGTGTCAACACAAAGCCAGCTTGTCCCCTAATGAATTAGAGCTACAGTTCGTCAGCCCCTCGCAGGCCTTTCCGTCCCTGCTGCCCTTTCACACGCAGCCCCTCGCCCCGCATTTTGAAATGACTTTTATAACTGGACAGTAAACTTCCAGTGGCTTAATGATGATGACTTCTTCATCTGCCCAAATGCTCCTTTTGTCCACCCCTCCTCAGACCAGGGACCCTGCCCCCGATCCCTCTGGTCACACCAGGCCTTAAACCCTGTTTCACCCCACTTTATAGTTCCTGAGATAATCCCACAGAACACAAACACACACACACACACACACACACACACACACACACACACACACACACACACACACACACACACACACACACACACACAGAGCTTGAGGCTATTATCTCCACTTAGCCCTGCTTGCTGTCCTTCTCCATCTCTTTCTCGGTGGCGCTGCAAACTTCAGCAATGGCATTCAGCTGGAATGTTTGCCTTTGTTTGTGGACCACTGGAAAGCCATGAATGACCTCAGCTCATCTGCTATCCTCACTAGCACAGATTTGCACTTCAGGGCCCAGCAGGTAGTCACCGGAAGCGGGGGAAGGTTTTTTTTTTTTTTTTTTTTGGAGAAGGTTGTGGTGCTTTTTATAAGGAAATTAGAGCCTTGAACTGCCAAATAGCAGCGCGAGTCTTCACACCCTTGGCGTCAGGTAACTCACATGACGTGAAGAGAAAGGCGAATTGTGTCACGGGAATTTTCACATGGTGGCGGGTTGTTTTCTTGTTTTGTTTTCTGACAGTTGAGCTGCCATGTTGTTTTCTGATTATAAGAGTCAGACGTGTCATTTAGCACCTTTGGTTACCGTACTTCCTGCCCACCTGATACTCGTCTCTCATTTCTGATTTGTTGTTTTTACCTTCTTGATGAAGATGAAGCCTGAGGCTGATGTTTTCTCGGCCAATTAAGACTCTTCTCATGTGAAAGAATACTGGGTTAGCGGGTCAGTCCAAACAACCCCCGTCTTTGGCAGCTGCTGAGTCAGCTAAAGCAAAGCTGTGTTCACTCCTCTGGGAATCCAAAGGAGAGGAAGATCCCCTCTTCCCTATTCCCTTTACATTTAAGATCCCAAAGCCCAAGATCTCCCAGAAGGCCCCCCCACAGCTGGTCACATGACCCGTCTTTCCTCAGGTGGCGGCGGCAGGGAAACTTCCCCTTTGTCAGGGACTTTAGCAGGAGCTCAATGCAGCGGTGAAGGATGAGTTTCGGGGGGTGGGCGAGCATTCAATCCACACTCTTTTGTTTTTCTGCATGGTGTCTTTTGAGGCTAAAGAAAATGCCAGGTTTACTCATTATCTCCATTTTAAATGGGCTATTTAAGGCAAGCCATGTCAAAGTCAGGGGCTGAGCGATAAATCACTCTGACAGTTCTTTTCCCCCAGTTGAACTTGTGGCTAAATGCAGATGAATCCTGAAAGGTTTCACTTTTGTCACACCTGATAACACACATCAAATATTTCCCGTACGTTAGATGTTGTCTCAAATCTGAATTTCTACAACTTGATCTCTGAAATATCCCATGTGTGGTCCAAGTCAGCACTGGCTGGACACATTTCACAGTCAAACTCAAGCCCAATGTTTGGACAAATGTGGCTGATGGGGAGAAATGAGTGCATGAGAGCACAGTGAGGACTAATGGAGGCCCTGATTGGCTGCCTTGGTGGTTTACAGCAGTTTTCACACTAATATAACCCTAATATAACCATTGGAGAGGAGGTGAGAAGAGCTGCACGACTTGATTAAAACAACTGTTGACTGTGTCTGTGGTAATGAACTGGAACATCGGTCACACGGCTCAGCAAAGCAAGAAAACCTGCACTGTAGAATTTTAAGGGAAAAAAAAAAATCTTAGAATTTTATTCCAACCATTAATGTCTCCCTCTTATATCTGATTAAATAAAGTATTTATTTTTCTATGTCTGTTTTATATAAAAATTCTGAGGTATTTTTATATTATTTTTTCTTTGCTTACTTCTTTAATAAGTCCAATAATTTTATCCAGGAGAATGTACGAGTATTTAGGAAAGAGCTCCAAAATGCTGTCATGGTAAATCCTGGATGAGTTTTCCCCTGCTCTCAAGTAGACGTGAGTTTTCCAAGACTTTTTATTTGCCTGAGAAATTCTTGCAGACCTGACATAACATTATTTAATGAGGCAGGAAAACAGAAACCGAAGCCTTGAGAGGTTAGATAGTGTTTTTTTTTATAAATGTTAGGTAATGTAAGGACACAGTGGATTAGGAATTAACCCTAAGGACTTCGTTTCAGAAACATAAAGTCCAAACCGTGTCCTGTAGTTAGACTTGGCAGTGTGACAGCTGGTCATGTTTACCTTCCAAAGTCAGGAGTTAGTTCAGTGTGTCAGAACTAAGATAAAGATTTAAACTGAAGTTGACTTATTTTGATGGTAAATCTTTCATAAAGCTGCACAGGAAAAGAGATTTTCTTTTTTAAAAATTTAAAGAATTAAAAAGTTAATGTAGCGAACAGAACACATACACAACTCCAAATCTGGTGTCTTGTAAATGAGAACGCTATCTGTTTAGTTGTTTATTTGTAAAAATATATGCTAAACTGTTATCTTTGATCACTCATCACATATAAATCCCCAACATCTGCCTGCGCCTGTTGATTTGCGGTGCATCTCAGTTTATTTATTTTGACCAGATGAGCCCCTGGTATTTACAGCCGGAGTAAAAGCTCAGTGTGGTGGGGTCAATCCCGGGCAAGGCTACCGAGACAAAATGCTCAAGCTGACCCGACATTCTTCTCCCCAGTTTTTGCTGAACTGGGATTCTCCCGTCTCCCTGAATTGACCCCCAATAAAAAAACTGGGCTTGAGCATGAGAGTGAGAGTTTGAGTTAAAGACCCCTGACTGCACCGCCGGACAAACTTCCACCTGACTTTGTGCCCACAGCGGACGCCTTGGCGTGCTGGGGGTCACGCGTGGCAGGGCGCTGGGGGCTCTTGAGGCATTAGGGTCATGCAGGGGGGATTCTTCTTTGTCACCCCCCTCCTCCCTTCAGCTCTGCAGGCCTCCAAGAGCATCTGTCACCGCAGGGGGTCAGCAGGGCCAAGATGAATGAGCCCCCAGTGGATTCCCTCCCTCCTTGGCAAATGGCACGGGACAGAGGAGGGCACTAGGTCTAGGGGGAGGGGTCAATATGTGTGTGTGTTTGTTTGCATGCAAGTGAGATAGAGGAGCAACAGAGAGAGAGAGAGAGAGAGAGAGAGAGAGAGAGAGAGAGAGAGAGAGAGAGAGGAGGGTTTGTGCTGTACTGAAGGGAAGAGTGGGATTCCCATTTCATTCTATCATGACAAAGGTGACCTGAGACATACCAGAGGAGAGTGAAACTCCATACGCTGTCTGGATATTCTTTCCTGGAGGATTTACTATCCATCATGGACTGTATTTGAGAAAAAGCTGCCTTCATCATCTGGATTTACTGCATTTTACTGGGATTTTAAAGGATCATGCAGCAACAGAGCAGCCATGGAAGGTACAGGAGAGGCTTTTTTCTTGCTGTGTGTCACATGTGGCTCTGATGTAGCATTAATGAGATGGACTTTTAGCACCTAATTCAGTCACCTCAGAGAGATGTTAGTCTTTTTTTTTTACCTCTACATTTCTAACCCCATCCCCCCTTTTCTCTTATGCTTATCCCTGCACCACTGCTTTTTAATGCTAAGAGTGTGCTGAGCTCATTTTGCATTTTAACTGTTGGTGTGGATCTTAAGTGGTGGAGCATAACAATGAGGTGAAAACGGTTGAGATATTTATCAAATTTTCATTAACATTTAATCTCCTTATGTTAAGATCTTAATTAAAAAAACCTAATAAGAAATTAAAAGTCAAGGAGTGTGTTAACTTCTAAAGCTAATTTTTGATTAAGTTGCCTTTAGCTTTTGATTTGCTCAATTCGAAGCAACCTAGCGAGAGTGTTTTATTCAATTACATGGACAGTCTCAGTTATTTGCCTGTAATATTACATATTAAATAATATTAAATGAGGCAGAGGTGTTTAGTCGCAGTAAAATGTAAAGATATGCTGACTCAGAAATGACCAAACTGGGTCAATGGATGAAGTCAGTTTAATCCTGATCTCTCTTTCTCTTGTAAACACTGTAATGTAATTATAGTCAAGGAAACAAAGGGTTTACTAGAGAGAAACAGGGCTTTCAAGAAAATCAGAACATTAAAAAAATTAAGATATTAAAGATATTTTAGGAATAAAAACCGTACTAATGCAATTTTCATGTTTGAGAAATAAGCATTTTTGATAGCAAACTACATCCGACTACTGAGATACATTCACTTGGAAGATTAATTAATCAAATTTAAGATATCAAACCCCCTTTTCTGTCACATCCAATTAGACATTTTTCTTGCCATCTTTTTGATTTATAAATAAAGGAGTTTATTTTTTTTACACTAAGACAAACAAATCTTGATCTGTTTTTAAACGATCTTAGTGAACATCAGCTCATCATAGACATTTTTCTCTGCTGTCAGCAGCATTTAACCCGATTTTACTGCAGCAAAAACTCCCCCTCATGCTAATTAATACACAGCTTGAATCTGAAATATCTTTTTAAATTCTTTTGTCGGGTGTGTGTGTGCGCATCCACATGCATTTGCACTTGCATCACAAAGAGCATGTGAAAAATGTGCATGCCTTTAACCGTCGCCTCGAATCCAGTGTGGCTCCGGCGTGTCAGCCTAAAGCTTCCTTTGAATGTCATTACGGGAAAAACAGGACCTTATTAAGCACCTCAGGCCGCGCTCACGTTGGTGTCTAGATTTACGGCTCCTTCAGCTTCATCTCAGCAGCCATCTGCGTCTCCTTCTGTGTCGTCTGTCCTTCTCAAGAAGATAGGCATCAAAATATTTGAAGCCTGTGCTCTCTGGGTAATTAGCAGTGTGAAAGCAGTAGTTGAGTTTCATGTCACTCTCAGATGAAGAGTCAACTTGTGTTTCGCTGCTTTCGCCAGAATAATCAAGTCTTTCCTGGAGGTAAAGGAGAACTATTTTACCTGATATAATGACATTTCTAATCCTTTACTTTTAATCAGTTGTATCAAGCTGGCTAATCATTCACAAAAAGTTCCACAGAGGTCAGTAAATGCAAGTTGAACAGTTGAACCAGCTTGTGTACACTTGCTGTTTAAAGGACTTAGACCCCAGAGGCCGCCCCCAGCACTTCACAGTCAGAAGATTGTGTTTATGTTGTATCAGGGCCTGAGTGGCTAAACAATACTTTGCCAAAGGGTCAAAGTAACGGGCAGATCCATTCAAAGAGGAGGGACTGTGTGTCCTGAGTGCAGCACCAAACTAAAACACCCAATTGTGTTCTATGAACATAGCCTCAGGCGCGTGGTGTCACATATCGCCTTTTTGGCCTCAGAGTAGCTAGTACATATGTCATGTTTGTGGCACCCTTAATGTTGGAGTGGTCCTAAGTGCAGTCACTAGATTTGATGAATGGGTATGTTCTTTGTGTAGCTGAGATTTGTGGTGACACATCAGCATTATAATTCAGATTTGCCTTGTTGTTAAATTGTAACATTGTGTTTTATTTTGCAAAACTTTTCTTAATCTTTACTGCTTTCAACAGCGTGATTTTACTGATACAAAGCTCCTGTGGGAAGGTTTTATCTGGTTGTGAAACGGACTGAAACTCATATCAATAGTTCTTCATAAGTCAAAACTGAACGAGTCCACCAGAAAAAAAAAGTTTTTTTTTATTTCTATAAAGTCACCTTGAACTGCTAATAGGGGGTAGGTGTCGAACAGTCATTCTATAGATTCTCCCTAAGTGATTCATTCATCTGTTAAAAGAAAGCAGGGTGGGCTTTTTTGTTAAAACTTTAATTTGTACGGGACAAAAATCAGTAATGAAGTAGAGGTACTGCTTAGTCCACAGGGGGCGACAAAATCACCACACACCAAAAGTTTTTCACTCGGAGCTTTAAATGTGTGATCAAAGTCAATGTTGTGCTCACTTTGCCATTTTTCAAATACATTGTAGAAATGTTATGGGTGATTCAGAATTATAATCTGATGTTTTCTGTTTTTTTTTTTTTTTTTTTTTTTTTTTTTGTTTTTTTGTTTTTTTACTATGAAAAAGAAAAGATTCAGACTCAACACAGCTTTTTGAGTTCTGAGGAAGTCTCAACCAGTAAAGAAATAACAAGTACTACTCTGTCCATAGGGGGCACCAAAATGGAGAAAGTGGTACTTTTTTATTTCTTTGCTGTTTTGTTTTGTACACATACATTTTTACATAAAAATCTCATGCTTTTATGAAAAAAAGGGTTTCAGCATTGTGCAGATATTCATTCTATCTGACACTTACACTCCAGCAGGATTTTAAGATATTTAAAATAGCATTACAGAAATAATCAAACTTGGTCATTTTGGGCATATTTACTTTTTTTTTTCAAGTTATGTGGGGGCATCAGTATTAATTTCACTCTATTTTATGGACAGCTGACAACTCCTCATAGGAGCTTTAAAAATGGCTGATTTGTTTTGTTTTTAAACAACAATTTGTTTTGGGATAAACAATAAAAACAGAAAAGAAAAAAAGTGATAACATACACTTCTAACTTCTGGATGCTGAACACATGTTTTACTATATTATTAACTGTGTCACTAATGTGCATTCCTTCTGCTTCCCTCAGGTCAGGAGACACTGAGTGAGATGTCTCTGCTGAAGATTTCTGCTGAGTGGTAGAGATCCAGCATGTAGCAGAGGTGAACAAGTCCCTTTACGCTTGGGAACAATCCAACAATGTAAGTCACATTTTCATGAAATCATTTTGAAATGCTGCTCTTTTTTTACCTATGTCATATTTTCTCTGAGTGTCGATGAGACTCGCCTATATGATGACCTCAGGGTCACATTCATGCAATCTGTTGATGCCACCCAAGAAGAGCTGAGGAGTGGCCTTGACTGACCATCTGAGTGGCTGAGAGGCAGATTTAGTGTCCCCACTCAGCAACATGAACTCCCCTTTAAAGCCATTAGTCTTTGAACATTAAACCGCCTCTACTCAGCTCATTATGTGTGGCCATCCATCAAGCGACCACAGCCGCTGACTCACCTGAAATACCTCCTTTTCCCTTCTCACCACTGCATCTGACCTTAGCAGCCACCTGAGTCACACCCCAGAAACACCATTTAGGCGACCTCTTCCGCAGTCACGCTTTGTTTTAAGTCATGCAAGGGATAAAAGGTCAGTCTCTGTATTCACCTCTGGCTTGTGTGAGGTTAATGACAAATCTGTCTACTGAGGCTTGAGGGTCAGCTAGTCAAAGAAGCCTCCGGAGCCTCCTTTGACTTCACAATCGAACAGGCAGCAGCTACTTAAAAACACCCCCAGGCGCTCATCTCTTCTCCCTCCCTGTTTTAACCATCTCTATCTTTGTTTCTCGTCCTCCATTAGTTAGGCAAGAAATACTGTAGCTCCATTCTGTTAAGCTTCTTATCTCTGTGACAGCACAGTCAGGCACTGTTAATCTTGTCTTTTGTCTGGGCTGCTCAGATTCCTCCTCAGGAAGGTTGTTAGGTAAACATGGAGTCTGGAATCTGGACAAAATGAGAGCTACAAAACTGAGTGGATTTCCACCGGGCTCATTATTGATAAAATATAAGGTTGAGTGTGTGCGTGTGCATGTGTGTGTGTGTGTGTGTGTGTGTGTGTTTCTGAACTGGCTCTTACAGCTACGTCTCAATTAACCCATTAAACGGGAAGCATGTTTCAAGATTGACTGTCACAATAAAGCTCATAGATTTATGCTTTGCGTATTTTATGATTTTGAGGGGTGAAATATATTATACATAGTTTTGCCATTTTCTTTTTAAAAAAATAAAATATGTTACATAAATATAAAAATATTAAATATATTATGTTAATGTAAATGTATTTATATGAATACATATTAATGGAATATGTTAATGTTAAAGGAATGTGTGTTCAGTCAGAGTTTAGTGTGGTTATTATGATCAGATTGAAACTGTTTGTGCAACTGTTGCGTTAAAGGAACATAAAAAAGACCCAACCTTGTGGATTTGGTTGAACAAAGGTAGAACAAATGACAAATTAGTGACTTTAGAAAAATATCTGCGAACTAAACAACAATGGAAATTAGCTGCCTAACGTGAAGCCTGCCCAGAGCAAACATGTTTGTATGTTTGCAATTGATACAAAGAGCCAGCAGCATGTTTTACAAATGAGTTAAAAAGTAAAAGTTTGTTTTTATGCACCCTTTGCCCTCAATTGGCAAGGCAAGTATGAGTTTCTGTGACTCATTACTAATCTCTGAGTAGGTCAAGTTTAGGTCAGTTACAGAGCTGGACAATTTCAGAGCTGGGAGTAAAACACACACATGTTGTTGTGTCAGTGCTGCAGCAGCTGTGTGGAATCTTTGTCAGACTTGACTGAAGAGTTTGAGCTCTCCCCAAACAGCTCAGGGTTTCAAACAAGGCCTTCAAGTGCTGATGACTTACACTGATCTTCTACTTCAGTCAAATGTCGTCCAAGGACAAACATCGAAGCATTTTAGGCCAAAGCAGCCAAAACTCCCGTTATTTACTTTCTGAGCTCAGCTTTGTACTCCACAAAGTTGAAAAAGTTCAGCGCTGAAAACAGACAAAGTGAAATGTTATGACAAACTGTGTGTGTGTATGTGTGTGTGTGTTTGTGTGTTGACACCATGATATTGCTCGCTTTGGCTTTTCACCCCTTTTGGAGCTCTCTCTCTGTTCCCTCTTTTTCCTCCTTCTGTCCCTTTTTTTCTTTCTCTTTTTGTCTCTTTATTCTGTCCCCTCTGTCTCCTCTTTGAGACTGCACGCTAAGCCCTCTGTCCAGCTGCCAGCTGCCACTGGAGAGCTGGCCAGCAGAACTCAGGCCCACACAGCCGACCCCGGCAGATGTCCCTGAGTGGACACTGGGGTGGAGGGGGCACAGGGGGCAGAGCAGGCCGAGTGACACGACGGACAGAAGGAGAAAGAGGGGGGAAAAAAGATGGGCAAAAGCCATTAGCTTTTAGCATAATGTTTGGGCTGACGCAGAGAAAACGTGTGTATGTGTGTGTTTGCTCTGTGAGGTTCTGCTCTTACATGAAGGACAGTTCAGAGGACTCCATGCATTTTGTATGGGAGATATAATAACTATAGCAAGACCAAATCGTATTTCATAGTGGATTATTCTGAATGTTATGTTCTTTATTGACAGATTCTTTAAAAATCCCTTATGATAACCCATTTACGACAAATTTTCTGGATTTTCCTGTGGCCTGTATATTTGTAAGTTAAAAAGATTTTCAGTCTCTTATTTGCAGTCACATTGGCTAAACTGGAATTTGTAATCTTGCGAAGCAACTCATCAGGTTCAGGTTCAGGTTACTTTATTTGTACATGTAGATAGATTTGGTTACAGGTAGTCTCTCAACACAACACCGACAATTCACAAAACAGATGCATACAGATGCACAGTACACAGTTAAAACAGGTTAAAGTGCTGAGACGCATAAAGTGTGCAGGTTCCATTCTCAATTAATAAAACAAGTTGATCTTTGAAAGCTACATAACCAAGAACACTAGAATAAATAACACATGAATAAAAGAACCACTTACAAAAGGACCTCCATGAAGCATGACAAGAGCTTTTCAAGCTGTTTTCTCAGGGCCGCAAAACTAAATAACAAACAGCTGTTTCTTTTTCCCAGCATACATGTAAATATTTTAAAAAGTGTTTTTGAATTAATTGGAGGTTAAGAGGGTTCTCGTTACTTTGTTGAGAACTTGAGTGCTTTCTAACAACAACAACAAAAAAAGTCATCCTTCTGTTTTTTTATTCCATCAAACGGAGCACTCACATTGAATATCACTTTTTAAAAAAAAAATTATAAATAGCACATTATGCTGTGTGCAGATGATTGGATTTTGTAGATCATAAATAGGCATCAACATTAATTCCAATCTCTTTCATTTAACCAGCTAAAAACTGCTTTTTTTTGCTCACCATATCATTTTCACAAATTTGAATTTGTAAGTTCATATGGCATATTTTTCTAATTACCAGTGTAGAATGTATTCTCACCAATTATAAATCTGCTCTGAAAGGAGAAACCTTCAGCTCAAAATCTGAAAAGCCTCATTTACTTTCATTTCTACTTTTGTGCTTGTGCTCACATAGACACAGGAGAGTGTGAAACATGACTGAATCTGTGAGACACCTGCTCCTACTACTGAGAACGTTTTTCTCATTAGTCACTGACTTCAGATAAAAGCACCATGACTGCACTTCCCTTCTCATCCTTCTTCTCTTTCCTCTTCGCTCTCTCAGAAAATGGGGAATTCATACGCCGGGCAGCTGAAGTCTGCTCGATTTGAAGAGGCTCTTCATAACTCCATTGAGGCATCTCTGCGCTCCAGTAGTGGAGACCCGCAGCCCATCTTCACGCAGCTCTACCTGGACCCTGAACCTTTTCCTGGTAACATGGAAGGTAGGAAGGAAACAGTACATATTTATGTTATCAGAGTGTCAGTTTTCTATGCCAGGAATTATTTGTTCTCATCAGCTGCTAAAATAACTGTTTTAAAATATTCTTTAGATGTGAAGCCAAAAGCTGATGTCCAATGCGGAGAGCCACCAGGCCACGATCTCATGAACGGCCACTCATCCAACGACACGGAGGAGCTGGAGGATGACGATGACTCAGACAGCAGCAGCCCTCCTCTTCCCTACCTACAGACCCCTGCACCTGACGGCTGCTGCACAATAGACGGTAAATCCCACTCTGAAAAAAGCCTTGATTGAAATGCAGAGACACAAAGAAAAAAAACTTTTTTTTTTTTAGAGTGAAATGAAAGTATGATAAAACCAGATAAGATATACCTCTGCTGTCCTATCATGTTCTTCCTCTGACTTAAAAAATCCTCTCTCCTCAGGGTTCTGTCAGGCCGGCAAGGACCTTCGACTGGTCTCCATAGCAACAGAACCCATTGACATCCCAGCAGGCTTCGAATTGGTTGGTGCCAAGTCCCCTGGTGTCCCCGAGCACATCCTTGTGTGTGCCGTGGACCGCCGCTTTCTGCCTGATGAGAACGGGAAAAATGCACTTTTAGGTCAGTGTGTTCCTGCAGTCTGAGGTTAGAGTGAACAGACAGGCAGCATCATTACATTTAGACAGATGGCATCAGCAGATCATTTTCAGCCTCTGTTAGAATGAATACTTTCTGTTCCACCTGTGCCGGCTATACACCGACACACGACTATGTCAGGGAATAATGAGGCAGTAATAATGTCTGTGAAGTCATCTAAAAATTCCACGCTTGTTGAATCATTTACAGGTTTCTCAGGAAACTGCGTGGGCTGTGGAGAAAAGGGTTTCAGATACTTCACTGAGTTTTCCAACCACATCAACCTGAAGTTATCCACACAGCCCAAAAAGCAGAAGCACTTAAAATACTACCTGGTGAAGAATTCTCAGGGTGCTCTGTGCAAAGGACCCCTCATCTGTTGGAAAGGTCAAAACTCTGCACTCTGCACTTCTTTCTCACCCTGCAGAAGTTTAGCCTTTGATCACCTGGACTAAACGTCACAGTCTGTCCCTCTGTTCCTCCTCAGATTGTAAATCCCGTCAGTTCTCCAGCAGCGTGTCAACATCCAAACCCAGCTCGTCCTCCTCCCTCAGCAGCAAAGAAAACGGAGGCACCAGCGGACACAGCTCGTCTCCCTTTTCCCTCTCAGGTAAGACTGAACACAGCACATCACGCACGATTCAGCAACTCATTTCAAATCAACCACTGAGCAAAATGATTGTGTTAACATTCAAACTGATGTTAGACTAAAAACTGAATGAGTCATCCGGTTTGGTAGAATCTATTCCTCACTGTTTCCTGGAATAACTTGTTGATACACACTTTATATTTCACTACAGAGTCGTCACAGAGTCTGTTGGTTTGTACTGACAGGTTTATGTTGTTGCCACAGGGACAAGTATTGGTGGCTGAACCTTGAAATTTATTCAGTGAGTGGAGCCTGATGCTCGAACCACTAGACTGCATTCAGCTGTTTATTATTCACTGCACGACATCGAGGAAGCTTTGAGTATTGTATTATTTTCAATGTTATCCACAGGGATTAATATAAAACATATCTCTGTATACGTTTCAAGGTTGATATAAATTTTTACGCCAAAAGCTCCCCTGATACCACTAAGAAGCATCTTTTTTTAACCATATTTTCTAAGTCTTATGTAGTAGTTTAGCTTTAGGATACAGTCAAAGGGGTCTGATTCATTTATTCGTGTTAAGAATGTTATCATCATATTTAATCGACATGGTCTGCTCCTCTTTAAGAAGATTTTCTAATATCTGACCTCTTACACCAGCGGTGTCCGTTCCCTCTCTGATTGAAAAACAGCCCCCGGGCTCACCGTATTGATTCGTTCTGAATCTGTAGGCTGCCTGCTTTACACATAAATGAGTTAGACAGCTGAGCTGTAGGGCTCATTTCCTACTACTTCAGATCATCTCACCGCAACCTTCAGGTACCTTCTACGCCCATAATGAAGTCGGTCACACTAGAGGCCAAAAGGTTAGGTTAAATTTATTTTGAGCATTAGAATAATCAGTAAAAAAAGTTATTGCAGGCTCTTAGCAGCTAGTAAAAAGTCTATCACCAGAAAATGGCTTAATCCACTACCACCTGCAAGGGATGACTACATTCGAAGGATTCAAAAAGACAAATTTTATCTCATCTGGAATAAGTGGATTGAATTTATTACCCCAATACGAGCAGACTTTTTTATGATTCCACCATTAATCATACTCCTTTACCTTCCCAAGAGACACAGTTTTAATGTAAACTCCCTTTGTTCTTTGTTATTTCTTTCGATGAGTGATACAAACATGTGGATGTTAAATTAATGTTTAGAATTTGAACCATAGAAATGAATGTACATAAAAGTCTACATGTAAAAAGCAACAGAGGAAGATGTGTGAATATAAAAGACTGGGAAAGGGCTTTATATAAGCATTGTCTATTTGTATATCAAAGTAAATGTCTTTTCCAACAAAAAATAAAGAATAACTAAAACAAGAACAATCAGTAAAAAAACAACAACATAAACAAACAAACAATAAAGAAACAAAGTAACAACAGAAGTTAAAAAAAATAATTTAATGTTCAAAAGGGAGTGGGAGGAAGTCAAGACTTCAAGATTCCAGAACTTGCTGATAAAAGCAAAAACCAAAACCTGGTTAACACCCAAACACATCAGAAATCTAAATAAAAAAAATGGGGTCATAATTCATCAAGATGCTAAATTTCATTGATCAGATAACATGAGGCTCAGAGAGATGTAATCCAGTATGAGCTCTCCTCCCTCTCCTCCCTCTTCTCCTCTCTCAAGTGTGAGCAGTGTGTCTAGCTTCACTCTCTAAGGTACATTCAGGACACTTGGTGCTCGCTGAGATTGATCCACAGTTGATGGACAAGGTCACATCATCTGATTACTGAATAGTTTCTGTATTTACCTGCAGATTCTCCACCCACCAGAACGACACAGTCATCATCCGTCTTCTTTGGGAGTCAGGACCTCAGCAGAGACATCAGTTTCCTCAAACCTCTGGTGTCCACACCAGGAAACAAGACCCTACCAATAGGTGAAGCTCTTCTTCAGTGATTTCCTGTTATTCTGTCAGCTAATTACCTCGGCGTGTCGTTTTCCTTCTTCTCTCTGCTTCGCTGGGGCTTCATCCACATTCCTGGATGCACTGGCCGGAGGGTTGCTTAGCTACAGGTGGTTTTTATTTTATGTGGTTCACCATGAGGTAGATGGGACTGCAGCTGACCATGGAGCCAAGATTAACATCTGCCACCACCTGCTTACAAATGCACACACGAGCAAACACGCACGTATTTGCACTTGCATATACACACGAATCAATACTGGGGGAAGGAATGCTGTAATGACTTTTTAAGGCTTTGCTATCCATTAGCCCCTTTACAAGGTTGTGATATTGACAGGAAAAGGCTACACATACCAATCAATGTTTGAGCGTATTGCAAACACAGTGAATATGAGATTGGAAAATGGCCGATCTGGTTATTGGCAGTAGCCATCTTTGTACAGGAAATCAATATGCTGCTGTTAAAACTGACTTATTGTAATGTATTAGTCAAGCTGTGCAGGACGGTGTAGTTGCACAAATGTTTTTGTGTACAGATGTTTATGAATAAATCAGGCAGGGATCATTTTTAGCCAAAGTGGAGAATGACGACAGATGCGTCCTTTATGGTTGGTTGTTTTTTCCATGACGTTTGGGGCCAAAATGTCACGACGGCATGAGGATTGGTTGCCTTAAGGCTTGGTGGAAATATTACCAAGAAAATGAATACACTGGTGTTCCAATTCATTTTCCTCAGACTATCTATTTACCAGGTTATAACTTATTGCTCCAAAATTTGTGACAGGCTGAGTGATGTATTTTATATTTTTACTTATTAGTAAATGTGTCAGTTTTAAAAAAACGTATCCTTATTAAGGCGTATGTGTTGTGTTCTTCAGTACCCACAGCTCTGAGGGTGAACGTGGCGGCTAATGGCCTGAGTGTTGATGGACGTCCACCTTTACTGAGCCCCTCCCAGGTCTCTTTAGGGCCTCAGGGTCAGGGTTATCGCACTGCTGATTTAGGAGACAGTCCTGGTGAGTTGTTTTCCCTTTTAAGAAAATGAAATGAAATAAACACTTCATGAGTATCCATCGTCCTTTTTGCTTATCCCTGTGGACTCATCTCTGTTGTTTTGATCCTCAGTATCCTCTGCCATGAACTCCGGTCCTCCAAAGAAGCGCCACCGGAGCTGGCATCCCAGCACGTTGGTACCTGTCCCACCAACAGCTGTCCCTGTGCCAGCCATCCGGCATATAGTTTGCTCTCCAGGTCAGTTTCTTAACCTTTTATTACCAAACATATCATATTTGATACATGAGTTTAAAGACTTCTCTCTCATCAAAGTGATAAAAATTTCATTAATAACCCACTAGAAATAAAAATAAAAATAAATCCACGCCTTTGAGGATTATTATGTCACTACAGGAAGCTGAAGTTATACTTTGGCCCTTTTTAAAATAGCTGCTCTCAGGAAATTATCCACTTACTTTTTTCAGGAAAATCATTGATAATTTTCAATACATCTAAATTGTTCGTCATTTTTGAAAATAAGTATTTTCTGCATTTAATGAATGCATATTTACTCAAAAATCTTGCTTAAAAGTCGCCCAAACTACCAAATTTATCAAATATGATACAAAAAATATCATAAACAATGTGATACAGAAATATGTTTTGTGGATTTTGTTAAAGGGGTCGATAAACATCTCAATTCCAAAGAATTATTTTTTTTCACTACACTATTTTTTGATGGGTCAGGCTTTTAAGGGTTAATAATAAACTACAAATTTATGATATTTTCTTCCACAAGAGTCGGTGTGAGATGATGATCAGTCATCTAATATATGTTTTCTTTTTGGCTTCTCTCAGTGTGTGTGTGTGCGTGTGTGTAAGCATGTGTGTGCAGAGCATGGACTGTGTTGTTGTATAAACGCTCCCCTCTGGTTTGGGGATGAGTGTGCACTCACTGACGTTGTCTGGTTGTGAGGGATGATTCACCCAGCATCTCCATGGAGATCAAGCTGGAGAGTTTGTGGACAAAACAATCTTTAAAAAATGAAACATTTCTGAGGGATCATGTCATGATGGTTGCACTTAAACACCATCAGCATCGTTCAAATTGTCTGCCCCAGAACAAATACGACTGAAGTGTTTTCTGAGTAATGTTTAACGCTAACACCGTGATGCTGTTGTGTCCCTCCAGGCTCTGTATTAGGAGTATCCTCTCCTCAGCCACCAGCAACAGGAGTCATTCAGCCTCAACCTGTCACTGCTGGGGAAACAGTCATCGTTCCTGACAACCTGCTCAGCTCTTCCGGAGTTCGCCCTGTCATCCTTATCGGTACAGGTTTGATTTCTTTGAGTGCTCCTTAAAATGCTGAACTTAAGTTGATGAAATATTTGCTATAAAAATGTTGAACTCTTTCTTCCCAGGGCACGGCACTTTACCTTATTTCTATGGAAATGTTGGAGACATAGTAGTGAGCCCCCTGCTGGTCAGCTGCTACAAGAGCAGCCAGCTGACGGAGAAGACCCTGGAGATGCTGGGCCTCAACAGCAGCCAGCTTCTCTGTGTGGAGACGATGATCCTGCTCACTTTGCAGTATCTTGCACGCTTAGGTAAGCGTATTGTGCTGCTATTGAGCACACAAGGTGATAGGGTGAATGACCATTTACACAGAATCATCACAGGCTAAGCAAAACTAAACTATTTTTTTGAGTTGCATGTAATCTTTGGTATTTGATTTCTTCTTGCAGGCTCAGAGCAGATTCCTCTACGAGAGGAGTTGGAGCAGATCGTTTTGAAAGCCATGCTGTGCTGCCCCGCGGGTCCTGCCATCTCCCCCTCCCAGCTGCCCTGGTTAGCTCGGCTTGAAGCCAGCGTCTCTGGCGGCAGCGTCCAAGTCGTGGTCACCCACAATTCTTTGGGAGAGGGCATCTCTGAGTCCCTCCGCTCTCTCAGCGAAGGTCCTCACTCACAGCAGTGCTTGCCCACCTACGTCGTCATAATATGTGCCTCCAAAGTGAGCGGCAATGAGTTCTGCGTTCTTGTTTTGGGTGAGTGCTGTAACCAAAATCATGTTACCTGATTGTACTTTTAACTGTTTTTGCACAATACAAACTATTCTTTATTTCTGTGTTTTTCACAGGAAAGTACCAAGCACGGGCTTTGGCTGAAGGCATGCTCACAACTAATGAGTTCCTGAAGGAGATAAGCTATGAACTTATCACAGGGAAAGTCAGCGTCTTGGCTTCTCACTTTAAAACCACTTCACTTGGTGAGTAATCTGCTTGTCTGCTTTTTTTTTTTTTTAGCCTTTTTTATGATTTTTCTTCTGAAAAATACCTTCATCTGAAAGAGTAACCAAATGTCTGCCACTTGCATGACTTTGACTTTTTTGGCTGTCATCTGATAATAAAATTGATTTCTGGTCAAATTGAGCTAATATCTAAGCGAGTTATCATCTTCTTTAACAAATTATTCTTGAGTGTCTGTATCTGACATCCTTTTCCTCATTTACATTTTAACTTGGCAAACAAAAAGACTGCTTATGTTCTTTCACATCAGTTAAAGATGTGTAGTCTGCTCTGTGTTTTCAACATCTGTTCCGTGCACAGCTGTGTATCAGCAGCTTGTCTGTCTGCCTCTGTGTCCGCATGCGTGACGCTTGTATCTGCCTCTCTCTTAGGGGACAATCTGGACAAGCAGCTGGTGCGATACCAGCGCAGACGGAAGGGACAGGTCATCCAGCCCTTCCAGGGCGATGTCACTGACTACATCCACTCCCAGGAGGCTGCCAGCATGTCACCCCCTTCAGGCAGAGGTTAGACTGCCCCCCCAACACGCTGGCTGTCTAATCTGACCTGCCAGGGCCACTTTTATTTACCAGCCAAAACGATCAATAGATCTTCAAATACAGAAAATCAATACGTTGCTGAGGCCTATGGTGATAAATCTGAAGTCCAAATGTTACTGGAATCCCACTCCTGTGGACCTTCATCCCACATATTTCAGTCTGACCTCCTGAGCTTGTCTCTTTTAAAGAATTAAAAGTTCCATGTTTAATTGTGTCGTAATTTATCATAAAGCTTATTCCCACTTAAAGCGTAATTTTAAACATTTTGATTCTTGTTCTGTTTTATTCTTGACTGATAGATTTATCGATGCTTATATGCTGTCTCTCTGCCTCTCTCTGGTCCTGCAGCAGAGCTGTTCAGTAAGGTCTTTCAGATCTATCCAGCCCAGCTGAGCGTGGCTCGGAGCCTCCTCTCTCAAGTCTGCTCCATCGCTGACTCAGGGACGCAGAATCTCGACTTGGGTCGTTTTTGTAAAGTGGACTTTCTGGTTTTGGTGCCTCCATCTCACATTCTGGTGCACCAGACGGCACAGCGCATCCGACAATCAGGTTTGTGTCAAATTACAAATTTCAAGGTTGAATATTTCCACCCAGTCTTAGAGTCACAATGACATCATGCAGGGTTGAGACTACGCAATTATAGTTGCATCATTTTATTACGTGAATCTTTGTCTGATGTGTTATTGTTTTTACCAGGAGTGCTTGTGGACCTGGGAATCGAAGATGCCTCCTCAGCCCACCAGAAATCCGACAAGTACGTAGTGCGTCTGGATGCTGACGTACACACGAAGATGGAGGCCTTCATGAAGAAAGTCAAACAGAACCCCTACACCCTGTTTGTCCTCATCCACGACAACTCACACGTAGACCTCACAAGGTATGCAGAAACATTGTGAGAACATTCTGTTTGTCTCTTCCCATAATCTGAAGCTCTGTGAGAAAAAGATGAGTTGTTATGGCTGCAGGTCAAACTGTGTGCTTGTTGTTCACTGATAGAAGTGGTGAGATCAGAACAGCTGCAAAGCCAGTAAAAACAAACAGCGCTGAGTGTTTGTCACCTTGAATTAAACAAATATGAGTCATGGATTCCAAGTTTGTAGTTTTTTTTTCTTTTTTTTGTAGAGTTTGAAAGAAACATCTTGCATCTATTTTCTGCTACATTTTGTGTAGATGTACTTTGACATTTCACAGAGCCATTCGGATGATTGCTGCTGCTTCCAGCTGCCAAGATCATCTGCCTGTTCCAAATAAACTGCTCTCTCACTGCCAAAAAATAAATAAAAACATTTCCTTTTTTTTTGTCCTCCTCCCTCCGTAGTGCTCTGTCAGGCTCCGTGTGCCACGGGGAGCTGCAGGGATTGGCCGACCGGGTTGTGAACTGCCAGGAAGTCCTGGATGCCATGAACCTCCTGGTCTTGCAGGTCAGCTGCTTCCCATACACACTGCAGACCCACCAGTCCCGCATCAGCATCCATAATGAAGTTCACTGGCCCTCCAGCAAAAGTCTGGTGAGTGTGGTTATTGGAACTGTTATTATCATTACTAAAGTGTGTGTGACACCACTGACTGCTGTGTGTTTGCTGAAAAGTTGTAACACAAAGACCAGTTTGTTTCACCAGAGGATCAGGTGCGCCACCTAGTGGACTTAAACTGCACACTGAACACTTGACCTTAAAGGAGAAAGGACTTGATCCCTCTTGAAACAAAATGCACAAAAACAATTCCTTTGGGGTATTTTGGGGATAACTGGTCGGTCAAAGAGGTAGACAGGAAGCCAGCGGGAGAAGAAGGCATTTTCAGCAGATTTTGATATAATTTGATATATTTAAGCTTTTATTTAAATTAAATACAAAATTCTACTTAAGATTGATAGTATTTTCAAGGATGTAACAATCATTGCGTCAGTAAATCTCATAATTATTTTCTGTCAAGGCAAATCAAAACAGTTTCGACTAAACAGGAATGATTTTTTATTCCTCTAAATGTTATTTTTAACATGTAAAGCCTGTAAAAGTCACTTAAATCCTCAAGGTTTTGTGAATATTAAATAGTATTTTTTTTTTTTTTTTTTCATTTATTTTTCTTTTTTTCACTCATGTATCCATTCAGTCTTTCCTTTTTGATACACTTTAATTTTGATTTTTCAATCTGGATTCTCTCTCTCTTTTTTTTTTTATTTATTTATTTTGCAGAAAAATGATACACATGGGCTGAAATACACTCAAACATAAACATGGTCATATGAACTTGTGCAAATTGGTTTTGGATTTCTATAAATATATAAATACAAATATAAAAACTTGAACACTGTACAGAGTAGCAAATCATCACACACACACACTCACCCACGAGCACAGACTCGAGGCTGATTCGCAGCTCTGAATGTCATCTGGTGGAGCATTCCTCAGATTTTTGGCCCTCACAGAGACAGCTGACAGCCCAAAGGTAGTGCGACTAAAGCATGCAGGACAAGATTGTCATAAAGATATTCTTCAGGAATCTGAGGACTCCTTAAAGTGACAAGTCCAACACGGTTTACAAGAACAACTTCCAGAAGACAAGATCAAACATCACTGACACACACTGAGGATGCAGTGACATGCATCCTGCTGATCAAGTGTTTTCAGTTTGCTGTTTTCTTCACCAAGGCACGATTTGCCTGTCAGCACTCAGCATGTTATTATTTTCTTCACCCAGCAGGGGGAGCAGTCTGCTAATGAGTTGTTCTACTTTGGCCTGAGGGACTACAGCAGCTCCCTGCAGTGGGGCGTGGCCAGCCCCATCCTACGCTGTGATGATGCCTTTGAGAAGATGGTCCACACACTGCTGGAGAGGTCAGCATGGTGGCAGCACTTAGAAATCAATAACACAGAGGGCTGTTAAGATGTGTTTACCGCCCTGCTGAAATGTCACACAAAGTTAATGTTCTGCTTTGCATGAATTTACAAGATGTGTGATTTGCAAACACAAGATCTGCTTATTTCACGCCGCAGACATCCACACCTGCACAGTATGGTGATCCGCAGCTACCTGCTGATTCAGCAGTACACCGAGGCCATGATGGCGCTGACCTCCTCCCCCTCCCTGAGAGACCACATCACTCCAGAGACCCTAGCCATGGTGGAGGATCTAATCAATGCCCCCAGCAGAGAGGGCTCCCAGGGCAGGGGCCACATGCTGCTGGTTCGAGTCCCCTCGCTGCAGCTGGCTATGCTGGCTCGGGAGCGGCTGGAGGATGTGAGGGACAAACTGGGACTCCAGCTGTGCTTCGCTGTACTGCTGGGAAGCCCCGCCTCTGAGCTCCACCTGCCCAGAAACTTCATCAACCGCCTCAGGGTGAGACGGTTATGTCACCTTATTGTGTTGCAGTGAAATATTTTTGGAATTTGCACTTTGTTTACGATGGTTTGTTATGCAAGATGTTTGTATTTCCTTCTTTCTTTTTCGTAGATATATTTGATACAATTTATTTTTATATTACAACAACTTTACTTTATTAGCATTTTCAAAATAAGGTTATAAAGAGCTTTGGAATAAAAATGGAAAGAACATCACTGAGGAAGCATACTTAACCTAACTCATATTATATCATAACTGTTCTGTTGTAGGCGTGGAGAGGCTGTGAGAATGAAGAGTGGGTACCCCACACTTATGAGGATCTGGAGGGGCTGCCCTGCATCGTCATCCTCACAGGGAAGGACCCTCTTGGTGAAACATTCCCCAGGTAGGCTCATAGTGTTTTTGGACAGTCTGTACTGCCCCTCTTTGTCCCCTCATCTATAATTCCTCTTAGTTAGCTCTTGCTTTGTCTCTGGTTCATCCTCCCAGTGTTGATTTACGTCTGCTTTCACAAAGTGTCTCTTCTACCAGAGAGGCCAGGTTACATTTTTGCCCTGCACAGTGTGTGTCAGTCCTCACTTGTGTGTCCGAGCTTCGTAACACCAGTGAACATCAAAGAGTTGTGAGATTAAAATCAAGGATTCAAACTTGTTTGTTGTACGTAACATGAAATATGCAGATGTTATCAAAAGGGGAACTTAAAGGGGGGCAGATGGCCTCGTGGTCCAGGTTGCGCTTCATATGGCGAAAGCCCTTGAGCTGGCAGCCCGGGTTTAAGTCCAGCCTGTGCCGACTCTCTCTCTCTGCATGTCCCCACTCTCACCCTGAAAAAAAGGGAACTGAAATAATCAGACTTCTCATCATTAACCAACCAACTTTATTTATTGATAGAGCCATTTAAAGCAAATAAAAATAAGTGCTAAATAAAAATTAACCCTCGTCACATCTTCTTCTAGGTCTCTGAAATACAGCGACCTCCGTCTGATAGACTCCAGCTACCTGACTCGAACAGCGCTCGAGCAGGAGGTTGGTCTAGCCTGCACCTACGTGTCCATGAGCGTCGTTCAGGAGCCCAAGAAGGACATGATTCCTCGGGAATCAGACGGAGAGAAGACAGCCACCAGCTTGAATGATGGTGATGAGCTGGAGAGACCTCAGAGTAACGGCAGTGCTGCAACAAGAACCTCTGGTGAGTCCTTAGTTACTGAATTTGTGATACCAAAACACTGAATACCGTCTGCTTTTAATAAAAGGCTTGAAGAGTTCATTTTGCTCTGACATCTCTTACTGCTCTTGTCTCCACATAGGCTCTCTGGCAGAGAACGGCGTCAGTTCATCCGATGTTACAGACTCTTTACAGAAGCCCTCCACCTCCTCCTGCCCACCTGAAGCTGCCATCACCTCTGACATGGTGTCAACAGAGAGCTTCAAACAGGAGTGCGACTCCCTGGGAAGCCAACTCTCCTCCAACCCCTCCAAAACCTCCAAGCCCCCCTCTCTGTGCTCCAGTTCCTCCTCTTCTTCGCCTTCCCCGTCATCATCCTCCACCCAGAGGCCCAGCCAGTCCACACAGTGCAGCCGGGACCCTAAACCCACCCGTGTGTCACCGCGGACGGTCATTATGTCTCGAGCAGCTTACAACCTGCTGGCGGGGGAATCAGGGAGTCAGTTGAGCTCCTTCTCCCTGCTGCCGCACGCAGATGTTGGCTGGAGCAGCCCGCTGAGGCCCCTCATCACTCCCAACCTGCAGGGGGCGGAGCAGAGTATGTACTACCGACAATGGACTGTCGCTAGGCAGCATCATGCCGACCATGAAGCTCCATCTGTGCCACATCCACGCAGACTGCTGCTCAGTGGACCCCCACAGGTAACAAAACACAAATAACACAAATTTGCCTCAAGCTTTGATTCTTTGAAGTTTGTTTTCACCAGGATTTCTTAAATGATTTCTTTTTGTTTGTCCTCTGCTAGGTGGGAAAAACTGGCGCCTATCTGCAGTTTCTCCGCATCCTGTTTCGAATGCTCATCAGACTGTTAGAGGTGGATGTGTATGATGAGGACGAGGTGGAAGAAGAAGGTAAGATGAAAAATTCAGTATCAGATGTTTTCATCAGTGATGGTGGTTCAGTGGTCCTTACCATATTTTCTTGTACTTTCCTTCTAGAAACATCAGAAGTTACAACCCCAGTTAACATTCAGTGGCCTGACATTGAGGAAGTTCGAAAGTTGCCCTTTGACCCCTACCCCCGGGACCCAAAGTTCAGGAAGGCTAGCTCTGTTTACTCTGACAGGATGCCAAAGTGCTTAAAAGGTGGGCCAAATATTCCAACACACAAAAGAAGAAGCATGGTTTTAATCTGGCACACATATATACAACATTTTATTGGTCAATGTTAATGTTATTTTTTTTTTATTATGCAGATTTAAAGCAAGAAGAAGAAAGCCAAACAACAGCCAAAAGAGAAACCAAGTCCATACGACTGAGCAGGTTTGCCGCCCACAATGCCTTTCATCACTGTGAACAGTGTCAGCACTACTGTGAACCAGGCCCAGCCTCGCAGGTGAGTGCAGCACACATGCGCTCACATTAAACAGCATCTGCTGTGTGTTCAGGCTCGACTGACGGATCCACACAGCTCCATTCTAACCCCTCGTAATACTTTGACAGATTGATAGCTTTTAACTCAGTGTGGTCGTGCTTAATGGTCGTGTGTCCCGTGTTAATAATGCATGCGTGTGTGCGTTTGTGTGTTGTAGCTATCGGAGTGCACCTTCCATGCCTTCACTTTCTGCTCGTCCATGCTGGGCGAGGAGGTCCAGCTCCAGTTTGTCATTCCTAAAGCCAAGGAGCAGCACTTTGTCTTCAGTCAGCAGGGAAGCCATCTGGAGAGCATGCACCTGCCGCTGGTCTCTGCAAAGGTACGCTTGCATTTGTTTCTTCCTGCAGCTGTATCGCTGTCTGAACAAGTCAGCATTTGGTCTATAACTATCATTCTCTCCTTCAGGACCCAGATCTGTTAAAGAGCCCGATCTTCACCCCGACTACAGGGCGACAAGAGCACGGCCTGCTCAACATCTTCCACGCCATGGAAGGGGCCGCTCATCTGCACATTCTCGTGGTCAAGCAATTTGAGATGCCACTCTACAGGAAGTACTGGCCCAACCACATCCTGCTCGTCCTCCCTGCTATGTTCAACAGCGCAGGAGTTGGTAAGAAACATATGTGTCATGTGCCATGAAGTCTAATAATCCAACTCAGTCTCTTCCTCCATGAATGCATTGTAAAATGAAACTCCACTTTAAAGACTCAAGCCTGAGGAAGTGTACTGCCAGCGTACTTCTGGACATTTAATATAGGTCACAGAAGATATAAATCCATAATATAAATACTTTTAAAGAAATTAATAGTTATACTGATCCAAATAACAAAACAGGAGGTGAAAGAGAACAATATTTTTAGCCCTGCTTTGTTTATATTCTTGGGGTTTTTGTTTGTTTGTTTGTTTTTTTAGCCCATGGATTTTTTTTGTGTCCACCTCTTTGTAGGTTCCTGTCGTAAACACAGCAAATCTGTGTTCAATCAGAGACCCATTCATAAAAACTTCCTGTTTGGCACCACAAGTCGTCACAAACCCTACAGGAGACATTTACATCTTCCAAAACGTGCAGCTTATCTCTCTGCTGTTGAAGAGTGATTTATTACAGAGCCTGAGCCATCATGTCTCGTGTATTTTATTGCAGACAGGTCTGAGAACAGTAGGTAAAAGGTTAAATGTGAATGTAACCAGTTGTAAAGAGCTCCTTTGCATGCAAACGTGCAGCGCTCTAGTCTGACTGGTTGGTAAGCCTATCAGGTGTGTGGCCTGACTATAATGAGTTTACCTTAAGTAAATAGCTCTCAGTCAGATACCAACAGGGATAAGTGAGTTCAAGTCACCATTTAAACTTTTACCCAGTATAACACTGGGCATCAACCTGCAGAGTCTGCACAGGACAGCTGGAGATTGAATGAGAGTGAATTTGTGATGCAAACACTCTCCATGCAAATGCAAACATCACCTTTTTTATTTGACTTCCACAGCTCATTTCTTTGTGCAGCTCATTTCTTCCTCTCTAAAGGCTTTGTATGTGTTGAGAAATAATGAAAAAAAAAAAAAAAAACAATCATGTGCTGTTGTCTGTTCAAGGCGCTGCACGCTTCATGATCAAAGAGTTGTCGTACCATAACCTGGAGCTGGAGAGGAACCGAATGGAGGAGCAGGGTGTCAGAAGACAGGATGTATGGCCCTTCATCGTCATGATGGACGACTCCTGTGTACAGTGGAAAGCCCACCAGCCGGCAGACAGCAGGTAGGGATTGTTTTTCATTTGTCACATTTTGCAGAGAAGTGTTCTTGAGTTCATTCACGATGGTCATTTTTTTACTTTTGACCTTCTTTTGCCTTTAAAACAGAAAGGCTGAGGGTGAAAGTATATATTTTTATTCCAAGGAGATCTTTATTTTCTCATTAATTTATTGAATTAAATCAGTTAAATTGTATAAAATAGCATGTTTTTTAACCCTGTCCTGCTTTTTCTCCCATCTCTCAGTGAGATGTCAGATGAAGGCTCAACTCTCTCCGACATATCTCTGAAGTCGGTGCTGCAGCATATGGAAACCTCACCAAAGATATCCCTGTATGCCATGTCCGGTGCGCGCAAGTGGAGCAGCAACCTCGCTTGCAAGACTCCCGGTCAACCTTTCAGCCGCTGTCACCTCCACGACTTCGTCATGCTCAATGTGGACCTGACGCAGAACGTTCAATATGACCTCAATCGGTACGTCAGGGGACAACTGGGTCGGTTACACTTCATGTCTTTGGTGATTTGTGTGAAGTTTTAATGTTCTTGCTTTGCTGTTTTGTTCCAGGTATAGCTGTGAAGAGGTGGACTTCAACCTTCGGGTGAACAGCAGTGGGCTGCTGCTGTGTCGCTTCAACTACTTCAGCCTCATGAAGAAACACATTCCAGTCGGGGGAAACAAAGACTTCCTGGTCAAACCTAAACTCATGGTGGGTTTCCTCATGATGACTCGTTCACTCATCAGTCTTCTGACTGTACTTCGTATTCTTCTGCTGTGCACCACCATCTAATAACAAACCTCCTTCCTCTCTCCAGGAAATTGGAAACCCCGCCCCCATCAGCCCATCACAGTATGTGTGCGCTCCAGACAGCGAGCAGACCCTCCTGGATGCCCCGGCCCAGTTCTTACTTGAAAGATTCTTGCAAAGCTGCAGCCACAGACTGTTTCCAAAGGCTGTGAGGAACAGAAACAACCCAGTTCTGTCCATCGACAGCTACCTCAACATCAGCCCAGAGGTGAGAGCTCCCAGGAGGTTGTGGTCGTGTGCAGGATCAGAGCTTGTTGGCATGTTCCTTCAACTTAAGGCCAAACTGTTCCAAAGAAAGATGAAACTCTAATTTGCAAGTTGCACAATTTTCATCATCTGCGTGGTGAAGAACATTTTGACCTGCATCCGTGCACATTTGCAAACCATGAATGCTGACCGTGCACATTGGAACACAACATTTGTGCATATGAGGGCACAGCTGTCCACTTACTCTGCACAGCTTCACCATGTGCATACCCAGACACATTGTATGAGAAATAAATCACGCAGCACACTTGCAAACAATGCTTTCCTCCTGCAGCTCCACACAAGAATGATTATGTTTTCAAGATGATTATTTCTTTATTTTCAAAGTTCCCTTTAGTTTGTTATGAGTGGGATTGATGAAATATATGCTGTTTCTGCAGATAACTGTGTGCTACATAAACTCTCGCCCACACTCCACCAACCTGAACCATCAGGGGCTGCTGTTCAGTGGCCTCCTGCTTTACCTCTGTGACTCCTTTGTCGTCTCTGGACTCCTGAAGAAATTCCGCTTCCTGAAAGGTGAGTTGGGGAAAACATCCTTTAAAGGCCGATAAACTTCAGTGTAACTCCTCTGGTTTTAATCTTTATTTCCTCCTGACTGTATCCACAGGTGCCACTCTCTGCGTTATCAGCCAGGACAGAAGTTCCCTCCGTCAGACCATCGCCCGACTGGAGCTGGAGGATGAGTGGCAGTTCCGCCTGCGGGATGAGTTTCAGACGGCTAACTGCAGCGAGGACCGACCGCTCTACTTTCTGACTGGCCGCCATGTTTGAACCTAAACCTGTTTCAGTGCTCTGCTACAGACACACAATCTGAGAGGAGAGATTAAAACATGAATAAGCCAGCAATCACAATTCCTGTCATTCCGATGGACGGTCCAGAGGGGATTTGCTGGAGCACAAATCTGAAGTGCCCTACAAGTGGACACCTTATGTGGCTTTCTCTACACCTGCACCACCACAGTGGGCTGTACTTCTGACTCTGAGGAGGGTCAGGCTGAGTTGTATCTTTGTAGCTGGGCTTGTCTCCACGAAAGCTTCAGCTGAAAAAGACTGAGCTTCGTTTCTTTCTTTCTTTTTTTTTTTTTTCTTTTCCAAAAAAATGGACGCTCTCCCGTTGATGATGTGACTATTTGAAGATTGTAATGTGTATATGGACTATGAAAGTATGTCCCATGTTGGACGTATTTGTTTATCTCAGGGTTTTAAAGGGAGATCAAAGGGCGGTCGCTGAAAGAGGTACAGCTTTTCTCTCCACTGCATTAACTTATGTTAGCACCAAAGACGTCCTCTGCTGTGCTGCCCGTCGTCTTTACCTCCGCTTTCTTTCACACCTGTTCTGCCTCAGACTAAAACTCACCACATTCAAAACACATTCACATAGAGGCCGTTTGAGATTCCTACCATCAAGACTATTAAATTCTGCTTGTGAAACCACTTAGGTTTACACAAAGTGATGTAAAACCAGGTTTCCGACCTTTCGCTAGCTTGGACTAACATGCTCCCTGCTAAGACCACTTTGATACTGCCTTGAGATCATTTACATCAAACCAGTGGATTTTGAGGGAACAAGTATTGAAATGGTACCAAGAAAGGAACAATCCACATGCCAGTGTATCTAAATGAATCAATGGATACCATATTTTATACTGTATCAGATGCCTAATTTCAGTTTTAATACAGATACGAGTATTGAAACTGATATCTCTGATATCTCTGATCTCTACACTTGTTTGGCTGCAAATGGGACTCGTTTTCTTCTGTGCCTGACGAAATATTTAAATGGCATTTGATAATCCTTCAGACAGGGAGCTTATGAGTGTAGTTTTAGTGTCCAAATAACTCACACACAGTTTTATCCCAAAGAAAAAAAAAAAGAAGAAGAAAAGTTCTCTCTTCAAGAATGTAGTTCGTCGATGTTTTGTTGTGGCTTGAAACTAGTAAAGTGAAGCAGGTCTGTAGTCTAAAAACGGATTCATCTGACTTGCCACAGGGTTTTACTCATCCATTTAATCAAACAAAGCAACATGAAAGTCAGGTAACTTATTTTTAAGCGTTTACTGACTTAAATACTGGGTATTTTAATCACATTATGTCTGTAAATGCTATTAATAATCACTGCCAAGCATCCTGCTGTTCTCTGTGCCTGAATTTCACCTCCTGTTCTGACGTTTGCTCTGAGACTGATTTTACACGCATGGTTTTAGGTGAAACTAAACTACAACCGTTCCCTGCCAAAATGAAGTGTAATCAAAGAAGAAGAAGAAGAAGTGGCCAAAAGCAGCTGACCTTGCCATTTCATGTACTTGAAATAAGAATGTTTTTATATGTTTCTGCACAGGGTTGTCCAAAGAATATGCCTTAGGTGAGGTGTCAGACTGTCACTGCTCAAGTCGCTGTGTTTTTATTTTGATCAATGAGAATGAAGAAAACATTTAACTGTGATGGGGAAACAAAGTATTGTTAAAGTTGAGCAAAATGAAATAATTTGATTTTGGACTACTGTACTGTTTAAAGCGTTGTTTACATTATTAATATATTATATCATCCCCTAAACCGCTGAGGGTTACTGATGGTTTTTTTTTAGTCTTGTGTAACTTTTACCAGTATATTTTGGTCATAATGTCTTTCTGCATTTTTGTGATGTTTGCAAAGGCAAGAGGAATCTACCTAGATGTGTCTTTACCCATATGTCTGTGTCCCTTCTTGTTCTTGTGTTGGATTTTTGTGAAAAATGAAATCAAGTCCATGCCGGGATTCTTATTTATTTGACAAACATTTTGGACTGATAATCATATTGTTGTGTAATATTTGATCGCATGCTCAAAATAAGGGAACGTGTCCTCTTCAAAACCATCCATGAAGGCTTTGCACAAGACCCAAAATGAATGATTCTTCGATCTACTGAATGTCACGGGGGGCGGGAAATGTGAACTTGCACTATACAAGTTGCCAGCTGAAAAAAAAAAACAAAGTTTCCCACAATTACATGAAACCAAAAGTTAGTCCAAAAAGAAGACTGGTGATCAAAAGTTTAACTTTAACTCTGAAGGTCCACAGAATGTGTCTTTCTTTTGCGTAATTTAACACATAATATGCAACTTGCTTTCACAATCTTCACTGAAATATGTTTGATGACCACGTGCAGCCGTGTGGGAGCCGTGGTGTCTGGGTGATCTACCTCATGTTTACTGTTGTGTTTGCAGCCTGTGAATGTATGACATCAGTCATGCTACTGTTGATGAAAATTTATGAATGTAATAAAAAATGCTTTTAAACTCATTTAGTCGTTTGTTTTCAGTGCAAATTGTGTCTAGAAAACAAATTACGTTAGCAGTATACACTTTATTTAATAGGACAAATAGTGGAAATACTTTGTGATGGACATTTAGCATTTATTTAAAAAAATGTGCTTCAGTGAGTTAAATAAAAGTCTATATGAAAGTACAGTTGAGGCATGTGTTTGTGTTAAACACTCAGATTATCTATTGAGAAAGTCACTGGGTTTCATTCATTCATCTTCTATACCCCTGATCCTGTTCAGGGTCGCGGGTGGCTGGAGCCTATCCTAGTCCTGGACCAGTCCAGTCTCCAGCCAATCACAGGGCTGACACACAGAGACAGACAACACACACTCGCACCTACGGGTAATTTAGACACACCAATTAACCTGATGAGCATGTTTTTGGACTGTGGGAGGGAAAGGCACAACATGCCGAATTGGGCCTCGAACTGGTGACCTTGTTGCTGAGGCAACAGCACTAACAGCTGCGCTACCATGCAGACCTTCATTTACTGAAATGTACTAATAAAGGGATGTACCATGAGTCCAAAGTGAGCAGCTTCATCTCCATCCAGTGTTCAAACTGCCTCAGACAGAAAGGCCATGTGGGAAGTGCTGAAAGCCACCAAAAGGATTACCTGAGCCATTCTCCTGTCTGTTGACGGAGGGGTCGCCAAATACTAATAGGGTGTTGTGGAATGCCTTCAATAAATAAATAAATAAATAAATAAATAAATAAATAGATAGATAGATAGATAGATAGATAGATAGATAGATAGATAGATAGATAGATAGATAGATAGATAGATAGATAGATAGATAGATAGATAGATAGATAGATATGTCATATTAGTTGTTATATTAGTTATTGTAAATAATGTAAACAAAAATAGGGGTTTATTTTTCTATAAAACCATGCAAAGAGAAAATGTTTGAGCTGTTTTGCACATTCCTTTGCACTTTGCGACCAAGTCAGGATAACAACAGTATCAGTGAAGGCACATTTATTAAAACTGAACAGAAAAGTAGTCTTATTTTCTACTGAGCTGCGATTTTTGTTAGTTTTGCCTGGTTTTCGAGTGGCCCATTAGTGTATTCCCACAGCATGGTGTCTGCACCACTTTTTTTTTTTTTAAATTTTAGGCGGGGGTGAAATTGTGGGCTGAAAAATTTGAGAAGCTCATCCCTCACCCACCTGTTGATATGAGTGAACATCTGCTGCGAACATACGCAGACTGCACTTCATATGTGCACATGAGGACATACTGTTCTATTTAAAGTTGCACGCAAGTGGGAGTATGCATGGGTGTGGTCATGAACTGTACATGGAAGTGTGTGGGTTTACATGTGCATATGTACATGTGAATACATTTATGAGGAATAAAGCGCAGCTGCACGAGTATTGAGAACGTAGGCGTTGATGAGCATGTGGATGCATGTTAATATGTAGGCAGACCCACCTACTGAGAACCATGACTGCAGCCGAGTTTCTCCCTGTATGTACATAAATCTTACATGTGTATTTAACTGGTTAGCACATCTTTAACAGATTTTTATTCATGTATTGATCCCATTTTACATATTTATATGTATATTTATAGATACACTTATTTTTGTTAACTTTTTTTTTAGGTTTTGAAACAGATGCAACAGAATTTCACCTGTCTGGTATAGAGCTTGAATCACTGTAAAGAAATCTTCAACTTTGAAGTGAATTTTCAAAATAAGACTGGCATTTTTTTAGATTTACAAGCAAAACTGCATCAACTTGTGGCCGTTATGATTCAAGTTTGTCAATTTGGCGAGAAGTTGCCTGACATGAGTTGAGTTTTAATGTGTCTAACAGCACAGGATTTTCTAAGTTTGTCTTCCTTGCAGTTTTTTTCCCCTCATAGTAGTGTCTGTTTTATCTTATCTCACTTTCCAACTCTACCCTACTGTAGTTGATGGCCTTCCTCATGAATATTTCCCTGAGTGTCAGTCCTATTTGTGACAAACAAAGTTTGATTTTTCCTCCAAGCTTCAATAACATTGGAGGGTTTGTTATTTCACAAACTTCAGTCGGCCTCCTCTGCCGCCACAGGAGTCATTATACAACTGTTTTTAAAGGCAGAGCAGGACTGCTGTTCAAACTAAAAATTGCTGGCTTTACATGTAAGCTCTGATTTTCATTTCGATGATGAGCTCTGTGTTATTTTGGTTTGCTTTCCATGTAGTTGCTGAGCATTTTAAAGTGGGTTGCAAGTGCTTTAATACAGAGCTTAAGCAGTGCGGTTGAAATGCATGTGCAGCCCTGCCTTTAGCCTGTGATTAATAATCCTCTCACTCCCCTCTACATCCACCCAATCCCACATCTCTTAATTCTGCTCAAGAGCCGAGCACCCTGCTCATTTCCCAGTCAACCCCCTTCCCCTGAAATTTGTCTCACCTCAGCACCTCTGTAGCCGTGCTGTGACTACATGCACCATGACCCCGCTCTCATTATCAAGAGAAGAAATGGTTCCTTAATGGATGCTACAGGATCTCCTCTGTAAGGGCACAGGGGCATTGTTGGTTCAGGGACAGAACTATTTCAGCTCCTGCAAGGTAATATTAGAGCACACTTTCCATCAACCTACAGCCCCTGTGTGATATAACACACAGCTATTTTCAGCCAGCTGCAGTCAGGGTAGGATAAGGAAGAAAGGGCACCAAAGAGTGGATGGCATACTGATTCTCGCTCCTCATTATTTCTGCTTTTCGAGAAGCAGAAAGATGATGCTGATGACGATTAAGAGTTCTGATTTGGAACTTTTACTTATTTTGGAAGCTTAAAAACACGAAAGACTGTTTTCTCACAGTGTTTAACATGATTCTGATCTTTGGTTTGTAATTCCAGCTGATGTTCCAACAAAACCTTTAAAGGAAAATGAGAAGTTGTCTTGATAATTCCCCCTGACACATTTCTTTCAGTTATTGAGTCCTCAGGCGATGTATTACTTACTATTAAACTACTTTCAGACAGTGACATGATTAAAATTTGAACCACATCACGGTGAAATCTTTTAAATTCCATCATAACATGTAAAGAAAAACATGTTTTCATCGTCCATTTGCTGAAAAGTTCCTCATATTTTAAATAATAGATCAGTTCCTTCCACATAATATCAATTTTCATAGCTGGTAACCTTCAGTAAATTACTCATCCTGCTTGGCAGACTACTCTAATTACTCTCAGGCTTCTATAAACCATCCAGCTAAAACCAAAGCTCATCTGTCTGAGGGCTTATTGGAGGGGGTTGGGGTGAAGGTAAATGGAGTGGCGGGGGATTACTGTTCGCCTTTGGTGGATCACATCCACTGCTGCTGCAGCAATGCACATCCCATCAGCAGCTTAGCGCATGAGTCTGCAGTGAGAGTCGATCCCAGTGACCAGAGACCAATATAGTGACGGCAGAGGACTCTGTTTTACTTCAGAGGGCAAGACATCGACAAGAGGTGAAGTTACGGCACGAGTACTCCCGTGACTGATGAGCTCCTGACTAAGCAGTGTACTGATTCTGAATGATTAGCCAAAGGGTCAGAAAAAGAGATAGAAATAATAGTCAGAGCAGTCACAGAAAAACGTGGGGTCAGAGAAAAGACGGACAAAAACAGAGAGATCAAAGAAAGAAGGAGACAGGAAAGTAAGGAGAGAGGAAAGAGAACAAGACAGAAGTGGAGACAAAAAGAAGAAAAGACTCAGACGGAAAGAGTGAAGTATAGGGACAGAAAGTGAAGAGACAAAAAAAAAAGACAAAATATTAAAAGACCTAAAAAAAAAAAGATAATAAAAAAGACTAAAACAGAAAGGGAAGACAGAAAAGGAGAGATAAAGACAGTCCAAAGACATAAACAATAATAAAAAGAGAGAGAGAGGAAAATGAAGGACAGGAAAAGACATAAAACACATATAGAAGCAAAAAGGAAAGAGACAGAAAGTCACAAAACAAAGAGAAAGATGGGCAATAAACAGACTAAAGGACAAGAAGAGAAGACGAGACAGTGGTACTGAAAAAGTGCAGAAAGACATGAAAAAAAAAAAAAACAGAGGACAGACAAAGAGATGGGAAGGAACGACATTGAAAGAGAGAGAAGTGCTGACACAAGGCAGCTGCAGTGAATTATTCTTACCTGCATCGTGCGGTCAGTCGAGCAGTCAGAAGGAAAAGTACTGGAGACAGCACACAAATTCACCTAGACTCTGTTAATAATTTATTAAATACAGCATAGTACACTCATGTTGATAATGTGCATATACTGGTAATTAAACTACAGAGACATTTTAAAATCTTATTGCTGTACATGTTAAACAGAATGTTTTTGTTTTTTTACTTCATCTTTACACGTCATGTACAAAATGAAACGCAGCATCCTATAAATCAAACAAACATGTCCTTCGCGCTACAAATAACAAAATGATGTTAAGGTTGAGGACATGGTGACACTGATGAGACACATGCTACTCGATAGACACTTGGCAGAACAAACAGACACCAAAATTCCACAGGAACAGGAAGTCAAGAATCCCTCATGCAGTGCGTTACCCAAAGTCTGGCTGACAGTCAGGTTTGCTTGTTTCATGGATGCCAACTCATACACGGCAGCCAGTCCCTAAATCATTGTTGGCGAAACAAAAGCACTGCTTCGAACAGCCGTTAACGTACACTGTCTGTCCAATATGCATCACCTTCATCCACATCACCGAGTCTAACAACACCCTCAGACTCCCACACACTGAGAACCACTGACGCTTTCACAAACACCCCATGGAATTTACAGTACATACTGCTCTGTTCAGCCTTTGGGACATATCTTCATATAACAAACGAAATGCAGTGCATTGCATTAAGGAATTAGAGGCATGATAGTTTCAACTAAAATAGTGCAATTTCACATTCCTTGTCATGAATGATTTTTTTTTCTCAGTATTATACATTTTAAATCTATTTGGTGTGCGTAAAGGTAGAATGTGTGAGAGAGAGAAAAAAAGTGCATGCAAAGGGTTAAAGGAAGGAATTGTTTGGAAAATGCACTCTTTTGCTTTCATGAAGGAAACTGGACGAGAAGATCAATACCACAGTTTACTACTGGTTACATGAAGCAGTCAATCAGCTTGGCTAGTTTTAGCATAAAGAATGAAAACAAGAGGAAACAGCTGTCTTGCATTGATTTTGTTAAGTTTTGAATCCTTAATTCAGTTTTCCAAATGTTTGCATTTGTCATGTCATGTGATGTATTCATAGACTGTATAATAAACAGACATGGCCTCCGTGACGTCAACCGTCTGTTTCTGATACAAAGTTCTGAAGAAAGTTACCATCAGGCTCCATACTGGAAATGAGGCGGGCTTTGAGCCTCCACACTAATGGCTATAGGGCGCTCGTCTGTCAATCAGCTGAGCTGTGCCTCTGATTGGGCAAACTTGCATTCAAAATATCTTCAAACTGTGAATTAGAAAAAAAATTCTCTCCCTCGTACATTGTGTAACGATTGAGAGATAAGCTATTCAGACTGAAGACATTTTTTTTTGTACCAGGCTGTAAAAAGCTTTATTGCTACAGTGAAAATGTTTTTTTTTTGTTTTGTTTTGTTTTGGCTTGGACTGTATGTAACTCCTGGTACTTCTGGAGCCAACCTCACATTGACACTCGAACAGATTTTAGCACCTCTGCATTGCCTCATATTTTTAGACCAGAGGCTGCTGCTTGTTTTAATTTTTTCTATCAGTTTTGTCATTGTTCACTTTCACTTTCCAAAACCAAACACCAGTAAAGCCTGGCCCTATTAACGCAGTATGTAGCGTGCCACATTTAATAATAATGATAATAATACATTTTATTTATGACCTTGGGTGACCCTTTCAGGTCACCCAAGGTCACTTTACATAGATAAAATCAGTTCAAAAGTTCATTAAAATATAAATATATAAAACGGCAGAATATGATAGAATAAAAAAATAAATGAATAAAAACATTTCTAATTAGTGTGTCAGGATTTTGAAAATAGCTTCAGTGATTTCTCGCTTTTTTTAGTTTTTTTTAAGTCTTTAACTGAAGTGTTCTTTTACCTCAGTGCTCTTATTGTGGAAAATGCTTTATGTCTTTTTTGTTGTTGTTTTGGAGGTGGATCGATCAAGACTGTTGATCAATCCTCATGAACATTTATTTTTCTTTGTACTATTGTCATTTATTGTGTGTTTGAACTGTTGGAATTGAGGATTCAGATAATCATTATGGATTGAGGTAACCATCTGGAATCATGTTGTCAATGTAATTTGCCACACTGCAGATTGTATGGGTGGATGGGTGAGTGTGTGAATAAGGGTGTGGGTGGGTGAGGAGGGGGGTGGGGGGTGGGTGAGGAGGTTCAGGGTAAACAGTAATAGAAGTTACTATGACAATGGGGGGTAGGACTCGAAAAGCTTCTGCGTCTTCCTGCTCTTTTTTTGTACTCATGAAATGCTTTATTTATTGGTTGTATGGGATGATGGAATTGTATATCCTTAAATTGATTTATTTTTGTGTTATTTTATTTTATTTTATTTCATTTTAGTTTGCTTGTCTGAAGTGAAATGAATAAATAAATAATTTTTCAAGTAAATAGTTTTGTTTATGGACAGCAAGAAGTAAGTTTTCTTTTACCTTTTGCACCTTTATTATATTAAATCTAAACATTTTTGACGTCTGCATCTGAAATCTTTTATTTTTTTTACTTTCCAAAACTGAAAAAATGCACCAAAATCATCCTACTAACACTGACAGGCAAGAACTTAATCTGCCTATTATACAGAGCCATACTACTATTTTCCCCTTGCTTCCAGTCTTAATGCCAGGCTAGCCTATTTAACTCATGTCTGCGGTATAATACTGAATTGTTAAATTGATGAAAACGTGCTACTGATCTTCTGTATCCTCTTATATATCAAACACCCAGCAATAAAAAAGTGCATTTCCCATAACATCCCAATATAACATCTAGAAAAGAAAAAAACTTAAACTTAAATATTATCAACCTCTGTATGAAAACACAAACTGAAGAGTGACAAAACAAAAGTACGCAGGACAGAAGGACGTATGAGTAAATAAAGACAATCCCTGAGGGCTAAAATCCTACTAATATGAGCACTGAAAGATGCTTCATGAAGATGGATGATTTTTCATGTACAGTACTTGTGTTACCTTCAAATAATTGCACAAGATAAAAGCAGACTTTTTTGCTAGCTAATGCGACTAACCAACATGGGCACAGATTCAGCTTTTCAACATGAACAGCTTTGCTTGTTTTTGTTTTAAAGCATTCTATGGTTACATACAATGAGTTGTCAGCTGTCTGGAATAAATAAATAAATGGATGCTGAATGCAGTACAAACGCTGCATTCATTAGAATGTGCCTTTCAAATAAGAAAGAATGTAGTTCTTGTTGGGTTTTTTTTTGCTTGTGGCAGGAGGAGGACCAGGACGGAAGGATCGAGGCCAAAGATAAAAGAAAGTCAATTGAAGGAAGGAAGTACACAGAAAAGGATCAGGGAGAGGAGGAAGGCACAAATGATTGACGGAGATATGAAAGGAAAGAATGAAAGAGGGAGAAAGAAAAAGGTCACAGGATGGTAGGAAATGTAGAAAGTAACTCTAAATGGAAGGAATTAAGAATGGAATGTGGCCATTAAAGTATGATGGAAGAAAAGATCAAAGAAAGGAAGGAAAGAGAGAGGAAGTAGGACGAGAGGAACACTTTGTTGAACTGTCTTATCAGGAGAGGTCTTGGAGTCGGCTTCCTTGTTCGATAACTGCTTTAGCAAACTGCTTGAAGACTCGGTCCATGTAGGTGCTCTGACGAGGCCACAGGCCCTCCAGGAAACCAATATGGCCGCCGTGACAGGTAATGAGCAGGGCCAGGTTGGGATTCTGCTTTACTGTCTCCACTGGGATCGCTGCAAAGGAAACACAGCCTGCTTGTTGTGTGTTCTTTCAATCAAAATACTTCTTAAGAATCAGAAAGTTAAAAACTATGGGGTAAAATTTATTGGACTCACCGTGGGACGGAGAAAAGACATCATCAGCAGCATTCAGACACAGCATTGGCACCTGCACAGATTTCAGCCTGTGGACAGGACTGGCATCGTGGTAGTAGTCATCATTGGTTGGATAGCCAAACATTATTGAGGTGAACCTCTCATCAAACTCTCGAATGGTCTTTGCCTGTAGGGTCACAGTAAATTGATTGAATGTTGGCTACTTTGCTTAATTAGATTAGCATTTGTGGCTTAGGGTCACTGAAAATAATACTGACCTTCATGACATGATCGATGTCGTAACACTTTTCAAGCACTGGTCTGTGTCTGCAGGGGGATTGGAAATGGAACTGTCAATGTTTATTGTTAGATCAAATAGTTGTGTCTGAAAAGGCCTGTCAATAGATGCTGAAACAACTCAACTTTTGAAGTTTTATACCATAACAGCAGGATGTACATTTAAGTTAAGTAAAAAAAACAAATCCACTATCAACATGTAAAGGATAAAAGTCTCAAAACCAAGTTATCCAATTGTCTAGCATTTAGCTTTAACATTGACTCAGCGCCTGTGTTAATCCCACTCTGACCCCAGCTGACCTGTGCACGGAGGCCTGTAGGCAGCTTGTGAGGTAGGAGTTGAAAAGGAAGCGATCCAGAGGTTTTTCCAGTGAAGCAGTGCACTCGAATACATCCCAGCCTGCTGAGAAGACCACCACCCCTTTCAGACAGGTTTCCCGGCCCTTGCGGCCTAAGTAGTTGGCGAGCATCATCCTGGATTCAGAGAGAGGGCAAGAGGAAGGGACAGATGGGTAAAAACAGGGACTGGGACATGTTCCATTCCTGGCCAATCCTTCACCTCATGGGATTAGTGCAGTAACTTTGACTGGATCAGACTGAAGCACTGAACATTGACATTTTAGGGCATAAATCACAATTAATATGCTAAAACTGACAAAACTTTTAAAATAGATTTATAAATATTTGTCTAGTTACCACCCAGTCTCAAACAAATGTTTAGGGATGTCTTGCAGAGCTTTCTTTCACATTTTAAGATTTATTTGCAATTTGTTCTCCCATAATGAAATTTCCAATCAGCTGGAAGTGAGTGGTTTCATTACCCTCCCATTGATACTCCAGCAGCCATGATGGGAGCAGCTTCATAATTCTTCTGGATGTGCCCAATGACAGTCTCCAGATCCTCTGTGTTGGCTGCGCAGTAGGTCCTTGGGGTCTGGATGGGACAGGAAGACAAAAAAAAGTCACCAACTATGAGATCTCAACAATACAGTGTAAATCCTTCTCATTTCAAACTCACGACTTTAACTTTAAACCTTACTCCTTCCTATGAGACAAATTCTGTTAAGTGTTTCCTTATATTTCAACAATTTTTTGTGCTATTTTTTTTATATATATTATATTCAGCATACATTTAGAATTATTATGTTTCTGTCAGTGAGATAATTTATTATTGCAAGAGCTAAAACTTTATTTAACATGATGCTTCATTTCAGTTATTGGAGTTACTGTAGCTTTAAGAGAGCACTGTATTAGGCTTGTAGCTTTAACACAGTTTGGCAGGATTTTTATTAATTTTTTATCTATTTATTTATCTATTTACTTCATTAATGAGGATGTTCATATACATGAATTACTAGAAGGTGGCACATGTGTAACAAAAAGGACAAGTACAACAGTAAACTACATACATTAAATATATAAAAGGGACAGGGTAGCAGTTACAACATATACAAAAAATAAGTAAAAATACAGACATAACATACAGAAAGGAAATAAATAAATAAAAATAAATACATAATAAGTAAATCATTACCTAATAGTGTTGGGAAAAAATGTATTATAATAATTAATAAATTTAATGCATTTTTTTTGGTCATTAGTTAAAAGAAAAGAATTCTAAAGGGACTTAAATTCGAAATGAAAAACTGAAAACTTTGGAAGTGAACTGGAGAATTTCTGTTCGCGAATAAAAATTTTTGCATACAGTTTTGTAAAGTTTATAACCTTTTCTAAACCACTGTTTTCCTTATTGTCATAGTAGAATACAATGTCTTTAAGTTTAAGAGAATATCCACCGTTAGTAGCCAAGAAGAAGTGAGATTCAAGCAGTGAGGTAGTTAACAGGGTAAATCTTATGCAGTATTTTGAAGTGTTCCTCTTTGGCTTTGTTTGTGATACAGTATCTATATGGAAGGTCAGTTGAAAACTTAACTGGCTGTGGAGTCACACGGTTTTCATCTTGTGTCTGTTTACATAACCTACATGTATTTTTATATGCACCTGAGATAATATCATCCAGGTGAAGAGTTTCAGTGACCGTTTTTGATTAAGTTTTTCTGTTTTTTTTTTAACTTACAGTGACGTGAAGTGGATGAATGCTACATAGACACAAGGAGACCAGGACTGTACACCAGGACTAGCAGTCAGCGAAACAACTTTGACTCTTACATAGCCTCTCCACTGATCATTTTCTTGGCTTTTGGTGACAGGTCTTTGGACTGTTTTCAAGCTGAAACATTTTAAAATCACCATAAGGAGCAGCTCTTTTTGTTAGATTTGAAAAATATTGTCATTATGTGGGTATTTTCTTACACGGATGATCAAATACTGTTAATCAGGCAGAGCAGATTCCTTAACATGAACAAGCAAAGCAACTTAAACTCAAAGCAGCCTATTTAACGAGTCTGATTTTCAGGATGCTGTCGACTCTGCAGCTCTAAAAGGTCCTCGATTAAGATTCAAGCAGACACTCGGGCACAATAAATTCTTCTTCCCGTATTCTCTCCCCAGACTCTCAGTGAAACAGCAAAACATATAAATCATAACATGTAAAGATGATGGAAAAAGAAAAGTGAGCCTCTTGCAGACTTAAATGTTGGCATGACCCAGCATAACCACAGAAAAGTGTGAAATAACAAGATGTTAATGAGGTCTAGAAATGGGGCACTGGCACTCTGAACGTTCTTTGAAGCAGGGGGTGTCTTTCACACAGTGGGTCATTCTAAAGAGTTGAACAATGCAAGATATTCACACTAAGTGGGCACAGAGAAAACACTCACAGGAGTGAACAAATGCTGAATCATTTGCATCAAATATAGAACATTTCCCTCCTTTTCGCCAACACTTGATAAAGCGCCAAGGTTATAGAGTTTAAACTTTCTTTTCATCTCAGGATGGCTGAGCCAACTTAATAGTCTATTTGACCTAGAATACTATTCAACTCAAACTGAGTGACTCTCTGCATTAGCGTCATTTTTATTATTCTTTTTATACAAACTAATGCTGCAGCTGATACAGACTAAAACAACAGAAGGACACAGAATCAGATTTATATCCACATAATGGAGCATTAGATTTGATTGTCTATAATAAAACTCCACTTGTGCGTAGGATGAGATCTCTGTATGGGAGTGATGATGTGCTTAGGTCTGGGTGATCCCGTTGCCATAAAGAATGAGCCTCTGTTACAGGATGGAGATATACATACAGAGAGGGAGGGGCATAAACACAGCATGCCTGCTAAGCACTATTAAAGCTCGGGTCCATTCTGTTGGCTAAATACGCCCGGGTATGTAAGAGGACAGATTAGGCCAGGTGTCAGAACAGCACGTGCTCAGCGAGGTCATATTTCTGTGGATCGGAATTAAAATACAGTATCTGCCTGCAACTTAATCCCCGCTGTGCAACAACACTGTGTGTGCAGTGTCTGCTCAGGCTCCCTGCAGGCTCCGTGACACGTGTGGGGCTGACATGCTCTGCGCTGGTCAAAGCAGTGAAAAGGACAACTCAGCCGGGAAACTGTCACACTGACTAATGGGAAAACCGACTGTCCTTAACAGTCCTTTGTGTCTGGTGCACACGTCTGCCTTTGTAAATGTGGAGAAGACGAATGGCGAAATGAAATAACAAAGTGTGAGAGGTCGAAATGACACAATCTGTTCTTACCAGCAGTGTTTCACCAGAAACCCCTCTGTTGTTGAATACCACACACCTGAAATAGGGAAAACATGCTTGTTTAGTTGTTTTGGCTTCATACTTACATGTAACATAAACTGGTTTTGCAAAGAAAAATGAGCAAAAAGTATGAACTAATAACTTCAGTCCTAAATCAACAGAAAAATTAGCAGTAAAATATTTTTTTAAAACACAAGCAAAAAAAAAAAGAAAACAAAATAACTATTTCTAACCTCTACAATGTAAATACCAAACTCTAACTGATCTATGTGATTTTCTTTACAGCTAGTATTCACTTTAAAGCCAAAAGCAAAACGTAACGTTATGGTGTAACTTCACAAAATTCAAGAAAGGGCTTTTGTTTAGAGGTTCAAAGGTCAAAGGTCAAAGGTATCTTTTTTTTTCCCTCAGGGAAATTTTATGGATGTCATGAAGTCATCAACCACGTGTCAGTAGTTTCAGGCATTAATAATAACACAATGGAATGTATCACTGTTGGTGTGTTGTAATACTCAAGTCCAGGACTCGGACTTGAGTCCATTTCAAAATATGACTCCAGGACTTATGACTTGACCTGGACTTGAGCACCGCCAGCATTCGGACTCTAAAGATAAAGAGCAGGACTCTGGTTTATATATCGATTCAGACTCCAGTTAAAGAGCAAGAGATGGCACGTGTGTTCACATACTGTACATGTGCAGTCACGTGTCGTCTTGTTCTGCAACAGTTCTTGCCACGATAAAGAGATGCGAGAGTTGTGAAAGTTTCTTTAAAAGATTTTACAGAAGCTGCAAGCAAAAGTAGAGCCACATATTGGACATTTGAAAGAACCACTGAGTTAAAGACAGGGACAAACTCAAAACTTCACGTCTGTACAGAATAGACCCAGAAAAGTAAGCGGCACACAAGTTACTTTGGACTGTTGATGATGTTACTGTGTTAGCGAGCTAACAGTCATGTTAGCAACGGAAGTGACTCAATCTCAATGTAAATGAAAGAAATGTGTTTTTCAAAATATCCAAAATGTTAATAATGGAGACTTGACTTGGATTCATCTCCCTTTCCTCAGACTCACTGAGGACTCCAGGGTCTGTTGACTCAACTACAACATCAGCCTTTATTCAGCTCTTTTTGTTTGTTTCATCCCTAGAAAAAAAACTTCCCACATCATTTTTAAATAGCAGAACAGCTTGTCAGTTTAATAATATTTTGCTTTATCCTGTTTTATATCATTTTATGCTGAATAGGTTTTCTTTTTTCTTTTACAACTTCAGCAATTTGAAGCACATGTACACAAAGATTCGATGCATTTTTAAATTCTATTCAGCTTATGTTTTTTTTTTTTCATTTTTGTTGTCGTCATTGCAAGTTACCAACTGTGCATGTTTAACAGGTCGCAGTGGCCTAAAATTCAAATGTTCCCAGCTTTTATATAAAACTGAAAAGGGAATATGATGAGGTGTGCAGAGAGGGGCCAGCTGTGTGAAGAGCATTGTGTTTGTACTATAGAGCAAAGGCATCTCCTCACCCCTCATCTCTCGCCAGTCATCTATTATCTATTGGAGTCAGACTTGCAGTTTCCATCGGTGTAACTCAGCAGTAGGGTGGGGCTGTCCGGGGGTGTTGGGCTCAGAGGACTCGGAAGGTGGTGGTAGCGTGTGGGGGGGGGACTGCTTAAACACACACTGCAGCATAGACTCAGAAGCTGGTTTGGGGCTAAGCTGCAAAGCTTGTACTGGGATAAGCTGTAATTCATTAAGCTACACAGACAGGGGTGAGGGGTGGAAGATGCTGAGTTTGCCGGCTCTCTTTCCATGCTTTCCTGAATCTGGGTGAAAGAATGAGTGCAGCGAACACAGAGAAGGGGCCTATTGGAGAGGGAGAAAGGGGGGAGAAAAGTGCCTCGCTCTGCAGCTCTTCAAGCTTGTGCTACGTTTGGCTATTTACTAAAGCAGCTCTTGACAGAGAGCTTGGCTGCACACTTTATTTGTGCACATCACCTGAAATAACCCCAATCCTAATGCACCCATTATGTAAAAGTTACAGAATCAGGAAAAGAGTGTGTATCAGGTTTTGCGCTTTGATCGATATCTGTGCAACTGCTGAGATATTCTAACTGCAACTAGACAAATCATCTGCATGCTAGACGGCTTGAAAATTAGAGCACTGGCTAAAGAGAATGTCAGTTGTGTGATTTAGTGCCCCGAGTTTGTCCCTCAGCTCTGGAATCTCATCCAAAGTGTCCTGCCAAGACCACCCACCTATAACCCAGATCTCGGCTCTGTTGGACCATGTGCAGGATGTAGGACTCTCGGCTGGTGCCGGTCAGACCAGGGAGGAGGAGGACAGTGGGCCTGGTGGCGGGGTCGGGATGAGCAAAGCTTTCGTCGTTGTCAAACCAATCCAAAGAGATCTGTCCTCCATCTGCTGCCTTAATGAGCTCACTGCAGAGACAAGCCAGACACGCAACTCAACAACAAGGATCTGCGTCTTTATTTAAATGTTTAATTGTACCATCTAAACACATGCAAACGCTTGAGCACACTTACAGGACAGTGCTGATGTTGAAATAATTCTTGTGTTTTATTTTAAATGCATATTTTCTCAGTGAGTGGTCATTAAACACAGTCAGGTTTGGGTCCCTGCCCAATTAATACCCTCCGTTCAGTTACAGGTAAGGCGATTACTTCATTGGATCCACCACAGGCACTGCCAAAAGGGAATTGGATATCCGAGTACAACGATCACTGTCGGCTGCCTCGTTCCCGCTGTGATCACCTTGTCAGTGTGCTTTGCATCACCACACAGGTTGAGATAAGAAGGAGGGCATTGCACCAGTGGACTCTTATGATCAATCAATTCCCAGGCTCGACAGCACTCACCCCTGCAGATGAGGTCACTCAATGCCAGCACTTGTGCATTTTAAAGCCTGTACTGCGCACGCACACACACACATGCAGGGGACCAGCTCGCCCAGTCCAGTGGTAACGACATCAGCATGAAATTACAGAACCCAGCCATGAAATATGCACCTGAGGCCAGACTTTAAAGCCAGTTACGGGCCAGTCCTGAGTGACCAGCGCACAAAGTGGGAGGAGACCTGCTGCTAATCCTCAGCTCGGACAAGGAGATGAGTGGAATTTCACCCGGACAGCCAATGACAAATAAGTCAGTTTTCATGACGCTTGTCCTTGGGTCAACCTTAGGTAACTTCATTAGGAGGAAGGGGCGTCCTGTTGTCCCCAGAGGAAATGTGATAGTAAAGCAAGGAATGTGAGCATGATGATAAGCTTGATAACAGATGCCTGCACTATAGGGTGTATGAGTTATTTCTGCATTATTGGATTTAATTTGTCTCCTTGACAAAAAGACAGCAAATTTTTCTTCCACTTATATCCGCTGCAGAAAAAACACCCCAAGACAATTAAAGCCTGCAGTTATAACCACATTTGATGATCTGATTTTTTAAGTTAATTTTCTAAGTTTAAAAAAAAAATCTAAATGTTTAAATAAACTTGTTTAAACTTTCATGTTAGGATTTGTGCTTAGGTTTACATTTCATATAAAAAAATGACTAAACAAAGTGAAAGCTCATTTTCATGATCTTATTATAAGTTATAGGCAACCAAATGACACACATCACTTTGTACATCACAGGAACACATTCTGCTGTAAAACACTCAACAACATTACACAACCAACAATAAGGATTTCAAGTTTGTCAAAGTCGGAACAGATGTAATAAATAATACAAGATTGTAATGTGTTTAAATAACTAATAATGAAAAATAAGTCTGTCTTAATTAAGTAATTGTAATCTGCTTTGTGTACACAGGGGGCAAAGAATGCAGTGCCAATTAATCTTTGACAGAATGTACATTATCAGGGTGCAGGCAGGGCAGCCCGAGCCAGCAACGGTCCACAAAAGATCCCTTTCTCCTTTGAGCTTCTGAATCCCAGCTAAGAACAGGACTGGGATTTGTCTCTAGTTGTGAAATTGGAAAGAAAGAAATGAAGAAACAGGCGATGGCAGTTTTCCTTCTGACTAAGCACGGCACAGGGATTTTACAAGAAAGCTGCCATATTAAATGCATATTTGCTGTGGCTGTGTTGAAGCCTAACTTTCTTCTTCCTTGTATTGGAAAAGAAATCTTTAAAAAAAAATGTTTTATATATCAAATAAGAATTTAAGCAGATGCATATGTTGCTGTGCCATGTGTGGAAGCGAATGACTTACTTTCTGTAGATGACCCCAGGTTTGGCTGTTACAAAAGGTCTCAGCAGAGTCTGGATGCGGCTCTCCCAGCACCAAAAGGTGGGGTAGTATGTCTCTGACACTACTGGACATTGCTCCCTTAGAAAGTGGTAGAACTTCTTACCCCCTGAGATGAGCTGTGGCTTCTACAAAATACAAGTGAACAAAGTGTGGTATAGGTGTTATTAGAAAACTAACCATCATGACCCATAGCGATACAACCTTTATACTTTAAATTAAGTAATTTGATGCAAATACTTATATCAGAATTTCAGTAATTATAGGTTACGATTAACCCCATCAAGTAATGAGGATATCTCATTCCACACATCTGTATGAACTTAGATCATATGTCATTACTGCACTTCAAAAAATAAATTCAGGAATGCATCAGCCTAGCATGAGTAAAATTAAGGTCTTATTTTATTTCACAGTGCTTTTTAATTTTTAAGCATGCATTTGTTACATATTTAATCTTATTGCTAACTATGCTGGCTACAAATGGAGACTGATATTTATTTTACTGTTGTTAAGGCTTTGGAATACAGGTAATGTGATTTTTTTTTGTTTGTTCACATTACAATTATAGATAAACAATACTGAAGTCTTGTAATACGATATAAAACACAGCACTGTAACAGTAGGTCTATTAACATGCACCCTAAACCTGCCGGCGTTAGCTTAGCTTCCTCAATGCATCAAACTGTAACTCTTTTGTTTAAGGTTTATTGCAGTTACATAAGTGCCCCACGTGAATGTACCGCTCAACATCTCCTGTTTGTATGTACATATATTGATAAGACAGTCTGTCTTGAGGCTGAAATTAACCCCGATATTATGATCTCAGTCCAGCAGTGGACAGATGCAGCCTGATCAGGACCTCCATCAGTAAATATGCCGGTATGTCGGTTATCATCACAGGCATGGCAGCGACGACGCGCCTCCAACAGGAGAACCGGTTTTTATTCAACAAGCTCTACTTATGCTACAAATTAGTTCCTGTGTGATAATTCATACATATTCCGTTCTTACCTTCGCTACTGAAATCAAATAGTAGCAGGTGTATGCCGCGCTAAAGCCCAGTACCAGAGACAGCCCTACTCCCGAACCGAACAACCCAACTTTCACTTGATTTTCCAAATAATGCGACAGATCTCTGGTCAAAATGTTGAAATTCAAGTCCAGCGAGATCATTGCAAGGTCCCTGATGTCACCCAGACTGCGAGGACAGCGGCCAGCTCGGTTGAAAGTCAGCTGTGTCTGCCTGCAAGCCCACTGTGAAGGAGACAGTCAAGGGGACCTGATGTGAAGGGGAGATATATGTATACAAATATCAGCGAGCGGTGGCGCTCTTTGACCAGCTTTCAGTGGACGCCGCTTCATAGACAGCCTGACGCCACCTGTAGTCAGCACAGGGGAAGTACACCTGGAATTGAGCTGTTTTCAAGAAATAGTTTTTAGAATTTAGAAAACATCAACGTTTATGTGACAACGTTCTTATTTTTCAAAGCTTTAGAAAATAATCATGGAGAAATTGAAAGATAAGTTTACATTGATTCTTTTAAAATAGAATAGAATAGAATAGAGTAGATTAGAATAGAATAGAATGCATTTCATAAATCGCCAAAGGAAAATTCCTTGTGCCCCTGCTGCTTAAACCCTTTATTGCCAAATGTATCATGAGTTTAAAAACCTCTATCTCATCCACATGATAAAAACGTTTTTTAAAAATTATAAAGAAAAAAAAGTATTGTACCCCCTTGAGGATTATCATTCCACTACAGGCAGCTAAAGTTGTATTTTGGCCCTTTTCGAAATTGCTACTCTCAGGAAATTATTCACACACTTTTAAAAAAATATTGCTAAATTTAAAGAAGTAGCGGTAAGAATAACGTCTATATTATTACTCATTTTTCAAAATAAGTACTTTCTGCATTGAAAGGATGCATATTTACTTTAAAAAGTTGCCAAAACCACCCAGTTTATCAAATGTGATACAAAAAAAATATCATCAACAAAATGATGTTGCAACATTTTTATGGATTTTGTTAAATGTGTCACTAAACCCCTCAATTTCAAATGATTAGAATTTTCTGGCTATTTTTTTAATGGGTCATGCTTCTACGGCTTAGGGGGAGTGATAGAGAAATTTGAGGCCTTGTTGGAGTTTTATTTTAATTGGTGTGACCCCTTCAGCTTAATGCAGTGTCAGTTTCATTGCAAAAGTAAAACTAGTCTGGTGGTGTTAGATGTTAAGCATCTCTCAAACTTGATGTGGGTTAAACATTTGACCAAATTAAAATTATGAGTTACTTCTGAAAGTGATGCTGGTCTCAGAAAAACAACCATCATCCCGACTTTCCACTAAAATTTGCTGTTGTACTCTGTTTGTCTTAGAGGAGTAAAAAGTTCTGTGCCCCATTTTTCCAATGAAGTTTGGAGGCACCTATGGAGAAATGTACAGACTAAAATATCACAAACACACATGGAGAGAAGAATAAGTCTAAATGCAAATCAGCAACAGTTAGACTCACAGTTAAATTAGATAATATCATCTTGCATCAGCTATGTCAGCTGCAATGATTATATAGCTGTCAGATGACTGTATGTTTCTTTCTTTCTTTCTTTCTTTCTTTCTTTCTTTCTTTCTTTCTTTCTTTCTTTCTTTCTTTCTTTTACAACATGCACTATATCTTGCATGGAGGCCCATTTGAGAATGTTTTTGAACCCATGAGTCTGTTCATTCTTCAGACATTCATTCATAAATAACTAACAAATGAAACTTAGACTAACTTATTGTTGTGGAAACTTTGAAAACTCTAATCCTCTAAAAGTAATTGATGGTATGAAACAAATATTGATCGTGTAACAATGAATGCCATATCTTAAATCAAATTCAAACTCATCTTTGTTTATACAGCACCTATCATACATTTAGCAAGCATCCCAATAGAAATCAATATCAAAAGATATAATGCATATCATAACATCAGTAAAATAAAAGAAGAAAATAAGTGATTAAAAATTAAATTAATTGTATGATTTAAAGTAAACTAAAACAATTAAAAATAAAATAAAAAGAATCAAAGTGTTCTTTATAATGTTGAATTCTATACCATTTCAAATAAAAGTCAACAAAAGTTTTCCTTTAGAAGAAAAATATTGGTGGTATTTTATATTTGCATAAAACATTGGTCGTATATTCCATTCAGTTTTTGAGGTTTGGGATGCATGTCGTTGGACAGCACTGATGCGCATGCGTAACTCAATCTACGCTCGAGCTTGTTTTTCCAGCCTCGGCTCTTCGGATTTTGTCGATTATCTCCGGAGCTAGTTGTTGCTCGTCTGAGAGGTCTGAACGATGATTGACAATAATGGCGACGCGTTTATTCTGAGTTGACTCCAGGGAACCATCTCTGGCTGAAAAGGGAACTCTTTGGATTGATTTTCATCCAGACGGACATCAACTGCTTGGATAATCCACCACCACAAGGACTACATTTACCCTAGCGATAAGGACTGCTGGTCGGGAGAGGTTTATCTAGCTAGCATTGCGATAGCTAGCAACTCGGCTCGTTAGCTTGCTAAGTTGAAGAGGTGGCATTCTTGTGTGTGGAGTGGAGGAGAGGGTCAGCCAGCTTGCAGAGTGCTGAGATTTGGCAGAGCTGGCAATGTGGCCGCTCGTAATATCAGGGGGTAATTGGTTTTTCTTTTAGATGCAACGTTGAGGAGACTCAGGCTTGCAGTCGACGTTAGCTTGTGGGAACAGTTTTGAGGGTCCAGCAGCTTTCTTCAATAGCTAACTTAGCTAGCAGGCTAGCTTTGAGGATTGTTCGTTTCTCTCCTGTTAGGACTTGCTTGCACTTGCATTTGGAAACTGTTCTCCAGCGCCAACTGTAGCTGGCTCGTGGCGACTGCTAGTCCACTATCCATCAAGCTTTTTGGAGTATTGTGAGACCGGTATTTTAAATGACCACAGGCAGGAATAACCGCGCGATGATGGAAGGAGTTGGGGCGAGAGTGGTCCGTGGACCCGATTGGAAGTGGGGGAAGCAGGATGGTGGAGAGGGACATGTCGGCACCGTTAGGAGTTTCGAAAGTCCAGAGGAGGTGGTCGTTGTCTGGGATAATGGGACCGCTGCAAACTACCGTTGTTCTGGAGCATACGACGTGAGGATATTAGACAGCGCTCCAACAGGTAACTTTACATGAGTTGGTTCTGTTTGCTAGAACATTCACACTCGTCTCCTTGTTACAGTTTCTCATCTTAGACTAATGGCCTCTTTCTTGGCATTCACTCCTACTCTTGTATATCTGAAAACCAAACAATGTGGATTACTTGTTGCTGTTATTAACTGGTCAGGCTAATAGTCTGACTTTTTAGTGTTGTTGTGCTAACGCATGCGTCATATTCTCCACTGCTACTATTTGAAAAGAAACTGATAAATATTTGTTCACATGTAGTCTGAGCAGACGTATCTCCCAGACAGCTTTGTGAAAAGTATGCCAAACAGCAGGGTGAGATCTATAGGATGAGCATGTACAAAGATTTTATCCACATACTGTGACTTCATGTTGCACCTTTAAAGAAACACTTTTCCACAGGTCTCTCAGTTGGATTTATTAGCACTGTTTTTACACATGCTGTGACTAGTTAAACATATTTTTGTCATTTCTCTTTACTTGTCTCAACATTTTAAAACCAATATACTAACCACTTTACCCAGTGTTCTCTAAAACTTTAGCTAGTGATTCATACGCAAGGTTAAGGTTATATGCTGACTTGATGTTTTGTCTCATTAGCATATGTGCGTAAAGTCAAAATCTTTAAAGTAATCCCGTTTGTATTATAGATGTGTAATTCTCTCAAACAACACCTGATGCAACTGCAATTAACTAACACTGATAAAACTGCCCTCCAGGCATCAAGCACGATGGAACCATGTGTGACACCTGCCGTCAACAGCCCATCATTGGCATCCGCTGGAAATGTGCTGAGTGCACCAATTATGACCTCTGCACCACCTGTTACCATGGAGACAAGCATCACCTGAGACACCGGTTCTACAGGATCACCACCCCAGGCAGCGAGAGGTTAGTTAACCCATCAGCATTAACCATCATGACATTCCAACTTATGGCCAGTCACAGAGTAGCCAGTCAGTCCCTGCACTACACTGTGACCTGCAGGTTTACCCTTTCACTCCCTTAGTTTGGCTTCAGGTTGCTTGAAGTGTATGTGACATTTGAGAAGTCTTTTGTGCACTTTGCCTTACAGGCAGACATCTATCTCCATGCACCCAGCCCTCGGTTGCCAAGCAACAAGTCAGCCTCATTATAAGATCCAGTCTGACGTTTTTCAAAATATTAATGCAGTGCATCCAGTTCATGAAAATGTTTAGAGCACTTTAACTACTTTTAAACTAAATTCTTACTGAAAGGATAAAAACACACCATCTGTTATAAAACCTACTTATAACACACCACTCCTGCTTTTAATAGTAATAAAAAACTACTTGGCACATTCGGGCAGTTGTTAATGCTTCATTCAGTTGCATCAGAGTGATTCAGAAGTCCATTGTTCATATTGCTATATTTGTCACATTCGTCTGCTCAAATGCTTCTCACATTTGGAGCCCCTCTGTGTGCCTGTCTGCTCTGCTAGAAACAGGTTTAAGTGTAAAACTGTGATTATTACGACGTCAGCTCTTCTTCACTGTGTCATATAAGCCACATCAACGCATATACAGAGATGTTTTACTTTGAAGACAGTGGTTGGCTTATTTAAAGGCATCTGAAGGAAGTGTTGACAGTTGTAGTTTAGCTAGCATTAGCACTAGTCAAGATACTAAAAGTTTGAATCGATTTTTGTTGAAGTCAGGTTAGTTGAAACTGATGCCAAATCTTTTCAAACTGTGCAAACTTCTCGAAAAGTATCACAGTAAGTGGTGGTGTCATTCAGTTTACATAAGGTACTGTTTGGGTGTGTGTTTATATCAGGAAGTAGGTGTAATTGGTGTATGTCTACCCTCAGGTCAAATTCACTGCACGTTTCTAGGGGAAACCATGTTTAAGGTGTGTTGTGTTGAAGGGAGAAACATTGTTACCAGTTAATTCATGTACAGGCAAGAACAAGTATGAAAGTAGATTTACTGTATGTAGTTAGAGACGTACGTCATAGAGGTATAATGAAGCTCATTTATTGTTGGAAAGTCCTCCAAACAGCCGATCACTGATTTAATTTGAGCATAATAAATGTGCTATTTGGATCATTTAGTGAGTGTTCCCACTCACTAAATTCCACAACTCACATTTGAACCGCATGTTGCATACACTGTCAGCACTGTGATGATGCTCCATCCATTCCAGGCCTTTTGCAGCCAAACACAATAGTTTTGTAAATGAACACATGGCCCAACAGCTGGCAGCCTTTTCAGCGGAGTACGACTCCGTTTCCCCCGAGACAGACATTGCATAATGAACAATAGGTGCTGGAGGTCTCCCCAATTCACAATGCTCCGACAGCGAGGTGGAGTGTTTTTGTTACAGCGCATTAGATTCTGTCATTAACTGCTGAAGAGGGAGTGGTTAGAGGCCCCGAGCTGTTTGTATTGGTTAGACCTTCACTGTCCAGCTGCTGTGTCTACCACCAGAACTCACACTGTTGTTAGAGGCTGAGAGCTCTGCTGGGTGTTTTATTACTTTATTATGTTCATTTATAGCTAGTAGCTAACGTATCCCTGTGTTAGAGTGATATCAAAGTTTTAGAAGGTATATGTGAAAGACTTTAGAACTGGTTTGATGGTTTGCATGGCTGTGATTGAGGGATGTGGATGAGAAGGGGTGGAGTTATTGGCAAGGTGTGATTGTCGACTTATCACCAAAAAACCCCCTTGTTATTCATAACGTTACGACATGACACCTGCGATCCCATAACAGGCACTTCTTTGGATGTAACTGAATAAAACGGCATTTGAAAGTCTAACCTGTTGCTCACAGCTCTGGGAAATGTTACAGGGTTGATTTGATTTGCTCTCCTCAAACATCACTTTCACAAAGCAGAGACGTATAAGAATGTCAGTGTGTGTGAAGGGTGCTAGATTAGATGCTGACAAGGCCCAGTGCTCACAGTAACATTTTTCAACTGACGCTCAGTCTGATTTGCAGAAAGTAATTTACCACACGACGCAGGACAGTCAGAGACACGAGGAAGCTGCAGGTAGACACTGGCTTCCCCTCTTTTTATAATATCTGTCGAAAAAATAAAAACAGTGAATGGGTTTGTATTATCAGAAACCATGTAAAGGCTTTCTCGGAGAGACTTTGACAGCGGTTCAAGTTGAGCGCAAATGAAAATAATTGTCTTTTTCTGTGCAGAGTACTTCTGGAGTCGCGTCGCAAGTCAAAGAAAATCACAGCCAGAGGGATCTTCACTGGTGGGCGGGTGGTGAGAGGAGTGGACTGGCAGTGGGAAGACCAAGACGGAGGCAATGGAAGGAGAGGGAAGGTACGTTCAAAATCTGTAGCTCCACTCCAACCCGTTTTTAATCCTTGAAGTGTACGAAACGTGTTTAAAGCAGGGGGCCAGATTAAAGTCCTGCTTTCGGTCACACAGATTGGCTTATCATCCACAGAGGACAAGATCTCAGGATTATTAAATAAAGTTAACACGTTATGAATAGATTAGGAAAAAAATACATTTTTTTCATACTGGCAACGTTGTGCAGTGTGCACGGATATCTTTCATTTTCCTTATTAAACAAAGCTCTTATTTGACTAAGTTCCAAAAATGTAACCGTGCCTCTTTATTTTATTGCAAAGCTGCTAAATTAAGTGGGTAATAAAGCCCTGGAGGTGAGACAGACTATACGAGCCTGCAAGAGGCTATCAGAACAAAATGTGAGCTACTGAAATAAGCCTATGTAAAACATGCATTTAGGGAAAAATTAAAGATCCCTTGCTCTGAATATACTTTCGGAGGAAAAAAACAAAGTTGCGTCCCAGGATAAGAGTCGATTCAAAGAGTGTAGAAGCCTCAATCAAAACAGGAAAGGCTCCCTCTGAACAACCTGCTACAAACATGGACGTGCTGTACTGAAAGCAAGTGAGAACACAGATGCTCAGTCCTGTGGAATCTAGTTAGGTGAAATTAAACTGAATGCTGTCTTGAAATGATGGTAGTGTGTCCTTTAATTTCAACAATACAATAACAATTATCTGTGTGCCTGTGTGATGCAGACAATGAGCAAAATCAATAATTGTTTCATTTGACTGGGTCAGTCATGTGCCGATATCAGACACTGAAGTGAAGAGATACAAAGCAAGGATCAGGATTTGTACTTGTTGTCCACCACTTATTGAAAATAAATATAAAACCAGAGTACATTTAGAGGATTTAGAGCAAGTATTTAGCCTGAGCAGCTGCATCCAGTGGACGTAATCAGCCAAATGCGATTTGTTTTTTAGATGTTAGTGCAGGAGCTCTCTAAAAACCTTTATCCTTTGGTTTCATTGTGCTGATTCCTAAATATCTTCACAGAGGCTACAAACGTCCTTCCATGCTGCAGGTTGTTCCAGGCATAAATACATCATTAGAAAGTAATACAATGTCTGATGAGGTTGCATTTGTTTAGCACAGTCTATTTAGATTTATGCTGTAAATGTGCTGTAAAGTGCTTGTATTTTGACTCTGGTCCAGACCCCTGAGTATTCAATTTAAGAGCCCCTCGCGGCAATTTAAGACTTCATTTTGCTGTGTTATTTAATGGCATATCTCATTACTGTTTTATGATGCTGTAAGCAATATGCTTTCCAGAAAAGTGCGATTGCATGTCCTGCAGCTTAGATGTTCCATTAGTTTAGCATGAATATTACCTCCTAAGGCCCATTTATCAATTACCTCTGTAAGGGCCTGGAAATAATTTAACGATCTGATTTCTGTATTTACTTAAGGCACAGCGTTTAATTAAAGAATTCATTTACTCCAATGCTGCTCTTCTCTTGACACTCTTCAGCGTGATGGAAACGTTGCGCTGTTAGTCTCATGTGGAAACTCCGAACTTAACTTCCAAATTTGAATTGATTTTCCAGTCCCCCTATCGTAACTCACTGCATATTTATGCGTATAACGAATAATACTCGTCAGCTTAGAGGCTTTTCAAACTTCATTAGCCTAAAGCTGTTTGCCGGTTCACGCCATAAAAGTTAGGTACAGTGTTAGCCGTAATATGATAGGAAAACCATCAACTACAAGACAAAGGTTGCAGTGTTTTGAAGTCTGTTTGTATGCTCTCAAACGGAAAGTTTTGTAACTCAAGCTGATTTCTCAATGTTGAATGTGTAAACGGAGGTTCAGTGAAACAGAGGTTTGAACCATGAGTTAACTGTTGCGTCAGATTTATCCCGGTCAGCTCAAACCAGCAGTGGAGAGACTGTGCAGATAACATTTTAAAACCATTTGTTTGGGCTTCAGAACATTATTGTTCACTTTGATTTACAGATTTAGAAGTATTTTCATAATTAAGGGCTCTTTGGGCGTTTAAAGTAACAGGAGGGCTTTTGGAAGTGGCTCCATTTCCTTCAGTGTTTCCATTCTGTCTTTAAACAGATCTTCAATCTGTTGCAACAAAAAACATGGTGGACTCGCTGCTTCTCCCTTCGACTTAGATCGGCTTTGAAGTGGCACCATGATTCATGTTTTTATTGCTGGCTTAAGCATTCCATACAACCACAACCAGAGTTTGTTTACAGCTCTTGATTATGCTTCCCCCAAAAGCTAATGAATAAAACATTCATGGATATTAATGTGCGGTTCCTTCCTGTGACAACAAATGCGATGTAGCTGTTCTTTTTAGGCTCTCCAGACTCCCGATTTTAAGAGATCTGTTCCATCTGCTCGCAAATAAATAAGGAGAGTTAAAATTGTGTTGTACTACTTTCGGCACGCAGTGTTTTCACAGACTCCGTCTATGGTTTTAAAAGTTTAATTAAAAGATTCCTCGAGATTACACAACTATCCCCAACTGGTTATAAAAAGTAATACATCTTAGGTTTTAGTATTGGCTGGAAGATGCAGTGTGGGGGAAATTAACACTAAATTTAATTGTGATCTAGATGATGAAAACTCTAATCTTATGTGTTCTTGATGAGTCCCGCTCTTTAATTTTCTCAGACGTTTGGGACTTTGACTTACATCTACATAAACAGTTGTGCTGTAACGCACAAGGTAGCTTAGCTTCCTTAGCCTTGTCGACAACTTTTTGCTTTCTTCGTCTAATGCACAAACTCACACCATGTTAGAAAACTTTGCACATGTGACTTAAACTTTTAACTAGTTTGGGTAGAGATGAAGTCCTGGAAAGCCAAAGTAGCGCTGAGATCTGAGAAGAGTCATCAAAGTGCTCTCAGCGTTTCTTTTCCATGTACCTCATCTTGTCCCTCTTCTTCCTCCTCAGGTGACAGAGATCCAGGACTGGAGTGCAGCCAGCCCTCACAGCGCTGCCTATGTCCTGTGGGATAATGGGGCCAAGAACCTGTACAGAGTTGGCTTTGAGGGGATGGTGAGCAAACTTCCACCGTCACACTTAGACCCTCACTCACACACATACACACACGGGGTCTCACAAAAGATCAGCTGTCAGGTGGCTTTTGTGTTTGACCATGGGGCCGAGGCTCTTTCTTTGGCTGCCAGGCCTTTGTGAGAGCCACGCAGCCAGCATGAGTAAGGCACCATTGTAAAGGCAGCTGGAAGGGGAAGGTATCTGCATGATAAAGGCAAGCTGTTCTTTCTGCTTTTTGAGGGGGAGAGAGTGAACATGAAGGTCAACTTTAGAGGAGGGGGGCATTCTCTTGGGGTTGTAGCAGGGGCTTCTACACACGCGTCTCGAATGAAAAAACATCCTCCCTATTGGTGGAGACTGCCCTTGCCTTTTTATGAAAGGACCAATCAGGTTTCCCGGTTTCCTAACAGATTTGTCCTTTGTCATTTTAAAAAGCTAATGGGAAGTTGGAAAAGGCATCTGCCTCTGGATTAAGTAAAAAACGGCTTAGACCACCTATCTTGACAGTTTTATTTTGCTTTTGTCTTCTATTTAGACAGCGATCAAATCCTCCAAACAAACAAAAAGAGACTGCAGATCACTTACTCAAAAGCATCATGCGAGGACAACACAGTTTTCTGTTTCGTAATGTCTGCTTTGTGCACAAAGAAAAATTGGATCAGTAGGTTTTTATTTGGCTCAAACTCCCGAGACACGGACCTGAGTTATTAATTTGTTGGGACTTGTTGTAGTCAGGACTTAAGTGCTCCATCAGTTCTCAGGAATGTTTGCTCTGCCACACGATCATCGCTGCCCTCTAACTCTGCACAGTGGCTGCACATCTGAGTCATCACAAATGATATGAAGCCCCCGCTTTGTAACAGTGTAGTCCTGTAGTAATGTCCTGCCTTAGCCTCAGGGCTCAGATATTGAAGGAAACTACACTGATGCTACAGCTTAGAGTGTGTTCACTCTCACTTTCATTATTCATGATCATTGTTCTCCTCCACTAATGAAATTACCTTTGGTAATTATCTAACCGCTTCCCCCTTGTCTCTCTCAGTCGGATCTGAAATGTGTCCAGGATGCCAAAGGAGGCTCTTTTTACAGAGACCACTGTCCTGTTTTAGGTAAGTAAGCCAGTGATCTGTGTCCACCGTCATTATTGCACCAATTCTTTCACCTATCGTTCTGGTGCAGTGAATTCAAGGGCATTAGGGGAGTTCTACTTGCAGTTAGTTCACTTTCACCACTAGATGGCAGCACTACATAGATACCTGGCTGCTCAACCAAGTGCAGACTCAGGTCATGCAGTTACAGTCTTCCAAAACACAACTTTACTATATTTCCTTTAGATTAAAATACATTTTCAAATACTTTTCTGCTTTCTTCTTTTTTTATGAATACAAACAACTTCACCTCTTTTATTTCTCAGGTGAACAGAATGGAAATAGAAACCCCGGCGGTCTTCAGATTGGAGACCTGGTCAACATTGACTTAGACCTTGAAATCGTTCAGTCTCTACAACACGGTCACGGCGGGTGGACCGACGGCATGTTTGAGACGCTCACCACCACCGGCACAGTATGCGGCATAGATGAGGATCACGATATTGTCGTTCAGTACCCCAGTGGGAACAGGTGAGCTCCGGATGAATCAGCAAAGTTTCCTTTTTACTAAGGTCTTTTATTAATCCTTTCCAACCACCAAAAAAGTTATTTTACTTCATTACTTAAAAGAAAATTACCATTTGTTAAATTTGTCCAACCTTAATAAAGAGACTCTCTTCAAATTTTGGGGTGAATTTGCATTAAGATATTTAAACACAGCCTCTAAAATAGCATAAGCATATAGATTAATTCTTACTCCATAACTGAGGTTTCAATCTGCTTAATATTTATAATCTATATCTGACAATCATTGGTGCACTCTAAGACTTTGTGTCTTTATTTTACACGAGTGAATCAGCTTGAAAGTATTTCTACTTGCATCGTCAGATGGACATTCAACCCAGCAGTGCTGACAAAGGCCAACGTGGTGCGCAGCGGTGAGGTGGCAGCCGGCGCAGAGGGAGGCAGTTCCCAGTTCCTGGTGGGAGACCTGGTTCAGATTTGCTACGACATCGACCGCATCAAGCTGCTACAAAGAGGCCACGGAGAGTGGGCTGAGGCCATGCTACCTGTAAGAGTCCAAAAGATGTCTACGTCTCTCTGATGAAATTAATCTCTTTCACTGTAGAGATTTTATGTCAGCAGATACATTTTCGGTAGCCCTTTTTTATAACAATTTTACGACTAGTTTTCAAAACTGAATCAAGAATAATCTAAGAGATCTTTGTATTTTTTTTATTGGGAAATGCAGTTTCAAAAGAAAACAACCTGAAGTACTGCAGCCATAAATGTCTTGGCACTAAAATATATAAAATATTAACCCAAATGGTTTCGTGTAAACCTGAAGAAGAAGGATGTTGTGCATGGTAGGTAAAAATCTGAGACAGTGTGTAATTTTTACTTTCACCCTCACATGCAGCAGTGCCCGTCCCCTATTGACTTTAAAGAGGCAGCAGTTGTCAGTACATGCAGAGATACTATCCCTCCCTCTCCTCTCATCAGACTATGGCTTTGCTCTCGTCCGTCTCCTTTCTTTAAGGTTTTTTTTCCTGCCCTGACACAATTTCATTCTTCCTTATTCCCTTATTACATAGTTTATTCATTGTTGCCCAGCACGCCCCAGGTTATGTAACGCTGGTCTACTCCAATATGCCACTTGTCCCTGCCAAACTGCCCCCCCTCAGTAGCTAATGAGCCTTAAAACCCTGAGATGGGTTGCAGCTTTGATCGCTAACCACGGCTGTTTGCCGCCCGCCACTGCAGTCCCCGTTATTGATGGCATCCTCCAGGACAGCCCCGGACCCCGCTCGACACACTCAAAGTGCCTCCTTCTCACACAGCCAGAACGGAGATGATATGATTCAAAATGGGAAAGCATTTTGCTCCGTCCTCTCTGTATTGCCTTTTTAGATGAGTAATAGCTCAGCCAGAAGAGGGGTCTCTTTCTTTTCTATCCATCTTCTTTTGTGTGCAAATAAATGTGCTCTGAATAATGAGAACACAGCTTTTATCTGTAATATTTAGTTTTATATTGTTGTCAGTTTTTCATTTTTGCAACCAGCTTTGCGTCTGCTCAGTGTAGAACAATTGTTTTGTTGGGCTGGTATTGTTCCACTTTATCGTTTCCTCCACCCTCTCTCTGTTTTTTTTCCTGCTGTTTCTAACAATCTCTCTCCGTCTTCCCTCTGCCTCTTACAGGCTGTGTTACACAGCCTCCCAAAAACTCTTTCCATACACTAATGAATTTGTCCCAACATTTTTCAACAGACCCTGGGCAAGGTGGGCCGCGTGCAGCAGATCTACTCTGACAGTGACCTGAAGGTCGAGGTTTGTGGAACCTCTTGGACATACAATCCTGCCGCTGTCACAAAGATCGCCCCCTCCGGTTCTGCTGTCAGCAATGCTTCTGGAGGTGTGTATGAACACGCAGTACTGACATCAGTACCCCCCCCCCCCCCCAACATTTACATGCACTAACTTTTTGGTGTTTCATTCTGTTTTGTTCAGAGCGTCTGTCTCAGTTGCTGAAAAAACTATTTGAAACACAAGAATCTGGAGATATTAACGAGGAGCTGGTCAAAGCAGCAGCCAATGGAGACCTGGCTAAGGTGGAGGACATCCTTAAGAGACCTGATGTCGATGTGAGTGCTTTAAATACTGTCCTATGATGTCAGCCGCTGCTGCATTTCTAGTTTGAAGAACATTGAGACATTTGCCATTGAATACAGTCAAAAGATGTGAATATGCTGATAATTGGAGGTGGTACGGCCCTGTCTGTGCTCTGCACTCAGTATATTGAAGAGGCTGAGAGTCTCCTAGGAGGGAGCTCTGAGATCCTCCCACTCCTGCACCTCTCTCAATCTGAAAAGCATTAAGGCCAGGCCCAGAGGAGACACCAGGGAGCATTGGTGTGCACTGCAGCACAGACCCGATTCACTCTTAGAATAGAGCTGAGATCTACAAACCCCATACGGCAGCACATTGTGTTCTGACACAGGCTAGAGGCCAGGGAAAACACCCGTTTGCCACAGGACAGAAGCCTGCGCTCTGCATAGGTTATGAGAACTGGCTATGTCAAGTCTGCAATACTGTCGTCACTCAGAGAGCAAGAGAGAGTGAATGAGAGTGTGTGTTTGTGCGTACTTATGTGTGTTTCAGTGGTGAAGGCTGGCCAGATGCCCTACTGCCTTTCAGTGGAATTATTTGCTTAAAGCTGAGCACACTGAGCTTGGCCAAGTGATCCGCCAGCCAGGACAAGAGACGACTCGAGACTCCCGAAGGACTCCACATTAATATTCATGCTCTTAGTTTTTGCAGTGCCGCAGTTGGTGATGAAACATGCACACCCAGCCATTCGTGCACGTTCACACATGCAAACGCTTAAACACACCCTCACAAATCTCTCAGCCCCTCAGGTGGACAGCTAATTCATTTGAGGCATATCTAATCTTAAACATGACACGACTCGCATTCATATTCACTCTTTGCCTCCCGATGTGTTTACAGGTGAACGGGCAGTGTGCTGGACACACTGCGATGCAGGCAGCCAGTCAGAATGGTCACGTGGACGTCCTCAAGCTGCTGCTTAAGCACAACGTGGACCTTGAAGCTGAGGTTTGTGTCATTACATAAATCGCGCTCTCATCCATTGTCTTACTTTTCACAAATGCACCCGAGCCAACCTAAGTGCTTTTTACAATAAAGAGAGAAAAAAAAAAGTAGAGGTCCACTCATGGACACAAAAGGATGTGTTAATCATTATGCGGGTGTGTCACCGTACAGGACAAAGATGGAGACCGGGCAGTGCACCACGCAGCCTTCGGTGATGAGGGCTCTGTCATTGAGGTGCTGCAGAGGGGCGGTGCTGACTTGAATGCCAGGAACAAGCGAAGGCAGACTCCGTTACACATAGCTGTTAACAAGGGCCATCTGCAGGTGGTCAAAACCCTGCTGGACTTTGGCTGCCACCCCAGCCTCCAGGTATACTTCACTCCGACCTATTCAGAGATAAAGAAATAAATCGAGATATGAAGATTACATACAACCACAGAAAGTCACTTTAAACTCTTTTTGTACTCTTCTCTGTTGGAGGTTTATTCACAACTGCACTAAAGAGAGAGTTTGCGTTGAGCAGCCTGTGATGGATTAGAAGCAGAGCAATGAGTAACATGAGTTTGTCCTTTCAGGATTCAGAGGGAGACACACCCCTTCACGACGCAATAAGCAAGAAGAGAGATGACATGCTGTCTGTGTTGCTGGAGGCGGGTGCTGACGTCACCATCACCAACAATAATGGCTTCAACGCTTTGCACCATGCTGCCCTGCGAGGAAACCCCAGGTATGAGACGCCACTCTGCTTACGCTGACTGTCACGCTTACTTTGTGTCTGGAAGAGAAAGAGGCGTGTGAACGCAGAGTCTCTGGAGGAACTGTGCTCTGAAATCATGTAGCCCTCTGATTTAAATACCACGTTGGCAAAGAGAATTAGTTTTGTGCATTTTAATTAATGCACACCTGCTTTGTTGTGTTTTTTTTGTTTGTTTGTTTTCTTTTTTAATTTCAACAAAAAAAAAACTTTCCCAAAACTTTGAAAACAGTCAGATCTATATCTGGAAGACTTTATTTTCTGCTTCTTAGCAGCCAGACGACACAGGCCATGGCAGAATTACTAATCTGTGACCACTAATCCGTTGCTTAATCATCCTCCTTTGGAATGACAAATTTGGGCTTACTACCCACAGGTCTAAACCAGGAGACAGACTCAGTTTAATCATGAATACAAACAAAACTCAAGAATTTAATTAACTTGCCAAAGATCCTATTGAGGATTCAGCTTTATGTAAAAAAAAATGCGTTTCCTGGACCAGTTATACTTTTATAAATTGTTGCACCTGAATGATTATGACAAATGTGTTTTTGTTTATTTCAAAATTCCTCTAAGGAAACATGCAAATACCTCAGGATCAATTGGACCAGATTACTTTTTCCCCTATATCCTCCAGAAATGTTGTTTATTGTTGTTTTAATATATTTTTTCTTAAAGTTATAAAATTGAATTAATTTACGGCTGAAATTCCTTCACAGATTTCAGTTCAACCCAAGCACAAAGTGCCTGAAAGCCTTTAAAACTGAAAGACGTTTAGTGGAACCATCTCATCTTATCTTACTCTTTAATGTACTTTGGGATCACGAGTTTAGTTTGACGTTGATTGAAGTTAAAAGCAGGCCTATAGGCTTCCTCCAACTCCCCGACAGATGGTATGGTCTCAGGTTGACATTATGCTACCTTAGAGGCCTTCAAAGCATCTGTCTTGCATTTACTTTCTTTTATTATTGTAGCTAACAGCCCTTGAAATTCATTTGTTGTTTCTTTTTTACTGTTATTGTGGTCCATCAGCGTGTGTTGTGAGCTCAAGCTGGCCTGAAGCGGTCAGCCTGAAGCTGTCAGCCTGTGCAGCAGCAGCAGCAGCGGCGGTTGTCTCATCCTTGGTCATAGCTGTACTGCAGGTTTCTGCTCCACTCTCTGGCAGTTTTTATTCTTGTTTCTCAACCATGAGCATATTAAAGATGGCTCAGAAAGACAGCTATCTGTTTCACATTGATCATCCAGTGTGTGGAACCAGCGTTACAGGGTCATTGTTTCAGACTGGAGCGACTGCTGGGGAAGTTAACAGCTGCTTTTTGTGCTGAACACTCTGGGTGTGTAAATGTCTGCGCATGAGCATGGTTATCCCAGGCTAAATGTCATTCCCCTTCACTGGCATTCATTCTTTTGGCATTAGGACAAATGGAATTGAGGTCAGAGTGCTGTGGAACACCTGCCACCTGCCACAAGCATGGCCAGCCTCAGCCCTCCACCTCTCGCACACCGCAGAGAGGATTGTTGAAAAACCAGCGTTTGTTTCCTGCGCGCAGCACCGATCAGTTAAACTGCTGATTGATTTAGACATAAAAGTAATTACATTCATTTATGGAACCGGAGTTTATCCAGGCAGGTGTCAAAGTTATCTTCATCAAAATGTATACGCAAATAAATATAACGGGCGTGCCACTTGTGAATGTAGAATTTTCTTTTTTCTATAAGTAAATGAAAAAAATGCAAAGATATACAGCTTAAAAATCTAATCAGAAAGATGGAAATAAGATATAAATTTAAATAAAGAATAATTCTGATCAAGACAAAATATAAGTATTGAGATATTGAAGGGAAAAGCAAACTTATTCTTCATTTAAGTGTAACAAAAACAGAAAATACCGCAGCATCCTCTTTTTTAGTCTGCTGTTTAAGAGCTTATAATAATGAAGCGCTTCCTGATCAATCCACATGAAAAATATCTTCCAACTTATTCACACACACAAAACTCATGTAACTGGTCGTGGTCAGAATTCAGAATCCTTTTTTTTCGTATACACTAGAAGAACAATAATTATGAACGTCGTTGTCTTTCATTTCACAGCTTTTAAATGTTGATAAATAATAGCCGTCTCATGAAGGAGAGGTCACACTGTTAGAAAATTGCTTACATCGTAAATATTAAAATGCAGCGTGTGTGTGTGTGTGTGTAATGTGTGTATGTAAACCAGGTTTCAGGATATAAAGGCGCTGAAAGCTTCTGTAAGACTCATTGATTAAGTGGTGAAAAGTGCACACTACAGTGTTTTCTGTATCGGGAGGCCCTTGTTACGTTGTGTGCGTGGTGTGTGTATTTTGTGTGCGTGTGTGTGTTGCTTGCTCCGGTCCACGCTCTGTCCCTTTGCCTTCAGAGAAACGAAGATATATGTCGCCTTCTCCAGTCTGCCCATTTACTTTTATTTCACACTCGAGCTCCCGCAATATCGGGGAGACAGTCCACGAGTCCTAAAGCCCTCGAAAATCTCTCCCTTGGTCGAAGTGAAAGTACCTTGTCTGGTGTGTTTTTAGTCGAGAGGTGGCTGTTTCAGCTGAGTGCTTAGAGGAATTCCTGCCATAACATCATATTTCTAAAGAGCACCTCTGATGACTGTCATGATGAAGAGCTTAGAGTTAGAAGTTGATCAGAAGGACTCGGGAAGAAGGATGAAATTCAGCTCCTCTAGTTGCTGCAGATGTCATTATTTTTCCTGATAGTAGGAAGTCCGCTCGCCCTGCTTGTGTTTAGATTCCGCTGCAGCACAGAATGTTCTGCTATAAAACAAGTTAAACAAGTCTTATCTTCCATTTCTCATCCAAACTAATACAAAACAAAAGCTGTAAATACTTTCTCCAGCTTGGTTGTTGTTTTCTCGTGCCTTCTCGCTCTTGGTTCAAGAAGAGATGGTGACAGAGACCCTGGTGTGTGTGTTTGTGTGTAATTTGTGTTCTTTGGCTGGGTGGGTCTTCCAGCAGTGGAGAGAAGATTGAGGAAGACTCACAGGAAGAACCCTGTGGGTGACAGATGATTCTTTCAACTTGGAGTCCCAAATACAGAGACAAATCAACTCTAGCATCAGGGGGGCAGCAGGGACTGGGGAGTTTCACAATATTTCACCTCGTTCATTACACAAACACACACGCACACACACATATACACACACAGTCGGCTAGTGTGAAGGTATTTCCTCATAAATTAGACCTTGTTGTTAACTTTTACAATTGCTAGTAAATTGAAAGTGCTCTTATAACCTGTAGTAACGTGTTGAGGGCAGAATTTTCTTGGACGTCCACGTTGTGTGTTCCCTCTAAGTGTTTACCGCAGCCTCAGCTCGCGAGGAGAGCCTGGTTTGTGTCTTTCCCTCGGGCTGCTGGAAGCCAGTAGCTGCTACAATACTGTAAACAATACGATTAATAGCCCGTGACTCATAAAAGGGCCCCAAACAAGCCCTGCAGCGGCGGTCTGTACCCTTTTACGTGTCACCTCCTCGTAATATTTGCCCTCCTTCTTTTCTCATATAGAGCTCATTTCTTCTTTTAATGCGGCCGCATCGAGGTAAGGTTTGTGTGATATTTACCACATCTGAACAAAAAGAGGGGTTTAGATTGTCCCCACTGTTTCAACATGAAAGGATTACAATTAGAAAGAAATGAAGTTGTAGGGGACCCTGCACTACTTTCACATGCTCTTCATGGCTTCCATTTGTTTTGATCTTCTGGCGCTTTTTAAGTACTTTAATTGAGAAAACTAGTTTCTTTACATTAGCCAAATAATTGCAAAAAGAAAAAAATGTTTGGTACATTGTTACAATTTAAAAAAAAAAAGGAATAGAGGTGAACACAGAACTATAATTTATTTCTAAATCCCTCCCACGTCTAGGTTAAGAATGACACTAATGAGATTGATTTTGTTGGACGTAACTTAGGATTTCTTAAATATTTATCTTTATTTTGTCTTAATTTGTTTGCAGATCAATTTAATGTTTTGTGAAAGGCCAAATTAGCCGAGTAAAAGCTTTTTTTAATCAAAATACATAAAGCTGCAGAAAAAATTAAACACACAGAGATATTAGCAAAAGAAAGGCGATGCAGTGTGATGGGAGTTTTGATCTGCTTGTCTGTTCTGCAGCAACACCGAATGAATGTGTGAGAATGTAACTGTCCACTCCTGTGATTTGTGCGCTCAGTTTCTGTCCTCGAGTGTGTCTGGCTCTCGTCTTCCCCAACCTGTCACTGCAGGAGGCTTCAGGAAAAGGAGGCCAAAGATTTTTAGCTTGTTTGTTTATATTATCTAGTCTTTAAACCACTATCTAACTCTTTTCTTTGTTGCCTGTTTGCTATTTCTTCTTAGTAGCGGTTTTACTTCTGCAAAGCTGCATTAACTGCCCCCCCTCCCTTTTTTTATCTATTGCCCACTCCCTCCCAGAGTGTGACTGACTGTTAGCATCCAGTGTCAGTCAGTTAAGGAGATGTCTAAGCAAGACAGCCGCACATTCTCACAGAGGCATGTGAGTGCTGTGTCTCTGAAATAGCCCACGCTGCATGTCTACCCTCCCCTGCTATTTTTGAACCAGCCATTGATAGTGTGGTCAGAATATCAATTCCATTGGAGGCAGAGAGGTAACACTCACTCAGGAAAGTGGACGATAGCAAAGTTTTGAAGCTCAGATTGATTTCTTTATTAGCCAGAAAGAAGACAGAACATGAAAGTCACTGCTGAACAGTCCAGATGTTGTCTGTAGAAGAAAGCCATGAGCCAGTCATCATGAAGAAAAAAGCTGCTGTCATTACAGTGATTGAAGACATCAAAGCAGAAGGAGCTCCTGTAGTCATCAAAGCATAGCTACAGCTGGTTGAAGGGGACCAAATCCATTCAAGAGGTGATTTGGTTCCATTTTACCAGCTTTAGCAAAGCATTGTGGAATCACTGTTTGAGGGGCTGACATGGGAACTGCAAAGAGGCGCTGAGCAGAGAAAAGACCACGTTACATTTGCACCTGAAATGTGACTCATCACATCATTTTCTGCACAACTAGTTAGAAAGAACATTGCTGCTCACTTGTTCACCTTCACCCACTCTGCCAGACACGATCACATTCAGCACAGTACAGCCCATTTCCCACCACACCATAACAAATAGGTACAGTTCATCAACCTTACCCAACTTTCTCCTTTGCTGCCTCCCAGGCAGCCTATTTATCCTCCTTGCTATCTTTTTAAGTTTTATGTTGCCCCCCTCCCAGAGAGTGAGAGAAATTGTTCCCCGAGAAAAGGATAATAATAATCTGTGGCAGTGCACTTGAGTCAAATGTCCTGGAGTCATGAAGCAATTACAGCCTCTGACAGATGGGCCCTGCTGCAAGCACGCTGCCGCCGCGGTCACTGAGACGGCCAACAGACTAACGCAGAGGCATAACCACATACACAAGCTCTCTCACTCATGTTCCTACAGCAGCACTCTGGGGTGTCAAGTCACAACATTAATTTAAACCAGTCATTTAAGTCCTAGAGACTGATTTGTAGTGTGGAGAGAAGTGTTTGAACAGTGACTGAGGGCAGATGATTCTATGTCTCTCTCAGGGCTCTACACTAGTACAATATTGTAACATTTTTCCACTGAAAATCCATCTCTTTCCTAACACAGAAATGATCACAGGAGCACCTGCAAAAAAAAAAAACTTTTAAGTTTTTGTACATAATTCCATGTAGTATTTTTTTTTAACGTTTTTTACGCTTACTGCTGCAGTGTTCCTAATTTATAAAACGAGTCGTTTTACATCACAAGCATGTGTGCTACATCAAAATGTTGTCCAGATGCGATTTAGTGACATTTCTTTGGCCTTTTTTTAGCTCTCACTTTTAATCAGCTGTTATAATTATTGACTTCTTCTGCCAAGCTAAAAATGAGCTCCTCAGAGTGGCCGGCGACAGCTGAGCGATATACAGCACTGCTTGTAGACGGGATGGAGTTCAACATAGGGCCAGCTTGATATGGCACACCAGAGGCAGGTCTATTTGTAACATACACATGCACATTCATGCTTGCGCATGTACACACACACACACACACACACTCGCTCACTCACTCTCTCTCTTTCTCTCCCCGTCACTCAGAGTCAGGTGGCCGGGCGGCTCACCTCGTCTAAGGGCCATAACAGGGCAAAAGCAAGGGGGGACGACAGGCAGTGAGCATTTGATAATGTCAGCATCTGCTGTGTTTGTCACTCAGACACCAGGTCAATGCTATTGAGGGCTCGGGAGAAACATGCAGTGCAAGCCGTGCGCTCTGATGTCTTGACAGAAAAGAGAGCTGGACCAACAGAATATCATTCACATGGACTGGATATATCGAGCTGGGAGAATTAAAGCTTAAAAACTCAAATGAAGACTGATGCTTTGCTCGATTAAAAAATTATTTTCTGATTTGAATCCGAACTTAATGAAAACTAATTTCCAGTTTTTTTATTTTAAACTCATATGAAAACTTGTCATGATAAAAAAAAACAATTAAAAGAAGTTAGAGGTGGATTTTAAGGCCTTAAGCTTTTTAAATATTAAGGAATAAAATACTCCAAACCGTTGTCAGTACACTCAAGTAAAAGACGGATATGTTAGTGCCAGCATCAGCCGTGCCACCTCAGCTCAGTCACCTCAGCTCCGTTTTCATTTAAATCACGAGGAACAGAGTAAGTCAGTTGTACACTTAGCATATTAATCATTTTTAGAATGAAGTGTTCTGTATTTCATTAGAAAAGAGCTGCCACACAACCGTGGCGTATGCACACTTTGTCGTTGCTCCACTGCGGGAGAAATTTTGTGGGCACTGTTACAGCCCAGCCTGCAGCCTTTACGAACAGTCATTTAGAAAACTAAATACATTTTCCTTAAAGCACGTTAAATGTATGGAGGAAGTGTTTTAGGTTGATACGTCATCAAGGCTTTACTTAAGTTTTGCGTTCGGTATAATTCAGCATTTAATTATCTAATTTGATGACTCGACCGCGAAAAGTTAAAGCACACACGTAATTGAATACAATCTCCTATATTCCTTTTTTTTTAATGAGAGATGAAATGCGTTTGAAAAAGGACCTCAAGTGCGGCTGTGGATCTGCATTAAAGGGGTTTAAAGAGAAGCGGACCTGAACTAAAACTGGTACAGGCTTTGTCTTTGATCCAAGCACAGGCCAGAGAGGGGGTCAGAATAGGTGAAAGTACTTGATATGAATAGCTCGCCATGCAAACTGCTCCCCACCTCTCCCTCCCCTCCCCTCATCTCTCTCCGTGCCCCTCTCCATATTCTGTTGCCCTTTTTTTTTGTTTGAAGCAGTCAACAATCGGAATCAGCTGACAGGCCAGAGTTGACTCTGATCCTGCATTGTCACTTTTTGATGGTCTAATCTGACTGCCATTCGGCCCAGCAAAGCATTTGGCAAGCATAGCAAACGTGAACAATGAGAGCAGGAATCAGGGGAAGGGAGGGGAGGGGAGCACGGGGCAGCAGGGTTGATGTGGGCTGGGGGTGCGGATAAGGGCAGCGGCATAAAGGGAGGGCAGTTAAACACACAAGATTGTTAACACGGAAGCCATACGATACAGCAATAGGATAGAGCCTGTGTGTGACAGCAGCAGCAGCAGCAGCAGCAACCTCGGTGCCTCTTCATTCTGCCTCCTCAGCACTATGTCCTGCTCTTTCAGTAGCATGTTCAAAAAAAAAAAAAAGAGAGAAACAATGGCAGAGTTTCGGTCTAATTCACCTGGTTCTCCTTTCCCCTTGATCCATGAGGGAGCACTGGAAAAGATTATGGTATTAATGGCTCCAGCATACCACACTCTGCTTGCTAAAGTTGGTGCTAAGTTGCAGCTGACGGAGTCTCTAGGGCTGTAATGCAGTAAAATCACAGAATAATGAAAGGAGGCCGTGCGCCATGCTTAAGTGAAGGTAGCTAAAGGAGCTCCAAACACTACGAACAGAGCAGGCTCAAAACATGATTGCTTTCATTTTATGCTAACTTACATAATTGTCTAATGAATTGGTGGAGTGTCTTGGATGAGAGGTTTTTTATTGGCCAAGTCAGCCAGTTAGAGAAGGCAGTAAGTTCCCTACAGCGGTTATTGCTGCAGTGAGACTGCCCAGAGACAGTATAGCTAATGTATGAGCCCTACCACTCACATTCATACCCTCTTTCCCCCCCTCTCTCTCACTCTCTTACTTCCTCTCCCCCCTCTTTCTCCAGATGAAATCCTCTTCTTTTCTCTCACACCATCATCACACTCATTTGAACAATATTCAAAACAGAAACATTTTCTTACACACACTGCTGTTTAACCTTCTTTTTTTTTCCCAGAGCGAGGATTCACACCTCACCAAGAATACATACTTCTTTACATTCCATAGCTATCATATGTTCATATGGGTACATAAAGAAGTATGTAGACCAAGGAGGTAATCTTAGGCACGAAATGTTCTCACCTTTCGCCAAGGTCAGGAAGTTATGAGCAGATATTTTTCCTCACCGTTCTCTCTCCCAAGTATGGTAGTCTGCACCGTAAGGTGACTTTGAGTGTAAATTCAGTTCAACACTCAAGGCTTTCACTTGGTTGCCATGTAAGGCTGAACAGTCAGTCCCCCCGCCCCTGAACATAACAGAAGTTTTGCAGTCCATACCATAGTCGACTGTCCCAGTGACCCCCGCTGTCCTCCAGACAATTGGGAGAAACCAGGGGGAACAGGGGGAAGAAGACGGCTCTTTTGGCAGTCAGAAGGTAGTCTTTTTTTTCTCTCTCCAGGAAAATGTTGAAGAAGATTAAGAGGTTAGACAAAAAAACAGCAGCAGAGAAGAGAAGAGTTTTTCTCCTTGATAGAAAGTCCACAGAGTGAGGAGCCTGTGTGCACCTTGTCTTGTATGATGATCATTTGCCGTGTCCTGGGAGCAGGGGGGCACCTATAAGCCGAACGGCCCCGCTGACATACTAAACACGTTCACTTCTCTCCTCCCACTTCTCTTTCGGTCGTCTCCCTCACCGCCATCTCCTATTTCACCTGACGCTTTATATATCCTTTCTCCTTTCCTACCTCGCACTTCTACCAATACACGCTCCCCTCTTGCCTGTCGCTCGTCTCTCTTGTGTCAGCAACGTCCCCAGCGGCTAGCCGGAGCCCTTGCTGATGTTTGAAAACCAGGGTGATCCAAGTGGAACAGGAAGCTATTGTGAGCAGGATTTGGGCTTTAGGCGCAGAGGCAGGCCATAGGTCACATGAAGGCGCTAATGCCCACTCAGCACTTGTGGATTGGTCCTGGCTATAACCCCCACCCACCACCAGCAGCACCAGTCCCCCTCTTTCTCTCTGTACCTTGTTTTCCCACTACACCACTATTTTTATGCTCATCTATTGTCACTTCCTCCTGGTCAAACCTCACCTGTCTGTGCGTGCAGCACAGCTCTTCTGATGCAGAGGAGCTGGAGCAGATCAATAACCAGTTGCATGGTGGCGAGAAATGTTCAGCAAGTCTCTAATGAATCTTTGCCCCAGACTAACACATTCCACAAGTTGACACTGCTTCCAATCATGCTAAGCTAACCAGCAGGCTGAGTGCTGAGGGAATGAGTGTAAAACCAAAAATGGATTAGGGGAGCCCAGCTTAGGTTAGAGTTTGGAGTCTTGGTGGCAGAGAGAGCTGAATAAGTGGGGAAAGTGGTGCAATGTTTTTGCAGGGGATGGGTTCGGAATAGCAATGAGCACAGGTTGAACTGGAGGTGACAGTTGGTAGAGGAGCAGAGTCCTAAAGGTGTGACGTCCTGTTTAGGAAATGTCACAGCCACCCGAGAGGGTGAGCAAATGGGACAGAGAGGGGGTGAAATTCCTTCCTACACACAGCGGGATGGAGGTTGGGATTGTGCGCCAGCGAAGTTGCCCAGCGGTTGTTGTGTCTGTTCAGGTTTGAGCTAAACACTGCAGCACTGTGTGCCCTGCATGCCCTGCCTAGACTAAAGCAACCAGGTACAAAGAGAGAGAGAGAAGAAACTGGGTTACTACCCTAAGTGCTGAGGGTTCAGCTGGTGACACACATCTACTCAGCCAGCCTTTGCTGCCTAATACCCCCCCCCCCCAAACATCTGTGTTAATACACCTCTCACAGCTGTGTGCTGTCAATCCCCCCCCCACCCCCCCCACCCCACCCCTCGCTCAAACTCCCATCCTGCCCGCTGTTTATTATTCTGATGCTTCGTCATCGCTCTGGTTGCCACGTTCAATGCTTCTGCCCCAGTCAGCCAACCTTGGGCTCAAAAGTGCGACGTTTTGTCAAACTTACCTCCCATCAATTAAGAACTGAAGTGACCTCCCCCACCCCTCAGTACACTGAAAAGTGGCTTGGTGAAACCACAAAAAAAAAAGATACTTTAGAAAAAAAGAAAAAAGAACACATCAAAAGTCCAAGTAATTATAGCATCCTTAGACATGGCGAGAAAAAAAATCTTGGAAGGTGTCGGACGCAGAGGGCAAATTGTGCGTAAGGGAATGTCTCTCCACACCAGTGCAGGTCTGAGTTAACGAGTCCGTCATTAGATAGCGGCAGGGCTGCAACCATGAAGCCTAATGAGCCAAAGAGCTCTGCTGCTGCAGCATGTCCGGCCAGTGCCAGGAACACAAGAGAGAGAGAGAGAGAGAGAGAGAGAGGAAGAGAGAGAGCAAGACAAGAGAGGGAGGGAGGGAGAAGGAACAAGATGAGAGAGAGATAGAGTGAAGAGAGTGCAAAAAAAAAAAAAAAAAACAGGGCTAAAATCCATGTGGGCCATAGCAACTCCCCAGCCTCCCTTATCCCTGGTCCACCTTCTCCTGCATCCTCTTCCTCTCTATACTTTTTTTTTTTTTTACAAAGCCTTTATTTCTTCCTTTCTTTTAAGAGAAGAGGAACAAGAGTAGAGGAGGAAAAAAAAGCCCAAAGGTGTTCTCTGGTTAAGTTCTGTCCCAGTGCTGCTGCTGCAGAACAGTCCACTCCCCCTTCCGACTACGCGACTCACAGGCAAACCATGCGGTTAATAACTGATCGCATCCGAGGAAGAGAGAGGGAAGAGACGGGACAGAGGATGTCAAGGCCCGTCAGGGTAAACTCCGTCCAAAAGCGAAGGAAGAGCATATATTACCTGTCAGATCAGTTTCTTATCTGAGCTGCTCCTCCTCTCGTCCCCTCCTCTCCTTCTCTTCCCGTAGTGAAGAGAGCCATAATGACCTAGAGAGCGCTCCAGCTGCTGCAGCCATCGTGTGTGCCGGGTGCACGCCTGACTCGCTGAATCAGCTTCTATGATTGGGGGGAGGAGGGGTGGTGGTGGGCGGGTTGAGTGCCAGAGTCAGGGAGGGGAGGAGGAGGAGGAGGAGGAGGAGGAGGGGGGAAAGGAGAGAAAGCGGGCGCACACACAGACACACACACACACACATGCACTCGCATTCCCACACAATCACAAGTCATACCTTTAGAAGAGGAAGACGTAGAGCTGACTTGAAGAGCTGCCGTTTGGAAAAAAAAAAAGTGGGGAGGAAGAGAGAGAGGGAGAGAAGAGGGAAGGAAGGAAGGAGGGGTGAAAAAAAATCTGCAGCACTCTCCTCTCCATCATGTGCATTCTGAGGGAGAGAGCTGGGAGGATGCCCTGGTCGGTGCAGGAGGCAGAAAGTGTACCAACCGTCCTCCCACCCTGCCTCTTTCTTATTCCATCGACACACACACGCAGCCCCAGAGCTTTATCCTGCTCCTAAAATGCGCTTTTATTATTCAGTGGAACTTTATACAGCAGCTTGGAAGAGAGAGTTTACTGAATGTTTGAGAGCAGAATTGTGATGGAGGTATTTAAGAAAGACGTGCCTCTGCAGTAGAAGACAGCTGTACTTTTAATAGTCCCTTGTGATCCATGCAAATTTGATTACCATTGTCAGAGACTGGGGACAGAGGATATTGCAATATGTTTCGGTGTTTTTTTTTTGTTTAGACTTTTCGTCCTCGAAAATGTTGAAGTGCAGCTTATGCATTCTTCATGGTGCATCGCAAGGTCCACCTTCATCAGGATAAGATCAGGCAGAGATGCTGCTGCAATTTGGAGGGCACGGAGCACAGGAAGAACACAGTGGCAGCAAATTAGGTACAAGGGGTCAATGTGCCTGCCCTGCAGTGTGGAGGGCTAAGCTAAGCAGTTAGCACTTTGTGGGAAGCCAAGCATTCGAAACACGCCTCGGCCCCTGTTGCCGGGCTGCTCATGTGTCTTGTCTCACCACCTCCCTGACCATATTTAGTCAAGCAGTGCAAAAAATAGTTCCAGCTCCGCTCCGCTCCACTCTGCGCCTCTCCTCGCCTCACCCCTTCTACCCTCTCTTCCATACCCCCCCCCCCCCCCCCCCAGCAACTGTTGGCTCCAGGCTCCAGGAAGCCTCCCCTCCTGCTCCCTGCCTATTGATTCCAGCGGCCTGGAAGGAGCGAGGAGCTTTAGGCCAGCTAGCCCCTGCTACCATTTGCCACGCTATTTTTAGTAGCTCCAAATAAAGTGGTCTCCCGTGCTTCTACTTGTGTATTCTTGATTCTTCCCCCTCCTCCTCCTCCTCATCCCCTGCTTTACATCCTTCACCACCAACTCCAACGCCTCCTCTGATACCACCCCCTCACTCTGTGTGTCCTTTTGACCCCCCCCCCCCCCCCCTCAGTCTCTATCATTCTTCTTTTTAAATAGAGCTGGAACACTCTGCTTATGGTAGAGCTTCCGTCTGCTCACCTCTATACTTAGAATTACTGCACATTCAACAAATGGAGGAGAGAGTAAGGGTGACTGTGGGTTGAGGAGGAGCTCAGAGAGTGTCAGACAGCAGGAAGTATTATTGTATTTTCCCATTTATTTATTTATTCATAGTGCTGTTGGCAATCCAGACAGACAAGTGGCAGCCTCCCCTCCAAGGCAATGAAAAGTTTGGTCTGCTATCCTTCTCCTTTTTGAGCACTCATTAATTTTCAAGTGTCTTTTTCAAGCTTTCCCGAGGCGCGGCCACTGAAGAATCTGTTTAATTAGTTGGTTTCATCACGGGGCACATCTATACTGTACGAAAGCAACGTCCTCTGTGCCCTCCTCCTTTTCACTCTCTCTTCTTCAATCCTCTTATACCTCAATGACAGCACACAAGTCCTCTTACTTACTCCACATGCATCTTAACCACAGACAGCCAGAGGATGAGAGAGCAGAAGTTTTTCACTCCTTAAAGTCATCTTATGGGAACCAGACTGTTGCTCTTGTAATGAATGAGATTGTTGTAAAAAAAAAAAAAAACTCACAAACACCCTAAATGCGGCGTGAACATTTGTCAGAGTGTATTTTCATGAGCCAGAAAAATGTCACGGCCATTCTCCGCTCGCTGATTTGATAAGCTTTTTAACGAGCTCCCAGTCATTCTGCCCTCACTCTCAGTTATGTCTCGGTCCTTTTTCATGGTGGAGATAATTCCACATAGATTTAAGTGTGCAATTTAATTAATGCATTGCCACTGCAATTTATAGCTTTTCGATTACATTATCTTTACGGCTCTTACAAGAATTGACCATTTGCAAGGTAAAACGGATTCTGAGCTAATGTGTCTGCTCAAAACTTGACCTTACATGGCCAATCAGAGTGCAAAATTGCTGCTACGTAAATGGCAGCTGTGAATGTCCACCTGCTATTACTCTACAGACTCTGTTTGCACACTAATTTGAATGAACTAGGAGTAATTCTTGCACCAAGTCTTGTTTTTTCTTTTTTTTCAGAACTGAGTGTAAGATCCCAGGTATTAGCATGTTTTAATTTTTCTACCCGGTGCATTAAAGTTTTGGTGGCCAATAAGTGTCTACACTGACAAAGCCCTTGTGTGTTTTGTGTATCCCCTCAGTGGGTCTCCACCCTGCCTGTTCCAGCCACCCAACCCACCAGTTTAATCTCAATTACATCCCGACATCCCATCTGCCCCTGAAACTCAGCAGCCCAGCTTACATCTTCCCTCCATGATGAATAGCGAGGGGCTGAATGTTTAGCTGAGCAGTTAATCGATCAATAAGAACAGGGTCGACTAATGGATGTGCTTTCTTTCTATGGATAAGGGGGTGGGACGCTTGTTCTTCCAGACGAGTCCTGCTTCAAACATATCTCCATCCGAATAAAGTAAAAACAGACTGTTGGGACGTTGTTCATTTGCATGTTGTTGTGATACTCTGTGTTGTTCAGATGATGAATCGTGGGTGGAAACTGGAATATTAGAGGCTAATTGTTGCTCACTTGTAATTTAAGAACTGTGACTAGATGTTATTGGGATTATTCGCATCAGTTAACAGGAAAAAGGGGAACTAAATGAATTCTACAAATGGATCTCAATTGGTACAAATAGGAAACATAATTAATTGCTAGAGTCTTTACCCTTCAAATGGTTTCTCTGATTGCATTTCTGAAGAAAGTTGTTTTTGGATGTTTTACAAAGTCACGAAGGGATTATGTTTTTTTTTTTTTAATCAGTATGCGTTCGGTGCACACTACGCAAACTGACGTAAACATACACCATGAAGTGTGTTGTTGGCAACACCATGCTGAAAGGAGGATTCTGTGCTGCAGTCCGCGCAAAGCTTGTGATGGAGGATTTGTGAAAGTGCTTTTAAGTACAAAGTAAAGTTTGGATGTCAGGCAAAATTTTAAAAAAATGGTGTGCTAATTGTTTCTGTAGTGCTTCTGTGACTACGGAGGATGGATCTGATTGGTTGGTTAGTCTCTCTTAAACTCCTTCATGGATTAAAGCTTCAGTGGGGAAGTTTTAGCTGGTGATGAAACCGACTGAAATTAAAAGTGATGATTATTTGTGACCTAAAAAAGCAAACATGAGTATTAGTTTAAAGACTGACGGTTTCTGTGAGTACATTTTTGATGTCTGTAACTTTTAAAGGTGCAGGGTAGGTATCCATTTTTCTTGTTTCCCCCAGTATAAATGTGTTTAAGTGACCTGTGATTGTAGAAAGAAAGCAGGATAAGATTTTTTTGTGACAAAACACTTCTTGCACATAAACGGGACAACAGGACCCCTCGCCTGTAGAGGGAGCTAAAATTTCTTACAGGAGCTTTAATTTAGGAAGCTGGAGATCCAGATTTCTAAAACTACTAAACAAAGAAAGTTGAGTTGTACTGGATGTGGGTTTCCTCTGATAAGCATTTTACTTTATTATTATGATGACGAGAATCCTCCTGCTAAGTGTTATAAAATAAGAGGCTGGCCTATCCAAATTGAAAAGTTTTGTACCAGGATTCCAGATAGCTTCAGATGCTGCTGAAGCCCCTTACTTTCGAGCATCAAGCGTGCTAGCCGCTCTTTCAGCTCCTCTTAATTCCTCCTTTCTGTGTGCTTGCCCACCAGTCAACATCATAGAGGGATTAGAGCTTTTTCTAATGAGTCCAGTTTGTGCTTTTTGAGTAAATCTCCATCAGCCTGGCTCTTCCTCCTGCTTACTCCGTCTGTCTCATCACTTCTTCTCCTCTCCCTCCCCCCACATCGCTTCTTGCGTACCCCCCCTCCATCCCAGCCCTCCCTCCATCTCTCCTCATCCCTTTACACAGTGCATCATTTGAAGAGGTGAGGCTGTTGAGCGCTTGGAGGAATAAAAGTGATTTATGAATGGGCCAGCCTACCTGGGTGCTGGAGGGGGAAGCCAGTGGCTGTCAGGCTCTCTGATCCAGCAGCCCATTGTTCCCTCCAGCCTCACTGCAGGGGAAGCTCCTCTGCCGCTCCCGTCTCTGATCTTTTACTGTGCCATACCGGCGCCACATGTTACCGTTAAGTGACTCACAAACTGCATGAATACCTACGCACTGCAGGGGTGTGTGTGGGTATGTATGTGTGTGTGCAAGACCATTCTCTTAGGGGGCTCACACAAACACACCCACAGTGAACTGCTTATAGTCTATTGCCACTAAACTTATGTGCACCAGTTATATTGTTATGCTTGGCATGATATAGCCTTTTAAGCTTGTAGGACGTTGGGTTTTTTTGTTTGTTTTTTGTTTTTTTTTTTTGGTTCCAGATTTTGGAAGAACACAGGTGAGGACGGACAGATGCACCAGCCAACAACCCTATCCATAAAATAAAAGAGAGGTGACAGGAAAGGTGCTGTAGCTGCTGAGGACAATGTATGAGCTCCTCCTTGTCACCATATGCTCAGATGCCATAACAAACAACATGCACACATACGCGCACGCGCGCGCTCACACAATACGTGATGGCAGTATAAGGGGCTTTTACTGGGTCAGAATTGAGGAGGGATGTCTCCTAGCCATACCAATCCAGCTATTAGCGTTTGTGTGTTTATCTGGCGCCCGTGTAATACCTTGGTGTTTACAGAGTAATATACGATAACTCCTGATAGCAGGATGGTGGAGGTGATAAACTTGGTCAGGGGAAAGGGTGTTCCCAGGGTCCCTTTTGTAATTCATTAAAAGATAACTCATCGCAGAGATATGTCAAAGTAACACTTGGAATCCAGATAAACTGCTCTTAGTGGGTTCTTGTAGCCCACAATGGGAGGTAATATTCTTATGTTGGATGATTATTGTAACATACTCTATGCGGTCTGGAGAAATCAGTTTGATCCTGCTGATTTACTGTATGTAATTAAATATGTCTCCTTAGTGTGATCTGTTATTATCTTCATTTGTTCAATTAGACTCTGCTCTATGTTGCTGTAGCTCCTTCGAGTTGAATTACTCACTGAAGAGCGTATCCTCATTAAAGATGTAGCGCAATCACTGGTCCATTCAGCGAGCCAGGGTACCAGTTTGCTGCAGCATGCACTGTGACTTAATAGATAAAAAGTCACCCAATCCTAGAAGCCCTCCCAGTGTCCACCTCTGTCTGAGCTGGGACCAGTCCAACAGATCAGCCAGAGGACAAGCTGATACAAGCCCCAATCCCCCGGTGACCAATCAGAACGCCTACACTTCCTCCTAGGGCTGGGCCAACGGTGGCTCAGAGCCAATAGATAAGCTCAGCCATGCTGTAATGCTCTGTCTGTCCTGTGGCATGCTGAAACATTGAGTCCTGGCTGCTATGTTGCTATAGCACATGTTGGGAGAGGGAGGGGTGAGGGGAATGGGGGGGGGGGGTAGTGGATGGATGGAGGGGGAAGAGGAGAATGAGGGATCAAGAGATGGATGGAGGGAGAGAGAGGGAGGGGATGCATCCCATCCTGAAGGGACTCAAGGACATAAAGAGCTTTTGGGAAAGTGACTATAGCATGCAAAGAGAAAGGCTTGCATCGTGAAGCCTCTGTATGTGCTGATGGTATAGTTTCTTTCTCAGCAGCCAAACCTAGAAAGAGCAGGATTTATTTGTGGCACTTTAAGTGCCTCAGCAATGCAGGTAATAAATATGACAGAGCAAGGTGATATACTTCAACAGCCCAGCTGTCAGGCATCTTTAATATTTTCTCCTCCATTTAAAAACAAATGTATTTTATCTATTTACCTGATGTATTGGGATAAGTAATAGAATTTATTTTTGCCTTTGGTGGTACTTCAACGCCAGCGGCGACACTAGTGTTTTTAATGAAACACCAAGGAGCGTGCTGCATTTTTCCTAGCTGAGTGATCTCATGTAAAACATCAGTATAAAGTGTGCGGTGTAGTAAACATGATTTCACACAACACAAAACTCAAGAAAACGTGTCACCGAGTGCATCTTTTATGAGCTGGTCACCTTGTGTGATTGAATATCTTCATTACTTTTTTTATATTTTCCTATTTTAGACTTCACGGAGCTTGATTTTTGTATCAAAAGGATGTTATTGATACATAAACACAAATTATATATTATTATAACAGTAAACCAAGATTTTATAGAGATGTCTCGGTTAGGCTTTTGTTATCCCAATTGCAAGTCCTTTATCTGCGTCATGATTACTTAGAATATGCAGGCAAACAAATCATCGAAAGTGGAGGAAAAATCCTTTCTTACTTTAGAAAACAATCTGTTTTAAGTTTTTAAATTCAGTAACACCAACGTTTTTGTAGCCCTTAAAGATGATGCTTTTTTTCCCTCCATTATTTTATATTCTGAAGATTAAAAGACAGAATGCATGCAAGTTGCAGCACTAGTAACAAACTCTTAGCCGTTTACTCAAATTGTATGAATCCTTTCTGCATTCTTCATTTAAAACAGTTACATTGGGGACTCATTTCAGTGATTAAAGTCACGCAGCATGCCAAATTCTTTAAAAGGACCGTAACCTGCCCGAGCCAGTGTGCCTCCCATCCAACATTCGTGTCAGCCAAAGAGGAATTAGTGTCCTTAATGTACTCTGAGGGACACATTCAGACCGATGTTCACCTCTAAACCAAGCTTAGCTGTTGAATAATGCAGACCAGGTTACCTTGGTAACCCGGGCGGACACTGAAGTCAGTGGCCCCCATGTAAATGCAGTATGACAGGTCAAGGGGATAAGGATTTGTTTTTGTTTGTGTCGTTTGGAAGGCTTGTGCTTGTGTTTGTGTGTGGACGGTTGAGTCCAAACATGCAGGGAATACTGAAAAAATCATGGTGCACAACAACATTAGCTAGTCTTTTTGGGATGGAGCAGAGAGGCGTACATGGAGTAAACCTTCATTTCAGTGTATCTGCAGAATCATGGATGTGTGTGGAAAACATTTAAGCCTTATCTGGTTAATGTATAGCACATTCATGCGAGCTCCATTAACAAGTTGGCTGCTAGACACTTCTGTGCAGCTCTGGGGCATATGGCCCGTTGTCTTAGTGCTTAGGGGAGGCAGGAGCTGATGCAAGGCCCTTTTGATCCCTATTATTTCCCACCGCAAACAATAGATTTTAATTACCAAATCGCTCTTTCAGCCACAGTGTCTCCCTCTGCATGTGCGCCTAGAAGTGTAACTGCTGCAAAAGTCAGACTCATCAGCTGCAGTACGTCAGCCTGTGTGTGTCACTTTGGATCTGTTCTGCCAATTACTGTGGAAAAGAATTTGATGGTGTGTTATCATCGTTTGGTCTGTTGTGTTTAAGCGACAGTACAGTTACTGCCGCCGTGCCGCGTGTAAAGGGACCCTCACAGGTCACAACATACAGAGATGAGCGTTTCTCTGGGAGTGTGAGGGCGAGTGCGATGTGTTTGCGAGGGCAGAAAGGTGGGAGGCGGGGCCGGGCAGTGAGGGGTGATTTAAAGTGGTAGATTTGCTCTGAGACTGTAGATCATGTGAGCCTCTCAGACTGTCTGCCTGTACGGTGACAATGTGGCATTCTGCAGAGTGGCTGTCGATCGAAGGACCTTCAGTACAGCCGAGTTCTCCACCGCTCTGCAAAAGCCAGAGTCAGTCCCCCGCTTCTATTTACTGCTTTGCACCTCAGTGTGGAAGAACTTGCAGTTAATTTCACCAAGTCTGATGTTCTTTCGAACAAACTGGAAGGAACTTCAGCTTCATCAAAATGAACTACTGGCTTCACAAACAGGAGGTGACGTGAGTGATTTTGGGATGTTGTGCTGTGATAAAGACTTGAATCAAACAGCAAAGACTGTGACTTGTCTCAAAGGCCGCTGATGAGCAAACAGGAAATATGTACATTTTTATTAAAGCAAAGCCTGAGGCTATGAGCTGGTTTAATACAGTGGAGACTGGGCCAGGGAAGTTTTTCTCTAATCCCCTCACAGATGAAGAGTCCAAAATAATCTGAAAATATCATAATTACTTGAGGCTCAATCAGTTCAACAATAGACCAGCTGATATAAACAAAGCACAGAGAGTAAGGTCATTTGTGTTTGGAAGGTTTTTTCTTTGTCGTAATAATGTTTGTTTGCTATAAATCTGAGGGTGCGGTCACACTGGCCATCCAAACCGTGCCGTACTCAAGCACGATTACCCCCCCACCGCAGCACCATTCCCCTGCTGGCCAGTACGGCCTGCAGTCGCACCACTCCAACATGAACCAGACTTTTGGCACACGCACGGCCTGCCTACAACACCATAAAGTATCTGTTCACAAGAAGCCCAGTCTCATCAGAGTCAACACAATGAGACACAGAGACTGTAACTATGACTTTAGTTACTTTTTCAGCCTTTAACACCCCCGCCATTGGTTAAAATGACTGTCATGAAGGGCGGTCGCAGCGATCATGCCGGTGCATGAAACACTTTACAGCACTGAAGCACACCTCTCTGAAACGTGCCAAAGAGGAGAAGTGAACTGTGCCTGAGCATGGCACACTTGCGGCCACACTGGCCAAATGAACTGGACTTTAAGGTTGAAGGGTGCTTGAGCACGGTACGAACGGCCAGTGTGAGTGCACCCTTACTACATTGGAAAGTCTGTTTATTTTCTTTTTAAATAGTTCCACATTTGTGAGGGTCATGCAATTTTGGGATGGGCAGCAGAAAATCTTCTCTGCCAATGCTAAACAGCTTATTCTGCCTTTGACTTTAAACACACAAAAAAAACCATCTCAAACTAGAGAGGGCTGTCACTTTTCTAAATAAATAAATGAAATTACCCATAAACCATTCAGATATATTCAAACATAAACTTTTCACTTCATGTCCGAAAGAAGGTTTGAAACTCAAACATAAAGTGACAGCCCTGTCTCAAACCCATACGACAAGCTGAACTGCTTAGAAGATATTCTAATTTCTCCAAATCTTACTGATTGGTGTAGAAATGACATCTTTGGAGGTTTTGTTCCATGTGTTTAATTTCAATCCACAAGTCAGTTAACACTCAGTTTTGAAGCACTTGTGTGAGAGGGGCAGTGATCTGTAACGTGTTCCACCAGGCTGTTTGTCGAAAAAGGGAGTGAGCAGGGCCGGAGGGGTCACAGATGATTTTCTTTGCCCTGCCGGCAGCTCGTTTGAGATGAAATGACTGTAATGAAGCAGAAGTCAGTGAGAGTGGAGGCTCTGGTGACAGCAAGTCTGTTTGTGTCTTTGGCTGATAAGTGATTTGATCTGCGGTCCTCGTTTTCTGTCCCTCAGTTTGTGTTACTTGTCGTATGTCAAGCCAACCATTCAGAATGTAGTTATCGAATCCTGTCGTGCAGTTTTGTCAGCTTTTTAAGTTCATTATTTGCACCTCGTCAAAGTGTATTCAGCTACAGATCAGCTACATATGAGCTGCATCTGTACGTTAGTTATTTACTAAGCTTTCATCATATTAGCATAACAAGAAGCTAAAGATGAATGATCAATCATAACTTAAACTCACCTGAGTCTGTGTAAAAAGTCATGTTCAATAATTACCTGGTTGTTTTCCAACTAATAGTGCTACTGAGCATTTGCTCCCTATTCTATGCATGATTTAGGTGTCTCTTTACTCTGTTATAATCTACATGTCCTTGCTTTATCTTTTATGACATCCTCTGCTTTCTTCCTTTAAAGGATGTATATTATGACTGTTATGGCTGCTGCAGAAATGAGAATGAGGTTTTTCAAGGTGCTGAGGAGAATAAAGTGCAAAGGAAGAGTAGCATGGGAAAAATAATTGGGTCATCTTGAACCAATGGGACATTAACGCGCCATTGGGCTTCTCTGACTGTCTTGCTGCCTCCTTCTTCATAAATTGCTATGAATCAGGACGCCCCATAATACCAGGTGATTTAAGGCTAATTAAAGCTAAGCCTTTACAGACCCCCACCCACTTCCTAAACGGACAGACAAATGTACCTGAGATGTTTGAAATGCACCCGGTGTCTCCTAAACAACCTTCAAGGCACAGGCAATAGCTATAGTGATAACCAAAACATCATAGAAATGCACCCCTTTACCCGTCTTCCCTCTTCCCGGTTTATGCAAATAGTCCTTAATAAAAGCCTGCTCACTCAGGGGCCTCAGGTACAGGCAGGCAGGGGAAGGTCACATTGTAAGGGAAATTATTCTCTTCACGGCATGGTAATGAAAGCCTTTTTTTATCAAGCAGAGCCAGTGAGGTTCTTGTCCTCAGCTCTCTGCTGCACTGCTGGCCCGGACGCTACCTGTGTTTATTTACTCTGTCCACAGCAGGACGGCCAGCAGCTGATAGGACAGCCTGGTGAAGTGAACTAATTGCTCCTGGAGGTGGAAAGAAGGATCTGAAGTTCATCTAGTTATATTTGCATGAGGATTACAGACTACTTGATTTATTTGTCACGTCTGACATCAGGAGTGAAGTTTGCCCCCTTTTTTTTTGTTAAAGCCCCACTTTACGGAGAATTTCTAAAACTATTCAAATATTTAATATTCCCAATCAGAGCATCATTAACTTGAGTTAAATCCTGATCAGTTTTAGGACTCATCCCTTTACAGCCGCCACAAACTTAAAGTGCAATTCAAACCTCTCAACACATGATGAAGAGCGTCTCCCCGTGCTGAGAGGAAAGTAGGAAGAGAGGGTCACATTTTGAGTTAGCGTGTTGCATTTTGTGAGTGATTTGTTGGGTACAGGGTTCACTATTTCAAAGCACCTGAAAGTATCGATTCTGTCCCCTCTGAGCTGACACCTCATGTATCGTCTGAAGGCGTCTCATCTTGAAAAGCTGAGCGAGTAAAGAGTCTGCCTCAGAGGGAAAAAAATTCCTGCCAGTATCAAGGAAGATATAGAAAAACCTCAGTGAACAAAATGACGACATAAGGACAAAAAAACTTCAATCATTTTGACAAAAGATGATTGACCACTAGCTGAAGGCTTACAGCTCGGGGTGTGTGGGCTTAGTCAACCTAACAATAACATGTCATGACCCTCACTAGCCAGCATCCAAACTGTTCGTCAGTCAAATGAAAGTAATGTTTTTATTATAGACAGCTGGAAGTGCCCAGTGTCATATTATGTTGCGTTGCAATCCATCCCAAGCAAGGGCTGAAGCTCCAGTTGATGATGGCTACCGTGTTAACTCATTGGCTGCCATTGACATCTATAGACGTCAATTCAATTACAAACATTGACTGATGTCTATAGCTGTCAATTGTGTCTTTCAACAGTTGGGGGTGGTTTCTGGCAGAGATTATCTATCAATATCAGGCTTGTGATTACCGTAGGTGGAAGCTATGCTCTCTTAGGATGAGAGGTCAGATAGATATGAGAAGAAGACGCGAGATGTATGTTGGAAAAGTTCAGGTAGCTCACACTCGAACAGAGGATGTGTTGCAGTTAGACGGCTAAAGAGCGCGTTGTTTCTGTTTTCATTATTATTATTATTTTGTTAAAAGCAGGAATAGAGATGAAGAAGAAAGTCTACTCTTTCTTTTGGTAGTTTCAGAGTTTACAGGACAATATTCTGTGGGTCTTGAAAGATCGGTCAAAATGCTCTGAAAACGTTTGGCAGGGAATGAGTTAATGATCGATGTAAAAAAGCACAGATGAGAGGCCAAATTTGTTATTTCTAAACAAAAAGTAAGGCAAGTTGTGTTTGGTAGATTCTTTGTTGTAATATGCTCCTCTTCTTATGCTGAGTATGTGAGTTGTACCCACAAGAAATTTGCCAGATCTTCTCTGCCAATGCCAAAATTCCTCACTTTTTGTTCTATGTTTTGTAGGGGTGGGAGAAAATAATTGTTTCACTTAAGTATCAGGATTTTTTTGTTTTAAATTTTTAAAGTCTTTTTTTTTTTTTGTAAAAAAAAATCTATTTTTTTCCAAATTTAAATCCTTCATTTTACTCTTTATTTATAAGCTTGGTTTAAAAAAACATTACCGCATTTTTCCAGCAGAGGGCGGTATGTTTTTCTTTGACTATCTGGTAACATGATGTCAGATCCCCTGAATGTATCTTATAAACTGACTCACATTTGATGTTCAGTTTTGAGGAAATGTGGCTCCTGATATAGTCTGTAAACATCACCATTCAACTTTACATGGGCTGGTGTTAAATAAGGGAAGTAAACTCGCCAAAATCACCAATATTGAAGAATCACAATTTAAATCGAATCGGCACCCCAAAAATCGTAAAAGAATCAAATCGGGAGAAAAGCATGTTATCCCAGCCCTAATGTTTAGTTTGTGTTTGGGAAAACTGACTGCTGCCGGAGCAATGTGGACAGTTTCTGTCTGCAAGAGGAGCCAAAGACAGCGTGGTGTTACTAGCACCAAGAGCGAAGCAACTATGACACAGTTTACCTCATGACTCCCTGATCTCATGCTTAATGTAGACTTGATGAGTCTTTTGACATGTCTGTTTAAAACTTCACAGCTTTCACTTATTATTTACAGTTAAAAATAAGTCTCGTCTGTTTGTTTGACCACAGTGGCTCAGCCTGATCATTTTCAGTATCTGCATTTTAAAGCCTTTTGTTTTCCTGAGGCAGGTGGCACCTTTTGGCGACTAATTTCTGATGCAGAATTTGGAGCTTGAAGCCTTAGTTAATAGACAAGGGTATGCCAAACACGTCTCCTGCATCAGAGTAACCATATGTTTGTGCACAGCCATTAATCTCACACTGGATGTTGACTGTTCCTGTTTTTGCCCTGTCCTACCCAAGTTACTGTCCCCCGACTCCCACTTCCTGTTGTAATAACGTCCACTGACCACCACACAGATGGCTGTCAGCTAGGCGAGGGCAGCAGAAGGGCCCTGTCGACCTGCACGTCCAAACACACACACGCACACACACACAGAATCACACCCGCACACGTACTCTTTACTCACACTTCCAGTGTCTTACATACAATGACAAACGCCGATACACAGCGAGCTGAGGGTGTCAGAGAGCGTCCTGGTCAATGACAAATTGCAGCCCAAGACAACAGGCCCCTGTGCAGCTCTCCTGAGGGACTCTTGAGATCTCTCACAGGGTGACCCAGTTCCATCACGTCTCCCCTTCTACCTCTCTCCTCTACCTTTCCTCTCTCTTCAGCTGCATGTCCTCCTGCATTCAAACCGGCTGTAGCGGTTTTCAGGTTCAGCTGCAATAAGGAGATCCTCACTTCACTCTAAAAATCAGTCTCCTTCTCAAATCCTGATGTCTAAATGTTAACTCTCGGGTCAGCTGGGTAGACTCACTATTTTCTCCTGTCTTCTCTTGACATCCTGCCTTAAGGGCCAACACACAGTTTCTCTCATACCCCCCTCAGTCACTGCTAACATCACTTAGCGAAGAGATAAAAAAAGGACAGGGATTTATTCCTCTGTTCTTAATTTACTCTCTTTTTTTCTTGCCTTTACAGCAAATAGCTTAACTGCAATGCAGCAGTGCCAGTATGGGGCATTAATATTAATGCCTGCCCATTTCGCCCAGCGTGGCAGGGAGCCTGTCAATCAAGACTTCTATTGGAGGGACTCCCTACTACAACACACACCTGCCCAATGCTCGAATGTGCAGCTCTGACTGTAGAAGGCGCCATTCTGCCCCTATAGTGTAGCAGGCCTGCATTTATTGGCCAGTTGTTCTACATATAGGAGGTATTTGCAGCCAATCCAGACAGCACAAATGTTGTATATTGCACCAATAGGAGGAGGAAAAAGAACAAAGGCTTTATGAGAAACAATTGTCCTTGATTCTGGTGTGAATTGTTGCAGTTGAGGGGGGGAAAAAAACTGTGCCTGTATCGTCTATCAGTCTTATTTGAAAGGCAGCTCAAAGAGTGCCGTGTTTAACCACCGGGAATAAGTTTAATGTTAAAGCTTCAGGCAAGAATCTGATGTGGCAAGGTCTTTTCTTGAATAATTTGCTTGTTTAAGTCTCAACTCCAGCCCATTGGGAGCACCACAGATGAAATTACTCAAAAGTCCCCCCCTGAGATGGTAAATCTACAGTACGCAAGCAAATAATTCCTTGTAACAAAGGCGACACATTATGAATGTGAGATTAGGCAGAATGGGTGCGGTTGCTATCACATTTAAGCAGCGCTCCTCTGCATTAAGTGGTTGAAGATAGCTGCAAGCAATGCAGGTGTATGTGTGTGCGTAAGCCGCTGTGCGATGAGAGGTAGAGAGAGAGCGAGCGAGGGAGCCTGGGATCAGTGTGCTGCACTGTTCATCACTGCAGCAGTACACCAGCGCCGGATCTCTGTCCGTACAGAGGTGCTGACTGCCTGCCACCCCCCGCTCCCTCCTCCTCCGCCTCCTCTTCCTCCTCCTCCTCCTGCCTCTCTGCCCCTCTTTCTCTGCTTCCTAAAGAGGGTGTGCTGATGATGCTCCCTTTCATTACTCCAGAAGGATGGAGACAAGCTGTAGGTTTAGCAAAAACCCGCAGGGAACCGGCCATCCTGATTGCCTTTAAGTCTAAAAGCCTGCCAGCGTGTTGGTTTGCATTTCTTTCTTTGCTCTTTCTTAATAGTTAACAGTTTTCATTGATTGTGCAGGCTGTGGCCTCCCTTCACCGTGCTGGAGCCCATTTCCTCCCTCTGCTCCTTTAGACACTATTTACTTTACCGCTGTGTATGAAAACACTCCTGCGCTCGCCGAGGGGCTGCTCAGTCATATCAAAGTCAGGGTTAAATCAGCTGCCTCCTTTTGTCGCAGTTCAAAGATATACCCCGCGTGAGTCTTCAGGGTTAATCAAGGTCAGAAGTTTCCCTCCAGCGTTGCTGCTTTCAAGCTTATTGAAGGTACACTGTGTACCTGACTATAGACAGCATACGAGACCACTTCAGAGATGTTTATGGCTTTTAAGTGTCTTGCTTTATGTTCCCAAGTATTTGCGCAAATTGAAGAGACGTGTTTGCAGCTTTTGTTTCTCATCACATATCCTCGACTGGCCATAACACTTAATAGGGGATGAGTCTCATTTCAGTGTTCTCATGTACCATATGCCTGGATGTGTGCCCAGGGACTAAAGCAAGAGGAGGAAGAGAAGAGGATGGGGTAGGGGGCAAAGAGATAATGGATGAGTTCAAACATTAAACTTAAGCAGGCGTGCTGTGAAACATAGTTGACTTAGTAGGAAGGAGGGCGTTAAATCAGATCTACTTCTTCTCATTTCAGCTGTTAGAGATTAAGTCCAACTTGGTTTCTTAGTCCTCATTCCTCCAGGTTTTTTTTTTTGTGATTCTAACTTGTGTGGCTTCCTTATACTTGTCAAACACTCGTCTCTTTCTTTAAACAACGCAGCAGGGAGAGACAGCCAGCCTCCCTCTTCATCCCCACCGTGACTCTCTGACTCCTTCCCAGCCCTCCTCTTGTACAGTTTCCTTTGCAGCCACGTCCCTGTGGCACACATCCTCCAAATGACCTTGAGTGGCACAGAACTGACTCGCTCCTCTCACCACACCAGACCACCTCTGTTAGACAGCACTGTTCAAACAATGGATTCCTCCCTCTCTCCTTCTCTCTCTCTCTCTTTCTCTAGCCCTCTCTGCTTTTCACCCAGGAGTAGACCTAAGTGAACCCAGCTAAATCTTGTGTAATTATCATTTTGCCTTCTAATGATAGACCCTTTTTGTGCATCACCGGGGGAAAAATATGGCTTCCCTTTTGAACCGAAGAGATGGTAGAGGGGATGTGAGCTCTAAAATAACACACAGCACTTGTACCACTCAAAGCTTGATGTAAATAACACTCTGCTTGAGAAAGCAACTCCTCCCCAAGTTGATTTAGTATTCTTGTCCCTGTGTGAGAAAATGGGATATGCTCTGCTGTAAAAAAAAAAAAAAAAAAAAAACAGGGAAAGGAGAGAGAAAAAGGCAAAGTGTGTATGGGAATATGGTGTGTATCAGCAGTGCAGACACTGTGATGTGTTTGCTTACAGCAGGTTGAGTCTGTGGCCATAAGCTTTTATACACTGCCTGAGATATTCAGTCGGAGATGGATTGATTTTGGCAGTTTATGTCGTAAACTATCAAATTGAGTGTACTGTCTGAACCTTCTCCGACTTTATTTTTGTAATGTTTCAAACACTCAACCTCTCCCCGCTCTCTTTTCTCTCTCTCTCTGTTCAGCGCCATGCGTGTGCTGCTGTCCAAACTGCCGAGGCCTTGGATCGTGGACGAGAAGAAGGACGACGGTTACACCGCACTGCACCTGGCTGCCCTCAACAACCACGTGGAGGTGGCTGAGCTGTTGGTGCACCAGGTAACAACGCACCACTACCAGCACACATCGATTCGAATGCATGCTTAATTACTCAGACTGACAACCGTTAGCTGTTATTCATAGCCTATAAGGGCCCCAAAGCAGCGTTAAGCATAGCTGCATCAGCTCTGCCTGCACTTCTGGCTGACTTGAGACCATTAAGTGCAGCTTCCACTGCACTCCCTGCAGCCAGCGAGCTGTAGACCAGTTCAAGCTGCTGTAACTGCCATTTTTTTTATTGAATCCATATGGTTCCCAGGGTCTCCAGGGGTATTCTTTAGTGCTGTTGGGCCCCTCATACCCTCCTCCTCATCGTGCTATCACACCTTCATTCTCTTTTCCCCTCTGAGATTGCAGGTTTAACTCTCAGAAGACTCACACATGCAGGGGTTTATGGGAAAAAGTCACCTCACCGTGCGGGAACTGGGTTAATTAGGATGTGGTGCAAGGCAGCAATGTTGCTGCAACATTCAAACGCATGAATGCTCACCGTGCAGGCTACCTTTCACTGGGGGACAGCTTTTTTTTTTTTTTTTTTTTTTTTTTTATACAGGTCCCTGCAATGGGCTGGTTCGCAGTGATGGCTCAGCTTTCTATTCAGAAATTGCACCACACTACAAGGTGCACTGCAGATTCCCTGCCAGCAAGCCCAGCCAGTCAGTCTTATTACTTGGGGATTTCACACACTGCCTGATCACAATGCTTATCTTCCTTCCACATCTCCTCAGTTGATTTCTTTGCAATTGGAAATGACAATCACATGCAGGGTTATTGTAGGATACTTTTTTTTTTATTATTATTCAAGCTCCCTCCCCAGGTGATACTTTGTTGGTTGGGGGTTGTAGAGAGAAAGGTTTAGTCATGGCACAAGTAGCTTTAAAGGTCGTTAATTTCTTTAATGTACTGAATGATTTTTTTTAAAAACTTTTAATTAATTTCCTCTTTATCTGTGTTTGATTATTCTTCACCTGTCTGTCGTTTCTACACACAAACCGAAGCATGACTGACTCTGACAATCACATGTGCACGTTAACTCATCCATTTGCGTGTATCCTCTTCTCGACTCTCAGGGCAATGCCAGCTTGGACATCCAGAACGTCAACCAGCAGACGGCCTTACATCTTGCAGTGGAGCGTCAACACACCCAGATAGTCCGGGTTAGTGGCTCCTTATCATACTTATCCTCCTTTTTTAGCCTCTTAATCAGACTCACTTTCCCCAGAAGCTGTGAAGGTCTCTTGTTATCTCTCCTTTAGTCCTTTATTCTGTGTTGTTCTGTACTGTAAGGACAGTGCAGCCTCCATTTAATTTACACTGCTGGATGTCCTGCAGTTGTGTGAAGTCCTGCCTCAGATTTAATGCTGTGTAGGGAAAATGCTCTGCGCGGCAGTGTCTTGGTTTGAGTCATTTGGCGTAGTGTTGGATTGAGATTGCCACGTTGCCATCTTGTGGACTCAAGAAAAAATGCACTCCATAATTGGGGAACAAAACACTGTGGCGTTTCATTGTTAGCAGCTGCCTTATAAATCAGCACTTTGGCATTTGCATTGTTGCATAAATTTAAAGTTGCTTTAGGTTTTATTTTTTGTAGACTTTCTGTTTCACTGCCTTTTTTGTGTTTTCCTCTCCAGCTGCTGGTGCGCGCTGAGGCCAAGCTCGACGTCCAGGACAAGGACGGGGACACGCCACTTCACGAGGCACTGCGTCACCACACGCTGTCCCAATTGCGACAACTTCAAGATATGCAGGACGTCAGCAAAGTGGAGCCCTGGGAACCCTCCAAGAACACCGTACATATAAATCTATTATTAACATCACTGCTCTTCTTTGATAACAGTCATTTCACCTGGGTCAGGTTCCTTAAGGTATCATTAGGTTTCGCAGTACGGCGTTCATAGATGAAAATGAACAGCCAAAAGCAGCTGTTTAAAAGAAAACGCTGTTATCAGCAAGAAGACAAACTGGAAACATAAAACTTCTGAGCTGCTGTGTGCACTTGTTCTGCAGAGTGTAGAAAGTCTTTCCTAAAATGTTCTTGTTTTAAATCTTAACAGATCTCTAATTTTTAGTGAGAAGTAGGGTCATTATTCATATTATTCAACATGTTTTATTCAGGCCCCCGAGTTGGTTTGACTTATTAGACCCAGAGAACATTTTACCATCTTGAAAACATCACCAGCCTGTCTTTGGGTGGCATAAAGATAAAGGATGTTGGCCTTAGAATGAACAGGTCGGTTTTAAAAGAGCATCGGATCACGTCTGCTGTCATCATCAGAAGTTACAGGCATGTAACCTCTGTTAAAAAAAAAAAGTACCTTTTACAGCTCCGACTGAAATAGATAATTAGCATCATTGACTGAAATATCCTCGATTTGTAGCTCATTTTGTTTTCATATTTAGCTTACAATTCCTTGTAGTTCTCGGAGTGGGGTGCCTGTGTGAACACAAACAGCTGCGTTTTCCACTGGAGACTTTATCTGGACTTTCCCTATCAGCCCTCTCATAAAATATCTGCAAATTTAGCTCGAAGGACTGCTAGCATGCAGGTAATGAGGCTTTATTACGCTCATTTCTGCTCTCTGGTTTGATTTTATTTCACCTCCCTATTGGCATTGTGAAGTCGTCCAATTACAGACTCTGCTGCCTCGTCTTCAGCTGTTGAGGTATTGTTAATGTTGCGTCCTTTTTATATCATCTCTTGCCCGCCTCCTGAGACTCAACTTTCTCCTGCTTTTAGGGGATGTACTTTAATAAAAGGGTAAATTATGATACATTTAAAGGGGCAGGCTGTCCTGACACCTTTAAGGCATTTCCAGGAGCATGTGTGTCACAATGGCTGCACAAATCACTATGAACCGTTGCTTGATATGTGAAAAATCCTGACAGATCACACTTAAACAGGACACTCCTGCACACCCCTTTATCCATATCACTGGGCAGCCGCCCATCAGCAGCACAGAGCAGTCAACCAGCTCACTGCCACCACTTCACCAGCCTGAGCGAGTTTGTTCTTCTGTAAAGGCCAGCAGGGGCATGTCAGACCTGAACCCTTTCATGTTAACACCACATCACTAATCCCTACAGGGAGGAGTTTAAGGCTGCGGTGCCTGGCTGCCAGTGCAGACTTACCTTGCTTGTCACCTCCTGTCCACCTCCCTCTTTTTCTTTCCTCCACCGCCTCCTCTGTTCTCTTCTCCTCCCTGGTCCTCCAGCAGAGGAGCGGAACAGACAGACAGCAAGCCTAATTGAGATATGTGCAGTTGGGTCACTCTCCTGTAGCCCCCTCCCTCCCCTTAAGATGAGAATTGAATTAGCCGGCCCGGTGGCTCCATCAGCCGAGATGTAAAAGCTACTGGTTGAAGACAATCAGACATGGAAGGCCCAAATTGCAAGGGAGAGAAAGAGAGGGAGAGAGGCTTTGAGTTGAGGTAGACTGAGGGAGGTGATGAGCTGAAGGAGGAAGAGAGAGATGGTACAGTTAATAAGATTTTGGGTGGGGGTGAGGGGGTGACGTCGCCTGACAGCCGTCTGAAGGCATGTCTTTGATCGTCTAATTAGCAGTGATCTTACAGTTCTTTGACATGCTTCATCTGAATGAAACTCTGCAGCCATGTGAATAACATTAAAAATTAGTTTGCTCGGTGTGTTCATGGAGTGCTGGTGTGCGAGCTGACGCTGACGCTCTCTTAAAACCAGTATGCCCATAATTTCTTTGTTTTTGTGTTTCCATCTTGCTTCCTGCAGTTAATCATGGGTCTGGGCACCCAGGGGGCGGAGAAGAAGAGTGCGGCATCCATCGCCTGCTTCCTGGCAGCAAACGGCGCAGACCTGACCATTCGTAACAAGAAGGGCCAGTCCCCTCTGGACCTGTGTCCTGATCCCAGCCTCTGCAAAGCTTTAGCCAAATGTCACAAAGAGAAGAGCAGGTAAACATCCTTGAAAGAAATAGTTTGACATTTTGGGAAATACACCTTTTTCGCTCTCTTGCCAGGGGTTAGATGGAAAGATCAATACCACTCTGATGTCTGTCTGTTAAATATGAAGCTGGAGCCAGGAGACTGATAGCTTAGCCTAAAGACTGGAAACAGCAAGTGTGTTCCGTCTCTGTCAGTCACTTGACAAAAGGCTTTGTCAGAATAATGTAACGTTATGAATCATCTGACGCATCCAAAGAAAAAAGAAAAAAAAAAACATCTACCTACCGAGACCTTCGATAACAAACACATTACCAAGACTTGGTTCAATCTTGACAGCTGGATGTGTAAAAAGCTGAAATCTTTTGTTTTTAAAGAAGTTTTTTTTGCTGCAGTCATTTTGTGCTGCAGCCACTGTCTTATTGTAATCCCTTGAGTCTAATTACTACAAGTCAAATTACAACGAAAACAACCCTTTGTTTATGATTTAAAGAAATAAGCTCCGCCTGCCAAATCTAATATAAAAAAATGAATCATCAATATTTTTGATTACACTGAAGTCATATTTGATTATCTGGTGGAAAAAAGGTAGCTCCATAAAATAAAGGGAGTTGTTTTTTTCTAATCTTTTGTAAATAAATAGTCTAGATTCTTAAACTGAGTTTGAAAAAGAAAAAACAATTGGAGGTCTACAAAATTTGGAAGAGCAGTTTTTCTTTTTGTTTTGTTTTGTTTTTTTCAATCTTTTCAACTCTCGGCCTTTACTTTTAACATTTCAACTGAGTTTTGTACTGCTTGTCGTCCACTCCTCTCCACAATACTTTCTCTCTTTAGCTGTGTTACAAATAATGGCTAAAAAGCCTCAAAATGATAACAACACTGATCATATAGAAAATGTAATGCAGACCTTCTTTCTTACACATATGATTCCTCTTTAGTGCTTAAAAGTGAAATGCTTCTCCCTGCCACCCCAGTGAGGAAAACAGTAACTCTGCTGTTTTGTTAAATATCACATTTCAATGAAAACAGTCCCAGTTGGCTCAGTTGACAAGTCAAAATTAATGAGCACTTTTGTGTGAGATGGCATTAAAACATTACCTGAGCTAAGCATGCAGGTGCAGCCGCTTCACAAAAGCAAACAGAGCACTGGTTTAAAATGTGCAAACAGCCACAGATCTGTGGATGAAATCAAATCAAGATTATTGCAATTTTGACAGACAATGAATTGTGATTGACTCTTGAATTTCAGAGATTAATTCAGATTAAGAACATCCATATTTGGCAGCCTTAGGTTTATTTATTGAGACTAATTTCAAAGTCGATGTTCTCTATCTTTAATCAATCTGACATCACAGAGCCTCCAAATAGCTTTCAAAGGAGAAAGCCATCACATAGTGATGCTATACATGATGGTGTTTGGTGCTTTTAGGTATCTTCATGCACAAACAATAACTGTAAGAACACCTGAGAGAAAAAGAGAGAGGAAAATGCATTAGAGCACCATCTCAGGAAAATCATTGAACGTCTGTATTGATTTTCTTTCTTTGCTCAAAATGTTTCATGTTTCCTTTTCCTGCCTTTTCTGCCTCCTGATTCTTTTTTTAGTCGCTCTCTGTCTCCCTCAGTTCTCTTTGTTCTCTGTCAGCCTGTCCTGTTTGTAATCTCCTCTGCGCTCACACTCTGTGCTTTTATTCTCAACATTTTCAGCGGCCAGGTGGGCACACGCAGCCCTTCTCTGAACAGCAACATCGAGTCGTTGGAGGAGTGTATGGTGTGTTCGGACATGAAGAGGGACACTCTGTTCGGGCCCTGTGGACACATCGCCACCTGCTCCCTCTGCTCACCTCGTGTCAAGAAATGTCTCATCTGCAAGGATCAGGTCCAGTCAAGAACCAAGGTAACAACACCACTACCTGTCCTACCAGGAAATAGATATGATCACAGGAGCAGATGCACATTTTCATTCCGTTTGTTGCTTTGTGTTTGCACAGATCGAGGAGTGTGTGGTCTGCTCTGATAAAAAAGCAGCCGTGTTGTTCCAGCCCTGTGGTCACATGTGCGCTTGTGAGAGTAGGTTACACCCATTTCTTTCTCTTTTTTTTTACATTCTAACCTTTATATCTGTCCAGGTTTCGGGTCAGAAATGTGTGCTTTTGTTTCCATGTGTGTAACATTTCACATTTTGTCGTCACCAGACTGTGCCAGCCTCATGAAGAAGTGCGTACAGTGCCGGGCTGTGGTGGAACGCCGCACTCCCTTCGTTCTGTGCTGTGGAGGGAAAGGTATGGAGGATGATGCCGCTGATGATGATGATGATGATGATGATGATGATGACCTTAGTGAGTGAATCTTCCACACATTCCCTTTTAATTCCCTTTTCTTTGACCTTTTTCTTTACCTCTATCTTGAGTTTCCATGTTTTATATTTCGCTTTAACGCCGCCTTGCTCGTACATTTTATCCTTTGTTTGATGCTCAGTTTTTCATTCGATTTCATCGTATTAGAAATGCTAATAATTAAGTCACATGTTGAAATCAGTCAGTCTTATTTCTGAACTCTTTCCCTCTATTGATCTAGCATGTTTTAATCATTGCATCCATGTTGATCATGTCTTTTGTACTCGCTTATTTGTAGATACTGGCTGCATAGACAGTGGCTTTATATAAATGCTTTGCTGCCTTGTTCTTCATTCACCATATGGATTTTGTGCTCGAAATGATGATATTCTTCTTATAAGCAGGACTTTAGAAGCTATTTCGAGATTAAGTTTTGCTCCTCACTAAAAACAAATATTACAATGTCTGAGAGTCCACAGAAAACCAGATTACCTTAATTAAGTTTCTGTGAACTCTAACGTTTAATCTAAAAATCAATGAATTGTGTGCATCGGATGAGTATACTGGTAGAAGGTCTGATTTAAAATCCCCAATCTAAAAGAAAGGGACCAGTTTTGCATCACTACATGTTTTATAGAAACCTGAATTATCACAAATAACCCAGCATATGACACTACACCGTCACCTGACAGGAACTGTTGTGTAACTCTTGTTTTTGTCGCATTCATATCTCATCTTGTCTCCAAGTTGAACAGTGCCATATCCTTTTTTGAGTCCTTATTTCTGTCGTGTTCTCCCACATTTTATTCTGAGTTAAAAGGGAAACTGTTGTAAGTTCACTAACTCCATGTTTATCCCTGTATTAATATTTTCACATTCCTCCTCGTGTCAGCTTGTTGGCATGCAAATATATGTGCAGTTGTTGCCAGAAGCAAAGGTCCAGACACACATACTCTCATGCAAGGGGCAGCATTGATTGTTTATTTCCCTTCCCTTCTTTCCAGTAACACTGACGTCTGTTACACAGGCAGGAAATCTAATTACTCTATGATTACTTTGAGTCCCTACTTCTTGGGTGAAGCAAACAATTTTCATCATGTCCTCAGAAAAAGTAAGCACAGGCTGTAGATTGGCGCTTTAGCATTGGCTGATTGCAAAAAGAGAAAACGGCTGCTATGCATTCAACCATTAATGTAGAAGAATTTCCCTTTCTTTCCTTGTTTACCACTTGCGAGCTTTCCTTTTCAAATTTCTCTCTCTAAACCTCCCTTTGAGGCTCGTAGTTTTGGTCTTCAGACCAACAGTTGAGCTGGAGAGGACGGCTCCTGTTATAACACTGTGACTGGTTATTCCCAGCAGGGAGCTCTAACACTATGGCAGGGGGATCGCAGGATCTTCTCCAGCCCAACAATCTGGCTCTAAGTTGGTGTAAGTATAACCTCTATGATCCCCTCCCTTATCAGATTCCTCAGATCAGATCCTCAAGGTGCTGCCCTGGCCCCAATCCCCTCCCCTCAAACCTCCTTCCCTTTCTCTCTCTCTCACACACACACACACACATGCACGCTATGAACTGTAAAAACTGTAGAAATGTTGTGCCAAGAATCACACTGGTGCCATGATAATCAGATTATTTCTCACTGCTTTTGTTACACACACATACATCCTGTGGCTCTTACTATGAAAGTAGCATCTTCTGATGTTTCATCCTGCGGTAGCTCATTTGAAATAATCACTAAATACACAGTGCTAAATTCAGCTTGTATAATGTGAACGCAGTGCCAACAGGGCAGCTGTAATCCAAGTCTGATCTGCCAAAAAAAACTAAATTCAGATCAGTGCTTAATTAGAAAACTCAAAACTTAGAGCAAAACATTCCAACTTGATTTTTTTTTGTTTATTGTTTTCTCTGTTTGTACATTTTTTTCATTATGAAGTGGCAAAAATTGACGTGCCCACTGGTGTGCTGACATGTGTTTAATCTCTGAACTCCTCTTTTCCCCTCACCATACATCTGTGCTGCTGCTCCCCCCTCCAAAAAAAAAAAAAAAAAAAAAAAAAAAAAACAGCCAGCGGGAACATCCCGGCTTTACAAAGAGACAAGGACAACACCAACGTCAACGCTGATGTGCAGAAGCTCCAGCAGCAGCTCCAGGACATCAAGGAACAGGTAAGCCTGATCTGCAACACGGAGCAAAGAGCAGCAGGTGTGCTCCTCCTCTTCCACTTATTAATCTACTCAGATGTGAAAATGATGTGGCGATGTTTAGCAACACCCCGAGTTATAGGCTGCTTGCTCCCATTTGGCCGGGTGTTACAGGGGTGGAACCAAAACAGATGGTGAATGTCCGGCAAAGCATCGATGAATACAAATGTTGCAGTTTAGCAGCAGATAATGACTGTGGGGCGCACAGTGCAACACTAAACACACATTTAATCAGAAAGAGGAGCTTCCACTCAGGAAGAAGCTCACAACTGATCATAACTGATTTTTGTTGTTCTTCTTCAAATCAAGTGAATAAAATTGAAAAACATCAAAAAAATGCGACGACACGAAGAAGGCGCAGTTTGACTTATGTGAATCTATTTATCGTTTTCCATGTACTTATTGACACATCAACATCTTGATAAATACTCTGAATCAATCCATATGGACACTTTCTAGAACGATTTTTAGCTCAATGTACTCATCAGCAAATCTTTCCAGCTCTGATTACAGCTGTATTAGAAGACGACACACAGATCAAATGAATTCCTGTTGTAGAAACTGGCACTAAGGAACCACACATCTTTACCGTAATGTAGCTAAGTAAAGTGCACCGTGTAATGTGCATAATCACAGCTGGGTGTGTCTCATGAGCTTCCAAAGAGGATTAAAATCAAAGTTTATGTTACTGATTCTCGTCTTTGTTTAAAGTTAAAATGACCTCATCAAACCAGAACCTGACCTGTGATCATGTCTCCTCCCCTGTCTGCAGACCATGTGTCCCGTGTGTCTGGACCGGCTGAAGAACATGATCTTCATGTGCGGCCACGGCACCTGCCAGCTGTGCGGGGACCGAATGAGCGAGTGCCCCATCTGCCGCAAGGCCATCGAGCGCCGCATCCTGCTTTACTAGACCCCACGAACGGCCCTCTTCCCCACAGACTAGCTCTTCTCTTAAAGTCCACGCTGACCGCACCCGCAATGCCACAATCACACCAGCTGCTGCTGCTGCTGCTCGATCATCCTCTCAGCACCAGAGTCAGCCAGCCAAGGGTGTCCTCACACGTCTCACAGGACACGACAAACGCTCTCTTGATGGTTTGATTGTGTTCAGATGGAATACCTGTTACAAAACACAGAGAAAAATTCTGAATTGACTTCATCACTCGTGCTGTTCAGTCTTCTTGTGTCCTAACTGCAGACAGAAAGATGCTTGCAACACAAGCGTTGCCTTTTTTTCTTGATTTTTCTCTCTGCCTGCTATTTTCTCATTCTTCTTTCTGTGATATATTTTACACGTGAAGCTTCTTTCCTCTGGTTGGGTCTGTTTCAACTCTTTGGATATTTTCTGCAGGGTCGAAGCCCAAATCTGGATTTCTTCTTGGAAAAACTCTGATCAGATTCAGAAAGGTTGAGGACTGGATTTGGAGGTTGACCTGCTACCTTTCGTGTAAACTTCTCATGCACCTGTCGCAGTCTGTGCCAGCTGCAGTCACGTTTTATTGTATTTGTAAATCTTTATGCACGTGTTCTGTATTGGAAGCTCCAGATGTGGATTTTTAAGTACTTCAGATTTCATGACAGTATGGCAAGTTTGTGACACATTACTGTTTTTGCACCAGTTAAAGATTCAGTGAGTGTTAAAGCTTCATGTGTGTGATCACGCTGGCTGTTGTGGCATGCTGTACGCCAAGCAGCCTGTTAAGTTTAAGACCAGATATGGCGGTTTTGCACTAGAAAAGCTGAGTCAGGGTATTCACTGCTTTCTGCACTGACTCCAGAGGTCCACTTCAGCTCTGAGATAAAAACGGATGATGGAGCTGTTGTAACTGCCAGGTAGCACACCACACCCCGCGCTCTGTTCACCAAGCTGTACCCTGAACAACGGCGGTGTCGCAGCACACGTTCGATTGTGAATTCAAGAAACGCCACATCGGGAATCAAGAATGAGACAAAGTCGATCAGCTTCTGTCTGGTGATCCAGCTCCCGTTGTTCCTCTTTGTTATTCACACACGATGCAAACCCCTCTGTAACAAAAGTATCTCGTCACAGCTTGATGTTAAACTGTTGAGACTTGTATTGTCTGGCTAAGAAAAAAAAAAAAGTACAATTCAAGGAGCATTGCTATTTTACCATTGACGACTTCTGTGCCATTCTGCTTCCAAAAAAAATCAACATGTGAAATAAGTTGTATGGGGATAAGGTGCTCTTTATTCTGTACGTCTTTTTTATTTAAGTGTATTTTCCTTTTCTCAAAATCAACATTTATTGAGCTAGAGAGTACAATCTATTAGAACACTAAGATGAAAAAATGTAGATTAAATTATTTTGTAATGCTGCCCAAAAAGATAGGATTTATAGGTATCACTGCCTTCCTAATATGTAGCCTCAAAATCTCTCAAACATTCTGCTTTGATATAAATGTTGATGCGTTTTCGTTGGCTCCGCTTTCTCGCGATCATCTTTAGAAGCTCTCTTTTTTTCATTCTTTCGACCAGGTCCCTGAAAGGCCACCGATTTTACGTGTGCAACTTCAAATGAGACATTTTGTTGTCAAAAGTGTCAAGTATCTTTTCACCAGTGTTTTATTTAGGAGGAAAGCTAATGAATTTTTAAAAGAGGGACAGAACTCGCCTTACCTCTCTTTGAAACGCCGTCACCCTCGCGGAGACTCAGCTTGCTTTGCTCGACGGGAATTTCGCAACAACAAACAAGCATTTGTCCCCTTTTTACGACTGAAAGTTTTTTTTAAATTTGATTCTTTTCATCGATCATGATAACACAAAAAGCTAGAGCACTAATACGCTTTACGGTAGAGCTGTCTTGTTTATGGTTGTAATGGAAAAAAAAGCCTATTTTGTATTTTTATTTTCAAAAACTGTAACTGTCCTGTTGGAAATGTATCTGTAGTATTTTCTTTGGCATGAATGTTTGACATATGCAGTACGACGTATCATGAAACTGTTGAGTCTGTATTGCTAATAAGTGCTTTTAAAACAACCGTATAGCTGAAATAAAGGTCTCGATGAACCATGGGACGTTAGAAGTTTGTTTTTTTAACTTTCTGTCTTCATTAGCTTGTTTTTTCAGTCGAGCTGCAGCTTCTTCTGAGCGGCACATTAACATTTCGTTGCTTTTTCCCTGCTGTGCAGCGTCTGCCTCACAGAGGAGACAGGGTGGCAGAGATGGGAGGTGTGAGGTAATTGAAAACGCTAACACCTAATAATGAGTCAGCACCAGAGTGTGATAGGTCAGCTATGCTAATCAGAGAAAGAGAGAGAGAGAGAGGGGGGAAAAATCACAAGGAAAAGACTCAGGAGAGATGAGAGAGACACAAATAGTGATGCATCTTCTCCTCTGAGCGCCGTGACAGCCGGACATCTCACCTAGCACTAAGAAATTATGACCAAAGGCCGTTTGTGTTCCAACTCATTGACTGGTCCATTCATAACCTCGGACATCTTTGGGCTTGCTTCACATGCAGCCGCTCATAACAACACATTCATCATTCTGTCATCCTCTCACTCCGTCAACGCACACAGACTGTAGTACAGTTCAGGAGGCTCCGACACCTCTTTATACCCGTCTGATCTCTGCGAGCTGGCAGCAGGCCTCCACAGTGGCTGTGAAGTCAGTCTGTGGTACTTTGTCATTTTACACTCAGGTAGCTGTCTTAAAAACAGCAGGGCTCACCTGGTTTATCTGACACGCTGGTGGAGAAAGTGAGTGGCAGCTGCTGCAGCGTCCCTCTTTTGTCACCATTCTTGCATGGAGAATATATTCGCTGTGGAAGTGGACTTCTCAGTGGCTCTGACATGTTTTCTCCTGATGCTGTTTTATGTTTGGATGCCTCACTTCTTGCATGAGAGGAAACCTGATGCTGCTGTGAGCAGTGATATTGTAAGATCAGATATTTGCCTGTTTATTTCTGGTAATTACCTCTTTGAAAAGATTGACACTCTTTAATTAATAACAATCCTGTATATTTTTTGTATGATGAGAGTTCTGCTGTTCACTTGAGGTGCTACACAAACGGGAACAAACTTAAAAAGTTGTCCCATGTTGTTACTTCCTTCTCTGACCAAACCATAGCTGAACCGAGTTTGCACTTTTCATTTGTTTACTGATACATTTCTTAAATTTAAAATGCAGAAATAATTTAAAATGAAATTTCCCTCAAAAACCTGGAAAAGTAAAATTTTTAATCATGTCTTCTCGTATGAGGTCAAATTAAATTGACCCCAGGGAAATAAGTCCATCAAGTACGAATACACTGCAAAAAAAAAAACAACTACAAACAAAACAAAACTGAAATCTAAGCAATTTTTTGAGATATTAAAAGAAAATAAGAAACCGGAATTTCTTGTTAAGAGTAAAAAAAATGTCTTTATACAAAAACTCAAAATTTTTCTTAGATTTTCTTTGACTCTTTACAAGCACAGTTCAGGCGTCATTGTTGTCTTTTAATATCCTGAGATAAGACATGTTTCTGGACTTGTCACATGAATGTGGCTCATGTTAAGTCTAATGAAACAATTTTTTCTAAAAATAAGACAAACTCTTCCTTTATCTTCATTTTTTGCAGTGTAAATTTTTGGGAACTGTTGCAGGTTTAATCTGACGTCGAACTACCGTCTGAACTCCAGTGACCGCTGTCAGAGTTATTACTGATATCCATAAATTGAGACAATGAAAACGCTGTTCAGGCTGAGTGAAAACATCCAGAGGTGAACGTCAGGACCAGGCCGCCCATCAATCATCCTGACTGACTGCAGAGCAGCCCCGCCCCGCCCTGCCTGCTGACTGACTGTCAGGCTGCTGGAGACGCTGCTATCTCGCCCCCAGCTCACAGCCTGGTCCTGGGGAGGATTCCTGACCGCAAAGCCTGCCGGTTTCAGCTGCTGGCAGGGCTGCAGTGTTTGCTGACTGGACTGCAGGGGTTGTAACTCCCACACCAGGGGGTCAGCTAATCCACCGGCTGCCCCCCCTCCAGAACCCCAGCAGGGTGGGAGTGATGGTGACCCCGGCACTGCAGGCTTCACTGAGCAGCAGATAGAGATGAATTGAACCCCTGGAGAGGAGAGCGGGCAGCCCCGATCAGGAAAATGACTGTGACCCTGCTGCTAGTCTGCTGTGATCAGTGAGAGGAGTCAGGGAGCATCCATCTGCCTGTGGACCCGGCGTGCCACATGGGAGGAAAAGTCCATACCCCCTCTACTCTTCCCCCAGACGTCGTCCTTGGTGCTGCTTTTGAAGTCATGACTCAACAGAAATAAAATGATCCTCATTCTTTTACTGTAAAAAAGAAGCTCTACTAACATATGTTTGACATGCAGGTTTCAAAGCACATCACAAGGTGGCAGTACATCCAACGACTAAATATTTACAGTGTCTTCAGTCAGAGATCCCCTTTCATTTACCATTCACAGGACACATCGTCTGAATTTACAACGTGCCCTCTATTCTGCTGTTACAGCACGCTTCAGAGCCCATCACTCATCCAGAGGTTGTTCTTTGATCTTCACCTTGGTTGGCAGCAATAAAAATAACATCTAAAATTTATCAAACCTCGACGCAGAGCTTGAACCTTACATTTTGTGACCTGAGTACAACTCTTTTCATGCTGGAAGAACACAATTAACAACCTATAAAACTGAGTTTAACTTCAGCCAAGAACGAGAGGTTGATACAGTTTTTTAAAAGTGAATTTCTGTTTGAAATATTTGCTTTGATGGTTTCCTGTCAGTCTCAAAAAGCACTAAAGATCAGGATTTGAATTTCAGAAAGTTATCTTTAAAGTTTCTGCTGATCAAGATTTTTAATTAACACCAGAACCATCTTCACAGTAAGATGTTAGCAGGGGTTTGTTCAGAAATATGTAGTTTTACAAACCAGTATGTTGAAATACATGTGATGTATCTATCTTTACTCTTTGTTTTTATTTTGAGCAGTAAAATGTTTTTTAGGACCAAATTTAACCGCTGAATTTCAACAGTTGATTGTTATTAAACACTTTTTTGATCACATTTAAAATTCCATCATTTCACATTTTTAAAACAGGTTTTTTTTTTTATCTTTATCAACAATGTTTAAAAAAAAAAAAAAAAATCTTACCAGAGATTTTATTTTGATCCAAATGAATGTGAGGAAGTGACTCACCACCGTAATGTGACATCATTTGCATTTTTAAGGACTTCTTCTTTGGTAACGTTCTCCCTTTCATACCCGTCCTGTATGTGGGAATCTAAATATTTCCCATGCCATCCTGAAGGCTTCTCTTTCTCTCTCACAGTGATGCATGTTCTGCAGTCAGTCACCACTCATATCACAAGAACTGGAGTTAAATTCCTCCTCATACTTTCCATACAGTGCTCTGATAGCATTAGTGATGCGGCTGCCTGCTGACATCAGTGTGATGAGCAGCACCTGTATGCTTCGCTCACAGGCGGTTCATCAAATTCAAAGTACTCTGGTGATATTATAATTAATTACATATGACACAATTTACATACAACTTTTGATATTTCAACAGAACCATCAGAAACTTTGTTTATATATTTTTAATGAAAGTTTTTACAGTAGCGGCAAGAAGTTGCTGTGGTGTCTTATCTATAGCGTCTATAGTGTGCCAAAAGGGACAAAATTACAGTTGATTGACAAAAAAAAAAAATGACACACTAGTTTTGGACCTAAATTACACAGAGATTTAAAGAACAATAATCAAATCTTTACAGAATAATCAACTTTACATTAAGTTATTAAAATAAAACCATTATGAAGCCAAATGGACTAATGGCTGTGATAATGTTTGATAGATTTTAATTTGCTATTTGTTATTTAATTTTTTGTATCACATTCTTCTAGGATTTTCAGTGGCTGTCTTTGTTTTCATATGCTCACACTAGAATTAAAACATGTACTGAACGCAGGAAAGTGTTATCCCTATTGTTTCAACAAGTCAAAGCAGAATTTGTGATTTGGGGCTAGCATGGTTTGGTCCAATAGAAACGGGATGTAGAAAACTTCTTGTCAGACCATAAATTCTACCGTTTGCAACATGTCTCCCATGGCGTTATTAGAAACTTGTAAGACTTCATATCCTCACTATGGTTGTTTTAAAAACACAGTAACTGAGACGGCAGGAATCACTTCTTCCCCGGGTTCAGTCCGGCTACACTGATAAACAAAAAGAGCCAAATAACTTCTTTGCATCTGTTCTGGCCACCTGGGCTTTCCTGCCATGTTGGAGCAATTGATTGCTGACTGTCTGTTCTCTCTCTCTCTCTCTCTCTCTCTCTCTCTCTCTCTCTCTCTCTCATGTCATTCAGTTCAGAAGTCCGGCTGAATTTATTGTCTCAGTTTATGGTTGGGCTGACCGAGCAAAGTGCAACCTGGCTGTCTGGACAGACTCTTCAAGGGCCAGAGAAAAAGGGAAGGGCCCCAAGATTTGTGTCTGTCGCATTCTGGAACCACATTTTCAGGCTTGGGGAAAGATAAATGGGCACATTTGTCAAACTGAGGTTTGGTTTTATACATGCAGAAGAAGCCAAGCTGTCTTCATTTGGAGCATGGTGTACAGTTAGGCCGAAACTCAGAATAAACAAGCCATAAAAGTTCAGGGGATAACTTTTTGTCGGTGACTCCGAATGTGATATAACCCTGCATGTGTTTGTGTGTTTGTACGGGGAGGTTAGGTGTAGCTGAGCACAGCGACTCCACCTCCACAGTAAAGCCATAAAGTTAGTTATACTCTGCCACACATCCCTCCTCAAAACATAGAGGCCCCTGAAACACTGATTGCTTTATTGATATTGATCAGGGCAAAGTGTCAAACAGCTCCACTGTCTCTCTTTCTCTGTGGAGGCTGTTTGTTATTTAGACCAGCAGAAAGACTGTTAACACAAACAACACACGTAGGCTCTTTATATGCAGAGATATATGTAATGTAATGTAATTCTAATTGGAAATTTTTCGATAAAATAACTTCTTATGATTTGAAAATCACAGTATTTCTGAGCTGTTTGCATTTCATTGTCTTTTAGAGACATTGTCTTAGTCTTGTACTAATGTTAAGTTTTGTACATGCTGAACATGATAAAGATGCTTTTTTCAAAAAATATTGGGAAGCATTTAGTATTTTCCTAATAATATTCAAATAATTTTAAACTAAAGTAAGTTTAACAATCTGCAAATGTGTAATTTATTCAGTCGTTTGAGTCGAAATGAACTTCAAACATTGGCTTTTGTTTTCTTTCTTTACAGGTTGTGACCCATAATGGTACATCTATAAATCTGTTTTTCCATCTATTAATGTATTTATTTCGGTGTTTATTTTTGTGCTGAGAGTAACAGGAATTGTGCTGATGAAGGAACAATAAATAAGATGTGATAGAGAAATGCGGGCAGAAGGTTATATAGCTGCAACACATCAAACACACCAGCAGCAATGAGAAGACAAAAAGAAAAAATAAATTAACAAACAAAAAAATTTGCATAATAAATTAAGTTCTGAAAGCTGAAATGAGTGAGTGAGCAACTTGTAAATTAAAGAATAATATTTTAAAACAAAATAGTCCTTCATGACTAAGGTTCGAACACATTTGTTGTGTGAAAAGAGAAAAACTGTGCATAAATTAAAAGAGGAAAAGAAAAGGAGGATAAAGGTATCCTGAGATGATTTAGTTTTGTTTATTTGATTATTCAAGCTGAGTGAAAATAAGCTTCTGCTGCCAGTTTCTTTCTTTCTTTCTTTCTTTCTTTCTCTCTATGGCTTCTGACCTATTGGTTGTGGCTCCACTCAGTGCCGTCCTTATCATGCAGCACGATTGAAGCTGGAGCCTGAGTGCTGCATTTACAGTGCAAATGTTATCGTTCCAATGACACTTTAAACAACCTTTATCAATATATAGTCATTCAAGGTTTATGAGCTTTGATAAAAAAGCCACTAGCCAAGCAGGGTCATTACAAAGTGTAGAAACAAACAAGCCATGTTTTGAACTTTATATTATGTTTTCTATCAAAATGACATTTTTTATTAAATAAACGCTCAGCCTGATGAGGAGACAAAGTGGCCTGAGTGCAAAGAGATATTGATTTTCTCCTCAGGAAAGAGCAGCATGAGGCCAAACTACAGTGTGAGTTTGGCAGAACCTTATCACTCTATTATCTTTAAAACTGTGGGTTATCATAATTGCTTACTTAATAATTCTATAAAACCGTGATGGTGCAACCTTTGCCTGGCCAGTAAACTGTCAAGTGCTTTTGATGCTGAGATTGAAAGATTCCTGACGGGGTAAGAAATGCTGCAGCCTATTAATTTTATTGGAAAGATTACAAAAACAAACAGAGGAGTCATTTGCAGTCACGTAAAAATGGTGGACAATAAACTAAATAACAAACCAATGAAAGGCTATGCAGGGGTAAGTTAAAATAATTAGTATTTCTCATTAATATTTTACATTTTATAGTATTATTTTAAATTAAAAGTACCACTTTGGCCCTGTTTTATTAAAGCAACAAGTACATTCTTCAAACTTTAACTCGAGCTCTGTTTAGATGTGATGAATTTCACGCCTCTAAAACTATGCAGAACAATGGGGTAGACATGCTTAATCAACAAGTGCAAACCTCATCACATTTGACCCTCAACTAAGCAAACACGGTGGTGTTGAAGACACCAGGTGACGATTTCCAAACAATGTCGACTTCAGGATCACTACTTAAGCCACATGTGAGCAGTGAGCTCAACAGTTTGTGATCCTTGTGGACTCAGATGGAGACAACAAGGAAACTCCCTGAGCCAGAGTTTACCGATTCCCCTGAGCCGTGCTTTTTGTGTGTCCTACTATTTCTTTCAATTACTGGAAAAAAGGGGGCTCTGTGGAGGCAGCAAATGCTACAAAGACGGGTTGTGTAACAAAACAAGCGTACATCTGACAGGTGCTCGCCTCTGCAGAGCAAGCAGTAACCTTGGAGGGAGTAGACAGGAATGTAGCAGCCCTATCTCGGCTCAGAGGGAAATACTGACTGCAAAGGCCTTTTTTTGTTCAGAAAGGAAAATCAATACTCCAGAGTCCATCACACGGGCAGGCATTTTGTGTTTCTTTTTTTTTTTCCAGAAGGGTTCCAGCTATGTGAAACAGGCTCAAAGTGACCCCTGGAAAAAAATAGTTAATGCCTAACTTCTTTATCTTTGTTTTACAGCCAAGGGTTGTACCTCCAAATCAATACACGATACACAAATATCCCAGGGCTCCATGTTCTAGACAGAGAGCAATGGCAAGAGCTTGAGAGTGAGGCAGCTTCACACCACCTGGCAGAGAGGGAAAAAGCTTATGATAAAGTCTGTTTGAAAAAAAAAGTGAAGCTAGATTTTTAACACAAAGAAAAAATAAATAAATCCAACTTGGAGTTTGCACACAAAAAAAAAAAAACAAAAAAAAAAACAAAACAGAACATATAGTTCATGGTTTAGGGAAAAAGCTAATACACTGTCATTAATGCTACATTAACATTGTCATACCGGTGCAGTTAGCAGCTTTTTAGCTCAGTTTTAGACAGGATACACTGAACAAAGAGTCAACAAGTGGTTAAAAACAAATGACCCCCCCTCCCCCCAACTATTTATTTATTTTTTCAAATTAAAACAATATATCATCAAGTTGAACAGCAGGTAGCCAGAGTTTGGTACTTTTGGACAGACAGTCAAGCTAGCTCTCTATTTTTATGCTAGGGTAGCTTATTAGCAAAAGCCATACCAACAAGATTTTATTCCTTTTGGCCAGTGACAGGGTGGCCAACTTCCATGCTTAAATATCTTTTAATTTGTATTTGGTGTCATGGAGGACTCCAGTAAAAAAAAAAGACAGAAAAAAAAACAAACAAAAAAAACAACTTTAGTTGAACATGTTGGCCGATTTTGCAACTTTTGGACAGAGTCGGTATACTCTGGGTCCTTATGCTTAGGCTAGCCCTTTAGCTAAGAGCAGACTGAAGCATGAAACAGGTTACATACTTTCACAGAAATTCTTTATGAAAAGAAAACTTTTTTTTTCTTCTTTTTTTTTTTTAAAGAGATGGACTAAAAACTAAAGCAAGTTTTATTGGCTGGGTTTGCATATTAAGCTTCTGGACAGTCTGACTTGATGCTTCCAGCCATTTTGCTGCAAGGCTTTGAAAATAATAATATTAATAATAAAAAATGGATATTTTTTCTGATGGTTTAATTACTTTTGGATAGTCAGGCTAACAGTCTCCATTCCTCTGCTAACATCCATAGCATCAGGAGTTTGCTAGCCCCCCCAGTCTTTATGTTTAGATAACTTAAACTTTGTATTTTGTTAAGTGACATGCTAAAAACAAAGGCAAGTTTAACTTTTTAGATGAGCATTTTGTTACTTTTTGACAGCCAGACCTGCTGCTTCTAGCCATCTGTGCTAAGCTGGCACATAACTTTGTAGTTAAAAAAAATGTATAGATATTTTTTGGTTGGTTTCATTACTTTTGGATCATTAGGCTTGTTGTCTGGTCCTCTACCTCTCTTAAACTACCAGTAACAACAGCAGCAGATCCACTAAATAAATAAATACAAAGTCAGGCTAGTTAGCCTCTTCTGCTCTGAAGAAGCTTTTTTTTAAAATATGGCAACATATTTTACAGTTTCATCCTAGTCCACTTACCAGTTGAATTAAACATTGAGTAACAATGACTTGTATAACTTAAAACATACAAAGATATTAAACTGTTTACAGTTTTTATGCTAGGCTAATAGCTTTTAATTTAGCATGAAGACAGTGGCTGTGTCTCAAACTGTGTACTTCTGCCCTCACGCTTAATATTTTGAGTGCATAAGCACGTTCAGCACTGACAGTACAGGAAAACACAGTGCACTTTGATTTCTCACTCACTCAAAACTCAATCGTTCTCAAAACAGAAAGTCGAGTGTGGAATGCAGGACACTTCTCATACTCACTGGATGCCATCTTGGCTATGTGGAGGAAGAGGCGGGAACAGATCAAACAATGGTTGATGGTTGCAATTAATGAATAGCAGAGGAACACCTGAGAATGGTTGTGAAATTCGATCATAATTTTCTTTAAGTGTGAAGCAGCTGTGTTTGATTTGAGATTTTGGGCACTGTTCCACTAAGAACAGCGTGTACGCAGCGTACTTCATGTTAGTGTACTTACAGAAGTATCCAATTTGAGACACAGCAGGTGTGCTTTAAAGTTACAAGCAAGATGGAGAGTTAGTTTATAACCCGTTTTTTAAAATGTAATGTCTTTCATCCCTTTTTTTCATCTGTTTCCATTCCCTTCCTTGAGTTGGAAAAAAGTTGAGACCAACATTGATTTTCATAAAATATTTTGGTCTTGCGCTGGTAAAATTTTAACAAGCCTGCTTAAAACCAGGGTTGAAGGTCTTAGCATGCAGCCTGGGAAAGCAGCATCTGGGAGGTGATAGCAGACTGACAGTTTTCCCTCACTGCTTTGCACTAACTTTGGATGGGGTACTGAAACTTTATACAATGTTTACAGCAATGACCAGCAAAGCTCGAGGTTTTCTCTCCTCTCCGAGTCTCTGCTGGCTGAGACGTATCTGTCGCTGTCTGCTGCTCCGTCCCTACAGACCTTGCAGCGAATCAACAGAGCTGCTCCCAGACAGATAAAATGCCACATTAGAGTTTCAGAGGCCTAACACAGGTCCCAGTTCCCAACCAGTGTTATGATGAGAGAAAGGAGCATCCACTTTAGGAGAACAGACAACCCCTCCACCCCTCCACCCCCACCCCACCCCTCTCTGATAGTAGCTGGTAATCTCTTAGGTCGGCCTGTCAGTCAGGTCCTGGAGACAGATGACGTGAGGCCCCTGATAGGGTGTCTCCAACCAAGGAGACACCAGCCGGCCGCACAGGCTGCTGGGATGGAGAGCAGGACCTGAGGCGACGGATGGATAGAGGGGCTGATGGGGGTGGACAGGAGACATGAAGACGAGGTGGGTCAGGAGGGTGAGGTGGCAAAGGAATGCCAAGGCGGAGAGGGGCGGGGGTCAGGGAGAGGGTCTCCTGATGAGCTGGGAGACAGTTCTCTGCTGGAGATCGTTGTGGGGCTGACAAAGTTTACTTAACACCAACCCCTGGGGGCTCAGGTCAGCAGGGGGGGAGGAGAGGGAGGCCCTGCTCACCTACGTCTCAGTGAGTCAGAGAGTTGTCCCAGAATAAAGGGGGGAACAGAAAAAACGAGGAATGATGAAGGGCCTCTGTGCTGGGTAAAGGGTTTGTGTTCTAGTTAAGACGTTTTCAATTGATTTTCTGTTGTCGAAACATGCAGTGACTCATTACAATCAATACAGCACACAAATCAACACGCAATGATCATTCAGTCAAAGGTCAAAGGTGGTTTCTGAAAATCACTTGAGTAAACATTTTGCTCATAGTCCAGTTTTTTAAACGAAACATCTCATAAATGCAACATTTTGGGCTTTATTGCACCAGGAGTTGATAAACTTCTTACCAGACAGTGTGGTTACCAAAGTAAATTTAAAGATAATGGGGCAACTTATAAACCAGGAAGACAATTCTTAGGGTTGACTATTTTTCCAAAAAGTTTTATTTTTTCCAAAGTCATCTCCTGTGGTTTCTAGAAAATGTTTCCAAACACAAGTTCATTAGCAACTTATATGATTAGTTCCAGCTGGATGCTAACACACACAGCTGCAGAACAGCACCAATCTTCATAAGAATAAAGAGGTATATAACAGCATGGCTTTTTGTCCTTACAGTTAAATTTTCAGGCAGCAGGAAGAGCAGGAAACAGAGAGTGGGAAGTGACTTGTGGGAAAGAGGCTACAAGTGGGAATCTTCTCTTCATGGGACACATGACAGAACTAAAGCTGAGCCAGCTCAGCTTCTTGACATTGTTTTCAATTTTTCTTTGATAACAATGGAAATCAGTGGCATTTAAATATAAACCTGGGGCACCAGAATAGTCTGGTGGTCTAGTTTGCACACTCATGAGGAAACCCCTGAAGCAGACAGCCTAAGCAACTACTTTGTACATCGCTTTGGAAAAAAAAAGTGTCTGCTAAAAGAATAGAATTGTAGAGTTTATTTATTGTTGAATAGAATTGCAGAGTTATAGAACTTATTGTTGTTGCTTTCTGACAATGATGAACCAAAAATGGCATAAAACACCTTGAAATTAGATGTAAAATTAGGATTAAATTAGATAGAAAACTCTTCCGTATAGATGAATCACAGTATGGAAATTGGAAGAGCAGTCCTAAAATCTGGTTCTACGTCAGGGAAACAAAACGTGACACATCAGGCCTCATTTTCTTACTTTGTTTCACTTTCAGCTTCTGTGGCTGCAGCTGAGATAAACTGCAAAAAGACACCTAAAAAAAAGGCAATCAGTAATACTGTAGTATGTCCGCTAAAATAAAGTCAGCCTTAAAGAAGAAAGTGATTTTCAGAGGATCAGACATAAAAAGTGTTGAGATTTTTAAGTGTTATTAAACGACTCCTGGTTCTTTTCATCAGAATGATTCTTCCCTCCAGGCCAGCGCAGCAAACACAGTCCCTCCAAGTGAGCTACTGCCCATGACTCCCATTAGATTACGAGGCAGATTTATCAAAACGGGCTTCCGGTTTTCAGATAGGACAGTGACAACACTTATCTCCAGATATTCCCTTATCAAAAAACAATTTAGTGAGAGAAACAGACATTAGCCCAGATTTTTTTACACTGCAGAGCTCTTCAGCGCAGCCTCCTCGGTACAAGGGTCTGTTTACACTGTGCACACATGCATACACACACACACCTCCATCCGCCCGAGTAGAGATGCATTAACATAGCCTTAGTGCGCTCTTGATGTCACTGCCATTACGTTCGCATCAAGCTCTTGGACTTTGAGACCCGATCAATTCTGCTTGGAGGAAGCATAATGAATGAAAAGTTATCACAAACCAATCATAGAAAGGAGAGCCTTGAGTGCTCTGAGAAGTGCCTGTGCACAGGTACATTAAGGTACACTATGCTGTGTGTGTTTATGAGCTGCACTAACAGGCCAGCTGGTGTAAGAGGTCACTGCAGGAGAAAGAGCCGGTGGGTCACTGTGAGGTTAACCTGACCGGAGTTTTATTTCATGCTGCCTCTATTTATCAAAAAGCAAGGGAGGCATTTGTGTGCATGACTCTTTCTTTCTTTCTATCAATCCATACTTCTGTGTATGTGCCTCTCTGCACAGAGAAAGAGACCAGAAAAGTAGCAGCTAAATTCACGCAGCAAAACGTTTTTTGACAGGGATGTTAGTCAAATATTCATTTGTCTGTGTGTGAAGCCAGAAGGCCATGTGGGGGAGTCAGGCAGACAGAAAGCACTCACTCCTGTTACTGTGACCCTGAAAGAAAGCTGGGAGAGAGGGGAAAAGAGAGGAAGAGAAGAAAAAACAACCGGGCAATAAAGGTGTACAATGTGTGCCAAGACTTTATGGAGCTAATAACACAGTTTGAGCTCCAATATTTCTCTTTTCTATTTTTTTTTCACTGTAGGAATATATATATTCATGTAAAGCTGATGTGCCCAACAAGCATCGAGACTATTTGTTCTTTCTGTGGATGATCCCTGTAAAAGGGGCTGCAGGTGCTTGGGCCAGGGGCACAGTGTCTAGGGGCCATGTTACACATTAACACAGCCATATAACACAGTTACTGATTAGCACCTCACGCTCTTGAGACTCCCACTGACCTGAGTCACAGGTAGGAATCCCACTAGGTGTGTACTTGTTTGTGTGGCGTGGCTTTTTACACACAGACCTTCACCATGCATGGTGTCTGAAAGCAGCCTCTCTTACAGCCGTAACTCTTTCTTCCTCTTCTCTCTCTCTCTCTCTCTCTCTCTCTCCCCTCAATTCATTCCTCTTTGCCTCCCTCTCTCCCACGCAGACTCCTTCTTGCAGTTCAGGCCTCTCCCTCGCTGGATCTTTTCACCTTTATCCCCTGCGCCATAAAACGTAAAGACGTAAAGATGTCTTGTACAAAGTCGAGAGGAATCATGTTTGGCATGTCGAGCTGCGGGTACTTTACTCTGGGGCAAAAGTCTAAGGTGTAGAGGACGTTGATGAATGAGTCACAGCACATGTACAGAAAAACAAGGTGCTGTGAGGAAATGTCAAGGTGTCAAAGCACAATGTGAAAACACTTGGTGATAAGAACTCTGCTTATGCTACAATCAGTGGTAATATTTACATCTTATTATCGGGTGCTGGTTGGCAGCATTTAATACTTGATTTTGATTGGTTGGGGATGATTGATGATCAGCAACATATGTAGCAAAAGGGACACTGGCAAAGGTGCCCAGTCAGAATCAGTTGACCATAAGCCAGCATGACGCAGCACATGGAAAAGAGGTGAGAAAGAGCCTCCATTTAACAGTCAGGAAACAGACTCATGGTGGACAGATGTCATGGGAAGGAAGAGAGAGGGATGCAGACACATGCATTCAGTACATACAACAAAGCCTGGGAATTTCTTTGGTTGATCTCCACAAAGAAAGCCCTCATGATCATCTCCTGCTGATACAAGCCACAGCTCCTGATACCAAGGTGGGCTGAAGTGACCAAAGAGGATTGTGACAGAATAAATCATAAAGAGGGTTACAGAGGATGCAGAAGGGGGAAGCTCAGGATTGCTTTCAGGTAATAGAAAATAATCAGAGTGAGGTGCAAGAGGTGATCCTTTAGGGATGTAGATCAGATGTTCCCAAAGTAGAAACCTCTGATGGAGAGGTCCCGAAATAACAAAACTATAAGTGCATATTTCATCCAATTAAACAAAAACAGAGGATCACATTTTTTAAAAAAAACAACAACAACATGCAAACAGTTAATGTTTGATCTGTTTTATGCATTTCTTCCTTGCCACAAGTCCCCCAAGGTGACGAAGCCAATGTAACGAATGCATCTTTAATTTAGGAAACAGAGCAACATCATATGAAGATTAATTTTCTACTGAACAGCTTGATTAGGTTTTTTTAGTGAGACCTGATCTTGACCACGTGGCTTGGTTCAGCTTATTAAATGTAATAAAAGCTGAGAAGAGGAAGTCAGCTCGTATTGTTCAGAGTAAGATCTTTGAGCTGAGTCTTTGGCAGCCAACACCTCACTGTGAGAAATAAATATTTGTGTATTGTTTTTGAATTTTTAACTGTCCCAGCAGGTGTGCTGGCCAACCCTTTGTTGCAGATAAGGATCAGTGATGAAGACGTGTGTCCAGGAGACGACCTGCACTGGAATGATGTTAACAGCTTCCCGTCAGAGACAGCCACAGACTTACTTGTAACAGCTGTTTTTTTCTGCTGCCAGTCTTTGTGCTACACTAAGTAAGTTGGCACAACTGGTAACACAAAAACATGATAACAGTGTTGATTTTCTTATTCAAATCTCAGAACAATGGCTTTTCAATTCAAAACAGAAAAAAAAATCTTTTATTGCCCCTCTGTCCAAAGAAAGAGAATTTATTTTACTTTACTTTTCTGTTTTTATTTCTACCTTTCATGTATCAAATAAATAAACGTTATTTTTTCTTCTTTGCTTGCCCAGTCTGTCTCATTCACATTGGAAGGGTCACCAATTTATGAGAAATAAAACGCCAAAAACAGCAGAAAGGATATTATTGTTGCCATACTTTTAGTTAACATTTATTTTTCTAGAGGTAAATCTCAGGAAAACAGAGATCTCAGAATCTGGGCAGCTGGTTTCTCATGAAGCGTATGATGTTACATGGATAATATCAGGCAATCCAGACCTCACTGGTGTCTGCTGGGCTGGATCTTGAGGCTGAAGTGTCGACTCCTAACAGATCTGTAAACAGAGAATTAGTTGAGCATTAGTTTTTGAGCTGCTGACCAGTGTCTGTAAAAAAAAAAAAAAACATACACTGGCCAGAGTTTGTCTTTGAGGCAGAGCTGGGGTCAAGATTGGTTTGAAGTTCAGGATTTTCTTGTGCTGTCTGATGCTTAGATTTTTCTTTAATACAGCACATAAATTTCCAGCAACAAGTGACAATCCACATCATATATTTAGACGATGGTTATGCAACTTAACAAGATAACAGCATTGTTCTGAAATATGTGGCGATGTGGACGTGACTCTGACTCCAAACAGAAATGAGAACTGAGCTGGTGGTAATTCAGAACAGCCATGTGTTTCTTGGCCTCTTTTGTTGGGGTGTACGGTGTAAGTCACAATAAGGGATTTAACTGTACGTGCTCAAGATCTCCCTGATATGGCCTGTTTTTTTTTAAGGCACAGGAGACCCAGTGCCAGCAGAAGACTGTGAATGTGTTTGTAAGAGGTGCAACACCACTCATGTTTAATTTTGCTGTAATATTCAAACAAGGAAGTTTCGCCTTTAAAATCAATCTGTTACAGTGGAGCAGAGGGGGATTGTGACACATCGTTTTCTCAAGTGGAATGAGTGTTTTCCTCCAACATGAACACAAACCAGTCTGAGTTTTCATACTTCCACCATGGGCAAATATAGCCAGCCACTGCTCCGAATGGTACCATACACTCCGTCAGAGAGAGCACAAAGGACGGCCGTGATCTGTGTGTTTGATGGTGATCTGATAAAACATAATTGGAGCATGTATTCATGTGTTTTCCATTCAAACTAAGAGCTCCGGTCACACTGTAGAAACTGGGTCCCAGTGTTTTCATTGTCTGGTGACTGGCTGAAGTAGAAGGTGACAGAAACCACCAAGTCTGTCTGAGAGTGTTTAATGTGTGTGGAGGAGCAGCTGTGTGTGTGAGTGTGTTTGTTTTAAGAGGCTGAGGCGAGGCGAGGTTGAACGGTCAAGGAAGGACAAGTGTTAAGTTGGTCATCACTTCAGACTCATTTCAGAAGCTCGAATCAAATCAGACATGAAAGAGTTCTTTCGCTCTTGTAACTGAGTGTATGAACACATTTTCTCCTGCAGAGAAAGTTTAACTGTATTTACAGAAGGCCAAGGCCAAACATGGACACTTAATACTTAGACAGTTTCTTTGAAACAGTGTTCATACTGATGTTTAAGCACATTTTTAACAGGCCAGTTCTAAAAAAATCACAGAGAAAATTTCCATTCGTACCCTGATTTTTGGTCCAGGTGTTTAAAGATTACTATTGTTACAACTTCTCTGAAACAACACAAGATACAAACACCAAAATATACTGAACTGTAAAAACAAAAAAGTTCCCGCACTCACATCGCATTGGAGTCCCCATTCTTTGCTGGAGAATACTCACAGAATTTAGCTCTCGCCTCAAACCTCTAATTTGAAGTTTTACCATCTGAGACCAACTTCACACAACAAATTAAACACAGGTCGTTGAGATGACTTTAAAGTAGCTTGCCACACAATAAAACTTTTGTTTGTTTGTTTACTTAACCAAAAAATCATTTTCAGGTCAACAATTTTCATTTTTAGAGTGGGGAAATCAAAAAACAATTGCATTAACCTAAAATTCAAATTTCTTGTCAAAGTAAATACATCTTCCCCACTCATATGTAGCAGAGGACATCCTATGAATATAGTCTGTCTCTGAGTTCTTTGCCTCCAAAAGAAAAATTACTTCCACCGATTTATCTGTTGAGTTAAGTCTCCTAAAAATCAGCCAAATCACAGACTTTACTGACCCAAAGCCTTCAGATCTGATGAGCCCACAGGCTCATGTTTTATATCATCTCTAAGATACATCAGGCCTCACTTCTAGTCAGACACTGAGCCTGTTGCTACTATAGCGGAACCCTGAAGCTGAAGCAATTCATAGGAAATCAGCTTTTACTAACTGTATCATTGCTAAGTTTTTCTTACTTTTGCAAACCAAATGTCTGCTCCATCAACCCCTCAGTTTAGATTACAACAATTGGTGACTGTTTCAGCTACAGCACACACACCTCTCATATCTCTCTAACAAGCAGCTGAGACTCCTAGACCTTGAAAGCATGAGTGGGCCTGTAAGGTCTGCCAGCTGTCCTGTCCATACCCCACTACAGTGCCAGGTCCAAGTATCAAATCCTCGGTACCCTCCACCACAACCACCGGCCCAAAATTGCCACCCACTTACCTCTGAATCCCCTCTGTTCTGCTATCAGTGACGTCACTGCGGCCCAAGGCTGTTTTCTCTCAGGCTGGGGCTCCTAACAGCTGATTCAGGGAAAGTCACAGAGTGTACCACAGAAGTGACCTTCTCTCCTGAGACAAAACACATAGAGAGGGGCTGGCTCCACAGGATGGAGACGTTAGCGTGGAAACAATAACACGGCCTCCGAAATCTAGACAAGTGATGATGCTTGGTTTTCCAGAGACAGCAAGGCGTCTTTGAGTTGTTGAAACTGAGCGACTACAATTAATTCTCTATGGTGACAGTTTATTGAAATATGACAAGTTCCTTTTTCAGTTACATTAAAATAATAATAAAAAACAAAAACTCAGAAGAACTACAACATTTTTTTCACCAAAATTGAGGAAGAAATGGAAAGAATTTTATGTTCCATGGCAGAAATTTAGATTTCTTTCATGCTCTTTTTGAAGCAGCTAGCATTTTGATACCTTAGCTTAGCATAAAACATAAAAAATGCTAGCCAGGCTCTATCCGAAAGCAGCACCAGCATGAAAAATTAAAATTCACAAATTAGTATGTTACACCTTGTTTTCTAAACAGCCAGGCTACCTGTGTCCCCTGCCTTCAGACTCTGTGCTAAGCTAAGCTAATGAGCGACTAGATTCAACCATACAAAACAAATAGCATCTTTTTTTCAGTTTCATCCTTGGTTTCTGTTTTAGCCTTGGTAACAAAACAAACATTTTCCCAAAATGTCAAACTGATTTTAGATGATTCACAAGTGCCCAAGTGTTTTTCATGAGAGCAATGATAAATTTTCCATTTTTGTTAAAATGCCTGGAAGAAGTAAAAACAGCACCCCACCTGAAAAAAAACAATAACCTAATGCCCTTCTGTGAATAATGCACTTAATATCCAGCAACAGTTCCCTGGAAATTGTGTGGATGTAGTGATTTCTTTTTTCTTTATCGGATAAAACAATATCCCTCTAGTGATTACAAAGTACATTTAATTAGTGATGATGTGTGTTGAATTGTGCACCTTGTTATCTTGTTATGATGGCCTTTAAAACACCTGTAATGGGTGGGGAAGGGTCTTTCCTGATCGAGTCCCCCAAAACAAAGGAGGATTCCTGCTATGAGTAAATTTCTTGTGAGTCAAATAAAAAAAAAAAAGAGTCACAGCTTCACTTTCACTTGAATGAAGCAGAATATGACTATGAAGTTTCCCTCTGTGTATTATCTCTTTTCAGCCAGAAACAAGTGCAATATTCTATATGTTTTACGAAGCTTTTTTTGGAACAAAGAATAAAAGCATCTTTTGAAATCCTTGAAAACTCTAAAAATGGAAACTGGACTCTGGTGTTCGTGTGAAATCTTAAAGTTAGATATATGACTACAACCATCCTCTGATATTTTATATCTTGTTTTCCTGGTGGCATCTTCTCGAGAAGGAAAGAAAAATAAAAAGCAGCACAATGATAAGATAATTCATAGTAATATAACACTGACTGTAGCTGATGCATGACTGGAGCCAGAGTAATGAGAATGGGTCAAATGAACCCCGAGGCTGTGTGTGTCAGGCTGATGTGACATTGTGAATGTGATAAAAACGAGACTGCGGAGACAAAAATAATCAGCAGTGACCACAGATTAATGAGCCTCAGATTTTTTTTTCATGTCACAGATTTGCCTGCATGTGTTCTCTTGAAGTGTGTGCCATCATTCTTGGTGGTTTATGGTTTTTTTTTTTTTTTTTACTCCAGCCGGAAAAAAAAGAAACTTAAATTTCAGAAACAAAAATCTCACAGATGACTAGGATTGTGTTTTCTTTCATTACATGACTTTTATATAGAGACTATATGATGTAACAGGATTGCTATAGCTGCCAATCCCTGTCACACAAACACACACACACACACATGCACACACTTTGAGTTCAGGCTGGCAGGTGAGCAGGGCGTTCCGTTGTGGGCGAGCTGAGGAAGCAAGGACAGTACATGTCCAAAATGACAAAGGTTGCTTTTACACCTGTCACAGCCCTGTTTAATCATCTACCTCTTCAAACAAGGAGAGCCTGTCGCTCACAGCCTCCCAGCAGCCTTTGCACCAGCGGCCCTGGACAAGCAGCATGCAATAGAAGTCAGACCTGTGCAGGTATAAAACTTAACTGTGTCTTCTATAAAATCAGAGTAAATAAGTTCATGTTTTAAAAGCTTAAGGAACAATGCCAGGGAAGTGATAAATACAGGAAATGGTTGCAGGTGATAAAACTGGTTAAATATTCCAGAAACGATGAGAGTTCACTTAAGAACTGTTCCATGTTAATTTGATCTGATGAATCCTGAATGAACTTAGACTTGTACTTGGACAAAGTTGGAAACAGAAATGTCCACCGTTTTCTCTATGAGCCATTACAATTGTATTTTCTGTTTCACTAAACTTTCAATTTTGAGCTTAACTAATTTAACATCAAATCTGCTGTTAAATCTGATGCCTTAAAGTGATGGTGATCAATACCTCACTAGAGTTTTATTGAAGCAAAATTAACAGTGATTCACTTAAACTGCATAAAATAGTTATGTTTGATTGTGAAACAGCCCATTTATTCAGGTTGACTTTTGAATTTGTATACTACTGTAAAACAGGAAGAACAATTTAAGATCCTGTTATGTCTTTGCTTTATCCCTGTAAAGGAATAATATGGATTTTTCTCTGGAAAGTGAGTGTTTTCAGTTTGTGATGACTATTGAATGTAGCCTAAGTGCAATATATTTATGTGTTAATGGTTAATGGAATCATTCACAATCCCTCATTCTTAATATCTCCAGCACATAATAATAATAATAATAATAATAATAATAATAATAATAATAATAATAATAATAATAATAATAATAATAATAATAATAATTTAATCTCCAGTTGTGGAAAAGAGTAACCAAGTATTTGTGTGTATTTTTTAGGAAACAAAGGTCATGTTAATATTGTTAGACAGAAAACTTTCGGTTTTATGTTACAGGAAACAGAAATGACGCACTTAAAATTCCCCGCTTATGAAAAGCTTTGCTAGGGTCAAAAATGATAAGTTGAAGATGATACGTTAAAAAAAGGAACCAATAAAGACCCTTTATATGTGTAAGGTTATACATGCAGGAGCTTAGGGATAAAAGAAATGCGTCTCGGCAGCTTAGAGGTGATAAAAATGATGAACTCCGTGATTAACCTGTCAGCTGGGCCCAGAGTCGTTCGTCATTGATCATTATCGCGGTATTAGACTCTTGAGGCGTACCAATGCCCACCAGATTTTTTTCATTTTTTAAAATTTTTTTCGCGCATTGAAAATAAATCAAAACTACATTTTAGTGTGTTCTATCCCAAATCACAGAGACGCTAACGAACAACTGGACCAATTTTCTCGTTTGTACTCGCCTCACTCGAAAATCAATTAGAGTAAATCATAGCGGGTAGTACTGCGGTATTTAAATCCTTGTTTTAGTGAGATATCTGTGAACTCAGCGTTCTCTTCATACTCTCTGTTATCTGAATAACACGGTGCATATCGCAGCAGTATTGGCTCATCAGCAGCAGGTTATAACAGAGCTGGAGTGTTGGAGATAATCATTATCAGGTCTGTACATAAGGCTCTGACACCTGAAGAGGGCCGGCCATTAATGTGCACCTCCTGAAACAAGCTAATAGTCTAACGATAAAAAAAAAAAACGGGATTAACTACTTTTACCATGATGCTGTGCTCACAAAAATAAATGAATAAAATAATTTATAAAAAGACATAAATCCGAAAAATTAAATAAAATAAAAACTTAAACAGTGAAATAAATATTGCGATATATTAGGTGAGTTATCCTGATTATTGTTCTTTTTTTTAATCGTTATCTTTTTCATTATCTTAAACCACAGATAGGAATAATAGGTTGTCAATTTGTATTTGTTAACATGATTTTCGGAGCTTTATAAATGATAAACGATTATGAAAAATTATTTTCCCAGTTGATTTGGTTATTATTTTGTCATAAGTATAGAATATTTCAACTGTCGATTGCCTTATCTTAAAGTTTATTTCACCTAGTATGCATAGCTATATGGTTTATGATGCAAATTAAAACTATCACGATATTATCTTAGTTGTTAGAATACAAAAAAATGTAGGCTGATCGCAATTTGATGGAATATTTTATAATATAATTACAACTAATAACAGAGGGCTAATTACGACCACAATAAATACTATGGTTACTGGTACCAGTAGTTGCAGAGTCGTTAGCCTTCAGTTACAAGACATACATTTCAAAAGGCGTTCCACATTACTGTAATGTATTACAAGAATAATTGGATTAAAGGCCTGTGTCTCCTCTTCGTGGCTGTCCTCCACGCAGGCCCGCGGAGTTTGACCGTGCGTGGATAAACGTGGAGACAGGGCGGCGTCCTGCCACTTCTTCTCTAGAGCTCCGTGTGTCAGAGCAGCACACTTTGACATCACTGAGAAAACACCTCATTCATCATCCTGTGAGCTCCACGGCGTGCGAGGGAGAGAGAGAAAAAAAGAGGAGGGGGAGACAAAAAAGAAAGGAGAAGAAAAAACAACAGGATTTTGTACTCTCACACCTCCCTGACAACTGCTCACTCAGAGATGGGATGGGAGACAGTAGCGGAATAGTTTGGTTACTCCCTCTGATAAAGTCACAGCTCCAAAATCTCTTCCAGAGCTGTCAGATGAGGAGACGACTTCGATCGTGTTTTACTTAGAGCTAAGAGCAATGAAAAAGCCACGAAGCCTATAGCATCCCATTACGCCTGCCTGGGTAAAAATACTATACTAGACATGCAGATTTCAGATTTTTTTTAACCTACTAAGCAAACGCATCTACAGGCACAAAGAGCCACTAACACAACCCTGAGCACAGCAGTTTGAATACGCCAGGGTTTAACTGTACAGTTTCAGCAGCAGCATGAACAACAGCAGTGGTGATAAAAGCTGTAGGCCTCAGTTAAATCTATCAGTTCCTTTAACCACCAAAAAAAATTCACAAATTTTAATTTCAATTTATTCGTTATTGTTATTATGGTGTTGTCATAAAATTACACATCTGCTGAAGCATATGGTCGGCTAATTCTGTGACAGCAGCAGAAGCATGCCAGGCAGCAGTTATCACAGCAGCTCAAATCAAAGTAAAAAATAAAAGGTTTGGAGTGTAAAGAGGATGTGATAGCTGCTACCTGGCAGTGGATAACAGCTGCAAAAGCAAATACAAAATCTTTATTAAGACATAAATATATATTTACACGGTAACTCATATCAAAGAAAAAAAGGTTAATTTTAGAGTTTATGCTAGCTAATGCTGGCTGCTACCTCATGGGTAGCTGCTGTAAGGGACAAATCCTTTAAGTAGGCTATGTCAGTGTCCTAAAAATTAACCCTGACAGCATATAAATGTTTTTTTTTTATCTTCATACCACCATTAACTTTTATTTACATGGTAAATAAATAAATAAATGAATAAATGAATAAATAAATAAATAAATAAATAAATAAATAAATAAATAAATAAATATTAAAGGCTCACTCCGCTGCTACCTAGCAGTTGCTATCTAGTTGTAAATGATAAATCAAAATATTGTGAGTAAAAATCATTACACATTTTGATCATAAATAACCCATATAAAAGCTATAGAATGTGAGTCTAAGCCTGCTGCCTTATCTATCTATCTAAGTTTGTATGGTGTTAGAAGAGTGCTTTTAGCAATAGCCTATAAAGAATAGATTGGCAACATTATAGTTTTGATAGTATGTTTATGAGTAAATTTCTGGTGGTTATAGGCTTATTGTTGCCCGTAGCAGGAAGCTACAATCACTGAAGTTTAGACAATGGCAGAAGTAAGAGTAATGCGAGTTGTAGTTATAGGCTATCAAACCTAAATAGTGGAGTGCTAGTTTCCCTTGTAACTTCCATATCAGTCTGCTGTTTTGTAGTAGCCCGGAAGTAAATCTAACTGTGGTCACGGTACTGATGGTAAGTGTTGGAGCTGTCAGTTTTGTTGGGCTGTCTCCTCACAGACTGAATGTAAACAGCCACACAAACAGCAGCTGAACTCGGCTGAGTGTGATGAACTGTTTGTGAGCTCCGCGTGAACACGCACGAGGAGGAGACGCGCACTAAATGACTGAATGAATGAATGATTCAATTGGCACCTCGCGACTTTTGATCACTTCACTCCCTCTCTTTGTATATTGACGCTGAACGAATCATCGGGTTCAAAGTGGAGCTGTTCACGGCGGCAGGGGCGTGCTGAGAGTTTGTGCTCGTACAAAGCTGAACCATTTAATCCACAATGAAAGAGTCTCACTTAAATAAACTAATTAGGAGCAGATTTATTGATCACCGTAGTGAGTATGCGGAGAATAAACAAAAAGGGGGGCGTAAACTTGCCTTAGGAATCCAAAAGACATTATTCTATGACATAAATAACCCTACTTATTTTTCCCCTATTAAATAACAAGGATATAGCATTACCTGATACGCATTAAAGGATTCTGAACAATGCTGTAAATCTATCTAACATTTTTAACTGTAGATGAAGTCAAAAGTAATCAGCCATCTAATAGGCTGCTGTCTGATGTCATCTCGTGATGATGACCTGCCTAATCCAACGACAGACGAAATAACATTTATTTCTTAAAAGTCACGCGAAAACAATAATAGTGCTATCATAAAAAAAATACAACCAACGAATATATATATATATATATATATATATATATATATATATATATATATATATATATATATATATATATATATATATATATATATATATATATATATATATATATGTTTTATACTTGAACAAATTACTATTATATATTATTATAATACATTAACGTAGTTACCACATGATCTTTTGATCAAAACATAATCAAGCAAATGTTGCTATCTAATGACTCGACCTCACATATAGAACACCCACTGCAGTACAAGCGAAATGTAAAACATAATGAAAAAAGGCCCAATGAGCTGTGCAAAAATGTGATTAATTTAGAATAATCCATTCATCTTCATTAATTTGAACAATCGTTTTAAGAGTTAAATATTACAATACAATCTCTCCCTTACAATAAGACTGTAAAACTGAGCATTTAAGTAGCCTGTCTTAACAGTAAAATTCAAACAGGTTGAAACTATCAATCATAAATCCCACTAATCAAAAAATCAAAACAAACGAGAAGGGTGGAGCTTAATTTCTCTGTCCAAATCAAACAAACTCTCTGACACGTGATTACATTTGCAAGTTATTGGAACCTCCAGACATGATCAAGTATCTCTCTCCTTCTGTCTCTTCTTTCTGTGACTGATTGGAGGAGTCCTCAGGCTGGCACCCCCATCGTGCTTCCAGCGACTCACACTCCTCATGATTGGTCCGCCTCTTGCAGCCACAGCACCCAGAGGCGCCTCCTCTCATAAACGTCGTCAGAGCGCACCAGCGTTTCCCAGTACTTCCAGGAGAAGCAGCGCGAGCCACTATTAGGAACTTTGCGTGCGACCTATGGCAAACAACTAGCAGGTATGTCGTAGAAAAGAGTCTTATGTCTCCGACTTTTACTATCTGTTGCCTCTCGTGCCTCATCCAGCAGCTCTGAACATCTGGCTGTGAGCGCAACAGGGACCGGGCTCATCCTTTCGAGGTTTTGTTTTATCGCCCAGCCTTCCTCTCTGCCCTTATCTGTTTTGGGTCTTATCAAACGGTTATCTCTTTTGCTGCGAAGACATATTGCGTTTTGTTTCCTATCTCTTATGTGTGTGTGTTTACTTGTGTGTGTGTGTGTGTGGGAGGACAGAGATTTGACATGGACGGACCCAGCGCCTCTTAAAAAGCGCTTGATGGGAGTATGGCAGCCACAGTAGAGTGAAAGTTTTCCTGGAGTCACAGATGAGAGAGAGAGAGAAGTGAACGGGCCGAAAATATTGAAGTTAGATTAACAGCTATAAGGGCTTTTCTTTCGAAAATGTAGGTTGTGCTTTTAAGGAGAAAATCAGTTTTGTACAAGAAACGCCTTCCGATCCAGATGTTTTGGGAACACATGCGTAAAACTTACCATGCGTAAAACGAATCCTCCTGATATCCTAACGGTTCAACCCTTGTTTTATCACAGGGTGGACTACTCCCTGACGATCTTTTATTAACTCCTACGGTGTATGGAAAGTGCTCCTGGATGGACCTGGGCGAAAACAGCTGGTCCATGGTCAAGCGAGAAGTTTCCAGCAGCCCAGGCTCGCCGGATGAGCAGACCTACCTGACGGGTGACAACAGGAGGGACGGCCCCGCCTCGGACGAGCTGAGGACTCCTCCGAGCGACCTAGACGCACTGGGGCACCGCCGCTCGGACAGCAGATCTCTACACTCCTACCTTCACTTCGGACACCACAACAGCAGCCTGAACGCTGCCGAGGACATCCCGCTGTTTACGGATTTAGACCAGGGCAGCAAACTGGTCCTCTCCGGCGGAGCGCACAAGGCGAGTCTGCTGGTGGACCCAAGCGACATGTACCAAACACTGGCCATCGCCGCTGCCCAGAGCCAGACTGGATATGATTCCTCCTCTGGTGGTTATATGCACTCCAATCCAAACTCCCCCGTGTACGTGCCCAGCTCCCGCGTGGGCCCAATGATACCCAGCCTCTCCTACCTGCAGGCCAGCGGCTCCGCACAACCCAGCCACGCAGTCTCCAGCCACTCGGTGTGGTCACAGTCTACCCCGGAGAGCCCCTCTTACAGCACAGGCAGCCCGCATGCCTCCAGCCGGTTCCACTATCCTCCGAGTCCGCCCATGAACAACGGGACGCCCCGGGACAGCGGCTACAGTAACACGCTGAATGTGAGCAGCAGAGACCAGTACGGCCTCTCTCGGCCCCTCAGCGGGACTTATGCGAGTCCTTACTCTCCTTATGTTGCACCGCAGCTCTCACAGCTGGCCTCGCCCTGGAATGGGGCACCTTTTGACAACACCATGCTGCACACCTTGCAGAGCAGGGGAGCGCCTCTGATCCGAGGACCAAATGGAGGTAAGAAAAAAAGCAGAGGAGATGAAGAAAGTGAAGAAACATTGAAAAGAGATGCAAGAAAAGTTTTTTGATCTGTTTCATTTAGCAGATAAATAATCCCAACTACAGGCTCCTGGAGGCTCTTACAGCGAGGCAGCTCAAATTCAGTGGATTTCTGTAACAGAACCCATGTCCCCTTGAGAGGCAGGGTTAAAAAAAATTGGAAACATTTTTTTTAACATAAGTAGCACAAATAATCTTGGATAGAAAGTAGGAAGGACTGGTCTTTATGCGTCTTGTGTGTGTGAAAGAGAGGCCTGTCTCTGCGCGCATACCTAACACAGCAAAACAAGGAGCAATTAAAGAAAAACGTTTTCAAAATTATAAATAAATCGTCAAGGTTGAAGGTTTATAATATGAATAATAACAATTTTAATGCACTCAAATTTCAAAAATCATTTCAATATTCTTGTTTTTTACATGATGAAAATTAAGGTCGAATTTTAGTTTGAATCTAATTTTGAAAAATTTCTGATGTTTTCTGCCACCTGTGCCTTTTGCTAATTCATGTATTTATTTATTTTCATTTTTAGTTCCAGACATACTCGACGACATGGGGGAGAGCAGAGAGTGCGTTAACTGCGGCTCCATCTCCACGCCTCTGTGGAGGCGCGACGGCACGGGCCACTTTCTCTGCAACGCCTGCGGCCTTTACAGCAAAATGAATGGGCTGAGCCGACCATTAATTAAACCACAGAAACGGACGGTAAGCAGCCAGGGGAGCACTTAACCGCTCAATTTCCTGCCTAATTGCCTCTAACATTAGCTGGAGGTTATCACCAGCGATACTCATGGTGTCCTACACAAGGAAAGGGACTGAAGCGATAGTCCAAACTTTAGCCGAAATTATAGAAGATGTAATTATTGCCAGTATTAAATAAGGTAGTTGAACGGCTTGTTGAACGAAGTACGCACGGATTAGCAGTGCGTCTCGGATATTCTTAAAGTCTCTTACAGTCTGTGACTGCATGTAAAAATTGATCTTGAATTAGAATGTACCCAGTAACACACAACTTTGAAGTTTTAAGTAATTTCTGGAGTTTATTGTGCCAGTTGGTGGTTCTTTTTAACATATTAACCAATAATATTAATTCCAATTTTTTTTTTTTTTTAAAAGAATGGATTAACGCTGATCTAGGAGATGAATTTAAGCAGTGATCAACCTAAAATTCACCTGTAACGATTTTCATTTCACTCCTTTTATATGACAGTGTGTGTCCGTGTACGTTGACGTGTCTAATCAGGCTCTTGAACCGTCTGCTGAGTAATTCAATCTCAATATGTCACAATAAGGGCAAATCTTTTCCTGGTGCCATTACGCGCATTACGCACAGTTTTTACAAGGAAATCTGATGTCAAGTATGGACTCCCTTGAAATTAACATCCTGTAAAAAGGCGCACGTAAATGGCAGTTAAATGGAGTTCATAATAGGAGCCGTATTTTTGTTAGGAAATAGGGTGTGAATGGCCGAGCTGTAATTGGATTAGCGGAGTGCGCTTTTCACTAAAAAGGCTTTCCCCCCCTCTCTCTTGAAGTGGCAGACAAGGACTTTACACTCCTTCCAGATCTGTTATTAACACTCCTTCTCTTTAATGTGCAACTTATTTACTCATTCTGATCCTTTATTAAATGTAACGTGTCTGTCTGCAGTCGACGTCCAGGAGGATCGGTCTGTCTTGCGCGAACTGTCAAACCAGCACGACCACTTTGTGGCGCAGAAACGCGGAGGGAGAGCCGGTGTGTAACGCATGTGGGCTTTACACAAAATTACACGGGGTGAGTAAAGATTTTATTCAACAAATTTGATACGAATTTTGACGAAAGCTTTTCACAAAGATCAAACTGATAATTTGTTTCTAAAATGATCCGTATCGTGCAGGTACCTCGGCCGCTCGCCATGAAGAAAGAGGGAATCCAGACGAGGAAAAGAAAACCAAAAACGTTGAATAAAACGAAGGGATCCTCTGGTGAGAGACTGATAATAAATAACAAGCATGCGCCGGTGTAAAATTCTCATCCAAATGCAGCTTTGTATAATTTTGTTTCTTTCTTTTTCTCTTTAGGAAATAATAACTCTGTCTCAATGACTCCTACATCCACATCTTCATCTAATTCTGAAGACTGCTCGAAAACCAGCTCTCCATCTGGACAGGTGTCAGGGGTAAGACTTTGTTACTCATACAGAATGCAGGAGAATCTGACAAATTCAAGCATGGAGAAATTTTTTTTTTTTTTTTTTTTTATAATGACAATTTTTTTTAAAGGTTATTCATGATGTGAAAATGAGTGAAATGATTTCAACGTGTCACTTTTTCCATATTCATTAACTGAATGGGAAATATTCAAAGTGAAAGCATTGCTTTATTTGCTACAGCAGTGGTTTGGTAACAAATAATAATAATAAAAAAAGATCACATACAGTTTTTCAGATGCTCTGTGGTGATAACTGACTGAGATTAATGTAAGATGAGCTCCACATTCCTCAGAATGAGGCAGTCTTTATAGAAATCTTTCAAACATCACATAATCCAATTTTAAAAAAGTGACTAGTCACTTTTTCTTTTTTCAAATTAAAGAATAAAGACTTTTAAAGTGATAGTTTGCCTAACAGCTAACCTTTTAATTTGCTCTTCATCTTAGGTCAGTTCGTCTGTGCTGTCCAGCTCAGCGGAGGGAACAGGCTCAGGCTCAGCGGTGAAGTATGCGGGACAGGACAGCCTGTACACCAGCGTGGCTCTGACCCAGCCTTCAGATGTGGCTTCAGTGAGAGGGGAACCCTGGTGCCCCATGGCCATAGCTTGAGCACCTGAATCTTTGGGAGGACATCCATCCATCCATCCGTCTGTGTGGATGCTTTGTTGTGTGGAAGTAATCAGGGGAGGTGTTTGAGTCCTTCCTCGCAGCTGATTTAAGAAGAGATGGACACGGTAGAAAACGAAGGAGAAGGGAGCTTGGAATAGCTGGATTTGGTTTCCAGGCCGTTGTGGGAAAAACAAAGGGAAATGTGAGGCCAGATGATCAATCAGAAGGCCTGCTTTGGATGATTTCTGGACCCTGCCATGCACTCGATATCTCCCCCATCCATGGCACAAAACCACATCTTCCTTCTTCAAAATAAAGCCATCATTGTACATAACGGATTTCCACTCTGAAGCTGCTGATTGGATACCACAGCTTCTCAAAACGCTGTATTCTTTAAGGACATTTAGACTTTTCTTTATTTTTCTTTCCACAACTGGAATCATGCCACAAGTGCCGAGACAACTTTTATGAATCAAAAGTTAAAAAAAAAATATTTATAAATCTTCCATTGTTGAAAACATGGCTATGATTGTTAATAAAGATATCGTTATAGAGTAGAAGTCTAACCATTCTGATGTCTTTTTTCTATTTTTTTTTCTTTATTAGCGGCTGTTTTACATACAGGAGTGTTGAATGTGCACATGTTTTTCACTGAAAGCTCTTACTGTATTTGACTGAAACTAGCTTGGTTTAAACAGGGTATAAAAGACTATGACATCTAGTGGTTTTGTTTAATCATTTACTGAAGAAAATGCAAATTATCAACTCTTTAAAACTCATTTTGTGGTACTATTCTCAAAGCAGAGCTTCAAATTTATGTAAAGCAGTTGGAGGGATTGTTTGAACAAAGCACGCCCAGAATAGCAACGTGTCTACTGACCTGTATGTTACAAGACACATTCTACAGAGGAAGACTGTGTGCTGCACTACCTGACTCACTATAAACTCTGTACCTGTCACACTGTGAAGTGTACTGTTGCATCATTTTGTCAGAATTAGACCAACGTTGAAGAGCGAGGTCACCTGTGAACATGATGACTTTGACTCACCAAAAGGGAGGATAAGAGGACATGTAATGGGTTGATGAGGTTTTAAGGTGGATGACTGAAAAAGAAATTCATATTAGCAGGTGGCTGATATGTCAATGCAATTTTTTTGATGAAAATTAAATATAATTTTGGCTTAATTTTTAAATACACAGCTGCATGGTTTGCACTCAATGTCAAAATTTGAGGGTATGTTTGATTTAAAAACTGTTCGTCTCCTTCAGTACGGGAACGGTATGAGTGGAGGTTTAAAAAGCCAGATCGAGCCACACAAACAGTCACAAAAGCTAAAGAAAACCTTTTGAGCTACTTGTGTAGACTGAATCAAAGGAGGGTCATTTATTTTTATGTCATTTTTCACAACTTGCTGCATCTGGAAAAAAAAACAAAAAAACATGACAGTTTGTCTTATAGAAATATTTATTTTAAAATAGTGTTTATTTTTGCTTATTTTTATGATTTTGCTAAAATCCTGCCCAATAAATTGTTAAAATGATGCACATCAGATGATAGCTACCCTGTGTTTCAAAAAAAAAAAGTTTTTTAAATTTGTTCAACGACTGATAATCCTTTTAGGAAGAAGCAATCGTTGTCGTGATCTTAATCCCTCTTCCTCTCTTGCTGAACACAAATGCTTTTTTTTTTTTTCTTTTAACCAGATGTTTTCATTATTGGAAGAAAAGACATTAAGAAAAAGACTCCAAACCAGCAAATGAAAGGAAAGGATTAACTAATGGGGGACAAAAAGGAATCCAGATATCTGACCTGAAAGCATCAAAAACCGCATCTCCAACAGAACCCTCTTCTCCCAGATTCTCTGATTTTTGGGGGTGGCTTCTCCCACATTCTGCTTATGTTTCATTAAAGCGAGCCTTTATTCATCCTGACAGCTTTTTTACTTAAGAGTTTTTCTTTTCTGCCGGCCTCCTGAAGGCTCAAAAGCATGATCCACTTTCTTCTGTCCTCTTGAACCAGCAGCTCAAAGTACCTGTCACAATGTTTACTGTACTGAAGCGAATATGGCCTGTGAGTAATAGCACATGAAAAGATCTTAGAGATGGTTAAGATTTATGTCTGGGCTTAGCGTTATCTGTCTGCTTTTTGACGTATTGATTTAGCTGAGTTTATTGAGTGTGGAGGAATGTGCTTCACTGCACAACAGCAGCATATAGAGGCCACATATTAGGATCTTTTTAGATCAAACTTTGCAACATTTTGTTGAAACCAAATAGCTACCGTGTTGGTTTTTATCTCCAAATAGTTCATCAGAAACTTTCCTTTCTCTGCAGTGCCAGATTTAGTTGTAAAAGGCATACATGAGTTCATATGCTGCCTGGTGTTACACAAAACTTAATTTGTACATCGAGACCACCAGGGATTAAGCTCTTAAGCTTCCATGTAGATAAATGACCAAACCACCTTTAGATGTGTAAATGCAAACTAGTGTTGAACTCAAAACACGGGCAAATATTTATGGGTATGTGAATTTATGAGGTGGTCCTACCTTGGCACTGTCTGACTGGTATCCATGGTGCTGCGAGGGAGGAAATATAAACACAACGGTGCAGAAATCCTCCCTGCATGCACTCTCATCTGGATGGATGTTGAAGAGAGCTGAGGGTCACAGAGTCAAACATGTTCACGCAAAGGGAAGCTAACTGTTAGCTTACAGGTATTATCTGCAGAGTGATATAAAGGTGTTTTGGATGTTTGTCGTGGAGTGATGTCATTAGTGGTTAAATCGTTGAAAGAAGGAAAAGAGAGTGAAGCAGAGTCAGACAAAGAGGGAGGCTACAGGGTTCCTGGTTGCTGCACAGGGTTGAAAGTCCTCTCAAAGTAAACAGAGCATGCTAACCCAGCAGCAGCGGCAGCAGCAGCACAGGCCTCAGGGCTGTTTAACTGAGGGGGCAGCAGCACAGTAATGCCCAGTGGCTCCCTCAGGAGATGCCCGTTGATCTTTCCATGTTGCCTTTCAAAGGAGAGCACCGCTGGCCCTGCCTCCGGAAGAGATGGGATCTCTGACTCAGCCCTTTTGGAGTTTCCTCGACAGACACGGGGGCACATTCTGGGAGCAGAAAAAAAAATGAAGTCATGATTGCTGTCCTGTTTTTGGAGCCTTTCTAGAGTTCAAGTACCAGCAAAGAAAAAAAAAAAAAAAAAAAAAAAAAAAAAAAAAAACACTTCTATGGAAGGAGAGATTTTATGATCTGTCACATTCAAAGTACCTTTGAAGCTTTGTCCACACAGTATTCACCCACTCAGTTAGCAAACACAACCACAACTGGATTTGAAAGACTAACAAAAAAAAAAAAAAAATTTCCTCAAGCTCTGTGACATCATAAACTCTCACACTCTTACTCACAGGAAGTTTGCTTCACACAGCAGTAACGTTCAAAAGCAGAAAACAAAAAGTTAAAATGAGAAACACACCTCCTCTCTTTCTAATCAGAAAACTCTTCTCAGGGTACTGTTGTTAAAAAGAATAATGACAGTGTCACGCTGCAGATGACATCATATTGCTATGTATAGTCAGTGTTTCTTATTACAGGAACAGTGGGAGTGGGTTCAGGGAAGGCCAGGCGTTGGAACTTATGACACTTTGTGGAGAAGAGTAAAAATCAAAGGGTGGGAACACTGAAAAATTGTGTGTGTGTCTATGTGTGTGTGTGTGTGAGAGGAATGTAGGAAGTTATCAAGAATAGGAGCTAATGGAAGGCTGACCGTGGAGGAAAAGCGCAAAAGGAAAAAACACTGGTATGATGAAAAAGGGAAAGTTCCTTTACAACCTGCATCCCTTCAACCTTAACTGAAAATCAAACAGTCGAGCTGAGACTTAAGTATTAGACTTTGCTCAAAATGAAGTACAATGCAAATACAGGATCAGCTCCTGATTTGCATAAAATTATGCTGTTTTCATTTATGGCTGTTTCATGTAAATGTATCAACTGTCTAACTTTGGTAACCATGAATTCTGATCCGTCACCAACCATGTCTGCTGATCAAACCACAGTGTGATACTCATGCCATATTTTTTCCAAATTTAATTACAGTTTTGAATCCTTTTCATGGAAGCACACAGAAGGGAATCCTTTTGTGCACTAGAAAGTGAGTCACAACACTCCATAACTCATTTGTGTCTGATAAATGGGAAATATATATATTTTTTTACAACATTGAAAGACTATGATTTGGATCTTTTGTGTAATCTAGTGTTGTTTTGTTTAATATTACCCTCTGTGATGTCTGAGTTTTTATGAGTCCGTTTTTTGCTGATTCATCAGTTTTGACCTGTTTTCTACATGACTTTTTTTTTGGCCAACTTTTTTGACATTTTTCATCTGATAAATAAACTAAGGTTCAGAACTGAAGGATATCAACCAGGCTACATCCAAGTAATGTTAATATGTGACCTCCTAATCTTAACTTTTGTTGATTCTGTGGCTCACGGAAGTATTTATGATTAAAGAGGAAAAATATTTTTCTAAAAGAATATTTTAGTCTCTGGCCGTGCAAGTCCAGTAAATAAAGCTCTACTCCGATATGCAAACATTCAAGACAAATATGAGCGATGTTGGGATTAGATGTCTGGCCTGCCTGCGAAAAAGTTGGTCAAGTGTTGTGTTTGTTTAATCTGTTGTTTTTCCTAAAGGTGTAGACTGCTGGGAACTTTCAGCTCTGAATGGTTTGCCAAACTTGCACTTAGGCACACACAAGGATTGAGGTCATTATATAAGAGAGTTGCATTAAATTTTTTCACATCAGAGTAACGCATGACTGTTTGAGGATAGATATTGTACGTTAAATAAAATGGAAAAAATGTAGCAGAGGTCTTAAACATACAACTCTGAGAGGAGAAGCCATGTGAGGGGCTTTGTTTATAACTCCCCGATTCAGAGTCAGTTGGAATTTGTAGAGGAGTTTTCCTAATTAGGAGCGGGATATGATTTTATATCCAAAACTTGACTCATGATAACGCTAATATGATGATACAAGTACTCTGGGATAACCAATTATTGCAAAACAACCATTTAAAAAAGATAAATAACGAAAATCTTACTGAAGAATACAAAATACCCTTTAAAGGTACAGTGCATGATAAACATAACTAGCGCCACTTTGAGGAGTTGTCAACATAAAGTTCAATGCTAGTTTTAAAGGCTTACTGCATTTTCATTCTTAGTTTTAGCATACTATTGTTTGTTACTTAGCACCAGTGCTTTATGTTGGTGTTACAAGGACACCAAGCAGTAACCTCCGGTCAAAAAATATATGGGGCACAGATAGCCAAGTGGTCTAGGTTGTGCCCCATAAGGTCTGCTCTCGAGCAAATGACCTGGGTTTGAATCCAGCCCACGGCCTTTTCCCCATATGTCATTCCCCACTCTTAGCCTGTTTCCAAATCAATCCACTTTCCTGTCCTCTCCGATTAAAGGCATGAAAGCCCCAAAATAACTTTAACCTCCGGTCTTAAAATATGAGGCAATGTTGAAGTGTTAAAAACTGCAGTTCATTGAGTGTCCACTTGAGGCTGTCTTAGAAAGTACCGGAAACCATATTCAAACCAGGCCAAAAAAAAGCAATTTTCACAGCAGAAATAAACATGTTTACAGTCTGGTACAAAAATGTCTTCCATCTGAATCGTTAGTTTCTCTAATGGCACACACTGTATGGTGCAATTATTTATTTATTTATTTATTTATTGTTACTCAGCAGTTTAGAAGATATTAATGATGTTTTACAAATCAGAGGCCCAGCTCAGATTGACAGGTGGACGCCCTAAAGCTGTTAGTGTTGGGGCTCAAAGCCTGCCCCATTTCCAACATGGCCGCTGCCGAAGATTTGCTTCAAAACTCAGCAACAGACAGGTGAAGTCATGGAGACTGCATCCATTTATTATACAGTCTATGGATAACACACACGTCTCAGCAGTGTTCCATACATGAGGAAAATCTTATAAGATGACAGTATTGTTTAGCCAACTCTAAAAGAGCACAAAGAGGACATGGAACAAAGTTAAGTTGGATGATAGCACAGGTTAGCATTAATTTAGGGCGGTACAATAATAACTCACTGGTACTGTCTACAAAATACACACACCAACACATGAAAAGGGGGAGGGGAATCTACTTTCTATTTTTTTTCCAACTGAAGACACCGATAAGCACAGAACACAAATGGTGCAAGTAGGGAAGGCTTGCTATGTTCAGAGTGGCTATGCTAGCAGAGCTAGCAGCATCTTTTTTCATCTACTCTTGGAGTTTAACATTAACATGTAAGTGGTTGCTACGCATTTCCCCACTCCACTTAACATAAAACAGCATACATACAACTTAAGTCAAAATACTGCCAGGAAGAACCATGCAGATGTCATCTGACATCTTTGCTCATTTGCAACTTGGTAGTAGCTGTTGTCATCAACCACAGCTACAGCTCAGACACAAGAAATGACAAGCATCTTGTGCTCACAATAAATACATTTTTTAAAAAAGGATTAATAATTAGGAATTACCAAAGGTGACACCAAATGCCCACACCTCTACTGAATACAAGAGTAAAAATGACAACTACTTAAAATAGTGTAGATGTGAAAATTTCCGTGTCTAAAGTTATGATCAGTCAGAGCGCAATCATTTTTGTCCCCACGCCTCTGGTTACACTCATTATAATTTATACCTGTGCTGTTACTCCCTTTAAATACAAGAGATACAAGCCACACAGAACTGCATTACAGTTCCCAGCCAGCAGGGAGAAGACAGCAACGGCTGCGTCCCTCAAGTCAAGACATGAGGGGTTTGGCATGGCGCCTCATGGTCAATCTCCTTTAACTTATGTAGGAGTGAAATGTTGAACTTGAGGAAAAGCTTGTAGAGAAGATTTTTGTAGGAGAAACTGAAAAGTAAACAGCTTGGACTGGACGCCAAAATTAAACACCAGAGAAATTACGCCGTTTACTTAAAAGGCTTGGTTTGGCATCAGGATCAGACCAAACATGGATTTGCATAAACAGTCAGTGCGTTTACATGCAGTTTCAGAAATCAGACTATGACCTTAGTCAGCGCGAGATCAGGCTATTAAAATGCATGTAAACAGCTAAGCCAGGCTGAATACAGACTCCGCATAGCTTGTTTGACACACCTAGATAATGCAGTTGCAATCGAGCTGTGTTTGGATTCAGCAGGTCTCAGTAATCCTCAGTGTTCAGCAGGATGAGGAAGTAGGTGACCATGATAAATAGGGTTGCTATGCTCATATGGTCTGAGGCTCCAACACAACAAACACACACCATGATACGTACATAAATAAAAACATAAAGAGCTGCAGCTGCATCCATCTCAGCCATCGTCATTAGAAAGTTATTTTCTCTTTGGGTGAACTGAGACTAGTTTGATACACACACAGCTTCGCTCATCAATAAAGGACACAGCGCCTCCTGTTGAAGCGGAGTGAGTACGTTCTCAGCCAGAAATCCAGAACTCTTTACATGTATACAGAGACAAGAATAGACCCCCCGCTGTGACTTCACGGTAGAGCTAAGACCTTAGCCAGACTGCTGTGTGCATGTAAACATACTGATTGTCTGATGTAAATGACTTGTCAGAGAAATAGCTTAAATTATTTTTTTTTTAAAAAGAAATAAATAAACGGTTTCCCTCTGGGAAATCACCAGAAAGCCAATACAGCTTAGCCAAAACAGATTTGCTTTCTTTGGATTTTGTTATATCTTCAAAGTAACTTCAGTTCATCCTCTTGGGACCATGAATGTCCAACCAACTCACTGTAAAAAGAATCAACATGTTGCCTGAAACACTGTGTTGTTAGTAGTTTAAAATACTTCCTGAAAATACTGAGTCATGAATACACTACAGCAAAACATTGGGCTGATATTGTTTCTATCTTCTGATGCTTGTTCCTACCCGCTGTGTGGTAAAGTCCCTTTCAGGGGCACGAACTTCTCTTTTTTTAAGCTTTGTGTATTTGCAGGAACAAAGTTAAGTATGTAAAGTATGTGAGGAGCTTAACAGAATTTGACTACCAAATCCATCCCAGTTTTCTCAACAATGCAATGCCAGTTTCATCAGGTAGCTGTTCCTCTGTAATGGAAAAGCTATTTCATTACCGAGCCCTCTGCTTAAAGGAGTCTGTGCTTTGAAAGTCGCCCATTAAATCATGCAACTGGTGTAAGTATTTTCTGCTGCAGTCCAAGGAGTACGCTGAGATTCTTGGGAGTTCAATGCAAGGTTACAGCTATCTCTCCTCTCCTACTAGCCCAACAGTCAGCCTTGTGTCCAAGGCGTTTTGAATTAAGCGCAGTGCTCTTGTGTATGGGAACCAGAGCCTGCCGCCAAATGCAATACTTCCCCGAGCTTTTCTGTCAGAACCCTGGCCTTTTCAAACAAAAACAGTGAAATCACAGCAGGCCTTTTTTAATCAATTAAACATATGTCAACAAGCAACATGCTAATCATCATCTCACAGGGGAGAAAAATTCTCTCCTGGTGATGTATGATCGCAAGTCAGTCATGGTTTTGAAAGGACTCGCAGACAAAACTAAGCTCTGTTACCAGTTTTTAGAAAGTAATCACTAAAATTGCATAAATCTTTCAGGTCTGTTGGGAAACAGACAAAACAATGAAGAGAGTCAGGGAAGGGTGATTTCCATGCTCCATGAAGTATGTTGTAGGACTGTGTTGTATGTCTGTGTTTGACTTGGATGCAGAGGCAGGTGGTAACAGTGCCTTCCTGAGTGGTATCAGCAGTTTTGCTCCAAGTCTTCAGGCTTCCAAAGATCTGACATGGAGTCATAGCTTTAGTCATTTAAGATGACTAAAGGCTGCGACATTTTGGTGGGATTTTACCAACCCTTCCCTACCCAGAATGCAACACAGCGTCTCAGACATTAAGACTTCAGAGTGAGGTATGCTTGTGTAAACATCATTTGGCTCACTGAGGTCTTGAAATGTAATAAATTTACATCAGGAGCTCCAGATAGAAGCACAGACGCACAGTGAAGTTGGGGGGATAAATTGCAGGATGCAGCAGCCAGACTGAAGAGCCCAGCAAGGCTCCTCTGCTGCCTGCTGATTGGGTGTTTCACTGCTGAGACCTCTTAAGAAAACTCCTGATAACCAATGGAGCATCTAACATAAATAACAGGCTGACGCATGGCAGGCTCCCAAAGTGGAGATAGAGCAGCTCATTAAAATCTGACCAGATGAAGAAGTCAGAAATTTAACCATTATTTTAACTTTGTGCACATTTAAAAAGGACTTTGTGAATCCCAAAGAAGCCATTGATTGTTTTTACATATTTTGGAAGAAAAAAGAAGACAAAGGGGCTGCTTGGTGGTGCAGTGGTTAGCACTATTGGTAACAGCAAGAAGGTCACCAGTTTGAAATCCCAGATCTGGCAAGGTGTGCCTTTCTGTGTGGAGTTTGCATGTTCTCCCCGTGCATGCGTGGGTTCTCTCCGGGTACTCCAGCTTCCTCCCACGGTCCAAAAACATGCTCAGCAGGTTAACTGATGATTCTAAACTGCCCGTTTCTATGTGTTGGCCCTGTGGTTGACTGGCAACCAGTCCAAGGTGAACCATACCTCTCACCTGAGGACAGTTGGGATAGGCCTCCCTTTTGGGGTGAATAAACAAACTTCCACAACCTGATTAGCCATGCTAACAGCACAAATAGGCTAATATGCCAATAATACAGAACAAGCTCAAAGACTGACCGTGCTAATGGTTTGACCAAGTTTTACCAGAAACTTTTGAAGTAAAGTGATATGTCACTAAATATCCAAATTAAGAATTTTTTCAGCAGGTATTTTTTTAAATAACAGTTTAACACTTGTTTTATAATGTGATTGTTGAAGATGTAAAGTTGCTGTTCAAGAAAACAAATTTGAGAGACTAGGAAGACCTTTGCATGTGCTTTCCTGTTATTAGACGGTCCCTTTGCAGATTAAAGCAGCCCATAGAGAGTCTCTAAAGGCCTCCTTGATCTGTCACAGTCAGGCTGTTTTCCACTGTGATATGAGATGTTTAAAAACATTACAGACACGCTTCCATTGAATAATTTGTCAGTTATTCGTCTAAAAGTAGTAGTAGCAAATGAGGCCAAACTATGAGCCTGCGTACAACCTGTACAATCTTGTTTCCTCTTTGGACCTCCTGTGACAATGCTTCTCTATTCAAAGAAGTCAGCACTTTGCAGTTCAACTTTGAACTGAAATAACTGTGGGAGACAGTTTAAAACTGAAACCTAAGTAGTAATAAACCTTAGTTTTCCTTTAAAGACCTTCCCCAGCGGCACAGACTGTATTTAGTCCTATGTGAACCCAGTGACTGAGCACAACAACAGAGCTGCTTCCTCATGCCCCCCTGACCAGGCAGACCCTTTGGCTGAGGCAACCAATTAATTATAGACATGACTTTAAAACTTCCTGTTTTTCCCTCCTTAATTAAGCCAATCTGCCCCGCTGCTCTAAAGAGAGGAAATACCTCAAAATAGTCCCCAATTTCAGCACATTCAATTATTTTGTGCCCAGCGTAGATTGCATCAGCTGTGTTAATGTACGGATCAACAATGTTTGATCACAGGGAAATTATGTCTGTCATTTCTTCCTGCTTCGCCCCAGTGTAATGTGGGAAATCTGAGGAGATTTGGTGCCTGAGGTGGGCACAGCCCCTCACACGGATCAGCTACTACGTGCCCTAAGTCAGGCCCATCCAACATCAATCTCTGCCTGAGATGTTTATTGTTACACTCGTACGGTCACTTATTCTGGGGGAGAGGGAAAAAAAACCCTGATTTATGCCTCCACTGTTACCCTTTCCTGTCCTCATTTATGAAAACAAAATTCCAGTGAATTCCTGCTGTATTAACACTACAGCAGTTATAAGGTCAAACTTTCTCTTACACTGCACAGTTCAGCAGTCTGTGGACAGATATTTGACTGTTTTTCTTCTGTATGTCTTTGCTTTTGTCTCGTAAGCTGAGCAAAGAAGTCTGAACACAAATGTAGTAACCGACCCTGACAGCAGACACGCTTCATATCTGTCTTTTTTTTCTGAATCCACAGCCAGTGTTCAAGAGCACCAAGTCAACTCGAGTGTTATCATAAATGAACTGAAGTTGTTGAACACCTGCCAGCGTTTTCTGAGAGGTGCCCTTTTCAACTTTGAACTGAAACTCACCTCAAGGCCTCGCCCTCTCTGTTTTTCACTGGGAAACAGGAAAAAGGAGGAGAAAGTGAAGACGTATGTGGTCGTGAAACCAGGGCTGGAACACATTTTGTATTTACATGGATTGTTTTTTTCTTTATAAAAACTTGAGTTTTGAATGGAGCACAGTGGGGAGTGAAATTCTTCCGTTATCTTATCCAGTTGAAACTGAATCTAACATAATGTGTTTATCCAAACACAACACACATCACTCTGTCTGACTGAATACTACAGATTCTACATTTTGAAAGTGTTTTATTTTACTAGCACCTTGATTATTATTATTATTATTATTATTATTATTATTATTATTATTATTATTATTATTATTATTATTATTATTATTATTATTATTATGCTTGAACTTTAAGCCCAAAAAGTAAAGTTTTGAATTAAAACTTTTCCTTTTTTATTCAATTTAAAATTTGAAGAATAGAATAGAATAGAATAGAATAGAATAGAATAGAATAGAATAGAATAGAATAGAATAGAATAGAATAGAATAGAATAGAATATACTTTATTAATCCCTGAAGGGAAATTCAGGGATGTTGATCAGATTTTTAAATTGTACCTTCTCCTATGGTCAGTTAGTCAAACTCCCAGAATGATCTGTTATTTTCAGGTATTTAATGAAGAACTTTTACGGAGATGTGTGTTTCAATAATTGTTATAAATTGTATTAAATGTGGCCCTCTCATCAACTTAATCCAGATACATTAAAAATGGACAAATCTTTGATATGAAACACATCTTTCATTTAAGAGAGTGCGTTATAATTTCTGTTATTAATCCCTAAATATGTCTGTAAACCATTCAAAATGGTTGGTTCTTAAAATAGCACAGAATCTTCACCAAACTTGCTGAAAAGATGAGGTCATCACATAAGGATCTCCTATCTGGTTAATGACATGTTTAAAGGGAGGGCCTCAAACACCAAGGTCTGCCCATAGCTCTGCACAGTCATCCAGAGGGATGGCCAATCAGAGGGAGCAGGGAGTCTTAAAGAGACAGCAGCTAAAATTAAGCGTTTTACGCAGAGGCTGAAATAAGGGTTTTCTAAACCATCAGTGTGGAAAAAAAAATTAACTGTAAGTCATGTAAAGCTACTACAGGGTACCAGAAGGACAGTATAAAGCCTAAAAAAACCCACAATAACCCCTCTTTAATATACAGTATATATTATGGAGATGCTTCTAAAATCTCTAAACAATCTTCCTAAGATATGTGGAAATATATTTAATACTACAAACTGAAACAGAGAGTCTTGGCAATGAAGATTCTTTCAGAATGCAATGCAAAAATCTAAGCAGTCCACTTGTCTCAAAACGCACTCCCAACGTGCAAAAGTGCAATCTAGAACACAACTTGACCTTATATTGAAAAAAGAGAGAAAAAACTGAATTGCCTCAACCCAAACTCTATGTTTTCAGTATATATGCTTTTTGGAGCAAGTGGACGATCTTGGGGTTTTGTTTATGTGTGTTTTTTAATTATTGAAACTGTATCAGTTCAGTGAGCTTAGAGGTAGCAATTATAATGAAAGTGTAACATGGAATAAGATATCACATCGCAGACTTGTTGGCTTCACTTTTTCCCCCCAAGTGGCTGAATTCTTGTCATTCAGCAAAGTCTGAAGGAAAAGAAAACATGCTTTTAATTTGTTAATTTGGACACAGAGGAAACAGGTCTGCTGACTTATGGCTTATTTGGCATGATTAAGGAGATCCTGGCCTTGAATTCAGAATTAGTCAGATATTGAGTTACAGCCTTTCTACATCCATTGTCATATTTTATTGCTGCATAAGGAGACACGTCACAGGTTCTCAGTCACAAAAGGATAATACAAATGAGTTCTTGCATAACCATAATGCACAGCAAGTTTCTCCTCTGTGCGTCACACTGTTTGATTCCTTTAGCACGCTTCTTTTTCAAAGTTATGTCCAAGTGCGAATGGAAAGGAAAGGAACGCTTGATTTGGTGGACTGGCGGTATGACATCATGAAAGAGGAAATCTAAGCAGGCCCACGAGCTGTCCTGCTGGAGGCCCCTCAATAAACAGGCTGGTTATCACATCACTAACATTTATTTAACCCTTCTGCAGAAGGTGTTCTGTCGAGGCTGTGCAGGGGAGGGAGCTGTTCCCAAATCTATTTGGCTGACCTGTTATCAACCTCCACTGGTATCCCTGCACACACACTAAAGAGCCCATGCAAATTTATATGCTAGTAAAAAGACACCCAGTTGCTGTTTTCTCTCTGTGTTTCTGTCAGAGTTTTAGACTGCTCTTAAGACATCCCCCTAACTCCCTTCACCGCCTCTACTCTCTGCAGCTTAATCCACTCCTCCCAAGTTTGGCCATGTCTCGAGGACTCAGGGCTAAAACATGACTTCAACAGAGACAGGTCCCGAGGTCAAGAAATGAAAGGATGAGAAGATGAGAGGATGGGGTGGTTGGGTGGGGGGATGGGGGGTGGGGGTATTCTTCTCTTCTTGTATACCTTGCACCCGACGCCATTCCTTTCCGGTTTGCAGTGAGACAGTGCGCACAGCTCTCTCCCACACATCTCCACATCCCAGCGCCAGGCTCTGTGTTTTCTTAATTCATTACTTCAAGGAAAGAAATGTAGCCCATACCAAAATAAATATAGCTCTCTTGGTTCAGACCATGTGTCAGAGTGAGATAGCTCCAAGGAAAAGGCTGTTGTTTTAACCGGAGGAGGATGGAACTCTCTGGCTCTGCAGAGCGTCTGTCACTCTGTCTCCGTCACACAGCACAGACCAACGGCATGCACTCTTATCGCATGATTTAGACCTAAATACATTACTTTAAAGGGGGTGAGACTCAGCGGAGGAACTGGATTCACTGTATCACTCTGAATTTAATGACCTGAGGTTGAGTTTTTGGATACACATTTTTTTTCACATTCATTATTTGTCTTTGTAGCCTCACTGGAGGACATGTTTCTGCCTGAGTCTCTGTCAGTTGGTTTGTTGGTGCACCATTCTCTCCAGACTGAAATATCTGAACAATTACTGGATTGATCGCCATGAGATTTTACACAGTCATTCATGGCGCCATAAGGATAAATTCTAAAAGTCTGAAGTATTTTTGTAGATTACCATGGTTAGCAGTCTCACTCCCTTTTGAGATATCTTTTGTGATCCTGTTGCTTTTCATATAACGCCAACATAATTTTTTTCTCAAGAAAGGTGAAGAACAAATGGTATTGCCAATGCATCTATTAATCTAACTTAGCATATAAAACTGAATAGCAAACACCTTTATGTTATACTTGGCAAATGCATAATAGTTATCCTGCAAATCTTATTTAAACTCTGGTATGAAAAGGGCTTTCACTGGTTGGCCATTGGACCAATTATCTCTATGTTTACATCCTCGGTGTTCTTTAGTGACAGAAACTTGGTGGATTTTCAGTATCTGCAGAACAAAAACATCACAGACTGCACCATTCAACAATTCCTTATTTGTCTGTCAGAGACAACAATCAATAGATGTTGAAAATTTAATTCCATGTAAGATGGTGAACATGGTACACATTTTACAAACTAGATGGAGGCATGCCAGTATTGTAAGTTAAGGCATGTTATGATGCTAAAATTAGCCTTTGATTACACAATTACAAGAGTTTCCAAAGACATTTGGTGTTGTAAGACACAAACCATTTATAAATGTCCAATGAATATTTTGTAGTTTAAGCCGAGACATAATTTACTTTTGCAGTTGAGGAAAGATGTCTCTTAAAATTTATTCATTATAAAGGGGTTAATTTAAGCTTTCAAAAATGGTCAAAAGTGGAGTATAAATCATATGAAAAAAAGTTGCACTGTTTTTGGAGATCTGCCAGACGGATGAAGGTTTAAACTTGTCCTGCTTTCAGCAATGTGCAGTTTTATGCATAGGTGTAGCTTACCTATCTTTAGTTGACTAATTGTGAGGTATGACTCACTAGCTGCGACTAGTTTTCTACGACCCACGACAACCACCTCCATTGGTTACTTTTTGTCTTAACTTGAGGAGTCTTTCCAATCAAACCTGCACTTATGAGTTTCATTTTCTAAAATTTTCTCTAGATACAGGATTATGATCTAATACAGGGGAAAAACTTCTAAAATGAAATGCTGTGCGTTGAGTTGGGTTGGCCTTGCTTTGTATCCAGCAGCCATTGCTTCTTTAAGTGCCAACTTCTGGGTGAAATACCATAACATAAAAAATAGCTTTCTCTGTCATTAGTACTTGTTCATTAAGGGTATATGACACAGCTCTTCTTAATGGGACAAAAATGGTGCATTACACCCCAAACTTGAAGGTACTTACTTATACATTGTGTACACTGACTCGTCTGCACCACTTGTCTTGAGTCCATATTCTGGCTTAATTGTTTAAAGGGGTAACTGTAATAAATGAATTCCCACCCAGGATAAATAAACTGTTCTGATCCTGATTCTGACTAAGCCTAAAGGGACTCCATTCTGGCGCAGGTTAACGCCACTTTGATGGTAATCGGACCAAGAAAGTCCTTTGGTTTTTCCACTATCTGTTTCAGAGAGACACTTTCAATTTGAGTTCACGGCCAGCTTCGTGGAGCGTTTACTTCGGGTGAGGTCTGTTAAATGGGCAATCCAATTCTCTGTCAAGCAGAACCTTTCTGTGACCCTCACACACGCAGACACACACGCACACAAACATTTACCACACTGGCACAGTCTAGCACAATCCTTTGCTAGAACATCAATAGTTTGTTTATAATTAGCCCTGGCACCTCTTGACTACTTAGAGAGAGTGATTGTTTTTGAAAATGGGCCCTGGGGTCCTCTTGACTGATTGGCTTGAGGTGGTTTGGGGGAATAAGGGGAAGGGGGGGGGGGGGGGGGGGGGACTGAAGGTCTGCAGTTGCAGAAGAGGGTCTATTGCTGGCCCACAGTCGTAAGCTGCATTCCTCTCAAGGCGCTCTGGACCCTCGTCTGACAGCCACTCCGATAATATCCCAGTCAGATAGAGTCACAGGGGCGGCGTGTCTGAGCCCTGTTCTGAATCACTCAATTAGTGAAGGAGGAGGAGAAGGGGAAGGGGAGGAGGAGGATGGAGGGCTCTAAAGTATCTTTGTTCCCCAAAACCCACTACAGCAGCACAGAGAAGAGCACAAACAGTATGAAGTCAATTAATAGCAGCATGTTTACGCAAAGCAACGCAAGGTGTAAATAGAGTTTGTGTGGTCTTGGTGAATTCTCTGTTGGTGGTTAGAAGGAGTGAGTGTGTTTGTAGTGACTGTGTTTACAGAGAGTAACATCAACCTGCCTCCACATAGGTGTCAACACCTGCTGAATAAATCTATCACCCTACAATGAATACATGGATACAAGCATCTGTATGTAACTAGTATTAGGAATAGATGCACCAATCTACCCTCAGTTTGAAGTCACATTTTCGTGCTGGAAATCCATAATTTTACTTTTTTTAAGTTACATTTCAAATGGGAGCGTATAACACATAATAATTTTATTAGAAAATAATAAAAAAATTGTAACGTCAACTTAAATCTTTTTTTTTTTTTTGTCAAATGGTTAAGTCATAATTCCATACAGGTATTTTATAACTGATCACGTATCACATTACATTTTTATTATATCAGCAGAAAAATTGAAGTTGAAATGCTCATGTTGCAAAGCACCAACTTCTGCTGCCACAGTCAAAAGCAATACCGGATTTGTTTACAGCCATACTTAGCGTCTTAACACAGTAAATACCTTAAAGCTTTGTTTGAGACACAATGATAAAAGATGTTATAACAATTGGCAGATTAACTCGAATAAACAAAAGCCAAAAAGTCAACCAAGTCGGTTTCAAAAACTGCAGTACCTTCAGTGGCCACTTGAGGATGACTCCAAAAGTGAGTAAATCCCTATTAAAGCCTATATTAATTCCCCTGCTTTGCAACAAAATTACACAAGTTTTCAGATGTGCAAGGAATGTATACGTAAAGTGTACGGAGGATACAAAAATGGTTTGGATCTTCTGAAACCTAAGACTTAAAGTTATGAATAATCCAGGGCATGCTGTACATAATGTGTCACCCCATCTTATATCAGTTACTGGACTTGACATTTAGACACAGTGACATTTTTCCAGTTAAGACACCATTATAAAAAAAAAATTCAAAGTGTCTTTGGACAAGGCACTGAACCCCCAGACACCCTCTGGTGGCTGTGCCAGTGGTTTATGGATTGGAAGAGTAAAAGCACTTTGCGCTGTCAGACTAGAGAAAAACCTGTACTGTCCATTTGGCATGTATATAAATGTTGATGACCCCCCACTCCTTTTTTTTTTTCTTTTTGTAAATCCACAAAAGATTTAACTGCTAGAAAGTGTGTATAATAAAAACTACTTGATTTCATTCTAAAGTTTGTATCATGGCCCGTCTGAAGGAGGCCTGGCTGGCTTTCATAAGGGAGCTTCTAAATATCTTGGCTTCACTTCTATGGGGCAGTGGTACAGTCCATTCATATACAGTGTGTAAATTGTTCTGACAGAGTTTTTAAGAAGTCAGTGCTCATCCAGTTGTGACTGACTATCTAATGGCGACAGCTGAAAAATCTGACAATAGCTCTCGCATTAAACCTGAGGCCTTAAAGTGGCGGTGAGGAACAATCAACAGGTGACACCACAGTTTCTGCAGGCATTATTAAAACAGATAAAACTGATACAGAAATTGTGGGAAATCTGCAGGACAGCTATGGGAGCAAAGACACATGTTTTATGTCATTTCTTTTCTTAAAATGAGATAAAGTACAGTGTCTTAATACTGCCGTCTTTGTCGGACTCAGCGATTACTTAGCCAATCCTTTGATGAATACTTCTTGTCTTCTTTATCACACAATGAGCAGCAGCAGCAGGGTTTGTTGGATCATTTTTCATCAGGCACATCAGGACTATTTATTTTAAAAAGGCAAAGTTTAATTTCAGCTGAGATGGAGGAGCGAGGAATCAATTGTTAAAACTCCCACCCCCGTTTCTTCCACTCAGCCAACCAGCTTTTCTGCCTTGATTGTTTTCTCTGTTCCCGCCCAGACTGCCTGCTCCGCCAGCCTGCGACCGACCCTTCACCTCCTGCCGACCTGTTACCTGCAGACACCCTTTGTGGCTGCCTTTGATGTCGTGTTTGCTGTTATGTACAGTAGGGGTTAATCACACACCTTGAGAGAGGGACATAGAATTCCATACAATGGGTTCGTTGGCCTGTGTTGTCTGAGGGCTCACAGAGGGATTAGAGATTAAAGAGTGGGCAGTATGTGGAGTAAACAGCAGAGGACAATATTTTACCCCTCCATGTTTAGTCAGCGGATGTGGACGTCAGTTGACTTTCTTGATATATAGTTTGACTAAAGGGCTGGAGGCTGCCAGGACTGTGTTTTTGCTCTGACCTGGAATCTCCTATAGTGGGAATAGAAATATGTTGTAAAATGAAGATATTTCAGGATTATTTGTGCTGAGGAAAGTTTAGGAGTTCATGTTAGCTTTTCTATATTTTAAACATCGTTTTTCACAATAGATTGCAGACGTCTCATGTATGTTAGCCTGGTTTACAGGAACTTTCAGGTCTGAAACCACTTCCTATAAAAAGGTGTAAAAAGAGGTTAACTTCTCTGCCTAAAATTAGCCAAAAAACTTTTGATTAATTCGGTGCGATTTCTTTCTTTTTTTCCAGGCATAAATATATTATTCTATATTATGATGTTTCTGACAATGTTATAGCTCAAATATATCTTGAATATTAAAAACAGTTTCAGTGCATCTTGTTTGGTTGCCTGACCTCAGAGTATTTATGCTAGTTTATGTTAGCTGCAGCCAACAATGACTCAAAGTTAATTTTCCCAACCTTTACACGTTTCCTTGTTTCTGATATTAATTTTGACCTTTCCATCAAAAAGATTTTCATCATTTATGATTGTTATTTCATATTGAAGACAACAACTCCCATGATTCTATGCTTCTTTAGTATGTCATCAAGCTACGCCGTCTGTTATTGTTTGGAGAGCGAGACCATTTGGTGGCATAAATTACACACTAAATTTCATGGTATTAAAGTGCAGCAATAAAGCTCCATCATGCTTTTCACAATTTAATGTTGTATATTGTTTCGTTTATAACTTACATGTTCTGGGACTATGAATCATTTATTGTCACTTTTTATCCAAATTAAATAAAGATTCACATTTGAAACCCAGGATAGCTCAGCCTTAATCACTACAGATATGTCACATCAGTCACTTTAATGCTACTTACTGATCTAATCTGGGAAGTAACCCAACATTTACAAACTATTCACTCAATCTTTTCAATATGTTGCAAGAAAGAAAGAAAAAATAAAACATTGCTTGTGCTGATGGACGAGTCGCTATGAGCTGAAGACATATTCCCTCGACCACTGAGCGCTGTGCTGAGGAGCGGTGCTGTTTAAACGTTAATCGTAACAAGACCCTCCCTGAAGAACATGGTCAGTTACATGCTAATTGAGAGTGAAGTACTTGAATTATAACATTACGATGCCTCAGAGAAAGCCCTGTTTGTTTTTCTGACAGCAGAATACAAAACTAAATCAAACATTACAGTAGATTTCATCTCAGTGGGAAGATATCTCCAGTGCACAGTCAATAGAAAATGATTGGATATCAACAAGAGACTGAATAAAGATGATTAAAAGCTAATCAGTGCTGTATGTGATATAGTACAGCAGCAGCAGTGGATTAATCAGTGCTTAGATCCTTTACATAGAAAAGACTTTCAAATTTATACTCTGCTAAAAAAAAAAAAAAAAAAAAAAGGATGGTCAAAATTGAAGCAAATTAAGATTAGCACTATAGCTGACAAAGAAATAGATAAAAGTGTGACGACACATCAATCTCTACTCCCTTTGTCAGTCACTTTGAGCAAGATGCCCTCATACCTTACTAATCATACTACAATCTGTCACTCATATCTGCACCTTAGACCCTCACCTGCCTCTCTCTGAATGTACCAGCCTGCATCTTTTATCACCTTCTTGGTTTGCTTTTAGTGTGATGTCATGACCCTTCATCCGCCAAAACGCAACCACAAGTATCCCAACCTGAATTTCAAGGCCCCTGACATAAAGCAGTAAACAACCAATAAAAAGTCTTCTTCCCTTCACAGTTACTGTAACAGCAGCCTGCTGATGATGGAGCCAATTCCTTGCAGTCACACCACCAGTGTCCTTAAGATTTTCTGGGTGAATCATGTTATGACAATATTTACTCTGGATCTTAGCTTCTCACATGTTGTGCAATGCAAAAGGAAGTTCACAGCTCAGTGCAGCAGGGAGTGTGGCTGCACACAACATTGCATTGTTCCATTCAGGCCTGATGAGTGCTGTTGCTGAGTTTTTCAGCTCCACGTGGTCCTCCTAATGCACCTCCAAGACATCATTACTCTTGCTGGTTGACATGCCGTGGGAGTGACGGGGCTTTTTTTTTTTTTTTTCAGAAAGATGACTCCATCACTTTACGTAGTTGGCTGGAATTTTGCTTGCGCTGGTCGTCATTTTTGGTCACATGTAATGTCTCATAGATTCTTTTAGTTCCAATTGTTTGTATTTCTAATTTTTGATTGGACTACCTCAGTAATATTTTTCTTTTGATGTGGACAATGTAAGAAAAGGAGCCACAAGTTCGAGCTATGACTTTACTTTGCATTAGAGCTTTGGGTTGTAAAATGACACATTCTGACAAAAAAGAAGAGAATTTGGGGCTCACTGGATCAATTAGTTGTTTGTCAGGGAGAAGGTAGTTTTATTCCATACACAAAAAGCAAAAATAATAATAAAAGAGAAAACGCAAAAATAATAAAGAATAAAGGATACACAAAAAGATAAAAAAAGAGAACACAAAAAAAGATCAAGTCAGCGTACATTTTCTTCTAGCCAGGCTGTGCTGAAAAAAGAAATCTCTAAACAACTAAAAATAAAATAATTTTGCAGTGCATTAAATTATTTCAAAATTCATGTCACCTGTCGTCATTTTCAGCTTCTTCTTTTTTTAATCATATTTTGCACTTCAGGGTCACCATACAAAGTGCTTTGATGCACTGTAAGGTCCATTTATTGTTTCATTTTCCAACTCAGAGTAGAACTGGTCATCAAGCATTCCTGCACGTGTTGGCTTTATACAAAAAAAAAAACGAAAAAAAAAAAAAACAGGCATAGTGGAGATTGACGAGGCAAGCAAGCAATCCTTAAAATTTGTTTTCTACAAGATTCTTTAATTGCTATGGATTATGAGCCAGGTCTTACAAATGCAACGTTAGTTAGGGTCTGGTGATTCATTTCTCTGCTGTTGGTAGGCAGGTGCAGCTCTGAGTCATTAAACCCACACCTTCTGTATATTGGCCACTACCTGGGAGGTTTTCTCGGCATCATTGTAAGGTGTTATACATGTGCAATACTTGGGCACTCCAATACTTTTTTTCTGCATCAGTTCTTGTTCATCAAAGGCAGATTTTGAATTCTGGAAAGAGAGAGAAGGTTCTGTCCAGAACAGTTTTTCTCTTTTTTTTGAGTCATCAATTATCTTGAAGACGTCTGGGGCAATGAAGAAGAAATACCTTGAAGTGTAAAACACACTTCTTAATAAGTTTTTGTTTTTTTTTTTAAGTGAGAAACATTTTTACAGATAAGTTGTGGGTCTTAGGTGGAGAGAGATGATACCTAAAGTTACCACACTATAAATTTTCACTGGAAAGTTAAGACTGGGAGGAGTGAGAGTGCCGAAAGACATGAAGCCTCTGGTTTCAAAGGGAACTGCTGATGAAATTTCCTAGAAGAGGTGTCAGTAGGAGTCAGTCCCTGCTTGTGAACCGGCCTGTTCGCTCTTTGCACTAGCCTTCATCCATCCCTCCCACTGGAATCTGATGACAAACTAGGTTTAACCTTGCAGCTATGAGTAGCTGGGTTCAGCTTCTTATTGCTTCAAGTGGGAGTTGCTCATCTGGTGAGAAATGAACTCTGGTGGTGGGTTGTGATTCAGGGCAGAAGGAGTTGTGGCTTTACATCACCTCTGGAATACTGTGTTTTGAATCATCAGCACCTGTATGGTAACACACATGAATAAGTCTCCAATTTAAGTCACTGGAAGGGAAAAAAACAGTTAAATATTTATACCTGCATTTTACTGAGTCAAAAGCTTGATTCCTTACTTCACTCGGGATGTTCCTGGACAGATAATTTCCAAGTTTATCAAAGGAAAAATTTTAATCTTGACATTCTAAAGGTAAGAGTTCATTTAGAAAATCATCAAAATTAAGCACAATACATCTAACCACTGTCAGTGGCCACTGTCAAAAAAACTAAAAAAAACTAAAAGCATACTGCTTGTTGCTACCTGAAGCAGGTCAGCCGATTCCTCTGCAACAAAAATATCTGCTTTTGTTAAATGGCTGCGAAATGTATGGCTCCCAACAAACCTAACAACAATAATAAATATATACATTTAAACACCACAAAACACTTCCAATAGTTCTCCTACAGAATGGAGTTCTTAAGGAATGCCTCTTCATATAGTTATTTATTAGAGACTAAGCCAATGGGTACATTACGTGCTAAGAGACATTGACTTAATTCTTTCAACAGCTTTTGTAACTAAGGCTAGGCACACACTGTATTACTTTAAGATCTTTTTAAAATTGGGGTAAAACCAGAATCCTCTGAAAACACACTAAATGATTCCACAAAATACTATGTTTTTGGCAACATTTCCATGGACATTAAATCTCAGAATCTCCTGAGATCGATGGTGACTTCGGAGGATAAACAAACACAAACATTGCCAGTCAGCCCCACTTGCGTGTGTTCTGCCATGCAGCAATCAAAGTGAAAAACATATGGGTAAACAATGACAAGTTTGTCTTTTTTTTTTCCAGTTTTCTAGTTGATGACTCCTCCCAGTCTGCTTCTTTGCTGGTTACTGCAGGTACTCCGTCTGGGGCAGTCTAATCTGGAATCGTAAATATTGGTCAGATTTAACGTTTACAATACAAAATTGGAGATGCTCCAAAACGGTTGGGAGCTGATAAAATCTTGCACTGATAAATTATTTGGACAAATATTGAGTAAGAATTAACCCAATGGGGATGGCAAACAGGGCCCTAAATCTGGCATCACATCAACCAGTGCATGGTGACCATTTCGCTGGAATTTGTCACTTAACTGGATCACCTTTTAAACTTGAATTCTTTCCTACCACTTCAGCTTACTTGATGTCAAAATCATAGGCTAATATTATTGAGAATAATAACTCATGGGCTACATGGCAGCACGACAGTTAGTGCTGCAGCCTCACAGCAAGAAGGTCATCAGGTCAAATCCCTGTTGCCCTTTCTGTGTTGAGTTTGCGTGTTTTTCCCGTATTCATATTTTTGGTTCAAGTGCTCATTGCTTTCAGAAGATTTTATTGATGGATATGTATAAGGCTCATGAATATTCATGGATGTTTGCATGGTTTTTTAGTAACAGGGAGTTTGCTAAATGGCCTGGTCCATGTTTAAATTTGATCCCAGGAGGAGAAAACGAGTGAAAGTTTCATTATCTGTACTTCAAAGCAGCCAAATGGTCAATATGTCTCCATGGCATTTCAAGTTGAGCCAGTTCTTTCATCTTGGCCCATGGTCCTTTAGGACCTGGCACTTAGAGTCAGGAAGTCATAGTACTGCTTGGCATTCTGGGATATAAAACAACAACTGTGCTTATGAGGGTTTTTATTCCAGCAGTCTGTGTTTCTTTCAAAGACAAACTTTATTTTGCTCTGTTAATCTTCACTGACTCTGAAACAGTGATGTAGAACAGTGATATAAGAATAAAGTCTGTTGTATATTTGTCTTGCTTTTGAGAACCCCTGACTATACAAAAGTCAAAGACACTTATTCTTCCAGTCCCCACTTGATGCCACCAGCGATTCTCCAACATGACTAATCATTCACATTTCCAGCAGCCTAGGTGTTTCCTACGAAACCACTTTTGGGACAAAAGAAAACAAAAAGTGCTGATGAAGCATGAAGGATGGTGTTTTCATAAGCAGCTCTGTTGCAGTCTGCCACACACCGCTATCCATTATCTTTCCGTGGGACAGGGGAAGTTATCTTGAGACCTATTGTGTGCTTGGAGGAGTTTTGAATGTTTGTGGCACCTCTGCAGTGAATACAGAAGGTGTCAGAGAGAAAAGGGCCGGAGTCTCAGATCCCAGAGGAAAGTCTTGGCTCCAGGGGGCCTGTCCGCCCCTCTGGCCCTTTCTTGGCGGCTGGGGAAGCCAGGCTTGGAGACAAGTAGAATGGAGAGAGGAGGGGGGAGGCATAGAGGCAAATGAGCAGGAGAGGTGCTAGGGCCGGCTCTTGCCCTCTCACTGACAGGATCTGGTCAATGTCCTGCCGCCAAGGGTCGCGGCCCAGCTTACGCACACAAACTTATCTCCAGTGCATCTGCCGGGCCGCCTGCGCAGTCAGGCTGTCTCCATTGCAGGCCACGAGCGTTTTCCTGCTGGGGGTGAGAGGAGGATGGTGGGAGGATAGATGGAGGAAGGGAGAAGGGAGGGGGAGATGCAAGAGGGAGAGAGGAGCTAGAGGCATGGAGGGACGGGAGGGGGCTCACTGTGAAACTGCCCCTGTAGAGGCCTGCCAAGTCGCTGAGCTATATGGAAAACACGAGCTGCCTCCAGGGTAACAGGACCACTTCTGAATTTCTACAAACAAAAATAGCTCTGATGTCTGGATACGACCTCTCCGTTCTCTGGCCCTTGTCGCTCTCTGCGTGTCTGTCACATTTAAATTCCCACACCAACACAAAGCTCATGTTCGAAACCCAAACAGGCCTCACGAACAACTTCATTTACAGTTGAGCAAGAGAAAAAACAAGAAGGCAGAAATCTAATAATTGAGCAGAGCCGAGCGTATTTATCATTCCTTCTCCTCTCTCGGTTGGAGATGACCTCTTGGTGACCAATTGTGTGGACCTCGATCACGGTCCCTTTGGTGAGCCATTTCATCATTTAAACAGCACCAGTTCCAATTCTCATGACCTAATGCGTTGTAGAATGCCTGAAATCTGCTGCTTGTGTTTTCTCTTCTCTCCCCCAACCCTTTCTCATCAACAGCAGCAGGGATCCATAACAGGAAGAAACGGGGGACAATGCTGAGCTGTTGGGATGAGGTGGTGAGCTTACACTCATGACAGGGCAGAAATTTTAGTCCAGTGTCAGAGCTCGAAATGTACTTCTTTACTAGATCGTTCTTTTGAACCTAACTTCAAAACCTTAGGAACACCAAAGCTACAACATACTGCAAACACTGTAACTTGCAACCTCCCAAAGGCATAAAAGTGTCTGACACTTTCTCTGGAAGCCATGAGCCTTCTTTGCCCCTGGTGCTCCCACATTCACCACTTTACCATCACTATCACCCATCCCTGGTGTTACATTTTTAACCACATTAGGCAACCAACAAAAGAAACCCCTCAGCATTGTTTTAATCTTCTTGATCCAGCTCTTCTAACTTTGTGCTGGCTATTAATGCAGCTAGTCAGTAGGAGGACCTCATGAGGTTTTGCCTTCACTTTTGGGGTACAGTCATGTTGTCCAACCTTTAAACCAGGGGTCTCAAACGCAACTTACAGGGCCGCTGGAGGTATTGTCTGGGTGAGGCTGGGCCGCATCAAGTGTTCCACAAAAATAAGGGCTTCAAGTATAAAAAAAAAAAAAAAAGAAAAGTACAACTGATCCATTCGTCTCAGTCTTAACAGGTCAGAACATGCAGAACATGAAGAGTTCTTCAGAACATTTGGCTTGAGGGAGGAAGCAACTGAGACCCTCAGTGTTGCTTTAAGATGCTCACCTTTAAGTTTGGACCTGAACTTTGACTTATTAAAGTTCATTGTGAAGAAGAGCTTTTCACACAGATAGGTGCTGCCAAAAGGCACATGATCCAAACACAGACAAACACCATATAGCACTAGGTGACAGAATATATTTTCCCTCCACTCAGTGACCCAAACACGTTACAAGTGACCAATTGCTGATTCGTATTGTTGCCATAAGCCTGAGCCATGGTAGCCCACAAGTGTTAAAAAATATTTAAAAAAAACAGATGCATGTAAGAAAAAACGTTCGGGCCGCACTAACACAAAGCTTTGATTTCAGGCAGGGGGCCACAAAATATTGTTCTGGGGGCCACAATTGGCCGGCGGGCCGCAAGTTTGAGACCCCTGCTTTAAACAGTAAAACATTTCAAAATAAGAGCTGACAAACATAACCTCTCATCTGGGTGCAATGTTAACACAGGACATTTAACACCAAGATAAAACTGTGCCATGCATGTTTACCAGACAGAGTTTAGCCATGTGACCTCGAACGCTTAAACTATTTGACAGTGACTGAAGGAGGAAGGGCACAGCAGGGCGAGGGCTGGATAGTACCCTGCTCTTCAACCTTTAAAAGCTCTTAATGTTGAGAAACCAACGCTACAGTAAAGAGCTTCAAGTTTGCACCTCAGTTCAGAAACTAAATGAATCTTTTTAAGCTTCTTCCTGCAGTTAGGATGGAGAGAGAAATAAGGAGAAGAGGGGAGGAGAGACGACCTCCTTAATGTACATTCTGTTCTGCTTTGGCTGTGATTCCCAAGGTTGCCTGTCTTTGGTGTGTGTGCGTGTTTGTGTGTGTTTGTAAGAGTGTATGGGTGTGTGTATGTGTGTGTGGTGGTGCCAGGCACAGCGTCTCTTCTGGCTCACACAGTGTTGACCCTGCCCTGTACTCTCCTCCTACTATGGGCGAGGCTTGGTGGTGCAGCACGTAGCAACATTGTGCTAATGTGCATGCACAGATATGTCAACAGACAGACATGCGCACACACATTTACAACACACACAGACACACTCAAGGAATAAAAACTGTGATATTTGCTTGATGCACTGCTCTGTTTGAAGTCTGCAGAACTGGATCCTGCTTTCTTACATCTCTCAAACAATGCCCGTAGTAAATAGCTCAGCTGTGTTCTTTAATCATGCTCAGTGTTTTCTGTAACAGGACAATGGCGAGCAGCCTGCCAATCAAAACAGCGTAGTCGTTTTTTTGTTTTTTTTTAAACATGAGGTGTAAAAATGTCAGTGCAGGTCACATTTTTCTTCTCCGAAAGGACTGACTGCTTTAGGAGAGCACAAGAATTCAAATAAAAGTCTTTTCTCCCCTTCATCTCACTCCTCCATTACCGTCACCCAACACTCTCAGGCACTGATTTTTATAAGTGAGACAAATATTCCCATGTGAAATGAGCTGCAAGGTATGTGAAGGTGCATTCCTGAAAACGTTTAACCCTGATTTAAAATGTTTAAAGCACCCATGTTAACGTGTGAGAGACCACGTCTCCCCTGTCACTGTACTCGATCGTATCTCGCCACTTCATGTCTCTCACCCACTCCATTCCAAATGAATATAAATGAGTGTTTTCATTGTGAGACAGAACAAAAACAGCAAAGTATGTTACTAAAAACACAGGATAATATTCTTAAAAGGAGCAAACTTGTCCAAAAGAAAACAAAAGGAGGAAATTCTTGGAAAGTGTGCTGTCGCCAAATCGTTTTCTTGTCTGTATTTGTGCACACTACAAATGAAAGATGATGAGGACATGCATTAATTAACGGTCGGTCTCATCATTAAAGACTTTTTTTTTTTTTTTTTGGCATTTAGCTTCCAAACTTTCCAAAGCATCCTACTCTAACTGCAGCAGTGAAACAGGCCTACATTCCTAGACGAAAAACATTACAAATGACTAATAGGAAGGAGTGCAAAGGTCAAAGCAACAGGAACAAGTCACTGGATGTGACATGAATCTGTGCAAAAGCGGCCCAGATTTTCACACACAAGATTAACTATAGAAGCCGTTCTGCTTTTTAAAAGGAAATACGAAAAAATTACTGACCTAATGTTCTCTTAAAGTGATTTCGTCATTACTGTGGAATCCTGAAAGATGCCAGGAACATGTCAGAAATATAAAGGAGGTTTTGAATTACTTCGACCCTGCCTGCCTTACAGTCTGACAGAAAGTATGTGCTAATGTGTTTATGGCGTTAGAGGATACCTCTGAATATTTACATACAATAAAATCATAACTATGACTTTATCAATCATGGGAAGCAATGATGATATCTGTATCAGCTAGCTAACTGCTAAGCAAATTTATTAGCCGTCACATTTGAGGGAGATGTCGCAGAGCCTGAAATGTATTTTTCTGGGGTTCCTGCTTTGACCTGAAGGTTGTCTCAGTGTAAATCTCTCAGTTCAGGACCTGCACTGACCCTCAGAGTTAGCCTTTGTTTGGCAGACGCCTCGGCCCCCCTTTAATCTTGTGAAGAGATAAATCCTTTGATGGACCTGGCCGGACTCAGTTGAAAGTGCTGCCCAGCCATCTCCATAGATCAACATAATACGGCATGTTTGATGTTGGGGGGCTGTGGCACGCGGGTGGGCTCTTACTCCGCGACCTATAACAGAGTCATCAATCCCAGGCCTCGACCGCAAACCCCCTCCACCCCCAGCCCTCCTCCTCCTCCTCTAACCATGGACCCAACCACAACCAGCCCTGCCCTCTTGACCACAGAGCACTAACACTTAGACAGGGTAAAAATATCTGTCAGTGTCAGGCACAAACAGGCAGACACACAGAGGTAGGGGTGGTGAATTACAGGGTGACTGAGATACATGGCTAAGGTTTACAGTCATTCTAATTAATAACTTACAAGATGACATTACAATGATGACTCAAGCTATCTGATTGGCTAAAGAATATGAAATACCCCTAAACTTGAGACCAAAGGCTACTGGTGCTAGTTCTGCTAACAGCAGCTACCATGCAAGCTAACTTAACCCTGTCTACCTGCAGACTAAGCAGGCCATGCTAATTAAACAGTGCAGAGTTTTTACTACTTCTGGTCATCTTCTGACTTTTAGACTAGCTAGTTAGTCACAATTTGAAATTTACGCTAGAAAAAAATTAAAATAAGCTACTTTAGAGCATCCCTTCTCAAACACATCATGTTGCTTTCTCTTGCTAGCTAACCTCTTGCAGCTGCGGCTACAGACCAAAATGCTATAAATTTAAATCCCAGAAACAAAGCATACAGATCGGAGCAGGTTATTTCCTCATTTAATTCCTCAGAGGCTTGATGAACTCCTGACTCATCACACTTCCTGGACTGAATGAAATAAAAAGCTTTTCTTCATTTATTTGTCACCAAGCTTATTACAGCGATTGCATCACTGGGCCTCGTGTCTTCCAAAAGCCTGCGATTAAACTGAGGTGAACTTCAGGGAGCTCTTTTGATTCCTCTGATAAGACCACGGTCCCATTAGGGAGAGCGGTCCCAGTGTGAAAGCTGAGCGCAGGCCTCACGCAGTCACTCTTATCTAAATCCTTCATCAACACACACCTAATCTGACCACAGCTGCTAATGTTGATATATTTGATTGTTTTCTAGGCAATTTGAACTCTAAAATCAAACAACTGCAGTTTTTTTTTTCATTACTACACATCAGAGCAATTTCTGTTTTCATATAGTTTTTTTCCTCTTTTGCAGTCATCTAGATGATGACATCATTTGTACTGCTTTGTGTACGTGTGCGTATATGTGTGTGTGTGTGTGACATATGCATATAGGAGTGAGCAAGACCAACTATGGCAAGCAGAGCCTTTAACACCCCTGAAATAGCTTGGCAGGCATTTTAATTGCTTTACCCTGCAGTGGCTCAAAATGTTATTGGTACAAAAAACAAAAAGATTTATCTTTTCACATGCAGAGGTCAGGTTTGAAGAAATGTCACTGATGGGGGATTTCTCTCAATGAAAGGTAAATTCCATGATTTTAATAAAACAATAAATACTCAGGTGACTGTTTTTATTGGCCTATTGTTGTCTACGACGTCTATCCCTGTCCTCGTAAATGTGTCCTATTTTTCTTTCAAACCGCTCCTTTCACTATATGAGCCAAGATTCTGGCACTACTGTACAAAGCTCTGTCCTCTAAGAGACTACAGTACTGTGCCAGTGAGGAAAAATTTATGATGCCAGTTGGCCTGTTTGTCTTTAATCATCATGAAGTAATAGCAGAGTCATGTGCATGAAGCCTCACAATGAGGTGCTGAAGTACTTCATGAGTAGGAAACTTCACACAAACACAGGAAGCTCAGCGTTTCTCACCGAGGGCAGGAGTCTCTGCTGCGGCGCTGCAGGGACTGATGGACTGCTCAGATTAACTGGGGCCAGAGAACCTGCAGTTCCTACTCTTTATTGTTGCCCTGGCTGTCGACTGAAAGGCATCAGAGCACAGATCTGCAAGCTATGGTGTTGTAATCCTAAGCCACAGCTAAATGTAGATACATTGTACACATGAAGCATAATGGTTTAGCTAGAGTTCATTTTTTAGGGCTGAAGTTATTAAAAAAAAAAGTTCTTTGTATTTTCTAAATGCACCTCAAAACTGTGTTGCTGAATCCATGCCATTACCATTATTAGCTGGGTGATTAAATTCATTAAAGGAGTCTATACGAATACAATGATATATTATAAAGGCTTTTATCTTTTGTCTCATTTCAGTATTTTAGAAATCACCAATATAGCCAGCGGTTTTATATCTTTACAAATCAGACTGAAATTATGGTGAACGTTCAGCCAGGCTATTTGAAAACATCAGCTACACTGTTCTTTTGTAAACTGCTGAATGCTGGGTTCATGCACATTAAAGGTTCAACAGTGCCCTCTAATGGTAGAGATATGTTATGACATGAAGGATTGTGACAAAATACTGAATACTAAATTTGACATTTTCATAAAGACTGTTGATTAAATTGGGGTTAAATAAACTCTCTCTCTATATATATATCACAATTTAGCACAATTTAGCACAATTCATTGTAACTGGGAAGTAATTGTACTGAAGTTATCACGACAAGACTGTTAATTTTTAAGCACTGATAACACTTTTAATGTTAAATTCAATTTAAATGGCTTATTTTAAAGAAATCCCCAATAGGTGTCAGGCCTTGCTCTTTCTCCACAGATCCCTTATATGACCTCAAACCCTGAGGTTAATCACCTTGCAGTTTGTGGTGATTTGATGGGGATTCATACCACTACATAACATTGACGGGCCTTTTTTGTGCATTCCATTTTGTATCTATGTTTCCATTCTGCTGACTTTGATATTTAACAGATATTACAATTTCTTCTCTGAACTGCTAGCATCATTTGTAAGTTCATGCAACTCGAGTGTACTGCAACAGGTGGGGCCATGAAGGCAAGATGTTTTTTTTTTTTTAATAACTCAAAAACATCCAACGAGCCTGGCATACAACAAATACAAAAAACAATAACGAAAATCATCACTAAACAGAAGCCGTTACAATAATATCATCTGTTGATGATAATTATACTCCAGGTGTTAGAAATACTGCATAAAACAGAAGGATTTACTTCCAGCTTCAGAGAATAACTTACTGTATTTTTGCATTTCGGTCACAGGGTTCCGATTTTCACGTACCTAGCTTTAAAATATCATCACCCATGAACTGTCTTCTGACAGCTTGATTGCCTTCAGAAAAGCCCGCCAAATCTAAGGCATACAGGTAAAGTTGAAACGACTTCCGGTGTTTTTATGCGTATATCCATTACGGTCCGACTAGTAACCGCAGAAAAGACCTTAGGCCTACATTAAAAAAAAAATCTCCAAGCTAATTAAAGGTGTAGTTACAAAAAAGGATTTTGTAACAATAACACAAGTTGAGCCCAAAAAAACTTTTGCTCTTTTAATTCAGTCGATTGCATTATAGCGAGAATTGCACTATAAAAGTGAAAGCTACGTTGCACAACAGGTTCTACCAGGGCCCACTAACAGTGAAATGACAAATTCGGATATTTTATGGTCACACAAACATGTCAGGGATGTGGGAAGCAAGTATAACTTCAAGATTGATATTATTTTGATCCTTATTTCAGAACATGATATACATCCTTAATAAAGAATGCTAGCCTGACTGTCCCCCAGCCCTGCCTCTCTCGCCCCTTACAGGCTATCCTGTCATGAAAAAACCACTAGATGGCATATTTCACTGGGTTATGGCCAAAAACAGCACACGCGGTGCATGTCAAACAGACAGATGGCGCAATCGCCACAGAGATGCTGACTTGGACAGTTCAGAAAAACGATCTAGCTTCTCAAAACAAACAGTAACAGGGCCCCATTCTGTCTGTCAGCGCCCATTCATCACACAGCAATACAACTGCGTCTTGTGCAGGCTGAGGAGGAACAAGCAGAACTCTCGACATGATTATGTGAAATTTGCAGAATGCAGAAAAACTGCCCTTAAAGTTAATCATTTCTCGTGGGACTTTGAATGAAATGTTATTATATACTTACATTTATTCATAACCAGTCTGTTTTACAGAACAGTCTAACTTGTGTTATTTTGTCATACCCTGTCAGTAAACGAGCAGGCAGGAAAAGGTGAAAAAAACACACATGTATTCCTGACAGCCCATTGGTCCAAATTTCCCCTGCTGCCACAATACTGCACACACGTGACCTCCCTGTTTTCACCCAGTTTAACGCATGTACTTAAAAGACAGGCCACTACCATTCACCAACACAAGCACGATTCACACAGTATTCATGTCAGAAAGGTAAGATCGCCGTTGCGGGGACTCGGATCACTGTAAGTGGACCATGGCGGCTGCCACGAGCAGCAACACATCCACAGCCACGCTACAGATCAAGCACTCCAGTATCGAGCATACGCGGAAACGCATAGACCCGAGGAGGAGACAGGCGGCGTTGTCTTTTCTCAGCAACATTTCTCTAGATGGAAGACCCGTGCAAGACGACGCAGACAATCAAACCGAGGAGGAGAACTCTCTCGAAGCTAGGACTAGACAGAGCCTGGTTTCTCCGGAGCGCTCGGCGTATGGGGCTGCTGGCGCCGCCGCTGCTGCTGCGGCCGCGGCGGCTGCGACCACGGCAGCCCAGGCGCTCGCATTTGCAAACCAGGCTCTGCTCGCCAGCACACGGGCCAGCTTTGGGACGAGTCCCGCAGCTGCCCAGGTGGGTTCAGACACTGAGGGAGACGCTTTTGTGCCCTCGACGTTCAGCTCGCCTTTCTCCGCGGTGCCAGCTTCGACTAGAGGGAGGCTGCAGACATACACTCAGGGAATCCTACCTGCCCACTACTCCAGGCAAAGCTCCCAAAACTACTGCCTGGAGGGCGGACAGATAGCCAACTCTGCCATAGAGCTGCAGAGGTCAAGGTAACTGAATTTTTATCATCTGTCAGGTGTACAGTGTGATTGGGCTCATGAAAGTTCCAAAGGTGCAAGTTTGTCAGCAGTGTGCACAGTCTGGACTAAATACTTCACTGAGATGTTAACTCAACAAGCAAAACTCGACCAAAACAACTCAGAAGTCTGCAACTGTAAGCATGCAAGAGCAGTCAGTCCACATGGATGTGTGGTAAATGAACTTCTGCAGACAGTTGTCAAGGTTTCTTTTTTTTTTCTGAACCTGATCTGCTGTAGACCCTTAGTTGCATTTTGTAGATTGTTTGCACCACAAATCATAACCAGCTCTTAAAAAGTTGCTCAATGTTTTTTTCTTTTTGAATTCTCCTTGATCAGCATGTTTCTTAATCTATTTCATAATTTGGCGGTTACAGTTTAATTCTTACTTCTTTTGGAAGGCTTACCAGGTGCAACTTGGCCCTGGATGAATGAACCACAAATAGTTCTTGTATTTCTATTTTTTTTTTTTAAGTTAGCTATATGAAAAGGTACTTTTGGTTCCTAGCAACACATTCTGCCTGGATGCAGCAATACACAGCGGGAGTGTAAAGTTCAGCTGTTTGTGTATTTGCTCCATGCAGGTGTTTGTAGCCTCATGGCTCACAGAGATAGATGGATCCAGTCTGATCCCAGGTCCAGCAGCTGTGGAGCTGTAACCTGTTTCCCCAGAGAGAGAGAACTTAGCAGCACACCTCATTACTTCTGTTTGTGTTTCTTTTCCCCCCTCACATTCCCTCATGTTCTTTGTCAAATTTTACTACACCTCAAATTATTTTTAGTGAATGTCATTCCAAATCCTGCCCCACACCTGCTGCCTCCTCCTCTGTAAACATCCTGTAACTCTACACCCCTCTTCATACACATGTACAACAAGGGCTCACTGCTTCATGTGCATGCCTTTTATTTGCCCTCTTTTTTTTCCACTCCGTCCTCACGTTGGAGGAGCGTTTGGAGGGTCTGACCTCGCACCAGGAAAGCTGTCAGTAACACTCGTCTCATGGTCCTCTCACTGTCAGAACCTAATGTCAAACCCCCGCCTCCCCCTCTCTCTGCTTTCCATTCAAAAGCTCCTCTCTCTCCCAAATCCTCTCCTCCCTCTGCTGCCTTTGCCAGACTCCTCAGGAAGCTCTTTTTCATACTGCAACACTCAGTGAGCATTTAGTTCCCCTTTCTGAATTCATGGAAATTGCACCAGCTTCCAAAAGTCTTAATCAGTACTTTTTGAAGAAAATTGAGCCATTATACGTTATGTAAGCCTTTATAAATGATTAAAAATAGTCTGCACTTAGAATGAACAAAACGACAGAGAACAACTGCATTAAAACACATGATCCCAGCTTGATGATACACAGATTCAAAACACTGTCTATTTAGTAGCTATTCAGAAATGATCAATCACTTGATCATATGAAACAGATTGTTTCTTATATAATCTTTCATTAACTTTTTTTTCTGTTGTTGCAGGTTGACAGGACAATCTCATTAGAAGGTCCATTAATTGCTTTTTTGGACTATTAATTCCTGACAGCTCATGTAAAGAACTTCCTGTTTGTGTTAAATTTGGCGCCCCTGTGGTCAAAAAATCATACCTCTTATAACTCTGCCTATCTTATCCTGTGAACATTGAAATCATGATTCCTGGAAGAAAAATACCGCCCTGCTTTCTTTTAACAGTCAGCTGTATCACTCAATATAAATATTTGCTGAGGGAAGATGTAAAAAGAAGTTTTCCTTCACTGTGCTTTAAACTTCTACTTCACTTGCAGCAGCTGCAGACAGTTAAGATTATATTGAATAATCCAGTCTTTTTGATGTTATTTGTGAACCATAATAAAGCATCAAGCCTCTCAATTTCCTTCTTATAATCGAGTAGAAAGTCCCCACGGGAGCTTTAATTATGCTCAGAAATGAATGAAAAACAGCTTCTTGACTGTGAAATGCTCCTGAGATGTTACTGTTTTAGACAAAAACTCAGCTGACATCCTTTTTGGCATTTTTTTTCCTTTAGAAAATCTCAAAAAAGTGGCGCAATTATAAATGACTGATGACATACATGTAGAAAATGTTCCCTGAACTCTTCATAATTCTTCTTGACATTTTTTATGCACCGTGTTGTAGACACATTTCAGTTTTTGCCAAACAGGAGGTTAAGTACCTAGCTCTGCTAAATGTTACACATCTGGCATGTTATTGCTACTCAGCCATTCTTTTCTTTAGCCGTTCGACTCATTATGAAGTTGTTAAGCCCTGACCGTACCCTGCTTTTGGAATGTGCTTGGAGGACATCCACACAAAATGAATTGTAACGCTGAAAAGTAAGCAACCTGTTGATGGAGTGCGGCCATATTCCAGCAGCGCACGGACAGACGAGCACTGTGCACAGTGCCGGGTTTGTTTTCTGAGGGCAGCTGGTGGAAACGTGTCCAGAGGTCCCTGGCTGGGAGAGGCAGGATGCCCAGGCTTTCTGAGAAGCTGCCTGGCTCTCGGCTCTGTATTTTTCTGTCCTCCACTTCCTCTCCCAGGGGCATCAGAAACACACTCTCCCCTCAGACTTTTGGCCCTCAGTTCTGCTCCCATTCAGGAAGTCGCTGAGCCTCTGATGTGCCGCCAGAAAAGATTCTCTGAGGCCAGAACTGCTCAAGACCATCTCCCCAATAGAATCCAATGCATGAAAGTGATGGATGATTTCTTATTCAGCTTGTCCTCTCATTCCCCGGCCTTCATCCATCATGAATCAGCATGCCAAGAGCTACGCTTTAAAAATAGCATTTCTATTACCACCAGACCTCTGCTCAAGGTGTAGAGCTATTTCCATTCCTTTCTTTACCCCTAAAACTTAAACAGGTTAAATCTTTTCGCATCCTCTTTTAGTAACACTTCTGTTACCTTTTTCTGAGTGCAGAATGGTGTACTTTACAAGATGTTTTTAGCATGAGGCAGCAGAGGCTGCGGCTGGAAAACAAGCAGCACAGGCCATCATAATGGTCCTGTGGAGTTTTGTACGATTGGGTCACATACTTCTGGTTAGGAGCCTGATTGTTGCTTGCTGAGGTCATGGTTGGCATAATCACAGGATTATATAAGAATGCCTCATTTTCACTGAGTCTCTTGGTGTCAGAGCTGTCGTCAAACAGTGTGTGAAGCCCACAAGGTTTTGGAAAAGGAAAAAAAAACACGACAAGAATAACTAAAACATATGTTTTACTCCATGCAGTTTGCAAGTTGGACTCTGGGGTGAAATATCCCCCTTGTTACTTGTTCCTTGTTCTGTTTTTCCCTTTGAGTAGCAAACCCTGCTATGTAGACTACACAAATGACTTCTTTATCTTTTTCTTCCTTTTTCCCCATTTTTTAAAATCTGAGGATACATCCCATTTGTTCTCCCAGCATGTGTCACTGTGGCTAGACTGCCTTTTCATGCGTAATCTGAATAATCACATTTCCTTTTTCCTGTATTTGGGTGAAGGAGCCAAGAACATTATATTTATTTTCACTCCGGTAAAATGGAGGACTATGTCCTGTGGCACGCTGCCAACAGGGCGTACGTGTGAAACTGTTTAATCTCCATATCTAAACAGTCCTCTTGAGTTTTATAGCTCCGTTGCATGGCACCCCTGGGAAGGATTATCAATAGCTTTTTCTGCAGCGTTTCATTGCAAAAAGATCATTTTGTGTCTGCAGAAGAACTGGCATAATGCGACATGGGTTGCATTTATGAAGGCTATTTCATTGGAATCACTTGAGGCAACAATAGCAGGAACTATGTCGCTGATACTGAGGGATACTTGTTGATGTTTTGCAGCTGGTTTATTGTGAGCGGTCTTTGAAGCGTCTGCCTTGTCCTTGTTAATGTCAAACTGGGTAGAAATCTGACTGTTCTAACCTGAGATGTTCAAGTTGCGTCCGAGGTAAATGTGTGGCCTGGCTTGTGTTATTGTTTCCAGAATCTTTACAGGCCTGGAAAATTTCTTCTGCACAAAGAACACGTCCTGCTGCAGTTCATCTACAGCACCCAGTTCAAAGTCTGCATGGATCAGTTTTTGTATCTGTGAACTGGAAACATGCCCTTTGACCAACTGGTCAATGATTTTTCAACAACAGTAACAATTTATTCTGGAAATGGAAACAAAGGCTTAATACAACTGCTAACAAAGAAAAGTGGATTTTAAATGCAGGTTGGGCAATCCTGTAGATAAATTGTTGTTGAGTGTAAGGCGGATTTTGTCTTATTTCAGGCTTACTACACCATTAATGCCTATTTGTAAAGTGGTAACTTATTGATTTGTCTTGTCCTTGCAGTTCTGACACTGTAAAAGATGGGACAAAAAGTACATATTTTACTGTTAAAATTCAGCTTAGAGAGGGGATATTATGCTTTCCCATGCAAATTAAATGTGTGGAAAATTTTTAAACCTCTACATATTTATATTCCGTAGAAATCCCTCAATTTTGGGGCCTCAGTCACCTCAAACTTGCTGAAATGATGAGGTCATCACATAAGGATTTCTTAACTGGTTCATGACTCGAGGTAGGCCTTAAATGCCAAAGTCAGCCCATAGCCCCCCAATAGGCCTCCAGAAGTCTGGCCAATCAGAGGGTAGGGGGTTTGTTGAGTGGGGAGCCTTAAAGAGACAGCAGCTAAAACAAAATGTTTCAGACAGAGGCTGGAATAAGGGGTTTCTAAAACACCAAAAAACGTAATTAGGGATATTTTTTAAGCTGTTACTCATGTAAAGTTACTACAAGGGTTCTGGAGGGAAAGTACAAAGCCTAAAAAAAGCACAATACCCCTTCTTTAAGTGTGGGTAATGCGAAATGTCCTTTTCTTTAACTAACTAGATACCACCAGTGTTTCTGCTCCCGTTTTGTTCAGAACTTACTCTACAGCTAAGGATAACTGTAGTGGTGTGTGATTAATCTTTGATAGGTTAGTTACCTTTTACAAAGTGTATTTAACTCACTGCTTCCATGAAATGATAGCGCAGGTTTGAGCATCAAAATTAAACTCTGTGTCTTTGTCAGTCCAGTCAAAAGATTAAGATGAGATTTATTCTTTCCATTAGCTGAGGACAGAATTCCTCACCAACATCCCATTCATTCATACACACAGATACAGAAAGATGGAGGAACATCCTAATTATCTAGAATGCAGTGGCGGCTGCTGGTCAGTCAAGGAGGGGAAGCTCATTTTTTTTCTGGCCTACATCATAAATTTCTTTATTTATTTAAACGTAAATTCTACCCTCCGTTCTTTTTCAAGGAAAAGAGAGTGAATCTTTAAACACAACGCTCGTCGTTTTTAAGAAAGGTAAACTCGCTGGGGATCGTTAAAGCCTCCGGATCAGTCCAGAACAACTGAATGTAGAAGATAGAAAGTCTCCGGTAGAGAGTTTTATTTCAAGATCGCTGATTGGCTCATTTCACTGTCAATCAAAAAAGGGATTCAGCCTCAGAAAGATTATTCAATCATCATGCAGAAGCTGAGCGTCAAGGCCAGCCCACTGCCTCATAGACCCCCAGAGACGCTGAGCGTCCGATGGGCGGGACAAAGCCCAGCGTTTATCCAATGACCGTCCAGTTTCCACAGTGGAACAACCCACTCTACCCTACACTGTTGAAGTCTGAAGACGCTCAGCGTCCGACTGTGTTAAAGCGCTCAGACGCTGCGGGGATGAATGAGAAGGAAGTCGCACCAGTTACCTGTGATAAGTAGCTGATTCAGAACAAAAGATGAAGGTATTCTAGTGCATATTTAGGCAATGAAATGTACACACAGCAGGACATATCACCACTTTTTTGGGGGACATTTTAGGGGAAGCTGAGCTTCCCTTGCAGTCTTAGAGCAGTCGCCACTGCTAGAATGATCTCAAGGCATGAAATAGTTTAAAGAATGAAATGGTGCATTAAAGAAAATTACAAGCTCTGTTGTTTCAGAGTCGTCACAGGAGGAGAATAATGATGTTAGACCATAAATCACATGATCCCACTCATCTGACCTGAAGGATGAGGTCGCGCCCTTTCATTATGACCCTTTGACTCCCTCTAGCAGGGCCAGTGTTGAAGCCACCTGCTTATTGGTGCAGCCTAGAAAATGACCAAAGTTTGAGTCCTTTCCTTCACTGTCTGATCATTAAGATCATGATATACAGAGCAGAGGGTCAGAGAGTGTGATGGCCCTCAGGTTCTCATCTGCACAGTCTGGCTCCTTGTGTAAACACTTTGTTAGACAGTGTTCACTCAGCGTTTGTTGGTTTAAACCCAGGGAGATCTTCAAGGACAGTCATCTTTTGTTAATCTGTCCTCATGCTCTGTCGTTTATTAACCAGACGCTCCTCTGCCTCCTCCTCTGGCTGGAATCCTTGGTGAAGAGGGGCTCTGTCAGGTCAAGAGTCACCAGCTTGTTCAAATCCTGCAGGGTCTTCAGTTTTACAATCCATTCTGGGAAAAATAGGATCTGCTCACAGCGTGAACAGTCATTTTTATTTGTATCATAACTTTTCTAGTAGTAAGAAGCTGCTGATTTTAGTAAGAACTTGTTGACAGATGAATCCTTTTCCCCATTTTTCGTTTCCACAACTCTAAATCCAGCCGTGTTGTGAGGCAGACTAATGAGTTGGATTACGCTGTTATTGAGGTGCTAAACATGCAATTACAACCTAATTTTGGAACGGATCATGCACACTCAGCTGTCAGATGTGGGTTTGTTTTAAACTGGCAGTCGATCATATGAAAATAGTCCAGCAGACTTAGCTTGTCGAGTCGTGCGAGCAAAGTGTGAAATAGAGGCCATCTGTGACAAAATGTGTTACACAAAGTGCTCACAGAGCCAGATTGTTATCCTCTTAGCTGCTCTGATCCCTGGAAAATGTCTCTGTGATTTACACAAGATCCAGGAGTGATCATTGACCACACATAGGCTCAACAGCGATGTTGATGGATGGTCGTAACTCACCCGGGCAAGACTTGTTTTTGCAAATGAACTGCAGAACACACAGAGAGTGGTGATAATGTAAAACCACTGTTTGACCTTTAGTTGTTATGCTTTCAGTGACCACACATCAACATCGGTCGAGGGCTGGGTATCGAACGTTTCTGACCAACGTGCATCAAAAGAGTCATGTAGCGAAAGTTTGAATCTGTTTCGTAACCAAACTTTGGGAGGTTTTTTTTTTTTTTTTTACACTATCTTTTCTATAATCAAACACTGTTTTTAAACAAGAAACTTTATTTTACAGACAAAAAAACCTTTGACATCCTTTGTTTTGGTCAAAGATTACAATACCGAGACAGCTCATAACAAGACATTGTTTTTGTAGCAAAACTTGTGTAAGAAATTGTATACTTGAAATTTCCTGCACTGTTTATTGATTGTTCTAAAAGCTTCTATAACAGTTTGTAAATGTTTTTAAGCATCTTCTAACTCCAAACTTCTTCTCTCCAGGCGACGACTCATCTCTCAGCGCTCTTCACTTGAAACACTAGAAGACATTGAGGAAAACGCTCCTCTTAGAAGGTAGTGAAATATGGTCACATTCACATGGTCTGCTGTGATGTTTGTTTGGGTTCAAATCAAAGCCTTTTTCATATTCAGTCAGAGGTGTGATATTAACACCCCTGTAACGTCTCGTCTTCAATATGGAAGTGTCAGAGTAGCAGGATCGAGTCCCTTGCTGTAAGACTGTTTGTGTGTATGCACGTGAAACTCTCTCATTCTTGTGCTTCACCCCATTGAAAAGTAAAATCACACACTATGTTGAGCCAATGCAGCATCGATGTGAGAGTACAATAAAGACTCCTCCGATAGCAGCACAGGTAGATCATATGAAGCCCCCCAAAACACACACAGTCTCACAGAATTCTCCAGGAAATAATCAACAACATGGACGAGGGGGTGCAGATGTGGCTGTAAAAGCCTGTTGATGGTGAAGCTATGTTTTGGCATTAACTAAGCGTCTCTGTTTTACATGCGTTTGTTTTGCATTTTAGATGCCGGACCCTATCGGGTTCACCTCGACCAAAGAGCTTCAAGAAGATCCACTTCATAAAGAACATGAGGCAACACGATATGCGCAATGGAAGGTACGAAGGCAAACAAGGCCAGCTCTTGGTCAATACACGTCTTGAGTGTATAATGGCAGGCTGCCCCAGTCAATGCACTGTAGTTTGGATGTTTCTCACGTTACAGGCCTCATTGTAGTCATCAGGCCTGGTCCATTCACAGCACGTCATTCTCACTTCTAATGAAATGTTATTGATTGTGAGCACACAGAGTTTAACACTGATCGTTTTTTGATTAAATGTTGGAATATCACTGAAAAATTCACTCGCACTTCTGAAAATTTGGTCACAGTCATAGTATTACAGTTTACACAAGCATGTATGCAGCACATAAATCCTTAAACATGACACATAAATGACCCAGTGGTGTTGATATGTTCGTTATACTGGGCATGCAGAATGTGAGGATACATGGATAGTATGTATGTTTGAGAAGCGTTTCTGAGTAAAACTGACCTTTAGACCTCCAGTATTATTTGCAGACAGTGATGACATTTAATTAGGCAAGCTTCCTCGTGTGCGTTTCAAAGACAAGTTGTGGCTACAGAGGGAATATCTCCCAGCTTCATTTTAAAAGGCAGAAACATTTTCTAATCTTAGCTTCTGTTTATTCAGGGTTTTGGGAGTAAACAGGAGTAGTATCTCTGTTGTTAGTAAGTACAGTATATCTCTTTTGTTCCATGTCGAGGAGCTGTACTTGTTAAATAAAGTCACCTGATAGGTGAGGTTGTTTGTCCTCTTATCCAGGCACATGACTCCCTTGTGATTGTGTCTTGGTGTTTATTTTGGTGGAGGAAAAGATCCACCATGAGTGTTGAAGCTGTTCAAAGTAGTAGTTAAATGTTGTTGTAATGCTACTCTGTGCTGATGACATCTGGTCACAGGGAAACATTTCACGCGATAGTGTACGAGAACAAAAACACTTCAGTTCTATTATCTGAAACGGTATGTGCTAACTAAAGATTTTTAAAGTACTACATTCCCTCTCAAAAATGCATCATTGTTGCCCCCAAACCACTGACTACATACAACACACACACACACACTTACTCTGACGTTTCAGCTCATTTTCTTCATTCTCATATTAACTGCACACTCTCTTCTACTTTAACTTGTGGATCTTGTCACATAGATATTGATTAGCTTGTTTACCGTTTGTGTTTTTATAGGATAGTCCTTATCAGTGGCAGAAGATCCTTCTATAGTGTATTTTCAGTCCTGCCCTATCGAGATTGTAGCCAAGCAGGGTATGTATCCTACAGCATGCCGAACTTTGTAACCTCCTCCAGCCTTTGCTCCTTCTCTCCCTTTGTTTATTTCTCATCCCTTCTGTTTCTGTGGATGTACTGTCCTCTGACTGGTGCATACATCGCTACGGGTTGGTTTTGGTGGATGCATTTTTACCCTTAAGATTCAATTAATAAATTATGAATTTAAATGGGCCTTGAATCAATATTTTGATACTACTAAGACCATATTGTAGCTGAACTCTTGTTGCCTGTGTTGCTTTCTCCATAATGGCCTCTGGGCTTTTGGGCTCTCATCCTTTTTGTTTAAGTCAACCCGTTTTTGTCTGTTGCAACTGTCGCTGGCTTTGCTATTTAGCATGCAAGTTGAATCTTCTCTGGGATTCCTGCTCATCTTAGACGCAGAGAAAAGCTCTTTAGATCATAAGTTATTTTGGTGTTTTGTCTTTTGTCTAATTCTCTGCAAAGCTGGCAGACTGGAGTTTCTGTTGCATGGACTGCTTACAGTCGTGACAGTTTGTAATTAACCATTTTTGTTTAGTCTTTGCTTCAGAATATAAATCTCCTGGTGCTCAAACAGAAAACACCTCTGGCTTATCTGTAGACAATATTTTGTATGCAGGGTGTTTTGCACATGGCTCATTTTGTGTTTTGTAACCCACCTGGTGTGCACGGTGGTAGGTCTGGTGCAGACTTGGTTCTGACGCCCCCACAGGCACATGGAGCCGTGTGTTTTGGAGGAAGTGAAAGAGAAAAGGGACAGATAAACACCGGAGAATACAATGCAGAGACTTAAAAGCTTCACACCGAGGCTTAGTGAAGAGCATAGAAAGTGCAATCCATTTGTGGAATTTCCTAATCCAGCCAATCAGTTCAAGGTCAAGGGTTAATAAACCCCCAGGGCGATCCAATATGCACGTTCGACTGATCATTGCTGCTAATTGTCAGTTTACAGTCGCTCCATCAGATACTTCCATTGTGAAATAACATGTTAGTTAAGCTGGGCTGTAACAGCTGAAAAGGTGTATCTTCCTTCTCTCTTCTCACTACTATTTGTTTTTTTTTTACTTAAATTACTTCCACATAAACAAAAGTGGTCACATTTTAGATAGCAGCCTTACTCCTTCTTTAAAAGAAATCAACAGAAGCTCCCAATTACTGCTGTAAATATATTTTAAAGGTAAATGATACATTATAGGTGAATTTTGTAAAAGAAAAAAAAAACAGTAGTTGCCCAGTTATAAATAAAGGAATGATACCACTCTTTATGTTTTTTAAAGATGAAAGTAAAGCCTAGTGACAGCTAGCTAAGATAGCAGAAACAGCCAAAGATTGGAGAGAAAGCTAGCTAGCAAGCAGATCTTTGCAGCACCTCTAAAGCTCATAAAAAAAGAAAAAAAAAACTACTCTGTCTTGCAGAAATGAATTTGTGAGCAAGCAACGACTTTATGGAGGGAGATAGCATCTTCTCTTGTAGATATAGCGAAGAAGCTAGTGCCCCTGGCTATAAATAAAGAACCTCCAGATGAAATGTGGTAAATCAGCTATCAGATGTTAAAACACTTCCTGTAATACGTGCCGCACAGCAGTATATAAAATGACATAACTTATATATATCATTCAGAGTTTGCTATTTCAGCATTGCTCAAGTCTTCTTGGCTAAGCTAACAGGCTACTCGCTAACACTTTCTATTTTTGAGTAGTATTTCTGCTTTAATCCAGCTGTAGAGGGCAAGAGAGGAAAAAATAAAAGAGTCATTTCTCTTACCAAATGTGAAAAAATTAATTTGCACTGTATGAAAAGATAAAGTTTATTGAGTATAAATGTGTACAGAGCATCACTTTCTCAAAACTACCAGATGCAGGTAGTCCTGGATTACAGCTCCACTGTTGTCAACTAACTTTCTCTTCCTGGACTTAGCATGCTCTATTCCTGTTTGGCATGGGTGTCTGTATTCAGTATACTTACGCTACTGACCTTAAAAGACATGCATGTTAGGTAATGCTCCCAGCACTAGAGTGACGTTAAGGTTGGCTTTTATTATAAAATGTTAGACGGTTCAAATGTAGGGCTCAGATTTCCCCTCACAGGGATCAATAAAGTATAATTTAGTGAGTTTAGTTTACTGACTGGAGCCTGTTGGAGGCTGTTGGGAATATTATTACAAGCCAGTGAACCAAACCCTAAAGAGTTTATGTGAGCTGTAAAGTATTTCATAGTAAATCAGCCCGTAGGGATTCAGATTCTTGCAGTCAGTCATTTTTATTCTAAGTTTATCTGATTCTGGATTGTGAAACTCGAGGTAGGGCATGATGAGCACTTTTATAAGTTTTAACACGACTAACGTACAGATGTTAGCCAGTGATTCCTATTCATGCATGTTACAAAGTAATGTCTGCTTCTCTTTTGATTTCCTTTCATTTCTCTTTACTCTCAGCAGACTGAAGCACAACAATTTATTTTCTGGATGGCTTCATAGAAAAGCTCTCTCCCTAGAAAGCTTTCTGTGTATTATGTTTCCTCCTTCTTCCCTTTGATCTCTACTGTTTTTAAGACGTCTGCTGCCTGGGGGTCTCCATGTCCGTGATGCATCTGTCAACATTGTGTCCTGACGTGCCTTGTCTTCCAGATAACACTGTTTTCATTATAACAGATTCGCCCTACATGTCATCAAAACACTGGGGGAGTCATGTGAGGGCCCACTGTGTCATCTCTACAGTTTATCTAGGCACCAGTTGAAACAGAAAGCAAAGTGGAAAGGGACAGACAAGGGAGCAGTTAAAAAAACAGGACAGTGCTTTGATTCGTCTTACATACAGTATAAATGTTCCAGCTTACACCAACAGATGTAGATGAATGGCTGTTTTTGACTAAAACTGGATTTATTTTCTATACCCCGTTGCTTTTTAATTTTCCAGCATTCATTTGATCACTCATCTGAAATTGCTGGAATTAATTAGAATTTTTAGCCTACCATAACCTTTTGCAGCGCAGTTATTTATAATGGCAGAGTGTGAATAAAGTGGACTAAAAGCATGTAATCTGTTTTGTCAGTGCACACACTCATTAACCTCTGCTGGCAGTGACCTGTACTGCTCAAAAAAATGAAACCACAGCACGAACCAGTGTTTAGTTTAATACACATATTTTCCAATTAAATTTTCTGCTTTGATGGATGTTGTTTTATCCTCATTAAATACAGACATACCAATTAAAATTGTCTCAATGTGCATGTGGTTCCTTAAATCTCTGGTCTGCACTGAGCAGCCAGCATTATATACCGAAAGAGATGATCAATACAAATACCGTCCGGTTGCTCCAGTGACACACTTTAATCTCCAGTTGTATGTTTTCTACTTCAGAATTTGACCTCCTGAAAATCTCCCACATTAGTATGAAATGTCAGACGCTGGTGAGGCAGCAGCTAAATCCAAAGAGACCTGCCCACTAGAATAAAACTGAACTCTCTACTGCTCTTTCTCTCAGGGGTGCTCTCTATTTCTTATTTCCCAAAAATGCACCCCAAGAGAGGCAAGAAAATTAAAGAAATGAAGCCAGCTGGTGAGTGCAGATCGATTCAGGCCCTATTTGTGAGGTAGAGATGTAGGGTTGAGCTTGAACTGGCTTCAGTAAGATGTTGGAGAAAAGGTAGTTAAAGGAATCGTTAGGTTTGGTCTGTGCAATGAAAGCGCTAAAGATATTCTACTCATCAGGGATGTTAAGCTGGAAGGAGGGCGTCAGCGGCACCCATCAGGAGGTGTCAGTGCCAAGGAGATGGTGATCGGGCTGGAGGGAGTGGAGCTGGGAGCTGATGGAAAGGTGAGGAGTCAGCAGAGGTATGAGAGACATTTTAACAGGGTATTTTATGGGTATTAAGAACAATCTTTATAGAGGACCAGCTGACTCTCACTAACAATTAAAAGATAAATATGTAGAAAAACAGTCTGCACAAAATAGAACACCAGAGAAAAAAATGTAATGGTGTATATTTTTTCTATAAAGAGTGGATGCTGCGTTATTTCCAAGGAAAATCAAGCTAGCTTGTGCTTTGCTAGCTTCAGAAGCTAATGCCAAACATGTAAGCTAGTTTATTTGCCTGTAATGACTAAATTGTTGATTTTAAGAAGTGCAAATGAGAAGACAATAAAGATGGAACAATTTAGTATCTTTATATGTAGTGTTCAGCAGGTAATTACAACAAATGAACATATTTTCGATAAAGCTGACTCAGGCAATTAGCCTCCATTCAAAGAGCACTTTTACGTGCTACAGGTGGAGACTATGTGAAATAATCAGATTATAAAGACATGTTCTTATCAGTGAAAACTGTGTTCTCAGACTGTTTCCTACACCCAGTTCCTCTATCCCACTTATGTGCTGGGTGGTCGAAGAAACACCATCGATTCCACCTCGTCATTCTCTCAGTCTCGTAACGCCAGCCATAGAAGCCTCAGCCTGGGTCGAGCCAACAGCAACCAGAGCAGCTTAGACACGGGTCAGTCACATGTTTTGATATTTATAATTATATTAATAATGTTTCTATTTTTTCTTCAATAACCCCTACATCGTAAATTAAAATTATGAATTGAATATGTTAACTTTTGGATACACATCTTTTTGTTGTTGTTGTTGTGCTTGTACAGGGAATGATTTGGGGGACTTCAGGGAGTATGACCCAAATCTGTTGGATGACCCACAGTGGCCTTGTGGGAAACACAAGCGAGTCCTTATCTTCCCTTCATACATGGTGAGAAAGTAAACAAGCTGTTTCTGATACAACATCACCACTAACAACAACAACAACACTAAATACAGTCAGTGTGGCCTCATCCCCTGGGGAACAAAATATAAAATTTTACTTTGTTCATGGCATGATTTGCTGAAGCCATGCGCCTGTGTTTTGACATGATTTAGTGAACTGTCTTTCGGTATGTCACGGTTTCTTTTTCCGTGGTTATTTTTGCCATTGCTGGGATTTTTGGGTGTTTATTTTTCCCACTACAACCAAGGACAATAACACTCTGGACTCTGCTTCAACAGTGTCTTTCTTTGTAATAAAAAAAATCCTCATGAGATTTATCAGCTCTGTTTCAAAGGAAGCCAGTGAGATTTTCAGACTTTTTTAATCAGCAAGGTCACAGGCTGAGAAATTCTCCCACCTTCTGGGACCTGAGTGAATACACGCACACTTTATCACAGTGTAGTGGATAAGAGCAATTAAACACAGCAACAGCAGTGTTTGTGCCTCTGCACGAGTGGCTCTCACACTTTTCCGGAAAAGAACGGATGTTTTATCATGGTTGTAAAAGGAAAAACAAACTGGACCAGACTCCCACTTCATTCTTTCCTGGGCTCTGTTTTTGTTACACAGACTGGCAGAATACACAACAGGGACTGACATAGTTGAAATGTTCAGTCAAGGCCAGGCGATGTGCCTTTTTTTTTTTTTCCTCTTCCTCCAATTACAAAACCCACTGCCTCACAACAATGGCTATTGTGTTTACTACAGGAATGGAACCAGTAAATTCTCAGCATTTCACTGGTTGAATGCAAGCTGATCAGAGGACATGGCTCTCTGGGTGAACTTTCAAGTTCAGCCTGGGGATAAAATTAGCTTTTATGCTTGTGCAGACCAATAAGTAAACCTGAGTCTTTGTTTATAAAAAGAAAGTAAAGCTCACTTTAGTAATTACACATTTATTTAACAAGAGTAGCCTGTACATGAGGCTTATAGTCTTCTCCAACACAAAAAAACAAGAAATAATAGTTTATGTGCCAATGTACTGACAATTGATAAGCATGTGCGTCTCTATACAGATGTTTGTAGTAGATACCAAAAGTCATCCATGCATATGAAGAGCCACTGGTTAGTGCAAGTTCTTCTTCTGCTGCTGTAGTTTACTCACTCCGCAGATGTGTTTAATTTGATTTTTTCATCTCTATGTGAAAAAAAAGAATAAAAAGAAAACAGTCTTTAGATGGCTTTTAAAAGAAAGTCCAAATCACTGAAATCTTTTACAAAATGTCACTGATGACCAAGAAAAGTAGCATTTTTTTCATATTTTCAAAGTCGAATCACTAAATTTGTGGTTTATTTTCTTAAAAAATGACAGCATTGGTAAAACTAGCTACTTTAAATCAGTGACTGCTTTTCAGTCTGATTAACTGCTCTATACTGACTCCTCTTAGTTTCACTTTTGGTCAGTATGCTCCATAACTTACCTGAAAAAGAAACGTGAACAGACAGGGTCAGATAATTTATAAAACCCTACAACTAAAGGGTGAACATTTAATCATTTTTAAGCGTTTACTTGTGGGTTTTGATGCCTCTATTGAAAGGATACCACAGTGACTAGAGTAGGGTTGTTGGGAGTGATGTGTCTAATCAAATCTGTGCTGCACATTTTGAGGACTTTTACTTTTGTACAGAAAAATGAAACCAGAAGGCTAAACCAGCACCCTGTCATTTTTAAAGATTATTACACAGCAACATTGTGATGAACTAAAACACCCTGAGTAGAGCTGAATGTGTTTGCTGTTGCTCTCCAACATGTTTACAACCATTCATGCACAGACGAGCACTGCCGGTCAAAGTTCAAACAGGAAGTTGTTCCATAAACTGTAAATGTGCTTATAACGGGTTGTTTGTTTCGTTATTGTGTGTTACTGTGATTGAATTTTAAACCTTTATTTATTATTGTGTGACAGACAATATTTTTAAAAGCAGTTGAACAGCTAGAGAAATGCCAGCTGTTAGGAACTATTTTGTTGTTTTTTTATGAATCATAAAGATTTGTATTAGTAAGTGAGAATCATGGAGATTTTTTTTTGCAGAACATCTTAATCAAATTATGAATTGCACAAAATGCTTGAAATGCACTTCTGAGATCCTATTCAGAGCCCAAACTCATTAAATCATCTTAAAGTGATTCACTGCCATGGCACTCACAGCATGTTAGAACAGGCTCTAAAGAGTGTTTAATATAGGCCTGATGAAGGAATAGAAAGCTCAGTTAGGAATCCAGTATGTTTGTCTCTCTGTGTTTGGAGAACATGACGGGCAATAATAATCTGGGATACAAACAAAACCAATATTGTGTTTATTCATGTCTGAGTGTTCTTTTAAGACCCGTTCTCTATCTTTTTGGCCAAACAGCAAAGAAATTTACTGGAACAGCTGAAACAGCAAAAAAAACAAACAGGAGTAGATGATGAATTTGTTGGAGAGTGTTTGCAGCAGAGGAATGATCCACATTTGGTGTTCGGGAAAGTAATAACAGCAGCAGGATGGTGTGTGTGGGACTGACTGAAAATAAACCACAGAGCTCATGTTTATTGTAACGAAGGAGCATGTCAGCCAGTGCAACAGTGTGACTCACACTAAATATGACTGTGTTGTCACATTTGGACAACAGTGGGGCTCTGTGTTTGCAGATACACACAGCAGGATGTGTGCTAGTAGGAGCGGTCTATTGTTGCCTCCAGACTTGTCATGGGGTTTTGTTAACACAGAGAGAGAAATATAGAATACTACTAAAGTTATCCTTTAAGTGTTGTGTTTATGTGTAACAGCAGATTTCTCTAAAGCCACATTGTGAGACGCTGGAATCCAACACTAGTGTGCGAGGATCTGGTCACAGGCCTCAGGGCTGAAAGTGTGCTGACTGTGACACCGCCTCTGGTTCTCGTTTACAGACGACGGTCATTGAATACGTGAAACCCTCTGACCTCAAGAAGGACATGAACGAAACCTTCAAGGAGAAATTCCCCCACATACGGCTCACGCTCAGCAAGATCAGGAGGTAAAAACAGACATTTACAGTGTTTTGATTTTACATTTTTACATTTATACATTATGAATTCTATCACTGTTGAATTGGCCATCACAGTCATTATGTAAGGAGTGATGTATAGTGAACTGGTGGTTATGCCAATTAGAACCATGAAAGGGTGAGGCAACCACGACACACAGACCCTGGGAACCTTTTTACCGCAATGTTAACTAATGAAGAATGCTAATGGACACTAATGTTTTAAGTGATGAATTGAAATGAGCTTTCTCAATAGAGCGTTATGACTCTTGTGTTTTGTACACTAAGCAACACATCCATATTAAAATAAACACACTGATATAAGGGAAACTCAGGGTCTACTTGTTACACCTGCTTTATTTAAACAAAGTCAGTACACTGCAAAGTTTTCAAATAGTCAAAACGGCTGCCTTGGTAGTCTAACCTCTAAAGCAGGTTGTCAAAAAAAAAACAAAAAAAAAAACAAAAGGAAAATGACACACTTTTCTTAACTTCCCTGTTCTCTGTTTTCCTTCCTCATTCTCTCCTTTTTCACGCCCCTGCAGCTTGAAAAGGGAGATAAGAAAGCTGGCCCAGGATGAGTGCGGTTACGAGGAACCCACAGTGGCCATGGCTTTCGTCTACTTTGAGAAACTGGTTCTTCAAGGCAAGCTCAACAAGCAGAACCGTAAACTTTGCGCTGGGGCTTGTGTCCTTCTCGCGGCCAAGATTGGCGGTGATCTTAAAAAGCACGAGGTCAAGCTCCTGATAGATGTAAGTTCACTTGTGCCGAAACACTTTAATAATGACCTGTGTCTTTATAATATGATGTTTTAAATGATCTGTTCAAAAAAAAAATCACACAGAGTAAAAACTGTCCACACTAACCAGGATGCTGATGGGTAGACAGAACATTTAATTGACTGTTGTTGACTGTTGCCAAAAATTTCTTGACTTAACCTTCAGGTCTTATCAGGGCCACTTCTTGGCAGTAATTTTATGCAGATAAGAAAATCTGGCACCATCGAGATAAACACCCCTTAATGCCCATAAAAGGGCATGAGGCTGCGGGGTCATGTGCACCCACTTCATATGGGGTCAAAAGAAGAAGTGGAGAGAAGATGGAAATGCTGAAAGTAAATCTAAAACCCATAACACACTAGTCTCTAAATACAAGAATAACATTAGTATGTGTAAACTATAATCTGGACCACTACTTGTCGAAAGAATTCATTATTTGCATGCTATAACTTATGTTTGGCGATCTGGCTCTGCTCTGGGATCTCCCTGTTCTTCCGCGTGCCGATGTGGAATGCCAAAACCTGAGATGGGTAGAGCACACCTCGCCTTTCTTTCATGCATGAAATGCCAAAGCAGTGAGAGCATCAGCAAAGAGACCCAGACTAACCTGATTTGTATAATTTGTTCTCTGTAAATTAAAGGTGCGAAAGTGTGCTGTCAAGTGTTTGTAGTTCTAGTCCTTATCCAACAAGAATTCCCACGTAAGAAAACTTTGATAAATATTTGTATGCATCTATTTGTAGCACTTAAAAATAAGATTTGTTTTAAATATAAAATGCAATATAAATCTATTTATTATTATTATTATTATTATTACTGATAAATATCTGAATCTTCTTGAAAATAAATGTATGGGGTTTTTCAAGGGTTTTTTTATTCTTTGAATTGTTGATAAAAGACCTCCATTGATATGGAAATGGAGGAAGATGAGAGTGTCATGGTCACAGTCAGAGAGAAATAAACACTGAGATAACCTTTGATGACACTAGAAGCTGGTATTTGATGTCAGATCTAGTATTTACACATAAACAACAGCTGATGTTGCCGGTCATCTCACGGAATCTGGAACTGGTATTCTCTGGTCTACTCTGCCATCGTTTCAGCTGAATGGTCTTGACATTTAAAGGGGAAATTTGTACTGCATTTGCCTGAATTTTCTTTCACTGTATGAGACATTTATGGGGGTAAATTCAGACAGGATTGAAAAGCACAGTGTTGTTCAAGAGCAGTTGGGGTGAATCGGTTTTCTCTTCAGCAAACGGTCAGAACGGTGCTCCAGGTTTTAAGAGCAGTTTCTGAAAGAGGTCTCAAACACTCTGGCTCCTAAAATTCCCACAATGCAGCTGATAAATCTCTGTGGAGTCACAGTAGATATTATTGTTTTGTTCTTTTTATGAAAAATATGCTGAATTTTAGAGTTTGAGTGCCCCCTTTTAAAAAAGCTTTTACCAAGGTTAACCTGTCCACTTTTAACTCTGATCTTTTTCAACAAATGGCAAAAACAAACAAAAGGACCACCTCATCTAACCCAGCCTCTTAACTCTTATTCTTCTTTGTCCATCAGAAACTGGAGGAGAGATTCAGAGTGAACCGCAGAGAGCTGATCGCCTTCGAGTTCCCAGTCCTGGTGGCGTTAGAATTCAATCTGCACCTTCACGAGCACGAGATCATGCCCCATTACAGACGCCTGCTGCAGGCCTCCTAGCATTAGTGACCCATCAGGAGGACGACCACCAGGTTCTTCTTCTGATCCTCCTTTCTCTCCATCCCCCTCTGACAGATCTAAGGTACTGCAGGCCAACAACATCTTCCTCCCTCTCAGAGACCTGAAATCAGCCAAAGGGACCTACAGATCCAAAACTCTTTTCCATCTTCTGACTTCTGCATTCATCACCACTACACGGACTACTAAAAGAAAGAGTTGTATCGTCTGCATACAAATTGTTTTTTCTAGTTTGCATGTTTCCACGTGTCTTCATCTTTATATTTTTGACTTCTCTTGTTGATTAAGAGAACTTTGAATCTATTGATGGACTTTTTTCAGCTAAAGGAACCAATGATTGTACCATTTTTTTTTTTTTTTTTTTATCATCGCCTTTTATTAATCTCCTTCTTGTACACTTTGGTTTGATTGGTTGCCTCTTGGCCGCTGTAAAGCTCAAACAGAAGCCTTTTAAGTGGCTGATTTTTTGGCTGGACTTCTATCTCTCAGAGTGACTCACACTTCCTGAAGTCATCGTCTTAAAAGTGCACTTTTTGAATATTGTGAAGACAAAGTGGAGGACGTTTTCTAAGACTTTTTCTGAGCTTTGGAACTAACCCTGAAAAATAAGCTGTGTTCATGAACACCACACTTGGATCATTTGAACGGACCTTTTGGATTCTTTTTCTCTCTCTTATGGTTTGTTCACAGTTTTCTAGCCACGACTATCTGCATGATTAGTAACCGTCATTTGTACACACAGGTACAAAGGTACTGACAGACCAGATGGGACTTTCTATTTTCTCTGAAGTATTTCATTCATTTTCTACCATTAAGTCATTTGCTATGGACTAATTGAGACCAGATCTACTTTTTATCAGTGTCGAATTCCAGTGCTCTATGTTAGAGTGTATTGCTAGCACATTTAAAGTGCTAAACAAGGTCAGGATGGCAGTTGTGAGGAGGTGTTTATAAGTGCAAAAATGCCATTTAATATGAGCGAGATCAGCAGCTGACCGGCGAGAGGGCGCTGAAGCTGAAAAGTCCTTGAGCAAAAGTCTCTGCAAGCTGCACTTTAGCTAACCTGACCTTTGACCTCTTGAAAGAGGAGAAAATCCTCAACGAGATTCCAGCAGGGATCAATATTTGCATAAAGCTTGAATCAGCATTTTTTGATTTGAAATTACAGATATTTTTAGAAACGGAGAAAACCAACAAATTAACCAATGTGACCAATCTCAGAAGTGTTATTCCTTTTATTTGGCATGTAGCTCTGCTCGATTTCCTTGTTGTATTACTTTAAAAACTGTCTCGCATAATACCCCAGAGTATTGAGAGGCCATAGATTTTAGTACAATGCAGCCTACTTAGAAAAATAAATAAGTGAGAGGGTAAATTCTGCTTTAAGAATTAGTAGTGTTTGAAATTTTTTTTATGTGAAAAGCGTAGAAAAAATCAGGAGCTCTTTTCTGTTTGAAGCCCAAAGATTTTGCGCTAAGATGCACACTAAATACTCGGCGAGGGAAGACTCATGGGCGACACTTGTGACCTGTGTATGTTTGTAAATAAACTGCTTTGCTTGTTCAATCAAACAAGACTCTGACTCTGACTGAAGAGAAATCCTGATGTGTGTGTGGTGCGATTTAATTTCATCTGTTGCTACTGTGCTGACATTAGCTGTGAGATACAGGCTGAGTGTGTATTCGTGTGTGTTTGTTTTCATTTTCACCTCTGAATGAACTCTGCAGTAACTTATCCTCTCTCTCTTCTCTCCCTTCTTATCTCTGCATATTCATGAAGCAGAGTGTTAAAGCCTGCGAGAAGTGCCAAGATATTTCTTCTTATTTATCTTAAACTAACGGTGTTGTATCATCCGCCCATGTCACCTGGGGCCCTTTTTGATAAACAACACACACACACACACACACACACACACACACACACACACACACACACACACACACACACACACACACACACACACTCACAGCTGTTTACAACAGTATTTAATTTTTCAAAGAGTAACTTAACATTAGCTTGACACTTTATTGCCGATTGAAGTTTCAAAGACTTTTATATCATCAACATGATAAATATTTTGATTAAAAACCAGTTTAAATTTTTTTTTTTAGAAAATGTATTCTACCTCCCTGAGGATTATCAATCCACTACAGGCAGCTGAAGTTGTATTTTGGGTCTTTTTCAAAATTGCTGCTCTCATGAAATCCACGCTTTTTTTTTTTTTTTTTTAAGGAAAGTTATTGCTTATTTTCAAGAAGTTGCTGTAAGAATAATATTTAAATTGTCGCTCACTTTTGAAAACAAGTACTTTTCTGCATTGAATGGATGAATATTTACTAAAAACTTTATTTCAAAAAAAAGTTTCCACAAGGTACCGGAAACATTCTTCAGAGAGTTTGGTCCATATTGACATGATAGCATCACACAGTTGCTGCAGATTTGTCGGCTGCGCATCCATTATGCAAATCTCCCGTTCCACCACATCCCAAAGGTGCTCTATTGGATTGAGATCTGGTGACTGTGGAGGCCATTTGAGTACAGTGAACTCATTGTCATGTTCAAGAAACCAGTCTGAGATGATTCGAGCTTTATGACATGGCGCGTTATCCTGCTGGAAGTAGCCATCAGAAGATGGGTACACTGTGGTCATAAAGGGATGAACAACAATAGCAACAATATTCAGGTAGGCTGTGGTGTTGATTAAGATGCTTAATTGGTACTAAGGGGCCCAAAGTGTGCCCACACCATTACGCCACCACCACCAGCCTGAACCGTTGATACAAGGCAGGATGGATTCTTGCTTTCATGTTGTTGACGCCAAATTCTGACCCTTTACCATCCAAATGTCACAGCAGAAATTGAGACTCAACAGACTAGGCAACGTTTTTCCAATATTCTATTGTCCAATTTTGGTGAGCCTGTGCATTCGCATATGTAGCCTCAGTTTCCTGTTCTTAGCTGACAGGAGTGGCGCCCGGTATATATGATGCAGCAACATTTTTTTGTTGATTTTGTAAAAAAAGGGTTAATAACATCTCAATTCCAAAGAAAATTTTAATTTTCTGGCTATTTTTTGATAGGCCAGGCTTTTAGGGGTTAAAATAAGTATTTCAGACCCTTTTTTTTTGGCAAGTTTGAAGCTTGTTTTCACCCATCCTCATTAAACTGTGTGTGTTTAGAGATGTGCTTGCATAGGCAGTAAATGCTGATGTTGCATGTTTCACTGTTCAACCTGAACAAACCACCTCAGGACAGAAAAACAAGAATATCAGCATTTTAACAACCTCTATCAATTACTGATGTCCTTATGTTTGAACATACATCCTCATTGTTTTGTAAAACAACAAACAAAATCATCCTTTTCAAGTCACCTCACTGGAACTGTGAGGGTGTGGTTTGTCTGAGGTACAGGTGACATTGATAAATAGACTCACGACAATCACCTGATTTTGACTGAACTGTGATTGGCTTATGGTGATCTGTGACATCATCCTTTCCAGTACAGCCCTGCTCACTCCATGCCAGTAAAAACAAAAATGACCCCACCCCATGAAAAAACAAACTGTTTCAGTTTTGTTTCAGTGCTTCTAAATAATTAGTCCAGTCTTTTGGAATAAGTCTTATTAACCATCTGTGTTACACACTTGATTCTGATTGGTCAAAACTCAGATAGATACTCAGAGATATATTCTCAACAATAGTGTCTGACAAATGTCAGACTTTAAAAGTGATGAGGAATAAGATCAGGTAGTGTTGCACCAAGTATCAGTTCGACACGCCAATGTTTTGACTGTTTCATAAATTAAAAATGTAATGTTGCATGCAGGCTCTAAGGTATAAACCGCTGCCAAAGAAGTGCAACCAACCATGGAGCCTGAAGGACTTTTTTTCCATCTGGATATAAAAAATCATCTTTAAATCAATTAAATCACAATACAATAAAGTGTTATACATTTTAGTTTGTGCTTTTCCGTCACATGAGTCCTGTGATTTACTGACGATCAGTCCAGGGTGTACCCAGCCTCTCGCCCTAAGCCAGCTGGGATAGGCCCCAGCCACCCGTGACCTGGAACAGGACAGGTGGTTTAGATGATGAATGAATGAATGAATGAATGAATGAATGAATGAATGAATTAATTAAAGATGTACAAATAAATAAATAAATAAATAAATAAATAAATAAATAAAAATTTATATCATACCAACTAAATGTAGAATATGTAGAATGTACTATTACTAGTGACACAGTCACTTTTATTTCCCAGCTACATGACTTCATATTTTATGGTTCTGCATATGCCAAAGTGTTTTTTTTTTGTTTGTTTTTTTTTAATTGTTTTACAATTATTTACAATCTTTGGGATTCATTAAAGTGTGTTCATTATTAGGCTGTTACAAACCTGTTTCTCTACTTTTTATGGAGGTGTGCCGAATGAGCTGGTCTGAACTCTCTTCATGTCCTTGTTTCACACGTGTGGAGCTATTCTGTCATTATAAATCTGGTGATAGGTTCCCTTTCCTGTTTAATTTTAATCCACATGGTTGGGAAGGCTTTACATTCCTACTGAGAGTGGTAATGCACTGAGAGCACCTTGATTTCTCCTTCTTCTTTTTACATAACAGCTGATGGGTAATGTAAAGTGAGTAGGAATCCGTTCTTTCGTAAAAGTGCTTCAGGTTAGTCCGATCCGTGTAAACTTATCCTCTGAGGTTAGCTTGTGTTCTGGTCAAGCTAGTTTCTCAATGTACTGCAGCAGCTGAAAAATCAGTGCAACAATCAATCAGACTGAGACTGTTTTCTCTTCAGCTCCTCCCTGAAGGTTTCTGTAACTGCTGCTCTGTAAACACAAGTCATGTCAACATACTGACAATTTCTTATATCAGTACAACATCCAGTGAACAGTGTTTAAAATAAACCTGATTTGTTTCAAACCGGTGGAGCAGACAGCCAAACTTAGGGTTGCATCACTTGCAGGTAAGTTAGTTTAGGTTTTAATAATAATTCTGCAAGATACAGTACAGTACATGTCTGGAGGTATTTGGTGCTTAAACGTTGTATAACGTCACTTTGAACATTGGGCATGTTCATTTCCTGCACTAAAATTTAAGAAAACAACTCGACACAGTCACACATAGAACCATCTCACTACTGCTCTTCAGTATCCTGCAGAAAGTTCTCTTTTGCATTTGGTCTGTGATCAGTTTATGTGATTTGTTCTCAGAATGTCAAAATCATGACCCAGCACTTTTTAAACTATCTTTTGTACTACTCCTCTGAACCTCACCTCCCTATGTCTCGCAAATGCATAACTCCTTTTATCCATCTGTCACAGACAATCAGTGCAGTCAGTACATACAGTAAAAAGGTGTGACTCCACAAGCCCGGACTGGAAAAAGTCTCACACCTGTAGCTCTGATGCAATCTGAGAGGTCAGTTTCTCATGCAGAGGCTGAACTCTGCTGCCCGACACATATCCAATGTAAACAAGGCCTGCAGTCACGCCAGTCTCGTGCTGCCATCAAAACAAACAGGCCCCGCGGCCGAGCGTGGCCACATGGCATACGTGGCTTAGTCCTCTCCATTGACAGCCTAATTCCCCCCTCGCCGCCTCATAAAGGCCTCTATTGACAGACCTTCCTGAGCCCTGCTCACACATAAGTGACCCTCATTGTGAAAATATGTGTACCATCAATTGGCCTTCACTTTAAAATAACAACATTCGGCTGAAACGGCATTTTGTCCCCTTTCCTGTCATGATACTGTGACTCAGGGGTTTTCGGACATCTACAGCAGCTTGTAAACAAGGAAGTAGTCGACACTGAGGACTGTGAAGTAGTAACACCTAACAGTAATCAGAGTCAACTTGTTTGATTACCTTTCTTTACTCTCTCTGGCACTGTGCCTCCTAAACCTTCACTCTAGGCATGTTTTAGTCAATCAGTGAAAATCTAAACGCTTCTTTCTTCCGTAGTTTTGTGTTTTTGCTCCACGATCAGCAGGGGGAAGCACTGCAGGTGGACCGGAAAATCTGATCCCCTCCTCATGTTTGACAAGGCCACCTAATCCCTTTTGTTCCACCTCAAGAGTCCATTTCAGAGACAACCGAGCCCACTGTAACAGAAAACCAGTGACGCAAAGTAGGCCTTTAAACGCCTCTTACACTTATTTATTCATGGATGTTTAAAAAACACGCAGATCGACTTTTTAAGTTGGTGTGGTGGAGGCTCGGAGGGGAGTTTGAGGACACATGTAGGAGGAGAAACATGTTGAAGCAAGAACATGGTGATTATACTTTAGCATTAACAAGCTGCGTTTCTTTAATACAGTCCAGCTAACACATCATCAGCCATACAGCTGCTCTGCACTGAGTCACAACTTCTCACGCTACAATACATCCATTTCAATCCTTTCCTTTCAGTAACATTGTTATTTCATTACGGTCCCTTAGCTGCTTTAGACACAAGATTACTGACAGATTATGTTCAAGATATTAGTGCTGTTATCTAAGAAGAATGTAATTGCAGGAACATAATCCAGCACCGCTGTCACTCCGATGACAGACGTTCAGTAGGATTGGTGCACAGCTGTCACTCAGCCAATCAAAACAAGTTATGAAAGGAAGAGTTGGTTCATAATAAATCATCTGCAGGGACATATGCAGAACATTATAGTATAGTTTATAAATGTGGATGGGTCAGGTGAGGTCCCTCTTTCCCTTTGCACACCCAGGTTTACTCCAGGGGATTCTGCATCCTCTCACAGTCAAAAGACGTGTGTGTTTGACTCATTGCTGAGCCTTGATTGTGAGTGTGATTGGTTGTGTCTTAATGTGTTAGCCCTGAGATGGACTGATGACCTGTAAAGGGTGAACCCAATCTCAGGCCCCTATGATGGCCAGTATTGGCTGCAGCCAGGGGTGTGACAGGACTTTGTAGACTGGGGTGTCCCAACTTAGGCAATGACAGATGTACTGCATACATCCAAGACCAAAGGTGGGAAAAAGAGGTCAAAAGTTTCTTTAAGAATCTTCTAAATTAACATTCACATCACGCTGATAATTAATAATTAAAAGATTAACAGATGCATGTCCAGCTCTGGCCAAGACTCTCAGAGGCCCGCCCACTTCGGCTGTTAAACTTGCCGTATGTTGATGTCTCTTTTTAATAAACTCCACACAGTTGACTGACCTTCCATTTCTCATATGTTTGCTTTGAATGCAGGACTCAGACTTAGTGAGTGATCATGTCTATTATAACTTCTAAAATTAAAATAAATGGATGTTATATTCCTGTGTACCTTTAACTTTTACAGCGGCGACATGAAAATCTGTTGTTTAATTTTAAACTGAAAATAAATGTCCAAAGTCATAATTTAATTAAAGAGGGGGTATTTTTTTTTTTTAAAAGGCTTTATACTGCCGCTCTAGTACCCCTGTAATAGCTTTACATAATTTTTAGCTATAAAAAAAATCTATATTTTTTTCACACTGGTGTTTTAGTGAACTCTTATTTCAGCCTCTGTCTGAAACACTTTGTTTTAGCTGCTGTCACTTTAAGGCTGCCCACTCCCCAAACCCCCTTCCCTCTGATTGGCCAGCCCTGCCCTATAGGTGTTTTGGTGTTTGAGGCCTGCCCCTCCAGTGTGTCATGAACCAGTTATGAGATCCTTATGCAACGATCTCATCATTTCAGCAAGTCTCATGAAGATCTTGTAAAAATCTCATTTTAGTTTCAGATTGTACCAATTTGAGCAGTTTACGGACAAATTCAAGGATCTCTACAACATAGGAATTTGTAGAGGTTTAAGAATCCTCACACATGTAGTGTGGACATCCAGCATTGTTACTGTATATCTATGTTTAGAATATGGGAAAGCAAGATACCTCCTCTTTAAAGAGCAGACTTGTTCCAAAGTGCTTTAAAAATTACAAAAACATCATTTTAAAAAAATCATTTTTTGGTGTCCTGGCCCTGACGAGGCAAACGGACAATCATAGTTTCAGATTTTGCAGTAGCCAATCAGTATTCAAGAAGGGTTCATGCTATCCCTGATCACACCCCTGGCTCCGGCCTCTCCATGACCTTCAGGGCTGTTGAAGGATGAACATCATGTTCTCTACAGTCGAGGCTACGTGTTTACAATACACAGGCTAAACTGAGCATCACCAATAGATCTAGTAACAGAACTCAGCTTGATAGGTTTCTATATACATAGGTCGATGAATCATACCGAGTTTCATCCATCAACCAAGAGCTATTTTATTTCAGCACTTTTCTTGAACCATATATTTTCCCCGCTGCAGTTCAACCCCCTTACTCTGCAGTCTGTCTTCCTTTCATAAAGAAGAATAGGGACAGGTTAGAGTCTGGTGAGAGCCAAGCCCTCCACATCTTACATAATAGTTCTCTCACAGCCTGCATGTTCTCCCCTGCAGACAGCAGTGCAGACCTGCAGAGGAAATTAATATTTTAATCTCCCTGCCAAAGAACAGTCGCCAGCTCTCACAGGGCAGCGGATAAATAAGTCATGAGTTGGAGGTTTGTGTGACAACAGAGCTGGACAGACAGACACAACAACACTCGCCGTGAGGAAGTGCACAGCTCAGGGTTTGGCAGAGACTCTCGGATGGGATGTGAGTGACTGATTGCCTGGGAAGGTCTGGTTTGCACGTCCAAAAGCTGCTTAACAGGAGACGACTGAAGAACCAGATTCATGCAGATAGTCTGTGAAAAAAGGCGTTAGAAATTCTTGCCCCCTGCAGACATGTCATTTAGGGACTCAGTAACAAGCGTGGCAGCACTGCTTCTCAAGGAACATGAATTAGGTCACTCCCACCACATTACTGAGACAGCTTGATGCAGACAGAGCTGCACAGAGAGATCGAGGCGCCACACTGTGGTTAGACTCCAGAATCTCAACTTCAGTGTGTGATAGTTGTGCTCTGGAGGCGTTCACTGCAGTGAGAAAACACACCATAAACAGAAAGTCACATTTAGTTTACAGAGATGAAAGGCAGGACTAGAATTCTTGTAGTGAGTTTTTACATTTAACTAGAAGCAACAGAATATTTAAAGGATAAAGAAAATATTCAAGAGAAACATCCAAAAGGAAAAATTTAGGAGAAGCATGTTCAAAAAACAGAAGAATTTAATGTCAAACTGTTAAAAACTAAAGTTATCTCAATGCTTGGTTTAAGACTCCTTCCAACAATCACATTCCTCAGTGTCAGATGATTTGTCCATGTCAATGCACAGCACTGTTATCAGACACATATCTGCATTACTTATGTGACAACTTTTTCTATTAGTAGTAAGTAAACAAATGTACACATCCATGATTTCAGTTTTTCACAGTGAGGAAAACTCGTTACTGCATCTAGAGAAAAAAAAAAAAAAAATTAAAAACAAGGATCGAGTAAAAGATTTGACTCCAGTTAGGTAAAAGGAGAACAGCAAAGCATGGTAACAAAATGTTAATAATTAAAATAAAAATATAATAACTTAAATGCCTATTAATGAAAAAGTCTGAACTGTACCGTTATCCCGTTATTTGACAGTTTTCAAGACGACAGGATTAAATCTGAGTCAGTCGTGGTGATCTATCTACACTTAATCATTTAGTTTCATCTCTGATGCTTCAAAACAAAGTTCAGTAACTGCAAAGCTTCCTTTACATCCCAGTGTAAAACCGTTTTTAGGATGAACCTGGCATTAACATGTTTGTCTGGGGTTATTGCTGTAATCGTGCAAACACTTCAAAAGGACACTTGAGATAAATGAATCAATACTATAATGAAATGTTGCACCTGGTTATATTTATACACAGCAATGTTGAAATAAAAGACCTGGCCTGATGCAGCTTTAAGAGCAATATGTAACACCTAAAGGGTTAAAATACTTGAATTGCTTTGAGTTTATGTTATAAAAACTTGTGTTAAAATTTCAGTTTTTTTTCAACAGTCTTACAAATGAGGAGCTACAATCCTTCTTTCAGCCTTCGAGCAAAGATCAGCCAGTCAACCCCAAAACTAAATTCAAGGATCAAAGCAGTGCCGTCTAAATATTGAAAAGCTGCACAGAAGCACATCACTGCAAGGTGAAAACACTACAACAAGCTAGCATGCTTTATAATATAGTATGTAGTCAAAGCCCCAGACATGATACATGTTAATGCCAGTTTATGATGGTCTCTGATATCGTTTTCTGTCCGTTAGCTTTAACGCGTAAATGTTTCGTAATACCAAAAAAGTTCTACAAAAGTCCCATTTTCAAAATCTTTCTTCTTACACAGAAGTTTTCTCAAGTTTATCCTTAAAAAATATGAAAGCAAACAACCAGTTTTACCCTTTAGAGTTTCCCAAATCAAACAATCTCATAGCATATGGAGCTGACTTAGAGTCTGTCTGTTGACTGATGTCTGCCGCCGGGTTTCTCCTACTTCCACACCGTCTGTCTGTCTGTCTGTCCATCAGGTGGTATGGTGCTCATGGAGCAGCTTGTCCTGTAGTGTGCGGATGAAGAGGGGGGCGAGAAAGAGAAGGTGGAATGTCGGGGTCCAAAGTCTTTTGAGGAAAATGGATAAGTACGCAGTCTGACAAGGCCTCTGGCACGCCCCTCCATGAGTATATTCCTGAGTTAAATCCGTGCATAGTAGCGGCAGCGATGATGAGTGTGTCAGTGATCACAGAAACGGCTTGCACACACACCCACACAGCCCCTCCCAGACTAATAGTTAGTTCATTGTTCATTGTCCAAACCAGCCTGCTAGTAGTTCAGGAGGCGCTCCCTTTCTGTGCCTACATAGCGTTTGTCTGCAGCAAACGCCTTTGCCTTGTTCACCGAAGGACCTGTGAAAAGAAGAAAAAAAAAAAAAAAACATTCAATCCACATTTTGAGGACTTAAATCCTGCATTATTCACTTTTTGTTCCACACTCACCAATATAACTGAGCAGTACGGGGAGGAAGATGAGGCCGTGTGTGGCCCCTAGAAGAACGATAGCCAGATACATCCTGAAGTAAAAGACCTTGAAGATCTGAGACTTAGAAAGTGCGAGGATCAGGATCCCTCCAAACTTTGTGAGTGTGATTCCACTGAACACCTGCAGAAAGATATAATGATGACACTGCAGAGGAAAGCTCAACCTATGTTTTATTTATAATTTACAAATCTGCAGAAGCTTAGAAAAGATGTATTTAAATTTTCTTATACTTAGTATTACAAGCGCACTAGTACACATTAGATGCACAAGTAAATGAATGAAATTAATTTTGGGGAATGAGTTTTTTTTTTTTATTTGGAGAGAAAACTTACAGAGCTTCCCATGTGAGCCAGAGCCTCCTCTGCCCGCTCCACCCTGTTCTTCTTCACACTGATGGAAAACGCTCGCACAATGTGACTGCAGAACTCCACTGAGATACCACAACTCTGCAACAGAGGAGAGAAGAAAAAATCAGCACCGAAACACAGAACACCTGGAATAAAATGCATTAATGCATACATTAATGTTTTCATCCTGGGTGACATTAATTTGCTTCAGCAGCTGGTGAAGCTTCGGGACAAATTACTAGAACAAAGTCCAGAAGGGTTGGCGACATGAGGGGTCACATGGAGGGCCAATATGTAAACAAGTCTGAGGTTTAAAGATCCAATCTGTGATTAAACACAGGGCTGTGTATTCTGTTTCTGGTTAACTTATTGACAGGTCGTGAAGACATAAAGACCTTACCAACAGTTAAAGCACGATGACTCATTTTATCCGAGTAATAACTGAGGACATGAGCGTAAAGGAGTTTCCTTTCAAACATGATTGATTTAAAAAGCTCACACTTTTCTATTTATACCTTCAATAAAATACCATAGCTGTAAAGAGAAGCATCTTACCTTTCAATTTGCATTTATTTGTCTTAAGTTACTCATCACGCTCTAAATTATGTTCTTTGTCTTATCTTAACTGTTTGATGGGCAAGATTTAAAACCACAAATGTTAAGGGAAACTCTCACAGTGAGATTTTTAGGTGCCAAGAAGTCAATTTCACATGTTGACATTTTATTCTGTTCTATGAGATCTTTTGTTTTATTTCTCAAGTTTTAGTTTGTTACGATGCCTGATTGTTTTTAAGGTACACAGTAGATGTTGAGACTCTGAATGTAGCTGCTGTGACAGTGTAAAGCAAGTTTTAAAGCTCCTGTTAGCAATTTTCCGTTTGTGTTGATTTCAGCTCAGACACACTTAAGTTTTGCTGTTTGAAAATAAATGTTATCCTGCTTTATTTTTCCTTTTAAGTAAATGTAACAATTGTTGAGAATTTATGCTATTACAAAAGCAACAGTGCCAGTTTAGGTCTGACACCTACCCCCTAACAGCATTTACAGGCACCAAAAAAGACAAAATTAAAATTGAATAAATCTTGTTGAGGAGACTCTTATTTTGTTTTCTTGATCATAAAAAAGCTTCCTTGTCATTTTCAAAAAGTTTCTTTACCAGTAAAAAAAAATTGTTACAGGAGCTTTAAGTTTAAATTGCTTCTATCTTATAAAATAAATTGTTCAGAATTAAAAGGAAATCTGAATGATGAATAGTAGTTAAAAGAAAAATGCATGTAGCACTGAGCTTAAAGCAGAGCATTACTGAGTACTGCACGTCTAATTTTTTTTAGCATTCATTGTAATCCATAGTGGTTACGCACACCTGCCATAAAATAAATTATTGCCCAAATAATCCCTTCTTATCTATGAGTTGATGTTTTTTTTGTTGTAAATAAAACACTTCTCACCATGACCAGGTTCACTAGAGAGACTGCGTTGAGGCTGATGTCCCACAGCCACATGACGCCAAACATGTTGACCAGGATCATGGCGATGGTGATGCTGACCATAGCAGCAGACCAAAGCTCGAATCCCAGCAACACCGTCGTCACCACAAATATGGAGGCCAGTGAGACACTCAGGTTCAGGGCCGTGTCGTACGCGATGGAGAGGTACTGCTCGTAGAAGACGTAGAAGACGCTACAAAGGAGGAGAATACATTTAAGGTTAATCTATGCTGCTGTTTTCAGTTGTTTTTTTTTTTCCAACTGGGACTTTTTAATCCACTTTTTTCTAACATCTTCAATTTCACAGGTGACAAGGTACATCTGGATTTTTTTAGTGCTTGGGGTCAAATATGAGCCGTTCAGCTTTTAATGATGTTTTCTCTGCTGTGAGCTTATCTTATGACCCACTTCTCTCTAAAGCCCTTGAACCTTCAACTCATAACAAACTTAACTTTCACCTCAGAAAGCCTCACAGTGGAAACCTTTCGCACATAATTCCATTTATAAGTCATCATTAATTGTGATTTATACAGCTTATTATTAAGAATAACAGCACTAATTACCTGTAAGCAAACACTTTGTGGTTCATGGACTCACTGATATTGTGAGCCAGAGCTCTGGCCATTTTCAAAGCGTGTATGAAGTCGGGGGATTCTTTCAGGATGGTGTGATAAGTCATGAAGTAAGTTGCTCCAACCTCCTTGTTTCCTGGATAGAGGTCCACTGCTGATGCGTAGGCTGCGTGACCGCTGATGGAGCATTAAGGAAGAGAAAAATTTAGGGGAAATTACCGACTGAAGCTAAATGTTTTGGAACATAAAAAAACAAGTGAAAGTAATACAGTGTTGAGTCATTTCATGGTCATGTGTTTTTAATAAAAAAAGACAGCTGGGCTGTAAAATTACCCTTTTCCACACTTGAAGTTGGGATTGTCTGACAGAAACATGGGCAGAAACCGCATGAAGTCGGCTCCTTCTGGCCGCTGCTTCCCACTGGGAGTCATGGGCCGACAGTGTACACAGGAGGTATTCACCACTGGGGAACAGTATCAGGAATATAACCGTCAATTTAGAAACTGAATGGTGGGAAAGAATTCAATTTGGTGAAAAAATAGAGAAACATTCAATATTCCAATACATTTTAAATGCTAAAGCAAAAATGTTGCTTACAGGAACAACTTTCCTGAATCTACATTCATTTTGGGAGTAACTCTTACTTTACAGAATTTCTCAATGCTTTGGCAGAATTGTGTCCTGAGAAGCTATCGGCTTCATTTGTGTGTTGTGCATGAAAAAGGAGCGTAATGTTGAAATTCTGTCAAACAGCAGCTTGTGAAATAATGACTGTGCTGCAAAAGGAGCAGGGCGTGTTGACATTTGATAAAAACTGTACCTGAGGCGTTGCAGAAAGCTCCTGTGGTGTTGTAGTAACGACAGCAGGTCGACTGAGGCTTCACCCAGTCGAAGTAATCATCGAGCCAAGAGGATGGAGTGAAGGCGATTGTTGTGCTGAGAATGAAAGGAAAGACTCTGAATATATCACGATCTTGTACAGGGTGCATTTCTGTAAGTCTAGACCAGGGGTCGGCAACCCGCGGCTCCGGAGCCGCATGCGGCTCTTTAGCACTCCCCTTGTGGCTCCCTGGAGCTTTTTCAAAAATGTGTGAAAATGGAAAAAAAATGATATTTTGTTGTTGTTGTTGTTGTTTTAATATGGTTTCTTTAGGGGGGGAAAGCTGACACAAATATCCTTATGCTGTAAAAATTAATGCAATAAATACTGAATTTCAGAATTGCGCCAAATAGCAGAATTGCGTCATAGCCTGCGACACACAGTACAGGTGGCTGTTGTAAACAAACGAGGGTGTGTCACGGGCAATGAGAAGGGAAAAAGAGAACGACTGCTGTTGAGAACAGAAGATTAAAAGAAGAATGGACAGAATCGTTTGCTTTCATTGCCAGTGCTGAAGGACTGCCTGCATGTTTGATTTGCAATGAGAAGTTGTCAAATAACAAGAAGGGCAATTTGGAGCCACATTTCCAGGTAAAACATGCTATATTTGCAGCCGAGCACCCAGTTGACTGAGAGAAAAAGTGCAATTGCAGTAAAATTAGAGGACCGTAAAAATAGTTTCAAGAAGTGGATTGCATCTCCAAACTCTACTACTGCTGCAAGTTTTGTTGCAGCCCGGGAGATAATAAAGCGTGGGAAACCATTCACCGATGCTATTCTGCTATTCCGCGGTGCTCAACCCAATGATACCTCAGGGCGCCACACTTGTATTTCTATAATTTAATCAATGCAACAAAACATAAAACATTAATATTGTAATGGAAGTTAAACTTGAAGCACCAAATATCGTACAGCAGAGTAGTCACGCGGTGCGTCATTCTCTCCAGGATGTGCTGCCAGGAAAATAAACATTTAATCATGAATGCTCATTTTTTATTTGTAGCCTACTTAGTCATTTTAATAATAGGCTTATATAGCTAATATACTGACAGCCTATGTTGCCTTCATATTAGGCTTATAGAAGGCTTTTAATTTTTTGCGGCTCCAGACAGGTTTGGTTTTTGTTTTTTTGGGCCAATATGGCTCTTTGAACATTTTGGGTTGCCGACCCCTGGTCTAGACTATCAAAACTGTATCAGGAAGTGGAAGACATGCATGATAAATACCACGGCTTTCCGTGTCAACCTTGGCCGCATGTTTTTTCTTTGTCCTCCTGATCTGAAAGGTGTCTGGGTGGGTTATTTTTCTATCATGTCCACTGTTCTAAAATAATCTCCAACACCGTCCTCTGATTGCTATATTTGGGATTCCTGACTCCTCACATGCACTTTAGGACATTATAGGACACAAAAGGACATTTTAGCTTTCACCTCCTTACTAGCAAGACGTTTCTTATTGATGCATTGGAAGTCTGCCATATGTCCTTCTGTCTCCTGTTGGCTCATAGAAATCATGTTTTTTTGTTTTTTACACTTAAGAAAATTTAATACATATTAGAGGATGTATAGTCAAATTTTTCCACCAATGGCAACCCTCCATTTCACTAATTTAGAGGTACAGCCCGACTGAATGTGTGCCTGTTACTGTTGTACCTCTTGTATCGCATAAATAACCAGTTATATGTGTGATGGTCATGGTGAACTGAGTGGGAGGGGGGTTGTTCATTGTGAATTACATTCTACTCTGTAATTTAATTTAACTATTTTTCTCTACATTTTTATCAGAGTGTTTTTTGTTTTGTATTTGTATATGTGACTGTCAACATATACATACACATTTTCAAAAAAAAGAAAAAGGGTAAATTCTATTTCTGTGATTGGAGGTATTGTATTGTATTCTAATTTTTCTATCTTTTCCAAACAAACAAACAAACAAACAAAAAATATATATATATATACATATAAAAAGAAAGAAATTAAATATATCAAGTAACAAACAGTAGATTTAGACAGTCATTCCTGTTGTCTGATTTAATATCCAAATGTTTAAGGTTTAAGACTTTGCTCCATTAAAATGTGTGTTCTAGACTTACTAGTTGTCGATGAGAGAGGCAGCGTACACCTGCTGGACCAGAGAGTTGTTGTTACAGCCCACTCCTCCACACACAACATTTTGACCCTCTGGGCTACTGTAGTTTAAACCATCTTCCACCACAAAGTACACCGGAGCTCCAGTGTGGAGATACTTGCTCAGATTCCTGAAGTAGTCCAGCACGTAGGAGTCCTAAATGGAGAACGAAATCATCAGAAAAGCCTGATGTAACAATTTAATGTTGTTGAGATTTAAATAAAAATGATTATTATGAATTGATTTAGAGTCATAGACGACTTAATCCACAAAATAAGGCTCACATCAGGCATGGAGAGTTTCTGGTCCAGTCCAATTTCTACTTTATTCACCACAGCAATGCTGAAGGAGAGCATCCCCACAAACACAGCCACCTAAAAAAAGACAAATACAAACACGGCAGTAAAGTCAATGACAGGGTTATTCCTTCTAAATGTGAAATATAAATCCAGCTCAATGCATCAACATCAGAGTGAGGGAATCTCCAGGATCAGACGTCTATTTCTAACAGAGCGTCTCTGAGATACTTACTATGATTGGTCGAACCCACTCTTTGAGGATGAATGGGGCATAGACTTTCTTGAAAAACCGGAAGAGGAAGCTGTCAGACTTCACCTCCTGACCTTCTGGCAGCTTCACGCAGCAGAGGATGTCGAGTCGATTCGCCTTTAGAAAGAAGCAGCGGTTGTTCAGTGAGTGACTTAATTGAAGGTTTAATGATTCAGCGCATCACTTCACAAAGCTACAGGCAAGAAGTGACTGCAAAAATATCACTGCACTTTGCATGTGAAGGGAATTCTTTTCACAGAAACCTCACAGTGTGTCAGCCCTCTGAAACCCATCAAGCCTTGTCATTTCAATAACCACAGTTTCCCCTCGGTCTCACCTGCTGTCTTCTGGCGTCCAAGCCGAGCAAGCTGACAAAGCAGCTGATCTGCAACAGGAAATCAATAAAAACAGCCAAGCCAGCAAAGAGGGAGAACGTCCTCACTGCAGGCATGTTTGACAGAGCTCCTACAGAGGGAAAGGTCAACAGGTTTATTTGCATGTCCTCTTTTGTAGCCAGTTCTGTCTTTTTTCCACTTACATCCCCAATTCCAATGAATTTGGGACATTTTGTAAAACATAAATAAAAACCACAATGCAATGATTTGCAAATCCTGTTTAACTCATATTCAATTGAATACACTAAAAAGGCAAGATATTTATTGTTCAAAGTGATAAACCTTAACATGTTCCTAAAAAGCTGGGACAGGGTCATGTTTCCCACTGTGTTCCATCACCTTTCCTTTAAACAACACTCAATAAGCGTTTGTGAACTGAGGACACTAATTGTTGAAGTTTTGTAGGTGGAATTCTTTACCATTCTTGCTTGATGGACAACTTCAGATGCTCAACAGTCCGGGGTCTCCTTTGTCGTAATTTGTGCTTCATAATGCTCCACACATTTTCAGCGGGAGATAGGTCTGGACTGCAGGCAGGCCAGTCTAGTACCTGCACTCTTTTACTACGAAGCCACACTGTTGTAACACGTGCAGAATGTGTCTTTTCATTGTCTTGCTGAAATAAGCAGGGACGTCCCTGAAAAAGACGTGGCCTGGATGGCAGCATATGTTGCTCCAAAACCTGTTTGTACCTTTCAGCATTAATGGAGCCTTCACTGATGGTCAAGTTAGCCATGCCATGGGCACTAACACACCCCCATACCATCACAGATGCTGGCTTTTACACTTTGACCAGATAGCAATTTGGATTGTCTTTTTCCTCTTTGGTCTGGAGGACACCACGTCCATGATTTCCAAAAACAATATGAAATGTGGACTCGTCAGACACTTTGCGTCAGTCCATCTCAGATGAGCTCAGGCTCAGAGAAGCCGGCGGCGTTTCTGGCTGTTGTTGATATATGTCTTTGTCTTTGCATGGTAGAGTTTGAACTTGCACTTGTAGATGTAGTGATGAACTGTGTTAACTGACAATGGTTTTCTGAAGTCTTCCTGAGCCCACGTGGTAATATCCTTTACACAGTGATGTTGGTTTTTTAATGCAGTGCTGCCTGAGGGGTCAAAGGTCACGGGCATTCAGTGTTGGTTTTCAACCTTGCTGCTTACGTGCAGAGATTTCTCCAGATTCTCTGAATCTTTTGATGATATTGTAGACTGTAGATGATGAAATCCATAAATTTCTTGCAATGGTACATTGAATAACATTGTTCTTAAACTGTTGGACCATTTGCACACGCAGTTGTTCACAAAGCGCTGAACCTCAGCCCATCCTTGCTTGTGAATGACTGAGCCTTTCAGGGATGTTCTTTTTATACCCAATCATGACACTCACCTGTTTCCAACTAACCTGTCCACCTGTGCAAAACTGGTGATTTTTGAGCATTCCTCAACTTTCCCAGTCTTTTGTTGCTCCTGTCCAAGCTTTCTTCTTCTTTTTTTTTTCAAAAAGACTGCATATTCGAGTTTGAAATGGGAAAAAGGAGTTTTAGATATGCAGCTCCTGTAGCGTGGAACCTGTTACAGGAGAACTTAGGTCGGAGGGTAAATGCTTTGATGGCTGATTTTTCTGAAGCTACACTGGATATGGTGATCTGTTTTTATCATTGTTTTGTGTTGTTTGTAATTGTGTTTTGTGACTTGCTGCCGTCTTGGCCAGGATACTCTTGTAAAACAGATTTTTAATCTGAATGAGGCTTTCCTGGTTAAACACATTTTAAATGAATAAATAAATGAATAATATTTGCAAAAAAAAGTTTATCAGTTTGAACAATAAATATCTTGTCCTTGTAGTTTTTTCAATTGAGTATAAGTTAAAGAGGATTTGCAAATCATTGTATTCGATTTTAATTTATGTTTTAAACAATGTCCAAAGTTCTTTGGAATTGGGGTATTAAAAGTGGAGTCATTAATGATCTAGTGTCCCTGTCGGTTTTTTTTTTTTTATTTACCCAGGAAGAAGGCCACTGTCTCAGAGAAGGAGGAGAGGAACATGCTGGGGGCAACGTCACCAAGAATACGACCAATCTGCTGGTGTAGTTCTTCTTGTGGCATCCGCTCATCCCTCTGTAAGAAAGAGCAGCACAATACAACACATCAGTTACTGAAATTAAGAGCTCTTTTCAAAGAAAATGAAAGCTCAAGTGAGTACGTATAGGTACAAGCACAGATCATAACTACCTCATATGTCTGCACTATGATAAAGATGTTGTCCACTCCCACTGCGAGAACCAGGAAAGGAATGACCTCGATCACGATGAGGGTGAGGGGGATACCGAAGTAGCTGAAGATCCCCAGCGAGGCGGACACAGAGCTGAGCACAATCAGGATACCTGCGATACCCAGAGAGATCTTTGAGTCCACCTGTGAGGGCATGAAAAAAAAGATAGAGGATCAGACATGGTCTTTCCTGATGCTGCTCTCTTTTTCTGCTTGAGGGCTAAAAAGCAGTTCAGCCTGTGGTACAAGTTTTTATTTTTACAAGCTTTTACATCACTGGCGTATTGCGTAACATTCAAAATATTTCAGATAAGGATAATGTTAACAGAAACATGGAGTGAGAACAATGTGCGACACAATGTCCAGGAATGTGCTTGAGTTCTCACCATGACTCTCCTGAAGCTGTGGATGTTACCCAGCGCCAGTGAGATGTAGATGAACATGATGGCGTAGCTGATCACTATGGTGCTGATATCACTGTCGCTCTCTCTGTCTAGCTCATCTTCAATGCTTCTCTCAGCGCTGAAAGCAATGGTCAGGTTGGGGTTGCTGAAATTCTTCATGAAGCTGATGAATCTGTAAAAAGCAGACGAAGAGAACCAAACAATGAAAGCCGCTCAAAGCAGTCTGCTCGGCTGTGAAAGATGGTCTCTTTGATGAAATTCAAAACGGGTTGTAGTCTCACTCTTTCTCCCACGCCAGAGATTTTCCCATCATGACTGAGTCGTTTAGGTAGTTTTTGAGGGGGAAGGTGATCACTAAAGCGGTGGCGTTGTTGTAGTTTGTATCTGGAATGCAGAATTGGAAAATGCATTTATTATAAAAAGGGGGCAAGAGAAAGAAACAGCATGGATAAAAGCATGGCAGCTCTAAAGAAAACATTACAAATACACGGTTGGTGCCACAAACTGCTCCTCATTTTTACAACCGGCTGGTTTAAAATTGCAGCATGTGAGCTGTTGCTTAAGAAAGTTCTGGATCAACATTGCCACATTCAGCAGGATAATACATGTAAAGGTCACTGACTGACAGCCAACTGTTTCACTTCTCAGAGTTATAAAAGAATTCACACAGAGACTGCAACCTGGTTATGTAATTGCTGCAAACGAAGAAAGTGCTCTCACACTGGAGGTTTGGATCTGACTCACCATCATAACCACCAAGGGCCAGCCAAGGAAAGACAGGGCCGCCGAATGTGCCCAAACAGGGGTCATGGAGGAGGGTGGTGTCGTTGAGGGATGCTGGCGCACTGTGGAAGAAAAGAGAAGAGGTTTATCGTTTGAAAAACATTCCCAAATCAACCCATAAAGCGTTGTTATCTGATCTTATTCTTTGGCAGCTAAAAATCATAAAGAGAACGAGAACTGTACGACGACCCATGAGGAAGTACGTGCGCTATTTCAAGACATCCCCTCCAACTTGCAGATCTTGCATCTTGTAAAAATAGCTCCTCGTGACCTGCAGGTGTCTGAACTCGCTTGTAGGTTTGAACCTTTTTACTGCATCAGATTGACACAGACAAAGAATTCCAAACAGATTTCTGTTGTTTTCTTTGTCATATTGATTATGTTTTTTCATACTGATCTGGAGCTCTGTGTCTAAAGGAATAAATATAGTAACAAACACTGATAAGTGCCAGCCTGTTGGTTGAGCATTTGAAAGTAAAAACAAGAAACTGAAGAAAAAAAAACCCAAAACAATCACCTGACACAGTAGAGGAAGTGGCTGTGAAAGTCTGCATAAACAAAGAAGTCGTCTCCTATACTGTGGTCCAGCACAGCGTGGCTGTTCTGGAAGTAGTTGAGGACACTCAGGATGGTGCAGTTGTTATTGTACGGGGCAAGTGGAGCCAAGCAGAGATCTTCTAAGGTGACAGGTTTGCCCTCATGTGTGGCTACAAGAGCCTCGATGTCAAGCTGCAGATCCAGCACCTGGTTGGAAGAAAAAGAAGAACCACAGTTTCGGATGTGCAGCTGTTATTTATCCTTTTTATAAATTGTGGCCGTCGTGTTATATTTTCAGCTTTCCAACAAACCCACCTGATGCAGGATGTCTTTGTCCAGGATGGCTCCGAATGGCACGTCTGATCCTCCGAAGTAGGGCGAGTAGATGAACGTGTCAATGCGTGGGGTGGTGATGATGAGCTGCACGGTTCTGAAGAAAGGTCCGAAGTGGCTGTCAAAGTAGTTCTTCTCTTGGCGAGCCTGGCTATCGGGAGACGACCACAGCTCAACAGGGTCTGTGGTGATGCGCATGTAGTACAGACCAGAGGAGGAAGCCACAACCAGTATCAGGCTGCCCAGTATGACTATAAAGGGATACCGCACGCAGAAGGAACCCCAGGAGCTGAAGAGGGTTCGCAGAATGTTCTCGAAGCGTTCGCCGAGTGTTTCACAGCAGGTTGCATTTACTAAGAATGAAAAGAATGTTGCAGAAATATCAGAACAGGTCAATACTCTTAAAAAAAAATCAGACAGCTTGGCTGCATTACTCTACCTTGGTCAGGGTTATCGCCATTGAGAGATAACGGGTTATTGCTGTCCAGTATGGGGCCATACTCTGACATGATGGTCCTTTTCCTGTATACACAAACAACACAACACGGGTTGAAATCATCTTTCAAGCAAAGATCTTAATTTCAGTCGGTTTTACACATTTATGAGGTGTAACAAACATTAATGGAGCTTTTTCTTGATTCAAAGGTGGTTAATGTCGTTACCTGTAACACCAAGCTCCCACTACAGCCCCAATGAAGATCAGCAGGAAGGCCATGTAAGAGATCCACATGATGACAGTCATGGCATCAATACCGAGGATTGTCCAAGGAGGGGGGAGAGGGGGAGGCACGGGTTTGGGGCCACAGGCTTTTGCACAGTCCTGACAGGAGCAGGGTCCTGAACCGTCCTCCAGGCCCTCTGTGCAGTCGTATGTTTTGTTGTTCATGGGATCATAACCAGACACCGGGGCATCTAGGGGAAGATACAAAATAAGACGGCACACAATCGTTCATTCAACTTACATGCAGAGAGCCTTAAGGTTACGACTTCATACACAGAAGTATAAAATATTTATCTACCTGAGAATATTGGAATGATGGGAAAGGGAGTCTGTCCATTGTTGATATCAAACATATACTGGATCCAGTTTGTCGCATTGCAGTCTCCTGCATCCTTCCCACACAGCAGTGATAACGCCTTCACGTTGCTGGATGGTGCCTGGACATCCTTACAGGCGTTATACATGGCTGAAAAAAAAAATACACAATTTGATCATTTAAGGGAGAAACTCATGATCCATGACACTAAACTGCCAGTTCCTCTTTTCTATTTGACTAAAAAAGGAACTTTTAAGAAGTCACCCAACCACAGATTTACACAAGTGAGAGCATGACTTTATTTTTATATAGACACGCCACAAAGCAATGTGGGTAAGGCTGCGTATCATATGCAAATCATCACCTGGCAGTGAACTCACCATTTGTAAAGTTCTGCCCAATGTAGTACTGCACTTCCACCACATTGGGACCGTCCAATTTGGTGGTGTTCATGAACTGACTCTGGTGGGGGCTGCATGTCAGCTCACAGAAGAGGTTCATCAGGTTGAAGAAACATGCAGGACACCTAAAATAAAATTAAAGGTAAATAAGAGCTAACAGTAAAAAAAAAAATCAATGACAAATTCATTGAGGTGGTTTAAAAACTATAAAAATGTGCGAATTAGCCTGCTTTTATCTTATATTTAGAATATACAAATGTGCACTTTGCATGTCGGAACAACGACACCGAGGATTTGGCTGATTGAAACAGCTTCCTGTCTTTGTTCAGGAGTTCTGAAGAGAAACAAGTATCCCCTCCTAACCATGTCATGTGCTTTGTAAGTTAATGTTATAAAGGTAATGCATACCTAGACAAGAACTGAAGTGGCAGCTGAAGGCTTCCTTTGAGAGTGTGTAGCTGGTCAGTGTCACAGCAGAGGCTCCTGTTTCCATAGTCGTATCCCGGACAAAGTTCCTGCATGCAAACACACAACATGTGACGTCATTTTGATTCAATTCTTTCCACAGTGAGAGAAAAAAAAAAGATAAAAGGAGAAGTATGTTGCAAAGACATTTCTGAGAATAGAATAGAATAGAATAGAATAGAATAGAATAGAATAGAATAGAATGTACTTTATTCATCCCTGAAGGGAAATTCAGAAACGTGTGTGATGAATGAATGAAATGTGAGTTATAACACAACTAAAACATTAGCTTTAGAAGAAGAAGAAGAAGAAGAAGAAGAAGAAGAAGAAGAAGAAGAAGAAGAAGAAGAAGAAGAAGAAGAAGAAGATGACACTGTGCATACCGTGAGAAGTTCATAGCCTTCAGGTTTTAAGGGGATGGGAGGACCAGTGTAGTTACAGTTGTACTTTTTCCCGGGCACCTTCACCGACTCCCCGCATTCCCCATACCACACACAGTGCTGCGCCTCAACCTGGACCAGAGGAAACAAAAACACACAGTGATTACTTGTGCAGGGTGCTCACAGAGTAAATCCCTCTAGCTTCATTGTTTCAGGATGCTGGGGATCTCTTTTCACCGTAGAGTCTGTTAAATCTTTTTACTGATAGAAGCTAACTAAGGTCAAGAGCAAGGTCTTGCAAACAAATCAATAACTGATAGCCCAAACACAGCGTTCCTCTTGCTGGCTTTGTTTTGGCTTCTCAAAGAAACCTTGAGCATTCTGATCTGAACTTAAAAATAAACAGCCGCTTTGACTTTGAGGGTATAAATCTGGCACATTTAACCTCCGCGTGTGTCTGATATCCTGTCTTTCTTGTTTCACGTGCTTAGAAAGTCTAAAAAGAAAAAATCTCACTTCTTCTTTGTTAACTTGAACATAAAGTGCGTGCATTGCGATAAAGAAAAAGAACTGAGTCAGTCGTGCCCCTCACTGTGACGTCTTGTTGAGTAATCCAACACTTCATATAAAAAAAAGGCCCAAAAAAGAAGAAGCGCAGTTTGAGATCTATGGTAACAGAACAACATTTGCACACCGTTGAAACAAATCTTTTAAATACTCTATGTAACAGATAAACAACAGCTTTAGCCGAAACATGTTGAAACCGCTCAGAGCATCTGCAGTCAAAGCTTTCGTCTATTCAGCATCAAAGCTCTCACGTGGTCTTAGCTGAGACCAGAGCTTGGGGAAGTTAATTCACTTACTCTACAAACTGTTTTATGAGTGGACTCAGTGTGATACACTCTGTCCTACTTCAGCCTTGTGAGTTCAAAGGCAGCATTCGTATGTCATTACCCCCCCACACTCTGACTTTTACACTGAAGCAGGCTGAGAAAACTACCCTAGTCAACTAACAAGCCTCAGAGCTTGTTGTAAGAGGATTTATTTTATACTGAGGGAGAAGCAGAACCCTGCAAGATTTGTTTAAAGTTTCTGAAAACCACTAAGCTGACCCACACCCATAGACGAAGCACGCATGTATGCAAGTTTCTCTAAAACCCTCTCATATGGTCTTACTTGTAATGAATCTTCGTGTTTTTTGTTTTTTTGTTTTGAGCTAAAATCCTTTCTTGTAATGAAAATAGTAACCAAAGAGAGTGAGATCTTGCATGGAAGCCCATTTTTATGTGGTTCTACGAAAAGCAAAGGAGTGACCTAATTACTTCATCAATACGGTTGGAAAAACCTTATTTATTTCCATGCACTGTTCTGTGTGGTGTTCATGTCATTTATAAGTGTTGTAGCCTTGTATGATCTGACTGCACTTTATTATATTACACCGGGTGAATACAAACCAAAGAAAACACTCTGTAGTTACATCTTGGTAACAATGAAGTGTTTTATCACAGTCTGTAGAGATAGCAACATTTCTGACGGTGGAAAAAAAGCTTTAATTTCTTGAACATAATTATCGAGACTTTCTTTTCTATTCTAGCTGAAACCGGGCTTCATTGTGAGTCAGTTAAGGTGCGTCAAAGGAAACTTCTGACTCCAGGATACAACCTGTACCATCACTATCAGTCCCTCAGGAATGTCGCAGCTAACATCTTAACCAGTTTCGGTAGCATTACGGCAAAGGCTGTGCGAAACTGGCACAGTTACAATGGCTACTGCTGTGTCTGAATCAGTGCTAAACCAATTACTGCCTAACGCTAATTTTAACCTGGTTGTAGGAGTTTAGACACCGAACAGTTCAACTGGACTCAGTGTTATTTTCGCTAGCCGCCTCGGATAAACATCACACTAGCAACAGCAGACCGAGCTGAGTCATGTTTTTGTCACGAGAACGCCAACGTTGAATGACACTTACCCATCGGAAATGTCCCTCCGACAGGAGAATAAAGAGGAAAAGTAAACATAGAAAGCTTTTCCTCGGCAAGAATCCCATCCCTTTTACTGCAGACATCAAAATGAAGTGACAGCCCAGTTAAAGTTTCGCATATCTTGTTGATGGTTTCTTCTTCGTTGGGTCTTTTATTTTGGGCGGGGACCAATGGCTCCCTCAGTGCTGCCACCAAACGACAGTAAGCGCGCATTACAACTAAAAATCTGCCCTGATACATCTCTATAGGCTGGAAGAAAACACGTTATATTGATCAGCTTATTGACATGACATTGGTGGTTTATAGGGAGTTAAAGGTTAGAAGAATCAATCTCATGAACACACATATCTGTTAAGGAAGAACATGAAATTGAAAGTGTACAAGAACTCTCACAAAACAAAGAAAGAGAGAGAGAGAACACTGCCATGGTTGGCAAAATTATTAGAATACTTGACAAATCTAAAAATATTGACTTTTTTAAAAATTATTATTTTATTTTATAGCTTGCCAAAATTTTCTGAGTGGGGTTGTGGTCTGCATTTGAGGGGACCAGTCCACCATTTTCAACATTTCTTTGCAATAGAAAAATGGCTCTGTTCTATGTCAAATAGAGCATAATGATGAAAATGTAGATATCTCATTTATTCGGGGGGTATTTTAATGGCTAATTCAACAAAAACACCTAAAAACGTCTTTATTAGGCCACGTGTTTTAATAATTTAGGCCACTATTGTAAGTCTACTTTATTTACATTCTTTACACAATCAAAAAAAGGTTTTCAACACCGATGCTGTGACATTAACACATTCTTCAAGTCTCTGTTACTAATTTGTTTCTTGAAGTTTGGAGAAACTTCAGGAAATATCTTTAGTCATCAGATCTGATCAAAGCACACACAAACAGTCCTGATGAAGCAGATAAGCTGAGTGTTAAACTACAAAACTTCCTGCAATAAGATTTGATTAAAGATCATCATGGATGTTACTCAGTTTACTTAAGATAGAAGATTTTTCACTAAGATATTACACCTTTGTTTAATTATGTATAACCTAATGTATAATGCTTCTCTACACATAAATATAACATGTCATGACTGCAACAAGTCTCTGTCTTGTAATGTTCCATCAAGTGAGTCGTACCTTATTAGTGGAGGTTTGACATCATGATTGTCTGCTCGCACTGACAAACTGAAACCACAAAGCCTTTTGAATATTTCAATCAGCATCACTTTAAGTGAAACAGCAAATCACCGGGGATGGAGGCTGCTCTTGTTCAGCTGATTAACTGCTTGAGGTGTTTCATCAAACTGTTATTTGAAGTGCTGCAAGCGTCAAGATAAACAAACCTGAGTAAATGAATGAATCCCTGAGTGCTCAGAGCAGGAAATAAAACAAACAAACAGGTATTTCCTTAGAAAAAAAGATTTATTCATGTTCACATCTGAATGAAATAATCACAATTCAGGAATAAGTGCATATTCACATATGGTGTGACGAAAGTGTGTACTGAGTATAAATTATAGGTGATTACTTTCGGAGTATATTACAGCACGCTGACTGTTGTCTGTACATGTACCTGTGTGAAATCTGCAAAATAAGGTTTACAGGCTGCTACAATAATATATTCCTTTAAAACTAGGAATATTGTTTGCAAAGTTAATACTCTTGCAAGACTACAAGACTTTATAAGAGAGTAGATTCATAGATGAGGTGTCAACACCCTGTGTGGAACAACCGTCTACACTTTTTTTGTTAAAAAGAAGTCAGACAAAGGAGAGGACACATTTGAGCAGAAACATCAGAAAGAGATCATTTCTGACTTGACGAAGAGACATTCAAATAAAACTCATATTTACAGGGAAATACTACTTCTTATCTACACATTTCAAACAAGTTACTCACCTGACCTAAGACAGTTCATCCAGCATTTTCAAACAAATACAAGAACAACACAAAAACAGTGAAATGTGAATCAAAACGCAGAGGGGGGGTCTTGGTTTTGACTGTTCAACAGTTTCCTCCTGATGAATTCTGTTCCTGTTTTTTCAACGAGTTGATTTGCAATATTTAGCATAACATTGTCTACATAGTGTTATATCACGCCTACTTTTTCTTAGATCAGCTACTTCTGTAGTACACATCGAACTGTCTTGGGTATAAAGGTAACATATTTCAACCTTAAATTCATCAGTATTCCCTTTAAACTGACTTTACATTGCAACATTTCATTTCCTCATTAACTCATCCTTAAAGATGAGCATCGTCAGGCCTCTGAGGACCCTGAACAGTCAGCATTATGCCCTTGAAAGCTCCCTTTAATCATCCTGACTTCATCACTGTGAAAGCTTCTGAGGCTTCACATCAAGGAAGAAAGAAAGAAAGCACCACTGTGTGTTTATATCCATGGATACTGTTGAGTGATTGGGTAATCAACTTGTGATGCTGTATCACATGTACCTTAGATTTTTTTGTTTTGGATCTTTTTTGGGGGTTAAGCTGCCAGTTTCTGATCTTTGTTTTTTTTCCTTCTCTCGAAGCCCTTGTTTTGCAGGAGAGACTTTCACATTTTGCATGTCTGGCCCAGACATGCAAAACATGCACTAATCAGTCTCAGGTCAACAGTCATTTAGTTGTCAGTTTCTCTCCAGCTTTATTCAAGAAAAAAAAACATTTGCAGTTTTGTGATGAGAAGAATATAATGAGAGGAGGGGGTTTGTGTGACAAGTTTAGCTGCACAAACTGTCACTTGTCTCTGTCAGGATGGATACAACATATTTGATAACTGGTGGTACCACTTAGCTATACTTCCCCAGCCAAGACATCAATGCCCTTTCTAAACGAAGTCTCTTATTTTGCGTCTGCTCCTCTGTCAGTCTGGTCCCAGGTACTCTACATTCTCCGCCGCTGGGATGTGTCCATTAGTGTGTGTTTTGAACTTGGGTGTGAAGTCCTGTTGGTAATCAGGGTTGTCTATGGTGTTCTGTGGCTGGTATTTTTTAACTCTGTGGACTGTGCCGTTGGAGGTGGGAGGGAAGATGGCCGGGAGCTCGTTGAGGTACTCGGGTCCGTGTTTCTGGTGTTCAAAGCAGTTCAGGTACTCTGATTCTGCGTCGTCTGAAGAGATGGTGGGGAGGATGGTGCGAGGAGGACCAGGGTGCTGGTAGTTGGGATTCATCACATCTGAGACGCCGTTGTGATTCATGTACTCTGTGAAAAAAAGACACTTAATTTAGACTTACAGCTTCCTGTTAAGTGTAAACACTCATAAATACTGGGCAGTGTATAATAACAGAGTACTGTTGCTAATTTTAAATTTAATGAATGGTGTACATGTTTCTTGATTACTATGAAAGATATTATTTTGACGTCAAAAAAATGATCTTAGTTGAATTATTTGTTTTCATCATCATCATCATCATCATCATGACTACAGCTGGGAAACTGGAAATTCTGCTGCCTCATGAAGAAGACATGAGGTCTCATGAGAAGATATGCTTATATGATGCATCAAATGACAAAGAGTTCTCGAAGCTTCATCCCAACAAGTGCATACGTCTCAGGAAATCTTTGCCTTGGCTGTATGTTTCCTTTTTTTTTTTTTTTTTTTATAAAGCTCAACTGTGTTGTGGAGCATTTTTGCATTCATTAATAGGACAGCTGAGGAGACATGCAAGCTAAAGGTTGTGGCTGGGAGTCAAACAAAGCAGCAAACTCTGGCTGTGAGAACTTAACCTGAAGCCACATAAAAAACTCATACCAAAAAATGATTCGCAGCAGCTTTACAGCCTGGTACAAAAAAGTTCTTTTGTCTAAATAGCTCTTTTCCCCATCAGCACACACTGTAAAGGGGTTGATTTTCTTTTTATAACATAGTAGTTTAGAAGATATTAAGATGATGTGTTTTGTAAAATTAGAGGTACAGATGAATTTTTGCCTCATACTAGATCATCTGAAGTAAGGTTGAGCCAGCATTTCCAATATGGCAACAAACAACGATAGGCTTCAAAACTCTGCTTCAGAAACAAACAGGTGACATCACTCAGACTACGTCTATGTAGTCTACAGCAGTACATTCACTGCCAGGTATGAGTTTTGATCAATGTTTTCTTTAATCAGTCTCAAGAAAATCTAAAAGGTTAAACATCTTAAAGAAAAACTTAGTAATCATTGCAATTATATAATTTAATTCCAAAATCCTAAATAGTTTATTCAACAATTTAATTTGCTGATGAAAAAAGGTTGTAAAAACAAGTCTTGTTTTTCAAATGATTTAAAGAAATAACAATAATTGAAATTTGATTTTGTTTAAAGGCTTTCAAAAAGGCACGATGTTCAAAGGGGTTTATGAAAAAAAATCTAAGACTCAGATTATAAATATAAATACTTTTATACTGGGAAAGAGTACACCAAATACTAACAGAAAACAACATTCAGCTGAACAAGCAGTGTTTCCTTTGTCCACTAGATGCTCCCCCAGCTCTCTGAATCAAATCGAGTGATGAAGGCCGAGTGTGACCGAGATTCATTTGACTGACATTGAGAAGAAATGTAGAGCCACTGAAAGGAGTTTTAAAGTTAAAGGAGACTTGCCTGGAACCGGCTGGAATGCTTCTTCAAAATTTTTGTCCGTGGGGTCAGGGATGTACCGCTGAACAATGCTTCCATCGATGCTTGGGAACATACGCTGAAAGAAAAGATATCGGTTTTTTTTTCAGCTTTGAAACCACAAAAATAATAAAATTCATTCAAATCAAGGAGGAGAACGGTTTAATGGTTTAATAATTGGTTTAATTTAAAGGAAGATATTTCTCACCATTAAGCCATTTCTGCTGTGACACATTCCATTGCTGCTGTTGATGCTCTGCAAAAATAGACAGAATGAATTTAGTCTACATGGTGACACTTCCATCAGATATGCAGATCAGACGTGAAGAGGAAAAGAAATCTGCATTTCTGATCTTTAAAGACATTTTCTGTGCAATGCATGCACAAAATTTCCCTCTGTGCTCAGCTTTTGGATATTTTTTTACCCCTCACTTTTCTTTCATATAATTCTAGCTTCCTTCATTCATAAATAAGTTTCCTGAAATTGGTGTTTCCTTCCATCCATGTGATTAATTTAAAGCCTCTCAGTGGGACCACAGATACTCTACAAATGTGTTTTTATGGTACCGCTGGAACAGCTGTCATCTCAGCACATGCTGATAAGGATCGAAATAACCATCCACAGAGCAGATTCATATTCATTCAGACAATGTGACAAGCTTTGTTGTGTCTGTCACTTTCACGAGCAGGGAAGGACTGTGAGCGGGGTAAAAACCATGGAAACCGAGTGAATCAAAAGAAAAGACTGACAGCTGCGGCAATGCAATTACTTTCAACAAGAAAAGGAAATTAAAGAGGCTGAAAGAGCAGCCATCTGTGAAAAGTGTCTCGACCTGCAGTGGGCCATGCCCCAACTGTGATATTACACAAGCAGGCTTACGCTGAGCTTTTACTGGACAAAGATTTTAAAGAGTTTGCCTGGTTGCCTGCAAAGGTAATCAAAGTTTAAGGCTCATATGAGCTAAGCAGGCTGTCAGTATCCGGCAATGATTCCAGGTAAGAAGAGCCAGACCTACGCATGGCCTGTGCTGAACCCAAGGTAGAGCAGTTCTGCTCATCCATCAAAGGGCACCTGGGAGGAAACGTGGGAGAGGGGACGATGATGAGGACGAGTGGGTAGGGGGTCAGGAAGAGGAGAAATGGTCCCAGTGGTGTAAGAGGAAGAGGGCAGGTGGGTTCAGCAGGGTTCAGGTCAGGTACGACTCCTCGCTGTGTGAACACCTGGATTCAGTTAAGCAGTCAGAGTTCTGCTGCTTCAAGTGAAACTTAATTGATTTCAACAAGGCAAAAAAAAGAAAAAAAAATGGCTCAACGATTACTCCTGCTCTGACTCATGGCTTAATGAATTGTGCAGAAATCCTTTCCCCCCAAGAAAAACCCTCCGTTGATAGCTGTGTATTATGTTTTGAACAGTTTGGACTGTGTTCACTGCTAATGCATTTAGTGCAATTTCTTAATCAATTAATGCTCCCTTTCTGGGAAAGCTCACTGTGCAAAGCAGCTCGCACTCTCTTTTCTTCCACTGCTTTGATAGTTATGGTGGAGATGAGAGTCTGTGAAACCTCTTTGAATCTAATTACGTGTAAGATTCACATTTTTCAGTTGGCTCTATTGTGACTCCTCTCCAGCTCAGTCAAGCTAAAACCTGAAATCTTTGGAAGTAAAAGTGATGAACAAGGTCAGCAATAGCTGAAAAGTAGTTATTCACATATTATCATCCAGCTTTGTTGAGTGTTACTTGACTCTGATTGGTCGAAACTTCATAGCGACATTGATTTATACTCAACAGCCAAAGCAGCGCCATAGACAATCTGAACACGTCTCACACAATCAGTCTGTCTGAGGAACCACTACGCCCCAAACATCTCCAATAAGAAAAAGTAAAACAAAACGCTGTCCTGCAATCCAGGCAACAGCAGCACAGCTGGTGAGTGCATCTCTAAGTGCTGATGATTACAAAGTCACTTAAACCATCTGGAATTTCCCTTATGTATATTTAAAGGTTTCAACAAAAGACCTTTTTTGACTTTTTTATTTCTGAAGTTGGCAGTTGGAGGGGGGGGGGGGGGGGGATTAAGGAACAGTGAAGGGATGGTTATGCAAATTAGAATCCTGACAGGGTGAGCACTTCTGTGGGTGCTTTGTGTTTATCAAAAACTACACTCTAACAATCTTAATTATTGGGGGTTTTTTTTAGATTTACTTGGCGAAGCTCCCAGTATTTCAAGCATCCGCTTCTTCATCCAACACCTCTGAATTGAATCCTGTGACTATATGTTCCTGCATATTATCAGGAAAGCAAACAATCATGAAAAATGTCTCAATTTGTTTAAAAGTATTGTAGGATGAGATGTGAGAAAATCTACCCCATCTTGTGGACGCCCTCCATGAATACAGGTAATGGTCAGTTATCTGCATGAGTGACTCTGAGGTCAGTTGGCTTAATAAATAATTTCAGCTCATGACTGTTTGCTCATAGAATATTTGATGTAACCTTTCTGAAAAACATTCTGACGTCAGTGTCAAGATCTAAAGTGAAAATCTAAAGCACATTTCTGCTCATCACAAGGAGAAACGTACTTCACCACAAAAGCTCTGAATGTGTGATTTTCTATGGATCTTACTGAGGAGGAAAACAGCGGGGTGCGCGAGGTGCTCGGGCTGCTAAAGAAGCCGTGTTGAGGCAACAGGTATTCGTCTGCGTCCACGGCGTCCTCCATCTCTTCCCCGCTGATTAGGCTGCGGAACAGTTTTGGGTCTGAGGGGCTCGGCAGGTGCATGCAGTCGTCCCCCTGGAGTAGAGAGAATTTACATTGTCATCATCTCAGTAGGTTAGAGCAAGTCATCATAAAGCAGAGTGCAGCAGGGAGGAAAAGAGCTTGAGCCTGGAAGTGAGTCTGCATTTCTGCACTTCCACCTCCCTCCCAGGGTTTATGAATGGGGTTTGATTAGATGTCTGAAGAAGGGCAAAAAAAGTGTGCTGTGAAATATCCTACTTGTGAAATTCAGTACCTTAAGGTGTCTTATAAATGGCGGGTAAGTGCTTTGTGGCACTAAGGATGTTGTTGTTAGCACAAAGTCCAAGCTAAAGTCACACGACTGTCTGCGATGTAGAGTTCATTTCCTGAATATTCCTCAAAATTTGCAAATGCCTCAAAATTTTATCCTCCAGGGAACAAAAGTTTTTCTTGGTTGTCATCATATATTATTACCTGAATGACCAGATAACGAGAAGGATCACGAGCCATCTTCGTAAACTCTGCGATCAGTTCCCTGAAATGAGGGCGACTGTCTGCATCGATCATCCAGCCTGTTAAAGAAAAGAAAACAACAAATAAGAAGATTAGGGGATGAAACTTTTGCACTGACTACATGTACATGAAGTTCCTAGTGAGTGCTTTGCTTACATTTCACCATGATCATGTACACATCGATGGTACAGATTGGAGGCTGAGGAAGTCGCTCGCCCTTTTCAAGGACCCCGGCTATCTCACTGGCAGGAATCCCATCATACGGCTTGGTCCCAAATGTCATCAGCTCCCAAACTGTTACTCCTACAGACAAACAAGCACAATTGGCCCAGTGAGAGTTCTCTCCTTGCTCCCAATCCAAGTAAAAAAGCGGAGTGACAGGATGTAAGCTCGACAAATATCACACAGTATCAAAATAACTATGTTGACAAATTGGCTGCGGCTGCAGGAGTGGGAGGCAGCAGGATGTGTATGAGCGCTGAAGGAACTGAGGAGTAGAAAAAGGAGGAAAGGAAGAAGCATGTCACTTCTGCCAGGGTCTACTGATGCTTTTGCCATATTGCGCGGAAGGCAACGATCAAACCCTCAGGAGGTTTGGATGCTGGCCCACACAAGAGAGCTGTGCTGTGCTTGGCTTCTCAGTGTGTGTGTGTGTGTGTATTCAGGCATCTGTGCAAATGTACTCTTCTGCTCATGTGGGTGTCAGTAACAATCTCTTTTGACGTGATATTGCCCATGTGAGACTGCTGGTGTGTAGGTGTGTGCTACCAGTGTCCTCAAATCACAGATGCTAGCAAGATGTTCCCTCTCTCACGTCGTGATGTAGAATGTCGACACGCCTTATTGGATCCAAAAACAACATCTTATCTGAATGTTCAAAAGTCTGCTCCCGCGTTTCCTCCCCTTGATGTTAAAACACTTTATCAAGCGATGAATAAATATTCCCCCACTGAGGCTGTCACCAAAACCCCAGAGTACAGAAGCCCAGCTGCTTTACATATCTGAAGATACACAAGCTGAGCAGGCTTCACCGGGTTAGAGTCTGTGTATGTGTTCACAACACAAGACATGTACAAGACTTACCATAACTCCAAACGTCACTCTGGTGTGTGTACGTTCTGTTCAGGATGGATTCAAGAGCCATCCATTTAATTGGTACCTGTGGAAGAAAAATAAGACATGCTGTCATCTCAGCATAAATTAGCAGCAATGATCTTCTTCTTGACTACTGTCTCATGATATTTAGCTTCTGTTCGAGCTCTTTTAATTCATCCTCTTTTGACTTTTTAACAACGTTCTCTGAAATATCTTTGAATGCCCTCTTTCATTTTAACTCTTTTGCCGTGATGCTTTTCATGTCACGTGAAAAGTCCTGTCACCGATATGTGCCGTAAACAGGCTTCTCAACCTCCCCTAACTTCTTTCTTTCTTCTATTTTAGCTAAAACAATTTTCTTGTCTTGGCTCTGCCTTCTCTGTCCTCTTTCTAACTTCTCTCCACACACTGTTTTCCTCCAATTTTTTTTTTTCCCTGTGTCGTGTGTGGGTAGCCTGACGTAAGAGCGAGCACGACTGGAGGTGGTTCCAGGACACTGAAGCCAACAGTTGAGCCTCTGTGAGGTGTCATGGGCCTAGTTTTATTGATCAGTGGTGGAGGGAGGAGCCTCAGTGATAGCTACTGTCCACATCTATCATCTTATTTGCGTGGTGGGGGTTATCAGGGGCTATGTTGTCACTGAGTAGGAGAGCCTAAATATTTGAATGAGGACATGATGGGGTGGATTTCTTTGCTTTAAGTATTTTTTTCTTTCCGTTAGAACCCAAATACCTTGTGTTACATTACTTTGTTGGAAACAGACTGGAAAAAAAAACACACGATACCTGCTTTATGTTGAATTAGATCATTCTGCATTTTACATTTTACACATCTGTGCTTTCAGGGAGGGTGAACACTACATAAAAAATCACCTCACTGAAACAGACATGTCTTTCTTTTTAATTAAATAAATAAAAAACATTTTAATTAAAGTCCTTTTTAAATGTAGAACGTAATGTATCAGTGCTGCCACCTTGTGGTTAAACAGTCACATGCACAGTAAACCACATTGTTTACTGGAATTACTAGTAAAAAGTTTAAATTTCTGAGTTTTTGAATGAGGATTGTTTTTAGTACTGTTTTTAATGACATGAGACACAGTTTACTGTCATCACTCAAAGTGTGTCACACAAAGTTTATAGATAGTTTCTGGGAAGCTTTCCTGCAAAAGGATTAAATTGGAAGCATACTGAAAAGTGTTTTCCTGAAGGATGTTTATACCATCTAACTCGAGGCTTATTCTGTGTCTGGAAAGCTGTCAAGGAAAGATGCAGATAAATTCAACTGCAACAAACAGGCTTCAGGAAATCTCGTTATTAGTTGTTTTTTTTATGCTTAAGCTGCAGTTAAAGTTTGTCCTGATAAATTTCAAAGAGCTGGACAGAGTCCACATCTGCTCCTCTGGAGAAAGTCAAGCAAGAAAACCTGTTAAATTTTATATTATATTACATTCGCAGCAGTAGAATCTTGTAAATAAATGAGACCAGAGGAAGTTTTAAAACCTCACAGGGTGATAAATCAGAACAGAGCATGCAAGTGTCACTTTAAATGACACGTTATGTTGGATTTTAAATCATACAGAAAACTTTTTTTATAATATCTAGTCTCTAGAAGTGTTTGGGTAACCCTGCGGTTACAAGGCCCAGACACTGTCTGTTTTCCAGCTCGGAATAAAGTGACTTCAGAAGTTCAACGAAACTTTGATGGCAAGAGGAACTTATCTGGTCTATCATTTTTCCTCAGAGCTCAGTTTTCTGTCAGAACTATTTATACTGGAGCCCTTACATAAGATACGATCTAAAACACGGCTACAAAATACAAAAATACCATCCTTCATGACATGGAGCAAATTTATTGATCTGCAGGAAGTCATCTGTCATACAAGCCTCAAGTTTGTAACAGGCTATGCATGAAAAAAACAAGGTCACCATCAACATCAGCCTCATGAAGATGAACGATGTCTGAAAGCTGTTTGTTTTTGCCTACATGACATATTATTTGTTTACTTTTTGATAAGACTTACACATATTTTCATGGCCATTGAATCCAAAACTAGTAAATCATTTTAGGATGAAAGAATCATTAGCTTCTGTTCTCTCCAGCTTACCTTTCCACCATCTGCATGGTACTCTTTCTCTTCCGCGTTGAGGAGTTTGGCCAGACCAAAGTCTGTGATCTTGACATGTTGAGGAGTTTTAACCAGGACGTTTCTTGCAGCCAAGTCACGGTGCACCAGGTGGCGCTCCTCCAAGTAGTTCATCCCCTTTTGTTTATCAAAACAATAAATAATAATATAAGAAAGGTGCTCTTATTTTTTAGAACCATTTTTCGTAAAACCTCTTAACAACCTGAAAGATCTTAGAGAATTATCATTACTGAAGTTATTTTATCAACCATTATGTCTGAGCACCTGAGGGCAACAGCTGCAAAACATTTCCTGTCAACAACCCCAGGCCCAAACAGATTATATCTACTGAACAGACTCTCCCACTTGATGTAACTTGATGCCCATCTCACCTTGGCTATCTGCACACACCAGTTGAGCAGGTACTGGGAGCCGATGTTGTCCTTGTGCTCTCTGACGTAGTCCAGCAGGCAGCCGTACGGCATCAGCTGGGTGACGAGCTGCACCGTGGACGTCAGACAGATGCCGAGCAGGCGACACACGTGGGGGTGTTCAACGCTTGCCATCACATAAGCCTCCTATGAAGGAAGACATAATGAAAACATCTGTCATTCAATACTTTATATCCATATCAGGTGAAACGGAGAATGATTCATTTCTCTAGAGCTTGGGTGGAAAAAAGAATCACTCACTGATTGACAGAAAGTTTTTCAAAAGTAGAAAAAAATGACTTTTCTGCTTTATGCTAAACGAGCAATTTCATCTGTACTCAACTGATAAAAATGCCTCTTATATGCCGGATATTGTGGAGACATCAAGCACTTGGTGATAAGTTTCTTAGCAGCCGTCAGCCCTGACACAGCTTTGTATTTAATGTGGCTCAGCTAAAAGTGGAAACTTGTACAAGAAAGTCTCTTAAAGAAAAAACCACGGGGGATAATCCGCACCAGCCACCAACAATAGGCTTCCAAGAGCGATCACGTGCAAACAGTGCTTCAAACTCAGCGTCATTTTCTAAGTTTCCTGCCACAAATGCATTCATATCACACCAAATATTTTCCACATGCCCATTATAGTATTGTGATGTTCAGTAAATACACATTTGACTGTGAGGTGCTCTGTAATCAAACAGTCTGATGACAAAGAGGCTTCAAAGCACGTTTAAAGGCCAGCTTCTGCCCTGATGTCATAAAGTTCAGCAGACGTTCATGTGAACCACAGTTTTCAAGTGCAGTGACTGTGCGCCCAGACCGCAAAAATCACAGCATCCAGGATGCCCATTCAGCCGTTTTGTACAGCGCACTCTGACTGGTTTCTTTTCCAGAGTGGCTTCAGGACTGCATTCCTTTCCAGAACACCTCAGCCTTGGATTACACACCAACACCCACACACAGCCCTCCGATGAGTTAATCCCATTTTCAACAGTCTGGAAAGAGGGTCACCATTTGGAAACATGACACATCCTCGATTACAAGGAAAAGAAGTAGTCATTTCTTTCATTTATAGTTACATGTGCTATGAATTAAAGGATAGGTTACGGCTGAAATGGCACGTAGGAAACACTCACTTTTGAGCAACACTTTAAAGTACTTCTGGCACTCTTCATTCAAGTCAAAATGTTGGGGTAATTACTAAAAATATGTGCATAGAGCTGTGAGAGCCTATTTTCCCACCAGCAGAACACTTAGCTGAAGTAGTTTGGGAAATAAGATGTCATATGAAAAGCTTTTTTTAGTCCTGACTAAGCATTACATTAAGATGAACCAAACATAATAATAATAAAAAAACATACATCCAAAATCTCTTTGTTTGCTTTTGGTGATGTGGCTTCTCTTAAAACCTTGATGGCAACGGGGATCTTCACGTCCTCTCCCTCTGGAACCCACAGGCCCTGTAGTGAAACGAGCGTGTTATTTCACATGCTGTAATTACATTTGACATCATGAGACCACATGTGTTTACATACAAATGTTCGTATGTACAGAGCAAGAGGAATCGCTGACATGGTGCGTGCACTGCATAAATTTAACCACACCGCAAAACTGTTTCTTCCTGTACTTGTGAGGACCTCGGATTGCACCTAAAATTTTGGAAAATAAAAGTTCAAACATCCCTCTAAAGCAGAGGTTCACAAATTTTACCAAGAACTCTCATACAGCACTAGCCTCTAACAGGGACTGCTTCTTCTTCTTCTCAAAAGATGTCTTGTTTTTCTTTTTCATTAACTTTTTATGCATCTATTTCTCTGAGAACACATCACAGCCATTCTTACTTGCTTACGTTAAGTCATTCTCAGTCATGTTGGCTCACACCCATGAGTTTAAGGTGCCCTGATGGTATAAAGTAATGGTGGCAGGCTGTGTCTTATTAAGTCTGGTGAGGTCTGTAGCTGCTTTTGAGTGGTGCATCTTTTCAATCAAAAGACTGGAATAAAAAAAAAAAACACTCAAACTATTCAGTGATACCAGACATCTAACAGAGCATTTTAAAAAGTTACTACCACAAGTTTTTGGGATGCTCACTTTGAAAAACACTTTGAAAAGCTTATAAACTTGTCTTTCTACATATATTTTTTCTCCACTTCTCTTTTGGGTTTAAGAAAATGCTTTTACTCCCCAACACATTTCTGGCTGCTGTATTCTCCAAATCAAGTACCAGTAAAATAAGCTGCCATAAATTTAAATACTTTAAACCTCAATAAGTTTGTTATTGTAATTACATGTTAAAACAAACACTGTGATATTTGCTGTTCTGTTACTTTATTATTATTATTATTATTATTATTATTATTATTATTATTATTATTATTATTATTATTATTATTATTATTATTATTATTATTATTATTATTTTGATACTTCCATTCCATTTTCATTTCACTGCAGGAGTTTAACCTGAAACAGACAGATATTATAACTTGAAATGGCAGTTAGCCTTTGATATGGACATCAGTACTTCTCTCAACACAGATTTAATCCAACCTGATATTTTTAATTCTGGCTATATTCTCCAAAAGACGCCCTCTGACAGTTTCTATTCAGCTGCAGAAGCATCAACATAATTTCTGCTGACAGCTCAATCAAATCGTTGCATGTCCACTTAAAAAACTCATCTTTGCACACAGGCTCTTGTTATCTAATGTTTCTGATACTGTGATTGAAAGGATCTCCACAGAGATAACTTCTGGTTTCAGTTCAAGTTTTCCTGCAACTTTTCACCTTTGTAACATTTCAAAGTGAGATCTCTGTTTCTGGTTAAACAACAAGGATGTTACTCTTTAACAAAAAAAGTCCATCTCTGTAGGGACTGGGAGACACTTGAAACAACAATTAAAACCAGTCAGGGATAAAAAAAAAAATGTCTGAAAGGAACTTCTTCACTCAGGCACAAGAATTATCTTACAACCTTTGCAAACCATGTTACTGCTGCTCGTACTGGAGCAACCTTTTTTTGGGCTTATGGACCATTTAGATGACAAAACTTGTAAAAAGGACCACAGTTTAAAACACCAGAATTACCCTTTAACTTTCACAACTAAATAGCTGAGCTCAGTGTTTACTCAAACCTCAACTTTAACCAAATTCACAGTGTAAAAAAAACAACACTAACCCTCAAACAGCCATGAACAGCCCAGAATGAGCTTACTCTCCAACACTGTCCAAAAACTCTCAAGGTCCAAAAGTCATGGTGGTCCTCACAAGTATAGGAGTCTCACGACACACACACACACACACACTTATTTTGGCACTGTGGAAGAACACTGTGGTAACCTACATTCTTTGTCTGAGGATTTATTCCAACTTTAACCTCAAAGCAACCCTAAGATAGATTTTCTGCTTTAAGGTGACAAGGCTGCCGTCTCCATACTAAATAAACATCTCTGCATGTCACAGAGTAAACACATGTACCCACAAACACATTAAACAAGTACAGATTCACACACTCTCGCTCATACACACACTGGTGAGAGAGATTGAGGTTAGTCATGCATGATCTGGCAAGACAAAAATGTTTCTTAATTGAAAAATTGACAACAGATGTGGATGAGGGAAACACTGAAGGGTGTTGGTTGTATAATCCTGGCACGTATATCTGAATTGTAGCTACAGAGAATAATAATTCTGACGAAGACCTGAAGTTTGATTATACCTTGTATACTGTACCAAACGCTCCCGATCCCAGCACTTTGATTTTCTTAAACTCAGGTTCCTTCAGGATCCGCAGCAGAGCCTGGTTTGGTGCCTCTCCACTTGGAGTGAGAGGTTCAACCAACTAGGAAAGAAGAGTTTGAATATCTTACATAAAGTCTGATAAATAACACCAAACACAACTACTTTCATCACGACAAGAGTGGTGATTCAGTCCCCTCGTGTTACCTCTCTCTCTTGGAGAAGTCTGCGCATGGTTCTCTTTCTTTTTATGTGCCGTCTGCGTAGCAACACGAACACAGACAGGCCCGTGATAAGAACAGCCAGCAGTCCACCAACCACGCCAGCCGCAATCATGGAGAGACCGGAAGTGCTGAAAGACAAATGAGAGCAGATTTAAGAGTGCAGACAGGAAACAGAGCACATGTGCTAACTTAATCAACGAGGAGAGATGAAATTAGGATGCTGAATTGAGGAAAGTTGGCGTATACGCCAGCATCACAAATCAATGTTAATGAGTTTACTCACCTTCTTCCTTTGCAGCCTTCAAGACCACGGCCAATACACCTTTAATCAGATCAACACCAATATTATGTAAAAATCAATGTTTTTTTTTAAATAAAATTTCAACAATTCTCATACAGAGTCAGAACCAGAGGGAAACTTTGTAATTCATGTGCTTAAAATCATAAAAAACAGACGAATAGTGGTGTATTTCTGTCACTGCTTGTTTCATCAAGACAATGAAGGCGAGAAATTTAAAGGGAAATATTTTCCAATTTTTACTCCAAAGAAAAATGTGACATCACCAGTATTTTTCTTTTGATTTTAATCCACAAAATCCCTCCTTAATATTCCCATTTCATCACTCATCTCAGCAAACATTGCCTCATCTAGAAAGCTGACCTTTTCCCAGCTCATGCAAACAACAACCACATCTGACCCGCCTGGCTTGGATTAAGTTACAGCATCAATATTACAACAAACAAATGTTTGCAACACAGAGAAAAGTAGTGCCTGTTCTCAGGTCGATAGAACAATGCTTTTTACCCTTGGGTGCAGTTTTTGTGGCAGAGCTGGCACACTTTCATCTCATCTGCGTATTTCCACACCAGTGTGTCATCCTCCCCTGGCACGCCTTGTGGACAGCGAGACACACAGAACAGTCCATCCTGGAAGTTGGCACACTTTGTACAGTTTCCAGAACCCTGATGGTACAAAAACAAAAAGACTCCTAATGTTTACCGCTCTCGAGAGGAGTAGTAAATATGTGTACTGTACCGTCTCACAGTAATAATTCGTTAAAGGAATCTGTGTCCATCTTCCTCATGAAACTCCAAATGTTTAGCAATAAATAAAAAACAGAGATGTCGGTAACTCTACTTTAGGTAATTAACACTTAGGCAATTCAGTACTTTCTTTCAAGCTCTCTACCTTATTTTAAGTAATGACAGTCACTTAAACCCCCTATTCTTTCCACATTCTCTTTAAAGCAGCATGAACTTTTTCTTTTCAGTCAAAGATGGGATTATATGCCTAAAAAAGTAAACAATTTCTTCACACACCCACACCTCTTAGTCCAAACAAACACATCTTGTGGCTTCTTTGCAGTTATTGTTTGTTAAAGCTGCTGTTGATGGATAAATTGGTAGCGCTGACACCTCAGCACAAGATTTCATGCAGCATCATTTGTTAGTTTCTCTTTCATTTTGACTTTCAAACCGAGTGTAATTTTCAAGAAAAATATTGGGATGATACTAAAATGTAAATGGACATAGGAATGAAAGTCAACATTTGCTTGAAAATAGCTCTATTTCAATATCAAATGTTGAAATTGAGGAATTATAACTGTTTTGGAAAGTAAAATGCTGATGTTGAATCTTATTCTAGCAACATGTTTAAAAAAAGTTGTAACTGTGACAAAAAGTTGGAAAAATTAACTCTATTTCTTTGGTTCATGTTGGCTTCATGTTTTATAGTTGTTTGCATTGATATTTTAGTTTCTTCACATACAGGTGCACTACAGGTTGCAGTCCCATTCATGCGTTGACACTCAGGGTGACACTCCATGCAGGTTTTATTCATGACGACCTCCCGTGGCTCTCTGCAAGAAAACAACATCACAGCTCACAGTCTCTCACTACTCCGGCACCACATTTCAAACAGTTACATGTAAAGTAGAATTATTTATCTCCCCCTTTCTCCCCCCTCTTTTTTTTTTTTTTTTTTGAGGCCATGAGTTAAACTGTAAGTACACCTAAACTCAATGTTTGACAAAGTTCGGCAAAGATAAACGAATGATGCACCAGTGAAGCTGAAATGTTTTGTGTTACATGTACTGGAGTTTTTAACAGAGGATTAGGGCCAGATAAGGAAAAAAATAAAAGGAAATTTCCGAGATTAATCTCGTAAATTTATGAGAATAAAGTAATTTTGGTCTATACTTAAGCTAGCAGAAGAGTAGCACCCACCTGTGCATGAATGAGGAACATGGAGCATCATGAGAAGTTAAAATTTAGTAAAGGCTTCACAAATAAGGAAACACTTCATCCTTTGGGACATCAGCATCATATTGCTGCAAGTATCTTAACAAGATGCTCCACGTTCCTCATTTTTGTACAGGCGGCTGCTGCTCTTCTAACAGCATAGTTAGCTTTAGACTAAAATAACAAGTTTATTCTTGTCAATTGATTATATTCTTCTCATAAATTTATGTCTATATTCTCGCAAAATTATGATTGTATGAGATTTTTCTCTCTTTATTCTTGTAAATTTATGAGATTAATCTTATAAATTTTTCTTCAAAGTGGTCCTAATTCTCTGTCGCAGGAGTTAAACAAGGGCTTTAAAGCACCGTTTTAACTTGCATTGATCTTTTAATTTGCAATTTTTGATGCTACACCTTCTTGAGGCCCACAGTATTTAATAATCAGAGGCTATTCTGAGTGAAGGAGGCTTTGTTGTGCAAATTTATTCCCTATAAACAAAAAAAGAAGGGATCAAAGTCTCAAATCTTATGTTTTCATCTCAACTGAATTGTACCGTCCTATCAAGGATTGTAATTTGCCTCACGTTGTTTCAACAGTAAATCCCTGAATGTACCTAAAGCTGAAGGTATAAGAACAGACTTTAAGGGAGTTAATGCTACAAAACACACATCTACTGTGTTTGTTTGGTAAAGAACAAAGTATTTAGAGCTTGAAAAGCATCAAAACACAAAGTCCTTCCTCACCCCTCCAGGATGTTGCAGGAGTCAACACAGCTCCCTTCACGGTCGTAGTCACGGCAGGCGAAACACATGTCAGGGCCCGGGCCCCAACAGCCGTCTGCTGTACACTTCCTGTCACAAGTGTTGTTCTTTTGAGCTGTAAACAAACAAATAAATAGTATTAAAAAAAAAACATTCACACATTATTATCCAATTTAGAAAATGAAATCTGTCTTGTAAATTGGCAGTTTTTCAATGTACCACATGTAGCAGGATCAGAGTTTTCCTGTATGATTGCAGTTTGGCTGTCTGATTTGAAAAGCCTGTTCCACTGGCTTTTATCGGTGTAACACAAGTTGCTGTTCTTAATGATGACCACATCTCCATCGCTTATTTCTCTGAGGGACCGAAGGCCAAGGCTCTGGATATTGAGATGCGTCATCTCCACGCTGCGGCTGCCGCTATAAAAAGAACAAGAACAACAGTGAAACAGGAAGAGGAGAAGAGCAAAAGGAGAGTTTTTATGAGCCCTTGCCTATTACTCAATACTTAAAAAAAAGATGCTTCCTCTGGTCCCGCTGTTGTAAATCTACAGGGGGTCTTTTCCGAGGAACGTACCGTTTAGTTCGTCCTCGAATGATCTCCAGATTCTCAAAAGGACTCAGTGAGGTCATGTTCTCTGGCCACATTTGAATCAACAAATATCCTGAAGCAACAAAGCGGGAAGTTCATCGTGAAACTTTTTCGTGTGGATTCAATGTGTCATACAATTTCCAAATCTAACAGCCTTACCAGTAATTTCTTTAACTGACTTAAACACGTCAAGCTGGGAGGGAACCATCCTTGGTGTTTTGGTGTATGTGTCCCTGCAGATAGTCAGGACACACACACACACACACACGTTAACAGCCATCAGCTGACCCAGATTAATGTGTGTGTAGAGGCATAAAGGCTGTAATGATGTTCGCCTCATTGACTTACCCGTGAATTGAAGTGTAGATGATGACGATGTTTCCGTTGATTTTAGTGCAGTTTTTAAAGGAGTCAATGTTGGTGGCATTGATTGACAGGATGCGAGTCATGTTCCCTGTTCCAAGTCCATCACACACTGAAGACCATAAAAAAATCATTAGTCCAGAAATAAGTACCAAAACTGTGCAAATTAAAGTTGGCCAAACAAGTTTTATAAGTGTATACAATTTTAAAAAAAAATCCCTGATTTAATCTTTGATTTATTAATGATGTTTTTTGTGTGATACTGGAAACAGTGGGGCAAAACTAGCTTTGGTCTCTCATGTCTTGCAGTTAAATATTTGTGAAGCAGGAATAAATGGAAGCATCATACTGGAAAAATGTACAAATGAGTCAGAAAACACGTCCCCAGGCTGCACAGCAATGTTTTTGCCCCCTACCTTTAGGACACAGCCCATCACACTTTGCACACTTCCTGATTCCTCCCTCGTCCACTTCGTATGTGTTACCGCTGCACGTCCTCACACACGCTCCGTGATCAGTAACAACATAGTTATCTGCAGTGATAGCAAAATATAAGCTGTTACAGCGTAATGATGTGAACATCGACAACTACAGGTTGAATACTGTTATAATACATACTGGTAGATCAGTTTATCTCTAAGACTCAGTGACCTGTATGAATTATACCTCCAGTGTGATGATACAGAAAGTGCATTATAAAACTGTGAGTACTCTAACCTGAGTAATGCTGGGACAGAGCTGCGCAAGTTAGACTCAGAGAGAGAGAGAAGTGTTGCATTAACACGCCCTGAAACTCAATCATTTTCTTTCCTTGTTCATACAGTTTATAATTAAACTCAGACTGCCTGTAACCACTGAATGTCTAACAGCTCTGAAGGACAGCCAGGCCACTTCTTCAGCTTATCACAATGTGAAAAAGCTCATAATCACGCATGGCGTGTTTCATACAGGCCAGTGAGGCAACCTACTTTTCTTTTTATTTATCTTGACTGTCAAGATGAAAGGTACAGAACGAACTTTATGCAAAGTGATTAATATACCAGAGCCATGAAGGTTCAGAGACTCTTTTGGCTAAAAATACTGAAAGTTTCTGTAGTCGTTTCTTACGTGGGCAGCTCTTGACACACGTGGCCCCGAAGTTGTACTTTCCGTGTGGGTTGGGTACCAGCTGGTGCAGGTTTGGGTCGTAGCGCATGAGGCCCGGGCAGGAGTCCTTACACACCCCATCATCCTGGAAATCCCGACAGGCCTGCAGCACAAACAACAGTCATCTAGCAGTCTGGGACCATAACAGAGCCCCACAGTAATGATAACACTGCATTCCTCTATCACAGCCTTGGCTTAATCCTAAGAGTTTCAGAGAGCAGACGCTGATACTGCAGGCAGTGCCAGATGAAAGATTTAATCCGTAGTTATATGTCTCATTGGTACTGAAACCAATAACTGCTACAAGTTCTGATCATAAAAGCAGATGCTGCTGAGTGAGGGCTTTGTTTTATGGGAGGCTTCAAATCCAGATTTAATGCAGAGGTATAAAACATTCAGAGTGTTTTTTTTTTTCTTTAAGCTTCTCCTCCATTACTCTTGTCCTACATATGAAGGTGTCTTTCTCTCACCAGACAGTCGGTAGGCCTCGGTCCCGTGCAGCCTGCAGCACAGTGCTCATTACAGCAGTCGCTGGGTGAAGGTCCTTTGCATCTTTTAGAGCACTGCTGTGCACAATTCAGCTTAGTTACTGAAACATAAAGCAGTACAAAGTCAGTGGGATAACCTCCAGCAAGTTTTCCCTTTGATTTCTGATGGCATATTGAAACTGTGAATACATTTAAGACTGCGACACAATAAAGGATCTTTTTGGGGACTGATTTTCACTGTGCTGCTGATGGCTTGCAGTTAAAATGTCAATAACAGAACATGTTATGCAAAAAAGAGGACTTTGGGGGCCTATTTGTGAGAACTGCCAGCATCTGAACGTCACTAAAAAGTGAAATCCTTTACAAGACTGTTTTCTTGTGTTAGATCAACATCTTGATTTATGTTCTGGGGTTCAATTGAAGAACATGAATCCAAAGAGAAACCATTTGCTTGTTGTTAAGTACAGAAACTATCACAAAACAATGCAAAATTATAATTTACATACAAAAAAGTTACATTTTTCAGTGAAAAATCTCAAAAGCACAGCTTACAGGTCTGACAGTTTTCAGGACCCGGTGCCCAGCATGACCCATTGAAGCAACTTGAGTCACATCTTTGACCTGTAGGAGCAGATCATGAGAGTTAAAGTGAGTCAAATCTTCGATTCAAACTGTCAAATTCTTTAAAGCTGCGCATTTCAGTTTCTTACTTACAGCGTGGGTTTTTGCTTGCCAGTGGGAGCTCCATGACAGGTCTGTTTTCCGCATTTACGATATCGTACCACTGAATTGTTTCGACATTACACAGACGATTATGACTGAACTTCACTCCGCCTTTAAGAATTTCTGAAAAAGTAAGGCCTCTGTGATCAGACGATTCACATTATAACGCTTACATTTTTATTGTTTAATAACATTTCTGTGAGACTTTTACATCCACTGAAAAAAACCTGACTGTGGAATTTACCTGTTAGGCTGGTGAGGATAAGCTCATTGGAGCCCTGCCCTGTACCTTTCTTGTAATTGGATAACACAGCGAGAGCAAACTCTCCGTCATAAAGAGAATGACCTCGAATGATGCGAAGGTTCTCCAGAGAGATTCTGGAAACTGTGTTGAGGGCGATCAGGACGTAGCCGCCAACTTCTTCAATGGACTGTGGGGGGAAAAAATGAGAAAGTTGTTGTTTTAAACGAGGGTGTAACTAGTGTACTTCATACTGTCAGGATTTTGCTGGAGCAAAACATAATCACAGTAAATAAAAAAACTAAACATAGATGGATGCTTTCTCCTGCTTTAACCAATCTTGTCTATTATTTTTTTTTCTCAAAGATATTTTTATTAAATTTTCACAATTGTATAATTCAAGTGTAAAACATTGACAGTAAATTTATGAGATGTACAATCAGCTCAGGTTGCAAAAAAAAGGCAGTCTGTACAGAGTAAGAGAAGAAAAAATAAAACAACACAGAACAGAGAACTTCTCAAACCCACCCACCCCACACAACGTCTCCGAGCCACATATATTCTAAGAAGAGAGAAAAAAAAAATCAACATGATTAGGGAGCCAAGTGCTCCGTTCCTGGAGTGATACAGGCAACAGCTGGAAGTCAGATTCCACTTATTGAGGGGGATAAAATAAAGACAACATAAATGCCATAAAAAAAAATAAAAAAGTAAACCAAAAAAAATAAAAACAAGTAAGAGTTACATATTATAAGTTGTGAGCCCCCACATTTACTAATGAGTGACCCCAGATAAAAGATGGACTATACACATGTGATGTTGAATTGAGAATCAAAAAGTTAAGCGTGAGTGGGTATCCAGTCTCGAGCTAGTTTATAGGTTATTGAAGTATTCCAGAAAATCTTGTCTATTATTAACCCCAACTTAAGACTTATTTAGAAAATACGCAATGTCTTTTGATGGGTTTTTATTTAATTGAAGGTTATTTGATGCATCTTTTGCAAGAATGGTGTTGCACCATGTTTCTGCTTGTGAATTATCTCCAATATGATGATTAGAGCAGTTTGCATGAAGTAAACAGCCCAAGAAACAGGACCTCAGACAATAACACAAGGCAGTTAAGTAGCAAATTACAACTGAAGAGAACCTTGATGTACAAAGTATTTTATTAAGTCAGCACCTCCCCCAGTAGTAATGTAACAGTTGGACTTTATCAGATAAGATTTCATCAGATGTGAGGTGTAAAAGAGCCAAAAATAAGGTTGAAAAAAGTGTGGGGGTAATACCCTCCCCTCCCCTTCCCGCAAGTGGAAAATAGATCCCCAAATACTCCTGTAGAATATCTGCTGACTGCATTTTATTCTGCATTTCAGTTTGCAAGCCAGCAGCTGAGTTTGTGTGTGTGTGTGTGGTCCCCTCTTCACATCTGCCCCAGTGTTCACAGCCATGTCCTTACAGCTGGGTTTTCAAGCAAAAGCTCCAACCAGAGCGTCATAAACACACTGAATCATCCTACGAACTCACTCTCCACTGATTTTAATTATGTGCACTGGAGCGATAAGAGAAGCTATGATGAGCCTGTAAAGATCCAGGATAAATTGTCTGACAAACTGGCTTCAAACCACTGAAGAGACACTTTCAATAAACCGATAATAGGAAACTTTCCCCATCTGTTATGTGCATATTCGTTTACTGTAACATCTTTACCCTGAGGAAGGACAGGTCACGGTGCTCCTCCACGTAGGTGATCTCAAGGTTTTCCAGCACCACAGTGCAGTTGCTGTAGGTTTTCACCATGTTCAGATAGTGGTCTTCTTTTGAACCCAGAAGGTTTACACGGTTGGTGATGCCTTGACATACTGCAAGAAAAACAAAAGAAGAATTAGAAAGATTAAGTTGAAGCACAAGATCATTTATCCGAAGCCTGCGGCGCTATCATCACACTCATACACTGCTTATGCAACACATTGGCTCCACTCACAACTTTCTGTGCGTGTGTCTCTGTTTGTGAATCTTGGTCTGCGCAGTCATAACTTGGCCAGCTGTCATGTGAAAAATGAGCGATCTGGGTTGCATCTAGAGTCAGAATCAGATCGCACCAACAAAGAGAGTTCTGGCTCATGAGTCAAAGTGAGCTGGCTGTATTTATGCTGGCAGAGGCCTGAATCTTTCCACTGCATCGCAGGATAGTTTAAACAACACTGCAACCAGAATCTCCAGCCCCACTGTGTCATTTCAGAAAAAGACTGTGTCATATATTCCATGAGATTTATGAGTGTGCTTCTTTGGGGAGATTTCTTATCTCTGTAAATCTTATGATTAACAGCTGATTCAATAACTTCAGCCTTGTTAAAGCATATGTGCTTTTAGGGCAGGTCCCTGATATGACTAAATGAAATCTCAGGGCCTAAATCAAACGCTGATCCATGCAGTTTCAGTTTGGTACATCTCAGCGACGGGGGATTCACTGTACTGTAGATGTGGGCTGATAGGGCATTATGCATTTAAGTGTCTGGATAAAAAGAGGGGAATTACTGATAAGCATGGAAAAAACAAGACGCTTTTTCGATTAGGTAGTTTTTGGGAAAGCATGTTATCATCACTCAAGCCGGTCAGACAGGTTCTGACTGGCACAGGAAGAGTCAGCTATGTCTAACACCACTGACATCACTAATACACGCACATACACAGATGCTCTCCATGCTCCCATAATGAGTACATAATGATTTTTTCTTTTAAGTCTCTATAACTTGTGGTTAACTTAAGCAATCGGGTCATAAAAACAACTTATTCTCCCTCCTTTTTAGAAATGATGGTGTTGGTGTAACGTCTCACGGGTCACATTCCACAACATGTCTGCTCTTGACTCAAAGAAAGACAAAACACATGCTGCGAGTTCTGGGACACTCCTCACAACACCACAAATTTGGCGTGTCTGATTTACCAAATTTCCCCAAAAAAATTCTGTCATCTTTTTGCTCCATTAAAATATCACCTCCTTTGTGTGTGTGTGTGTGTGTGTGTGTGTGTGTGTGTGTGTGTGTGTGAGTGTGTGTTTGTTTTTCTCATATTGTTGACTTCAAATTCAGACAAACCAACAGCACCAGGGAACAATATCAGAGAGAATTAGTCACAAACATCTGTCTCCCGCCTCTCTTTTCACCTCCTCCTCATTAGTTTGTCCCTGAGGGACATGAACCCTGCAGTCCAGCAGCCTAGCGTCCAGGCAGCAACAAAAGGAAAGAGTGAGCTGATTGTTTTAATTAGAGGAGCCATGTGAGATGTAATTAACTGCTTAATTATTACTCAGACTGAGAAACCAAACTGTAAAAAACAACAACAACAAATGCTGCCATCAGTGTGAAGCTGTGAAAATTAATCAACCTGATTTGGGCTGTTTGCTAGTAGTGATACCGATAATGGCTAATTAGCTCGTAGGTTGCCATATACAGTACATATACAGCAGCACATATACAGTCTGCTTCCTGTCCGTATGTTTTGTTGACTTTGTGATGAGCAGTAAAGTCTCACTTGGCAGGTTCAACAAACTTCCCCCACCAGAGGCAAAGTAGTGTACAAGGAAGATAAAGAAGACGGTGATTGCTCAAGCTAACGGCAATATAGTAAACACTCCAGATGAGGTTTTAAAACTGGGTTGCAGGTGGTGGGTGACCTGATATCCAGGATCATAAACTGACTTCCTCATACGGCTGCGACTTAAGAAACAAGGTCAGGTTATAACTTGATAGAAGTTATAGCTGGATCTACCTTACATTACTGCTCCGACAAATGAAAATGACTCCCATATGCAGTGTCATAAAAACGTTGCATAACCTGAAAACTACCTTTCTGATGGAAGAAATAAGACAACAGTAGTGTTGACAAAATTTTGATAGGAAACTACTGGAAAACCTTTTGTTCCACAGACTCTGATTCAATTTGACTCATTAAACTCCCCACCAAATCACAGCTTTCTCCCTGCCATCTGCCAAAATATAAAGGTGGAGCCTCCAGTGACGCAACTGATACAGTGACAAAGACCAATTACAGATTGCTTCATTTCCTGCAGTCGTCACATAACGTTCAGGAGGTAACTCTAAGAGCAAGGAGTGGCAGTTCTGGTACATTTCTATCTTAGGACTCTTAGCATGTGTGCGTGTGTGTGTGTGTGTGTGTGTGTGTGTGTGTGTAGGTGTGTGTGGGTGTGTAAAACTCTTAAGAGTTCCCTGGATTGCACTGCATTGACTAGCACCAAGCCAGAACTTAACAAAGGACTTGATAGACCTGATCATTACTCATCTAAGCTTGTTGAAATGTGCGGTCACAGAACGCTCTCGCTGTGTTTACTTGGAGACTAGTGTTGGATGCCAAGGGTGTGTGGTGGATATTTATTTCTTGAGGCTATGAGATCTTTAAAACTGATAAAAAAAGACTGTGTCTGTTTTCAATTCAATATTTGCAGCTCATTATCCAGGGGCTTACTCAATACACACTAAAATATCACATCAGAGCTGAGGTTTCATATGTTGCTGTTACAGAGAGGGCAGGACAAGCTGTGCTTTAGCTTCCTGTCTTTCACTCCAAAAGGTGGAAGCTGAAGAAAAATTACTCAAATTTTATCACTTAATGCCCAAAAGTTAGCTTCAATCTGCATGTAAAGCACAAAATCACATTAAATACACTGACAATGCTCACAAAACAAAAAGGAAGAAGTGAAGAGGGGTAAGTTTGAAGCTATACTGCTAACAGGCAGTTAGCTTAGCTAAGCTTAAGGATAGGAAACTAACAACAACATTAATATACCACAGACATGGAAATTTACAGTTTTGTTTCAAAGATGTCCATAAAAAATCATGAGTACACATGTAAGCTAATTTTGTTACTGTCAAACAGATCCATGCTAGCTGTTACCATTTGTTTCCAGTTTTTGTGCTAAGCTAACTCATGCTTTGTTTTTGTATCAACTGTTATGAGACTTGAATCAACCTATTCATCTAGTTTTTTTTTTAAAGAATGCCATTAAATTTCCTTAAACCCACTGAAAAGCTCTTCAAAAGCAAGTCTGACTGAAGATTTGCCACAATTGCTTCTGTTAATTTTTTTCCTCTCTTTTTCCCCATTTTTTTTGGCACCAAACTGTAGAACTTGAACTTTTCACAAAGCTCTGGAAATGAAGGGCTCCTTTTTCAGAGAAAAAAAGAAAATCACAAAGCAGGGTAGGAAACAAAAGTCATGGAAGACAAAATTTACAATAAACAATAGAGGAAGATTAACCAAACAGCAGGATCAAATGAAACAATGTTAATCCAAGAAAAAAACACAACCAAAGGAAAGTGAAAGGAAAATCACATTTTGAGGTCACAGTTAAATGTTTGGAAGAAAACAGATTTTTTTCTGGCCATGAGAGGAAATCCTGAATATCCACGTGAACCAAACTGTTCTTGGGTGCTTTAAAAAAATATCCCTTACTCATCTAACGGTCTCCCATGGCACGCTGAGTCACGCAATACCTTCAAGTCATCAAGCTTTATACCTTCCTACAGGCAACAGACGTGATCCTGCTGCTTCGTCTTCCTCTAGTTCATTACCTTAAATTCAATTATGTTGTGTCCAGAGTCTGGAAATCAAATTATCTGAAAACTTACACATAATTAATGGGAAGTAACCTCGCTAACTGACATGACTTGTTCATTTCTCCCTCCAAGTCAGCAGCATTACGGGAGAGTACCTTATGTAACTCAATAAGCACTGTTCCTCTGCTGATAACAAATCAATGCCAGGATTAATTGCCCTATTTAGAGGTAAATTATGGTTACCCCCCTATGTCTCTACAGATGTATGGTAGAAACATGCTGATAAGAGGAGGAAAAAACACACGCTCTGCTTTTATTGGCCCCGCTTGGATTTTGGGGCTCACTGGGGATTGCTTTAACTCAAATTTCCAGACCTTCAAACTTCAAGGAAGCATAAATCTCTCAAAGCTATCAGTAAAGAAAAGCCACTTCCTTTATAGTTTCTGTGCCTCTTTCCTTTCAGACTGGCTCAGATTCAGGAGGAGATGAGGGATCAAATGTCACATAAGCAGCAGTGCTGGTGGAAATGTGTGCATTCTTTGTTGGTGCACCATATCTGTACAAACACACTTTGTAGTTTGACATATAATTCTGTGATATCCTGCACTCTGAAGAGGGGAAACGCTATCTTCCTCTGCGTGGGAGATGCATCAATCCCCTGGAGAAAACATCTTGGGGCCTCAGTGAAGAGGGGCAAGAGGATACCCCCCCTCCCACTTTCCCCTCTATCCCCAGTGAATGCAATAACACAAGTCCCTTTGACATCTCAGGAAGTTGATCTTTGCATGGGGTCAGTCCAGACGGCTACCCTGTGATGCTGAACCAGATGGTAACTGATTGTAGACTCTAGTGGAGAAGGAGGATGATTTTAATGTGAAGAAATAGAACTGAGGGAAAGGAAGTGTGGGGAAAAAAAAGAAGAACTAGGAGTGGGTTGTGGTTAAGCTAACCGAGATGTAAATGTGGGACACAGCAGCCGGCTGTGGGGTCAAAAAGTGAGAAGGGGGTGTTAAGCCTCACACTTGATGTATGAACATAGCTGACCTTTTCAGGAAGGCTAACAAAGGGGACGAACCATGTGACAGGCCAGCTGTAGCTGAACACAAGCAAATGAAGCATCCAGCTGAACACGTCACATATCCTCTAAACAGTTCAACCCCTGAGACTACACACGCCAGCCCTGCCTCAGTGTGAGCTCACTCAGTGAAGTTTAGTCTGTTAAAAGCTCAGCAAAGTGACCAAATAAAGACCAAAAAGGCTAATGTTTACTCCCCACTCCTGAAGAGTACTCTCTACCAGTCAGTGAGACACTCCAGATACCTGTGGCTGGGCCCATGTACATGTTTACTCTGCACCTCAGTGTGAGGAAACTGTGGATTTAGGTTCAGCACAAACACAGGAATACAGCATGTATACTCACACTGCTGCGTACTGTGGTCAGCTTTTAAAGACATTTAGGGCTATAAATTAGTCTAACACAGCTGCTCATCCAAATAAAAGATCATGATATTTACAAAATTCAACAGAAATATTTCTTCATGGAGAAAGCAGCCCAGATGTCACAGTCAACAGTTTTCATAAGAAAAAAAAAACACATTGTGGAAAACGGTTCTAAAAGAATTTTCCTCATTGACATCTGTGGATTATGTTTCCTAACAAAGACATTGTTTCTGACAAGAAGAAGGTTCAGCTTTCTTTTAAAACTGAAGTAATCAATATTTTTATACAAACACTGTGAGAAGGAAAAGTTAAGTGCCTTGACCAAGAACACTGGATCATCAACAGTCAGTCATCCCCCCAACTGATTGAGAGACGGCTGACTCTACACTGTAAAAGGTTGCTGTAAATGTTGAGGTAACTTACTGGCAGCATGATACTATAAAAGACCTTTCCAAGTACGGTACTACAGATTCATTCATTCATCTTAATACCACTTATCCTGTTCAGGGTCAGGGGTGGCTGGAGTCCATCCCAGCTGACAAATATTACGGTAAAATACTGTTGAGATATCAGTGAGTCACAGCTGGCCTGTTTTACATTTATACACCAGGTGACCTCAAATACATTGCATTTGTGCATTTTCCCTAAAGGCTGAATGTTGAAATTGACACCGTTTGCTACCATAAGAGGATTACACATATTATTTATTACAATTATTAATACAGTTTACTTATCAAAGTGTCAGCTCAAAGTGCCAACATCACAGAAGTGTTGTAACCTGGCTGTGTTGAATACTTGATTCTGATTGGTCAAAACCTCACTCTCAAAGTAATTAATTCTCAAGCAGGAGACGATCTTATCATGTTACATTAAATCAATCCTAAGAAAGAAGTCCAGCACATTTTCCTTCTGTCAGCTGACACGATGACAAAAAAAACCTTCAGTACTGTTTGTTTTCTTGATCCTTCACGTAGAGGAAGTTTCTTAGTTTGTGTTAATGTTAATTTGTTCTGGAAGGAGGCTGATTGGAATCAAGTACAAGTGCTCATATGAATAAAATCATATTTATGCTGGATAATAAGGGAGATGATTCTAGGATCTCACTCACCCTTGATTCTGGATTCTAATTTGCATGATCACCTGCTCACTTTAAATTACCGCTAGCTAGGCTGACATTGCACACATAGAGGGTACCATTTACATTAGAATAAAATCTGTTCTATATATAAAAACTTGTACGAAACTCTTTTGTAGTCATGATAGCTATTATTTCAGCTACTGCTGTGAATAATCAACATACCACTCGTTTATTTCAATACTTAATGATGCATTCATTACACAACAGTGACATCCATGACAGAGGAAATAAATAAACCCTAAATGATAGAAGATGCATTGAAAAGGCATTAATTAGAGGGCACGGAGTTGATTTATTGGGGGTAGTTAAACACAGCTGCACAGCCATTACTCTCCACCTGTGGCCAATATAAAAAGGGGTCCAACATGATGGCCCAAATAATCAAGCAATACATATCATTAGTCAGATAATACCCCTCCCACATGCCCTGTTGGAAAATTCATTACCCCTCATGAAGGCACCAAACAAGCCCACTCCTGTTACCCAAAACTCGCACAGCCTCCGCTCAGCCCAGCCAAATTTGAATTCCAACAATACAACCTCCATCCTCCCGAAATGTTCAGCCCACTTCCTCTATAATGTCCAGACATTCTTCTTATTGAAAGCTATTCAGGCCAAGACAACTCCCCCAACCACCCCTTTTTTTCTCCTTCTCCTTCCCTGTTAAAACCATACTCCTCTTCGATCCCACAGGAAGCACGAGAGGAAGACTGGAAAGGGAGTGGGCGGCAGGCATACTGCTGCTAGCTGAATGCTCAATGCTCACCCCCCCCCCTCCCTCCACAAACCATCACTGGGCCATGCCTGGAAAAGAAGAGTGGAGGAAGAAGGGAGGCAGTGAGCAAGAAAGAAAAATAACAACCACAAGCAAAGAAACCCACACATTTCACACATCATTCCAGGAGGAGAAAGCAGCTGTGTCTCGGGAATCCCCAGCTGGTTTAAAGATTCCCAGCACGGAGCAGCAGGTCCAGGTTAAAGCTCATCAGCAGAGGGGACAGATAACTCTCACTCATGGACTCCTCACTTCATCTAAACAATAGAGATATATGCTCTTTGAGGCAGCCTTTCAGCTTGAGGGTTCCTTATTTTTAGCCTTATTGCTGACAGGCTCATTTCTGTGAAGGTCTCACCACTGTTTCACAGCGTTGCCTGCCAACATCTCTGTTACTGCCTTAGTCATGTCTCTAGCAAGCTCTGCCCTGCAGGAGTCTTCACTGAGATAGACCCCATAAAAGGAATGTTCTCCAAAAGCCCTGGGGTTTGTGTTAGTAAGCTCTACTCTTTTGCTCAGCCGTTACTCACCATTTCTACCTCTGCTTTACACATCAGCAGTCCCCTAAATCCACTGATGAGTACTTTCTTCCTCATGCATGCTGGCAGAGGCCAGGAGTCACGGACAAACAGGGCTTGGGGAATTAGTTTGTACAGCCGAGGAGCTCTCATCAATCTCGACACTGTGAAAAGGGTATTTTGTTACGTGTTGCGTTGTACTTGCCAAAAGCATGACCGATTTAATTAGCTCAAGAAAGCCTGGAGGAATTTAGCTCCGTCTTCCTGCTGACACATCCGACTAAAATGTTTGAAATGCAACAGGGTGCCACTGCCAAGTACTCGGGCCCCCAGAGCACTAGGTTATAATCTTCAGAGTATTTTCACTACAATTCCGTCGCCAGTGAAAGAGTGTGAGCAGCAACGACTGATGATGCTCGTTTCTCATCAAACACCTCTCCCACGAGCCCACGGCTCGGATTTCGTCCATTGTTAACATGCGGGGCGTTATCCTGTTCCCGACAAAAAAGAACATCACACATAGTTAACAAAGCTCAGAAACAATGCGCTAGCTTGTTTAAGACGATTATGAGTGAGCGGGTGGTTATTTCAAGGCCGCCCCCTCACTACGGAGACACAGAGGGGCTTTTGCACAACCTAAGGCCTGGCTGCTCTGAATCAGTCATCAAAGGCAGCAGACTTGGCAGGCCAGACCCCCTTTCTCACTATCAGCTACACTGCTGAACATAAGGACCTGGCTCTGTATCAGTGTGTATGAGACAAGCTCTCTGAGAGCAGACAATCAGAGGGTTGCCAGGACACAAAACCTGCATAACTCTCTATATATTGCGTAAACAGAAAGATACTTGCATTTTCAGGCTAACGATTGTAAACTTTGCACAGCAAACTCCATTAAGTGGTGAAGATTCCGTGACGTTATCAAAAACTCTGGAGAAGCTTCATCATGAGGACACTGTGGGGAGATTGTTTCACTAGTTACGAAAAGCTCAACAGATGTGATGACGTGTCCAGCTCCAAATCCTGGATCTCATTCCGGATGTTTTTCAATTGACAAGCAGGTGCAAGCCGTTTATAACCAAAGATAAATCTTGGACATTTCCGATCTCTTCATTTCTTTGGGAGCATGAGATACAGGCACATATAGACGTATCAAAAATGTTGCCTCACTAACCCGGACTGAGTAACGGAAAGGTTTTCTGCTGTGCATGCATATTTCAAATACCTCTTGCTTGGCTGTTTGAGGAAATGAAGATCAGCAGATTGTTTACGCGTCCTTTGACCCAGAAACCCAATCAGATTTTGATTATTTTTAATCTCCTTGAAATCTTATTGGTGCCTGATTAGTGCAGTAATACTCACATAAAAACTAAACAAGTAAATTCATATTAAAAAGTCTCAGACAGCCTTAATCAGCTCAGGAAGAGGTTGTTGATATGCTGCAGGCCCAGAGGGCTAATCCTTACTGCCTGGCACTGGTCCAACTATGCACTCCAGGGTATTTCTACCAGGGAACTTATTCTCCACCTTGCTGCAATCAAGCTGGAGTGGTTTGTTATGAAAATGAAAGTAGAGTAGTTGATATCGATCGTTTTTCAGTGCTGCTTTTAAGTGTCATGGGACAGTAACGTGCTGCAGTGCATGGGAATATGTACAATATGTGACCTTCTCTAATGGTTTGGTATGCAATCTTGCATTAAAAGGGTCACGTCCTGCATTTTATTAGGAAAAACGCTGCAAGCAGGGCAAACAGAATTCCTCCTTTTTTTTTACAGGCCTCTGGCTTCAATTATGAAAACATGTGGTAATGAAGATGTTCCGCTCAGAGTCCCACCAGGAAATTAATTCTGAGCTCAACGAAGCATTGGTGTTGTTGAAACATACGGGGCAATTAGAAAAGGTGGGTGTTGTGTTTGGAGCACATTATATTTTAGTGCTTCCAGTGGGAGTTAAACAAATCACAGATCAGCACTAGCCAAGCATCACCACCACTGCAATATTATAACCAGCACTGGTAGCTCAGCTATAAATGGCAGGGATGAAACACATTTTACAATGATGATGAAATCCCTGAGAGATGTTACTGGCTTGTAAAACATAGGAACCATGGCCAATGAAAGGCTGACATCTTCTTTTCTCCCTCTCAGACACTTCACCATACACACAACCTGCAGCACTGTTAATATTGTCCAAGTAATTCAGACAGAGCAATGTTGTGGAGGAGGCATCTGTTATTAGCTTGCTAGTATTTTACTCGACTGTCAACACAAAGAGATGCCTTTTTATTTCTCATTTCTTGACGATAGAACCAAACATTGGAAATAAAAAGTTGATCAAATAATGCTTGAATACTTTCCTAACATCACTGCTGGCATTCAGCATGTTGCCGTTGTTGATGAGATTAACATTTATCTGCCTTCCAGAGTTGCCAGCACGGCTGCAGACCCTTAATCCTGATATCATTCCCAAAGTTTTTCTTTCTCTACTAATATTTGTGTACAGGATTAGACACCCTGATCCAGCATAAAACCTCAAAACAACTCAACAGATTCTTTAAACCAAGCAGACTTCGTAACTTTTCACCAACAGGGGTGCCTTTCTCCTCACTGTTGACACAGGGTTGTAAAGTCATGTCTACAAGGCAAGTTAAGGTCAAAGAAGACAGATAAGCCTGTGTCAAAGACGACAACAAAGTCCTGAATAAAGAGCCCTTTGTCCAAAGACTTTGGGTTTCAGCAGAGAAGCAGGGATCTGATTAAGCTAGGTCTACACATGAGCCAAAGAGGCCAGATGAGAATCAACTTATCTCATTGACTTTCATTTTCTTTGAGTACGTTTCTCAGCCATGCGTGTTGTCTCATTTTCTTATTTGGATCCTAGCCACCCACCCACTTTGCTCATTGGCTAATTTTCAGCCCTATTAACATTTTCAGTAGTAGACACTCCTGTTTGGAAGCTTAGAGAGGCTTACCACAAAAGGCTTACTGTAAGTTGAGAATTCGAGCCTTGAACTCTGCAACTTGTCAATCCCAGACTCATTCAAGACATGACAGGAGGTCTAGACAAGAAGAACCCCGGAGGCTATACAGGTATCAGTTAACAAGAAACTGTGCAAGACTGTAGATGTTTACTTTACTTGTGAGAATGAAGCATGTTTTCTATTATCCTATAGCCTTGTTACACATCTCCAACTCAGCAAATTAGCAAGCTATTTTTCTCTTAATGCTGGCATCACAACGCTGCTGACAGCAGGATAGAGGTTTCAACTTCACTGAAGGTTTTTGTCTTCTCTTTGCAAAGAATAGAGCACAAGATTGATTCTGTACCACACCCCTGCAGCTGAGCAGGTAATGCTTTAATAACACTGGCAAAGAAAACACACTTCTTCATGGGTAGTCGAGCAATGACAACTATAAGACAAGCCTGATCAGGATTTCCTGGAAAGACATTAATCATTATTCCATAAATGAACCTGACATAGTTGATAAATTAACCCTTAGGAGTGTCAAGAGTTCTAGTAAAGTCAAATCAAGCAGAATAACCTTGTGTCACTGACATGTTTCAGCAAAAAGCTCAAACATAGCCAAAGCAAACTGAAAGAAAATACCCCAATTCTTCAAATAAAGCAGGAAAAGAGCTTTAATATCTTGATTTAAGGCAGGAAGCACCCATTCATACTGCAAAGCTGATCATTAATTCCACATTCCTTCATTTCTTTTGACAAACACAAGAATTCATTGAAAAAAGATCAATAGATCAAGCAAAAAAAAAAAAAAGCCAAAAGTTCCAATAAAATAAAAAACTGGGAGTAACAATTTAAAATGCGCCATTAATTTCACTAAACCAATAGACCACACAGGAAGAGGCTAAATGCTCATAGGGAAGTTTCATAGATCAGCCACCACCCTTCAACCAAAGCTTCCTTCTGGAATATTCTGAGATGTGGATTTGTTTACAAAGCTATTGTTCCCCCTCTGTAGGGGATTCCTCGTCCGGGTGAGCTCTTTCCATCTGGAACCTCCTCAGAGTCCCGTAGGTCACTGGAGAAAATGCCACACCTAAACTTGTTCTTACGGATTGTGCTGAAAGTCTCTCATCTCCTATTTACATGCAAAAGTGGAGCAGCAAAGAACAGCGAGAGGCCTCTTTAATAGTGATTACGTGAGGGCAGGAAAACCAAAGTCAAAGTTCTGACCCCATCTTTCTGATGTTTGTTTGTGCATCCTCAACTTTCCTGATTTCTCCCCCTGCCAGGATCTTTCCTTTACTCGATGCATCACCCTGTCCATCTCATTGACATTTTTTACATTTGCATTTTGACACGAAGATCCAGGGAGCCGAGTACTGAATACGAATACATCAACTTGTAAATCTGTGAGAAAAACAAGTCCTGAGACGATGTCTGCAGCAAAAGCCTCCAGAGCTGGCATGAGTGATGGTTTTCATTCAAAGTGAAAGCCTCCAGTTTGGAAACATGTTTGTGCCTATTTTCCATCATAACCTTCGTTTCGCTGACTGAGTTATGGTTTCAGCAGTTCCAGCTTGACAGGAAACATTATAAACTGCTTTTTCAAACACATTTAAAAAACAAGAAATTATTTTAGATTAAATGGTAAAAAAATTCTTCAGTTCCTACAAATGACATAATGTAAAGGGATGGCAAAACCAGCCAATTAACATGCATTACTTTTTATTTCTGCCAATAAGCTGGGGCAAAACTAAATTATGGTCTTGTTCTCACAGAATGTTTTGAGAGAACTGATGTTTGTGTGAGAACTTTTCTTGAAAATAAAATAACACACATGTTGAGAGCAGCAGGAGCCCTCCAATAAAATAAGTCCCGTGTTTCTCTACGGATCTGTAATGGATTTTGCACCAAACAACAGGTTTTATTTTTACCTTGTTATTCAGTTGTAAAGTACAACTTTTTCACTGTATCATAATACAAATGGTATTTTAAACTCAAAACTAATGCCCAGGCCTCTATATCAATATTAAAACAATGGATGATTTCAAAAACTGTTAATGTATCATCAACAACCTGATAAGCAACGTCAAATTAACTATAAAATCAGGCCAAAAACAGAGCAGTACTACTGTCTTCTGCTCCTTTCTTTTTCCTTTTCTTCTCTCTTATTGTCCCTAAAACTCTGGGAATAGGGGAAGGTAGAGCATACAGTTGGACCCCAAACGACCTCTGAACCCTGAGTCTTCTTTCTGAAGTCTTTCCACATACTTTCTTCACTCTGTTTCCCCTCTCGTCTCTGTTGCTTCATTAAATTCAAGGAGAACTGGGAGGTAGGGTATGCAGCCAAAGTCAGCTGGACTCCAAATAGTCTTCTCATTTTAGCTCTACTTACTCTGTCTTCTCTCAGAAATCTATTCACAAACCTATCTTTCTGTTTCCCTGCTCTTCTCTTTTCTTTTTCTTCATTCTATTGATGGAGTCAAAGAAAGGTAGGGTGTGCAGCCTACGCTAACTGGTTATGAGGTCTAACTCCAATAACATTCCCAACCTGGATCATCTTTTTCTGCCTTTGTTCTGAAATCTATCCACATATTTGTCTCTCTCGTGTCTCTTTTTATTCCTCATTAAATTAAAGGTGTTGGTAGAGGTAGGGCATACAGTCTAACTAAGCTAGATATAGGGTCAAGCCCAAACAGCTTTCCTAATTTAGCTATCTAACTTTAATCTACATACACTTCTTTTTGATAGCTTACTTTCCTGTTCTCTTTTCTTTTTCATTTGAGGGATCATGTGAAGGTAGGGCATGCAGCCTAAGTCAGCTAGAGTGAACCCAAGCCTAAAAAGGTGTCCTGCCCCATCTCTATCTTTCCTGTTCTCTTTCTAACATCTCTCTACATACTCTGTTTTCTCTCTTCTCTCCTTCAAGTGAGGAGGAAGGGGGAGGTAGAGCACACAGCCTAAAGGGCTGATTATACTTTCTGCATGAATGTGGTGCGCGGGATTGAGATGCGCAAGATCTGCACAAGAGATCTTGTGTGGCTTTTATGCTTTTTCATACTCTGTACAGCATCCGTTCCCAAACTGCAAGAGGCAGTGTATCGCAAACTTACGTCTAGCAGAGAACTAAACTAGACTAGAAGAAGTTGTTACACTGTTTACAATATTTTTTTCCACAAATTCCTCTTCTCTGCCAAGTTTGTCTGCAATTTCACACCAGGAACTGTTCCTCATTTTTTTGCACTTTGGAGATGAGGAGCTCCTGTTCGTCCGCACAGAAATTCGACATTTTTAGACGTGCACAACGCAAAAATTTTCCATGTAAAAAGGACCACACAACGGGACAAGGCCGCTAAAATGACATTATTCGTCTGCATGAAGCTGCACAGACCTTGTGGACACGTTGAGCATAAACTGGGCTTAACCCTGCACGTGGCTAGTCCTAGCACGAGCAGGCTTCCAGCCCTGGCTCTGTCTTCCCTGTCTTCATTCTGACTCTTTTCTATAAACTCCTTTCTCTGATCTTCTGTTGTTGTTTCCCTTTTGGCATGTGTGTATGAAAATCGGGGTTGTCAGAGCGGAGTATTGAGCCTCACTGTGGTGCAATGGGCCTGACGTGAGGAAACAGAGGTGAAAGTCCTCTTGATAACCCCAGAGGTGCCCTGGCTTTTGCTGCCCATCTGTATTCATGCTTTCACCATGGGGGCCATTTGGGGCCATGTGGTAGGTTGGGTTACTTATCAGAAGAGCATAAATATTCATGCCATGGCGTAATGAAATGGGTGTCTTCCCTGAGTGCTTATCCTTTTCTAAGACCTCAGCTACCTTGTGTTTATTTAAAATAATGAAATGGTTGCAGATTCATTAAATCCCCCAAAAGAGGATTATCTGGGTCAAGTAATTTGTTCTTCAAAGGGGATTAAAACACGACTCTTAAAACACTGAAATCAAACAAACGTCTAACCTCTCTTTAACATTAACTCAGTTGGATCCAGTAAACATGGACAGTCTGAGTAACTCATTTAGAGCTGAGGCCTCTTTCCCTTTCAACATGACACTGCACCTGATGAGATGGGAAGATAGTGGAAGGCCTTTTTTTTCCAGGCTGAATTCCTGAGTCTCTTTCCACTGGAGACTCCAGGCACAGCCAGGGAATTGTGGAAAGGTCATAAAAGCAGCAGATCCCTTTGTTACTATGCACAAACAAAGGATGCAAATCAGTTCAATGAGTAACCACATTTACGCACTTATTCCATGCTGGGTTCTCAGTGTATGTATACATGTACTACACAGTGGATTTCAGTAGCTACAGTTACAATCCAACAAACACTGGTTTGCTTTGAATGAAAGGCCCGAAGAGGAGCTTTCAAAGATTAAAATCTGAGTTGAAGCAGGCAGAATTTCTAAACAAATGAAATATCTATCCCAGACATAAAAGCAATGCACAAACCTTTATAGTTTGTTGTTTGTTTAGTCTGAACAGCAGTGGAACCAGACGTGTAATTAATGGCTGCAGCACTGCTTGATCTTATGCACAATGGATTTACTTTGTTCATGTTTGTCTAAACAGGTAAAACAGACAACAAAAAGCATCTTCACTCCTGTTGTCCGTCTTCCTGACATGACTTCTAGCCTCGGGTGCGTCTGCAGCACACCACAGAATCAGCGCTGCCGGATAACCTGCCTTCGACAGAGACACTATTGTCCCAGAGTGAAACCAGAATCCTACACCTCGCCAGAAGCTCTCTTAAAAGCTCTACCACTCAGACATGGTGCAGTTTATCAAAGCTGGAGAGGAGGAAGGCGAGAAAATATCCTCCAGCTCCCACGGCCCTATCCAACAGGCTAAATTTTCAACAATGGCTGCAGCAGATGGAAGTCTGGGAAGGTCGTCAGAGAGGCAGCTCGACAGCAGAAGCAGTATGATGAGGAACACTTTGGACTAGATTCTAGTATTTCATATGATCATAACCTAAATTTCATTACAGTCCACCAACTGATCCAAAAGAGGGGGATTTAATGATAAGAAAAGAAACTGTTTTAGGTAAAAAAAAACAGGAGACTGATGACGGGAGCTGGCTTGTTAGATCCCCACACGAGGCAGAGGGGAATGTACTTACTGTGGATGTTAAAATGCACCGCAGGAGCAAAATTTAGTCATGATTCAGCTTCACTTTTGCGGTTGTGCAAGCAGATTTGAATCTAGAAATGGAGCTGGACCTCTCTAGTATATATTATCTTTTAATCTCAAACTGTCAATAACTAGAATAACCTATTAACTCTGGAAAAGCATAAGGATATAAGCTGGTTAGTCCGTGCAAAAAGAAAGCAGAGGAATCCTGAATAAGGGATTAAGGATTTAGCTGTCAACATGCTCCTGAGATTACAGTCTGATCTCACAGGTTAACTCATAGCCCAGTTAGAGGGTCTCTTAGATGGATTCACCTCATCACTGTACTATAGCAGCTTGGAACAGTTGCACTCAAAAGGTAAGGGCTTGAAAATATTTATACATGTAATAAAAAATGTGATCTTCATCCAAACAGTGCCGCTCCAGTCCAAATGATTCAAAAACCATTCAGCATTTCATCATGGGAAATAAATCACCTCAGTTATTGCTCGTGGTTAAGAGCAAGAAGCTGTGGGCATTATTTACAACCTCTCCACACATGATGACAGTTAATAAACTGAGCGTGCCAGCGCGTGGGGACGAGGTTCTTTTCTATTATTCAGCAGGTCCAGTCTGACTCCCACAGAAAGCATCACACACAGTTGGCTGTCAGGAGTAGCCGACTGACAGGTGGGCGTCCTCTGGGAAAAGCCGCTTGCTGCCAGGGCTGTTATCAAATCTCAAACTCATTTCCACAAAGACTTAATGGATTCTCCATAACAGGACTGCAGCTAGAGGGCTCAGAGACTATGTGGGAGAGGATCTGTTTATTTTCAAAGAAGGATTTCATTTATAATGTGCAGGGTAAGAAAATGTGTTTTTCATATCTGCAAATAAGACTGACTTAAATGTCTAAAGCACCCCTCCACTGTCAGCAATGTTTGTGCTTTACCCATCAAGTAGGAATGCACAAATTGTGAAACTAACTCACAGTTTGAATGTTTAAACAATGAGCTCCCTGCCAACTTCAAAAACTGACGTTTTTATATCTTTATTCTTTATGTTAGTCTTTATGGGACGGCAAGCTACGAGATTTAATGTGTTCAAATCTTTGCTGAGAGTCCTCACAGAGACAATGTGATACTCTGTATTACACAATCCTTCACATTTGACCACAAGTCAGTTTTCCCTGCTGGTAACTTCTTCAGCTGGATAAAAACTTTTCAAGCAAAAATAACATGTGCTAGCTTGTAGTTGTAGACCTTGTTTTTCCTAAAGGCCGATGCAGATAATGCAGATCAAATCAAATTAAACTTTATTTATAAAGCACTTTTCATACATTAAGAACAAAGCACAAAGTGATTTACATGTTTAAAACCAGACACATGCACACTCACAGCTAAAATAGTTTTAGAAATGTGGGGCTGAATACAGTGGAGCCAAGTCAGGAAACACAATCACAGAAGGCCATCTGCACTGGGTGCCGCTCACGGCCCAAGGCCTGAACGCCTCCACCTGAGTGCCCACCTTGCTACCGGCCAGCAAGGGTGAAGCACTGCCACAGACCCCCTCCACCTGGCCAAGCCGATGTTCACCATGAGACAGAGACATCCAAGCCAGAGCCAATCGCCACCCCCAGTGCATATCAGCCCCCAGACAGGGGAAAAAAACATAAAACTACTTGAGATAAACAATAATAATAATAATAAAAACATTACACTACATCTGCTAAGGCTAATGAAATAAAAAATAAATAAGAAGATGGCTAAAATATGACTTCAACAAATTAAAGTAAAAAAATGAAAATAAAATAAAATTATTTATCAGGTTGTATTTTGTCACGGCCTCGTGAACCCACAAAATGGCCAAAAACTGTCTTAATTAACCAGCCAGCCGATTGGACAGTTAATCTTTGTTAACTTGCCAGCACTAAAATGATACAAAGCAACTGATAAGCACTGTCTCCTGGCATGGAAACATGGTGCATTATTTGCCATGCACTGATGTCTGTGTAGAGGACAAATATTAGCTGATACCAAAGTTCAGTTGATAGATCGGTGCATAATCACTGTCAATTTTCCTGACATCCCTAAATACACATTTAACAGAGATTCAGGACCCCAACACCTTCTTTTTTTTTTTTTTAACGCCTTAATTAAGAGAGGAGAGGACAGTGGATAGAGCTGGAAACAGTGAGAGTGGGGGCGGGAAATGCAGGAAAGAGGCTGCAAATTGGACTGGAACATAGAACGACTGCTCAAGAGCTGCTAACTTTGTAGGGCATGCGACCTAGGCCATTGCAGATTGGTCAAAAGCACTTAGAACTAACATTCTGAGGTTGCCAGTTAATCTGGTGTTAATGTACGGATCTGATCTAAACACATCATCAGGACAAAAGCAACACTGTAGTTGCAGCAAAAGTCAGGGAGGAATGCTGGCAGAAAAATTGCAGTATCAGTGAATGTGTAAATTCATGAGATTAAACAGTAGGATGTCGTGGTGGATATGAAAAGGATTGTATCCCTCCCTAAAAACTTCTCTCCTAAGCACTCCTCTCATGATCTGTGCACCTACGGCTATCATGATCTTCTAAAGAATGGGCAGGCCATTTTCCGAGAACTGATTGGTCAGGAGTTGGTGCTTTTCTACTCATTGATCTCTTATCCAGATCTTAACCTGATCCGGAGCAGGTTAGCCATTCAGCATACATTATCACAGTGATTTATCCTGGTGAGAAGTAAACCAGCTTCGTAGGACAAAAAGTCCAGGGTTAAGCCAGAAGTTACCTCACTAAGAGAAAATCCAGCTTCATAGTACAGGTCTTGGAAGTATTAATCACATAACACATTTAACAAAAAAATATGAGTTTCAAGAGATTGTTTTGTTTTTGAAATGCAGAGTTATGAACAAGATATTTTACATATATGTTGAAGAAAAAAACAGATTTCTCTTCGGCTGCTGGTTACAAAACCGTTTCACTTATAACAGCACAGTGAAAAGCTTTTTGCATACAGACCAAGCCCTAGTTTGGCAGGCGTAAAGCAGTTTCTTGTAATGATAGCTGTGGTTTCTTTCCCTATCCATTAAAGAGGAGGACAAAGTTTCTAACATTAAACTAAGCTAAAAAAAAAAAAAAAAAAAATGGAATTCAGGATTAGCTTCAACATAATTTGGAAAATGCAGAGTGGACACAGTTTTGTGATTTGTAATTAAGCTAATACCATGTGCTTCTTGGCTTTATGATCATGCAAACAAACATCTAGTTCAATTATTCAACTTCTGCCTGTTTATTTTTCTGTAGAGGCAAACGCAGAACAGACACCACCCACCAAACTCTTTAAATCCCTCTTACCACAGCCTCAGGCTCACTGTTTCAACATGTGGAGAAATCCAGGGCTTGACAGGCCTGCTGTGCTTCATTATTATTGCCAAGCAATGATTGGAGAATCAGTATTTGTGGGAGGGGCCTAATAAAGTCAATTAAAAGTGATGAATGAGAGTGTGTTCAATGTGTGTTCACATATCAGTCCACTAACGGCTCCACAGTGGTTTATTTGATTAGCTGAGGATTCTTGATGTGTTTTTTTCTGAGTTCATCGATCTATCGGTGGTGACAAAGAGTTTGTGCTAAATGAAAATAAGATGGATTAACGTTTAAATTGAGAATGAAATCAAGATAGCACCAAAACCTCAAACCAGGCACCATAAATACGTTTTGTAGCACTGATCTACAGGTTTTTTCTTTTTCCTCTTCTTCAGGACCAGATGTTCGTACCTGCCTAGCAACACAAACACTTTCAGGTGGAACCATCTCCACTAATACAGATTGAACTGTCATCAATCATTGAAAAACATGTCTCCTGGCCTGCAAATTTAAAATAACTCAAAGGATTACACGTTCCTTTGTCGGCTGAGAAATTTATACTCCTCCTTAAGTCTTATTAAACCCTTTCGAAAGCTGTGGATTATCTCAGAAATGCATCGTCGCTAAGCTTAGATCAAGACTGTATTCTGTCTGTTTGTTTTGATATCAGGGATGCGTACTTTAGTGAGTTGGATCAGTCAGCTGGTATCAGTTGTACTAAACCAATCATTATGCAAGACAGGAAGATACCACCACTGAGGCTTTAAATGTTTCTTGAAATACCATGGTCCACGGTTCAACAAGTAAGAGAGGTTAGGGTGATGAATTAGGCTACCATCCACAGCTGATGGCCGTCCTTTAGGTTGTTTCAACACAGGGTTTGTAAGACATCCTGTCATGCTGTTTCTCTTGAAAAACTCCAGTTACAACAATGCAGCTAAAAAAAAACACAAGCTGCAACCCTCCACACCTCCCAAACAACAACAATAATGTTGTCCATCACAGTGGTTTACTCTGGACATCCTCATTCACCAATGTGACGGTGTGCTACATAATGATCCATTTGACCCTGAATATTTGAAACAAACCAGAGGAACAGGGTTCATTGTTCCAGAGAAAGACTGATTGTAGATATTTCAAGAAACAGACTGCATGAGGCAGAAAATAATGAAACTGGGGCCTAAATGTTTCGTGTTGAGGGAACTCTGAGGGGGTTTTAAGTTCACTTTTTAAATAAATGCAGGTAGGCCATGAGTGAAATATAGTTGGTTTTTCTCCATAGTCAAAGCACTCATGCTTAATAAAAGTTAGAGTATTGCAAAGTCATAGTGTAGTTAAAAAGATTTATTCTTAGTTAATGGATAAACCAACCACAAACTGGATGGCAAAAATCCCAGAAACACACGGTAACACCCTCCAGCTGATCTTCATCTAACCGATAAAAACTTTTCTGTTTATCAAGAAGTAAAACGACTCATATATGACACTCAATTGTTATCTTGTTTTATTTTGAAGATGAGCCGCGATAAGAATGCAATTAGTGTCTTGTGTAATCCTGTTTTATTCTTATTGGACACGCTGTGCTAAAAATCACCGTGTGCAACACAGAAACATCTGTCATCGCCTCTGGCCAACAAGAAAAACAACATCAACAACAAATGAAACTCTCACACCATATGGCGCCCTTGCTTTTTCTCTGAAATAGAAGTTGAACCAGTTTTCAAAAAAAATGAACAGCACTTCAAACAAACTGCACAGCACAGTTTTTGTTTCTGCTGCTTCTTTCTAATCTTTTCTGGTCTTAATGCAATTTTTATAATCCTTATTCACTGTGAAGACTTTGTACAGCGTGAAATGTGAGCTGTCTGGTTTGTTTAGAGGCCCAGAAATATTTGGGGACTCTGTCTTTTTTGAATCACAAACACTTTTGATTTTCTACAGTTGCCTATAAAACAGCATCAGTTTTCAGTTTTACTGGAGCAGACAGGACAGAAAAGATGCAACTTGCAAACATGTTCTGCTGGCATTGTGCTCACTGTGCATGTCAGCTCATGAGGAGGAACAACAGTGCAATGAGATGGACAGTGATGATTCACGTAAATAGGAAGTTAAAGTCATTAGGAAGCAAAGTGAGACTTCTGGTCACTTTCTCTTCCCAACATCTGGCTTAAATGAGCCCTGAGTCACTTGAACTACATGTGAAGCATTCTTGTATGAAAGTTAACCACGAGGAAACGGGATCTTTCCTGTGCTTACTTTTCTGTCAAATCTATGTCAAATTCAGCCTTGGCCTTGAGTTATGGGTTCATTTAAAGTCTGAAATTTAAAGGCAAGACATAATACTTGAAGAAACCCATAAGGTTTACAGACAAAACACTGTCATGTGATTAAAACATTTGATTTCTGAGGCCTTTACCTCAGGGCCATAAGGAAACACTAAAACATGTAGAGTAGAGCGACAAAAAAAACTGCTCCTGCTATTTTAATACCTGTTCTTTCATCATCCTCACTACAAAGCTCACTTTCCAGACTTTTTATGAAAAGTCTACATCCAAGGCTCATAAATACATCTGTTTCCAACTTGATGTATACAGATGAAATTCTTTTTTTCTACTAAAAACTTGATTTAAAAATGTGCTTAAGGTCCAAAAAATAAAAAAAAATAAAAGTAGTTGTGACTCAAGGTGACAGCACTGCCCTCATTTCACTTCTATTTTTGCCTGCAAAGAGGGCTAACACAGCGGTGGGGTGGGGTGGGATAAAACATATTGTCAGCCCAGCTGCTGCAGAACACTTAACATACTGCTGGTGCCAAGTTTTGATATTTTAATCTTAAATTATAAAATATCTTCTCTGATTTCACTCATTTTGTGCTTCATGGCTCATCAGTGTGGCTACAAGACATATTCCTGCACTTTACCTTTAAGATCATCCTTAATCTAACCAGATAAAAGAAAAAAAAACTATCTGATAATGTGATGGAAACTTATCTTGCTGTATTTATGTTGCAGAGTTATCGCAATATTATTATAGTTGTTATGGTCTATATATCAGGTATCATGACTTACTCTGCAGTTTTCGCCCCCTACCGTAAAACAGCCTGTTTGAAACAATGATGAAAACTTTCCTGCAATAGAAAGTTTTAAAACTACAAGTAAAAGGGGAAATGCGAACAGTACATAACAATAGGCTGAATTAAAAGTAAGTTGCACATTTTATACCCCTCTTTGTAGCATCATCATCATCAACGTGGTGACACATTTACGCACATCTCTCTCAATGACCATTTCTCCCTTTGGTCAATTCAGTCAGAATTTTTCCTTATCCGATGTTTTATTGTTTTATTATCAGTGACAATCCAACATACTAATAATAATAATACTGGACACTGAACTCTAGTGGTGCCTTTCTGTACTCTTTACTGGGTCACAGACTGAAAAGAGGCAGAGAGAAACTTTTCTCTCACACCGGATCAAGTTCCACTGCGGCTTTTTCCGCGGTCTGTGATTTTGGTGAGATTTATGTAAATGTAGGACAAGTAAGCGAAAGCCTTTTCGGAGCTCAGACTGAGCCACACAGGCTACATGTTGTAAAAATCTCCCTGCTTGACATACCTTTCTTTTCCGTCAGAGCACAGGAGCCCAGACACAGCACAGAGGTGAGAATGATCCACTTCACTAAACGGGTTGCCATCGTGGTTTTGAAGCTCCGCGTGAGAAGGTGTCATTCCATGCTAACAAGACGAGATATTCCGCTTTCACAAAAAGGAAAAATCTGTATGTTTTTCTGTACAGTTTTTTTAAAAAGGACTTTTTCCTCGTCTGGGAAACTTTGACAGCTCCTCCTCCTCGTAGAGTTCTCCAGCAGTCCGGGGCTCGTGCAGCGCGAGGACAAACTACTGGCTGCTCTGACGTCAGAAAAAGGGAGGACAGATGCGCCACTCAAACTGCTCAGGTACGAACAGAAAGGCTAAGTTAGAGACCACATTTACAGAGTATCTGTTCTTTTTATATCGTTTGGAGTGTGGGGAAGTATAAAGTTAGAGACAGAGGTGGTCAACTCATGATAAATAACAACGCTATTTAACAGCAGTTCTTGAACGTCCTTCAAAAAAATCAAACAAATTTAAGAGCAGAAAGCATGTAATCAGGGCCGTTTCTAGCATTGTGGGGGCCCTATGCAAGATGATGTTTTGGGGCCCCTAGTCAGTCAGTCAGGACAGCAGTCCTTCAACTCCTTTATTTTATTTCAGCCAGCTTTCATGAAGCACACACTAAAGCTTTTTGAGCATACATATCCGTGGAGGCTAACTTTATTTGAGGCTAGCTGAGCTAGCTAGCAAGACAAATAATAAACAAACTTGCTAAAAACACAGTGCTAAACCTCCCCCATTCACCCAGCATCATGAAGAAATGGCTTACATTTATCCTTAGACCATTTGTTGCCCTCTGTTTTCTTTTGTCTTCAGTTTTTCTGCCCCGCTAGGTTAAATTTGTTTTGATACCATACTGTTGTTCATCATTGATATCCTCACTAACGGGAATGAAAGGTAGTTACCAATCTCATTGCATGACGGTGACTTAATTTATGCCACAAAATGCTAGTTACAGATTATCATTGCAGATTGTTGTATTTGTATCCTACTAGCATGTAAGCGAAATGATAAACATGTGCGATAGCTTCAGATAAAAAAAAAAGGTCATATAATTTGGTGCCTCTTCAGGTGAGGCTGAACATGCAGCTTTGGACTCCCTGGTTGCTTGGGGACCCTGTGCATTTGCATAGTCCACATATAGCAAGAAATTGCCCTGCATGTAATTGTTATATTTCTCTAGAGTCAGTCTAAAAAGTCAAGAGGGGAGAAATGGGACATGGAAATTACTGTGCCAGATACACTTTCACAACTTTTTCAAGCTACAAAATGATTATTTTCCACTTTAAAAAAAGTTTTCTGCCAAGTTGATGTTTTTATTTTGAGAAGGCTATCATCATTGCTCACTAAATCTTTTTTAGTTGATTTTTGTAGGTTTAACATACAACTCACACAGAGTTTTTTTTGTCAATTTGTCATTTGAACTCACTTTTAAAGTATATCCAAGATATTTCTTTTAAGATCTCTCTTTAGTAGACAAATCATGAATTGAGAGATAATAATATTCAGGTATTGTAATTTTTTGTTACTCATCAGTCAGTAGCTGCAGGGCTGTGTCCAGACTTTTTTGACTGAGATGGTGACACTGGGGCACTGACTTATGCACCTTTTCTGTCACCACAGATCAAATCTAATTCATCTACAAACCTTTGAGGTATAATACAGCAGCTCATATGTGTGGTGTTTTAACTTTCAAAAGTAAAACAAGGGACAAAAACCCACTCTGAAAAAGATGTTTGCATAAAGTCACAATTCAAAAATACCCAAAATATAGCAGGAAAACTCCTAAACACAATGCTGTTGTCAAAAGTACATTTATTGGCTGCCTTTTTGGACAGTCAGACAGAAGTTTGCCTGAACTACCTCATGAAACAGACATGAGAGGTATGTTTCTACAATTTAAATGCCAACAAAAGAAGATATTTAATACATAAATTTATAGAAAGGTACAAGTCCAACGAGAAGATGTGTCAGATTAGGGTCAGGGTTAGGGTTAGGACTAGGGCTAATACAAATTCATTCATTCATCTTCTATACCGCTTATCCTATGCAGGGTCTCGGGTGGCTGGAGCCTATCCCAGGGCGAGAGGCAGGGTACACCGAGACAGCCAACCTTTCATGCACACACTCACTCCTACGGGCAATTTAGAATCACCAATTGACCTAGTGAGCCTGTTTTTGGACTGTGGGAGGACCCGGAGAGAACCCACGCATGCACGGGGAGAACATACAAACTCTGCACCGAAAGGCACACCGTGCCCGAACTGAGATTCAAACCAGCGACCTTCTTGCTATGAAGCAACAACACTAACAGCTGTGCTATTATAAATACAAATTCTCCTCTGAAAAATGAAACAGCTGATCATAGGTAGCTGAGGTGACAGAAGTTAAGTTAAATCTTGTAAGATACAGAATAAATTCTAACGTTACACTCAGTATAAAGGATATCTCTTTGGGTTCAGAATTTGCAGCAAGTACTAATTTTCTTTGTATAAAATCAAAAATTAATCTCTATGTGTAACACCACTGCTTTTCAATATTATGTCATTAAGATCAGAAACCAGTTTATAAGTAAACAAAACATACAATCTGAAGTAAGTGGAGCTATTTAAGGTTAACATTAAACGTTATCAGAAAGAAGGGTGATGACTCATCCTGTGTGTCAGAAACAATCTCCAGAGATTTCTTACAGTTCAGCCTTTACCAGCAAAGCTAAATGGTTCTGGCATCATTAAATCAGCCGCCCTGTCCGCATTTAATTGTTGATGTGCATGCTTGACAGACAGGCGGTGTCATACAGGGGTTGAAATTTGAAATGACAAAACGTCTAGACTGTTGACAGAGTGACAGTGTGATCAGACTTGAGTGTAACTGGATGTCAAGCTGCTTAAATGTGTTTGTTGTTGAACACAGATCAGACTCTATGGGGACAGGAGTGATAGAAATCATTTTTCATGCGGGTGTTTATTTCATTACCACGGCCTAATGGCTCAGCAAATCGTTTCTGGTAGTACTACTGGAGGAAGAGGTTATTGTGTTAGGTGAAATTATGACCCTTTCCTCAAGCAGAAATGACCTGTAATGTGAGGCTAACTTCTGTTTCTGAGCGTGCTGTGGATGTGGTGCGACTGACAGTTTGACCGGTTATACTGCTGTCCACAGGAAATAGAGGAAAATACAAGCATTTCAGAGCGAAAAATGGAAGGAACAGAAATTAAGTGACAAACTTTTTCCCTTTGCAGGGTTACCAACTTTAAGGTCTCTTCAGAAGACAAAGACGGGTCAGATATTGCAGTTTACATTTTTTGAAAATTAAATTAAACTTCGCTTCAGGGTCTGCTTTTTAATCTGGGTTTCAGATGTTTTGAAAGCAAGGTTTGCCACATACTCGTCCAGATTGGAGGCTCATTAAAGGAAAAATAAGGGCAGAAATCACATTGGCCTCTCACCAGTGCTGGTCTCAATAATGACATTTTTCACTGTATCAAAGAAAGAGAAAGAAGGAGACAGAAATCCAAGTCTCATGTCACCGTCCACCTTCCAGAGCTTTGTGCTCTGTTCTGCTCATACAGGCCAATACAGAGCCTCAGACCACAGCTGTCTGTCAGCAGAGCAGAAACACAAAACAAATACAGAATAATAGCAGGACTGCTGGGTATTCAAAAGGGAAAAGAGGGGGGGAAAAGAGCCAGTGAGAGAAGAGGAAAGTATGTGAAAGAGCAAGGTGAGATGACAGCTACAGGATACCAATGTCAACAGATGATGCATGTCCCACCTTGCAGTTCTCATATTTTCCATTCCACTGTTCATTCTGTATCAGTATGCAGATGAAGAACACCTTGGATTATACTTTAATCAATCCTGCTCATATTTATATTTGTATTTATGCTATTTCAGGTAATGTCAAGGGCAAACAATCAAAGACCTCAGAGACGCTCATGTTTACACAAAGTGTCCTATTAAGTGGCTCAGTGAGGCTGAAAGGTCATGTGATGACGCCGTATGGGGAGATGAGTCGTTATCCTGGAGGTCTGAAGTCTGATCCGCATGACAGGGCCCAGATGGACCAGCAACATTTCCATATATGTTAGGAGAAAAAAACAGCATGCAAAGAAAATACCGACCCCCTACAATCACAACAAGAGCATTTGCAGTGTCTTTTAGATTAGAAAGGAGGAGGAGGAGGAGGGGGGATCATGTAAGATTCAGTGTTACTCAAAGATGCTGTTTCCACACGGATATCATCACGCCAGGTTTAGAATATACATATGAGTACCTGTCATGAACAGAGGGCTGTGAAAACTTCTTGGGTTGGTATCAGAATCATTGCTGGTGCTGGTTTACAGAGGCTACTGTCCTCCAAGCAAGCAGTCCATCTTCATGTCCCACCCAAAGCCTCTTGCTCCATATCACCCCACTCTATCTTCCTAGTTTCACACTCTACCCCATTGTCTTCTACAATTATTTCAAGCACGGAAAATCAAAAAACAAAGAGGACTAATTTATTTTTGAAAGACTGTATTCAACTTGAGTAAAAGCAGAGTTCTAAGAGGAAAAAGGTGGAATTTTCTTAATTTAAAGCTCCTGTGAGATTTGTTTTTGCTGTTTTTGAAGCAGGCATAACTGATGATTGTTACCTCACTATGAGGTAAAAAAAATAAATCAGAAAAAAATCACATAGTTATATTGACATCAATATTATTATACTGGTACTATTTCATTCATGACTGATGCTGCTGCAGGGTAGGTGTCTTTGTTTTCGTTTTTTCATAGCAACAATCCTCAGCAGGGCAAATTTTTCAGGAGGAAGCTCAGCGCATACAAGTACAGGACAAAATCAGTCAAGTGGTATAACATTAGGTTTGTCCACTGGGGGGCGCCAAATCTGAAACAAACAAAAAGTTCCATGCAGGAGCTTTAATTAAAGTCAGCACAGAAGCTACCCACCTTTTTCCTGACTATTCATAGTTCATCATGATTGCCTATTTTGCTCTTTCGGTTGAACGTTCTGTTTGCATCACTAGGAAACCACAAAACTGAGGATGTTAGTCTAGCTGTGATACTTGCTCTTATAACGGGCTTTTAAAAGCAAGAAAGCGACAAAATAAACAAAAATTGGAGGTGGAGTCATTGTGCCAATGTTTAAAAGCTTACACTGAGCGCTGTTCTAGCATTAATTTCACTTGAGTTGTTTTGAGCTAGCTTGCCGGTGGCGACAACCGGAAGTCAACACCCATAGGCTTCTGAGGAAACAGGTGGATAAGTTAATAAAGAAGTAAATAAATGAGGAAAAACCATCAGCATTTGAGCAATGTTGTCCGTAATAAAAGATTAAAAAAAACCTATACAACAAAGATCATTTAACAAACAGTTGTCAAAGCATAGATACAACAAATTGTTATTCTCATAACTGCAGGGGAAGTGAAAGGAAAAAAATGTTCTGGTACTTTTAAGAAGCTATTAAGATATACTCGGGTTAATATTAGTTCTGTTTTTAGTTTTTGTACTCAGCAGAGTATTTAATTGGTCCTCAAATGAATCAAAAACAGGCTGGAGTCTAGGAAAACAACAAAGATATGAGTGATGCGGTTTCCAAAATCAGTCAAAACAAAGCCTGAAACCAGCAATTTATAATTTCCTCAGCCTTGTTGTGAATCTCTGCTCTATTTTAAGCCCCCATCATGGCTGCTTTTTCTCTGACATGTGAGATAAGGATGTGGACTTGAACTGGATTTGACTGAATCCATAAAGCTTTAATAATAGCTCCCTAAATCCTGTTTTCAGCGGTATGGCTGAACAGCCTTAGGCACACCGAACAAACTGTCAAGCACCAATTAATTAGGTTTAATTAGAGAAGCCAGAGAGATTACCTTGTATCCCACCATCTGCCCCCCTGAAGGAAATGCTCCTTCAGCTAAACTTAGACACTAAAGGCAAATGTTTGAATCTATGAATGGATTTGTTGTATTGTTATAGTGTGTAAACACACGTTCACATGCTTTGTTTTTTCTTGGTATGAGGAGAGATAAAACAAGTGCATGTTTTATTTCACTGTGTTTCACTGTTTCCTGGTAATGCAGCCCCCCCCCCCCCCCCCCCCCCCCTGCATTTGGATAGGAGCCATGTTCACTTGTTAGAGCATGTTGTCACCATGGCAGCCCATTGGGTTACACAGTAAACACCTCAGAGTAAATGAATGAACCTGTTTAAATCCAATAGAAATCCCTTTCTCAACTTCTCCACCAGTCACATCCTGTTTCACAACACGGTACACCTCGTTCACAGCTCTGAGTAACATGAATGATTCCCAGAAGGTTTTATATGAGCAGGTTTAGAGGTAAGGAGGATTATTCATATGAGTGAGTGGGTTCCTGCATGCATGTACGTGTGTGTGTGTATGTGAGAGAGAGAGAGGGGCTCATAATAACAATAAGCGTAGGTTTTAAAGTCTCCAAGTGCTGTAAGAAGCCAAACATGGAGCAACACAACTAAATATCAGGAACTATAAACAGTTTTACAGTGAGATCATTTGCAGGGAAGTGATTGTTAAAATAACAACAAAACCACAAACACACTTACAGAATAGACACATCTAAATGTGCACGTGCTGATCATTTCTTTTTAATGGAGTGCAGAATTAGAGCTGAACTAGATTGAGATCCCAGAATTAGAAAATTAAAAGCAAAACTCTAAAACAAAACAAGTGTAAAGGTTATCAGAACTATTGGTGGGTCTCCACAGGCTTTCATTGGATGGTAAGGGTTTTAAATAGTCATGATACACTGACATACATTATTTACTGAACATGTTATGTATAAATTAACACGTGTTGATCTAGAGGTGATGTAATGTAAATGTAACCTCATTCATCGAGCAGAGCATGACTAGATTCAGTGAGCGTCATATCTGAGCAGATGATGGTGACACCAGAATCGTTTCATTAAGTTCAGTCAGGAACACTCTCCTCATAGATTTTAGGTGAGAGTGGAGACGTGATTAAATACACTACCTTATCCCTATACACAAGCTGTGATTGGATGAGCGAGGTTGGAAAAGTGATTCGAACATCAGCCTGTCAGTTGATAACAGCTGGGCGTATGACTTCTGTGTCTTGTATGAACTTACGTAAACTTCATTAAAACCATGATGATTGATTTATTTTAAGGCACCATGAAGGTCTTTGATATTGTATCATTGTGACCAGAATGACTTCTTTTTAAAATGACTTTTTTTTTCTTAAATCACTTTTTTCCAGGATGCAGAGCAGTGAGTTTATGTTTTCATTTGTAGCAATCTAAAATTATTAATTGTAACATAACTACACCAAAACTTGGAGGACTGATTTATCACTACTACTAATAAAAGGTAATCTGTTGTGCTGGTGTCATAGTGTGAGCACACGTCCCAATAAAGGTCTGAATAACATAAATAAGCATGTTTTAACTCTCTGATGCAGTGAAAAATTCGCTAGCCTGCAAAAACATAAAATCTTGTTCATAGCCATTTTGCTAGCAAAGTGTTGCAAGTTTCATCATCTACAATATTTCAACTGAAAAAAAAATGTTTTTGTTCCAATCAAGCCATTAGTTCAAAATGTCAAAAAGAAAATAATGTATAAAGGACAAAAATGACTAATCCTATTTACTAGCTTCTTCTCACCCTCAAATTTTAGGTGCGTGCTGGACATCAACTGTTTTTGTTTGTTTTTCCCAAACACAGGTGCTTAAATCCACCATGAAAAACAACCAATGTTGTGTTGATATAAATCTTATTTTACTATTTAGGCTATGAAGAGAAATCAGTAGGGAAGAGATTGTTTCGAATTCAGTTAAAACTCCTCACAGTCTGCAGAGTATAACATAATCTTTACAGTGAATGCTTCGTCCTGAGTATTAGTACTGTCACAAAAATCCAACATAAGTCAGTTTCTGCTGTATCTGCATTAAAACAACACCAAGAAACAAAAAGGTGTTGTCAGAGTGCACCGAACTTTTCTGTTTTTAGGACTTCTGAGAGGAATATTTTTTATATTATTTACAGGAGTTCTGGTGCAATTTTCTTTATATTTGGTCTCTTGTCATTGAGAGAAAATATGGCTATCAGACTCAAAAACTAATGATGCTCTCAGACGTGCCCTCCAACAATCTTCCTTCAAGTTCAAACCTTATCTAGGTGAAATTTCTGCTTTTTGATGAGGCTCTCAAGGTTTGATGGAGCTGTGATTACCAGAGTGCACTGAAGTGGGTTGCTGCTAAAAGCAGCTCAGTTGGAGAGAGTGTCTGCATTCACAAGGCCAGTAATACGAGGGTTCTCCTTGGGTAACGGTTCGCCCATTCTATCAGATTCATTCAGATCGGCTGTGACAAAGTGGCCCAAACTACAGGAATCTCTGAGTCATTCACAAATGGGAATAAAATGGATCAAAAGGCTGCCGTTGGAAGACTGGCAACGACGGCAGGCCACAGTTGAACCGTGTGCACCAAAAAACTGCCAAACCACACATATGTCAGCCTGGCATGATGACAGTCATTCTTCTGTGTTTATAGAATGAAATCATGAATGTAATCACTTGAGATGTAAATAACACTGCAGGCATCCACAAGTCTTTCATGGGGCAATAAAAGTAAAATCTTCTTCAAGAAAATAGTTGAAATAAAGTTAAATTGGTTCATAATTTTCCTGAATAGTACACATTTTTAAGATAAAACAGCAGACAAATAAAACTGTGATATAATATGTGGAGATGCAAAGCTAGTTTTTATTTATGTTTTTAAAAAGTATGCTAGTTTTGTAATTGTGATCCTGAGCTTGAAATTATGAACTTTGACCCCTGCAGGTTTGGGCTTTGGGTCCAGGAAATACAGCAAGTTAGAAATCATTATTATAAAATAAAGTTGTTGGGTTTTTTTTAAGTTTTTTGGGGGGGCTTTTCATGCCTTCACTGTGAGAGGAGGACAGGACTGGACAAAGCAGAAAACAGGGTAAGAATGGGGAGTGACCATAGGGAGTAACATGCAGGCAAGTCGCCATAGGCTGGATTTGAAAACAGGCTGCCCGCTCAAAGGCCTCCAGCCATATGGCGCTTAACCTTGGGAATCTGTGCTCTGAGTAGAGCAAGTTAGTACTGCTTAGCTGATTTTAAGGGATCTATTTTGGTTTTATTGCACTATGAGGTGGATTAATTTACTTAAGACTGCTAGTTTCAGCTTTGAAGATGCTAATTGGAAAATAAATGGAAAAGCACAATGTGGCATAGCAAAGAATGATGAGGGGGAAAAAGATTAATGCCTTAACAAGATGGAGAAATTCTGTAAGTTGTACTTGGAGCAAAACTTCCTCTGTCATATGTTGTCTGTGTCTGTGGAAAATGTTTTCTGAAGCTAGCTGGCCGATGTCATAGTGCGAATGTTTCATAAATTTAACACTGAGCTTTGTCTAGCATTAATGATTTCACACAAGTTGTTTTGAGCTATGGAGCAAAGCGGTTAACACGGCCATGTGGGAAATGGGTCTCCACAGTAACAGTCATAGGGTGCCTGTCAGTCATGTGAGCTGAGCTGTGCCTCTGATTGGAGGAACCGTTGATCTTAATATCTTATTAACTGCCAAGTTAGAAAAAAAAAAATTTGCCCCCGAACAGTGTGTGCTGTCAGCAAAATACATGACGGGACAGGAGGCCTTTTTTGTACCAGTCTGTAAACATGTTTATCTTGGCTGTGTATGTGACTTCCGGTACTTCCGGAGTCAGCCTCAAGCTTGGATTTTATTTATTTATTTATTTATTTATTTATTTATTTATTTGGTTTTTAACATAGCTATGGAGAAAAACGTAAGTGTAAGTGTCTTTCCTGATAATGTTCCAATTAATACATTAAGTACTGCGAACTTGTTGGCCTGTTGTCTCTCCATAAAAATGCACTGTATGTTGACATAGAAAAAAAATTCAGTGTAACAAATGTTCCGTCAACTCATTTTTCTTCAGTCCTTTCCATGACTCATTTCACCTGCCACATTAAATCAAAATCAGATCCATATTTCTTCTCATCAGTATGTGAAGGGGTGGGTTGAGGTTCCGGTGTGTTTTGTTTCCTCAGAGGGTTTTAAAGCAAACAGCTGGCAGCTACATTTCTCCAGAGAAATACCGCCATCTAGTGGCGTGTTGGCTTAAGGCCGCTTGTTTTAGCATCTCATGGCTTTATAGAGGTGCAAAAGCTGCAAATGCCTCGAGAGGTTGTTAGGTCATGTTTTTTGGGTCCTCGGGGTGGGAGCAGGCACAGAGCGGGAAAATAGGGACTCATTAAAAGATAGGTGTGGAAATAAGAGCTGATGACTGGCTTTTTTAATAAGAGGGCTGTCATTGCTTTAGATTCAGTAACTGTATCTGTAATTTGAATTTACAATATGAGTATGTTTTCGTTGCTGAGCACATATCTTTTAGGCTTATAAAGGCATTAGTAGGGAATGTAGGTTGCATCAGTCACTATAATCTGGAAACAGGCCTTTGTTTACTATCAGGAATTTAATATCAAACCATCTGGCCACACATGTGCGCCTCATATTGCGCAGTTCATCGGCCTTTGCCATCCATAAGAGAAACGTACAGCCAGTTCTGAGGCATGGTTTTTCATCTCTCATGCACTCTGTAGGGCAGCTCTTGTGATGCTGCCAAGCAGCGCTGCGCCGTGTGAGAAATCAAAGCGCAGGCGTGGAGTCGGGAGGGAGCCTATCTTGCGCAGACTGGGTACTGTACATGGCCATTGATGCTGCTGGATAGATGTAGCCCCTGATGTAAATAAGAATGGCGAGGGCAGCGGGTCTAACATGCCGCGTTTTCTCTGCTTGACATCGGAGCATTTTATGCCACCATCGGGATTCTCTAAAGCGCGTGGCCCTATTTTTCCTCTTTTTCGTCTGAATGCCGCTTTGACAGCTCGCCCGATGATTTCCATTTGACACAAGAGCCAAAGCAGACGGGCGGCTTCTTCTAATAAACACTCGGGAAAAACAGGTCATTATGACCTTAGTATCCTCCAGGAAAAGAAAACCATCGGATTGCTTTCACGCGGCAGCTTTCTGCGTGCATCTTTTGCTTTGGATTTCGTGTGCCGTGTCCGGAGAGGAGGATCATCATCAGTTCAGCGTTGAGGTAAGACAAATGGCCTTCCCTGCCTCCCTGGTTATCATAAATGACCGAGCTCTCTCTTCCACATCATCTACCTCAGCGTGAAAAAACATACAGAGGCTACATATCGACCCTCCACGCTAACCGTGGGCTCGATTACCATAACGCATAACAACATGGATGCATTGTAAGCCTATCAGGACAGCTCACGCACTTCAAGACGAAAATATTCTTCATCTGAAGAGTGCAATGAAACAGAACGATGTTCATTTTATTGCGCTGCGGGTCCATGAGGCAGCCCGCTGATCCCAAATGTGCAACCTAGAATTGATTGAGCTATTTTGGCAAAGATGCCCAACAGCGTGGTGTTTTTACTGTTAGATTCAGCTCTGTGACAGGCCAGTACAAATTCAGACGTGATTTGGCAGCAGCATAGTGTTAGAGGAGATTATAAACATTTACAGGCACAAGTTGCATAATAGGATTTGTTTTTTTGTACCTTATTAATTGATGTCATTTTCATCCTCACCTCTGGCTCCCCTCCCACCACTCTGAAGAAATTAAATGCTGAGGCTCACAGTCTCTCTCTTCCTCTCTTTCACACAGGCACACACTCACACTCACAGACATCATTATTCAATTTTTTATGGCTCACTGGAATGTGCCTGATATCTCTCTGAGATCTGTGCCTTTGAACAAGCACAACACACTCAAGAAACACACCCACAGGAGAGCGAGGAAGAGAGTGAGAGAGAGAGGATGAAAAAAAGGGATAAACAAGGCGTTTAGCTCAGCAAAAAGAGGGATACAAGCAGAAGGGGGAGGGATGGATGAAAGAGACAGCTAGTCAGATTAGCTAGCTGGAGCATCTCTCATAGGCTGAGCAATGATGGGTGCGGGCAGCTGGTTGGCGTGCAGACAGCTGTGGATGGCGTGGGCACCTTGTGGCCCTCAGCTTCAGGATGGACTCTGCCTGGCAGTGACCCTTACATGATGCTCGGTCTCACCTCTGTGCTGTGTTGCAAGCTGACCTCTCGCTTTGTAGGACAAGAGGAGGCAGGGCCAGAGTCCTGCACATGTACACTGACCAGCAGCCGCAAGACACACAACTCACTGAGGTCACAAGAGGGGATTCAGATGCAAAGAGCTGCACTGTAGAGCATCTCTGAGCAAAAATAGCTTCATTTTAACTCCGGAGCACACGAAATTGCACATAAATGCAACCGCTGCACCTCATTTTAGCACCATTTCATTTCTTGCCCCAATAAAAGAAAATGATTTGGCAACAGTTAGTCACTTAATTGCATCCAGTGAGATGTAGAATAATGGATACACAGCCGTATTGATTTTTAGGATGGGAATGGATAAGATATCCCTACAGGCAATACATTGTCCTGACTTAACAGCTACTGTTGTGGTGCCCTTGAGCAATCCCGAAACAGTAAAATGCATTGAAGGAATGTCTGTGCTTGTGTTTGATGATCTTACAGCAGACGGGGAAAATCAGGATGCATTCAAAACAAAACAAAACACAAATCGAGGGTGCCTCAGGTGTATGATTGCAGCCGGTTGAAAGTTTGGATACGCATCAAATCGCGTCTCTCTTCTCACCAAATAAGTCTGCATCAAAGCAACAAATGTCTGAATCTTTATATTAATGATAAGACAAATATCATGCACACACAGCATGCAAACATCCCAAAATAACAGGTAGGATCACCGAAGAAGGAGACAACTGTTTAAACAGATTATTTTTTAACCAAAGTTATAGAGTTAAATGATATAAACAACAACAACAAAAAGGAACTGTTAGATATTGTGCTTTCTCAATAAATATTTTCTCTTTGCAGGTCGTTTTGGTAAAAGTCTGTCCTGTAAAGCCCCTTACTTTGAATGAATTGTGCACACAGTTCATACATGTGAATCGTAACAGGCAACTCACTCAAGAAACTTGCAAATTGCAAACGTACATCCTCCGCTCTGTACGTCAGTTCCGACTCCATGTCACATTTTCTTCACACTTTCCAAGAAAGGCAGGCGTCCAAAAACAGGTCTTAAAATAGCCCCAGCATGAAGGCCACAAATCTCTCTTCTTCTCCGCCCCACAGGAATGGCTACAGAGGTATGGCTACCTTCCCCGCACAGAACCGGGAATGTCTGTCCTGCGCTCGGCCCAAACCATGCAATCAGCCATCGCCGCCATGCAGCGCGTCTATGGCCTCAATGTCACAGGGACACTGGATGAGAGGACCAAGGAGTGAGTACACACGTGAAAAACACACAAGCAGACTGTTAATCAACACACCAATGCATACTCTCTGCTCCGTCATTTAACATGCAGCAGGAATGGTTGTCAATATTTCAATGAATTAGCAGAAGACAGAAATAGAGATGCTCTTTTCACCTCCACCGTCACCTCTCCTGACTCAACCTCAGGCGCAGGTTTTAACACTTTTCCTTCTTCTCATTTGCATGATGATGCAGTGATATCACGCTGAGGTGAGAATAAATGTTTTGCCTTCTTGTTTTTGTACTTTTGTTAACACAGTGTGGTATGAATGAGACACTTGAATTTCTTTTCAGCCCTCATTTGGATTTCTGGGCACACACTTTTATTAGTGGCTGTAGCTTGGAGTAGTTTAGTCACACTTTGTACAGTTTTGCTGCTCTGATTCTCTGTCACCTGTAAGGAAGAGAACTCCTGAGTTCACTTCATTGCTTCATGTTGTCTCGTGATGGTGTTTGCCTGTAAATGTTTGCGAAGCAAACTTGATTCACATCTTTTTTTTCCTACTCTTCTCTTCTCTTATGTTTTCGTCTTGAAGTTGGATGCAAAAGCCTCGCTGTGGAGTCCCAGACAAATTTAAAAGTGCTGCGAGGACACGAAAGCGGAGATACGCGCTGACAGGCCAGAGGTGGCAGCGTGCACACATCACATACAGGTGAGAGATAGTGGAGATGGTTGTCATAGAGACCATTGAGATTTTTTTTTTTGACGCTCACTTTATCTTCACACCTTCTTTCTGTCTCTCATCTTCTCTGGTGTCACATGCTCTGTATTGTCATAGAGACCGATGAAGTACGTCACACATGTGGGAGCGTTTGCAAAAATAAAGTCAGACTCACACATCCGCAGCAACACTTGCAGAACTCGTGTGTTTACTGTTAGTACTTTCTAAATAATGTGCTTGCAGAACAGAGAAGAAAAAAAAAAAAAACAGGCAGTTTTTTTTCCCTTTTAAACACTTTCGTTCCATTCTTTTCTTAAAGCAAAACAAACAATTTTAGCTGAGTAGCATGGAGATTGCAGGCTTTTCTCCTCCACGTTTGAAACGGTTTAAATTGTGCGTAATCTCAGCAGAAATATTCAAACTCTCATCTTATCTCGCCTGATTAAACTCCAGCTTTTAATGGGTTCTGAGGAGGACCGATAAACGCGTCTCCAGCACACAACTGCAAATTGACAGGTTACAGCAGTAATAGACGATAACGCTGTCAATTTATTCAAATCCTTCCTTCCTCCACGAATTTGAATTGATGAGCCACCTCTCCTAATGGAATGTCAATCAGTGCTGAGCCAGTGCTGCTGCTGCTGCTGCTGACTGCACTTTATTCATGAAAATGAGTGGAGAGAGAGAGAGGGAGGGAGAAGATTTCCCATTCCCCTCTGCCTGCCAGGGACTGATAACGACCGCTGTGTTAAAAGTTCACTAAAAAGCTGCCGGTCTTGAAATAGTTGTGTCAAGTGCAACTTTTTCTTTTTAGTGTGTCCTCTTTTTTTGAAAAGTTAAAATTGTTCTCTTAAAAATTAATGTAATAACGAGGCAGCGTGAACTTTATTTGTGCTTCCCTTGTATGTTTTGTCTTCCTGCAGTTTTAAATATTGTAAACTTTTTCACCACTGTGAGCCGGGGCTGCACAACAAATTGTAATTTCATCATTATCACAATACCCGCTTTTGCAATAAATGCACAGGAAAAGTTCAAAGTTACTGCTTCATGTAAGAATAAAACGGCCCTCACTATTCTATCACGCTTTATATTATTACCCGATTAAACAAAGTCACTGTATATTTTAACATATTCTGCACACCTCCTGTGTGAAATACATCCTACAGAGTGTTTTCTAAGCTGTACTCTTTGTAATCAATTTGCCTCTTTTTCAACCACAGTATCAAAAACGTCACACCGAAAGTGGGTGCCCGGGAGACCCATGATGCCATTCGGCGAGCGTTTGATGTGTGGCAGGGTGTCACCCCCCTCCGCTTTGAGGCCGTTCCATACAGCGCTCTGGAGACTGGCAGGCGCGATGTGGACATCACCATCATCTTCGCTTCAGGATTTCACGGCGACAGCTCACCATTCGATGGGGAGGGCGGCTTTCTCGCCCACGCCTACTTTCCCGGGCCGGGAATCGGAGGGGACACGCACTTTGACTCAGATGAGCCATGGACCCTTGGAAACCCCAACCATGATGGTGAGTGAAAGATAAAGTGGGTGTAAGCTTTAGTGAGAAAGCGGTTGTTGTAAGGAAGGCGGATGTAAAACAGCCTTCAACAAAAGAGAGAGAAGACAGCAAGAGCAAGAGACTAGAGCAAGAAAGTAGAAAGGAAATAATGACAGAGGAGTTTATGATTATGGGGCAAAAAAAAGCAAAGAATGGTTGTTAAACGCAGAGTTCTGGCAGGTAGGTAAACAAGTGTGGGCTGAGGAAGGAGCAGAAGAAAGAGCAGTCATCAGGAGAGACAGATAAGGACTGATGGAAAGCATATATTGGAAATACAGATGGCTTGGCAGGAGGGCAGTATGACAGAGATGGTATCACAGGGTGTGAGGAATGCGAAACCAAAAACAAAGAATGCAGAGACGTCTTTGATTGGGCCGTGCTCTGTGAAGACGCATCACCCCATCTGTCAGGATTTTGATGTTTTTTTTTTTCCTGCATAATAAGCTCTTCAGATGACAGGATAGAAAGCTCTGCTATTTTAAGACGTTTGTTGCTGGCACATGATTATGGCCACTCTGTTTGTTGTGAATTTGATGTATCTCAGTGTTGTGCTTCAGGAGGGGGAACACAGAAATCTGATAACTGCTTCAAGAATATCTGTACCATAACAGAAAGTAAAACGAGTGGTATGTTATGTTGCATTGACATTGCCCTAATGGTTATTTTATCATCAAAATTAAGAGTTTCGGTATCTTGTGTGCTGCTCTGCCATGCCATGCGACATTTAGATATATATGCCACATTGGCTGTTGTCATTTGAGTGTAGCAGGCCAGATAAGCTCTACATAAATCATTCATTTCTATAGTGTTGCATCTTTTGAGACAATTTCAAAAACTGAGACTTTGTTGAGTCATGTTATACTAAATAATATTATTTAATCTCTACTGAAAAAATGGCATTGTTTAAGTGCTTCTGTTGCAATCAATGAGGTCATTTTGTGTTGCTAGTCTATGAGGCATCACACTGTGTTTTGTTACACTGTGTTTTGGTACACTGCTTTGTGTTACACTGAATAAACTTACACTGTTACGTAACTGTATGCTATTAAATTAGCTACATTAGCTACTGTAGCTAAATTAGCTACAGTAAAGTTATGTTGCATTATGTTATAAAACTGTACTCTGTGCTGCATTTTCCTTAGTGCATTATTTTGCTGTGTCATGTTATATAGCTTGCACTTTTACAAAAAATGAAGTTTTGAAAAAATTCAAAATGACCCGTAATTAATTTGAATACATTCGAACCCCGCATGCTCCTCTTAACTTAACAGCCCGTCTAACAGAAAGGGCTCCGACTGCTTCGAAATAAATACATAGCAAGGTAAAACATGTAACAAATTTGCCCATCTTAAAGGCAGGGTTGGTAGTCATGGAAAACTAGCATGAATTTGAATGTAGCCTCTCCTCAGGACTCCGTTAAGTCCCTGCCCTCCCACTCTCGGAGCTTCTCCAAAAAGACGCCCCCGCTCAGATGCACGAGTGCTGCTGATTCGTGATCATATGATTGTGTCTGATTCAAAAACACAGACTCAAACTGGTCCTCAGCACATCGTTTTTGTTTGCTCTACGTTACTAATAATCAGGGTATTGGTAGTTTTACTTACTTGGATACTTGGATCCCTCTTGGTCATTGAATTGGGGTGAGTGCACGCCGGTGAAATGTACGTGCAGGAGGCGGGCAGAATGGCAGAACTGCAGGATTGGTTTAACAAATTGGATGCCAAATCAAGGTTTACTCCTCCTGTAGACAGCGGATATTTTTCACTCTGTTTTAAGAACACATTATGCATTGACTGACATCTGGACATAGAGATCATTTTAACTAGAATAACAAAAAGTGTATCTTAATCTGATTACCAACACTGCCTTTAATTTCTAATAATATTTGCCAGAAACACAAGTTTATCAACTTGATTGGGATCAAGTGCGGCTCTCTTTTTGTTTACAATATTACCTGCCAATGAGAACACACGCTCAGAGAGCACAGATGCCTCTGGTATTTACGATCCAGCTTTGAGAGCTGTAGGTACCTGTTGCACCCTTTCTCTCCACCAAAGCAGCGGGTTGCTATCTGCAGACAGAGGAGTCACCTTGATGTAGGCGTACATCTCCAGGATGCAGCCGACATTTCAAACGGGTAATTTGAGTTCATACATGAACTTTTCACCTCCTGTCCAAACGAGTATTTGAAACTCAAATAAAAAGAGACAGCCCTGTCATGTAATGGGAAGTAAAATTGTTGTATCCATAGACTGCAGTATATACTGTATTGACGAAGTATCTGTGATGTCATCCATTTGTTTCTGATATGGCATTTTGAACATACACCGTTTAATAAATTGACAGTCCCCATGACAACGTTCATCTGTTTTTGAAACAGAGTTTTGAAGCAAATTGGTTGGTGCAGCTGTATTGGAAATGGGGTGGACTTGAGTCTCCACCATGGGGCAAAATCTGGTTTAGAAAAAAGGGGAGCCTATGCAAAAGAGGCTGGCTGCAGAAAGACCCGAAACCACATATAACAACCAAAAAAAGGATTTTCATGGCATGAAAAACAGCCTGGTTCAAATAAAGGCCTCAGTCTGAATTGCCAATTTCTAGCTCACATTGTATGGGGGGTGAATTTTCTTTCCAATTCAGTGGTTTAGAAGATATTAGGATCACAAGTTTGTCTCATGTTTTGTTACTTTGTTGTGTTGTTATTGGTTTCAGATTTGATAATGGTGTTGTGCCATTTCATAAGATGTTATCCCATGTCACTATATCTCGGTTTATGTGAGCATTGATTTATTTAGGTCGTGTTATTTTAGATCATATTATAACATGACATGAGGACCAACAGCAGGCAGGGAGGATCAGCCCAGAGAGGGAGATAAGATGCCTTTTCTTTGCCCTGCATCCACACACACACTCTCTAATTACCCTAGCTACGGGGCGCCAGGCTTGTCAGAGCACCACTAGGCTACTTAGCTAATACCCATTGTGCAGTACACTTACATTTTATCCTCCCATTAGTGGAAGAGGAGGGAAACGGCTCACATTGTGTTTGTTCTGGGAAACTGCTTGCCACCCATCAGCTGCCCTCCCTTTCTCTTTCGTTCTTTTGTTCTCAAACTCCAATGGTAATTGTCTGAGACTCCCAAGTCAAATTCATGTTCACCCTTGCGCAGTGTCCTACGGTTATCTGCGTGGAGTGCTGAGGCTGAAAAGCTCCTGTCTCTGTTTATGTGTCTGAAAAGCTGTGCAACCTTTAATGGGCTTTCACAGCGGTGTAATTGTAAATGTTGCATGTTGACATGTGCGCTAATGGTAGCTGCGGCTTGTCTCCTGGGAGCCCTTATGGGACATTTTTTTGGTTAGGTGGAAGAGGCTGGTTGTGTGAGATTAATGGGGGAGGGGGAGGTGTAACCTTTTAGCTGCTGGCTGAGGGTCAGTGGTTGTTCGTTGCAGCGCTCCTGGCAGGAGTGCATATCACGTTTTAAAGGGCAACAATCTCCCGGGGACAGCTTCAGTCACAAGCTGTACGTAAACGGTGTGCTTCTCTCTAAATCAGGTTGACACCACAAGCTGAGTGCTGACCACAGACACTGCCCGTGACATTTTTCTCTCTCATTTATCTGCATGTGTTTGAACATGTTATGAGCGAGACCCACAATGTTTTCCCTGAGTGCCAACATTTGTACAGGTGCATTGTAGGAATATGTGCTTGTATTTTCGCTCCAGGCAGCAAACATGAGTGTGTGTCCCCCTGCTCCCTGTGAGCGCTGGTGCACATGTGGCTAATCTGCTCTTACCGAGAAAAAGAGGGGAAGTGGTCAAGCTTTACAATTTACCTCCAGTAATCTTTCTCTGCTCTATTGAGCCACATCAGCTCAGTGGAAGTTACTGCTGGACTGCAGGGCTTCAAGTAATGATTGTTTCCACTGTTGATTAATCAACCAGGTAGCTCTCAATTTGAAAGCTAATAGTTTGTGGATGAAATGTCTGCAAACAGTAACAGCAGAAGGCTGACAGGGCAAAGTTTAATCTTAAAACTGCTCACTTTCTTTCAGTGACATAAATAAAAGTGAATCAAACTCTTTTTGTGAAATCACCAGAAGCATTTGACATTTTTATAAACAACTTAAATGGTTAAGAAATGATCAAAATAGTTCTTTCTTGTGTAATCAGGAAAATGCCAGAAGACCAGTGAGTAGGCTGTTTTTATGTAATGTGCCCACCAACACTCCCACATATCTTATTGTCCAATGTCTTGGATTGATTCCTGTAACACATGTAAGATATCCACTTATCTTGATTTGCACTGTAGCCTCGTTTTGGGGAAAACAATAATTCATAGCACAAAAGTGAATGTAGCTGTTTTGTTTCTGTTTATCCTTTATTTATCCTGGAAGTTATATTGAGATTAAATAAAAAATCAATAATTCAAGAGAGACCTTACTCAAACAACACAACATGGAGAAATCACAACAAGTCTATTTGTTTAGTAATCTTTTCTGAGATAAGTCCATGTTTAAGGTACATTATAGGAAATATCATAGGCACTTTTCCCCAGATTTGATAGAATTTTACATTCAATAAAGAACCACAAATTTCAGGGGAAAGTTTTCCGAATACAGATCTAAACAAAAAAATATTCCAATGTCATTGTGTTGAAATTGTTAGATCTAACCCACCTAATAAAAAAAAAAAAGAAAGATCAGTGCTGAGCGAGGGATTTAACATCACTTATAAAGCAAACAGAAAGATGATTCTCTAAATCCAGGGTTTGCAGTGTATGAAGAAGCTGAACATACAAAATATCACCAAAATCAATAAGAAAGGTATTTTTTGCTTTATCAAATGCCCTCCATCACATAGGAGGTCATTTTTTTCAGTGGTGAAGTGATCAAATAAGCTTTGGAAAAGATGTAAAATTATATTAAAGCTGTTTGAAAAGACTGAAACTTTGTCTGCCTCTAAAGCTCCTTCGCTGCCTTTGTTACACTCAAAAAAATGAAGCACTGACTTTAATGAAATCTATTATGTCGTCCGGTTCAGTGTAAATGTTTTACGTTAGTTGAAGGCAATAATTTTAAGTTCAACTTAGTTAACCCTAAAATAATTGTTTTCAGCTAATCTAATAAGTTACCATGGAACGGGTCGACTTAATGAATTTAATTAAAGTCAATGTTTCATTTTTTTGAGTGTACATAGATGATCCCTTGCATACAAGGTGAAGACATATTGATGTGTGATTGTTTTGAAAGGGGTTTGATTGTGTGTTGTTCATGTGGATGTTTTCATGCTTTAATCAGTGAGTGTTTGTTTTCTTTCATCAGTGAGCTCATCTTACTCTATGCTAACATTCGTTGTCCTCCACCTCTGACACAACATGCACTGTACACACTGTACACACTGTACACACTGTGCTATCTGCTGGATGGTGTTTTGATTCACACTGTTCCTCCCTCTTTTCCAGGTAATGACCTCTTCTTGGTTGCCGTGCACGAGCTGGGCCATGCCCTCGGCCTGGAACACTCCAACGATGCGACTGCTATCATGGCTCCTTTCTACCAATACATGGACACAGAGAACTTCAAACTACCTCACGATGACCTGCAGGGCATCCAGAAAATCTACGGTAAAGGTTTGATAAATATTGATTGACACTTCACCTGCAGAGAAGATGCAGAATTTGAACAAAAGTATTTTCCAGAATTTATGGTATTTTTTTGTTTGTTTGCATCTTCTCAAATCAAAACTTGATCAAAGTTATGTTACAAAGTCCTAAAAATACTGTAGCCATGATGTAACTTTGTTTTGTTCCTGTTACAAATACAGAAGCATCGATGAGTAATGTCGGTTTAAATGCCAGTAAACAGCATTTGTCTTGTCAGCTGTGCGAGAGGACAGCAAACAGGTGTTTTAACAGCCACATGAGTCAGCTCACAGAGCTCCAAAGAGGCCAAAATCTGTGCTAAAACTGAAGATGCACTGGACAAAAAAACTGTGAGGTTATGTAATATTTTACTGGGCAGAGTCCCAAATATGGATCGATCTTACAAACACTGAAAACCACACACAAAGGACGAGGACCACTAGAAGGAAGGGAATGAGAAGAGGATAATAAACTTTCTGTCCTTTCAGGTCCACCGGATAGAGCTCCCCAGCCCACCAGACCCCCACCCACAGCCCCTCCCCCTCGCTTCCACCCTCCTTCAGACCCCCGTAAGCATGACCGCCCAGCCAGACCCCATCGCCCTCCTCAGGGGGCCAAGCCCTCCAACCCCAACTCCAAACCCAACATATGTGACGGAGGCTTCAACACCCTGGCCATCCTTCGACAGGAGCTCTTTGTCTTCAAGGTAGAGGAGATCACGAGCTTTGAGCGGGTTTTGAGGCAGATGATACAAGAAACTGGAATAGAGCTGTTAATAATAATGATACTCCACCTTTGCCGTCTTTACAGGACCAGTGGTTTTGGAGGGTACGAGACAACTCGGTAGTCCCAGGATACCCAATGCAGATTGAATACTTTTGGAAAGGCTTGTCTCCCAAAATCGATGCTGTGTATGAGAACAGTGAGGGGAAGTTTGTTTTTTTCAAAGGTAATAACATGAACGAAATCTGCCATTTCACAAAAAAGTTTATTTTTCGGTCATATGAACACACAAAGGCACAGGTGGACAGAAAACCAATTTATGTCCCTATTATAGTCTTTTTGTTGATTTAATGACGTAGTAATAAGTTATTAAAGATGATGACATACATTGTCATGATACACAAAAAAATATGGATAGTGATATTAAAGTTTCTACGAGGAACTTTCAATTTCTATCAAATTTGGCACCCCCTTGTGGATAAAGGTCTCTCTTTTAAAAGTCAAGTTATCCCTTAGCGAGAATCTGAGAAATATTCAACAACACCTACCCCCCACAAATGATTTCAGGCGTTAAAATTAACTACATAGAAGTCAACACTTTTTTTGCTGATGGCCTGATTTGTTTTTGCAGGTCATAAAGAGGCATCAGCATCAATTTTAGTCTGTTTCATAACCACTTAAAAAGTCGTCACAGGAGCTTTAAGTATAAGCTCTGCAAATGTTTTACCGGCAAGAAAAACAGAATTTTGGTTGAAATATTAAAAAAATATTGTTTGCAAGAATTTGCCAATAACCATTTTTAGATTTTTCTTATTCAAATTAAATGTTCTTCTTAGATTTGATTGTAAAAATCACCAGATTTTAACACAAAACAGAAAAGTCTCCTAAAAGCATCAAACAAGAGTCTATAAATAAAACCTACAGCCTCAATCCTTCGATATAAATATATAGCAGTCGTTTCATTCCTATTTTAAACCACAATCATATATCAACTGACTGATGCACAGAGGAGAATCGGTGATATTTTATTGCACGCACCACTGTAATCAGACATGTACGTGTGAGCCCCTTTGACATACAGTAATCTTTCATCATATATCACTGATTGCTTGACTCTGAGATTGTTTTGCGTCCTCTGTGCTAACAGAGTGGGTGCAGGTCTGCTGCAGCCATCCGTCCATCAGGCAGATTAACATGACATCTGTCACCCAGTGGGATCAGAGTGCCTCATGCTTTATTTATTCACTCAGGGGGACTTAGCTGCTTCTGTGTGTGTGTGAGTGTCTTGCTACTTACTGCAAACACACACACCACATCGCAGCAGCTCTCCTCACTCTGCCCGAGGCACTTCTGATCAAACCGAATTAAATGCAACAATAGCGTCAATAAAAATGACAACAACAAGTCTCAGCGGAGTTGCATTCGGAGCGTCTTCTTGTTGTCTATTGTATTAAAGATAACGCCGCATAGATTCACTGCTCTGCAATATTTTGTTAACTCTGTGATGCATCTTACCTTTGAAATCACGTGAATGGAAATTCAAAAGACTGACTCATAGAGCTCGAACACACACATGTACAGAAGGCTTGAATAAGCAAACAGCTGGCAGGGTTTTGTGCAGCACATCTTTTGAGGTCATCTTTATGATAATGTCCTAACTTTATGTGTGTGTGTGTATTTTAGGAAACCGTTTCTGGGTCTACAAGGACACGACTCTCCAGCCTTCGTACCCTCAGGACATCTCGCTGTTTGGGAGCGGCATGCCCACTCAGAGTATCGAGACAGCTGTCTGGTGGGAGGATGTCGCCAAAACCTACTTCTTCAAAGGCGACAGGTTGGTGGGGAGCGATTATGAGAGCTGTTATGAAGCTATGGGCAGACTGGAGTCGATTGGAGGAGTACAATGAAGACTGATGGCTTGGATGTGTTTGTAAAGCATTTAGAAACACCCTGCCAGAAAATGTTTGCCTTCTGGAGAAAATCGATTGTTACAGCTACATATTTTCTGAGAAAAACCAACAGATAAGCTTTAAAATGTCGGTGAGGAAAAAAAAGTGTACAAACTGTACAAACTGGTAACCACAGAGTGGGCAGGTGTATCATAAACATGCAGAAAATTTGTCTGCACAGGCAAAAAGGAAACTTTAAACATTATCTCTTATGTCCAAACTGCAAAAAAACAGTTAGCAGCCAGTCTTCTTATTCTTCTGACAATGTTTGTGCATGTGTTTGTAAAATACAAACACATTCACATTTTGAACCCAGCTTTGTAATTACCTCTCAGTCATATTTTTCATCTTTGATTTTTTTCATTCTTGTTTGATGCATTTAGTCTGCTTGTGGAGCGTTTAATGATTGCAGTTTCTCTTTTGCTCGAGGTATTTAATTATTTTTCAGGTTGCTGGATCAATACATCTCCTGTGTTGGCATAGATTAGCTGGTGCTGTTAAATCTTTGTAAGCTTCTGCATGTTGCCTCTGAAATCTGCCAATTTAACAGCTGATAAATTCTCCTAAACGGCTTCGATCCATAATGACCCGACGGCAGGGCAGAAGTTATAACTGTGAATGCATGAAGTCAGAGTTTAAGCTGAAAGATTTCCACCCGTGGTGGTGAAACAAGGTGCTGAGAATCTGTTGTTCATCTATTGTAATGGTCTTAAAACCTGAGTATGTGCCAGTGTGACTCACATGTTTGTTCAGCTGTCATGATAAATCATATCCTCAGAGGTCAAAAGACCCTGAGGTGAAAGCTGACAAAATGCTTTGTCATGATACTGTCATCCCTCAACCTGCTGCTGCACATCATGACAAACAGGACGTTCTGTCCATCGTCTCAAACACGATTTTATCGCTCTCTCTCTCCCTCTCTCTCTCACTCTCTCTCTCACTCTCTCTCTCCCTTTCTCTGAAATCTGACAGGGTGTTTGTTCTAATTCCAAGAAATGACACTGTGCAGCGAGATTAATGTGTGTGAGCACCATGGTATGAGAGGCAGATCAATCAAAACAATGCCTGAAACAGATTTGTCTGGCAGATAAACACAGTATGGATGATTGATTGGATGCTTTCTCTGGTTGTGTGAATGAAGTCTGTAGGCTATTAGCAAAGAAATGTACCAAAGACGTCTTCTACTAGTTATCTTATCCATAGAATTAGAGTAAAAAGTGTGTTTCAACCATCTTTAGAGATATTCATTTAAGTTGACAGCAACAAAACCCTAAAAATTTCCAATATTCCTGGAAATTTTCCACCTTTTTGCAACTCTATTTAGCGCTACATTTATGCTAGCAAGTAGCATGTGTGACATACAGCCACTGGTCGTGATTTCTTAATACTCAAATAATTGTTTCTTGAAAAGTCCTGTATTTCATGTAATGTTTACTTTAATTTTCGAAGTGGGCCCCTGATTGTAACGTGATATAACTGGCAGAGTCTGTTTATAAAATTCATCTTATAACCCATTTTTGTTCCCTGGCTTTTAACCCAGCTTGAGACTTGGCTCCTTTTTTTAGTGTTTATATGGGTTGTTTTTAGTTTTTAAGTACTGTTTCAACTTTGTTTTTAAAGTGCTCCATAAATAAATTTGAGTTGAGTTGAGACACAGACGGTGGTTGTAGGGCATCTGAAATCTGCTCACTTTTTTCACTTTAATAATAAGAAAACTTCCATAATAGCATAAAAATAGTCAAAATAACATGAGGACGCATCAGTGCCAGTTGCTAGTTAAATCTGTGAGTTTCAGAACTGGAGAAAAATACAGCTCCAAAGAGTTCTAAGAGGAACTTTTTAAAAAGATAAACAAATATGAGGTTAAGAGCAAAACCCTCTGATCACATGATAGCCATGAAGCCATAAAGCAAACCCTGCTTTATCATCCAGCCAACCAGTGATCTGCCCTATGGTTAACTTCATTCCTTTGTCCTTTTAAAGTGCTGGGCCACATTTTTAATTTCATGAGCTTGGCGTATTTTACGTTTCTAGAATTACTTCAAGGTCACAGTCCTTTGAACTGATATTTTTTCACAAATTCCCCTCTACAAATTTGATAAAAAATACTTTCTTCCCCCCTCAATCTGATTTTCTGTTGCTTTTCTTTCACCATGCGAGTCTTTCTCTCCTCTGCAATAGAAATCTTGGCTGCACAAACTGTACACCTGGCACTGATTTTTAAAAAGCCTGGATGCAAGGGCGCAAAATCATCTCACACTTGCTTGTCCTGATGCTTGATTTTGTCCCTCAGCGCTCGTTTGAGGTTCCGTTAAAGGAAAGCTCTACATGTTTGGATACTTCTGCTGACAGGAGTAGAACGTGAAAGATGGTAGCTGTTGTTTTCTGCATTTGACTGACAAATGAGGGCAGTGTGGTGATTTTTGTCGAGGTATGGGATTGATTAAATTATTGCTGTGTGCTGATTTGTGGTTGTGTTTCCAGTTTTGTGTGGCTGTCTTCTTCCTGGAGTTGCTTCCTGTCTCTGCAGACCTTGATGCATGTCCTATATTTGCATGTGCTGGGATGACCGAAGTATTTCTGGTTGCTCTGTTTTAGATACTGGAGGTACAATGAGGACATGAGGACCATGGATCCAGGTTATCCCAAACCCATCACCATCTGGAAGGGCATCCCTGACTCTCCTCAGGGGGCTTTTGTGGACAAGGCCAACGGTACAGCAGCTTCATTTATGGATCCCATTTTAAGCCAATGACAACTGAGCTATAAGACTGTTTTCCACATGCCAGCAGTTTTTATATTCTTTAACACTGTCTTGATATTTCACGGACAGAGTTTCTTTTAGTGCCATCAGGTCGTCATTAAGTCACAGATAGCTACACAACACTTGCTGAACTCTCTTTAAGTTTGTCACAGTAAACTTGTTTCTCTTCCTCCAGGCTTTACTTACTTCTACAAAGGCAAGGAGTACTGGAAGTTCAATAACCAGCTGCTCCGTGTGGAGCCAGGCTACCCACGCTCCATCCTGAGAGACTTCATGGGCTGCGACGGCTTACCCGCCGATCCCGACTGGGACTGGAACCCGCCAGAGGAAGAAGAACGCCACTACGACAACGGAGACGTGGACGTCGTCATCAAACTGGACAGCACGGGGGGCACGGAGAAAGCAGTGGCCATCGCCATCCCCTGCGTCCTGGCGCTGTGCATGATGGTCCTCCTCTATACTGTTTTCCAGTTCAGGAGGAAGAGCACGCAGCGCCACATACTGTACTGCAAGCGCTCCATGCAGGAGTGGGTGTGAGGGACTGTTACTGCTCTGTGTAAAGGGGTGTGAAGCTCTGATAAAGGTCTAGTCATTACTTGAAGCCCTGAGTACAGTAATTGGAAGCACTGCGAAGGGTGCGTGAGAGGATTGCCACGTTGGCAGATCTGAAAACTGCTTGAATTCGTTGCGAACAAGCTGCGAGAGAGCGAAACGATCAGCAGAACTCAAATGAAGACAGTGAGGGAGCCACATCCCCTATGTCCAACTAATGTGTATGTATCTGCTTCGACTTATTTCTGTATCTTGGAATGAACTCAATTAAGTGAGACAGATTTAAGCTACTGTAAGTGGGACTTTTGTCTGTCCTCGTCTCTGCACGCCGCTTAAAAAGCCCCTAGCACTAACTTCAGTGGACAAATTAGATATAGGCTTCTACTTTACTTTCTTTTCTTAATTAAATTGCTCTGAGCTGTGCTTTTTTTTTAATTTAGGGTCCCTGTAAAAGATTATTCATTGTGTGGAGGACTGATACACAAACCAAATATGACCTTTTCTTCCAAAGAGGATTACCGCTCGATGTTGTTTTTGATGGGATCATTTTCCTCCATGGATCGAAACATAGTGGCATCATAACTCCGATTTTTTTTTTTTTTTTCCGACATCGGTATTCACGTCCACACGTCTGCTCTGTTATCTTTTGGGGATAGGAAGCAGCCGTTAGGAAGAGCTAGGAACTCCGGACTGTGGTGGCGGTCTATCTCCACAACGGGGGCCAAAAACCTCTCTGCAATATTTACGAGACTGCCTTAATCACGGATTGCTTAAGCTCCCTTCTCTTTCTCTCTGTTCCTCTGGTCTGGATGCTGGAAGCTGGGGGATGCAGTTGGAACACAAAAAGGCATTCATTTCTACCCATAATGCAATTTCAAACCAGTAATTAAGGACAGTTTGATCCACAAAGGGTTCATTGCTCCTGAAAAACGTGCTAAGCAGCGCTAAATAACTGACAGCGTAAAGGCTTTTAGCTTCCATTTGCCGCCTCACCAGAGTGTGTGAGAGAGAAAGAGAAAGTTTGAGGTGTGTGTGGAGGAGAAAGTAATTACCCACACTATATATGTACTGTATCATACTGTAGTGTCTGCTTTTAAACTGCTTACATCATGTTACCCCTTTTTGTTTCCTGCCATGTTTGGACACTGATAATCCCAAATGTGTCATTTCGAGCCTTTCTTACATCTGATTTCATTTGATTTTCGACTTTTATACGAGGTTTGTAAGTTTACATAATATTTCTCATCAAACTGAACACAACGGGGGAGGAGAGACAATGGAGTGGAGGTAAACATGGGCTACATGAACCTGCTTTCAAAATAAGACACATGACATGCTTCACATGTGGAGAAGAGTCGTCTCTGCACACCTGCTTCGTACGAGTGCTCCGTCCTGTTGGGAAGTTACTGCGAAACTTTTACAGAGGAAATGCAAGAAAAAACATCGCTGTTAAGAAAAAATTGAAATATACAAAATCTACTAACTTAATATTAACAGATTACTAACAAATTTCCAGTCTAACAATCCTTGAATTTACAAACCAAAATCATCTAAATTAAGTCTGATGACAAATATTTATGGAGTATATCGCAATCTATGATGTAATGAATATTTATGACATCAAACATTCAACATTAAAAGTGTAACAAATACTAAGGTGATGAATCAAAAAGAAGCACTCAGTCTGAGGTGAGATGGAGCTGAACTGAACGGGGGCTTTCTCTCCTGCTGTGTGCTGCTTTCAAAACACAACGCACAGCCTGGATCTGAGTGAAATATCACGTCTCGCAATTGCCTTTTGATTGCTGCCATATATGTGACGATGTGGTTTTGTGGTGTAGCGTTTGCCAGATGACCAGTCTGTGAGCGTTCATGATGTGTTTTTTTTTTTTTTTTTTATAATCGTGCTCTCTGATTTTGTTACTCTTTTACTATAAATGGTCATCAACATTTACTGTACAGGATATCTGCATATCTTCCATTGATATCAAGGCATTTTTATAACATACCACAGAAGGAAATAGAGGTTTAAAATATCTGTGGATGATCAAAGGAAGGAGTCTTGAATCTGACATGTAAGAGGTGATAACTTCATGAGGGTGGTGCATGCTGTTGTTAAATTAAGATGACATTCTGTTGACCGTGGATCATTTGGACACTCGCATCCCGTTCAGTCTTTGCAGATCTGGTGAAATAAGGTGGCAGGTTTCTGTTGAATGAAGACACATGTCATGTTTCTCAAACCATGTGAAACTATTATCTTCCAGTCTGTCCTCCCCGTACCAATCTCCAGGCAACAGTCGAAGCGATAAAAACAAAATGTACACATTTTTAAAGAGAGGAACATCTTTGCTTTCCTGGAGCGATGCAGAATCGCTGCGTGCACTAGTCCATGTTGATTCATGACCACTGTAATTTAAGGAGGAAGCAACAGCCTGTGGCTCAGTGTTGTGTGTGATGTCTTATCAGTTTGTGTGTTTGTGGTGAGGGTCTGACGGCTCCAGAGAGTGTGAATTAAAGAAGACCAGTGAGGCGAGTCGGTACTATATTTATTGCCGTATTTATTCCTCTGTGCTCAGCACCTCAAATCTTGCATTGCATTGTACTGAGGGTGAGAACCTGTCAATAAAGTGGGTTTGAAATGCACTTCTTTTCTCCTACAGTAATTCTTCTTCCTCTGATAGATCTTCAGCAACAAACACTTTCTTCAGCGTGAATGTTTTCTCTCCTCTTGAAGAAGGAGATAACAAACTTTCCAAGATAACTCAAAGTACAAAGGTCTCCCTGACACTTAAAACACCTGACATTTCAGAGAAGAAGCAGGAATCGTAAGTGCTCTGACCTGTCCCTGTTTATCCTCAGTGCTCTTGTCTCCATGCTTTGACACTCACTGCCAGGCTGGAGTCATTACAGGAAGCAGACGATGCCGATTAGACAGCAGTCAATAGCAGAGAGGCAGGGTGCAGAGGAGACGAGGAGCATTTTGCAATAATTGCAATCAAGGTCTTCTACGCAGACACATAATATACACCCAGAGGCATTTGAGAAGAATACAATCTACATATCGTGTCAATAAAGACGACTGTTTACTGTCTGCCTGGGAAAATAATGTCTTATCACTCCATTCTATTATAGCTGACAGATTTGCCTGTGGTGTACACACACAAACACACACACACACACACACACACACACACACACACACACACACATACAACATATCCTACACATAGACCCAAGAAAAAAACTCTTTTGTTACATCTTTTTCCAGTTAATTTGGATTTGTCTTTATGATATAAATAAAAAAGTGATCCTGGTTGTGTTACTTGTGTCATGCCATGAAATTTCCCAGAAACATTAACATCGATGTCCAAAACTAAACCTGCTGCTCTGAGTCAGACATGACCTCTGCCTTTCTCACTCTGGTCAAGCAACAAACCCCCTTTTCTCTCTCTCTCTCTCTCTCTCTCTCTCTCTCTCTCTCTCTCTCTCTCTCTCTCTCTCTCTCTCTCTCTCTCTCCTCTTCTCTTTTTCACTTGTCATAAACACTTGCTGTCTCCAGTTGGTGTCGGCTCCTGTCAGAGAGGAAGTTTGGTATCAAGGTATCAGACTTAAGCATTTAAAGAGGGGGTACTGCTTTTATTTGGTCTTTATAATATAAAAATCCCTTTTTTTCTCACACTGATGTTTTAGAAGAAAAATGTATTTCAGCCTCTTTTTGAAACACTTTATTTTATGTACTGTCTCTTTAAGGCTCCCTGCTCCACAAACCCCTTCCTTCTGACCCCTTCCTTCTGACCAGCCCTCAGAAGGTTTGTCAGGGCAGAGCTACAGGCAGACCTTGGCGTCTCAGTCCTGAGAGAAACCAAATGTGTTTAATTATGACTTTCCAGGGACTCCTTAGTTTTTTTGTTTGTTTTTGCGAATAAATATTATTTTGTGTGTGTGTGTGTGTGTGTGTGTGTGTGTGTGTGTGTGTGTGTGTGTGTGTGTGTGTGTGTGTGTGTGTGTGTGTGTGTGTGTACATCATGCTCTAACTTACAAAATCATATGAGTCATAATGTCATAAAGTCAAAGCCTTTAAATGCATTCGATTACCAGCAAAAATTAAACATTCAGGATGTATGTGTCCAGAGACCTTGGATTCAGTTTTGCACAACTCAGATTAAAGAGGCTGTGAAAACTATCTGGTTGAAATGGATTTCAGTGACACCTTTTAGCTGGAATCGTGCGCACACCTTTGTGATGACATGACTCTTAACAAGTGGTATTTGTTTTGGAAATGAATGGAGATTGGATCATCTTTTTAACACTACTTTTCTTTGTTCAAGGCAACTTTTTACTTGATTTAACACAACAAGGTAAAGTATTTATCAACAGTTGCGCAGCGCTGTTGTTTGAAACATGACATCAAGTAAACTTTGTCAGTTTGTACCGTAGTTCAGTAGCCGGCTATACTAAGCGCTGCTGTTAGCTCAGTGCTCTGGTATCTGTAGGCAAACTTGACAACGACCAAGCTTTATCAGTTTGTATCATAGTTTGTAACCTACTATCTAAGTGCCTCTCGCAGCCGTGTCTGAGATGTAGCTGTAGGCTAACGTCTAATGTCAGCAAATCCTTATGTCCTGCTCATCTGCCAAGCAGAGCTAACGTAACCTCACTCTTCATTTTATTGACAGACTCTCAAGTTTGATCAGATCACTGCAGAATAACTGCTGCATGTGGGTTGGAATGAGCATTAGCATAAACAGTTTAGCCTGTTTTAGCCTTTAGCTTGTGGTCTAGCCTTTGGCCCATGCTCTATCACTCTCCTGTTTAGCTTTCTTCTGCTCTCCTGTCCTTTTTCTGTCTGAGAGTTCAGCTCCAGTGTCCTCCATCACTACTTAATTAATCCCAGAAATTACTTTCAGCAGAGAAAAACACACAACTCACTACTAAACTTCATCAGCCGGCTTGGTGTTGTCACAGAGACTTCCGCGTGCCGTAAATCAGTCTGGTCCTGCCTGACTGGATGCTAAGAAATAGCATGTAGAAATAATCTCTATTGGTGCTGATAATCTGATTTTAAATTGAGATGAACATATATCTAGAAATGAGACTTTTTCAGGATCATTTAGAAAGTCCCCACTGTCCCTTTAACCTCAGCCTGGACAAATTGAATGACTGTGTTTGAGCTCACTACAAAAAGTTACTGTTGATGCCTTTTTTGGGCCCCCTGCTGGCGGGTCAAGAGGAAGCCCCTGTCATATGTGTCCTCCTGTGACAAACATCATGTTTTTTTAACGTCACACAGTCACACGCTGAGAACTGACAAATAAATCTCATGAAGGTATTTTGATTCATATGTGGAATTTAATGTGTGCAAGCATTGTTTTACAGTCACACATTCTCCCTGTACTCTTCTCTGAGATTTTCACACAACCATCAAACACAACCTGCAGAACATTCAAAATGCGGTCTTTAATTCACAGTCGTCTCAGGCTTTTTATCAATAAGAAATGTGTCTGTTTCGTAACCCAAAGTGAGGGTTTGCTAAGCATGTAAATGTTTAGCTCAACAATCAGAATGAAGGGAAGTAGAGCTGTGTATACAGTTGCTGTCACAAAAACTGAAGTAAATACTTTAAGACCAAACAGCACCCTCTCTGAAACCCTGTTTGAAGTCTGCATGACCCCAGGCTCTCTGTTTGGTGTGAAGGCCCAAGAATGTGACAAAAGGGGGCCCCTAAAGCTCTAAGGCTAGACTACCTGCTCTTAATCTGGGCCTGCAGCTGGAAAACTTTAACTTTTAAGGGCCTTACAAAACGCTAATGGCCTGGACTAAACTAGTTTTTGGCCTTGACAAGAAATTCTTTGGTCCTTCACTTCTTGTTAAAGTGTTAAGTGCCACCAGCTGATAAAGCAGTCATGAGTACTGTGCTGCATTTTCCAATTTCAGGGTTAGCAATCATCTAATGTCTATCAGAAATCCAAAACTTCTGTTAAATGTGCATCTGTTGATTTATCCGTCTGGGTACATTTTCACAAATGCTCACTTATTTTCAGATTTCAAATACTTTTTGGGGAGTTTTCATCTGATGAACTTTGTGCAGAAGAGTGATGTTGCTTTTAAAACACCAGCATGTTTCTGAAAGTGAAGAACCCTAATCGTGTCAGGATTGCTGGCTGGTGCATTAATAGAACAGTTGTGCCTCAAAGCGAGTCAGTTCAGAGACTGAGTCCAGGCCAGGGACTTCCCTGTGTGGAAATAATGTTCCTGCTTTCCTCCACAAGAATGTAGCTCAGGCTTTTTATTCACATTAACGAACCCGTCAGGGCAGGAAATAAGCACTGACAGCCTTTTTAAATGTTCTTTTAAAATACATTAATCAGAAACAGCAAATTGATTGTGAGAAGCATGATCGTCGGGTCAGCTGCAATACATGAGTCATACAGCTGTGTTTTAACAGTTTGTGACTTTGCAAAACAATAAACTATCTCAAATATTAATAAGCAAAAATAATTTACCTTCTTCACATGAGAAACAATTGAGAGGTTTCTCTTCTCGTTGGGTTATCCCCCTGACTGTCACATCACATCTCAGTTTAAACAGTCATGAAGAGATTAAGAGTTTATGATGGCTTGATTGTTCGATTGATGGTAATTTCATCATCTGTTTCTGGATCATGATGCAGACAGTAGCTTTATGATCATTTTCTTTTAAATTTACTTGGATGGATGAGAAACAAATCCAGAGGGAGCGCTCAGAAATTATGGTTAAACACATCATGATAACATTTTGTTTGTTTTGTTTTGTTGACTTGTCTTAAACCTCATGGAGCTCATGGATTGGGGTCTTGCTTCATTTTCTCAATGTTTCAATGGGAAGCATTTTTTGTTTTATTTATTTTGTGAGTGATGGCATTTAGCACAAGACCACTAAGTCAGACAATTACCACAAAACAACAGTCACACCATGCGGCAATTCACTGCGATGAAATCAGCAACAGGGTGGTTACACAGACTGAGGCTTTCTACCCTCAGTATAAGGTAAGACTGGTTATGTAAATGGTACAGAAAAAGGATGATAAAATGAAGCAATATAAACTACACTCTATATATTCAGTCTGACAGCATGTTGCTTCTGTTCCAGCTGGTTTCAGCCTCCTCTATGTCAATCAAAGCCAACCACACTTCCTTGGACTTCCTCCAGTCTGAGAACATCACCTTCACTCTCAGCTCGACTGTGGAGACAGGAGGCTGTTGTATAAATGTGAGTGCTGGTCTTAACTGCAGTATTACAGTCATACTTACCACTCTTTCTGCTCTGTTTACACCATTTTTGCAATCTTCTTACTGGAAAAAGGTGCCCCATTTCTGGGGAATAATGTATGTTAGATTCTCATTGATAGATATATTACGGTATTTAAATAAAATATTGTTTTTGGCTTCAGCTTTGTTATGTCCAGCCCCAAGTTTCATTTACCTTAAATATTTTAAAAGAGAAATTTCCCCTGATAAAACTTTAAAACAATGCCAGAGGATTAAAGAGGGGTATGGTATATTTTTTTTTCAGGCTTCATACTGTCCCTCTGGTACCCCGTAGTAGCTTTATATGTTTTTCAAAATTCCTTCTTTTCTGGCTGGTGTTTTAGAAGACCTTTCTTTCAGCCCCTGTCTAAAACAACCTTCTAGCAGCTGTCTTTTTAAGGCTCCCCCTTTCTTCTGATTGGCCAGCCCTTTGGAGGTCTTTTAGGAACAAAGCTATGGATGAACCGTGGTGTCTATGGCCCACCCTTCCAACGTGTCATGAACTAGTTGGGCGATCCTGATGAGATCACCTCATCATTTCAGCAAATCTTGGTTAAGTTGAGCAGACTGATTTGGGGATTTCCAAAACATATTGATATGTAGTTATTTGAAAATCTACTTGCATTTAGTATGGACATCCAGCATTATTACTTTATATTCATCTTTAAAATATGGGAAAACATGATAACCCCTCTTTAAAGAGGCTTTAACCAAAGAATTACTCTAGGTAAAATTGCTAAATGCTGAAAACTCAAAACTCCATTATTAGATACAGTTTGGAAAACTCCAGAATAAGTTTTGAAAAAAAAAAAAAATTATATTCCCCTATCTATCAGGGTCCTTCCACGTCTCTGGTGTTCACCAGCCGTCTTGATGATGGACTCAACTACTGCAACCTCTACAACCTGCTGTCAGGTGAGTTTAGGAGTCAGGATCCTAAAAGTATGACTTATTTTATCAATGCATGCTTTGCCTCAAATGATTCTAGCACTGAAAGCTGATTCGGCCCTGGTGGTTGAGTCATGTTCAGAGTCCATAGTCTGCTACATGGCTTCAATTCCAAGCTGCAGCCCTTGTCAGTCTCCGCTCTCTCTCTTGCACAGTTTTCTGTTCTATTCACAGTCTTCAGTTCTCCATTTAAGAGGCATAAAAGTTGCAAAACATGACTTAAGAAATAAACTAAATGGAGTCAAGATAACATTATTTGTGTTTGTGTCTGATTGTTTCATTTCCAGCAAGTGGACTCTCGGGTTTCTTGGAGATCACCAATGAGTGGGCCTGCCTGGGCTACTGTCTTGCCACTTAGCTAGCTGTAATTTTAATGTAATGTCATATTTTTCTCTTCAGTTGCTGTCCTGTTAAGTCTCCTGCATGCTTCAGATGATTTGTAAAACTTTGGTGGCACGTCTGATGGTCTTAATGTGTGCTTTTAGAGTGTGATTAGAAATAGAAACAGAGTCTTTTGGATGAGTTGGGTCATTATTCCAGTGTGAGTTCACTCTTTGGGTGGGTCATACTTCAGCACTGCTTTTCATTGACACCGAAGACATAATATGATGTGTATCTACTGAGTGATAACATGACATGAAGGGACAGTTGATGGACCAGCATTTCACTGGGCTAGTGTGAGGTTATTCAGAATAAGCTCTGCAAACATCTCTCTGACTTGTGGTCAGATAAGTCGTCAGGTGACATTTCTCAAAGCAGGTCTTTCTTTTCTATTTAGAATGATGCATTCATAAGGTCAAAGACAACTTAAGAACAAATTTTATGGAATGAAGAAGAAGCAAAACCCTAATGGTAAAAAAAGTCACTCACAGTACTTTGGAGACAGAAGCCTTCACTTGACTTTTTAGCTCACTACTAATTTTACTCTTAATTTATTTTAAGAGTGCGCAACTTTGGATACGTGGAGATCATACCCTGACGGGTCAACAGTAGAAAAAAACATGAAACTAGGGAAGGATTTTAAAACACACAGAGAGCTGAAGAGCTGAGTAAAGAGACATCAATTATACCAAGGAAAACAGACAAAGAGTACAAAAAACACAACAGTGTATGAGCTTTAGCAGAATTACACAAGTGCTGCTATTGTTCTTGGCATCTGTTTAGAATGCAAAAAGAAAAATGCCGTTTTGCAGTAAGTGTGATAATGTATAGTGAATGGGTTATTATGCTCACCCTCTCATTGTGCACAGTGTACTCACCAAAGCTCTAAAAATAAACCTGTTTTTAACAGTGAGACTCAAGCCGTGAATCACTGTATCTGTCGTGGGAGTAATGTAATACATTGAACACATGCAGTATATATAACCATGAACTCATCACTTTGCATCATGCCTAATTGATTTAAGACATGAAGGAAGCTTAATGGCCTTGACCAATAGCTCAGATCTTTGATCTTGACTTTTCCACTCCTCCTCCTCACTGACCCTCGTGACACATCCGACCCTTTTCTGTAAAATTCACCCGTAAGCTCAGTCGCAAGCTCAGATTTTGCTGAGGTTAACAGCAAGCCATCAGAAATCTCCTTCACTGTCGAAATGAGGTCTCTGCTGCTGGCCTCCGCCCTCATGGCAGGACTGTTTGGCTCTCTGGCTGCTGGCGCTGCACCTGTTCCATTCCCTGCTTTCTGCAGAACTCTCTGGTAAGAAACCTTCTTTTGTAGCTTTCTTATAAAAGCTGTTGAAAGAATTCTATCAAAGTCAGACATCAGACCGAAAAACATCGGCTGGAGGCAAATTGTGCCTCCTGCTGTCATTTCAAGAATAGTGTGTCCATACTGTGATAATTGCTCTCTTCCTGCAGGTTGTTTGCGCTGCCGTGTGCTGACGTCCGTACCAAACTGCTGCAACAGATTCAAGCCTTCAATCCTATCAATAGTTGTGAAAAATGTCACTATGTAGTGAGTTTTTTTTTATTGATTTTATAATGGCTGATGTTTCTGATATCTTCTTTTACTTGAAAAGAGGATTAAACATTTTCCTGTCCCCACCAATCCTTCAAAAACTAACATTCTTTTGCAAACATCAGTGAGTTAAACAAATCTTTAATAACAAAAAAAGAGATAAATCAGTTTCAGCTCCACAGCTTTTAAAAACATCCCTAAATAGATCACAAGTTTGCTTCAAAGGGGTTCACATAACAAATAAAACTCCTACCTTATATTATATTTAATCTAAAAACAGATGAAAGCTGTTTGATACCACTCATAGGGCTTATTTTATATTTGATTTGTTTTTGGGGAAGGGGGAATCAGACGTGTGGTGAAAAAAAATGTTGTTCAAAACGAGTCTCTTTCTCTACCTCAGCTTGTTTCATCCACTAATGAAAGCATCCATGCTCATCATGCATCATCAGATAATCTACACCTGGAGAGCATCGAGTTCACCCTGCACACCACCACACTGACCGGCAGCTGCCGTGTGACAGTAGGTCACAGTTTCATTCTGTCATTCCTACTCTGAATAAAGAGGACAACACACATGAACTTATTCATGCCGTTTGTTTGCAACAGGCTCAGTCTGCATCCCTCACAGTCACCAGCCTCCTTGACGTCAGCCTCAACTACTGCAACCTCCATGACCTGCTGACAGGTGAGGGTTTTTACCTTAAAGCTGCACAAGTTCCCACTCTTTTGCTCCTGATTCTGCTTCATCTGAACACAAACATACAGATATCACTTGGGAATGTTCTTTTTATCTCTCTGTGCATGATTTGTTTTATCTATTCCAGCGAGTGGCCTCAACTCCTCTCCAGGCTTCATGGAGATGACCAACGAATGGGCCTGCTATGGCTATGGATTTGCTTCATGTAGCGCCTAACTATCTCAAACAAATGAAATTATCTCTCGTTTATGTGTCACCACTGATATTTTTTTTCTATGCTTTTGAAAGTGTATGACTCAACAGGCATCATGATTGACTGTATGAGTCACTCTGTAACTGAGCAATATATCTATTTATGAAGTCTTCATTTAATTTCACCATTAAACTCAATTAAATTCAGACTTTCCATTGTGGTTGAAAGCTTATTAAAGTGAAGACAGAAGAATGTGCCCATATATTAAAAGGGTGGGGGAATACTGCAATAGTAGCATAACATGATTAACAGCTAAAAAAAAAAAAATTCCTATTTTTCTCACACTGGTGTTTTGGAAAACCCTAATTTAAGCCTCAGGGTTAAATTTTTCTTTTTCGCTGCTGTCTCTTTAAAATGTTTCATTACATAAACCCCCTTCCCTCTGATACCCTCTTTCAACTAGTGCTAGTTTGGTGCTAGTTCCAGGCCAGTTCCCTAGTTAGCACCAGGACTTTCTGTTTCCACTGACAAAGCAGCAGCTTCAGGTGTTAAAAACTGGTGCTTAGCAAGCATAAACCCTTTGCTGGGCCAGAGTAAAGCACCGATTATGTAAGGTGCCGGGGGCGGGGCTACTTTGACCAACAATCAGCATGGAAAACAGCCATTAATACAAAAAATAAGCTACAGAGTGAGTCATCTGTTGTTTTGTTGGTGTTTATTCATTTGAAACAGAGATGAAATCAAAGCAGCAATGCATTACCTCTCTCATAGATCAGGTCTATACGAAATAGCTTAATTTTATTTATCTTATTTAAATGACGGAATGTCATTTCTGCCCAAGCGGCAACCTCCACTTCTCCAACTTTCACAAACTGGCCAGGAGATCCTTACCTGATGACCTCATCATTTCAGCAAATCTTGTACAGATTTCATGCAATTTTTGAACAGACGATTATGAGCAGTTTACAAACAAATTCAAAGTTTTATACAACTCATGAATACATAGTATATAGTCTTCATGTTTAAAATATGAGAAGGCATTATAGCCCCTCTTTAAGGTCTGTTAACATAGCAGGTCTGGTTTCACGCTGTTTCTGTGACAATGGTTATTTTCTTGTGTTTTTATCATGACACAAAAAATAACATGTTATCTCTGAATATTTCCATTTACTTTTTTTTTTTTGACATGGTAGAATGCATTATGGTCACCCAGGAGTCAGATGACATGTTTCAGCCGTCAAAGTGGAACATCCGAGAATCAGGAGGTCTGACGGGCAGTTGATGATGAAACATGTGACCGATTAGCGCCAGAGAATCAACGACGTGTGACGCCTGAGGAAAAAAAAATGAAATCACACTTGCAACCTTCTGTCACTAAAGATTGTTAAAAGGTTTAACAAAATTTATTTACTGGCCCATTTTTTAAAAAATTATAATAACAAAAATCAAGCACCATCAGGATGTGTTAATGTTTAGGAACACTCAGAGTGATCATCTCCTCCATCGATTAAAGGGCCAGACTGCCAGACACGGCCATGAGATGACAGGAAATCTACTGAGAGGAAAACAATACATTGTGACCATGAATAATGGTGTTAATGTTTCAGGGTCTTGTGGTTCGCATGTCTAATGAACAATCACTCTGCAGTCATTATGAGGTCAGCACATCTAAGCCTGTTTATCAGGACAATAAGAAAGACAAAAAAAACAGAGTCCACAAATGAGATCATAAAACCACATCTTTATTTTGATTTAACAATTAGAAAATTGAGTCATATTTTTAGATTTTTTTCATCAACTTTTATGAGCTGAAATTATTACAGCCTCTGTTGGTCACTTAGTCGAGGAGCATGTCAGAGTTACAAATGATCAAATTATGAGATATAACTTATATCATAAGAGGTTGCTTCCATAAAACTTCAAATAGTTAACTCTAAATATCATAATTTTGTCTGCAATGTGTCAGAAAGACACAGCTCATCATCACAGTCAACTCTTTATGTCACTGAAATTATATCTTGTGTTTCTCTTAACAGAGGGAAATAAATCCACCTCAGAGAGGAATAATAAGTTTCCCCTATAAGTAATAAAAACCTTATCATAAAAAAAATTAGTAAGAGCTTTCTCTGAATCTGACCAGACTGAAAGATTATCCATCACACACCATGCGTTTTAGATTTCACATCTATTTACAGGCAGAAGTTCCCATCCCGAGGCAGAGCCACTCATTGGTGTACTCGATGAAACCTGGAGCTTTGGCGAGTCCACTACCTGAAAAGGCAAAAAAACAGAGGAACAATAATTCAGCCACAGATTCTTTTCCCTTTACAGATATCATGACCGGATTCTTCTCCTGTTTTAGCTTCAAAAATCTGAAGATTCCCAAATGGCTCAATAATAACCTCACTGATTGAAGCCTCCTACCTTGTATGACGTTGCGGAGGTTACAGTAGTTTGTGCCGTTATCAAACAGGCTGAACCAGAACTCAGACACAGAAGTACCCTGAAAGAAGAACACAGATCTTTGTACTAAAAGATCATTATCAAATCAATTTCTATCATTTTACTTATGTTATAAAGATGTATAAGTTTTAAAGTATTTGACTAACCTCTACATGGCAGCCAATGCCCATAGCTGTGCCAGTTATGGTGAAGTTCACATTCTCAATCTGTCCCACTGCAGAGGTGTGATTGGCCTGAATAAGGGCTGCAGTCACTGAATAGAGCTAAATCACAACAACAGAGAGAGCATTTAAAAGAAGTGTTAATTTAAACATAAGTAAGGAGATAAACCATGTGACAGCCAACTTTTCTTCAAGTTTCTTGCCTTATAAGAGCCCATGGCTTTAATCTGAGTCAGGATGGCCATGCTAACCCGATCACATGGTAGTCCAAGCAGCCTTAAGGAAAGAAAAAAAAGTATCATTACACATTTTCTTTTCTTACACTTAATCACAGATAGATGAAGTCTCACCAGACAATCCTGCAGTAAGCGTGTGTTGTTTCAGTTGGGAAGCCATTTGTCATGATGCATATTCCCAAAAAGAGAGCGCAGGCCACAATCAAAGTCCTTGCAGCCATGCTGAAGCTCGTGGTTTCTGGTTCTCAAAGGGCTGTAGGCTGCAGATGTTTGTGCAGGTTGGTTTTATATGGGACAACAACATCTTGGGGTCCGTCGGCCTGTCATGTGGACCCGTGGAAAAACTGATTTGCATGACACTTTGTAGGGACTGCACGGCATCTTTCACACCAGCTGGGCTGGACTCAGTGGCCTGGATTCAGAGCTCTGGGGATTAAAAAGCACTTCTTTTAAAGCCTGAATACATGAAAACAAGAACTTCACAACAGAAATGTGTTTTTTTGTTTCATGCTTTTGTTTAATTATCCTCCAACTGGAACTCTACTTTTCAGTTTACCAATAACAACAACTTCTAACAAAAATTATGAAACTTTAACTAAATATAAACTATTTGTTACTGAATAAACAAAAGGACTTGTGAAGTTTGGCAAGTCCACCAGTTAAAGGACTGCAACATTTATTTGTTTGTTTGTTTATTTATTTATTTATTTTTTACAAATTTACATGTCTGTGATTGTTTTTAAAAATGTAATAGTCCAGAATCTCATGACCAATAATCAATAACAACCAACAACTCACTAAAAACGAGATATCAAGCCATTATGTAAAGTGGTGGCACTATTAGAGTTCAGAAACAATTAACTTTCAGTGTCTTTACTTCACCATAAAATGAGCTAAAGATAATAAATGATGGAGTAGAAACAGTTTTTATAACTGTTGTCTACACTTTGTTTCAACAGGTTTTTTTTTTTTTTTTTTTTTTTTGTACCTTTTTGGGGGCTGAAGTCGCACAGGCTGCAGGAAGGACCTTAACATCAACACCAGTGATGTGGTACGAAACTGTGCTACAGTCAGATACAATACAAAACAAACTGACACCATAGGATATGATACAATGTGATACATTACAGTATGATACTACACAATAGGATACAATACAATACAATGTGATACGATATGAAACAATATGATAGATTCAATACAGTACAGTACAATATGACATGGTACGATACACAATGATACCATACCACAAAATACAGTACAAAATGGTATGGTACAATGTGAATCATTACAATGCACTGCAAAACAATATAAAACACAATATGAAAGATTGTAAACAAACTTATATGATATAATATGCTACAATACAATACAATTCATTAAGATACAATCTGATGAGACAAAATATGATATGATACCATAGGATGATGATACAATATGATACAATAGGAAAATTAGGCCAGTGGTCTATGTTGTTATTTGATATATCAGTTTTCATTCCATTTTTTTTTTTTTTTTTTTGTCATTGTTAACAGATTCATTCTAGCTGTACTGCAATTAGCCACCAGAGGGCAATTGCAATATTTTAGGTTTCATACTGGAAAGGCTGTCAACCTGTCCATCACTATCAAATGCATCATAGGTTGTGGAGAAAACCAGCAGCAGAAAAGCTTTCTAAATATCTATAAAGCTAAGAAAATGGCATTCTTTAAGAACCTCAAGCAGGAAGTTGAGGCAAAAAATGGACTGATAAGTATGTATTTATAGTGCCAACTTTTAGAAATAAAATGAAGGCAGGCTACAGCACAAGCTACTTTTCAGGGGGGAGTTTTCTTTTTAAAATAAATTAATAATGTAATGTAGTTCTTTTTCCTCCTCACTGGGGTAATTTCCAGTATGTTCTGGTGGGCAGGATTAGGCCTGCGAGCTGCCAGAAGATGTTCATTGCACTAGGCTGCAATATGACACAATACAATCTTCTTCTCCCAAGAGGAAATTTATTCTGCATGTAAGTGTGGCTTAACTGCCTGCATCAAAATATACATATATACAGAAAAATTGCAATAAATGCACATCTAAATGGAGAAACGGAAAGCAAACCCTGAGCACATTACTGAACATGATCTGAATTGCTCATAATCCACACACACACACACACACACACACACACACACACACACACACACACACACACACACACACACACACACAAATAAAAAAAAGGTTTTTGATGCTTTTATGGCTGTTTTACAGCAGTTTTATATTTATTCAATGTTCTGGAGTCAACTTACTTTTGCACATAAATTGTAGATGAACTCGTTTCTTTCCCTGTGGTAGGAGTGTATGTTTAATATATTTGTACATTTTACAATGTCTTCATTTGGTTGCTTTCAGTGAATATTAAAAAAGATGTAACACAAAATTTTCCACACTCTTACCTTATAAAACTAAAAAGGAAGTGCTGCATTAATCTAATTTTCTACGCCATAGAATCATCCCTGAAAAACACTGGCCTCTGCTGAACTGATAGCAGTGATAGGGCCGTATTTATGAAGGGGGAGGTTTGCAATTTGTCGCAGTCTCATTCTTCACATAATTCATAATCTCACTGTTATGTCTTACAACAAACAGCCTATTGATTCAGAAATGCTGGAGGCTCTGGAGGGCCTAAGAAGCATGAAAATTCAATAAAGGACCAGAAACAACGGACAGTAAACCAAAGCCAGTCAACTCTTGGCTATTACTGTCAGTTATGACACTTAGGTTGACTGAAAGGGCCAGAGTTCGCCTTCAGGCGGGGCTCTAGTGTGCATAATTCTGTATCAAAGTATAAAGGAGAGTTATAATTTAATGTTTTACTTGATCTGGATCTTCAGGCCATGTTAAAGATATGTTCTTCCTTTCTATCAGCAGAGGGTGCCAGACCACAACATTTGGCTGAAACCTTGAAATCTTGCAGATTTGTATTAGTTTCACTGACATACTTAATCCAAAAATTTCTGTTTTGGTTAACAGGAAGAAAATGTTTTTTTTTTTTAAAAAAGCACACATTTAGAGAGACAGAAGGAAAAAATAGCAAGTGGGGTGATTTAAATGGAAGCTTTACATTCTTGACCAAGCTTTTAATATATATATAAGTCAAGTCAGATGACTTTTGGCCAGCTAAGCACTATTTACTCTGCATTAAACTCAGCTTCTTGTTAATGTCCAGCTCTGTCTTGTGAAGTCCGTCCACTCAGGAGAAGCAGTTTTAGTCATCCCTCTCCTTTTAGAGTCTCCCCAGGGTCATGTCTGTCTGAAAAATGTCAGCCGTACAGATGAATGGGAATGACAATCCTCTCTAATGAGGAATCCTGCAGTGGGACGCTTCTGCAGGCTCATGAGTAACAGCTCTCTAAAAATCCATTTAGCATCAAATCTCTGTCGTTTTTTTAATGTTGATGAATTCATTTTGCATCCCTGTTGTTTTCTTATTTGTTGCCGTCACACTGGCAGAATGTTGGGTTATTATATTTTTTTTCATTTAAAGTAATTAGTTGTGCAAAACTTACAGAATAAGAGAAGTAAGTAAGACATCAGTAAATAAAAAAATAAAGGATGAGGGTCTTGAGTTGCTTATTATCAAGTGTTTCCACATTTTGAAGCACAACTTTAAACATTAACACACAGAGATCTATATTCTTCAGACAGCAACAATAAGCTCTGTTTGGAAGATAACTGATGGAGAGGTCTAAAGGTGCCTAATAATACTGGGCCTGAGCCTCAATCCAGGGAAATCTCTTCAAAGCAGGCAAAAGTAAAGTAAAAGTACCTCTTTGGGACCAAACTTGGTCTGTCTTGTCTGAGTCTCTGATCTGAAGACTGTCATCTTGCAGACAAATGGACGGATGCTCAGTGCGATGGTGACTGTTCATGGGGCAGCTCTCTGCAGCAGAAGACCAAATGCTGCCGAAAGACCATCTGCTGAGAGAGGAGAGCAGAAACACAGGGAGTCACAGTCTGTCTCTCTCAAGCTCTGCATCATCTTCACATGTTTTCCAAAATAATGATGGCAGCCAATTTTAAGGACAACATATTATGATGTATTTTTACATGTAAGCCTAATGATTAAATTGTGTAATCTTAGTCAACTGCCTATAGGCTGCTTTTTATAGCTTAGGCCTACATCCATGTGGATAATGTTGCTGTGATGGTTAAACCATGTATAAGAAATGACATTTTTAGAAAACCTGACAGAGCTGCCATGGATTAGCTGTTAAACAGGAGACCTTTTGACTTCTGACCTTTTATAGTATGCACTGAGCACATAAATCAATTTGTGAACAACTCATTTACATATTCAGATTCAATTGTTGTAGAAAATAACTCTTAATCCAGTGCCCTGCGTGGAGAAAGGATTTAAACAGTATAATCTCTGCAGAGGGATGGTGGAGGGCCTGCCTGAAAGCACCAAATATAAGTAACTAATGAGAGCCTAACACCAGCTCTGTTAAAAAAAAAAAAGTTTGATCTCACTATCCCTGATGCGTTCAATGAGAAGCAAAAGGTACTATTTCTTACTGTCCTTGGGGCTGCAGTGTTATTCAGGTTTAATGGACTGAAATTCTAAATATCCTTTCTTATATTTCAGGTGTGAAAGCAGCAATATTTCCAAAGTTATACATTTTTGGAATATTTCCCAGGAAACTTGCAAACTAAGCAAGACGGATGAGAAAATGACTGTGTACTGCTTTCTACAAGCAAAGCACAACAAAGCCAAATTCCGGAGATGTGTTACCAAACCAAGTCTGGAAGTCTGTTTAGGTAGTTTATCACATTCCCTTGCCCTTGAGAAACTTACTTTTATGATCAAGGGTAAACACTGCACACTTGATCAAATTTGGAGGAACTGTTTTTCATTCAGGGGAGAAAGCCATTCTTGGATTAAAAAAAAACGTGTTTTTTATTTTCAAATTCCTTACTAAGTGCTTATGTTTTTTTTTTTTTTTTTTTTTTTTTTTAAGAAAAAAAGGAGCCCTGTCCATTGAGAATGAAGAAAGCATTGCTGTAACTCCTCTGTCTCCACTCCTGCACATCTTTCATTAACCTGTTTTTTTGGGGTAGTTAAATTTACCAATGAACTGACAGCCAAGGCCTGGACCATGGCAGCATTTGCAAGTATACAAAACACGGTCATATTTGTTGCTTTGCACTCATCTACTGTATGAATTGAGTCCCTAAGATCAATTTGAAGCCGATAGCGCCGACTTTCAAGGCCCCTTTTGAGGCGTTTAAAGTGGTGGATACGTTTCATTCTCAAATTGTTTCAAACTGTTGCCATACTCACGTTTTTTATGAGCAATAAAGATTTGAAGACCACACGAACAACTCTTAAAGTACATAGAAGTTTTTTTTTTAAGTGGCTTAACTGGTAATAAAAGTAAACATGATGTAATATTTGAATGACAAACTCTGCTGTACCAACATCCTGTGGTAAGAGCTGTATTCTCGTGACTTCTCGCGATAACTGAAACCTCTGAGCTTATCCATAGACGGTCTGGTCTGGACCGTGAAACGGGAAGCGAAGTGGCACCGAATAGAAACGAAACAAGGTCAGAAAATGTTAATTTTTCATATTTAACACATCAGAGGACTGATATTATTATTTTTTTGACATTTCGTCTGCTCGAGCTGCAGCTTTGAGTTAAGTGCACGTTGTTTCATTTTAATTTCGACGACCTTTACTTTGAAAGTATAAACGTCGCATAAAGTAAGTCACCAAAGGGAAACTATTTCCTACGTTTGTTTTAAACCGAGCATGCAAATCGAAAGGTAAGTTTACTTGTGAACAGATATCAGGGTTGGTAAGAGTGAAATCAGTTCTCTGTCTGTGGAGTCCAAAGGTCGCTCCTTGTCTTACAGTCTGTGTTCAGTTTGTCATTCAGTGGGCAGAGCCACTTATAGTAAGCACACACACACACACACACAGACTCCTGTCTGATCAGTAACGGTGCTGCACGACCTGTTAAATCACAGCTGATTCTGTCTCGTGTTTAAAGACATTTATCCTCCTGTGTCCTTTCTACAGCTTACTGGAAACCCTGAGCACCCATCATGTCTCAGCTAAGTGGAAAGGTCCAGACTGTCCTCGGTGTAGTGGACCCAGATCAACTGGGCCGCACAATGACCCACGAGCACCTCACCATGAGCTTTGAGTGCTGCTACTTCCCTCCGCCTCCAGGTGATGAGGCAGTGGCTGAAAACCCGTTCCACATGCAGCACATGTACTGGCTGAGACAGAACCCGTACAGCTGCCATGAGAACCTGCTGCTGCAGCAGGAGACCAGTGCCGTGAGGGATGAGCTGCTGGCTTACAGGAAGGCCGGAGGGGGCACCATGGTGGAAAACACCACCACAGGACTCGACAGGGACCTTCCCACGCTCAAACAGCTGGCTAAGGAGACAGGGGTCCACATTATTGCAGGAGCAGGGTACTATGTGGACTGCACACATACGGAGGCCACCAAGAGAATGAGTGTAGAGAAGGTATGAGGAAGCAAATACTTCCCTCTAAAAGTCCCAAACTACTGAAACAAGAAGGGTTTTGATGTCATGTTTTCTTTAAGATTAAACATTCAAGTCTTCAAGAGACAGAACAGATATTAGTGAGGAGTCATTTTAGTGCACTAACATGTGAGTAACTACTTTTGAAAAGTGATGTCATCTGTATTTTATTCAACTCATTTCCTGCACGCCAGCTCACAGACATCATCGTCAGTGAGGTGCTTCACGGTGCCGACGGCACGGACATCCGCTGCGGTGTGATTGGAGAGATCGGCACAGGCTGGCCAATCACTGAGAGTGAGACGAAGGTGCTGAAGGCGGCGGCTCACGCTCAGACCCAGCTCGGCTGCCCCGTCATCATCCATCCGGGCAGGAATAACGCAGCTCCAGCTGAAGTTGTCCGGATTCTTCAAGAGGCTGGAGGTGACATCAGCAAAACTGTGATGTCACACCTGGACAGGTGAGAAGTCCCAGAAATCATCATTTTTTTTCTTTTTTTTTATAATGGGTAACCTGGTCTGATTACAGCTTAATTCTCCCAGTTTCACCTGCTTTTAAAAGATGAACAACAACATGACAGCCCCAAAAAGAGAAGCCAAAAAGGTTAGAGAGCCCCCTACTGACTATATGTTTTAAAGTGCTCTCATGCTCAGAGGTGTGTTATGGGTCAAACTGAAATACCAAAATATATTTCATTTTTTTCTGAAACATTGTTTCAGTCTTCATAATAAAATGTTTTCATTCTGATTATGTCTGATTTTTTTTGTTTAGTTTTAGTTATTAAATGCTTAAAATGGGATTGTTGTCTGCCCTGCTAAAAAGTGGGTTAGGAAATTGTAACATTCCCTATCACAAGACTCAGTAAACTTTCCAGAACTGTTGGTTTTGGTTTCAGATTGACACATAGAGCTTTCATACTGTGGTCTACAGTAATCTGAGAATTCATTGTTACTGTATAGGTAAGTTTAATGTGTTTCAGTTAGTGAGGTGAGATCTCGGTGTCGTGGCTCTTGAAGCTGATCAGGTGTCTGACTCTGGCTGCACATGCACAATTTGTGAGGTATTTTGGCATCACTTCTGTTCAACTAAAGGAGGTCGAGACAGGTTATCCATCTTTATATACAGTCTGGAAGAAGAATTTACCTTTTCCTGATTGTTTTCCTAAAGGGGGTACACATAATGATTTTCTAAATCTTAAGCGATTTTTTTTTTATCTGTTAGAGACCCCACACACAAAGATGAAAAATCAGGCACTGAACAGTTTTGATCGTACTGTGTGTGGTGTGCTCCGATAATCTCAACACAGCTCACCACACACAGAACGATTCTGTCTCACCACCGATCTCGTCCTCCAAGACAGAAATCTTGCGTGACCATACACGATCTACAAAAATGTAGAAGAAGAAACATAGCAACAGATAGCATTAACTGGTTAACACCAAATGCAACATGGAAGAGGACATAAAAGAGGGAATGATGGTGATCTTGGGACTATTTTGAACAGAAAATTCCTGAACCAAAAAGAAGAAAAGACAGTGGAAAAAATCCTGGAGATGGTGGGAACACAAACTTTCCTAACGAACTTTCCGTGTCACGTCAGCCATGCTTGATTTGTTTCCATCTGCTCCCTTGTTCCACAGTCAGCTGGCCTCCCGATTGGCTACATTCCATTCTACGTCACAACTCACAGTCAAAACTCGGATACGATTTTTGGTCGTAAATATTGAACAAGTTTAATATTCATGATTGTCGGTCAAGACCCATTTCAAACCTGATTATCAGGATAAATTCAATCTTAACACACCTCAGACCACAGGGTTGTCTTATAAGATAATCTGATACGACTTGAGATAATCAGGCGTTGTTCATCCTTGGTCAGGAGGGAAGGAAAATTGTGACAAAAACAGCCCGATAATATTTATGTGTGCACCGTCCTTAAGAAAAAGTGCAGAAGTTTTTGAAAATCACAGGGTGTTACAGGTTCTAAATTTTCCCCAAAAAACTTTTATTGCTTACTCAATCATAGCAATGTTCTGTAGTTATTGTGCAACAGTAAATGAATGTCATACTTGGTGGCTGATGATTGCTGTAAATGTAGCTGAATAAGAATCTGTTTATTTTCAATATCCATCATGGAGCATGTTAATCGAAGCACATGAAAAATAGTGGGTGAAGTCAGTCATTCAGAGGTGAAATTTTAAATAGTTTGATGAAATGTTAACTATTGCAATGTGAGTATAACACTCATAGACTTCGGGATGTTATAATGTATTTGTGGTTTGTAGGGGACTGATGTCAAATCGTATCACTGCACAACCCAGTTCTGGAATTTTTTTTCTTTTTTTGTCTCTTAGTGACAGTTTGGTTGAAACCAGTGTGCGTGTTGCGATAAGAAAAACTGATGTGAAGGTGTCTGACCTTGTTTAGTTTTGCACATTAGAAACATCTGACATTTTAATTCATCATTTGAATTCACCGGCTGCTTTTGCCACTCTATCAAAGTCAGACTGAAGAAGAAAAGTAAGACAGATTTATCTGACGCCGTGGATCAACAACATCATTGACCTGCTTTTCAGGACTTATTAGATACATCTTTATTAGATTAGTCACGGCTATGTTGGTCTTTTATAACGTTGAAAAACTCAAGCTGGATAATGGGTTAAACTCTTTTTTTACAATGCAGCCACAATGCTTTAATTTCAATCGTTCATTTTAATGTCTTTTCCTCCACAGGACCATATTTGATGAAGGTGAACTGCTGGAGTTTGCAAAGCTGGGTAGTTATCTGGAGTACGATCTGTTTGGAACAGAGATGCTGAACTACCCGTACAACCTGGATTTGGACATGCCAAGTGATTGCCAAAGAGTGAAGACGTAAGTTACACCAGACAGGTTATAACGTGTATTTTCAGACAGTTTTTCTGTCCAGTGACCAAAATGTGAAGCAAAATGCTGTCTGAAGGAATTGAGTCTGGAATTGAGTCTGGAATTGAGCTGATCCTTGTGTACACAGCAGGAGATTGGAGTGTGCATCAGCAGGATAAGTGATGATGAATGATGTTGCAGATGTTTGTGCCGCACGTACCAAGAAAAAAAAAAAAGGTTTTCTAACACACAGATGCAGATTGTCAATTTAGGACATTCTTAATCTAATCTTTATTTTTTTTTGCTTTTGTTTTTATTTGCATAGTTTGGCGTTCCTTGTGAAGGAGGGCTACGAGGACAAGATCCTGGTCGCACATGACATCCACACCAAGAACCGTCTCACCAAGTACGGCGGCCACGGCTACTCTCACATCCTGAAGAACATCGTGCCCAAGATGCTGACGAGAGGAATCTCTCAACACCAGGTGGACAAGATCCTCATCGACAACCCCAAACGCTGGCTGACCTTCAAATAAATCAAAAGACGGGCCAGAGGACGGAAGTTGATGATTATCTCATCTTAAGAATGGAACTAAATACAACACTTTATAATTAATCTATGAGATCTTTGAAATAATCACATCAGAAATTTGCTTTGAGAGGAAGCAATGATAAGGTTTATGCACTACTTATATTTTTAACTCTTTCTGGAAGATCACTTTATCAGCAGTTGAAAGAGTTTTTAATAGTTGCACTATTGATAAAGAATGATTTTTATATTTATGATTAAAGATAACTACATTTGAAAGAAGTTATATGAAGGAGCTTTGCAGGATCGCTGTGCCTCTCATAATCACCAATCTATCTCACCAAAAAAAGGACATCCCCTGTTCCTTGTTCCCTTAAACCTGGAAACAATCTTTGAGATAAACTCTCTGTTATGGTGCTAAGAAGCGTGGGGCTAATTGATTTTTTACTTTCAATGTCAATGTCACAGCTGCTTCCTTTGTATTTCTAAGTGACATCTCTGCCAACATGCTTTATGGGGCTGAAAATAACGAGTGTTGGTGATCAGTATGCTGCTCTGCTCTCGACACAATGCGGCTGTGTTAGATGAGTTGTCCTGTTGCCCCTCAGTGGGTGACTGGGTGTCTCTGGGAGGCTGAGTGGCTGGCAGGGCCCAGATGAAGGACATGTTCTCCTCTCATCTGGGAACAGGTGGCCTCACAGGGTGACTCCTCGCCACATGATCAACGGCACGATCACAGCATAAACCCAACAACTGTATAACTTTGATTAATCTTCTGAGCGGACTAAAAACAGGGAGGCAGGGTGGGGGGTATTTTTTACACTATATTTTTACACATTAGCTGACATATTTATTCAGAAGGACTCATGACCCATAACGTTCCAGTCTGCTGGCTTACAAGAAGACAAGAAAGTGAGTTACAGTGATCCTTGAGCGACAAAAAAACATCAGTTTGGCCCTTTACAGTTTCTCTTTAAAGTGTTAGAATGTAAATTTTAGAATCATGCATCACTTCATCTTTTACATGTCCACTCAAAAAAAATGTGTTGTAAAAATAAATTACACATATTGACTAACATCACTGTGACAGAGTGGTGATGATGTGAATATAACTTCTGTATCTTTAAGTGGATGTTAAAGGTGAATACATTAATTTTCCAGTCACTCCGCAGGTGTAAGAGCATGTTTGACATACCAGCAAACTTAATTTGTAAAGCTAAACAGTTCATATAGGGTTCAACAGCGACACTAATCAATGTGACGGGTACAATTCAGTGCTGTACACTTAAAAATCCATGATTACACTCTGTAATTACAGCGAAGTGCAGCTCTTTGTTACGCATGACGTCCTCCACATCTCCCTGGACTCTTTTTTTGCCATATGGTAATGCTGAGCTCCTTCTATTATAATCCAGCTGACATGGAACCGAGCATGAGCAGTGAAGCGAGCTGTATGTTTAGAGCAGATCTCTTCTCCCCCGTGTTTTAATCAGCGTACAACATGAAGCCGGAGAAGGTGCTGTACTTGTTGTTGTTGCCCCCATGCGCCTTCCCGCCGTCCAGTTTGATGTAAATCTCGTCCCCGGGCTCCAGGTGGAGGACCACGCTGTTGCTGGCGTAGTCGTAGTTCTGGTCAGCGTCTTGAGCGATTGCACTGGCTCTCACCTGGAGAGAAGAAAAAGACATGTTTCAGCGGTGAAGCGTGTTGAAATCAGAACCATGGACAGCTCCAAAAGTGATGCCACGGCTTGTCCACGTCAAATTCATTTTGAGCTCAAACTAATAATCAGATGTCTTCACTGTCTGATGTTTGTTAGTTTAGGAAAGTCCAGGGTAAAAGAAAGTTTAATATTTTTTTTCTAGATACAGCCGTGCGTAAAAGTCGTGCGTAATGGCCCACAATAAACAAGAAAATCAAATGGTTGATGAATAAAGGGAACTACCTGGTTGTTTTTGCAGAGATCAGCCCACATGCTTGTCCCATCCCCGCCTCGCATCAGCACATGGTAAACAAAGAAGTAAATCCCTGGTATCGAGCAGGTGAATTTCCCTGTCGCGGGGTCGTAGTGGTTGCCAAGATTTGTGACCACATCGTCGAATTTCAACACTTCATATCCCTCGTGCTGCTTTTTCAGTCCCGCGTAAAACGCGATCTTTGGGATTGTATTGTAGGTGGCGGCGCTGATGGCACCATTCGGCCCATTCAGCCCGGGGGCCCCGGGTAGACCGGGAGGACCCGGTGCCCCTCTCTCTCCAGGAGGACCAGCCGGTCCAGGGGGGCCGGGTTCGCCAACTGGACCCCTCGGACCCATCCTCCCCACGCGCCCCGGCTCTCCTTGGGGACCTTGGATGAACGTCGGCAGCGACTGAACCAGCCGGTTGTCTTTGATCGGGCTGGTCGCCTTTGCCGTGGCTGTAGCCGCCGTCCCGTGGGAGTCGCACACCATCTGACAGGAGCCGAGCATCTCGTAGCGGGCTGGTGTCCCGGCGGTGTTAACCACGACCGGGATCAGAACCACCAACACCAACACCAGCGCGACTCCACAAACACCAGTTGCGATCATCTGCGCTCTGCGGATCCGCGGTGTTCTCCGGAGTGGATGGTCTTCCAGCCTGCTTGTTGGCGGAATTTTTGCAGAGGGAAGAATCTCACCCGCTCTCTTGTTATACTGCAACGCTGAGGGATAAAATAGTCCTTTGGATGTTTGTGCGTAAAAGTAACCATCCACAACTTTTACGCGCTGCAGTATCCGTCCAAATGATTCATCTCCGTCCTTTAAATGCAAGAAAAACAACAACAAAAGACTTTCCGCGGGAGATAACCTCACCTTTAGCGCCTTTTTGTCATTCAGCTCAAAGTCAGCAGCATAAGTTTCTGCCCACCTCGGTGCCACCGGAGAGAGTGGACGAGAAATTAACCTGCTTCTGTGTTTGGAGAGGGAGGGGAGGGGTTGGGTGATGGATGGGGATGAGATAAAAGAATCAACGCGTTTGTTCAATCAAAAGAGAGAAAGTGAAAGACATCCAAACTCTGATGCAACATCGAAGCTTTGAAACGTGACTGCTTTGTGTTATGCATTCGAATGTGTAATCTTGGAGCAACTTTGTTATTGTAGCAGCTTCCGGACAGCATTACTTTTCGATCGATTACCATAACGATGCATCCCATGACACGTCATTTGGACTCACCTGAACTGCTCTAAAGGTCTTGAGCATAATTAGGCCCATTAAAGGCAGAAAGCTATACTCCTTTGGCACATGGTCACACTTCAGCGGTTCCCTGTGTCCAATTCATCACTGGGAGAAAATCCATAGAGCCACTGAGAGGAAAGGGGAGTCACTGGGTGCTGGCAGTGAAGGATAGCTTCATACAAATATACTGATGAAATGACTCTATGTTGGTGCATTTAAGAGGAAAAATAAAGTGAGATTATTTAATTAATAGAGCGCAGTAAAGATCTAAAATGCCAATTGTAATTTTAAATCCTGAATGATCCAAACAGAATGGATTCTAAGGTGAAAAACTTTAAATTTAGTTGTGACAAAACTTTAACTCAGCTAGTAAGGTGAGTGATGAAAGGCTAATTGTTGGTGTAGAGGGCAGATGATGATGATGCGCTCATGGATGCAGAAGCTGACAGTGTTCGATGGCTACTGGCAGCTGCTGGATGGAGAGATGGATGAACAGGGAGGAGAAACACGGTTGGCCTTGTTTGGCTGGGAGGAGCGAGGCTTTGCTTGCGGCCTGGATGAGATTCTTAGGAAGCAATTGGTGTGTTCATTTAATCACAATCTAGAAAAGTTCAACAAAGAACTGTTGGAGTTTAAGGGGTGTGTATTGTATGAGTTGACATTTGTGAAAGAAACTATTGAAAAGTAATAGGATGTCTGTATATATTTGTGAATATGTTTCTTTTTTGGTATATTTAGACTTTTGAAGATGTCTATCTCAAAAGGAACAAGCTGTGGAAAAGCTACAGGTGAGTTTCTTCTCTAATCTGATGACACAGCATGGCATACACCAGCATACACCACTAAATGTAATCAAAAATCAATTAAAGAGTTTTTTTTTTTTTTTTTTGTAAATAAAGTGCAGAAACACACACCTGCAAATAAGTGCAAACAAGAGCATCAATGAAATTACTGATGCTGGATAATCGCTTTGCTGAAAAACTTAGGCATAAACTTCTTGGATGTTCCGTTCGATATAAAAAGTCAAAATCCCTCTCTGTTATAGATACATATCTAAAGGCAATAAAAACAATAATACAGAGTAAAAGCTGAGTTAGGTGGCTGAACAAGCAGAGTTGACACCCAGCAGACAGACAGCAGGTCCCACCTGACACGAACACAACTTGTTATGCAGCTCTTAAGCCTCAATATCATTTAAAAAACTCAGCTGTATAAAAATGTAACCTCAATACAGTTGCCATAAATGGTAAGATAAGCTCCAGAAATCAAAAACTGTGTTCATATCTTGCTGTAAAAACATTTGTCCACAAGAGACCTTTCTACAATGGCTGCCAATAAATCAGAATTCATATTGAAGTCCGGGTTTTAACTTGTAAAACCCAGTGTGATCAAACACTAGTGTGTTTCTTCTCCCATATTACTATCTTCAGATCCCCCAGGGTCTCTGACTGCAGTCGACTCACAGTCCCTGTTGTCACGGCAAAAAGTGATCAACCTTTGAATTTGTGACTCTGACACTTGCGAATATTCATCCAAAGCTACTTATGCTTTTAAAAAAAAACTGAGATTTGATGTATATTTTGAAGAGATGCAGTATTTCTTTGTTCTTGCTTCATTTCATTGTTGCTACTTTTGTTGTTGTTTTTTTGTTATACTTTGTGAGGAATCGTATGTACTTACTTTGTGAAAGGTACAACACCAAACAAGTTTTACTCACACTCTTGATTCTGCTGTAAAGCTTTGCTTTTGAGTGATAAGTCTCATGGGGATTTTACTTTTTTCTTTTTTCCTCTTTATTTTTTACACAAAATTCACAACATTTCAACCTCTGCCTGTTGACACTGTGGCTAAACATCAGTTTCTGTTAGTATAAGCTGATGATCACTACACAGCAACTTAAACCATGCCTGGTAGTGATAAATCTTCAGAGTTGTAAACTTCAGTTTAAGTTTGTCAACTGCAAAGCTATAAATTGAAGGAGAGCTAAATGAGGACTGTGGTCAACATAAATTGTCCAGGTAAAAACCCGATAACATTGTGTAAAAAAAATGTTTATTTTCATATGAATTATAACGAAAGCGCAGGTTCATGTTTGAGTGTTACTTGACCTTGAAATTGAAATGTTCAGTTTAGTGTTAGTGTGCCAGGAGTTACTGTGAAATTTTTTATATAAGTAAATTCTACTTTTAATAAACATATTTTGTCAACCTGTCTTTAGCTTTGGCTTTAACTAACTTTGTGCCATCACCCTGTTGGGATCCTGTTTTACCCGAAGCACCTGCCTAGATAAAGTGAATTACTCTGTACTTATAAGAATGTTTGTCATTTACTAAAAAAAGTTTTTTTTTTAAGGTTAAGTTTTTCTTTTTTATTTTTAGTGTTTGTTGATTTTGGTGCCCTCTGTGGACAAAGTTGTTCTGCTTATTTCTTTGCTGATTGTCCTGCACATGAGTAAGCTTTCTCAATCAGTCTCAATCTATCAATCAACCAATTTTCATTTTCATTTTTCAGACTCTTTCCAAAACCACAAAAAGTTCTCCACCTGCTTTCCCGAGGTGTCTGGGCCAAAAAGCAATAATTACTAACTCCTCTAGTAAAGTTAATGAACTGGTTTCTTGTGACCTTAGATACAACTGAATGTCGTCTGCATAACAGTGATACTTTATGGCATGTTCCCTCATGCCACCACACGAAGGAAGCATATATAAGATGGAAGAAGTAGTCCAAGCAGTGTGCCTTGTGGAACTCCATACAAATGGTCAACAAGTATATACAACAGTCTAAATAATTATAATACATATAAAAAGTCACTGGTCTGATAGTCTTGTTTTATTTTGTGAATCATAAAGATCTTGCACTAACAGGTTCTTAGTTTCATTTAGTTCATTCATGCTACATTTTCACTGATGACAGTCACCTGGTGGGCTCTGTGTTTGTTCAAAAATACTTGATCTTTTCTAAAAGATCACACATTTTCTGTGGGATGGGTGCAAAGTGGGAAATAGACAAGCATATAAAAGAATAGTATATTGAGACAATCATGCACTCTCACACTCACACACACACACACACAGTGGGACATACTGTGGTGGCTATGAGTCAGTGAGCACTTGTTAGTGGTCAGGCTCTTTCCCTCCAGTTGGCACGAGCCTCCGGTGACTCAGGGAGACTTGTCGACCGGGAGCCAGAGCGAACAGCCGTGTCAAAATCCACTGAAAGCTGTGGAAAGAAGACACAACTTGTAATAGAAAGCTTCTCACAGTATCACACCAGCTGAAACAGAAAAGCCCCTTTTTATGTTTCTGATCGAATCCACCTCAACATGTGTCAAAAGTTGACTTTCATCACTCTTTTTCCAGCATCTTCACTACTTCACTCACCTCCACGTCCGTGCTGAAAGATTCCTCCGGTGGTGCCGAGATCTGACAGGTTGTTTTGAGTCTCCACTCTTGGAGTTCATTTACAAGCAGTCGGGCAGGAGTCCTGGGGGAGCCTGATGATTTTTGACACCCGGACAAGCAGATGTTCAGAGGACATGAATAAAACATACCGCCCCATCTGACCACAGACTGCAAGCTTTTTGCGAGTGTCTAATGAAAATATGAGGCGTGATTTCAATTCTCAAAGACAAAAAAATCTCTTTGTCAGATTTCTGAGGTGCAGCATGAAATATGTATGACACCTCAGTAACCTGAGCTGATTGGCTAAGCAGGGTTCAGCTGTGGTTATGACAATCAAAGCTGAGACAGGTTTGTCAAAGAATCCACGTGGTGAATGAGGAGGAAGCTGAATGGACCGCTCATTACCAGCCGACAATATAAACAGAAATATTATGAGACCAATGACACTCAAGTGTTTATCAACTGATAAAAGAGCATGTGTGTTCGGCCGCGATAAGATGCATGTCCCTCAGTTCTTTTCACGCCTTCTGCTCTTTCAGAATTTGAGTGTTTATTTCTCTTCTCCAGTGAAACGGCTGGGCTCGACGGTTCAGCTCGGCAGGGGGGCAGAGGGAGGGATAACAGAGCGCGTTACCACACCACCCACTCAAAGCTGCTCCTGTACTGCATTTAAGATGGAGCAGCAATCACAATCACACAGGGTGGGACTTTGGTTTCATAATGGTGAACATTTTTCATTCAAGTGGAAATCAAGGTGTGATTATGGTTTGTTTTGTTTGATCCAATCTTTTCCTTTCAGTTTACAAGGGAACACTTTCTGTGAAACTCTTATTTTGGTTTAAGTGGTTGTCCTTGGGTTACTGCTCTTTTTTTAATTCAGTGTTTAAAGTGTGTTATGAAGAGTTTTTCAGTGGAGTTCTGAATGGAGACACTTTTTGTAAATGAATAAAAGCAGTGAGTGTGACACACTGAAATTACTGTTATATCACTTCCCACACGAAGGAAAATTTAAGGTAAGTGATAATTTAAATATGACACATTATTCAGAGATACTAATATACATTGGTTATAGTTGTGAAAAAATAAGAGCATATACAGATTACGCCAGTGATTTTATAACAGTGTAAGAGCAAAAAATTGAGGATAATTCCAGCTGTGAATATTACTGAGCTGCCTCAAGCTGGGTTTATTATGAAAGCCCTGAAAACCAAACACCAAACAACCACTTTTGTTGTTTTCCCGAAAAGTTTAGCAGTAATTGGTCATCTGAATTTATTGGTTTATTCTGGCTAACAGTGTTTCCTCATAATAATATCTAGAGGTGTCTGTTTTGTGTGTTTGTTACATGTGGGATACTCGTTATCATAATCTCATGTTACAATGCTGCAAACATGTCAGAACTTACCAGTTAAAGATACTGAAGTGGATATGTCAGATTTGGGAAAATGACTGGAAATCATAAAAACGTGTATGGGCACTTATCAGCTTTGGGCTTCCATATTTTAGCTTGAAAATCTACAGGGGAGAAGAGGGCAACATGAACAAACACTGCTACAGAAGAAAAATCAACTGTATTGTCCTTTAAAATAGCATTCACAGTATGTGTTTAAAGCTCATGTAAGCATTAGCTGGTAGTGAAACAGGCTGAATCGCTGCAATTGTGTCAACTAAAAAAGCAAACAAGACCATTAACATAAAAAAACTGTTAGTGTTAGTCCACGTGATGTGCTGCATCCGGCTGCAAAAGCTTTTGTTGGCAATTTAATGATTTTCCGTTTGTGTGACATTGGAGGAGTTAAGATTTTGTTAATTTTAAAGTTGTGTTGGTGCTTTTTTAACCTCTATTTACAGGACAGCTAAAGAGAAACAGGATACGTGGGGAATGTAAAGTTGGGAAAGACAAAATCAAACATGTGACTTAGTATAAATGCTCCGGATAAAACCGCTTTGTCCACAGGGGGCGCCAGACTCAAGCCAAACTGGAAGTTTCTGAAAGGAGCTTTAAGATGTACAAATGGGTTTATCTCCACATCATTAAGACAGCATGTGTACATCTATCAGTAACTTTTAAAGCAATCAATGTTTGTAAATGTATTATTTACCAGAAACTATGAGTTTCTCTTTGGGTAACACAAGTTGGTTATAGCTGAAAACAACTTTTAAGTATCTTAATGATTTTTTATTTTTTTTTCAAAGAAAATAAGGCTTCAATGGTTATTAGGTCAAAGCTGAGATACATTTCCTGTAGTTAATTAGGCTGGCAAATGCTCATCTCCCGTATCCATATTTTCCGCTTTGTCTTTATTTGCAGCTCCACCAGGTGAACACACCTTGTTCAAACACAATAAAAATTTCTAGATATTTGCTTTTCTGCACAACTTAAACGTGTCTCCTCATGCAGGAACTATTTAGCTTTCTCAGGAGATTGAAATATTGCATGCACAACATGCAGTGAGAAAGAAAACATTTAAAATTTTATAATATGCATGCCATGCAAGCGTTCAGTCCTTACAGGCTTTTTGATTGAGCAATGCTGCTGATTGTTTTGATTTACATAACAGCATGTATAACCACAGCATGTTACGGATTTGATTAAAATATCATGTTCCCCTTTCTGCAGCCTCCTCCTGTCCTTGATCAGGAGCCGAGAGCCAAACACGTCACCGCTCACATACAGTCTATGAATAAGGCTTTGAATCATGAGTTTCACCCTGTGAGAGGTTCAGTGACAATATAGAAGGTCAGGCGAGTTGAGGAGGTACAAGAAAATAAAACGTGGGCTGTGATCTTGAGATCTCTTACTACTTATAGCAGGTGTTTTTCTCAGAGAAAGAAGGATTTTGGACTTTACTCACCTGTGAATATAAAATATGTCTGAAGTGTTTTGCATTACATTGGACTTTAATTGGACAATCAAACTCTCCACAGCAAACGTTCAACAGAAGAGGAGACTGGGACCAACAACACATTTAATTTCAGATTAAAAATGTGTTTTTTCATAAAGCATTTATTTGGCTGCATCAGTTAATTGTAGCTTTGCACAAAATATTTTCTACTTATATAAAATTGTTCACATCTATTTTATCATACTACATATAATATTGTATTCAAAGCAGTTCTACCTTGACTGAAACCAATAAACGTTGCTGTTAATACAACAATATATCAGTTTTACAATAAAACTTTGATCAGATTAAGAAATTTGATGTTTTGTCCAAATTTCTGTAATATTTGTGTCTATTTCTGAACTGAAATTATATTTTGAAGTTACACAGTTTATATTTTGATGGGCCTGCTTTTCCTACTTCTGCAAGTACAGCTTCAAACAGGTTTACAGTTCGTTTATCCGTCTTAAGGCCTGTTTAACTAAAATTTCACTTAAAGGTTAATTCCGGTGATTCTTTAAGTGCATTATGATGTTAATGTTATGGCTTCATTTTTTCAGGGAACCATCTTGGGGAAACAGTGTGAGGAAATGTATCCCAGGACTGTTGTGAATGCCAACAATAAAACTTTATATATTGCAACCTGAAATACAAGATTACAACAAAGGATTATCCCCCATGCAACAAAAATAAGTAGATTGATTTTCATCGAGATGTCAATCGATGCAACGTTTCGTTGATGGCATCAGAGGGTGGAGTGTCACATTTTCTGCCGATGAGATTGAGCGGCAGCGAGAGGCTTAGTGGCAAATACAATCGAGGAGTGTAAACATACCGAGGGCCGCAAGAGGCCGATCAATGCCCCCAGTCTGGGATTGATTAATTACCTCAAGAAAGAGACTGAGGTGTGAGGGCACCAGAGAAACCTGATCAGAACAAGATTTATCACCCAATCTCTGTATCATCAAACCCCTCCCTCCCTCTGTTTTCTCTTGTCTTACTGGGTTTTTTTTCTTTTTCTACAAACCTGCTCTTCTCTTTTTACAGACAAGGAAGTGTGATGTGAGAGAGTGAATAACCTCTGGACATGTCATATGTACAAGTGACATAAATAAATAAAAAAAAATGTAATAATATAAAATGGAAACATTGAACTAGATTTTAGAGAAATAAAACCATCTAACATGAGAAAAAAACTGTTTCAACTGAGGAACCATCCAATGTGATCGAGAACTGATGAAGACATAAATAAAATTAGCTGAAGGTCTTACAAGTTACCAAACTGTGAAACAGTTGCTATGTATCTATGTGCTCTGGTTGCTATTTCAGAGACTCTGTATGTGCGTCTCAACATGTAAGTTCAGTAAAAAGAGACCAGGCCTCATCTTTGAAAGCCCGACCAAGAAAGTTTTAGCAGGTGTTCCTTAAAGCTGAGATAAAGAACCTCAAATCTTCACTACTTTTAGGAATTTAGTTAAGAATTATTCAACCAACATTTTTGTCAATATCTGTTTTTATAGTTGTGAAAGCAACATCTGCAGGTTTAACAAAAACGTGTTCTGCATCATCTGGGGATATAAAAAGTAAGCTAGCTTATACCAGTTGATATCAGAGTAAAGCTAATGTCAAACAGGTTTTACAAATGGGCATTTCTTGTTACCTTAAAGCGTTGCTGCTTGAGGTTTTTGCTCCAAAGGAAGTTTGAATGCTCTCTTCTCTCAGCTTTGTAAATTAAGCAGCACACTGCTTTCTTCTTATCACAAAAAGAAATGTCAGGAGTACTTCTTAGCATGAAACAAAAGTATCTTTAGGGATGAGTTCAGTTTAGCTGAATCTCAATGTTTGTTCTTAAATTTAGTTTATAATACTCTGGGGTTTTGAATTTCATTCCCATTATATATTTGTGTTTGATCATGAAGTAAAACTTGTATGGTCACAATTATGAGTTAGTACTTGGTAAAACATGAAACAATCTTTGAATATGACAGCCATAACACAGCCAGTAAGCTAACATTAGCTACACTCTTTCACAGCAGCTAGCATGTTGGCTAATAGAAACACAACAAAACTTTAATTACAGTTAATTATTCAAGCATTTAACTCAAGAAAAAAAGAAGAAAGGGAAAAGAAGCTATTTTGGCAACGAAAAAGTTTGTTATTAAAAAGTGACAGCAATTCACAAATGCTGTATTTGGAAATAAACCTTCAAGGATTAAGCCCATGATTAATTTTCTATTTTTGGGAGCAGTAAATGATTTCAGACTGTGTCCTGCTGTTTTAAGCCTTTGCGCAAAGCTATGCTAACTAGCTAGCTTCTGGAAATGTGGCTTTACTTAATAGACTACTTATTACTTAATTTACCTAATAGACAGGTATAAGATTAGTGATAGTGCATTATATAAAACAGCTCAGAAAAAGCTGAAATATTTGGCATATGGGTGTTTCTCCTGATAAATTTGACACCACCACATGTTCTGCCTTTACCCCAAAAGCTAAGATCCTGTTGTTGTCGTTTTCAGGTTCATCTTTGCCAATGAAAACAAAATCAGAAAGCAAAATTCTATCTAATAGGAGGAACAAATCAGGCTCACTTTTAGGAACACAAAATAAGGATGTAAAAAATCTGATCTTATTCACTATGACCCAGCATGAACTTTGTGACTATATTTTTATTGATATGTTCTCGATTAAAATACAGAAATGCATCAAGATGAAATGGTGAAGATATGTTATTTTAATGTAACATTGGTTTGTGGTTCTTTTTATTGGTTACTGTTTAAAGAATGAATCCTGAGTAGGATGTGAAATCCCTTTTGTGTTTATCTTCTCTGACATTTATCTGTGAAATCACCCTTTATTTTCAAGTTAAATGACATCTGAAGTAATGGCTTGGACCAGATAAACACCATCAAGGATTTTCCTCTACACAAGCAAAGCAATGAGCTTAACTTTACAACTCTGCATAGTCTGAGTGTCCCAGTCAGTCATACGAATCTCTTCACATACGACTGCACACAGAGAATAAACTGGTCACTGTCACAACCAGAACAGCCGCATGACAGCATGGCTGTCTGATGCATGACTGTCTCCCTGTCGCCCTACACCTTCACCCGAACTAATGATGACCTTTGATTCCCAAAAGATGTCAGGAGATGAGAGAAAAAAATGCAAACGTACCCAATTAATTTGGGGTGAAGAGGACTGGAACGTGTGAGCCCGTCATGCTGCTGAAGTGAACGGTGAAGAGCTCCAGGAAAGACAGAGCTCAGTGTAATTAGGATTCAAGAGGCCCATTGTCAAAGATAATTAGAGCTGACAGCCACTGTGAAGTGGAAGGAAGAGAGTGGAAAACACCTTTAGACTACATGCTTCACTTTTTCCACACACTTCCTTGCAGTCTTTCAATCTTTTCTGCTCACGCACACACACTCAGTCTGCAGTACGATCCATCAGCCCAGTGTGCGTCCAAACTGCATACGGTGCAATAAAATAGATGACAGATTAATTGAGACGAAAAGTCAGTTGTGGTGTCTACATGTACAGCACGTTGAGCTTAAAATCAAAGCATTATTAGAGGTGACAGATTAAGTAGCATGCAGAAAGCTAGCCAGACTTCAAACACATAGAGTACACTGATGGTTTGAAGAGCAACTTCACACTTTAATGCTCAAGAGGCAGTTCTCTGCAAAATTCAACTTTCTCTATAAAGGATTTTTTTTTTACTAAAATTGCAGCCAGAGGTCAAAAGTGTCATTATAATAATACAACCCCAGAAAACAATGATTTGTAAATCCTTTTCAACCTATATTCAGTTGAATACACTACAAAGACAACATATTCATTGTTCAAACTAATAAACTTTGTTTTTTTCCCCTCACTATTCTGAATTTGATGCCTGCATCATGTTCCAAAAAAGCTGGGACAGGGGCAGCAAAAGACTGGGAAAGTTGAGAAATGTTCAAAAAAACAAAACAGGTGAGTCCATAACATCATCAAAAGATTCAGAGAATCTGGCGAAATCTCTGCCTGTGACCTTTGATCCCTTTGGTAGAACTGCGTTAAATACTGAAATCATTGTTTAAAGAATATCACCATTTGGGCTTAGGAACGCTCCAGAAAACCATTGTCAGTTAACACAGTTCATCACTACATCTACAAGTGCAAGTTTAAACTCTATCATGCAAAGATAAAGACATATATCAACAACACCCAGAAACACCGCCGGCTTCTCTGGACCCGAGCTCATCTGAGATGGACTGATGCAAAGTGGAAAAGTGTGCTGTGGTCTGACGACTCCACATTTCAAATTGTTTTTGGAAATCATGGACGTGGTGTCCTCCGGGCCAAAGAGGAAAAAAACCAATCTGGATTGTTATCAGGTCAAAGTGTAAAAGCCAGCATCTGTGATGGTATGGGGGTGTGTTAGTGCCCATGACATGGCTAACTTGACCATCTGTGAAGGCTCCATTAATGCTGAAAGGTACATACAGGTTTTGGAGCAACATATGCTGCCGTCCAAGCCACGTCTTTTTCAGGAGCGTCCCTGCTTATTTCAGCAAGACAATGAGAAGACACATTCTGCACGTCTTATAACAGTATGGCTTTGTAGTAAAAGAGTGCAGGTACTAGACTCGCCTGCCTGTGTGGCGCATTATTAAGCGCAAAATTCGACAAAGGAGACCCCGGACTGTTGAGCAACTGAGGTTGTTCATCAAGCAAAACGGGGAAAGAATTCCACCTCCTTCCACCGCTTCAACAATTAGTGTCCTCAGTTCACAAACACTTATTGAGTGTGATGGAACACAGTGGGAAACATGACCCTGTCCCAGCTTTTTTGAACGCGTTGCAGCCATCAAATTCAAAATAAGTGAATGTTTGCAAAAGACGCAAAAAACAATAAAGTTTATCAGTTTGAATGATAAATATAAGTTTATCAGTTTGAATGATAAATAATTTGTCTTTTAATATACATTAAAAATGATTTGCAAATCATTGACTGACTTTCTGTCGGGAGTTATTGTCTGTTACCTGTCGTGTGTGAGATTAGCTTACGCCTGACTTCTCTTCGCTAGTAGTTTAAATAAAAGACGCAAAACTTTGCTCAGTATTTAAGCTATAAAAAAAAAGGTGGTGTAACAGTTAAAGTGACACAAAACCCAACCGGGTTACACTCTAATCCAATCTGTGGGTAGTTTACCAGCATATTGTAACTCTTCTTGTTAACACTGTGGCAAAATGACTTGCTCTCTTGGGATTCTAGTTTACATAACCATCACTCTCACTCTGCCGTATCCCTTACATAAATAATTTGCCAGGTTTGATTTGTAGATTGTTTGGATGCTCTTGGAACACTATCTTTTACTTGGTTCACAGTTTATAATCACATTGTGGTTGAGTGTTAGTGCTTAGAGAAAAGTTTAATGTTTTACATGAGTTATAAAGTCAGTAATAGACCAAAGAAGCTGACCAATGCTTTCTCGAAGGCACACAAAACTAATGTCTGTACTAACTAACTGCTGTTTACTTCTGTCAAACATGACAAAGCCCCACCATCGACCGTTCTTATGTCTTTAATGAGTTACATTTGATGAATGAGAAAATGTATTCCTTGGCATTTAACATTGCTGTGATTACAGTGATAAAAACATCAGGAACCACTGTTTGTTGCTCTTTAGAATGAAAACTGTAGTTAAAAAGGGAACTAAAGATTCACGTCTGTACAAAAATCATAAAAAACATGAATGCCTCCTAAAATCTTTGTTAAAGCATGGAGATTTCAAAAAGAGTGTTAATATGTGTTGTCAGTATACTTGCAAGAAATAAAGAAGAATTATGGCCATAGCGGTTTTCATTAATGCTGGCGGTCAAAGGAAACTGTCCTCTTTGTCTTAATAACAACTCTGAACTGATCTGACAGCTCGTTCCAAAACGAGACATAGCGCACACTGTTACATTTATTTGGATTCTACAAAATCATCTCTGAATCATCATGCAATTGTCTGTCCTGCGTATTCTCCCTGTCAATACTGCCTGCAGGAATGGGATATTTTAAACAGTGGTACTCAAGAATTTAAGCAGCATTACTTTCTCTTTGATTTTACCTTCTTTTTTTTCTTGGTATTCACGATAATCTATTATTCATATTCACAAATACAACCTACAGTACATACTGTACATCCTTCATACTCTCACAGGATGAAACCGTGTTTTCAATCCAGACTGACCCGTCTGTGAGTTACTTCTTCCCTCATCTCCAGTTCTGTTACGTCTCCTGACATTTAACAGTGCCTTGAATACTGCCTGTGAATGTCCGAAGTAGACAGCTGTTGAGGCTGAAGTGTGTCGTCACAGAGACCACCAGAGCCCCTGTAGAAAAGGCACTTAAAAGTGGCTGATAAATTCTGATTGGCTGAGTCCTTTTGGTTGTGGTGGGTAAGCTCCTCCCTCTGTGGCGAGAGGAGGAAAGAACTTAGGAGTACTGCTGCGTGAACTTCTGGTGGAACTCTTTGACTTTGCTCAGCAGGATCTTCAGCTTGTCTGTTGGTGGCAAGATGGTCATTCTAAGAGGGTAGAGAGCAGGAGAACAGGAATTAAATTAAGAAGCTTGTCAAATCCACACCAGAGCCTTGACTGGGAAATATTAGCAACAAACTGGTAATGTATAAAAATGGACGGCGTGTTACCATCTCCCTTAATTGTTTAAAAGTGAAGCCAATTCCCTGCTCCAAGTGCTCCTCCTCTTCTCTACTAGCCCAGTAAAGATGCAGCAGAGGCCTTGATTGGTCTACAGAGCTGTCAATCATGCCATCACATCCTCGACTTTTTAATATCAAACAACTAAATGAAGATTTGCACAAAAAACTGCATGATGAGGACTAACTGCAAGCATGTGCATTTTTATTTTCTGGTTTGACCAGCATTTGTTCTGCTTTAATAAAGGAAGTGGGTTTAAAAACCTATACTGCAGCCAGTCACCAGGGGGAGCTCTTAAAGTTTTGGCTTCACTTTGTCGGAGTTGTCCATAGTTTTTAAAAAGGACACTCTTACTAGTTAATTTTGAATTGATGTGAAGGTGGTACAGAGATACCACTGGGTCTAATCTCACAGTATGTTATCGTAACTTTAACACATGAGTGACTTACGAACTCTTTCAAACAAGATGAAAACTTTATAAACTCTTGTCAATTAAGTTCGTAGAGGCGTCTGAATGAGGCTTTGATATCAAATTCATTTTACAGCAAAGGAATAAGAACAACAATGATCCATGTAGGGACCAGGCGCTAATTAGTGAACTGTCAAAACTTGAAAACTGTTTGGAAAATCAAGCCACACAAGTCAGCAAAAATGCAAATATTATTCTGGAAACAAGGTATGGATTTTCTTCTGTTCTTTGACTTTCAACAGATCAAATTATTGTTTGTTTTGTTTCTTGCATTTTAGCACATTTTTGCCTTTATTGGATCGGACAGCTGAATAGAAACAGGAAATGTGTGGAGCAGAGAGTGGGGGACACTTCACTCACATGCAGTAAACAGTCAAGGGTAGGAGTTGAAACAACAACTGTTATGACGAGGTCTATAACATCTGTATATGGAGTTTGCGCCTTAACCAATGGGTGCAAAATAGCTGAATTTTAATATTTACACTGAACAATTAAAAGATATGAAATTTAAAAACTGTTATTATCAGCCCTGGAAAAAAAACCTCTTATATTCTGCACTCTCTACCTGAAATGGTACGTTCCATCCCTCTGGCCAAACCCGCTTCCAGGTACCAGGCAGATCCCCGTCTCCTCCAACATCTTCATGCAGTAAAACATATCTGGCTGCTGGCCATTTTCCTGTTGAAGAGGAACACAAACATTTGAGTGAGTACTATTTAAAACTTCACGTTTCGATCCAACGAGAGAAAAACTAAGGCTGCACATAAAAGGTATTTACAAGTGTTCTTCCGCTTTTAGGTCTTAATAAGAGCGGCCTGCTGTAATTATAACATGTATTTATAAGAGACCTATGACTCACTGTAGCTGTCTTACTTAAAGTACTATTTGTCCTTTTTTGAAGCACTCCCACTCAGCTGCTTTCGAGGAGCACTTTATTATGTTCATGTTCTATAATACAAGGACTTTTCATTTGTAGGAGATCAAAACCATTCTGAGTAGACCTGTATTAAAGAAAAGTAAAGAATGGAGCATGTCTTTGTTACAAGTTGTCCCTTTTTGGTCTTTGCACAAAAATGTGTATTCAAAGGTTTATACCCTATTCCTGTAGAAACTCTTCATAATCTCCTCAGAGTTCTTTTTTTATTACTCTGTTAATAATCCTTTTCAGGGAACCCATTTTTATTAATAAGGTATTCATTAGATAGTTTAATCCTACTGACTGCACATTGAGTGAGAACAATAAAGTTTCTTCATAAATGGAAAGAAAACCAAAGGTTGATGGGAAAAGTGTGCAGTTCAGACGCAAAATAAATCTGAGTACGTCTAATCTTCTTCAGATAAAACAAGCTTCAGTAAATAACTCCCAGTCAGATGTGCTGAGTTGAAAGAGTTCAAGAGGTTCTGTTTGAGCTCTGCATTGCAATATGAAGAATGATGAAAGCTGCTCTGTGTTCATATTACGTTTATGGTTACAGAGTGGTTATAAACCCACTTACGCCACAACTGTGTGACGAAGACGCTGTGCAGAGTCACTGAAATTGATCAGGTGTCAGTAGGGCAGCTTTCCCCTGACCTCATCCTGTGTTCGGGTCATCAGATCCTCAGTTTGGCTCATCAGCCTCCCTGCTCACCCACCCCCTTTAAAGTCCTACTGAGCAGTCAACCCTAGCAGGGACACAACAGCAAGCTATTGGAAATCATTTGTGCCTTTAAGCAGACAGGGAGGTAGATACACGGTGCACTGAACCCGGTTAAAGAGTTACTTAATGCAGCAGAGTGCATGAGAATGCACTGATGATTATCTCTCCGTCTCACTCTTCTTATTCCTGCAAAGGTATGCAATAGCAGCTTCTGGATATTTATGGAGCGAGATGTGATGATGAGGAGAAAAAATAAATGGAATAATAAGAAGTAGCAGTTAACCAGGGCCATTTACCTGAAGTGACAACAGACCACTTGAATGGCTGCAACCTCTCAGAGAAAGGGTTAAGGACTAACCTTGGCCTCTTTGACAGCCTTCTCAGGGATGGTTATGCATGGGAAGGAATACATGGCACCCTGCACTGGATTGCAGCTGATGCCTTGCACCGTGTTAAGAACTTGCTCCGTCAGCTGGGCCTTCTCTGCCAAGGCACTTAAAGTGGCTGTGCGCTCCTGGATGAGAGAGAGAAACGAGAAAACCATGACAGAGAAAGAGAGAGTAAATCAACCAGAGATGTTACGAGAAGCAGAACGCAAATTGCGACATTTGTGATGCTTGGACTGGCTGTTCTAGAGTTAGTCATCTCATGTGGAAATCCAGTTTTTTGAAGCTCAAGGAAGTTGAAAGAAAAACATAGCAGGAATAAAAAAAGAAATATGATGCCTGTGTTCACTTCAGTGTGTTTCATGCACCAAAAAGTATCTATTGTTTTGTTCAAAAGGTGAATCAATGACCTGCTGTATCATTTAAATTAAGTTTCCTGCTTGAATTTCTCTAGATTTAGAGCTCCATGAGACATATTAAAGCCCACTCCTTGAAGTCAATCTCAGTTGTATAATAAAGCCCATGACACAACAGCATTGTGATGCACTGACCATGATAATGATTACACTCCCTCATCACCCCAGGATAATCATTTACATCTCCAATTCCAAAAATCTGGGATGCTCTGTAAAATGTTGATGGTTTTAACCCTTTATTGCCAAACGTATCATATTTGATACATGAGTTTCGAGAGACCTCTGAGTTTTTGTTGCTCTTATTGACTTTCATAGCTTTTATGTTTTTTTTTATCATTTCTTCCTATTTTACTGGCAAGCACTTTGGTAGGCTAATGGCTGTTTTAAACGTGCTATATAAATAAAGCTGACACTGACAATGAAATTAAATTATTCATTTTTAAAAATAAGTATTTTCTGAATTGAATGAAATCATATTTACCGAAAACTTTACTTAAAATGTTGCCAAAACGGCCCAATTTATCAAATATGATACAAAAAATATGTCTTGAACAAAATGATCTAGCAATATTTTTGTAGATTTTGTTAAAGGGGTCAATAAACATCTAAGTTCAAAAAAAAAAAAAAAAATCCGGACTATTCGTGATGGGTCAGGCTTTTAAGGGTTAATGTTAAATAATGCAAAGACAGCAAAACAATGGAAAAGTTGTGCAAGAAAAGTAAAAACCCTAATGTAACATCCCTAATGTAAGTGGTTAAATAACAACAGGTTTGCCACATGATTTGGCATAAAAAGTGCAGCCATAGAAACTAAGAGGTAAGATGGAAAAAAAGGGTCACCAATCTGTGTAAGAAGGTGTGTGCAAACAGTCCCACTGTTCCAGACTAATTATCTCCAGTGTATATTCCAAAGATGATTCAGCTTTTTACAGCACAAAATGTCATTAAAACCAAAACTGGATGAATGAATTCTTCAGGCTCCCATGAAGCACTGCATTTAAAAAGTGACTACAGTGGAAATCACCTCTGCAGAATGTCGTCAATGAGGTTACAGCTGTACTGTGCAAAAAGGAAACTGTATGATATGATTTTCAAAATGCAATAAGTTTCTTTTTTCAGGTTCAGCATTTGATACATTGTTTTTGAACTATTTCAGCCTTTTTGTATTTAGGGTTGTATGTTTCACCACAAATTACTAACTAGTTTTTATTACATCTGCAACATAAAACAAGAAATAACATTATATGGCATAATAAATATAATATATGTTATTAGGTTCACCAACTTTTTAAAAAGTGCAATGAAGCGCAGACAGTCTGTCAAGGTCACTAAAGCAACATAAAATCTCTACGCCAAACACTAGTGGAGAAAAATCTATCAGCTATGAATTACCAAAAAGTATCAACATTTTTACACAGTCATGCAGTTTTTTTTAATCTCATCTTTAATGTTAATGAAATATACAATAAATTAATAAGTGTAATAAGTGAAACTGGTAATCAGCAGCATAGGGCTTTAAGAGTCATTGAAGTGATAAGTTATACCAGAGGGCAAACTGCATTATATTGATGCTTTTATTGATTTCCTGCAACCTAAAGTGAATAAGTGTTTATGGGATGTAGGGTGTACCTTAATGAAGTTAGCATATGAGGGCTCTCCCGGCTGTGGAGGGTTGACCACCAGGTCCATCAAGGCCTGTCCAGGAACAGGAGGACACAGACGGACAGACACCAGCTTCGTCAGCTGGGCCTTCACTTCATCATCCATGTTGATGATTTCCATGTAGCCTCCACGGAAGCCACACCTAAAAGAGGCAAAACTTTTGAATATGGCCGAGACAGAAACTAGAAAAGAGAGCAAGGTGCTGATTTAAAACTTACTCTCCCATGTAACATTTGGAGGTAGAGTGGAAGGATGCCAGCTCCACTGTGTTGGAGTACTCTGGCCCCATGTCAAAGAGAACCTTCTTAAAAGAGTGGAACTGGCAGCCTTCGGCATACACATTATCCTGGTACACCTGGAAGCCAAACACATAATGACATGCTGCAGGAAGCAAAGCTAACAGAGCACAAAGAGCTGCTGGATGTTTAAAGTGATGCAGATAGAGTACCTCATCAGCCATGAGGAAGAGACGCTCCTTTGCTGCAAATCGAATCACATCCTCAATGCACTCTCTGTTCTGAACCTGACCTGTGAATGAGTGAGACGAGCCATCATGGAGAAAGGTTTGAGACAGTCAGAAAGCAAGTAGTTGCGTCTATTTGCTGCCATCTAGTGGCCTTCTCTAAACGGAAATCAGCCAATGAAATTTTATCCGTTTTTTTATAGCCTCAGATTGTTTTTCAAACTTTAAAAAAACATCCATGACCACGTTTCTTATTGATCTGCAAAAAATATATTTTTTTAAAAATCTGCTTTGATTTCCTGTGCTTCCCTTTATTGCAGTTTTCAACCACAGCTTGTGTTCTTGCAGCAGCAGGCAGAAGTTGCTCAGCTTTCACATCGTAAAAGCTGATGACCTATTCTAAGGCTACATGATGAAACCTGAGCCACCACCACCACAATGAGGAAGTATACAGGATGCAGGAATAAGGTTAGATAATAGACCTTGAGTCATGATTCTTCTAAAGGCCCCTGTTCCAAAGGTGAATTGTTCCCACTTTAGGCTGTTTTTTAGCATATTTAGGGAAGCTTAGTCAAAAAAGGACCAAAACATTAAAGAAAAATAACAATTTGATGTTTTTAATTCCTTTGTTCTGCAGTTTTCACATGGTTTTTATGATCTCTCTTTTGTCCTCTTGATAAATAGAGTGCTGAACAAGATGATTTCACCTGTGATCGTTAAACACAAAGAAGACTCTACCAGTGGGGTTTCCAGGGTTGATAATGCACAGGGCTCGAGGATTGCAGTGTTGCCGGGCCTCGTCCAAGGCCCGCTGCAGCTCACTGATGTCCAAGCTCCAGCATTTCTCCTCATTAAGGTAATAGTTGATCTGCACTGCGCCCAGTTCAGCCAGAGCAGCCGAGTACAGCGGATACTGAGGTATAGAGATCATAACGCCGGTGCGGCTGGTACCCTCACCACACACAAGCAGCTTCAGCATGGTCTACAAAGGCAAGGATGGAGAGATTCAGGATTGTATGTAAACAACGAGGCAGTCTGATTATTACTACACAGGCACACAAACATGAGGTTATGACTGAAAGAATTTCAGTCTGGTGTTCTGAATCTGTGTTTCAGTGTGCGCCAGGGTAAGGTTTTTTCTTACAAAAGTCTAACCTGTTCTTTGCTCTCCTTCCCAACATATCTAACTATTCCCCTATAAACTACGCAAGAATGGCAGCTGTCAATCAAAACCCTGTTTTTAGTGTCTAATAACTAATGGAAAAAGAGGACTTGAACACAATGCAGCCTAATAATATCTTCATATCACCACAGCATACAAATGTGAGAAACATTTCTATAAGGTGTATTTACTTTTTAAAGTTTGACCACAGCCCATCTGGAATGACTGGGAAGACAGTGTTTGACCTGTACTGCAGCCAGTCATTAGGGGGAGCAGTTTTTGTGGGGAGCAAAAGTGAGATGCTGTCCATTTTTTTTTAAACTTATCACAAAGACCAAAACATCCATTTTAGTATAGAGGGAAAATTGGGTTACTAAAGGTGTTGTCATTCAGCTTATAGAAAATCAGAGCTGAAAATGCTGTGACATCAGAGATCTTACTTCAACCTTTTTAACCCTTTGATCTTTCTAATTTTCCAATATTTTGTAGCCCTGGTGATCTTATTTGTCTTTCTAAAACAGAGCCCACTGATGAAGGGTAACTATACCTGGCTTGTTATTCAATTATTTAAATCAGGCCCATAATGTTTAACATGTTAATGTTTCACTTGAAAATGCAAAAAATGCAGAAAAAAAATTTGCATTTTGGAAACGCTGAGGGACTGAAAATGCTGTAATATGCATGCCAGGCCTGTAGTTGGCAATATAACTGTAGAGTCTTTTGGTAGCCCTTCAATGAAGAAGAGGTGGGCTGATCATCTGCTGTATATATCTTGAATGCTGCTTATTTGAGTGTAGAAGTGGAGCAACAGATGAAAATTTTGATGAAAGGCAGTCAGCAGATTCAGCAGCACAAGCACAACACGGTAGTCCGCCATTGAACCGTTGTTGTCCGGTTCGCCCATAGCAATTAAAAGTTCCTACAGTAAAAGTGGAATGTGCATGTGCAAAGCAGAATTTGACGTCAGCATTTCCACTGAAAACTCAAGCTTGTGGTTTACACGGCAATGGTGGTTGAAGCATATCAGAAAAATTCCACTCTGGAGGTCGTTTCAAAAAAGTTGCATTTTAGGTTGGCTGAGACACCATTTCTATGACGAGAGGCAGAAACTCAACAGTTAATATCCTAAAACCCTTGTCATGTAAACGGGACCTGAATTCACTCAAAAAGGTGAAAAGAAAACAATTACTTTGCAATCTTTCTCGTCCATGATTTCTTGGTTGAACCAAACACACATCATTTAAAGTACAACAGAGACAAAGTCAGCATAATGAATGAGAGATAATTCGTACCACAATGCCGTCGCTGGCCCCTGTAGTGAGGTAAATGTTGTCTGGGTCGCAGGGCACGCCGCCATCCCTTCGCTCAATGTAGCGGGCGACATCATGGCGCACAGCGTCGATGCCTTGACTGGCGCTGTAGGAACCTAAGGAAGAATCATGTAGAAGTAAGACCAGCTGCACGAGCAACTCCTACCTTAACACAAGATGTTGTCTAAAGCAACCTGAAAGGCACATGAAGTGTTTAATGATGAGAGCCGGGTTGACAAAGTGTTTTGTGCTCGAACAGAAATACACACCCATACTGTTCCCCCCACAGGACTGCAGAATGCGGCGCGCTCTACTTTTAGCATCCTCTGGGAATGTGCTGTCATTCAACAGTTCAGGGTAGGAGCAGAGTGCCAAGACCTTGAAACAAAGAGAGGTGTGAGTATAAAGTGCGAAAGAGATGTTATGCAATTTTCTGCACAGATTACTGCATGGGGCAGGAAGGAAATGATTGACACCAATTTGGCTGAAGTGGAGGAAATCAGTTTCATCAACACTGACAGGCCAGAGGAGAGGTGTTAAATTTAGATGAGGGGGGGGGGGGCATAGGAGCAGACCTGTCTGAAGAAAGTGATCGGTTGCTGGCCCATGGCGTGAGCATCTCCGATGTTGGCCTTGATGACCTCAGCAAAGGGCTTCTTCATTCCCTGTAAGTCACAAAAATATGTAAATGACAAAGGAAAAGATGTTAAATATTAAAGCCACATTAACACAAGTGTTATCCTGAAATATACAGAGACAGACTGTCATCCAAGCTGACCTGAATGATTAAAGAGAGGAGGGCTCCATAACATCCTTGACACTGCTTAGACACATACGTAAACATACATAACTTTGCCATAAATATGCATGCTGCAGGAGGCTGAGAGAGCAGCAGCTGCAGAGATCACAGCACCTTCAGTGGTTCACACACAACCACATTCAGAGACGACTTATGTTGGCTGTTAGACTGGCTGCATTTGTGACTCCTCTGCAATCAACAATCAGTCCAAGTATCCTGTTTTTGTTTTGGGTAATCCTGAGCATGCCTGTACTTCTTTACTGCTGAGAAAACACATTTCACAGCTAAACTGGCTGGTTATAAAATCTATAAAAACTCTGCAGTGGTGGTTTTGTGGGGAAATAAGTGTATCCCACTCTCTCAGTTTAACAGACGTGAGGCGTGTTATTGAATGTGTTTATATGACAAATGAAGAGGGAATAAAACTTCTTTTGCAACAAAAAAAGATCTAAAAGTTGTTTTCCTGATGTTCAAAGAAGTTTCACAGCCTACTTTCATTTATTTTTAATTGTGCAGTGCTTCACTGCAAGTTTTATGGAAATTATCTTTAATTAAATCAATTTAACATGAGAGCTTTAAGAAACCATTCAGTAAAAACTGTTTCCATGTCTGCAGCAACCCTAATTCAGATAGCCTGAGCAAACATGGGAAGTTTCCACCAGTTTGAACCACATTATCCTGCTGATACTACTGACCTTCTGACACACTCGCACACATCACACAAAGGCCTTTCACTTCCTTACTGGAGGATTAGAGAGAAACTGATGCCTCAGCAGGAAACTTCACGTCAGAAATACAGGAAAGGCTTAACTACCACATTGAAAGGTGCTCATCTACTGTCCTCTTAAACAACAATTAACTTTCCTAAATTATTGTTCCTTGAACTGATGAGACAGATGACAGAGGACACACAGTGACGCAGACACACACACACACACGCTGTTAACACCAGATGTTGGAACAGCGTGTCACCGCGGAGAGGCCGCAAGTTGAACCTCACACTGACATCCCGCTGTAATCAAAACAGCCTGTTTGTTTGAGTTTTCCAATTCAGTACACTTTTTAAGAGGCTCTCCCCGGCGCTCTCATTGGTCACATACTAGAGGCGTATCACAGCCCCGACCAATGGCACGACAATGGGCGAATAACACCCCCAGGTCAAAGTAACCGCCTGTTAGTGATGAGGAGGTCTTTGAGGGGCAAACTGATCTCTGTCTCATGGGAACTAACCTGTGATGTTTGTCCTGCATTGCTGTTAAAACACAGCAACAAATGATGATGAAGTTCTGACAGACGATAAAACTCAGCCACTGTTTGTTTAATATTTTTTTTCACTCCAAAGATAACATGTTGATCCTGGAGTTGTGCAAACAAAGTGCAAGGTTCGTGCAATAAAAAGGATTAAAGAAAACCCACTAATAATTTAGATCAGTGTGTTTGAAATACAATCGTTTTGTGTCCTGCACAAAGCTTTCTCTTTGGCAGACAATGTGAAGAGAATTCGTCAAAAAACCGTCTCTGTTTGCCTCTGCTCTGCTTCCATGGTGACTCTCTCAAAAATGTTCCCATTCACTATCTGCTCTGTGCTCATTAAGACAAACAAAGACCATAACAACCGTGCATAAATCCTTTATCTGTGCTAACTGGTACAGTCAGCTGGCTCAAAGTCTATCTCATTTCTATCCCGTGATTAATAAAGCTATGAACAACTCACACAGCTTTAACTTGAGGGGGAATAGCAGGAACAAGGCTTTACTTGTATTTAAGAGGCGTTTAAAGTTACAAAACAGCACAGTGTGCTGGAAATTAGAGTAGGGGATCAGGCTGTGCATTCATGTTGTGTTTGATTCATGAAGTAAAGTGAGATTACCTCTGCAACCTGTTTCCCAAAGTAATCTGAACCCATACAAACTAAAGCTTGAAAGGGAGTTGTATATAAAATAAGTGGAGTGTATTGTGAGGAAGGAAAAAAAAAAGATGAGAGGACTGTACGTGATGTGCACACTGGGTGCATTTTTTGGCTTCTTGGCTGGCTGCTTTACTTATGAAAAAGCTGACACAGGCGGTAAACCTCTGTAGTTATTCTTTTGTCTCATGATAGTGGTAAAAAGTTTGGTAGATTTCCCTCTCTGGGTTTAATCAGATGAATTTCTTCTGCTTTTTGATCACCTGAATATCAGTTTGGCAACGCCTGATCAAACTCTTTAACAATCAGGAAAGAAATCTAATAAAGACACAGGGGTGGGGGATCAGCTGTTCCATACAAACAGTAGATAAAATCTATGATGCAGGTGAGCCATCTGGTTAAAAAGGTCACCACTGTCATCACAGTCCCTGCTGGCCTGCGTTACCTTGCCTTTCACCTGCGCAAGGACCTGTTGGCATACTCATCTCCTTTCCTGTGCAAAGCACTCAAGAGGGGACAGTTTTCACACCAGACTGCACTGGGTACACTAACAGCTGGTTGCCATATCACCATAAATTGTGCGAGAGGAAGGGATCAGACAGTGATCTGTTACCAAAGAAAGAAAGGACTTCTTTAATTGACAGGTTAAAACAAAAGACTCATAATGCTTGATGCAAACTACCACTGATATTACAACTGGTTTCTAGATGGTGCAAGAAAGAGATAACAGCCTGTGTATGCTGTCCACTGCTGTCAACATTAGTATTATAAAGGACAAGAAAGTCAGACAATGGGGTGCTTTGAAGATAAAGAAATATGAATCCATAGTAGGTCAGACAGAAAAATGTAATCTCTGGTTTGGACTTTGACACCTCATAGAGGATGTTTCCTTCTTTCCTTGACTAAAAACTGGTTAGACATTAACGAAAAGCAACAAAGATATCTGATCATAAGAGATGACACACTTTCGAGCATGATAAATCAACTCCGGATCTGGTGTTTTATTGGTGAACTTTGACAAGAGGGTGTGTAGCGCAGATATTGATAACTTTTGGGAGTATGTCTACATTGCACGAGGCTCAAAGTTTTGTTTACCAAAAGACTCTGCTTGGATATCTACGAGGGGCTGCGAAGCACACAGGGATAAGACAGCTGGGAATGAGCGCGTGGTTTATTCCACGTGCATCAAATCTATTAATAAAACTTAATGACTAAGAGATTCAAATGGTCCTCAGGCCTGTTGTTACAAGTTTTCCCATTTTTTCCTTTATAATTTAACAATTAAATGTGTCCTAATGTGAACTAGAGCTGCAACTACTGATCATTTTCATGATCAATTATTCTATCGATTATTCTCTTGATTAATCGAGTAGTTGTTTGGTCCTTAAAATGTCAGTAAAGGCTGAAAATGTCAGTGTTTCTTGGAGTCCAAGTTGACATAATCAAATGTCTTGTTTTGTTCACAAACCAGATATATTAAGGACTGTTTAAGAGGAGCAAAGAAACCAGAAAATATTCACGTTTATGAAGCTGGAATCAGAGAATTTGGACTTCCTTTTCTCAAATATTAACCTAAACCAATTAATCAATTATCAAAATAGTTGACGATTACTTTAGTAATCAATTAATAATTGATTATTCGAATAATTGTTGCAGCTCCAATGTGAACTATCAAATTCTTTCTGATAGTCAACATTCTGGTTTGTTGTAACTTTCAGACACAGTGTGGCCGTGTAAGTAAGCATGCAATGAGCTGATTAAATCAAACACAGACATCAAAACACGCATTTCACAGAGACAGATGAGAGTGAAAGTTTTTATCTGATACTTAAGACGAACAAAGCATGATCCATCGAGGGTGTAGGTGAAACACACAAACACCGAGATAGCAGCCTGTTTTACAAACCTCAGACAGCTCCCGCTCCAGCTCCACGGCCCGCGCCACTATGGGCCCCCGCACGGCGTACTCCACGTTCTTCACCGTGGGGTTCATGGTGTCGATGGTCAACACCTTGGCCCGGGACGTCACTCCATTCTCAGACATTTTCTCCTGGGGAAGCCCGCGCCGCGTCGCACTCAGACTCGATAAGGCTCTGCCGGGAGAGGAGGAGGACAGAGGGGGAGAGGTCAGTGAGCGGAGCCTGCTGGGTGCTGCACCGGCGCCGGGCCGCTGCGCTCCACTGCAGCCGGCTAACATCTCGCTTCGCCCCCGGCTGAAAAGTCTGGGTGACAGCAGCTGCATCCGAGAGGCTGACATTTTACACGTCTCTGTCTCTCTCTTTTTTCTCTATCTGAACAAGTTAAGTTTTGAAGCCTCAGCGGTGCGCTGCGACCTGTAATACACCGGCTGCCTCACTCGATAGGAGTGAAATTTAAGTTGTGCGAGTGAAGCAACCTAAAAATGACCATGCGCTTAGACCTTTGGACCCCTCCAGAGGTTAAAGTACAAAAAAATGGATTTCGGAAAGGCTAATATGAATTCTGGGGTGTTTCTTGAGTTCCTGACTGCATCAAGAGTGACTCCGCTTCTCACTCTGAGGATTTGGGGGGTTGTTCCCTGCACACATGGCAACGATACAACCCGCGAGTGTATCCCACCCCTTTGTGTGGCTCCATGTCCACCCACTTCTCCCCCCGTTTTCCAGCACAGCGAGTGGCTGTCAGTCCAGCTCTGATCTCCGGTTACTGAGTCTAAACGGCCTTGGTCGAGTGACGTGGCTCGGAGGGGGATAATGGAATTCAAACAGGGTGAAGCGTCCAGCTTTGTTTCGGGTGCACTGCGCAAACTGAGCCCTACTTTTTGTTCTGAGAGCCTCACGCGGGTTGGCAGGAAGGTCTGAATTCTCCATGATAAAAAAAAGAGAGAAAGGATGCTCCTCCTATTTCAACCAGATCAGTTGAGGTCGGCTGCACACAAAATCTGATTTCAGTTTTAAATCTATTTTAAATTATCTAAATGAAGTTAAATCTGAATGTAAAGAACATTTCTAGAATATAACCAGACAAATTGAAATCCCACATGGTTCAACTTTTCGGAACTGTTGCCTGGTGTTTACACCCAGACTGGGTTACACTGCTGGTTCGTATTTCAGGTTAAACCAGGCCAGTCCTGTAAGGAAACTGAGAAAACATCCTGTTCACTGTCATACACAGAATTAGAACAGGGATCAGAGATATATCAGCAATTTCTACCTATTTTAAGAGCAAGTCACAGCCAACCTCAGTGCCTCTATGTTTAAAATAAAGTACCTAAAATACAATCTGTGCAATCATGAGTTAGGTATTCATTGAATAACATGTTATTATATGTATTACTGCAAAATGCAGCTGCAATACTAGAGGAATGGATGTTTGCTTGAATCAGTGTCTGAGATATGAAATATAACTGTCAGAGAGAAAGGGTTTAATATCAAATAGTAGCAACAGAACAAAAGAACACTGGATATGCTGTTGTGTCTTCATGTTAAGCACATTGACCATTTTTGGAGAAAGTTAGTGATGAATATCCAACAATACAAACCTGAGCAATTTCCTTTTTACTTTAGAAAAGTGAAACTGTGAAACAAACCAATGAATTACACAGAGACCCAGAGAAAATGACCCATCACCATTCCATCAACCTGAATTAAATACTATTTAACATGTCAAATCAACAGAGAAGTACTTAGTGCTCATTTCAGTGTACTAGATAAAGTTTCACATGACTCAGGTTTTTTTTTTAAACAGAGCAAAAAAAAATCTGGTTTTCCTTTAGTTCAATGTATGCTCATTACTGCTACAAGGACAGCCTTGAATCCAGTGAAGTTAGACTCAACAGTGACATTTCTGGTGAATGCAACCAAAACAGAGCAGTTCACTTTAGTGGTTCAGTTTTTTTTCAGTTTGTGTTAACAAAAAAAAAATCCTTGTGTAAGTGTTGCTTGCATTTATGATTCTATAGCTCTTATCATAAACGTGCATGTTTGCATTCATAAATAAAGTTTTTTTTTTAAAAAAAGAATCTAAATATCTGTGGGTGGATATCTAGTGATCTGTTAATCATCAAAAACAGTGACTTCATTAAACTCTAAGCTCTTGTGAGGAAGTACAGAACACACTTAGAATCCAGTGGCAGCAACTATATCAGAAAGTGTTTGTGTGGCCACGGTGCGTAATGCAAAGGAGGGCACTGACAGAGGAACAAGCAGGAAAAGCTGGTGTTGTGGTGTTTGAAGTCCAAAGCTTTTACATTCTTCTGTAACTAAATAGCACTGCAGCGGCTGGTGAGTGAACCCCTGCACAAAGTCTTCAGAGTTGCTCCTTTGAGTCCTCTCCTCTGGGGACAAACTCGCAGTCTCCTCCTGGGTGAAGTAGCGCGTGCTGCTGAAGATGTAGAAGAGCTTCAAGAGCTCCCAGCAGCGGGGCTTTGAGGGCAATAGAGGGTCACTGTGGGGTTGATTTGAGGGAGTTCGAACACATGAGACTGAGCGACGGGTTTCACGATTGATGAGAAGAAGAGCCAGCACATCAGGGCGCAGGGATACAGATCCAGGTAAGCAGCGCTCACCAACAGCAAGGCAGTCTCTCAAGGTCTCCACAAGGGGTGTCCAGAACTGGCCTACTAGACTGCTCTCAGCAGTGTGCAGAGACGGGGTTGGACCACACAGCACACACAAATCTGCCCCAGGGAGAAGCTGGAAGCGGAGCAGGCGGTGAGCCACGGTTGGGCTACCCTGAGGAAGGAACACCGGGTAATCACAAGAGGCTGAACTGGAGGTTGAGAGGGAGCGCATCAGAGCAGAGAGCAGTACAATTTCTTGTGGGGATAGACGCCACCACTTCTCAGTTGCAGCAGCTATCCGTCCATGGACTATGAGACAGCCAAATTCACTGTCTGCAGCCTTAGCAAAGCCCTGCAAGGCCTCTTGAAGAAGAACAGGGTTTGGGGGCAGCAGTGAATCCGCACAGTGTGTTAAAGCACCCAGGATGCCCTCTTGTTTTTCTTCCAACAGCTGATCAATGAGACAGAAGCAGGACCGCAAATCCCTCTTTAGCCTTTCCACATTCCTGACATTGGCCAGCTCATCCTGCCCCAGTACCAGAACCATGCAGTTCCACACATTCTCCAGGAGGCGTTGCAAATGGTACTCCTCCTCTTTGCTGCTGCTGCTGCAACCTGCGCCCCCGCGTCCACCTCCACTCACAGCGATGAGCATCACGCTGTTCTGGAAAACTCTCCACACCACCTTACCCCCGCCTTCAGTCTCACAGCAGGACAACACGGCTCCCTGACCACTACCGAACATGTGAACGCCGTTAAGAGAGCCGATGACAGAGAAGGGCAGCTGTTTGGAGGCTCCTCTGGTGAATAGAGGAACCCCGCTGCTGGCTGTGAGGCAGAGGAGCTGTGTGCAGCCATCCTGGAGCATCATCATGGGGCTAAGCTAGCGTTAGCCCGGCTTCCCTCTTTAAGACACACTTCATTTAATAGACTCGCCTTTTTTAGCTAGGGAGGTTATTCACTTGCAGTCTTTACTCAAGTAATTGTACAACTACAGCCATCACACTAGAAACAGACCATCTACCGGTAAACGTGACATCTACTTCTAGAGTTGCATCAGTGAATGCGTGGATCGTTACCTTGGTGAGCCGTTAGCATCACGTAGCGTCAAAACGTTTCCCTGCACAAGGTTAAACACTGTTCAACAACGACACGATAAGAGAATACTACGCTTTCTACAAAAGCGCGGCTTGAAAAAACCCCGAGCGAGCTTCAATTAAACGATATTTCTCATGCTAGGTTAACAAAATAGGTTACCGTTGTTTCCACAGTAACGATGTCCCATGATTCATTCTTCAAGCTAGCAAGGGAGGTTACATTCGGCTGGTCGAGCTGCAGTTGTGATTTACGAGCTCCGCGTTAACCGCGAAAAAGCTGGACGATAACACCGACCTGGGTTCAGTCCACTGAGTCCATAGCAGTGATGCTGTTCACGTGGAGCTGATGCTCGTTCGCTTGTTTCTCGCGAGATTTGGAACAACGGCTTTACTGATCACCATGATCACAGTCACGCGGTGCAGACTTCTAGATGACGCCTCATTATCTTTTTTTATGTTTACTTTTGGGGAATTTAACCATTAATTCATTCAATCAATCAATCAATCAATCAATCAATCTTTATTTGTATAGCGCCAATTCATAACAAGTGTTATCTCAAGACACTTTACAATAGAGCACAAAGCTCCTCATTTTAAGGATATACATATATGCATAGATACATATATACATATAAAGATACACATATACATATATATACAAATATATACATCCAACACCCAACATGAATCCAAATAGCCAATCATGAATCCCTCCATCATGGCGGCAAGAAAAAACCTTCTGTTAAGCAGCAGGAAATCTCGAATGTGGACCCCAGTCTCATGATGAACAGCAAATCCACACGATGCTGTGTTGGGTGTGTGGGCGAAGGAAGGGAGGTAGGAGGAGACAAGTGGACTAAAGTGTGAACTAAAGTTAGTGACAGATCCATGAACCATAGACCTGTCGTCTGATTTATTAGAGGTTAGCCTCTTGAGATGCTACATCTCGTTTTCGGGAGGGACCTCATGTTTGAATGGGTGTGGTGATCATTTTATAGAAGTATAATCAATGATGTTCATACTGAAAATAAGAATTTATGATAGTGATGAACTCATGGATGCCCAGACCACAAGTGCATCCCTACCATATTTGTCTCCGTTAAGTAAAGGTGTGTTAAAGGCCTCTTGAGATGTGACATCCCATTTTCAGAGGAACCTCACGCCTATGTGCTGATAAAAAATAGATATTATAGATGTATTGATCATAGATAAAGAGATCAGGCTAATATCTACATTAGAAGCTATATGATAGTGGGAATGAATGTTCATTATGAAATGGCCAAATAATGTGTCATGTCTATGGGTGCAGTTAATGAGTCTCCATGACTCCACAGCTGCAGGCAGTCTCCACCAAGGATCCCGGGCCACCTACAAGACAAGAGCCAGAGACGAGTACAGGAGCAGACAAAAGGGGCAAAAGCAGATGTGGAGAGAGATTAAGAAAGAGAGATAGAGTCCAATGTGCCAGATCCCCCCCGGCAGCCTAGGCCTATTGCATCTAAACTAAACTATGAGTCTAATTTATGATCTAATTTATGGACTAATTTATGGATTATAAACTGGTCCCTAACTGAAAGCTTTATCAAAGAGGAATGTTTTGAGTCTAACCTTAAAGGTAGAGAGGGATTCTGCATCCCGAACTGCGGTTGGTAAATGGTTCCAGAGAAGGGGAGCCTGATAACTGAAGGCTCTACCTCCCATACTACAATTCATTGAATTATAGCGAACATAAGCTATGCTAACCAGCCAAAAGCCATCGCTGATGATGAGATAATCACTACATTTTTTGTATTACCGAATACCTCAATAACATCAGTTATTCAATATATGATCAGTTAATATTTAATTCATACTTCATCTGTACAACAATCTATGTATTTTCAAGCTGATATTTTTTTAAGCAATTGTTTCTATATAAACCACAGTCAGGAAAAGTTTAATTTCATTATACACTTTTTTTTCTTACCTATCCTTAAAATTGAACCTTAGGTTTTACTCTGTACATCTGGGATTTCAAACTGTTGTGAAGCACACATTTTAAATTCCATTCATCCATCTTTTCATGCACATACTCACATCTATGGGCAATTGAGAGTAAGCATGTTTATGGATTGTGGGAGGAAAAACAGAGTACCCTGAGAGAACCCATGCATGCAAAAGAACATGCAAACATCACACAGAAAGGCATCTGTCAAGCCAGGAAACCCATGTGCATTTTAAATTTTAGTGTTCTAATTCAACAATGAGGTGCAAGTTTATTTTTTCCTCACACTCATCTACTGCCTTATGTGTTTATTTCACATTACATACGCTTGTAATCTATTTGTGGATTATTTCAAGATTAAGTAACTGGATCCCATAATGTTCCAACCATATTTTTGCTACTAGTTTAGCATTAAAAATAAATCATATAAAGAAGTACATAGCTTTATTTTTCTGATTTCTAAACAAAAATCACTTGCACCTTCATTTATTCTAGAATACTTTAAGTACTTCTGATAGCTCTTTGGTCCCAAGCACACACAAGAACATAAGAAAAACACTGATGTAGTAAAGAATGTTTTTATTCATTAAATACAAAAAAGTCCAGAACAGTGATGACTAAAATAGAATAATAGAAAAGGCACAATAATTCACTCAAAAAATCATACTGTGCCATGAAAAATAAAACTGTCTCGGTTCTACTGTGGCTTAAAATAGATGGTCATCTTCCTAACATGTTTTACAATACGTTCAACACTCAAGAGATCCTGTGGCAGTATAATGGCTTGGCATGAGGAGCAGTGTTGAGGTCAATTTTCCCTGTAGCATCAAAATGAAGGCCTGGAAGGAAAAAAAAACATGGAAAATAAAGCAAAAATTGAAAGACCATTACAATCCATGGTAGTATATATACGTCTTTATATTTTACCTGTAAAACTTAAATTTTGCAACACTGAATCTAATCATAGTGTCTCTTTTGCTGTTATGAATACTACTATCGGTGTATAATGAAAGCACACCTGTTGTGTCTGTGTATGCATGTATATGCATGGGTCAGCAGGGTGTTCAGCTTACCAATGAGCACAGTGGTTTTCACAAGAAGGAGCAGACCTTCTGCGGCCTGAAAGGGTTGGTGCTGGAGGACACACCGGTAAGCAGAGGATCCTGCAAGGCATTCTGCATGCAAAACTGTTGGAGGTCTGCCGCTGCCTGGGAGACCTAGTGATAAAAAATGAACCCAACATTAATTAAGCAGGATACAGAGATTCATACAGCAGTTACTTATCCAGTAATTTAACACAACTAGCTACTATTGTTAATTAGTATGAGACCAGACTTATGAAGACTTCAGTGGCCCTAAAGCAAGAAATACATCCGTTGAAAAATATAGTTAATGCCGAGAACATTTCCCACCTATGCTTATCCCTCTGTAATCCTCTAAATGCAAGCTCCAAACTGTCTGAAACAAGATTAAATAAGTTTGCAATGTCATTGGATTCTTGATCATTTTAATATGACTTTTGTTATCACTGCCATTTTTTATGCAAATTTGTTAATTCATTTTCCATCTTGAAATTTTTCGTTGATATCAGGTCTTTCTTAGTTTTAATGATACTCTTTGTCTCATAATAGGGGAAACCTGTCAGGGGGCGAGACCCGAAAATGAACAGTCAGTATTGTATATTCATGAAAAGAAATCAATTAATCATACAATTACGAAATATATATATATATATATATATATATATATATATATATATATATATATATATATATATATATATATATATATATATATATTTGTATTTCATTAACTTTCGTTACTAATAATTTTGGCTTGAAGGTAGTTAATTCTTTTAATACTCATAGTTGTATATATGCACAACAGGAATTGAAACACCGAGGGAATAGATGCTTCAAATTTTGGTGCTTTGCAGTTCAAAACTTTGTCGTGTTTAAACATTGGTATCATTCTATCATATTGGATCCTATCAACCCAAATGGTTGAGAAGCACTTTAAAAAGTAACTTTTAACGTTTGGATTAATTCAGGTAGAGCTTTACTTGTTTTTAACCCAAAATAAACACTACCATAAATTACCTTAGTCTTCATATTACCAAGTCATTTGCTTCAATGGGTTTTCTTTGGAAACGGCGCAACAGGTCAGAGACAGAGTCCAAGTATGTTAAATTACATTTACATGAAAACTAGTTTTTATTTAAACATCATAATGTTCTCGTCAACTTTGTGTAATTTCTAAAGTTTAAGTATCAAACTTTTTTAAAAATACTTCCCCCTTACGGTCCAAGCAACGCCCTACTCAGTCTGTTGACCAGCAGCTAATGTTGCTATCGCTAGCTTCTGGCAGTCGCTAGCATTGTTAGCGGATCGGGGTAACGGTTGAGCTTTTTCTCCCTCGTTATTTGTCAAAAAACAGAAATAAGAACAGAATTACCTTCACTCTGTTTATGCTCGCCTCAAAACGAAGCTGCTGTACGACTTTTTTCATGGCTACGAGATTAGATGAACCCGACATTCTTGGTGTTTCTGTGTAAAATAGACGCTAAGCGGTGGGTGGGATCGAAGGCTGGATCTGGATGCTGAGACAAAAGTAAAGATGATCACATCCGGATTCCGGTTGTTCATATTTCTTTTGACTGCAGCTCATTTTAAGGTACACCAGAGGGCGCCAAATGAAAAACAAAACATAATTAAAAATCTCTTTATTGTGGTTACAATAATTAACAATCTAAGGTCAATATATACTTCAGTTAAAATTGTACTCATAATTTAGCCATGAACATAATGTAAACAAGTTTGTCTCAAGCTAAACTGTCACTACTTGGTACATACCCTCCAATGAATAGCTTAAAATGATTTGTCTGTGCTGATTTGTTTGAAAATAAAGAATCTCACGGTCTTAAAGTGCTTTCTGGTTTGTTCAGCTTTGGTGAGTGATGAGTGCATGTCCATAACAATGCAACGTAAAAGCAATGCTGCAAAAATATATCAATCAGTGATGGAATTCATCCTTGAAAAGATGCTTGAGTTCATTGCAAAAATCACAAAAAAAGGCACTGGAAGTTCAAGTTAGGCTGTTCTCATCTTCACCCAGGGAGAATATACTCAAGTCTCCACTTCGTACTCTGTTTTTTGATTTAAAGCGTGCCTCTCCATCTTCAATGGTGCTGGAGTCTTGCCAACATCCTCGATTAGAAAGTCTGGATGAACTGAAGTGAGAGAGAGAGAGAAAAAAAAAAAAGGATTAAAAAAAATAATAAATCTGTACCAAAGTATCACCTGCAGGGTCTTAATCTTTAGTTCTTTTCAAGGAAGTGATTTGTGGAGCTTAAAGGAGCTTAAATACCTGCTATCTGGTATCAGGCGGAGTGTTCGGTACAGCTCTGTTGTGGATGGCACAGTACAACTTTGTGATGCTTTAGGAGTGGAGAATGTTGCGTAGGTTGAAGACTTGGCTAGTGGAGCTTTTGTGGAAGAAATCCTCACCTCTGGTTCACTTCCTGAATTCAAACAGAAAATACTTTAGGCAATGCCTGCAGTATTTACATGCATTTCTAACAGAAAGCTATTATCTTATGACGTAAAGGAAAATCCATAAGCATAATGTAACATCAAGGATTCTTCATTTGATGAAACCCATCTCTTACTCTCAGTGAGATGTGATGGCAGCAGGCTTTGTTTGTAGCAAATTTTCTATAAATGATGATGATGTATTTAAACTCCACTAATAATTTCTGCTACATAATAGGTTTGCTGCCCATTTGAACTAAAAATGTTCAGAGGGTTTAAGGATAACTTTGACTTACTGATGGATAAGGCACTTTGACCATCAGATGACAAAAACCTACTCCTGTCTGTGAAAGGAGTCATGTTCAAAAACTGGTTCTTGAGCCAAGAAGCCCGGTCCTCCTGAAAGGCTTTTTTCTTTGGAAGAAAATAAAAAAACAACGGCTTCAATAAAGAACTTATGACAAGACAACACCCCCATTACATAGAATCAAACTGTGCTACCACATAATAAGACTTGAGTACCTCTCTCCCCAGGCGAATAGCAGCCTCTGTAAAGTTCTTCCTCTCTCTCTCAAAGTTCCTCTTCTGTTCCTCAAACAACCTCCATTCTTCCTTGAGGCGCTCTTTCTCCTCCAGCGTGTAGCAGTCATTAAGAAGGGCTGCCGTCTCATCGTCAAATGATGTGTTGAGCTGTTGCTGCAAAGCCAGAAAAAGAAAAACATAATTTGGACTGCTTATTTTAAACATTATTGACTCCTATGTGAGAAGTCAGAGACAGACCTGTAGGAGCTGCTGCTGTGCATGAATGAACTCTTTGCACTGCTGCACTTCAAGCCTCATCCTTTCCATCTCATCCTCATGAGCCTCTATTGGTATCACCTCTTTATTAGCTTCCAGTTGATTCTGCACCTGTGAGGCTTTAAAAATAGATACATCAGTAGTTTGTCATCTTGGTTACTTTCCAGGCATACACAATTCCTGGAAATGCTCCAAGAAAAGCTTTGCTTTCTGACAGAATCCAAGATAATTCATATGAACTCTCATTGTACCTTGGTTGTCTAATTTTTCCATGTGATTCCTCAGCCTCCTCCACTGTTGCCGGATGCTGTTGGTCAGCTGCTCCCTTGCATGCTCACAGGATTGGTCTAGAGTTTCCCTGCTTGAGTCACACGTCTTCTCTTCCCCATCCGAATCCAACTGAGACAACAGCAGAAAAATAATGGAACTTTTAACTTGAAAGCATCACTCCTCATTTAAACCAACAAGAAAGATTAAATGTAGTGACCCATCAAAGGATTACTGTGTTAGTGTTTCATAGCAGAGAAAACAGAGTCTTGCCTCAGATAAAAGAAACCTGTTGGTGAACAGAGGGCTGAATAATGGTAGGAGCTGATTGCTGGTTGTTCATCCAGTAGAAAACCAGCCAACCAAAAAAAAAAAAAGATTAAAAAAGAATACCTGGTCCTGGCTGTCCTCAGCAGAGGCTCCTCTGGTACAAGTCTGGAGTGGACTCAGGATGTGTATCATCTCTTTCTTCATCTGCTGGAGAACTTTCTTGAGCTCAGCATTCTCCAGCATCAAGGACTTCTGAGTGGCCTCGTAGTCGCTGAGCAAGGACTTGTACATGTCACCCTCGTGGCTATAAAGAGACATGTAAAGGGACAGTTATCAGCTTGATGATTGCCCGGCATGAAGAAAAACCAAACCCCCCCAATAAAAGACTTCAAAAATACCTGGCCATTGCTTTAGCATTCTTCCAGTGGCTCCTTTTTCCATCTGAGCGCCCCAGGCTGTTCAGTATATCAATAGCTTTTGAAAAAACACAAATGAAAAACCAAAAGTTATATCTACTTGTTTTTAAATTCTCTTTGCAAGGAGAAACTTGCAATATTTATCTGAAAACATACCTAGTTTCTTCTCCTTTCTATCGATCAGTAGCTGGCTGAGGCGTTCTTTGAGCTTTGTAGCTTCTCTTTCTTTCCTTTTGGCATCATGACTGTACTGACAGGCACGACTGGCTATGATGCTCTGGAGCTTCTGAACCTGAACCCAAGGGTTAAATGATTAGTTTGGAGTGCTAAAGCAGGATGCATAATGTTGCATATTATGTTTGAAAAAAAATCAGTGTTGATGCTCATTAGATAATAAATGAAAGTTGTACCTCATCTTTTTCTGTTTTCAGGCAGCTCTGTAGTGTTTTAATCTTGAGCTGAAGCTGCCTCTCTGTTTCATGAAGGCCAGATTTCTCCCTTATAGACAGCTCCAACTGATCCTAGAGATGAAAAACACATAATTTACATGAGCAGTGAAATGAGTGATATCCTGCAAACGCCTTGAGCCCAGGGTTAAAGCTAAAAACTCTCAGTCTAACCGTGAACTCTCAGGTGATTTACCCTCTTTCATGGGAAATGCAGAGTTCCCAGATCACGGACAGCTAATCTGGGTTACTTCTAACAACTGAGACGTTCATCCAGAGTTCAGCACATGCACCACAGCTATAAAAGGACAGCATTATTAGAGCTCTGATGAGTCCGCTCACCAAAGCATTCCTCCGACTTTACCCCAATTGAGCTGGAAATCTTTATGTAGCCACAGGTCAGTACAAACACATTTTAATTACGAAATGCAACACTGCAAACTGACTCAGTTACCACAGTAATTCACTCAGAACTTTGAGCTTCCTGTCTTTTTGGGACGGGCTTGGTTACCTCATTATCTCAGGTTTGAGTTACCTCCCTCTCTGAAACAGAAAACCAATGCTGTGTACCAAATCACATACTTCTGCACCTACACTTACTATTTTGAATGCATAAGTGCGTTCACACTGACAATATGGGCATTTGATTTCTCAGCTGGCACACTCAAATCAGGCAAAAAGTTTAATGTGGAACGATGGACACATATTGGCCACAAAGACGAAGGGGCGGGAACACATCAAACGATGGTTGATGGATGTAATCAATGAATAGCAGAGGAACGCCTATGAACCACTGTGAAATATGATCGGTGTTTCCAGTAAATGCAAAGTGTTTGATTTGGGACAACACTACCCTGTAAGATGTTGTGCACTGTTCCAGTAAATGCAGAGTGTACACAGTGCACCTCATGTATGCGTACTTACGAAAGTGCGTGATTTGGACACAGCACAAGAGTTTCCACTCATTTCAGTGTTTAAAGACGTCTTTAAGTTACTTTGTGCCACCCGATGCGCCATAATAGCACAATATTAACCCTCCAACATTCAAAGGTTTTAACGTTTTACAAAGAAACTAAAAATGTTTGCAAACTCAAGCACTTCCTGCATCTCTCCAGATTCAACTGACTGTGGCTTCTGCAATCTTAAGTACAGATAGAAGAGGAATCTTTAGACTTGAAAGCAAACAACAACTTTGGACTTTACTTCTTGTAATGTTTGTCTTTGTTGTAATAACAACAGTTATATTTAACACCTTACAGATACTTGCAGTCTGTTTACAGTCTATGCACCGTTTGCCATACTTGCCTTGAGTCTGGAATTATTCATCTGCATATGTTCCAAAGAGTTTGATTTCTTCAGCTGCTCCTTCTCCAGCTCTTCTACTGTGCCCAGGTTGCGTCGATTAATCTGGAGCAGCTCGTACATGGCGTTCAGGGCTGGCACTGCGCTCAGGCTGGCTTCCCCTGATGAGGTGGCCTCGATACATGTTGAGGAGAGGCCTAGTGAGGCCAGCTCCTGCAGAGGGGGGAGAGCGAACGATATGAGCAAATGATTGCAACAGAAAAAAAATCAGGCAGATATCGACAAAAACACATTTTGCACTTTCATTTAAAGATCACAGGATTAAAACCAGGATAGTTACATACCTGATTAATGTAAGAAATGCAGTTATGAATGTTATCTTCAGTGCAAAAGGCACTTATCACATTGTAGGAGTTTCTCAACAGAGGGGGTAAAGAGGAATACATTGACACAAAGTTGTTCTGCCTTGAGGGCGACATCGTCACATGTGATATGCTGGAGATCTCATAGTTTCCTAAAAAACAAAGAACAGAAAAATCAAAGTTCTGGGACATGAAGGGCTATTACAACTACTTTCACATATGGCGCAGCTTGAAATAGGCTGCTTTTCTAAAATAAGAACAAAAATATGGGTCACCTCTAACAGCTCCCAGAAAAGAACAGTCTTATAAAAATAAAAATTTACCCATAGATGTCCCTAATGGCACAGTTGTCCACCACTCTCCCATATCACCGACACATCAGGGTAGGAGGAGGAGAGGTCATGGGCTGTAAACACGGCGTGGATTAGCAGTCAGGCGGTGGGTCCTGGTACAGAGCCCTGCAATGGAACATCAAGCTATGAGCTAAACCAGAGAGGGATAATCTGGGTCTGCCGCTGCCTCTGCTGTACCCACACTGGATTAACTGTAAAAAGTGTGCCAGTGGGACTTGGATTGTGGTTTAAGGGCTCTGTGATAGGCCACTGGTGACTAAATCACATGACAGTAAAATGATCCCAGTTCCAGGCCAAAAGCTTTATCCTGATATATTTAGAGAAAACTATGACTGAGAGGCTAAATGTAAGAGTATATTTCTGACTTTGTGCCCCCAGGACAATATTATGATCCAGCATGTGTGTGCGGTGAAGCCAGATGAACCACATATCTACTATGGCCACTCCCACAACTTCTCAATGCACAAATGTCTGGACTTGTGCTCAGGGGATTGTCAAGTACAAAGTGTTGACGAATAAACCTTGGAGTCATGTTCACTAATAAAGAGGCAGAAGCTTGACAGCACACAACGAGTAAACACAGGCGCCTGGTTCTCAGCAAACTCCCTTATCTCACAAAGCAGAAAGCTTTTAATCTTAGGTTACACGACTGGAGGCTTTGACAGTGTGGTTTTCTATCACATCATGTCACGTCAAGCTGAAGTAATGCGTGACGTAATTATGTTACAGTTTAACGTTTGCCACATTTGCTTATGAATGCTAAATTAAAACCGTTGTCGCCCGAAATATAACATTTATAGCTTTGTACTGTAACATAAAATGTAACAACTTAGTGTTAAGTTTCTGTTTGTTGAACTCCGCCTGTAACGGCACCTACTACTTCAAAGGTTTACGTTAAATTCGCTGTTGCTTATGTTCGCAATATACTAACCTGCTGTTTACGTTACTGACGCCGACTTTAAACGTTGTATATACACCACCTAGGTGGTATATATAGCAGAAGCTTCTGCTAGCTGGTATGCTAACCTTATGCTATGTAGAAAATACTTACAGGAACAGTGTGCATCAAATAGGTCAACTCCGTCCGATAGTTGCCAACTTCAACGATGTTTGGAAAAATGAACTAAGTGCCTCCTCATTAAAACACCGGCCAGTCCAGTTCCGAGCTCAACTGTCACCTCCTCGGCAGCAAAGAAACAAACACGAAACCCTCAGCTAGTTTTGATGTGGAGTGAAGCAGAGAGGTGTCGACCGTCAGCAGGTAGGCTGGTTCAAGCTGCTGGTGCAGCAGCTGATAGTGTTTTTGAAGTCTTCTCCTCCGCTGGCTTCAGACCAAACGTCTTTGTTATTGGAGGCAGAGTTGTTAGGTAACCAGTATGGGAGACGCACATTGGTTGATAACGTGTGCCAGGGCGATTATGCTAACTCGGTCAGGTGTGAGAAAGCACTGCATCGGGCTCCTGTGGTAAGAGGTAAGAATCGCTGCGTTATACTGAGTATATAATCTATGAATTCTTTTCAGGGATGCAGAATCCAGTTAACGTTTTTGCGCGTTATAGATGCAGACCAACCATTAATCACTGGAACATATTAGGGTAAAAGTATTGTCCCACTGACACTTTCTTCTAAGTAGCATACTTCTTACTTTAAATACTCTTTATAATCCGTTTTCCTCAGCAAATGAGAAAACAAACTAAAACATGAACAAAGTAAAATGTTTTGACAAAAAGCAGAAAATTTACTTGGTCAGCCGTTTAAAAAAAAAGGTCAGTGAGACCAACAAATCAATCGATGTGGTTAAAAAAAAGATACATACATAGATGTATTCACATTACAACAAAGTACTTCAGTTCTCGAAACCATTACTATTGAATTTACAACAGCAAAGAGGATTTAGAAATTACAATTCATTCTCTGTAATACAGAATTTTAAACAAGTATTTTTAAGTTTAAATAAATAAAAAAGTAATAGTCCGTATACTTGTAAAAAGAGTACAGTTTTGTTGTCACTGTAAAATAGACAAATAATAATCAAGTAGTTTGATTTAAAAAAAAAAAAAGACGCCTATCCCCTTTAAAAACATAACTGGACACAGAAGTGATTAGGTTTGTTTTTGCAGAAAAGAAAACAGGTTTTAACACCTGATAAACATAAATTTGTCCGTTAAGTAGTCTTAAAGTTATGCATTTCAAGTTAGTATTGTTCGGTAACCTCAGTCAAACATTTTTTTAAGTTCTACTTTAGTAGCAAAACATTTTAAAAATCTCTTCACACATACATGGAACTGTGTGGCTTTATTCAGTCACACTTCATATGCCAGCCCTTTAGAAAAATCCACATTTTTCTGTCTTTATCCAAGGCAGCAGCAGGGAGAGAGGCAGCAGGGAGCTGGCTGTTCATCAGTCTGGTATCTTCCAGACTCAGGCTGGTCCCTGCACTCTGCTATGAAAGCCTGAAGCTGGGACACTGGCACCTTGTCCTGCTGGTGCTGCTGCAAAACAAAACAATATACGGTCTTAATGATGTAGAATAAGCGTACTATGTTTCTAATTTTTTGATAACCCTGACTGACCTTTATGGTCTCATATGTGTCCGTTATAAGAGCGATGAAGAGGCTGAGCACCATGTAGATGAAGAGGGAGATGAAGGAGTAGAGGTATATTCGACTGAAGAGCCACACCATGTAGATCTTATCATTCATGTTCAGAAAGGTGGCGTACATGTCGTCCCCATTGATGAGAGAGAAGAGGCACTCTGTCACTTTGTCAAGAGTTCGGAACTGGGAAAAAAAAATTATAATCAAGTTAATAATAAAGACACTAGAATTAGAAATTTACAACTTTGATTTCAATACTTTGTTGTGGTAAGGCCCAAGGACAATCCAACCACAGAAACAGTATCCGAGGTAGATCATGGCAGCACAACAGCAGAATCGAATCACATTAGGAAATGCTGCCCTGAGGGTCAAGATTAAGATCTGAAAGAGAGTAGAGATTTAGTCCACTTTGGACATGAAAAATGTAAAGATAACAACAACAAAGACAACAACAACCTCCTTTCTTGTTATTATTCTTACATTATATTTCTTGAAGAATCCAAGGTAACGGATAACACCGACCCAGACAAGCATTGTGGCTGTTCCCAACAAGATACTGCAGACATCATAGTTTGTCAGGTACTAGGGGGAGAAAGAAGATACTTTTATTCTTACCTGTTATGTCCAAAAGATGATTGCTTTATCAGCTTCAGAAATGACTAACAACAACAACAACAATAATAATAATAATGATAACAACAAAATAATAATAATACCCACAAACCTTTGTTTGTATTCCAATTTTAAGCACAGACCCAGCGATGGTCAGTGTGTCGCTGACAATGATAAGGATGTACCAACCATTCACAAACTCCATGCGATCTGACCAACTCACAATTTTACTGTAGTAGGCATGGAAGAATATGTTGAACTCCTGCAACACAGACAATCAGGTCATATAAATACATCTGTGAAACAATTGCAAAACATACAAGGGTTCATCTCCAGATAGGATGAATGGATTACTTAAAGAGGGGGTACTTTGCTCTCACATATATGAAACATGGATATAAAGTAACAATACTGGATGTTGTTGTACTAAATTTGTATAGGTTTTCAAACCCCTACATATTCATATGTTGGAGAAATCTCTGAATCTGTCTGTAACTTGCTCAAAATGGTCCATTCTAAAAATAGCACAAAATCCACAGAAGATCTTTATGAGACTTGGTGAAATAAGGAGGTCATTGCATAAGGATCTTCGAACTTGTTCAAGACACATTGGAGAGGCACCCATCAAAAACCAAGGTCTGCCAATGGATCTGCCTCCTGCAAGTCACCAGACAGCTGGCCAATCAGAAGGAAGAAGGGTTTGTGGAGCGGGGAGCCTTAAAGAGACAGCAGCTAAAATGAAGTGTTTCAAACAGAGGCTGAAATAAGGGCACCAGAGGGACAGTATAAAGCCTAAAAAAACACAATACCCCTCTTTATATTTATATCTCACATAAAATATTATTTTTTATTGAAAGATAAGTTGATGATTCTCAGTAACTTAATTTGATATGCTGAATGAAAGGTGTTACTCCAAATATGTAAAGTATTAGTCTATGTTACTCGCAGCATCTTAAATGTATATTGCCAGCCTCACAAATTGCCAAAAAAACACACAAAATAACACATATAGGCCATAATCACAGTTGCGTCTATGCGTGTAACAATGATACGCATATAATTTAAATATTTGTCTTTGACTGAATAATTCTGCAAAATGTGCCCCATTCCAATAAATTCATCTTGATAATCTATTTCCTTGGTCCTCTTGGCTTACAAACTGCAGCTGGATGCCATTGATGATGGAGCGCAAGCAGAGGATGAAAGAGGTGAAGCAGGCAAGGATGACCAAAGAATCAAATGACATGAGGAGGTAGTCATTCTTGTCAGCTGCAAACCAGAGACAAACACTGCAGGTTAGTAGTTGCAAGAACGGTTTTTGTTATTTTAAAGAGTTTTAAATTGAGGCATGTCGGTCTCTACAGGTGGCAAAATAATGTCAGCGTGCCCCCTGCTGGCTGTTGAAATTTAAGTTTGATTAGTATTATGGTGAGTTTGGTGTTGTTCAAAACTTACAAGTTCCTTCTACATTCCAGTCTCTGCATTCATAGATTCTGACATTGTTTTCAACGTCAACCTTTATCTTTCCACTGTGTGCACGGTTGTCAAAAATGATCTGTGTAATAAGACAGAACAATCATTTAAAAACAAAATGAATCACATGTGTTTCTGTTTCAGTATCCCAAGAGTTCAATTTGAGCTTTATTTTCAGATGATGTCACCCACCGTAATATGGAAGTCATAGCAGTCTGGCAGTTCGTGATGGCGCACGGTCTGCAGATTGATGGTTTTCAGAGTTAGGTAGATCCTCACAGATAGCAGCCTGGAAACACAAACAGATAAGGAGGTTTATCTTTTATCATATGGCATGAAACCAGTATTTTTAGTTTAGTCACCTTTTAAAATCTAAGGAGAAGTTCACACGTGTTGCCACACTGCTGTTGTCAACCAACTGCATGGGGAAAATGGAAATACAATCTGTGGGAGGAAATACAGACAGTGAGTTCAAAAGCGGCTAGTCAGTGAATATAACTCATTCCTCTGCATGCTTCCTCTTTGTATGCAGTCACACGTAAATGCAGTGATTATTTTCCATTCATGCAGTGAATCAGTGTTTATAAATACTGTCTGCACAAAGAGCTTGACAAAACTTGTTCAAATAAGTTGTTTACAGCTACACATGAATGTGTGTAATTGATAAATTATTTTTTTAAGACACTTCTACCTTCATCAATATGAGGGTCGATGTGAAAGGTCTCATTTCCAGGATCGATGCTGCTGTTTCTGTAAAACTCTTGACACACAGTCAGAGGAGTGTACTGTCCATCAGCCCTCTCGTATGCAAGATTACCGACTGTTAGGTTTTGAAGATTTATGTACTGAAAAAAAAACCCAGTAGAAATAAGAATCCGAAACTTCTTGAAGAAAATGATGATGATGAAACTCAAGAGACTAGATTTGATGTACCCTGTTGATAATGTAGTGCATGTGGTCGTACACATCTGCTTTGGTGTAAAGTGCATAGCTTCCCATCCGATGATCCTTGTATCCTTTTAGAAACAGGTGTCTAAATGTCATGAGGTTTTGCTCTTTAAAGGTGACCATCATTTCGTTGCTCAGTCCGAAAGAGACTAACTGAAGCAGAGACATGGAGAAAAAAATTAAAGCTCCCTTTGTGCATTTTAACAACTGTTGTTAACCAGGAACCAGAGGCTTCTGTGTGCTACCTGGACTGTGATGATCGCAATCTTTAATATTTGTAACATCAGTTTCCATGGCTTTCGACCCCTGGCTCTGTATTTCTCACAGGGGTTCATGAAGAAGTACTTGAGCCTCCGCCTGAAGTCTTCCACCATCTTTGACTCCACAGTGCGGGTGCTCCACCTGCAGTGGCCGTTTAGCCTCCTCCCCTCTGACCTCCTTGCTAACAGCGGCTCAGTGTCCTCCATTGGACAGGACGTCCTGTTTTTGGGGTAGGTTTGGCAGTTTTTTTTCTTGTTAAAGACTGAATGTATGTCAGAGATGTGCTGAAGGTAAGGTTCAACCATTCCAGTCATTCTGATGTTTATCGAACTGGTTCGCCTACATACGCTCACAGCTGCTGTTCTCGCAAAAATCTCAGTTTGAAGTACATAATAACTTCTAAAACATGAGCTATGATAATGTCTCAAAAGCACATAAAAGTGTCCAACAAAATCATTCTGTCATTATAACTCGATTATGACTTAATGTTGCAGACCTGCTTGTAACAATTACAATATCATAGGCAGTAAAGGTACATTTAAACTACTTTAATATCAAACAACTTCATGTCATGTACATTTCAACTTTAAAATCTTTGCAGGAAAATGTCAGCTAGTGAGAGACATGCTAACTGAAAATGCAAATCTTACTCTTATGATGTTAATGCTGGCTCTAATATTTAAAGAAATAAAAATAAATTTCCATCTTGCAAGACAATAATTATTATAATAATAATAAATAAATTACCTGTGTTGCACCAGCTGGCCAACGAGTGACTCGACTAAACCTCAGTGTCTCCTCTGTATGGAGACCAGCCCATGCAGTCATCACACCAGACTTCACCACAATGACAGTCACTCCTCTGCGTCATTTTCAGCTTTTCCAGTTTTTCCAAAACAACCAATCAGAGTTACAAAGCCTGCACACCCAGATCCTCCAATACCTGAAGTTAAAGTCTGTAGATTTTGTTGAATAATATGTCCAAAAAAAACCCCAACAACAACAAAAATGAGCTTGACGAGACAATAACACTTATAACACAAATAAATACAAGACACAAATTGAGTTCAGACAGAAACCTTTAGTATGTTATTAATTATTGTACATAACCAGTGCACCAGTGTATATAGTTATAAGCAGGCTATAGTTTGTATTTCACATTTTCTTATTGAAGAATTCTGTAGTGAAATATTTGCTAGAAACTAAGCCGCCAAGGCAAACCAAGGCCTCATCCTCCACACACGAACAGCTCAAGTAGACATTCCAGTGGATAAGACTTAATCACAGCACCTGAAGTGTAGCTGCCATGTTTTACAAACATGCGGTTTATTAAGAAAACCACACTATGGAGAAAAGACCAAGAGAAGAAAATATAGATCTTGACCACAATGTCAAACCTCAATACTTTCATGAATAGAAACCAATATTCATTCATCATGCATTCATCTTCTATACTGCTTATCCTGTTCAGGGTCACGAGTGGCTGGAGCCTATTCCAGCTGTCTTAGGGCGAGAGGTGGGGAACACCCTGGACTGGTCACCAGCTGATCCCAGGGCTGACACACAGAGACAACCTTTCACGAACACACTTACACCTACAGACAATTTAGAATCACCAACTAACCAATATGTGTTTGAAATATGAGAAATGAAAAAAAATTAAGGATCCAAAGCTGGAATTTATTCCTCATTATTCATACATTTGCCAGTTTCTCTTCTAAAATTGATTTTCGGTGATTTAACTTAATTAAAATAGACAAAATTTGACTTGAACTATGCTTTCAACATTCATGAAATATGTCTTCAAAAAAATTATTTGATATAAAAACCCTAGATATACATTAAAACACATTTACTGAGACATGATTTGGGCTTTTTTGAAATCCAAGGCAACACATTAGCATTTTACTTTGACATAATAAGGTCATAATTAAAAGTAGTTTTATTTTGTTGCACTTAATGACAGTTTTGATGATTATTTAAGTTTGGTCTGTTAATAAATGTGAGAAAAGTACATTTTTAAAATGTCTCCTTCTGTCTGACCAGCAGTACAAAACCCCAAGACGCCTTTTTTTTTTTTTTTTATCATGAATGACAAAAACAAGCAGCACATCCTCACCTTTAAGAAACTGGAGCAGCAAAATGTTTGAAATAGTTTGCTTGAAAGTTACTGAAACAATTAATCAAAAAATAATTTGACTTGTCTCAGCTTGAACATTAGTACACCATGAGCTGCAACTCTTTCCAATTCTGTTTATAGAGACATGAAGAGTAGAGGCGTCAGTTGAGTAGATAATGCTTGTTAAACCCAGTGACTACATGTGAACTGTCTTACTGAGATGTAGGATTAGAAAATGCTCCTGTGAGATGTTGGAGTGAGCGAGCGTGACCGAAGGGGCTGAAAGTTTGGGTCCCCTCCGGTGCTGGTGCATCCTTGTGCTGCAGCATCAATGTTAGAAGGAGATTCAACCATCATGTCGTCTGGTAGAGGAGGTGCACCTGGGTCTCCGGGTCTTGGCAGGCTAGAGGAGGAGGTGGTGGTGGAGGAAACCGCGGCGATGCTAACACAATCTCCTGGGGACACGTCGCAGCTTTTCTGCAATGATGGCAGATTTAGTGAGGCTGATGTGTCGGAGGTAGAACAGCTTTGTTCTCCGTCAGGGTGGAAGAGCATGGTAGAGTTGGTTGAGAACGATGTGGGGAGGTCACTGGTTCTGCTTGGGAGGCTAAGACCGCTATCTGATGAGGAACTAGAAGCTTCCACTGCAGAGTGAAAGGATAGTTGAATTACAGCAACATGACACGTAACAGATTTCAAACAATATTTTATAAGCAAAACTAATCATACTGACCTTTGAGAGACTCAATCTTCTCATTTTTGGCCTTCTGCACTTCATCTGTGATTTTGGCAATGATGAAGTTTTGTGAACGCATCTCCCTAATGGAGTCAGTCAATGCGTCCAGGCCACGTGGATTCTCAGCAAGTATGTCCAACAGCATGGCTGTCCTTTTGGTCTGTGTGGTCCTGCAGCTGATTTCCTCTGCATCGTCTCGTGTCAAGATCCTGCGCGCACGCAGGTAGTCGAGGTGGCGTTCAGCTCGGATTTTGTCGCAGAGGTAGTGCCGCAGCCTGGTCAGCACCTGGACATCCACAGTGGCCATATAGAGGGAGTACAGAAGCACAAAGTGAGTCATAAATGTCCTGTAAATGAGCAGTGTACTGAACGGTGAAAACAATGCAGCTCTAAGTACATCTTTGCCCAGGCTCCTTGTTTACCTGTCACTTTTCTCTGTTTACTTCGCCCTTTAACCCACCTTTTAGCCCGGGAAGTCTAACCTTGCCCTTGTTACCAAGTGTTGATTAATGGATTAATGATATGTCTCTTTTCGTGTAAAGTGTGTTACATTTTTTATGAATTGGTGCTTTATAATAATAAAATCTAATCAGATCTAAACAGAACTTAAATTGGGTGGTAGTAGAGCTGTAAATCGGCTGGGTTTCATTCAAACTTACAGCAATAGGTAATACTTACTTAATCCTTCAGTGGGACTTCTAAAATCAGCTGAGTACCCCAAACTTCAAGTCCTTTACTCCTGGTATTGTTTTTGTTAATACCAACTGAGCCCACACCCCTTTGTCTTTACGAGACAGTGCACTCATTCTCTGGCATGCCAAAAATACTAGGTTTCTAAAAGCTGTGGCCACAGAGAAGTGGTTTGGGGAATTTCCCTCTTGAACGGGCCCTATCGTCAAACAAGGAACAAGTAATAAAACGTGTCATCGACGTTGCAGGCCTGTATTTTTCTACATTTATTAACATTACTGGAGTTTTTATCTCTTTTTTTTTTAAGGAAAAAATATATCGTTGTACTCACGTCTTTTTTAATCTCTGCCATTTCATCTTCAGTGAGATGAGGTACATCCATCCCCTAACCCGTAAAATGACGATCCAGGTGTTCCAGTTAAATAATGACGACTTGTATGTGTTCGTAAAACAATGATAAATATATAAAAAAGCACTACATACACGTGTCTAACTTATATTTAGGTTGTTAAAATGTGTGTCAATGCATCATTTGTCGTCAAAAGTTGCTCTGCCGACTGTTCATTCAAGTTTCTGTCTCAACAATCCCCGGACTTCCTGATACTGTCGAAATTTACGTCGACACGAGAACAAGCGAAGAAGAGAAGCGTAGGCACGGTCGCACTCCGGAGGTAAATAATGTGGAACAAACTCTACATAACATGTAAAACATTAAAGCAAAATGAGAAATGGTTAAGCTCTTCTCCTCTTGCTCGTGATTTGTTCCAATAACATTTCTGTTTCAGGTGACTTGCTGTTCCCTGTGTGTCCACTGAGAGGGGCTGTTTGATCTGTTGGTGCTTGGGCATTCAGTTCTTCAAAATACAGAGGATGCTGTGGTGACTGGACTTAGCTACTTATGTAATAACACTGTTGGTAAAATGCTATTTAAAAGCAGGTACAAACGTTCTTTACAGGTATTTGTCTCACTTCTTTTAAACCATTTAAAACAAGACCTCTTAATTCTCTAAGGTTTAGACCTAATGATTCTAGCCAGCATGCAGAAGTTGTTACTTCATCCTGAGCTGTGGTTTTGTCAGGGGAAGTCAGTGAAAACACCTGCATGAGTGTGCTTTTTAGGAACTTATGATACTTTTTCAATCAGGAAACAAAACACTGAAATTCTCACAATATAAATAATGTACTTTTTGGGTCATTTTTTATGCAATGGGTTTTTTTTTAGAGTGGTTTATTGTAAAAGTTTTAAGCATTGAGTGAATATCTATACATGAGCCATTAAACTATTTTTGACCTTTGCATCATATTTCATAAACTGTAAAATCTTAATCTGTAGGCGTAACAACACCCGTTGAAAATGTTTAATGTATTTAAAATACTGAAGTTACTTTTCACAACCACCCACAAGTCAATGTTGCTTTTATCGATTTATTTACTGTTAATTTTGTGTACATTAGCACTGCTATTTGTCAGCTGAATCAGACAGAATGGGATTTCAGAAGTTTGAATCGGGTACATAATTTTCTGTGTTTTCTGAAGATGTGAACTAAAGGACAGAGAACAAAGTGTCCTTACAACTGCATCGTTAACTGCATACACTGGGTGAGAGGAACCAAAATAACATTTCAGTAAACATACAATTAATAGTAAATTGTGAAAACACAGGCGAACACAGGTGAAAATTTAATGTCCCTGTAATCAAGATTCTTCATGTTCTCCGGTCCTCTTACAAGGTCCCTTAGGTGGTTGTTGTCAGACCTGTTTTGTCATGTTCTGCAATGTGTTACTGAAAAACATCAAGCAGTTACACATGTTAACTGTAAATAGGGTCAGAATGTTACCCCTTTAATGTTTATTTATTTATTTATTTGTCCATGTTATTGTGATGAGTATAGAAAACAGGCTAAAAAAATGCTTTACTCCTGTTGCATCCCAGCTATTTCTGGAGGAGAAGTGCAACAGAGTGATGCCCTTTAAATGTCAGGTGTTGAAAGGACAAACTGTATCAGGATGAGCCTCTTCTCTCCAACCATTCAACCATGAAACAAGTATTTGGTTCAAAACGCCACAGAAACTGCCCTCTTCATGCCCTTTGTTTCAAAAAAAACAAACAAAAAAAACCCCCTCATCATTATTATTCACACAAACAACAGAGCCTGAGCAGTAGCCCGGAAATAATGTTAAATCAGCAGTGAGATGAGTGAATCAGATGAACCCAGTGTACTATCTTGTGAGTAGCCCCATATGAATTAGACAGAAAAGGTGAAATGTTAATAGAAGTGATGTAAGTGATGTAATATACTGGATCTGTGAGCATATCTGTAAAGCTTCTATTCCAGTGCAGCCAACACAAGCTGATCCCAGAACCTGTGTGGTTTTACACTGAGTAACACCATATTCCTGCCTTTCCATCCCCTGCAGCCAATACTTCTTCCACACAATTTAAATCCAGTCTTTTGACATTTTTTCTGCCTTTATATAATGTATGGATCTGCTTTCTGCCCGTCTACGCACCTCATCTTTACCCCCCAGATCCCATCAAATATGATCCACAAATTAAACCCATGCCCAGTTTAGGTGGGATTTTGCTCAGTCTTTTGTTTGTAAAATTTGAGTAATAAGGGTCTCCCTGATATGATTATCTCCAGTATGGATAAATGTGACATACTGTTCACATAAAAGGTAAAACATTTAAGTATTTGCTACAGGTGATCATGAGAGCTTGTCAGCTGTTTGGGAAAAGTGCTCAAACAGGTAATTTTTTTTTATTGTTTTGCATTCTGTATAATATTTATAAATTTAAAACAGTATGATGCTTTATACCATATCATTCTGACGATGTGTTTGCATCCCAATGTGTGTTTAAATCAGGCAATTTGCTTAGAAAGAGAGTTGTGAGCTAGCTTAGATCTGTCCATTTCCGCAAAAAATGTTAATATTAAAACCTCAAAATCTGACGATTTAACTTCGTATCGTGTACCGGTCTTTGTATATATAGTATATCTTTACAAGTTGTCTAAAAACAACACTATGGCTGTGCGTGTAGTGCTGTCAGTTGATGTAACAAAAGTTGTAGTAGCCTAGCTAAAACGCTGTTAGCTTGCTAAGACAACAGACGTCTAGCAAACTTGAGAGCTTGGAAGGAATAATCTCGCTTTTCAGTTATTTCTGAATGAAATAATGAACAACTTTAGCTTTAAAAAACATAAAGAAGCGCAGAAGGAACCACACAAATCGTAAATACACAGATATTAATTACCATTTAATTACCATTAATAACCACAGGCCTACCAGACAGTCAGGTTAGCTGCCTTATTTTCTATATACGTATTTGACCATCTCTAGGTGTTTTAAATGCATAATGTCACAAGGACTTATAGGTCAATTTACAAGTTATGCGTTTACATGACGAAATAAGTATTTGACAATAAATGAATGAATTAGCAGAAACCATTTGATAAATCAAATGCTGTGGCGTCATTTGTCTTTGGGAACAGTTAATAATTTTATATCCCATTAGGCCTACATAATTTTCACAGTTTCACACAGTGCTCGGCAGGAATAGGACATGGTGTTTCCAGAAACAGCTTGAGCATAACATTGTTAAATTGGTCAATTTGATGTGCAACTGTAACCCTTCCAAGTTTTCCATCTGCAGCCTGACATATACTATATATATTTATGTTTCTTTTACTTAACATGGTTCTGCAAATTCTTTGTCACACCACTGCAGTGAAAAAGCTCCACTCCACACCACAGCACATCTTTTTCCAACCATTGGTTCCTGCATGGAGCCCATGCTCACTGGTTCACTCTTCATCTGCCTGAGCTGGCACTGGTTCAAGCTGGCCCTTGTAACCTCAGTTAGATAAGAAGGAAGCTGTGCCAGTCTCAGCCTCTTGTTCTCACAGGTTATAATGAAAGGAAAGGCATGTCTTCCCTGATATCTAGCATTGTCCTTTGATGTGGATTGAAGAGGATGCTTTTTATCCTGGCAGCTATTTCAAAGAAACACTCACTGTTCATCCTGGGAGGAATGTTGCTTCAGGCACTGCTTAAGTTTTAGTCTCTCTTCCTTCTTCTTTTGGTGTGTTTCTCATTCTAGGCACTCTCATTCAGACCAAACAAAGGATTTCTAGGGCTCAAGCATTCCAAGAAGCTCTCAATCCTTTTTTAAAAATAATAATAAAGTCAAACAAACTCTAATCCATCCACACCCACAGGTGACAGAAAGGAATTTCATCTGTGACTTTCAACAACAGTGAGGTTAGGAAGTCCAAACACCGATCACAGACATCTGCAGCAGTCTAAACATTGCTTCATCTGAGATAGAAATTCAGTTGCTCATAGAAGTATGTAGCTTCTCTTCAATATTTATGTCAGGACTTGTGGTGTCCTGATGTTGAATGTCTTTGCAGGGCTGCTCACACACGCATGAGGCTGATGATGAAATATTTCAGGTGTCATGTCTAAATGCGCCCACTTTATATAACATTACATAACCGTAATTAAACAGTAGTCTCTTTCCACCTCAAATTTAACAGGTCAGGTTGCACAAAGATGGAGAGAGACATTTAAAAAAAGTTTATTTGAAAACACAGACAACGACATGAACATAAGCAAAGCAGAAAAGGATTTTTTAAAATCTTTTTAATGTTTGATTACGAACAAATAATCATTTCAGAAACATATATACTGCATGTTTTGGAAGGTATATTTCTATTTTTGCTCCATGGTTGATATGAAAATGATAATGAAAGCCCTGAAAGAATGGAAGTGAGACAGACTGGGTGGTTCTTGGCTGGGTAAGAGAGACAAGGGAAGAGAGGGAGGGAGAGGGGGGGCTTCTTATGAGCTTATGGGAGGACGCGTGTAGAAACATTCCTCTCATAGTTTCGGGACACCTCTTCAGCCTGAGTCTACGTCAGTTCTTCACAGGGACTATAAAAGAGGACTGGGAATCCAAAAAGAAGGAGAAGGATCACCTGTGAGCCCTCTGCAAGGTCTGGTGTATGGTCGAGTTCTTTGCACTCCTGAAGATGTGGAAAGTCTGTGTGGTTTTTATCCTCTGCACTGTCCCGGTGAGCAAATCTGTGCATTCATAAGTTTCCTATTTAGCTGTGACAAATTTCATATTGGAAATGAGTCATGCTGTTTTGTGCTGTTCTTAGGTGTCAGCTTCATGCCCAAAGGACTGCCAGTGTCCCCCTGACACCCCCACATGTGCATCAGGAGTCAGTCTCATGCCGGATGCCTGTGGATGCTGTAAAGTTTGTGCGCGGCAGCTCTTTGAAGACTGCAGCAGAACTCAGCCATGTGATCACACAAAGGGTCTGGAGTGCAACTTCGGAGGGGGATACAGCTCTGCTAAGGGCATCTGTCGAGGTACAAAACCTTTTATTCTCCTCTACCATCTGCTGTAAGGACATAACTTGTATCTTCATGATTTTAAATCTTACCTCTGCCTATGTTTTCCTAAAAACAGCCAGATCTGATGGAAGAACATGTGAGTACAACAACAAGATTTACCAGAATGGAGAAATCTTCCGTCCAAACTGCAAACACCAGTGCACTTGCATGGACGGTGCAGTCGGATGCGTCTCTCTGTGCCCACGTGAGCTCACCCTGTCCAAACGGGCCTGTGCCAAGCCAAGGCGGGTTAAAGTCCCAGGACGGTGCTGCGAACAGCTCATCTGCCTCCAGGACAAAAAGACAGACAGTTCTGTGGGAAAGAAACACAGGAAGAAGCTCAGCAAAGACACAAAGTCTGAGGATGAGCTGACCAATGAGAATGAGTTGGCTGCAGTGTGGAGAGGAGAATCAAAGTCTTTACCCGGTAAGCATTTCTATTCTTTTAGATTGGGAAAGATTTTAAAGGAGTCGTGTATATCTGGAATTTTAAATTTGCTCCTTTGTCACTTTCATTCAGTCTCATCCAGACCTTTTGTTTTATCTCTGTGCAGCTTTCCAGAGCCACCCAACAAGCCACACAATACCTGGAGGAGTCAGTTGTGTATCCCAGATCACAGCCTGGTCACCCTGCTCCAAATCCTGTGGCACGGGACTGTCCACAAGGGTGACCAACATGAACACTCAATGCAAAGCGGTGACAGAGACTCGGATCTGTGAAGTCCGCCCGTGCAGCTTTATGAATTTCAACAAATTCAAGGTAAGTTTCACACTTTAAGGATCAAATTAAAATAAAAAAATAATCAAAGAATCCTCCTGCAGCATGCAATCTTTGCTATCACCTAATCTTTAGGAGTCCTTTCTCTACAGAAAAGTCAAAACTGTAGCCACACAGAAACATCCAGCCGTCCAGTTAGACTCTCCTTCGCAAGCTGCCACAGCTTGAAGAAGTTCCAGCCGAGGTACTGTGGTTCCTGTTCAGATGGGCGATGCTGCAGGCCTCACCTCACCCACACCTCACGCGTCCACTTCCGATGCAGGAATGGAGGGATGGTCAGCAGGATGGTGATGATGATTGAGTCCTGCAAATGTGACCTGAACTGTTTCGGCAGCAACAAAAAGAAAACTTTCCGCAAAAGACTTTTGAATGATATTTAGGGTGCCTGTTGGAATTCCTGAAGTATGCATTTTATTATTCTGCTTCGTATAACTGGAGCCATGTGTTCTGCTTCTTTTGAAGCGCAGTTCCTCACGTTTTGAAAATCCTTTTATTTTTCTCATTAAACCAAATTTTGTTTGACTATTTTGTTTCAAGTATCCTTCACAGATTTAAGCCTCTTTGGACAAGACATCAATGAAATGACTATGGCAGCTAATAAATCAGTCATTACATGCGTCGCCCTGTTTGTTCACTGTGCTGATTCATTTTGTTTACAGCTGATTTTACAGGTTATATGAATTAATCATGAAATACTGTACAGTGATGCTGTTTTGAACTCTACACTTGTTTTTAAAATGTTGGACTTTGACTGAAAATAAAATTCACAGAAACTTATAACTTCCAATATTTTGTTTTTCTTGTCAAATAAACACACAAAGTGTAGCTTTCTTATAATTCTATCAGGGAGACTCGGGAAGGCTGGGGTTTTGGGCTTGCAGTAGCGTTAAAAACTGACGCCCTCGAGGGATCTGTTGGAACACTGTGCAGCAGGAAACGAGCTGTACTGTTACACCTTTATCTGGCTGACCCACTTCTGAGGAGCAACACGTCACTGAACAGTTTAAGGAACCCGTGTAATGTAAAGCTCAGAGGCTTCTCCTGCTGCTGGACAGATGCCGAGAGCAGGTTATAAGGTACAAGAGGAAGCTTGGAATTATTGTAAATTAGATTAAATTACTGATTCTTGACTTTATCTGAATGCATATTTTAGGAGTTAACTACATGAGGGATTACATAAAAGGGCAAGAGCAAGAGTGAAAAAGGAAGAGGAAAATAAAAAAAAAAAAAAAGAGGGGGGCTGACGCACGCAGAGATGAAATGCTTCCATCCCCTGACAGCGAGCACAATAGAGCTTTGTGTCTGAGAAATTTAGAGGAGCAGACTCACCCAGAGGGAGTCTGTCCACATCAGAGTCTGGACGCAGGTCTGGACACATTGGTGACTTTATTATCACAGATACAGAGACAAACCACAAGAAAACAGCCACAGAACAAAAAGTACAGAACAAGCCCAGTGTTTAAAATCATGCTGCAGCAGATACCTGCACTCTCTTTTATAAAACTTTAATAACAAAATCACGAGAACAAAGCAGCAGCAGGGTTTAAAGTGGTTTGGAAATCTCCCAGAGGAGCGTGTAATTCATTTATTATGTTGACACTCCTGCAGGCTTGAGCTCAAAGATTGATCCACAGCACCACTGATCTCAGTCCAGCTGAAAAATCAGAGCTTAAAAACATTAAATATAATAATCAAATGTTTTGTATCACTACAGAAACAGACAATATATTGTAGCACCCACAGGATATCAGTGATATTAGATCCTGAGAAAATCATTTCAACTTCTAACTTCCCGTCACCTGCATCACTCACAGTGAAACATTTAGTACCACACGAACGGAAGCCAAGTTGAAGCATTTCACAAAAGATTGCTATAAAAAGAATAATTCTACCAGTTGAACTCGACGTGCAAAGACCAACTGTTTGGTTTTTAAGCACTATTGCTGTTTCATTCTGTGTCTGTGCTGTTTGAAATCATCAGAGGTGGCACCAGCAGTCACCTTCAGAAAGTAGACCAACCTAAAAGTGAATAATATGACTAATAAAACAGCTCCACCTAGTGGCAAATTACATTCCAATGCTGGGCAATCCTTGCTCTTCTTCTGGGGTTTCATTGTTAAAAAACATTAGCGATGAGCATTAAATTGTTTTAACAAATACTCAGAGCCCAGGAAGACATCTTCAGTCTCAAAAAACAAAGATCTTCAGTTTAATGTGACAAATAGCAGATCATACTTATATTTATGACATTAAATTGCACAGCTTAATAGTGTTTATACATTATAATAAGAGGTGCTTTAAGTTATGGGTTCTTAAGTCAAAAAAAGTATGTAAATGATTCCTATATCACTCAGCTGTATTCCACAACCTAATTCAAAATGTCTCCTGGTCAAAATGTGTGCAGCTGCTTTTTACATTCGGAAAAATACACCAAGTGAAAAACAGTCGTCAGAACCACTTTCACAATGACAAATTTCCCTGAATCTCCTAATTTTCCGGCTAATTGCAGCAGCACAGGAGATATGCACACTAAGATCCAAGGAGTCAATAAAAAATAATAAATAAATAAATAAATATTAAAAAAAATAAAGACGCATCAACCTGTGATCACTTTAGAAAATATGATGATCCAAAAGTTGTCGTCTGCAGCCCCTCGTCAAACATCACCGTGTATGAGTTTTTCAGAAAATCCACGTAGTTCTGAATGCTCTGTTTGTGGCTCTCTGATTGGTCGAGGCTGTGCTGCAGATCCTTCAGACGCACCTCAAACTGCTTCTCCGCCTAAAGATAGAGAAAAAGATGAAAAGATACGCACTTATCATCGCTGTCTGAGTCTGATCCGTGCCATTAAGAATAGCAGCAGACTAACAGTGATCTTTTTCTGGCGAAGAAGCCGCAGCTCATTATCCCGTCTGCTCTTTTCAGCTTCCAGCTCCAGGATTTTTGTCTGAAGAGCCTCTTCTCTGGAAACAGCTCGGTCTTTCACGTTATTAACCTGGACAAGAAGAAAAGAAAAGCCCATCAGTTTCTAAGTCTAACATGAGAACACATTGCCTTTGGAAATACATTACTAAAAGGGGTTTAGAAACTTAATTTTGCAGTAATGTCACAACTTAAGTAAAAATAAGTCCTCTGAGGATGTGTATTAAATTTAATTGTATTTGTAGCTTCATTTTTAATTGCTGATGTACTGCTTCACCTGTTGCTTGACGTCTGATAAAGCTGCCTCCAGCTGCCGGCTGAGGGCCTGACTCTCAGATGTGCGCTGATCCAGCTGACGGTTACTGTAGCTGAGTGCCTCCTCCTGAAGTGTGAGTCTCCGAACCAGCTCCAGGTTCTCCTGCTGCAGCTTCTCCATCTGCCTGAGAAACCATATTGAAACACTGTTTTTGTAACTGTTAAAAAAAACAAACATCTGACACTAGGGATGCAATAAAATGAAAATTCTTAGCCAAACCCAAAAAACAAAAATGAAGAAACTGAGGCCAAAAATCCAAATACAGAAAAAAAATGTTATTCCAATCATTAGTACCATAGCATAAATTAATATCAAAGAAGCAATAACTGCAGGCAGAGTCAACACCCATCGGCTTCTGAGAAACAGGTGGATAAATAAGAAATAACATGAGTCTATTTAGTCTGTGAAATAAAAGAACAGGGTATAGATCTGATCTATAAGAGAGGTATGACCCTCATCTGGTTCAGAGCGATGAATCCTTTACTTCTGCACTCTTCTCTCCCTCTCCTGTGCTCTGTGCGTCTCCCTCTCCAAGTGGGTTTCCGCAGTCATCGTGGCCTGGATCATTTCTCGTGCGTGGGTCACACACTTTACAAACCACTATCTGTGGGTCTTTCTCAGATATTTTGAAATATTTCTGCTCTTATCCAGACAAGAGCGTGCCAGCCACGGTTTTAACTTGTGTCATCACAACATGCTGTTTCGACCATGTCGTTTCAGTGATAAAAGTTTTTCGGCCAAAAACCAAAAATGCACTTTTGGCCCATTTTCAGCCAAAAATTTTTGGTGGCTGAAATTTTGGTGCATCCCTATTTGACACTGATTTAAGAGGAAGCCTTACTTTTGGACTGAGCTGGCAGTCTCTTGAAGTTGTAAATTGGCCTCACGAATGGAATCCTTCATTTCCACGGATGATGACAGCAGTTTTGTCTGACTTTCCATCTGTTTTTGTGAAAAGGGAGAAATTCAGAATCACTGAAATGGTCGTCAGTGAGCAGAGAAAACAAGTCCAAATCACATGCAAAACTGTAGATTAAAAAAGTCTAAATAAGGCTTCTTAGATCAACCTTGCAGGCACAAAACAGACAGTAGGCAAGATAACAGGACATCAACATTGATGCAAACATGTTGATGATGGAAAAGGGGCTCTCACAGCACAAAACAGGACTATGAATGGGTCTGTATGTTGAAATTGTTTTAACCTATGCCACCTCATCTCACTGCAGGACCAGAATCACAACAACAGACACACCACGAGACACTACTGTGGAGTTATCAGGTGGAGGAAAAACAATGACTCTTGGACATTCTCCGAGTCCACACATCGCACACCTTAACCTGCAGTTGCCTAACGGACTCTGACTTTTCTGAGCACTTCCTCTCCGAGCGTCGCAGGCTCTCCTGGCACTCGTGGAGACTCTGCTCAGCTGAGCTTAGTAACTCAGGAAAGTACTTGAGCTCCTCCACACGCCTCTGCAGTTCCTGCCTCACCTGGGCTCCACAGAACAGCAGACAGATTTGGGAATAGATGGAATATGAAGCTAAATATTTGTCACACCTTTAAAACAGATGCGTGAAAGTCTGAGTGTGCAGAAGGTTTATCTTAAGAACTCCTGTTGGTTATTTTAAAAATTCTTTGAATTAGGAGGCAGGTCCTACCTTCTCAACCTCAAAATCTTTTCCATCTCGTGTTTTCTCTGCCTCCTGTAAAAGATTTGCATATTTCATCCTCAGATCCTCGACCTCAGCTTGAAGCTCAGTAGCCTGGAAAACACAAAACAGTAAATTAAAACCTCCTTTGTCCTTCATTAATGAGTATTTATGACTAGTTAGTATCAAAACATGAACATTCATTCTTCTCATGTGGATTAAACACAGTGCAATAAAGTGTATTAATGAGTTACGTCCAGTTATTTTTGAACTTTTTGCTGACTCCAGAGGTTTTTTGTTGACAGAGAAACCCTAATCACCCAGTGTGAGATCTAAAAAGTATGAAGGGCCAGATTCATACCTGAATTTGGCGCTTCTCCGCTTGATGTTTCCTCTCCTCAGACAAAATCTTCTCCTCTATCAGCGCCGACTCAAAATCAGCGAGCTGCTGCTCCAACTGAGCAACTGATATCTGTAAACACACCAACATGAGAATCATCTCAGCAACAAGAACCCAAATCACAGAGACTGTTTCAGACTTCCTTACGAAAACTGATGTGCAAACAGAATCAGCCAATGAGAGTGAATGTTTATCTGTTTGTTGTCTGATTAATGGCCGACTGAATGAGTAATTATAAACAACATTCATGCAGTGAGGTTTTTATGTCTTTCACAGTTAAGATTCCCTCAAGGAAGCAGTTTGACATCTGGTACCTTAAGTGTTGCATTATTGACGCTGAGATCTCCATTTTCAGCGTTGAGTTTTTCAACACGCTGCATCACTTCGTCATTAGCTGCGTTAAGCTCATCCTTCTCTTTCTGCAGCCTCGCTGTCAGGTCAGCAATTTGACTTAATGGATAAGACACATTTAAAACCCATTAGTGAAACGTGGATTCCACTTAAAGCAGAGAGCAGGTTTGGAAGAAATGATCAACCTTTTTAACAGCTCTGTATAAGCTAACAGTTTGTTGTTCTCATCTGTCATCTGCTCCTTTTGTGTCCTCTTGGAGTCTCTCTCTGAACGGGCGTTGGCCAGCTCAGCATCCTGAATAAAAACAAATAATAATAATTAAAAAAAAAAAAAATTCAAAGCAAGATCCTGAGACAATTTTATAGAACCAAATCCGACCTCCTCTACCTTTTCTCTCAGCTGTGCATAACATTTCTCAATAGCAGCCTCAAATCTCTCGGCTCTCAGTTTCTGTGCCCTCGTAGCTTTCTTGAGGCATTCCTTGTCTTGTGCTGCCTTATCACTCAATGATGTGATCGAGCCTTTCAAATCATCAATCTCCATCTTTTGCTGTATCAGGGTTCTCTCCAAATTCTGAGAAAACAAACAAATTACACATAAAGTCCAGTTTTAAGGCCGTTTGCCCAAAAATTCTACGCAAGTCAGTAGAAAGTAAATGATTTTTTACCCGTAATTGAACAGTTAGACGATTATTCTCAGCTTCCTTGTTGCGCAGCTGACCCTGCAGGTGAGCACGAGTCGCCTCCACTGACTTGGTCGTGTGAACGGCACTCTTTATGTTCTCCTGTCAAAAACATTATAAATAGAGTCTTTCAAATGCTGCCTTAAGATTCTGAAAGAATCTGCTGCTGTGCTTACCTGCTCCTCTCTCCGCTGATTCATCAGTTCCTCAACTTTTCTCTCTGACTCCACCAAGCCTCTTTTTAAATGCTTCCGGAGGAAACAAACACCAGTGATCAGCACACCATATAAGACTTAAATGAACTTCTGTACAAAGCTTAAATTCAAAACTCACCTCATTTTCACTCTCTGCCTGTGAGATCTTCTTCAATAAAGTGTCTATTTGGTGGTTGGCATCAAGTTGTTGAATCTACATGAAAAACACATGATTCAACCAATACAACTTATGGACACATTTAAGTTAGAAACAGAAGGATTGTTACTAACCTCTGTGTCTTGGAGCTGTTTCAGTTTCTGTCGCACAGACTTATTTATTCTTCTAAAGTCCTCCAGCTTCTCCAGCAAAAGTCCTCTCTGTCGTGTAATTCTGCGCTTGTCAATGGAAGACTTTCTTGAAACCTTTGTTCGATAGGAAAGCAAAGGTAAATGCTTTTTTGAAAAGAACCGGATATACACGAAACACCCAAAATATGGAAATAAAATAAAGCCTACAGTATAATCGTCCTCCATGGCATCTTTAAAAGACACGAGTTGTATGGCAGCAGAGTTGGCAGCTGCTTCTGCATCTGCTAATATTTTCAGGAAATTGTTTTTTCCATCTATGGTAATGTCTCCATTGCTGAATGAATAAATAACACAAGCAAGCAAACAAAACAATTAAACGAGGAGGAAAACACTTCATGGTTATGTCTGATGCTTCTGCATCATAGGACCTCACCAGCTGATTTCAGCCTCTGGGGCTCTTGTTTGGAGACAAGTGCGGGCTCTGTTCCTCCTCCCCGGCTCCTGAGAGGGCGCAAGATCAGCACAGCTCAGAGCAACAGCTCCAAGAGGAGGACTTTGGAGTTCATCCCCTGGAGACATACCCAGTCCTGAAAAAACAACATAAGGATAAGAGGAGGAAGTTGGGCGCAAAGGGCTTCAAATCATGTGTGTAGCCTTGTCTGCCGATTATAAATAGAAGTACGGCAAAGTTGCCATGCAAGCTAAAAGACCTTACTCCATAGCAACACAGGAGACAATATCAAGATAAGTGGATGCTAAAGCTTTACGTTGCGCTTACGACAGCCCAAACGTGCAAATTCTCCAAGAAAGACCAGACGACTCAAACTTGGAGCTATCCGCGCTGAAATAAGCAATCCAGGGCTGAAAATGACATTTAAAATAGAAAACCTTGCTTACACTTTCGGATTGTCGGTTGGCGAGCAACGCTACTCAAAACTGAAGAGCCCCCTCTTAGAGGATCATCGGGATTGGTCAGCACTGCGGCGGCGTTCTGACGCAAAACTATTTTTCCAACTACTGATTCGTTCCCTTAGAGAAAAGTAGGCGGGATATATTTGATAAAACTCGAGAAGAACCAATCAACACGGGGAAACATGGAGGCGTGGCTGAAACCATAGAAACAAAACGGAAGTTTACCGCTAAGGTCTGGGACTCTGCAAATCGTAGTAGTTACCACGATTACTAACAGATTATACACCGATAATCACGCGAAAATCCAATCCCAATACTGAATCTTAAAGATATCCATTGTTTGTTTCTTAATTTGTTTGGTCTCGGATCATTGTAAATCAAAATTAGGCGCACAGCTAATTCAGCTAATGCACGTCCCCTGTTGAGTGGAGATGTTCAAAGCAAAAATACTCTTCATTGGCCCCAACGAGGTAAGTTAATGCACAGTTTACATGCGTACATGTACTTCTCGCCTTCCGGTGTCACATAACTTGGAATCGTAAAGAGTGGAATCTTACCATCTGTTATATGTTTAACACATGTAGAAGCTTACTTAGCCTTCTACACGATGTTGCTCACAGACTGATAATCGTCACGGTCAAAACAAGATTTCAGAGACGATGTAGACAGAGGCATACGGTTCTGTGATGCATATAAGTGCATGAACTCATAAACTACTGACGATCTTATTCATAATGTTAAAAAAAAATGTGACATACCCAGCATTTTTGCTTTATGGCCTTTTAAACATTATTTTTCTGATATAAAATTGTGTTTGCCTTGATCGTTGTCCAGCAGCTTGACAATCAATTTACCTAAAAAATAAACAAACATTTTAACAATATATATTGACAAGTTAAATAACAAGAAACAACTTATAACATCATTAGTAACTTCACCACAATGTTACAGTAAGGCCCCTATAAGGAAACATCTGCATTTAAGTTCTTCAAGTTAACATATATTTTATGTTCACGAAGAAGAGTTTTTCAGACAGAAATGACAGGTGTAGGTGATAACATGCATGACTGCTCCCATCCTTGATCTTGAACCATCTTTATCCTTGCAACTGCCATATGCAAAGAAAATTAATCCTTAAATGTTGTTAGACACAGATGAAGTTCTCTTTTCTACAGCCAATTTGCAATATGTCGACAAAAGAAGCATCATATAGTGAAATATTGTGCAAATCCAAAGTAAAGGGGAATAACTTCTTTCTACTTTTAGCACTTTCTCAGTTTCTCCTCACATTTTAACTGCTATGATTAAATTTATTTGTACTATTTTTTTTTAGAGTGGGAAAACAGTTCTTGCAAATTTCATCTCAGGGACAAGTGAATATACTGGAGGTGAATATAGTCCAACCCAAGGAGTCAGGTACATACCCAGGCAGTTGCCTTACTTAAAGAGGCTATATGACAATTAAATATGTGTCAACATCAAACATTTTCTTTCATAAGGATACTGGAATTTGAATCTCAGTCTGAAGGCAGAGACAATGGGCCTTGGGATGTTGAACTTTGGGATTGTTCAGGCGACTTCAAGTAAGATCAATATCATTACATGTATTAGTAAAAGTGGTGTCGAATTGGAAGAGAAATCTGTTTAGAATTCTTTTTTGGTACATTACTTGTTCCATGACACAGATTTACAATAAATTCTCCCTACAGATTTGAATCCTGCTGGCCAGCACTTATGAAGGACTCCAGTGGTGTTGTGATCGTTTTCAATCCAGATGTTCCAAGTCACCTCAAGGAAATAGAAACGTGGCATTCAATGTTCATCTCTTCCCAAGGTTTGCAGGACAACCAGTGTCTCCTCATCGCTCACCACAAACCTGGCAGTGAAGTAGAAGACAGGCGGCTGCCTTTAGGTATTACCGCAGGCCACTCAAAGCTGTATCATAAGTAGCTACGATCAGGCTAACTTGTTCTTTCCTTTTTACTGCAGCCTCACACTTGAGCCGACTGCCGCTTATACACTCAAACCTGGATGAAGAACCAGAGGAGGTGAAGCTCGCGTTCTGCAGATACTTGGGAAATGTCATCAATGCAATGTCAGAAAGTCGAGAGCGAGAGGAGATGTCCATCATTGCATAACAGCAGAGTCGAATTCATGAATCATTTTGAAGGACCTAAACTTTCTGTGACTCAGCCGTGCATGAAAACTTAAAAAACCTTTTGCAAACCTTTCGACAGTGAGCTGCGTGTATTCGCACAGTTCACTAAAGTAGTCTCTGATTTGTTTTGTTTTGTTTCTAAATAAAATATGAACTCTCTGTAAATGATTACTCTAGAGACACCGTGTATTGTTTTGGTATAGACATTTATTTATCTTAGTGCAAGTTGTTGAGAATGTGACATTTAGAAGTGCATGAGAAAGAACAACTCAACATTCAGACATCATATCCAATCAGGCCTCCTTTGCCAATGCATTCTCCGATGTAGAACCACATCAGAATCTCAGTAGTCACCAGTCCATTTCTCAAGGCATCCTTGGAGAAAAAAAAACAAGGACAAAAAATCTGATGAAACAAAATAGCTTTACATTTATAACTTATTCTGTGCTTGCCACGGACCACCCGCTCTGGTATCTTAATGTAGGTTTCTTGCAATACAGAGCTTTCAATGTGAACAAAGTCTGTGTGATGGTTAATATTTAACATAAATGCTGCACAGTCTGTTCTTAACATGTGAGCTTCTTCTCTACATGTTTTTACAAATACCTGAGATGATAGAAAAAAATAGTTTGCTGCTGTGCGTTTCCATCATCTGCAGTTGTTTAAGTCTTAAATTTGGGAATAAACACTTGCATAAATGTACTTGAAGTGGCTTCAAAACTTCACTTTCTGCTGAAAAATTACACTATAGGCAAATCATTACATGTAACGTTCAAAAACTTAAATTGCTTTGCTAATTATCAGTTTGACGCCTGAGACCTTGTGTTACGTTGGATAAAAACATCAATTTGATGTTACAAGTTAAAGATTTAACTTTCAATGGCTTACAGTGTGATCTGTCAATTTCATTTTAACAACAAACAGAGAAAATGTTGATTTTTTTAAAAAGTAATATTTTATTGAGCCGAGGTTAATGTTAACAAAAAAGTGTCTCAATAAAATGAACTTATACCAACAGATGCTCCTTTGCATGATTTACCACTTGAATGTTTTCAACATAGAGCACCTTTCAGATACTTATGAAGCACCATTGTGCAAAACATTAGTGAAATTTGTTTTTACAGAAACCAGGTTGATTGGTTATTCTGATTCAAGTAAATTAACCTTTTTCAATCAGAAGAGGCATCAGCACTGACGCCCCTTCAACCCACATGAATCAAGGCCACGTCTCCACGTACCCACCTTTACTGTAGTCTGTCCAAGACGTCCGGCCTGGAAGCTCGTGTAAAGGCCCTTTGCGGCCTCTATGGCTTTGGGGATCTCAGCAGGTGTGGGAGGGACCAACTCCACGCGGGCATAGTGCCAGAAGGTTGCGAGTCGGGGTTTGGAGAATGTGACAGCGGCTGCAAGGAAAACGAATTTGTATTTCAGACAAACAGTGGACTCCAGGCAGCTGTCTGGGTTAAAACCACTTAGTTTCGCCTCTGAAGATGAACAGCAGAACTAAAGTACCTTACTGTCACCATCCTGGCAAAGAACACATATATTAGTGGTTGAAACATTGACACCTGAGCTGTCATTACCTTACCAGGGGTCACAGTGCTGCTGCTAACAAGCTGTTACAAGCCGGTCTATCAGGTGAGTACTGGACAGTTCGTCTCTCTACATCAGTTCATGAAAACTCTGAAGAACAATAGCGAGAAAACTTACCACCAACTAAAGTCGGTACTTTCGCCACGAGTTTCTGAACCGCCTGGGCCATGTTACCGTGCTCGCTGGTCAAAACAGAGGGGAAGAAGGAAACGAACGAGATATCCGGATTGGGGATTTCAAAATAAAAGAGCGTTGAAGGAGACGTGTGCGCACATCACCTCAAACCTTTTATACATTAAAATATGCAGCCCAACGTGCTTTACTGAAGAACTGGAATAAGAGATAAAAACAATGAGTGAGAAGAGGTGTATAAGATGCTTAAAAGTAAAAATAGAATTAGAGCAGTAAAATCAAGTATAGACTAAAATTATTTAAAGTAAAATGGAAATAAGCAATGGAAACTCAAATGATTTTAAATAAATAAAATAACATAAAATGAATGAAATATAAAAAAAAAATGTAATGTGAATTAAAATAAAAAAGTAATAATAAAACTAATGATGGTCATAATGCTGTCCAGGACTAAAAAGAAACTATTCCAAACTAAAAGCTAGATTCAAAAGTTAAGTCTTTAGTTTGCTCTTGAAAACACCCAGAGATCTCACTATTCTGATGTCCAGAGGTAGAGACCTTAAGAGTTCTGGGGCATGAAAACAGACAGAGTAAATTGTTACAGGCGTAAAAGCCTGTGACCTCTAGTACTCCTAATGAGCCTCTCATTAAGAGCACCTGTCCTCACTGCACCCAGCCAGCTCATCAGCCTGCCTAGTCTATAAAGGAAGCTTTCTCTCTCAGTTAGCTGTGTGAGTCAACACCTTCAGTTGACTTTGCTTGGTTCATGGGAAGAGTGTTTTGAAAGTGTTTGTGATCCATCCATCCATGCATGCATGCATGTGTGTGGATGGAAAGAGGGTTGATCTCTCAGGAGATTTTTGCTTTCTGTTTGTTCTCCCTGCCAAGCTACTCCACTTTTGTTTGAGGCCATTTTCTTTAGTTTTATTAGTGGGTGGCTGTGGAGAGCTATACATTCACTCCACCTTTTTTTGTTGTTGTTTTATGAAGGTGCAGATTTTTCTTTTTGTTAGTTTTCCTCTGTCCTTCATATGACACGACTTGCACAAACGTCTCAATCTGTGTCTCATGAGAGGAAACGAGCAAATATCTTCAGTGTTTCTGTTATTTATCTGAAAGTGAAGCACAAACTAGACTGTTCTGTTTAAGTTTCATTAAGCAAAATGTTAGAAAAGCAAACTTTTTATTTTTGTTACACACTTTCAAAAAAAGAAGCAACTCATTGCAAAGGGACTAATATTGCATTTAAACAAAAACATCATGAACGTATTTCAGTATGATCTTAAAGCACTTGCAGTGTTTTACCACCATAAGTTTTTACATTTAGCTGTTTCATAACTGTTTTTTTAAGATGTGCAGAGGAAGTTGGGGAAATGTCTCTCATTTTAACAAAAGTACACATTAGATTTTTTTAAAAGCAGTACTTTGTAACTTCTTAGTAAGATAATAATGTTCGAGTTATCAAAGTGCTTCTGTTACCTGCAACACAAGGTTACTTAGGGTATGGCCATACGTCATTTGACATTAATGTGCATTTATAGTTCTTCAGACTGGTTATCAAGGACACTTTTAATGTGTATGTGCACTGTGAAAAGTAGCAAAAAGAAAGGAATCAAAGTTGTGTACTTTGCGGTTATGACACGGATGACTCAGTCGTTAATCGCTCTCCTCTGACTCACCTTGCAGCCCACATTAAACCCAAAACTAATGCAGAACATGAGTGCAGGCTTGGACTCATTTTATCAGGCAAATAATGGTAGACGAGTGACAATATCTGCTAGAATCAGTTAAGATTTTGTGCTTTTACTGAACGGTTATCTTATAATTCTCCTAAACTAAAGAGGACATCCCAAAATATGACAACATGTTTGCAAAGAGAAAAAGACTTTGTTGGATATCTGTGATATCTTGTGAATGTGCTCTTGTTCCATTTTTACATGGGGTACAAAGCAGGAACACGACCAAAAGCAGGAATTGACGTGGAGTGAAATCTAATTTTCAAAGTATCAGTCACTAGAGGGAGCTCTCTAATAGGTCATTGCACCAATGGCAGAAGAAGACACGTTGTGCTGCTGAAACTGACTTCCAAAAATGTGCATGTGCTGAATGGTGTTTATTCACTCACTGCTGTTCAGTGGTGGAACGTTTTATCAAAGTCTTTTAGGGAGTAAATTTTCACTTTTTATTTTAGTTTCACTTTTAAATAACTCCCCTGTCTCTTTACTCCTGTAGTTGTATGTAGTTAAACCCATGAACAATATCCCAGAGTTTAAAGAACATAAACTATCATCTCATGAGTAATTAAGACCAATTGTTCTGAACTATTGTAGCACTCAGTCATTCTTTGAACTCACAGCATCTTGTTTCAAGTGTAACTCAATTCCGAAAGGTTTTCAAAAATATCACAAATGTCAGCCTGAATTGAATGAAATGTCATCTAAAGAAGGTGGCATCAAAAGGTATCAAGATTTCTCATTTAAAGTAGCCATTAAAATGTCACCTTGGATTTCAGTCAGGGTTTTAGTGACTGACAGCTGATCAAAGCTTTCAGTGCTCTTGAAGAGATGTTTGATACTATTAGAGTGTGAAGAAAAACTGAGCTGGGCATTAAAATTTCACTGCAGAAGGTCTATTTTTCATTTATTGATTTACGGTCAGTAAAAATCATGGTAACATTGTTGTTTTTATGTTAACATGAAGCTAGAAAGTGCTTAGCTTGGCTCAGCTAAGCTAGCTTAGCATTTAAGCTTGAATTAATTTGCAGCAAACATATTGATAGTCTCTTCATGTGTAACTCTTAGCAGAGAGAAAACCGTCACAGTTAAATTGTTAAACTATTTCCTCTGTTGACGAAAAGAATGGGTGTAAGGACTTATTCAGCCGTCACATTTTATCAGTTACCTCCATAAAAATAGCTTACGGGGAATTAACTTCATTTCTGAAGTGACAGAGTAAAATAAAAAAATCCATTCTGAGAAAATTCCAAGAAAAGTCAGACACTGTGCCCTTCAGATTTTTTTTTGTCCCTCCAGCACCGCTCTTCATTTAATAATGATGAATTAGTTCCACAGAATGAGGCAGACAGACTATGTGAGTCATACAGACAAAGATGGACAGAAGTGTAGACAGGAAGACAAAGACAGAGTGCTGCAGCAAGTGAGCAAATCCTTCCTTTCATGGTCTTAAATGGCGAGAACATGCAGATGAGATTAAAACAAATGGTATCAATACCTCAGCCTTGGCATTTAGCATAGACGCACATAGAAAATCATCACAGAGGACTTATATGTCTTAGCCCTTCAGGGTATGAACACAGATAAGGACATCATCCAGCTTTTTGTGGGGAAGTGTCGAGATGATTGCCCAAACTGAGGTTAAAAAGTCATTTGTTTTAATGCTACATGCAACCAAGTCATAAAACTACACCAAACAGATTTAATTGCAGCTTTAATTCAAATGATCTGTCTTATCCTAATTAGTATTTTCATTCCATTCCCTCTCTCTCGCCCAATTCAGATCTTTAATCCACATACCCGGGCGGTTTGTTGATAACCCATCAGCCCACAGGTCACAAGTTAAATCAATCTGAAGCATGCAATCGTTAGATTTTGTCCCCTTGCCTGCAAATTTTATCTGCAGGAATCTTTGCTCAAACAGCTGGTGAAGACGATTGTCGTGTATATTAGCATATTGGATACAACGTTAGAACTTCAAATAAGGAAAGTTTAAAACAAGGCCGAATAAAAGAGAACGCAGGGTCACATGTCAAGTAAGTTTGTTTTGGCATATAAACACACCTCATCACCTCCACAACCCCTGCCATTTTTTAAGTGGATCACAGCGACACCTTTGGCTGGAATCGCCAGCACACTGTAATGATATGTCTCTTAACAAGGTGTGTTTGTTTTAGAAATGAATGGAGATCTGATCTCCTTTTAACACCACTTTGCTTTCTTCAAGATGAAATGTGACAACAAGAAAACTTTGTCAGTTTGTACTGTAGTTTGGTAGCCGTCTGTATACTACTCACAGCCCGGAGTCTGAGACGTATCCGTAGGCTAACGTATAACATTGGCAAATCCTCATGTCCTTCTACCCGACAAACAAAACCCCACTCTTCATTTTATTGACAGACTCTCAAGTTTGATCAGATCACTGCAGTGTAACTGCTGCATGTGGGCTGGATTGAGCATTATCACAAACAGTTTAGCTTTTGCTTTTGCCTTTAGCTCATGCTTTAGCCTTTCACTTGCGTTTTAGCCTTTAGCCTGTGCTCTATCACTCTCCCATTTAGCTTTCTTCTGCTCTTCTATTTTCTGTCTGACAGTTCAGCTTCAGTGTCCAACATCAATACAAAATAAATCCCAGAAATCATTTTCAGCAGAGAAAAACAGACCTCTCTTCTCACGACTACACTTCGTTAGCTGGCATGCTAATGAGTTGTCATAGAGACTTCACCGTGCTGGAAATCAGTCCAGTCTTGTCCAACCTGATCATGAAGCTAAGAAATAGCATTTAGAAATAACCTATATTTTAAGTTGTGTATTACAATCAGGCACATATCTAATAGTGAGACTTATTTAAGATCACGTAGAAAGCCCCCACCATCCCTTTAAACACTAATTTTAACAATGATCCAACTTAAATTACATCTCAAACCAAATACAATCATAGCTTAATTTTTGTTGCACAATGTGATGACGTTCCAGTGACACAAAGGTCATGACTGATTTTTTCTTTTTTTTTTTTTTTTGGTGAGATTTTTAATGTATACATTCAAATAAATAAAGTCTGAAATATTATCAGTTTGTAGCCAAGCAGCTCCAACTAGTTTCAAATTGATTCAGTGAGACACTTTAAAATCCACTGTAAAGTACAGTTCTTCTTAATAATAAATAAATAACAGACAACCAAGAGAAGCATGTTGTTAACACTGTGAAAACTGCTAACTCCAGCCATCAGAACGCACATCACTAGCATAGTGGAGACATCATGATGTCAGGAAGGAAATAGTGAGGAGGATGTTGAAGAAGAAAACTGTCTGACTAGCTTCACTCATACCACAATTCAGCATTCTGAGCTGAAAGAAAGCCACTTCCCGTTTTGTTATCTGTGCATCATGCTAATGTTAACCGCAGCTTTCAGACAGCTGCTAGTTAGCTGATGTTCACTGATTCCATTTCCCTCAAAGCATACAGTTAACATACAATATGTCATCATTATGGATTTTGATTACATCTGAAGTACATTCTTTATTATTCATTTATTTAAATGGATAGTGCATATTAATGAAAAGTCCTGTGCAGCATCCATGTAAATATGCCACATTTAGCCATAAGGCTAGTTTTTATTTGTGGTCCTCAGCAGGTCAGACTTCATCGATGCTTTTTTAGTTGTGTAGCAAGATTATGTCTGTGTTGAACAACTAGCAACATGCATTTCAATTCTGCATGATAAAATGTGCAGCTCTGCTTTAACAGCCCCCATAACTCCCTTGTACATGAGCCTGTACTCTCAAATGTTGAGGTGAATTTCAAACTTTAGATTTAGGTCACTGACAACCACAGCAGAATATTTTTGCATCGAAAACCTCAAAATCCAAACATGCTCAACTTACCCCAAACACCTTGAAGTTATAGTTACTAACTGATTAGATTTACACTGAAAGGCAGATATTACTTCAGGAATAGATTGTTCTCAAGGCTAACCCAAAGGAGAGCCAGTATTAGACCTTCATTAATTTAGTGCTGACTCTGAGGTAATGCTAAAGCAGCTAATGAGCTTGCCACTTGAACCCTGAATAATAATAATGCTGTATGCTAATGTTTAAGCTGTCAATTAGGACACTGGCAGTGTTTGGACATCCATGCAAATTTATTCATTATTAACAATTTCTTGTTATACATGGATGCTCAAGTGTGTTAGCGGTAGTTATGTGACTGTAATGTTGCCACACATAGTACGTGACGACCTCACAGCATAAGTCTTGTTCAGCAGATTGATCTTAGTTTCAACCTTCTGTTGTAGCAAGAAGCAGGTGAAATTCAGGTCACTCCACAGGACATGTAGTTTCATTTACTTTGTAGCTCAGCAGGGAGGAAGATCCACAGAGTAACATCATTACTGAGCTGATGAGAGTAGATTGTTGTATGATTATTACATCCCTCTCTGTGAAGAGTTTTCAGGCAGGCAGTTCTTTGGGGACTCATGTCACTGTGATCTTGACTACACATAAGTGGATGATTGTGTTTTATTACAGTTGTTCCTCAGACATAAAAAAAACAGTTTACAGTTCTTGACTGTTTTTGAACTTTGTGTGAAAGCAGAGCGTGTTGGTGTACCGCTTTAATAGCAGTATAATTGTTAACCTGCTAACAATACAGCACTCAGGCATACCATTGCTCCATCAAGACCCCTTCTTACCCTTTGCTTTCAACAGCTGAACAATCTCAGTTCTCTAAATTCTCTACACAAGACTAGTTTACATCTCTTGCCGTAGTTTGCACCATCGCCGAACTGGTCTTTCCCAGTAGTTTTCCACCCACCCCTCCCTCTATTTTCCTCTCTGCCTGTTGGCCACTCCCACATAATCAGTCTACTTGGCTCACCTGAGCACGTGACGGCTCTCCATCTTGAGTTAAGCCAGTATTTGTCTTTTTTGCTCCCTCACTCACGTGCTACCACACTGCTGTTTGATTTTTCTTGACTACTTGCCTGTGGTTACATGTAGCTCAGAGGCTGTTTTCCAAACCGCCTACTACCTACTACATATGAATGTAGTAGGCCCTGCATGCGGCTTACTGCTTTTGAATGTTGTGTGACTGTTCTGTTGGGTCTGTTTTTCACTATGCTAGCCTGGTTTTCAGTTTCGTAAAGTGAAAGTACAACTGATGGATTTTTTTTATTACTGTTATTATAAATGTACAAAAAAAAAAACTATTTCAATTATTAATATGCAAAGAGATTGCGTCAGTGGTGAATATACAGGAATGATAGAACAACAGACGAATTAAAGTAAAGGTAAATAATATTTTAATAAAATGAAGCAAGGAAAGAGAATTTCAAAGGTTTAAGCTACACTTTTCATTCATTTAGAAAAACAACAAATTTAGGGAGAGATTTCAGAGTCCTATTTTTTATATAAAAAATTTGAAACGAAATTAAAATTATATTACAGCAGAATTCATCATATTTGATTTTTAATCTTACATCAAAAGTAACATTGTTAATTAAAAATAAATCTGGAACAGATTGAATTTTTATTTTTACAGCTGTTGGAAAAACCTCTCCAGTATAATCCACATATGATTTGAAAAAAAAGTTAATAAGTGGTGAGATATGGAGACTTAAATGAATTTCATTCCAGTGAACACTTCTTTTATGACAAGAAGTGACAAGATTTACTAGTGTTCCTTCCGCATCACTTCACTTCTATGCCACAGACCAGCTATTGCTAGTATTACTGTATTGTAGTTGTAATGCTGACTCATTCCAGTAGGTGGCAGTAATTCACCTACACCTGTATGCCAATTGTAATAAGCAGAAAAAGAAGACAAACGACGTTAGTGCTGTGCATTGTGGGAAACAGTGTGAGCCAACTACACTAGCAGTGTCTAATGATTTGGTCAAAATACAGTATGTAGTAGGCAGTACGGTATGTGAAAACCTGCAAAATCTGCAGTACGCCAAAAATTCCCAGGTGTTTTACTAATCCAGGAAAATTTCTCAGTATGCATCTAATGCCGTTTGTCTGTGTAGGTGGAATTACTGTCACCTACTAAATCTTATCACCTCTAGTCATAAAAGAGGAGGTAACCATCTCACAGGTAACAGTTTACTTCTACAAAATTCATTAAAGTCTATATAAATCACTCATTAACTTTCACTACAATAAACAATGTAACTTTTGGTGTAAGATTAAAAGTCAAATATGATAAAATCGGCTAAAATATAATTATATGTCTATCCAAACTCTTGATGCATAAAACAGGATGTTTTGAAGTTGACAGTAAGGTAATAGATTTGGCTCTTTTTCACATACTTACTACAGATTATATTTCCACTAAATCAGTAGGCACTGCCAGTGTAGTAGGCCATTCCCCCTTTTTCTCTTATATGTGCTGCTTTGATATGCTTACCGGCTAACTGTGCTTGGTCCTGTTGGGTCATCAGCTACTGAGTTCTTGTGAGGTTCTGGACCTGCTGCTTCCCGTCCTACCTGCTTCTTCAAGGTATCCTCATTACATGGTTTCTTAATTTGCAGGAAAATGCTTAAATATGAAACCACATGACTAATGTCAATCACCTCGACCTTGTCATACAGTTACAATTTCTGGCGTTTCTGTTGGTCGGTCTTTAAGCTGTATTGCAGAGATGAATTTTAAATTATGTTTTTAAAATGTCCTGACAGACACTGACAATGCACCAGTCCTGCCAAGGCATGTGTGATCTAGACCTACATTAGTCCCTGTTATGAGGACAGGCATTTAACTGTTGGAAGTCTTTCAGCTAAACAGATTCTTGTGTTGATTTAAAACTAAACTTCTCAGATAAATGAACACTTGGAATGTAGATCTGCAGAATAAAAAGCATACCAAAATAACAAAAACCACATTTGAAAACGGTGTTTAACAAATGTCAAATTATATAGTTTGAGCATATTTTACCCATTAACAAGAAGTAGCCTTTCTAACCTATACTCCAGCCAGTCAGAAGGGGGAGCTCTAAATCTTGGCTTGGAGAACACTTTTGGTTTCAGCTCTATATAGTCTATGGTCTATCTGTCATGTTGTGATCAACAAAATGTGTGTTCCAGTGAATACCTCATAAGAAATGTATTGTTTTTCAAAGAAGCAACAATGGAAGCAAAATTGAAGCAACACATTTCTTACACAACACACACACTCTCCCCCCTGCTGCAGTCTATTCCTTTTGACACGAGTATCCGACAGCTTACCCTTTTCAAACACCTTATGAAGATAAGGAATATTTTATCAGGCGATCAGTTGAGAAAGGTTACCCAAAATGTTACAAGCTTGATGCATTTTCTTTTGTAAAGATGGAAACACAAAACAGCAACTTAAAAAGACATTACATTTTCAAGTGCAGATACTTTTCTTTGGTCATGATCCTAAACGTTATCCTGTAAGACGGATGGAAGGTGTAAAATATTAACAATTCTGTCCATTCTTGGCAGGTTTTAGAGCCTTTGCTCATTTGCATTCTTCACTCTGGCAGCTCCCAGTTTTAGCGTTATAAACCGCCCCTCACAGGTGCCGACTGTCACCACGTTATTAAAGTTGCTTTGTTAGTTCTCTCACTTTATGGACCACAGTTATTGTTGTCGACAAAGAATTGGTTGGTGAGAGAGAAGTGACTATGACAAGTATGGAGTGTATAAGAAATTGAACAATTTTTGACTGAAAGTGCTTATAGGGCACCATAGGGTATTTCTGCACTCGGGATGCTGAGTGCTTAAAATGTCAAACTAGAGGGGTTTTGTATTAAAATAGGTGCTGCAAGAGAGAAAAAAATCTGCAAGTGTATACAGGCTCCTTACAGAGTAACTTCATATCTGTTTTCAGTTCAAGAAATGCCCAAGTCTAAAAAAAAAGGAAACTTGGTACACAAAGCTCTCTTTCTTTTTTTTTTTTTTAAATTTCCACTTTTTCAATCACCGTCAAAAAAAAATATTTATCTCTTTTCAGTTATTGCCATCAAACAACACATTTCTTGTTCTGCTGAACTGTATTCATACAAATAGCACCTCTCTCTTAGGACTATACTTATTTCATCATCATTGTTTCAGCTCACCCCTCCAATCTGAAGCCCGTGTTTCCTGTTAGTGCTAACGTGCATACAGCTAAGTGTCTGTGTGTGTGTTTGGTAATGGCAGTGTGTTGCGAGACTGCTGATCGTGCCGTCTGTTTCTGTTCCCTTTTTTTATGGCTCTCCCACTGATCTGCTCATGGGTGATGTCATGGCGTCTGTCTGCCTGCCTATTTATGTGTTTTTGTGTCTGTCAACAACCTATAAGTAGAAGTATTGCAGCTAAGGGTGAAATACTTACTTGAGAGGTGCGGCTAATTTTCTCAGGCAGATGCAATGATGGCATCATGCTCTTGATTCAGATGAAGGCGTTTCCCTTTTATTGAACATAAGGTCAGTAAGAAGCACTATTTTTAAGTGTAAGACATAAGTCAGGCATGCCATCTTCTCTTTGTCCTATATAGGAATGTGTTGACTGTGTTTGAGCAAAAAAAAAAAATGTTCCCCTTGTTTTAAATACCAAGATACTAGTGCCTCAAGATCCCAACTGAGACTCTTTTTTTCAGGGTACTTAAGGAGACAAACATGCCCTGACTGTTCAGTTTAATCCTGGATTATTATGGTTTGAATCTGAGACGTTGGTGTGTACTTGTGTCTTTGGATCATATTGTTATTGTTGACTTTGCACAGACACATCAGAATTTTGCACATCCTGAAGCCTGTCCTGATCTGCTAGACATTGCTGTGTTTCGTTTGGATCAACTGAGCCGATGTACTTCACAAATATTTGGTAATGCATCTGAAATGCATTCAGATTTGCGAGCCTCATCTGGTGTGCTCATGATAATTTTACAACTTGCATCGAGTAATGCAATCAAAGCCTACAGCAATAGTTTTGTGTTATGTAAGAATCCATATCTCACTAAGTATATTAGTTTTAATTCTAAGATACAAGCTTTACCGATTAAACCGTAAAATGCAGTCAGAGGTCGTGGCCACTGAACCAAGCTAAAAGAGAGAGTTCTGCAGATTCACCCAGGTCAGACAGCCATGATCGGTCTCTGAGTTTGGTGAAGTGCGCACTGGAACCAATTAAAGAGTCTTAAATTGCCTCAGACTGAGTTTTGTTTATCTCTTCTCTCATCTAAGCTGACGGAGGAGCATTCATAAAAAGATTTCAGGAAAATGTCCAAATCTTAACTCTAAATCTGATTTATTCTGACACGGCTATGTGGAACTTTTCAAGTACACACATTATGTAAAGCCTAAGGTAAAGTGCAGCGATTGTCCTTAGATGAACCTTTTAAAATATATAAAACTTGACGAAAGCTTCACAAAAATCAAGAGAAGACAGACTCGATAAAAAAAAAACAAATTATAGAATAAACTCTATGGAACAGCAATGCACAAACCAGGTCCGTTCCACTCCATATTTGTTCAACCTAAAAAAACATTCAACTGTGTTTTATGTTTGTTGGTCCAGTTTAATTAGAGAGCAGAAATCGTTTCAAATCAAACCAAACCAAGTGATGTGCATGGAAATATGAGTGTGTCTACCCTAATTAGCCAAATTTGAGACCTCGTGCTGGCTTTGGCTTCGACGCTGTCACAAACAAGCCTGACACACACTTACAGAAGATTAATGCTCATATTGAATACAGATTGCACTCACACACACATCCAGACACACACACACACAGCTGCTGCTGTGGTTTCTCTCAGATATGGAAGATGATCTGTAGTCACGCAAGCAGGCTTTTCCTTCGGTGTAACGTTACAGCTGTGTTTTTACTCTCTCACCAGCAAGAAAACCTCAGACTGGTGCAGCATTAATGTCCCTCTTCCACAGTGTCACACTGAAAATGTTACACACAGTATGGCGCTGGAAAGAATCGACATCTGAGCTTGTTGGAGTTGGCACGCTGTACCTGCTGTACCTGTGAGAAAACCAGAGTTATGTAAGATTGGAGTGTGTGTGTGTGTCTGTGTGTTTGGATGCAGGTGTGTTTGAGTGCATTAATGTGCAGCGTTTTTTTTTTTTTTTTTTTCTTTTTTTCGCACTGATACCTCAGGCCAGAGGACAAACAACAGGCACATGACTCACTGCTGCAGAATCTAGACGGAGAAAAAGTCGGAGGAGGAGGAAGAGGTGCTAAAAATATTTGTGTATCCGTCCTTTACAGGTTAGATATGACGAGAACGAGGGCAAATAAAAAAAGGCAACACAAATATCCTTAAATGTTGCTTTTCAGGTGTTTTGTACACAAATTTTAAAAGTACTCTCTGCATGTTTATTCCCATGAATTCAATAATCGATGAGGAAAATCTACTTTTGAACAGGTAAACATACGTTATTTATTTATTTATTTTTATATTTTTTACAGAGGGTATTATATCTCACACTCCATGCTGTGCTCTCCAAAGAAGCTCTTACACACTCATCAATAATCTTGTAAATAATTATCAAGGTGCTGGTAATAATTCTCTTTTTTTTCAGAGCTGATGCAGTGCCTACTTGTCCAATTAGTGACATAAATCAGAACGATGTGCTATGAGTAGGCTGAGACGTGCTGCTTGTTAAAAGCAAAAGCATCCTCCAAGTTTAACCACCACTCACTTTATTTTTTTTTTCTTTCAAAAAACTAACTTCAAATTAAATAAGGTTTCAAAAGAAAGTGTAAGAGACCAAAAAAACCCATCCTGATAACATTTTACACATGTTTCTAATTAACGCCGCACAGCAGCAGTGTCTTATTTGGAAGGAGCACATTTCTCACACAAGCTTTCCTCTTCTCTCCTTCCAGATGCTGCTACAGGAGTCGATTAGCATCAGCACAACCCAAAATCTTGACTGATTTAAATCACATGTGTCACTGGTTTTTATCAGAACTCTTTGACCCTTAATAGTCATCATTTACTTGCAGCTTATTTGAACAACAGGATGTTTGGGCTTGTCTTAGTGACTAATACTACCGCTTTATTGCTACTGAAAAAAAGACGATAATTTTTTTTTCAACATTTATTCTTTGTCAGTTTTAAACCTGGTACTAATACTATAACTCATTTTTTTAAATATAGAAGAAAATTGAGTGTGTTTAGCACGGTCTTCAGTAACTTCATAGAGAAACAACAGATGCCACTAAGGAAGTAAAAATAAATGTTCTAAAACTGTAGCATGGAAGGTAAAATTGTTGGCAAATCATAACATCCTGTCTGAACTACTTACGGACAGTATGAGGAAGAAAGCTCAATGTCACAGCAGATGGTTCCCATCCCATCTCCTGCCAGTTTGAGTCTCTGACCTCAGGGAGGCGATATAGAGTCCATCATGCAACTAAACCTGGGTTTAAGAAGTCAATCATCCCATTCAATGAATGTTTGGCTAGTTTCAAGTAAAAAGGCATTCACCAGGAAATGTTTGTCACAGGAGAGCTCAACTTTAAATGGATGGAGAGATATTATATTGAACATTTTCAGTATGGAAAAGACCTCAGCATTTGTTAATCATAAGGTGGAGCAGTTCTCTGCACACTGGGAAAGATGCAATAATTCTGTAACTTTCTATAAACCTGATTTGATGTTCACTGCTAATTAGTTTTATGTAAAGAAAGGATTACTCCCAATCTGTACGTGATTTTCTATTGGTTTTTGTTATGTTATTAAATTGTGTCAGTGTGTGTTTGTTTGTAACAAGAATTTGTAATAAGAATATAGGGATGATGAATGCAGAAGTCCTTCACCTAAAGTGCGAACATCCTCACGCTCACAAACTGACTGAGCTCAAACCCCTGTCACGACACGAACTGTTTTTAATGTGTAATTTTGTTGTTCTGCTTGTCTGTCACACTGATTACATGAATGTAAGCCGAAGACAAATTACCACCTCAGTTAGTAAAAGGCGTGTACTGAACACCGAAAAGAAAGCTGATGACATCACAGGGCTGCCTTTTAACGTACCCCATGTACGCCAGCAATAATGTGTACAAAAACGAATTCATCTAAAGAACAGCTGGTTTCTTAATTCAAACTTACAGTGAAGTTAATAACAAATCATAGCCCCATCTGCAGTTATACTTACCCTCCATTAGATTAATACAACTGCAGCTTAGTGTAACATCCTGAAAAATGAAGAATCAATAATGATAAAAGAAAAGTTTTTTATATAAATAAATATTTGTTTACAAGACCAATGTGTAATTTACCATCTTACTGACTTTTAACGGTCTGTATACTGTGTGAGGTTTGCTTGCCTTTCTTGTGAAAGAAACGAGTTGAAACCTGCTTTCTTTCTGCTGGCTCTCTTTGTCCTTTCTTCACGTTTTCATGAATGGATTTTGTTTATTCTGAGGGAGGCGTGATGCTGTAGCATCAATCACTTAGATCTGTTGACTCCACTCAGATGAATCCTATTGTGGGGCTGATCTAACCTTCAAGCATAGTCAGTAGGGATGGGAGAGACCTCAGAGAGGAACTTTTTATTATGTTAAGATTAGGAGTCAAGAGTGATGCTCATTTTTTCAGCCAAGCATGATTAATTAATGACAGCTGGAAGAGGAAAATCTGAGGTAAATTATAGAGTGTAATGACTTATTACATGTTTTCTTGTTAGTGGCGCAGACACATGAATGGGCTTAAGAGATGAAAACAGTTGAATAGTATTTAGTGCTATGTACTATTCCGACATACCTGTGTTAACACAAAGTGTGTGGTTAAGGTGAATTTTGTCTCCGGGCAACACAGGCGTCTGAAGTAAACAATGACAATTATTCTGGGTACTGGGTTTTCTCAGTTATCTCTGATTATGACAACGGAATAAGAAAACCTCAGATTCCTACGTGACAGTGATGCATGTGTACTTCAGTCTCCACTCGTTCCCATGACACAGACAAATGTTTATAAATGTATTGTGACTCAGTAGCTCCCACATTTGCTGTGACGCAGTTCTCCCTAGCAACAGTAACTCAGTGAGTTTGTGTATTTGAGTCATCGTTTCACAAACCCACGCTTACTTCCCATCACCATTTCCTTTTGGGGAATCCCAACGGTGGCTGGTATGATGTCTCGATACTGAGAAAAGCTGCGGTTGACTCAAAGGAGGTCAACGCTTGAAGGACTGATTAGTAAGTGGACAGTTGGCATATACAAGCTAATTTTAATCTGCGATGCACTTTAGGGTTCAATGGTTCCTTCTGCACAATGTGTCATGGGACCAGAAGCTGTAGGCAGGTCCTATTTTTGTCAGAAGTACCAGTGATGTAGAAAACCATGCACTCTGTATCATACAGGAGCAAGTCCTTCTGCTTAAAAAATTAGTGTAGAAGTGGGTCTTGGTGTTTGAGCACTGATATATCGTGGTATCGTTTTACTGTGAAAACAAGGCCATATGACCGAGCGTTTTAGGATTACTAGTGAGGTTGGAAAAAATCCTGCCACAGAAATGTGCTAATCAAGTTTTAAAGTTTCAGCAATTTGACAATTAACCGCAATATATGACTTCTTACATATACCCGTCGTTGATCAAAGGAACACTTCATTGTTTTTTTGCTACGTCTAATACTGAGCATGCACATTGCAGTGTGTATTTACCGGGCTTCTGTAGAAACACGGTTGTACAACATGCCAGACTGACGGCTCACTCTTGCACACTGTACTGCAGGTTCAAGGCAGGATAGTTACACCCCAGTTACACCTACTCTGCAAAGTGTAAAGCACAAAGGCTGAATTGTCAGGCCAAGTTGTGCCGCCTCTGATCTGCCCTCTGAGGTAGTGACAGAGGCAGAATAAGGAGAAGACCGCAGGGATGTTTAACCGCTGAGCTGGCAGGGCGGGACAGCACTGTATGTGTGTGTGTGTGCATGTGTGTGTGGAGCTCCTGCTTTGTGTATAAACACTCTGCCTCTTGCACTTCAGTGATGCCATACCACAATGTTAAATCCTTCACTGGGACACCCATATTACGTCGTTGCGGGATCACATGTGTAGGAGGTTAATGAAAGGGAGCCAGCTCCCGCTGTTGATCCACGGTTCCAAGGTAACGAAAACACATGAACACAAACAATGATTTGAATGCACCACATGACTTAAGAGGCGTCTTCCCGGAACCTTTGTGCAGTCTGATGTGGAGAGATTTACTGGAAAAACTCTGCTCCTGTGATCTTTTAGTAACACCAAACCAGCAGAAGCAGATTTCCTCCATCAGGAGCTTTACAGCCAGAGGTTTACATTCAGAGAGGATGTGTGGGTGCATTTATGTGAGTTTTGCGCTTCCTCCGCTCAGACTGGAGGATGATTACACTCCTTAAGAAATGGCCTTGATGGAGCTTTGTGGAAGAAGTCTGTAGGGCTCTGAAGAGGGGTAAAAATGAGCTTCCTTGGAAAACACAGCTTGTACAAAGAGGAGCACAGACATTAATTTGCAGCACTTTGACAAACACAAAGAGCGCATGAATCATTAGCATCATGTACGTCCTCTTGAATGTTGAACACACCACGTGATGTGACCCGTCGCTGTTTCTAGAAGGCCTAACTCCGGTTCCTGCTGAACTGAGCCAGTGCTTGTTTAACATCAAACTGTTATCAGCTCAGTAGGCACAGGAGGTTGAGCCCAGGCGCCTGCACCGCCACACTCCCACCACAAGGGGAAGCGCAGAAAACAGGTGTACTGCAACAGGAAGTCAGACAGCAAGGACAAATAGTTCTCAACTGTATTCAACCCCCATTCTTTTCTTTACATCTCCTTAACCATTCAGCTACACTTGATGTTTATAAAAAATAAAAAAACAAGAGGTTTCACAAAGTGTTAGATGTGAAGATGACTTGATTGATGATTTGTAGTGTGGGTACTTTTTCTAAGTTTGAAACATGTACATACAGAGAGATCAAGAAAACATGAATGAAAATCAAACAAAAAAATAATTCAACACAGTTTGCGCACATACTTTATGTAAATAACACGTTTGTATGGAAAGACATGTCTGTTATTTGTAAAAAGAAAAAAAAAGAAATAAAGAAAAAGACAAGAGGTTACAAGTACAGTACTTATAATTCAAATCACTTACATGAAAATGTCAAAACATTCATCCTGGTTCATTAAATCCTTGATTCTGGTTAATCAAAATCTTATAAGACTTTTCCACAGTGTCAACATTAGAGGCTGATTACCAATGTTTAATTTGGAAATAAAGACAATTATTTTGCACAAATATTAAGAGCAACCTTGGATACTGCACCTCAACCATCTCCGATAGAGAGAAGTGGAGCAACATCCTGTTTTGCAATCCAGACAACAGAAGCAACAAAGTTTCTCACCTTGCTGTGATTAATTATCCTTACCACCCATTCACTATACATTATGCCTTACACAAAAGCATCATTTAAACAGATCATTTAAAGGCAGGGTTGGTAGTCATGGAAAACTAGCATGAATTTGAATGTAGCATCTCCGCAGGACTCTGTTTAGCCCCTGCCCTCCCACACTCTGAGCTCATCCAAAACGGCGCCCCTGCTCACATGCACAAGCGCCAATGATTCACGATCATGTGATCGAAACTAATTCAAAACCACAAACTCAAACAGGTCCTCAGCACATCATTTTGTTTGCACTATGTTACCAGTAATCAGGGTATAGGTAGTTTTTCTGCCATTCTCCAGCGTACTTGGATCCCTCTTGGTTATGTGTAGTGAATCGGGGCTAGTGCTTGCCAACTCCCAAAATGTAAGCGCAGGAAGCGGACAGAGCGGCAGGACGGGATTTGATTGGTTTAACAAATTGGCTGCCAAATGCTAAGACTGGCTAGTGTTTTCCCAGGTTTACTCATGCTGCAGACAGCAGATATTTTAAAGTCTATTTTAAGAACACATCATGCATTGATTGCCACCAGGACATAAAGATCATCTAAATCTGATTACCAACCCTGACTTTAATACATACAACTAAAAAGGCTCCACATGATTAAACAGCACATTAAGACTTAAAACATATGAAAGGTATCAATACAATGACAGTATGAAGTCAGTGTAGAAACTAAAGCTGAAATGTTTAATTTATGTAACACAAATGTTGCACTCTAAAATATCCAAACTGCATTAATGGCATAAGACACAGAGGTACAGAACCCTTCTTGGTGCCAAGTAAGGTCAGCTTCCAAGAGCCCCCCCCCCCCCCCCCCCTTTTTTTTTTTTTTTTTTTTTTTTTTTTTTTAGATGTACATGGGTAACTGCATGTTCACTCACTCACACAGATATACACACAATCAATGCTTGGCTTTCGTGACCACCCAGACAGTAAATGAGCTCAGGAATCACAATTACATTGCTACTTGTTCTCCCTGATGGGGCATTTCCTGTACTTCCTTCCTGTATGAGTAAGCTGTCCCCTTCCTGCTGCCTGCCCTCCACTCTTGCCCATCTCTCTCATGTTTCAGGGTCCTTGACTTGGAAAGAGCAAGGCCAATGAGAAAAGAAAAAGCAGTCCTGAGAGTCGTTCGTGCTGTAGTGCAGTGAACACATTATCAGTGTTACTTTGACATGAGTGGTTTTCTAGGAAATACTGTGCTTTCTCTTGTTTTTCAGCAGCATAACTGCAGACCTGCATTTATAGCTGTACAATGTTTTCACTGGGGCTGTGGAGAAGAGCAGAAATATTAAGCACAACAATAAAACCACCAAACACAACAATATCATCAAATGTAACTCTGCAAAAAGCAACACATAATTCAAGGAAAGAACAACATACTGTTTTTTTCCCTTTATGTTTGGTGTGGTGTTGTTGAAAGCTGGAGAAGTTTGTGAGGAGCGGAACTTAGCCACTGTGAACACAGGTTTTCACTGAACTGTTCACGGAGCGAGCTAAGTCCTGACCCTCAGTCAAACTGGAAATAAACATACAAAAAAATAATAATACTTCACCACCACATCCATGAATGTTCGTGCCAGTGCTGCCTCCTGAGAGTGAGCTTAGAGGGTTAATACCAATGTTTTGTCTGTTTAAGCTAGCATGAGCAGCCTGTAAAATGCTCAGTGAAACTAAAACAAGGAAAAAAGTTAGCTGGATCACCAATAGCGTATCTAAAGCTTACAAAAAACTGTCATTTCTCATTGCACAAAAAATAAGCTGTAAAAACCTTGTGTATTTGTTAAGCTAGTCACAAAGACGTCTGTTTGTTAGCTAGTTTGCTGCAGCTAGCTAGCTGAGAAAAATGTCAACATAGCACAGGACTCCTGTAACACAAAAATGTGCTGTAATTTTTGCTTTTGAAAGTGTTGTAAGATGTATCATGCCCTTTTACAAACTTATTAGAAGGACAACAATTTCTTTTTCAGTACTTCTGGAAAACGCAAGCTAGCTGCTAGCTTTCACAGGCCAAGCGTATTCCCCAAAACAAAGTACCATCCCTGTAAAACAAAATGACATTATGCGGCTGATATGATGTAAGGGATTTCTTCAGGAGGTTTGACTTCTGTTAAGAGGGATGTCTGCCAAATAGCCGTCAGGTGTGGCAGACTGGTGTGGATTTCAGCTGTAGCTGGTTGGAAATCCCTGGCAATGTGATTTACATTACATCACAATCAAATCACTCTGCCAGGAATCCCTCCAGCTAAACCAACCTTTCAAAGTCCTGTTGGGGAAGAAAGAAAAGAAGGAGAAGGAGATGGGAATGACAGGGGGGAAAAAAACAGCAAAGATATCCATACTGTAGTGAGAAGAGAGAGGGAGGCTGACTGCAGGTGTCTATCTGTGAACACATGAGCATGGCATGGCACATTTACTCCTTCATCACTATGTAATTAGCGGAAATACACACACGCATGCACACACATTCTTTTAAATGTTAACACATCCACACATGCTGGTAAGAAGAAGTGGCATTTTTCACCCACGCACCTGAACAAACAGGCATGTTTTTAAATCTATAAGCTGCCATTGATTTGAGATGTGTATGCAGGTGTATTTCTGAGGCAGTCAGTGTTTGGATAACAGGGAATGAAGCTACACATTTTAGTGCCTCCTCAAAAAAAATCATCAGAATAGCTTAAGTCTTCCTGCAGGATACAGTGACACCACTTGATCCTGATCTAAGGTGTGTCTGCTGACTCAAATTCCCCCCGTAAACTCTTTTCATGTCTGTCCACAACTGGAATTCATGCTTTAGCTCATTTTTAGGGCAAGGATTGTAACAAAAATAATTTTTTGAGGCAATTTTTAGTAATTGAAAATGTTTCTAATTTGAAACCCCTGGGAAAAGTCTTTTCAGTATATTACTATAAACAGCAAAAGGTTGTGGGAAAACACACATTAATGATATTGTAAATGAAGATACAATAACAACACTGTTAATACTATTGCAGTAAATTAATGGCCCCCTGTTGCCAATAACTGATGTTTTTCCTACTTCTTTTAAATAAATAATTTAAAAGCCACAATTCTCTTGTACAGGAAAAATTAGGTAGCACCATTGTCTTGTCTGTCATCTAGCCACCTTCTGCACCGGTGTTGTGACTCCTTGCATTGGGCCCTACATTTAGGCCCTCAGCTACAGATTTGTTTTCATTAATATTTTCATCAAAAGCTTTTGTTATATTAAAAAAATGCAGAATATTTCACCCAGGTGTGCCTCTTTCAAAGAACACCTGATTATGCTTGTAGCACATTAGAGGAAAAAAAAAGAGAAAAGTGCCAAAGCAGTAATACCAAAACATCAGTTAGGCAAAAAGGTAACTATTACTGTAAACAGCATTGAAATAATTACACACCTTTAAGCAAGCAGCTCTTTTTCCCTTTATAGAGGATTTGAAATGGACTGCCTTCACGCTTTGTTATGAACAAAAAAAACAAAAAACAAAAAAAAAAGAAAAGAAAAAAATCTTGGGTAAAAGTGAACACAATGAGGGGAAAAAACTAACACGACTGCAGGAAAACATTGACTTGTTTCTTCAGTTTCATCCAAGAAAGTACAGAGGTGCGCATTTCTGCCTTTGTAAATATTTATCAGAATTCAGTGTTAGATAAAACAGAAAATGTGTGACCAGTCCAGAGTAAACAGTAGCATCCCTCTCCTCCTACGACTTAAATGTTTCAGCTGCTTGACATTACTTCGAAAACAGAACCATTCCTACACATGGGGAGTGCGATGAGAGGTTAGCGTAGGTTGAAGCTCAGTCTGCTAAGGGCTTGACTCATTCATATTTAAATATGACTATTCATAATTTAATAACTTTTGGAACCAGTGTATCAAATGAAATCCCACACCTAATAAAAGCATTACTGTATTTCTTCCATACTTATTACTAGATTTGGCTCAGTGCTTTGGAAATACCCATGTCTTTTAATCATAAATGCTATTATTTGATTCTACCAGGAATCTTAATCTTAAGTCATTTCCTTCTTTTTCTGTCACTTCAACAATTTAAAATACACCAAATGTCAGCTTAATAACAGTTCTAGATTTAAAATGTTTGTTTTTAGCAATGACAGTGGCAATAATATTAAAAATATATAGTTGAGGAGATACACACATTTCCTCTCAGCTCTACTGTAGCATTTTAGCACTTCTCAACTGTTTTTTTAAAGCCCACACATTTTGCTGCACAGACCCAGTTGGCTGTAATTTATTGCAAAAAGGAGAACGACTTTTACATCAATTTAGCTTTAGCTAATGGCTAGTCTGAAGTATGTATCAGCTTAAAGAGTCAAATAGTTTCCTAAGAGGTTGGTGGAGACCAAAACTATACTATATTATATATACTGATATTATTGAATATTCTAAAGGCCCAACCAATCTGTTTGTTAGCAAGTTAACTGTATTAACTTAACAGATAATATTATGCTTAAGGAGTTTCGAGTTTTATAAACCGTCTCGCAGGTGTCCAAAAATATAAGTTATGCGTGCATATGCATACTTGCATTATTATCTCCTTGTTTATCCATCTCGATCTCCTTTGGACCAAGTAAAGCTGAAGTTCTCTCCTCTTTCAAACTTTCTCTTTCTCTGTCACATTTGCATTCACAGCTGGCTGACAATAATAGCCCACAGCCACCCGTCTCTGGGCTCCACTTTGACAGCCAGTCACGGTAACTTAATAGCTCGGTGCTGTCTGCCTGCCTCCATCTATGTTTCCATCTCCCTCGCTCTCTTGCCTTCTGTTCACCATGAATCGGGTGGTATTTTAGGACAGTGATGGGCACTAATGCAGGACTATTGTACTGCATTAAAGCTACTTAGTGTTACAAACCAAACATAAGGGCTTGTTGAGCCTGGGTTTCCATTTGTTGGATTTTTTTTGGGTACCAGTGAATCAAAAACAGACCAGCAAAAAACAGCAGCTATTTAGATAATCAAAATGACTCTGTTTCAGCCTCCAAGGGTCGCAAGATGTCTCCAAATCCCATGGCAGCACTGAGTAAAGTCTTACCCTTCAAGCAGTATCAAACTTGTTCACCCCTGGCCTGGGGCTGCCTCGCGGCTGTGTGACAGCTAAATGAGCAACAATTGGCTTGGCTGAGCTCCAGAGTGTCTGAGCTACTCAATAACAGCAGGAAGTACGTACATGACTAATGCCCTCCACTTCTGCTGCACACACTTTTTTTCATCTCTTTCTCTCATTTTCCATCCCTGGTTCTTCGGACTAAATTCGAGATTCACAAGAAAGTTTGTGTCAATTGACAAAATATGACAAAAGATTCACAGAACATGAGAATAAAACAATGAGTTTGTGGGAGTCTGATACTGTACGTGTTTAACCTTCGTCTCGTGACAGACATGAGAGCTCTTGATTTATCAGAGGAATCTTCTCAGTTAATCTCCCATCATGCCTCAGACCCTAAAGGGTAACGTTCACAAGCTCTGGAAGGAATCTGCCTCCATTCCTGCATCTCCTTCTGGACTACCGCAGCAGGTAATAATCACTAAATCCTATGTCAGCAAGCGCTGGCTTGTTTTTAGATTGACAGGTGTAAAGTTTGCAGAAAATTGCCTTCTCTTGCTTTTTTTCCCAGTAAAGAGGTGCACTGAGTGCTGCAGTTGTTAAACTTAAAGCCATTTCTGAGCAGACACTCCACATGTCGACTGTTCTCCTGCTCAAGGATCTTCAAACAGTCTCCTCTGCTCACCGTCCCGCTCTCTGCAGAGCTGCCAGCCGGCCCTTCTCTTGTGATTATCCCGTGATTTTAACAGCCTCAGCTGGGCTGTATTTTGGCTAGACGCTTTTTTCTGGGACTAGGCCAAAGGCACACATGATTGTTCAGGGTCTGTCTGGGGTGTGTGCATGGTTGATTTATCCTAGTTTGACCTGCAGTGTTCAGTAGCATGTATTAGAAACACTGCAGCAACTGGACGCTCGGATACGTATTTGCTAATGATGTCGAATCTTTTGGATCAGGAATTGGTAAGTCGATCTCTTGACCTATGGGAGGGTTTCCCCAAAACAGAGATAAGAGTTGAAGAGGGGAAAAAGGAGGGCGGGAGCAAAGGCAAAACAGAGGAAGGAGACATGATGTACAAGCAGACAGTGACAATTTTAAGAGAGCAGCTTTGGAGATACAGAGAATTATCTTCAGATTGCCTGAAGCTACTTTTCTGCAGCAGATTTGAACTCCTTTTAAATCACTGTGCTTTTCCTTCAAGGTAAAATTCAAAGCTTTTTTGCCTGATAAAAGCTTAAAGTGAGATTTTCCAGAAGCAGTGTCATAACTAGCCCTCACTTTATAAATATTCCCTGCTCATTATTTTCAATCATTACAGCCATTTAAACCATTTACCCATCATGTCTTTCACTGGAGCTGTCAATTTTACTCATTAATCTGTCACTTTTGGACAGTTATTCCTACCTTTGGTACACTACCTCAAGCATTCATTTCCCTGTGAGCTACACTAGAGGCTGTTTAATATATACATATTTTGTATGGTGTTTTTTTTTTTTTTTTTTTTGAGTACTTCTCTTTTGGGTATGTGGAAAATTTTTCAGTGAATTACTTTATTACTGGTCTAACTCATTTTCAGCCACGATTTGCTTTCTTTTTCACCATCCTTCAAATTTAGCACATTTTAATTATTTTTCCATGACTTTAATTTTTACTGCGTGCTTTCTTTCAAAACACTCTTATTAGTATTTGATCGGTTTAGTTGTGCCGCTCGGGCCGGCTGTGTGTATCTGGAGTCTCTGTTTTAAGTTGCAGCGTTAGGTTAGACAAGAATAAACAGGCAGGCCTTCGACGGTGTCAGTCAGCACACGAGGATCTTGAATGCTGTTTTCTATTTCTTTCACTGGTTTTAAACAGTTATTTGTATCATGATTGTCTCAAGAGTCTTTTCCAAGTTTTGCATTTCCTCCTGTGCTTATTATCAGGGTTTTATACCAAATGTTGGGGGACCATGTGTTATTTTTTCTCTTTCTCTCCAAATGGGACACAATGATTTCATTTTTAGCAGCAAACAGATCCTCTGTCTCAAATTCCAAATCTAACCCAAAACATACATCCATTCCCAGATTAAGTCTCAATCTCCACCATGTGTGTAAAACTGAATGAAAAAGAGCCCTGAAGTTCGCTTAATTACAAACCTGGGGATGGTTTACACATGCCTGTGAAATAAATCAACAAAATAATTTAGCTGAGGTTCAGCCGCAGCAGCCAAATCACTTCTGCAGAGACTCCGACCCTGCTAAATCTGTAACAGACCGACGTTGCAGCCAATCAGAGCAGCCCTTGAGGAGCTCTTTAGGCTTTATTTACCTCTCAACATGGTTCCAGGGGCAACGTAAGCCTGCGCTGCTCTTTAAAGGGCTCTCTGTGGACTCAAAGTCCTGGATCAGGGCTCAGAGAGCAAATTAAAGCTTTGGCTGCTTGGAACCAAACAGACCCTTTAACTATATGGAGCTTATACGTCAGGAGGAGGGGGCGTACAAACACACTTAGCTGGTTTCAAACCTCTATTACACTGTATGACATTAAACTATGGCTTACCAATAAGGGGTGCAAATAAATTATTTTTATAACTAACAAAACTTTTTTTGTTTTTGAAAAATAGTTTAAACTGCCATGACAGGGACGGAGAACTCAGTGTATCACTGTGGATTTTAGTTTAATAGTAAAATCAGAGACAGAAAAGCAACAAATCATCAAGAGAAATGAAAATTTTAGTTAGTCTTAAAAATAAACAAAACTTTGCTTAACAAATTTTAAGGTCAGTACATTTTTCCCCTGTCATTCACTATTCACATTAACATTTTACTGAATAAATGGTCCTTTTTTGGAGGATGAATTTGACTTTTTTAAAATTATTTTTTTAGCACTTTTTATATGCTCTCTTCATATTGTTTTCAGGAGTATCCAAGTAAAGATGGATGTAATGTGTTTAATCAAATATTCGACTCATGTCTTTTTTTAAATATTTGGACAAGTCAGACAAAATATTCACAATGACATCATTAAGTTGCGTGCAGGATTATTTCCATGACGACAGCCCAGCCATTGTTTTGTTTGAGGTCTTTGTGTGGAGTAAGTGTTACAGTGTGTTAGTCGGTCAGAGGAGGAAATGAATTCTGCTTATCCTTGTTTGTTGTTAAAAGCACGGGCCCTCCAAAGAACGGGCAGAAAACCCATAAACACTCACAGCAAAGAGAACGAGTGCCTCACACACTCCAAACACACACTCTAAACACACACCCACACAGATCCAGACACAGCCCAAAAAAACAGCATAAATTCTTCAGGGGTTAGAGACTGTCGGCTGTCAACTAGCAGCAATCTTTTTTTTTTTTTTTTTTTTTTTCCTTTTTAACAAATGTTCAGAAAGAGTCCGACCTGCAGCCAAGCAGCAGCAGTTTTCGTTTCCCACACATAAATGAAGGTATAGGCAGTTTATGGGCCTCGGAAAAATGCAATAAAAAAGCCTTTCTGTGAATGCAGCCATCTGTGGGACTTTAAAAGAACTTCCTGTAAACAAGGCTGAGGTGAACAAATCCTCTCACACTCTTCCAACACTCCACTGCCGCCTAGAATTACACTTTCATCCCTGTTTTTCTTCATTTTTCTCCTCTTGCTTTCAGATCTCTCAGCTTTCACTCGCAGTCCTGTATCCTGCATCAGTCTATCCTCTTCGCTTCTCCAACTCTGATGTAAACATGCTCCTTGCTTTCCTTAGATCCTACTTCTTAAATCTAGGAAATAGTTTTCATTTCTCTATATTGTTGCTTCTTTAATATGTGAGACCCCTCTGCCGTGTTTTAAAGGGAAAAAAAAATAAAACCTCAACGTCTTTAACAGGTTTTACAGGGTAGATGGCATTTGCTGATAATTTACTTATAATCCAAATTATTAGTCTATCAGCGTTAATAATCTTCAATTATTCTTAATTAAGGTTTCCCCCTCATTTTTATCCATGTGAATTCCTGTAAAATCCCCTCAATGAAATCCTTCAGAAGGCTTGTTTTTAATCCAAGTTTTGCACTGTTTCCTGAATTTTCAGTCAGCCGGTGTTTTAAATACCACAGCCTGTGAAATAGCCTCATGTCACATTTGATTTGGTGTGTTTTTCCTGCTTCCGACTGTTCACATTGGGTATCAGGCCACATCAAATTAACTCAGCTTGGCCTGGAAACAGTCTCAGTACACCTCCACTGATGTGTCTCGTTTTATTAGACTCACCGTTGATTCTAAGTAGTTTTACAGAACAGCAAACTGAGGAGCGGTAAACCTGAAGTGTTTTACTTGAATTATTCTTCCTCCTTTTTTGTCAAAGTTGCAGTAAGATTAAAGTTGTATGTTACAGGAGCAACACGTTGAAATATGCTGTCCCACTCAGAAAGGTCCTGCTGAATCATCACTGCTGCAGACGACCACAGATAAAATTTCATGCATTAAAAAGTGGAAATATGTGTGAAATGTGACTGAAAGAACTAGAGGCAGCTGCAGACACTTTCCACACGCAAGTCATGTTACAACTTATTTTCACATCAGCACTAATTTGTCACGGTGAAAAGCTACAGCTCCTCACAGTCCTTTGTTCAGTACTTGGCTGTGTTAACCCTGGCCTGTCTCAACACACTCCGTCCTGACATACAGACCATGGCAGGTGTGTGTTTTTAGTCAGAGTTCAGGGTGTTTGGCTCAAGTTTTCTGCTCAGTATCAGTGTAGGGATACGTCTCTCTCTGTGTGTATGCAGACATGTGTAATAACAAGGTGATGTCAGGTGAAAAAGACTAGCTACTGTCTCTTTCTGTCTGTTTGTGCCAAAGTTTAAGAGCGAGACAGAAAAACAGAGAACATGCGAGAAGGTTGGCGGCAAAATTTGGGTTTCATATTTGGTTTTCAGCTTCTTGATCTTCATCATTAACCAGATCACACTGATGAATCTGTTTCAGTTAAACAAGACCAACCTCAGATGAACCTGAGTGAACAGAAATTTAGTTTAAGGTAACGTTTGGAAAAATAAAGGGAGTAACGATGAGCAACTCTGCAGTTCGCCAAAGAAATAATGAATGGAGAAGCCATTTCCGTTCCCATTAGTACAGACAATGGAAAGTCTTCAAGTTTTGGCAGAAACGGTCCAAAAGAACATAACAGGCCTTAGAATAAGAGGTGAGTTGGAGTTTAAGAGTTCTTACGGGTAAAGTTTGCCAAAACGCAATTTTCAGCCTTTTAGACGAAAGACAAGAACCATGTTAAGCCGCCACGTTCAACAGAAGTGTGGTTAAATTTCACTCAACGAATATCCTTATTAGCTTGGATCATGCGCTTTCGCGTCCAGAGTCATACAAGTACACAAAGTACAAATTAAAACAGCAACGTATGAAGGCAAATTAAGGCGTAAAGTGAAAAAATAACAAATTTTGGTATTTGCGATTACTGGTTTAGCTAACTTTGCATTTTCTTTTCGTGAAACGACAATGAAGCATTACAATTTAGGCTTATCGCTCAGAGATATTCACACATACAAACTAACAAATATAAGACAATGAATAAATGAACATAGTGCAAAGTTTTCAAACCAGATCAAAGCAAATTATCAGGAGAGAATTCAGTTTTAAAGTACCATGATAATGTTTTAGCCTAAATTTTAACGAAATATTTACTTATTATTTCAGCAAGCTGGGGTCACAGCTTTCAATTACACCAGAGATATAATACATGTAAAGACACTTTCAAACTAGCTCAAGTCCCCAGAAGTCACCTGAATTCCCCTGCTTACCCAACTCTTCCATCCTCACCTTCACAGCAGCGGCCACATGCAAACTTCACTCACCTCTGAAACTTTACTGAAGCTCAAACTTCAGACTCACACACGTCTCAGATCTGTGAGTAGAGACAGTTAAAGAAAAAGCGAAACCCCCGATGGCTCTACAAGCTCAAACCGAAGAGATCCCAGAGTCACAGAGCAGCTCAAAGACAGCACAGCCGCACGAACATGTTGCCTGAAAAAGCCTCCGAGCTCAAGTCCAACCTCAAACTGTGCTCCAAATGCTGCTCCACCTCCGTCAGACTGCTCTCCAAGTTCAAGGGTGTGGACTGAGTCAAAGCCACGGAGTCCCACATCATTCACACAAGTTTCCCTCTTGAAAGCCACACCCAGAGAAAGAGAGAGAGAGAGAGAGAGAGAGAGAGAGAGAGAGAGAGAGAGAGAGTTAGAGTCAGAGAGAGTTAAAGAGAGAGAGGGAGGGGGACACTGAAGTTTTCTTTAAATAACAAGAGAGGAGGAGTGAGGAAACTTCTGGTTTTAGGGTCACCCAGAGCCTCGAAATAACCCGTCAGTGGGCTCTGCTCTGAAAAGAAAATTATGACGCAGAACAGCGGTCATTTTCAGGATGTTTATGTTATCTGCCAGACGCTCTGTACTTCTTTAAAATGGCGGTAGGCGTTCGGTAGGCCCTGACGTTAAACACTGGTTCACAGAGATAAAAGGGATTAGTTTGCTGAGTGTGTTTTGTGCCTCCACACGTCCTTACATTTGTCTGCATGGCATATACATGTGTGCATACATTCGTGTGTGTTTGAGTGGGCACGGCTGCGGCCTATCGTTTGGGGCTGCTGATGGCTAACAGCTGCCATCTCTTTCCTGTCTGAGTGGGTCTACAGTCCATGCTATAACACAGTAATCATACAGTATGCCTACATCTGTTTGACGTTAAGCAAACACGTGTGATCCCAGAGCAATTCCTCTGCCCCCGCCGTTTATTTGATCTCACTTTATTATAACATAACATAAGGAACTCTGATGGCTGCTTTCATCAGAAGGTTATTTTATGATGCTGTGAGTGTGGAGTATAAGGCTCGGTGGGAAGAAGACTCCTCTTCTTGGCACTGTTTGTGCCACGTTCTACCATTTATAAATAGATTTTTACATCACGACCAGTTTCACACAAGTGTGGATTAAAGTCGTCAAAAGTCTCACGAGAAACAGAGAGCTTGTGTGTTTGAGGCAATCCATGCGGTTTCAAATATGTCTTATATTTTCTTCATAATTATAATTCATATGTTTGATTTCAAGTCACTAAATCAATGACATCTTCTTATACTCTATCCTTTGGCTGTTATTGAGTCTGTGGAAGAACTTTAAAAAAAAAGTAGACTACACATGATTTCATATCATTATAGAAAAACCATTTAAACAGCTCCACACTGTGGACCTTAACACCACATGTACATTTTGTTTTGATGGGGACTAACTAATGCAGCGGATTGATACACATTATTCAAATGTACAAAATTGTTTGACTAGGTCTGACTTATGTGTAGTTCTACATTATCCTTATTTATTCAATAAAACAACAAGTGGCTAATTGGTTATTTTTGTGTTGTATTTGGTTGGAAAAGCTCATATAGATGTTTTTAAAGCTAGTTAGTAGGGAAAGGCTAATTTTAATTCCTAACTTCATGGAAACCAAAAATTTTAAGCACAAACACCAAGAATAAAAGCATTTAATATCCACCTGTTTCTTTAGTCTATGGGTCTATGGTCTATGGGTGTTGACTTCGGCCTGCGGTTATTGACTTCCGGTTGCTGCTGCCAGCAAGCTAGCTCAAAACAACTCGCGTGAAATCATTAATGCGCGACAGGGCTCGCTGTAAACTTTTTTACAACATCCACACGATGACTCCACCTCAGATTTTTGTTCATTTTGTCACTGTCTTGCTTTTAAAAGCCAGTTATTAGAGCGAGAATGACAGCTAGGCTAACATCATCAGCTTTATGGTCTCCATGGTGACGTAAACAAAATGTCCAACCTGCAAGGTGGAAAAAGGAAAAAGGTGGATACAGTCAGGTATTACGGACAATTGACACAGAAAAGTTTACTTTTCATATAGATAAAAGGACAAACTATGACACGTATTTTTTTTTGTGTCCCTTATTGTGCTTTTTTTTTCATTTTATGTTTTGTAATGTAATATTCCACATTAAGCATGCAATGTTATATTCTCCGACACTCCTGTAATGAAAACTATTTGTGTACCTCTTCACATGTCTCACCAGGTGTTGAATCCTATCAAAAACAAAGAATTTCTGTCTGCACCTGAAGAAGGAAAACTCTGCGTTCTTCAGACCAAACAATGAAGACTCGTGACAGATGACTTTGTAGCTAATGTGTTAAAACAAACAGCTCCTTTCCTCCAATGCTCAATATTTCCTTTCCAGCGACTTCCTCTGGCTTGTACTAACAACACAATCAGAGGCTGAGTTCAGACTTGTAGGATTTCAGCAGCAATCATTCATAAAAAAAATGACCATCGAAACCAGAGCTGTTGTTTGGAGGGCCGCCAGGCCAGGCGATGTTTGTCCATTAGTTTCTATTTATGGCCAAATATTATGTTGCTAGGGAACAGTCCACTCTGTCAAAGTTATCAAATTAACATTAAGAGCTCGGCAAGCGGCAGCGACGTATATGCCAAATCTCATCATTTCCCTCGTTCAGACCTCATGACGCATCGGGAGACTCAAAGAAATGTTCCGGGCTAAGATGCACAAAGCTGCTGCTGCTGGAAGAGAAGCTGACAACCATCAGCGCTCACAAAGAGACACAAACTCCAGTAAAGAGTGTTTATTTGTCTGGCTGTTATAATTCACTGTGACTAAATGGACGCTGAAATATTGACAGAGCTTTTTCTAAGGCCTTATAATGTGCTATCTCACAAAGAAACAAACTATAAAAAAAAGTCTTATTTGGTCTGGCAGGTTGCCTGGATGGCAAGTGAAAACAAAGACAGCCTACGCACAAACTACAAGCATGAAAAAAAAAAAAAAAAAAAAGAAAAAAAAAAAAAGACGAGAGGGAGAGAGAGAGAGGGCTGGACGGCAATCCCAACACTTTCACCTGTGCTAAAGTACAAAATGATCATGAAGAAATGTGTGAGCATGATTTATATCATCTTTGACATTTATATTTATCCTTTTCCTGCAGATTTCCACGGTTGAACATGTTGCTTTAAAGAACAGACATTTTAAGGAAGTTTTCAGTATTAACAGTGCTCACTCTGTGTGTGTGTTCCTGTTTCCCTGTGTGTGTATGAATGAGTCATCCCGGGGTGACCCCACCCTACGTGGGCGGTTGATTTGGCGGGCTGGGAGTATTTGGCCTCTGTCTGGGACCGGCAGACTGACAGAGCTGCTCCCATAACTGGCCCCTTTGTTCCAAATGTCACTCCTCTCAAAGGAAGAGAAGGGATCCCATCGCCGCCTCTCGTGCCCTTTCCTGTCGTCTTTTCTTTGTTTCTCTGTGCCGCCACGACTGTACCCAGCTCCCAAACCCTACAGACAGCCGCCATAACACGCGTCATCAAACCTCAGCCTTTTCTGTTTCCTATCAAATAAAGCAGCCCCAGGGCTTGTCATGGCAACTAATTAAACTTGACAGAAATACATTTTTGAAATGAAATGCACTATTTGTGTTCGCCTGAGAAAGAAAATGCTCCACATTCCTCTTCTGCATTAGTTCCTGGTGCACAGTGCCAACTGAAAAAGTACTTTTGCTGTGAGGTGTGAAGTTGTTTTGCAACTCATTGTCAGCCTGAGTTACATAAACGTGAAAATTAACATTGCAGTGCTCCAGCTGAGAGGAGGCACATTATTCACTTGCACTTCTGGTGTGAAGTCAAACTGGTTCAAAAGTACTGAAGTGGAGCTGGATAATAGACTATAGCTTTGCATAACCAACTTCAGTGTTGAGTATCATGTTTTATTCCTTCTGAGTTTCAAAGCTACACCTTTTAGATAATTTCTGTCATTTTTTTTGTACATTTCCTGATATTCAGTCATCTTGCAGGCAGGATGATTAAAGTAAAGAGGAGTGGGAGGGGACTTAAACACAATTAAGGTTTGAGTAAATTCAATATATCATATTTATAACAGATTTGAGGCCTTTTATTGCCTCTTTTTCACTCATATTAACAAGTTTAGTGAGGCAGGATTTATTTTCAAGCAAGGAGTTTTTCCATAGATGTGTACGCTGTATGTTAGTATCTAATACTATGTTCTGTACTTGTTCAAATTCTTGTCTTTGCTTCCATAACTTCTGAGATTAGTTTGTATTTTCCAGCTACTTTTATGCAGCTGTGTTTATATTCATCCTGAAGAGGCCTCGTACAACTTCTGTTATGATTTTTTGACTCTGAACAATCTCTACGTGTGTCTGAATATTGTTGGAGAAAAAAAAAGCTTAGCAATCAAAAACCTGATCCCTCTGTTATCAAATTTATCAACATTTTTAGTTTGAGGAAGTCAAAATCAAAGGCTTCAGTCAGGACCAGGGATGAACTTGGACTAAAAAACAGTCCTGGACTTTGACTAGGTCCAACCCACAACAGTAGGTGCACAGAAACTCAACAACAATCATTATTATCATTATTACTAATATATCATGTTAACTTTTTCCTTTCATTGTTTGCATTGTACTGAGCAACACAACATGGGTATAGAATAAAAATGTAGCAACCTGAGTAACATTTCCTAATGTAATTGCCTGATTTGTATAATAAGCCATTTGCATGTAATCGTCAGGGACTCTGTAGGAGAGAGGAATAACATCATGGGAGAGACAGAGAGTGTGTAAAAAAAACAACCTGTAAATACGTTTATAACTACATATGAACTTTCTTTTATCGAGTCTAAATGTCAACTCTCCTCCTATATCCAGGCTTGGGACCAACAAGAGTGACCCAAAAGAGACAAGCGATGTTCCTTTGCATGCTCTAGCTGCAGCTTAGAGGGACAGTGGCGTTAAGTGAGGAGTATTTGTTGGTCTGTGAGTGTTTTGGAAAGGGGAGGGACTCAGCACCCGCTGCTCGTTGAGAAGAAGTGGGTGCTGTAGATCAATGCATGCTTTCATGTCAGTCTCCAAACTCCAGAAAAGTCGATAGATTTGTCGCTACTTGCTAGAAGGGTCTGAAAAGTCATTAAATGTAATGACAGAGTCGCTAAGTGGGCAACACTGCTATGACTATGGTCTTAGCTGCTGTTACCTCCTCTTCCTCTGCTCCTGCTGGCATCCAACTTAAAGGCGCATCGCTGCCACCTATCAGATTGGAGTGTGAAGTAGATTAGAGAGGGAAAAAAATGGGTGATGACATCATGGCAGGTAGACTGTATCTGTTCCATTGTGGACCAGCTGCTTGCCTGTTCTGGCAGCTAAAAAGTAACCATCCTATTTGTCCGATGCCGGAGCTGAGACGAATCAATTCACTGTAGGGAAGATCAAATTGGACAGGAAGTAGTGCACGGAAACAATCTACGAAGAGGTGTCTAAACCAGATTGGCTGTAGCTTGATTACAACAACAAACAGACATAATGAGCAGAGCAATAACCCAAACAAGAACGAGGGGAGGATTGTCAATGGAGGGTGGGAACTCCTCCGTCTCGCGACTCCAGGTGTCTGTCAGTCATGCAGCTTGCCGGACAGAACATTCAGCCAGTGTGTGTTGATGCAGTCAACACACAACAGAGCGGGACCAGAGACACATCTGTTTTTCAGTCTTTAGTCTTTAAATCTTAAAAAAGCACCTCCTGTAAAGTGGGTATGAATCAAGAATGAGTAACTAAATCTGTTCTTGCACAGGGTTGTAAACTTGTTCAATTTTACTTGAAAAATGGGCATTAGAATGTAGTCGCTCATAGAGACTCGGCTTTTACCGCTAGCCTCAAGTGGAGAGGAAGTACAGTTTTTTTGCGCTTCCACAATGGATTATTCTCTCAACCCTGGCGTTTGATGTTTTGACTAAATGTAAATTTTCCATCATCAGTCCTCACATTGAACTTTGAAACAGCAGCACTTCTCAAAGTCCAGTTTGTGCTATTAACAGCACTGAAGTGTCCTAAATGTGTACTTCATACAGTCCGACAGAAAGCTTCTATATGAAAGGGTCACTTTGTACATAAAAAAAGAGGAAATTTTCGTACACCTTTCTAAATCTCTTATTCACACCCCAGTAATGGTGAGAATAAGTTTTAATAATGTGTTTTATTTTTGTGTTCAGGACAAGACTGATTGGTTGTCGACATTTACTTATAGTGTAGGTTCTTTGAAGGTTACGACAGGAGGATTGACTATTTTGCTAAACAGGCGTGGTCATCATTACATAATTTTATTAAGGCATCAGTTTTGGGGAATTACATCAAAGTGCTTAAAATTACATGTCATACAAGGCTTTGCAATTCACAAGAAAAAATGATTGAGATAAAAACATCTTCATTTATTATTTGCTTGAAAAAGTCTTTACTCACAGCCATGTCATATACATTCAGACAGATCACACTGACCACATGCTGGAACATTCAACAACGTTCAACAAGTTTATTTTCAGTTTTCAAAGAAGAATCCAGCTAAGGAAACTGTGATGAGTATGGAGACACGAGTGAGAACTTTTATAGAAATTCGTCACACGCTATGGATTCCATAAATCATGTGCAATGTGTCACAAACTGTTTCAAAGCTGATTCGTTCTTCCATGAAACACATTTTCCACCAACTTTCTGCTTTTTCCCCTCCTTTTTTTGTGGTGTATTGAGTTACAAGTTGTCTGTCAAGCAGAACCTCAATTTTGCTTGTGCTCGTGTCATATCATATCATGCCTTTTAATTAAGATGCAGCAGGGAATACAGCAACACATGTCAGCATCAGGTCATAAGCAGGTGTACTGTTACACTGACAAGTGAATGAGGTACCCTGCGTTATCCAAAGAACCTTCACATATGAGAATCCGGCAAATTTATTTATTAAATATTGCTTCATGTTGAAAAAGAACTTAATGAGTACGTATTACTGTCGATACACACACATTATCGGAGGATATCTCAGTATCCTCTGTGCATGTAGTTTATGGATATGTGTATTGATTGTTTTACTAAGCAGGGTTCTTGCATGAGGAAACTTCCAGATTCAGCTCATCTGCTGCACTTTTCAGCGTGTCACTCCATTAAATTAACTCCAGCAAGGTGCATAACATGAAGAGCGAAAAAATAATCACACATTCAAAAAGCTGCTGAGGCTTCAGCTCATTCTGTTCCCTGTTATGAATCTGTGCTGCTCGTGCTGTGATGTCATCTTTATAAGTCTTCATTGGTTAGCAGAGAGCAGACTGGCTGGTAAGTGTAATGTCCCTTTAATGCTTCCATTTGGTTTCCACCAGGAGTAGATGTGGTTTAAATTAAATTGTTAGACATTTTTACAAAATGTTATCAAGGTTTCCTCCTGTATTCAGCTCCGTGTCACAGCTTGTTTTAATTTGGTTTGGCAGATCAATACTTTCACACCTATTATAGACACTGAAACACTATATAAACAAAATAAGTCCCCACATGAGTGCGTAACAAGCCCAACTGGAGGCATAGAAAAATCCTCCAGACCAGACCTGCGCACTGAAATTCATAAGCACACTGATATTCTGGAAGCGTGCTCACAAACATAATAGCTCTGCTTTTCTTTATCTGTGTTCCAGTGCCAGGGAACATTAAGCTGCCCGAGCATTGACGTGAACTGGCATAGCAGAAAGGTCAATTGTTCGATTGTACGATTTAAAGGCAATCTGGCGGTATGGAAGCACTTAAACAGGCGTGTGTGCTCCATTACAGCTACACTGTGTGTGCAACCACTGAATGGTGACGGCACATTCACAGATCACATTTTAAACAGGCAAATTACGGCTGTCACCTGAATTGGATTACATCTTAAAGAAACAAAACATGGAAAAATATTCAACATTATGGCTGGGCCGGACTGAATGTAAACAGTCTGGAGTAAATCAGTCGTATTAACCAGTAGACCTCTGAACAAGGGTTAACTTTCATGCATTTTCCTCAACAAATAATCGTCTGGACAACTTTTTGGTAGCTGTCATACTGCAAAATCCCAAATCTTACTGAATGTAATCAAAATATCACTAACACTAACCTCAAAACAAAAAATAGGCAAAAGATATGGAGTTAATTGACCAAAATGACTAAAAACGCCGTCCTTTGCAGCAAGAAAAACTTAAATCTCTTAAATCAAGATTGCGAGAAGAGGCTAACATTTTCATCTCTGTGGTACAGTTTGAGTTTAGTTTCCAGTGGTGGATTCAGCAACCATGTTCACAGGTAATGATTTTGGGCCCATGCAGTGATTTCCCCTACAGAGTCATTGCTGGTTTTATGCAGTTGACTAAGAACTTAAAGCTCATGACCACCACTGTTGGCTTTTGACTTTGTCCCTTTTGGACATTTGCTGCTATTTTTACTCCTGTATTTTTTATTATATATATATATATGTATATGTATATATATATATATATATATATATATATATATATATATATATATATATATATATTTATTTTTTAACAAAGGAGTGAACTTTTGGTCTTAGATTCTGAGAGACCCTTATTACTAACCCAATGAAAAATCACCTCATCAGTTGGAGGGATGTTCCTGTAGGTGTTTTTTCTTTTTTTTATTCTTTTTTTGTTTTGTTTTGTTTTAGTTTTTCATTGTCCTTGTCCTAACTTTCTGAGAACTGTTTGCTGGCATTAAATTTAAAACGAGCATTTATATATTTCATCAAACTTATAGTTTTCAGTTTCATTGCCCCTGTGTTTGACACTGTTGTCTTGGCATAATGCAAAGACAGGTTAATGTGTTCCACTAATACAGTTTCAATTTCAGCCACATTTCCTGGCTTTGCACCAAATCTTCTGTGTGATCTGCCTTTGGAGTTCTTTCGTTTGTACTCTTTAGGCCTGTTGTGTTGTGATGGTAGTGGCATGGACCCAGGCTGAGTTTTTTTTTTAGCTTGTTTGTAAGTGACGGATGGCAAAGATGAAAGGAAAAAAAAGGTGCAGCCAGGACATTAAAGAGAAAGCCTGGCAGAGGAGGAGAGGAAGAAATTGATATACACATTTATTTTTTTTTTTTCAAATCTTGAATAATAAGTGAAGTATGATTGAAGAGAGAGGTATAAAGTGTCAGGATTCATGGCAGAAAAATACTTTCTTTCTGTCCCCTGAAATAAATAAATACTCTTCTTAAATAGAAAAACTGGGACACGAAGACAAAGAATGTTGCTTTTGTAAATTTTCTTCAGAAACTGCAGCTTGTTGTTTTAATCTTTGGTACCAAATGAAGCTTGGGGGGGTTGGGGCTTTGACCAAAATATGCCACCTCGGGCTGTTCCGTTCAAGTTTGCTAAAAGTATATCAAATAGAAAGAAAAGGAGAAGAAAAGGACTGAAAATTCATAGACGACACTCATCATAAACCCCTCAAGTTCTGGTCAAATGCACAAACATGAGACAGAAATCTTTATGATTTGCTTTAACAGGAAAACACGCAAGAAACACGCAGATGACAAAAGGACTGATTGTGATTTCCGGACGAACGTGACACACGAAAATTGGACGCGGAAGATCCCGCAATAGAATGCGGACGCCATTCCCAAACAGCAGGGGGCGGTGTATCACGAACACGTCTACTATTATATTAAACTAGAGAAGAAGAGGTTGTTCACACAGTTGACTACATTTTTTCACAAATTCCTCTTCTCTGTCGAGTTTCGCCACATTTTCACGCCAGGAATTGTTCATCACACACTTATGAAGGTGATCTCTGTGAGGTGAATCATATAAATGCTAACATTTTTTGTATTTTGGACACAAGGAGCTTCTGCTCGTCTGTGCGTCTCTGCAATTTTCTGTGTGAAAAGGACTGCGTGTGGGGGTGAGGCTGTTAAAATGACGTCATTTGTCCACACAAACACAGATGCGTCAAGAATAAATCCTTGGGCTTACACACACAAAATCAGCATGAAATTAAAACCATGACAATTAAAGTGTTCAAGGCCTCAATGGTTTCTGTATGCAGTGATCCACTGTGTTTACAAGCCATGCAGTGATTTCCACTACAGAGTTGTGTCTCCTTTTACAACAATGCTGCCTGGGAACCTGGGGATCATGACCACCCAGTGTTGGCTAATTCAGTCGAAAGTCTCAATCGTAGGTTTTCACTATGAAATTTATTAACTTTAGTGCTTTGGTAAAAAAAAGTTTCAGTTAGAGCCCCTGGAGGCCTGGAGCACTTTTGTTGTCATGCCTTGATTTGCAGCAGTTATGCAGTTACATTGTTTTCTCTGTTGATGCAGTTGATTTTTCTTTTGTATAGATTTTTTGTTATCTTGGTTAAAATGATCTTTATGTCCTGATGTCAATCAGCGCATGCTGTGTTCTTCAAATATAGTGGAAAAATATCTACTGTCTACAGCAGTAGTAAACCTGGGAAAACACCTACCAATCCTAGCGTTTAGGATCCAATTTATTAAACCAATCAAATCCCATCGTGCTGTTTTGCCCGCCTCCTGTGTATACATTTCGCTGGCATGCACTCGCCCTGATTCAATGTGCATAACTAAGAGGGATCCAAGTACGCTGGAGAATGTCAGAAAAACTGCCAATACCCTGATTACTGGTAACATAGTGCAAAACAAAAACAATGCTGAGGACCGGTTTTGAGTCTGTGGTTTTGAATCGGTCACCATCATATAGTCGCGAATCAGTGGCGCTCATGCATATGAGCAGTGGCGTCATTTTGAAGGAGCTCCGAGTATGAGAGGACGGGGGCTAAAGGGAGTCCTGAGGAGATGCTACATTTAAATTCATGCTAGTTTTCCATGACTACCAACCGTGCCTTTAACAAATTTACATTGCTTCTGAATTTGCGCTTTTCTCCAGATGAAGATTGTTTGGGCCATAAATAAGTGTTAGATTCATGTTCAGCTCTAACAACTCAACAAGGGATGTTCTCATGCTACTGTCATGAAATGGTTTTTATGAAGACAGGAATTTAAAACATTGACAAGTGACTCAGTGAGACAAGTTTAAACACTATGGTGACGACTCTCTGCTGTAAACCCGCTGTAATTGACCTCAGCCACACCTGACACCTACTGTCACTGGGTCCTTTCACTGTGCGCTTGTGTGAAGAGAAAAATGTGGTGGAAAATGTAAACATCATGAGTCACATGGAGGTTCACGTCAAACTAAAACGCAGTACGCAAACAAGCAGCAGCAAATGTGTCAGACACTAACAAATTGGGACCATGCATCCTCTGCGTTTGTTTATAATGCCCTCATTGTAACTCTTATTACTCGCTGACAGGTGAGTTTCAGGTTACAAAAGTCCAGGTGACTTTTTGTATCTATCACACAAGTTGCTTAACCCAACAAGAGCACATCAGGTCTGAGTTATGGCACTTTCGACTTCAATTGTTGGTGTTTGTTTGAACAACGCCATCCATCAGAGTGATGGACTGAATACCATCTCTGCACAAGTCTTTTTGTTTTATGAAAACATGCTTTCAGTGTATTTTCTTCCAACATACATCATTCAAACGAAAAACAAACCATTCTGCATCCTTTTTCAACATCTTAATACCACAATTTCTAATTACATCTTCCTCCCTTTGTACACTATGATTATGTGTCACGCACAGCAAGACGGGTTCAAAATTGCCCCCTCGAGTACCATGATGGATTACTTCCCTGTTGTGATTAACAACAAATGACAAATGACTCTGAAGGCACAGGCATATTTTGTATTATTTATTCCTCTTGTCCATGTTCTCCAGATGCACAGAGCGCTCTTTGATTTTCAATACAGCCGACTGAAATTTGAAACCTCACTTGCACTGGGCTGTGCCAGATGCAACATTGTACTGCGGTATGGTATCCTTGCTGAAGAGGCCTCCATTGAAGAGATTTTTTGGTTAACTGGAGCATCTTTTTTTCTCCTCCCTACACAATGATTCATCAAGATGATTCATCCTTATGTTCGGTTCACATTTTCTGTATTTTCATGCTGAGTTAGAGCTGTAGCTGCATCCAAGACGTGCATGTGCGTATGGTTACTTCCTCCATTGTTGTGGTTAGAACTAAAGATGCTGTGCAACAGCTTTTTAGAATTCTGATTGATTTGTTGTGATCTTCATATTTAAAGGTTTGACTTTTGGTGGACATATTGCATTATTTTTCAACATAACCCCCTTCAGTATCTGTATACTCTTTCCAGGGATGTTTAAAGGCCTCAATGCCACTTTTAAAGAAGTCCTTTTCGTGACCGTTCAGAAAGTCCTCCACTGCATGTATGACATCATCATCCGACCGAAAGTGGGTACCAGAAATGGCCTTTTTTCTATTTTGGAAATAGATGAAAGTCTGATGGAGTGAGATCAGGCAAATAAGGTGGATGCTCAATCAATTCAAAGACTTGTGAACAGGGGAAATTGTCCTGGTGGAACAACACACCTTTACAGAGTTTTCCATGGTGCTTGAGTTTAATATTTTCTCTTAGTTGCCTAAGAAGTGATGCATAATATGTGCCATTGATTGTTTGTTCCTTCAGCCATAACAGTATCATGGACTTTATTGACCGTTTCTTGGGTTGCAGCAGTGACAGGCCTTCCAGGACGGGCGTCATTCCCAAGGCTCTGCCTGCCACGCTTAAATTCCACCACCCACCTTTTCACTGTAGCATGTGAAGGAGCATCATTCCCTAGTGTTGCTACCATATCAGTATGGATATCCTCGGGTGATAGACCTTTCTTTTGCAAATATTGAATCACTGCTCTTTCAGCGTTTTTTTTCCATTTTGCAAAAGTAACTTGTCTTGTTTACTTTAGAGAGCTACCTCTTCAACATAAACTGACCAAATGAAACCAGTCTTCAGGTACACAGCCATAAATAATCAGGGAATAGTAGAGCTGAAAAAGGACATCCCTGCTTAACTTCTTCAGTACAAGGCTCACAATTTATCAATCCGCCCTCGTTACCATTTGGGCTTCTTTGCAGCAAAGAAGAAAGAAAAAGCAGAACATCCATTGAAATAAACATACCTGCTCCCACTTCCACGCACATAATGTGAAATACAAGAGCAATTTACTTTATTTAAGCTAGACGTTGCTGCTGACGACAAACTGTATATTCTCATTGGAAAATTACCTGAGCGTATGTGTTTGACTGCAAGAAACAGACAAACACACACCCTAACACAGATGTTTTACTTTGCTTAAGGCTGCTAAAATCCAACTGAAACCACATTTAATCTTCCCTTTTGGTTCTCAACAATGTCAATAAAGCCTTTTTTCAGTCATTTCTGATGTTTGCAGTTATTTATTATAATTACATGATGACAAAGATGGTTTTTAGGAATATATAAAAAAACATACAGACTCTAAGAGACCGAGCAAACAAATGTGATTACAAGCCATGGGAGTTCAGTCCGTTGCTGGCAGTGGTATTAAAAAGTTATGCATGCTTGTCAATTAGAAGTCATGTCGACAGGTTTGAGCAGCCACACAGCTCACGTGAGTGGCATGCCTTGGAGAAGGTTGCATGTCCCACTGACTAACTGGATAGGCATCTTGCTCATCCTTTCTACGTGTTAAGTTAAATAGGAAAAGATTTTCTCTTTTTATAACACTACATCCTCTCAACATTTGCACACAATATTATAACTGCACCACATCTTTTTTTCTGCAGCTGTTTTAACCTACAGAATCTATAGTTTGCCTGCTTTGGCAGCGAGTTATAACTGGTCAATGAAACATTTTAATTCTTTTATTTTTTATGTAAGAAGTGGGCTGGGTTTCATGCATACCTCTACAACTAATAAACCAGTGTAAAAATACAGAGTACTGTATTGTGTTATGTTTTTCCACCCAGTAGATGGTGCTTTCATGGATCCACCTTACTGCACAGACCAGGCTGATGGATTACATCATAATCATGCATTCAAAAATAAGTAATAATAAAACATAATTAAAAAATGGTGCTATACATGTACGTAAATAAACCTTGTGGAGTTTGAAAAGAACCCTTAATTTGAGATGACGGATGACAAGCTGCGTTGGATTGTGTGACCTTAGCAGAGTCATTGGTGCGCAGTTCTTCACCATCGGCTGAGCTCAAGTACGGTAAATATGGATGCTGACGTGATTGCAAACTCCACAAAGCAGTAAAAAAGTACAGCATGAAAAGCTTCACAGTGTAGAGTTAGGTTGAATGTAATGGAGAGTGTCTGACAGGAAGGCAGTGAGGATTTCCTCCCTTTGAAAGACCCCCCAAAATAGACCTCGTCTTAACTACTGGTGTCACGTAAATTCTGAATTTTACAGTAAATTCTCTCGGCGTGAAGTTCTGTCTTGTTCACTCAGGTATCTCATAGAAACAAGTAAAAAAAAACACTCTTGACAAGTTTGGATAGAATATCTAATTAAATACTTACTCGTACGAGACACGATGAATGGATGGAAGATGCACAAACATTACTTGAACTTCTTACGTCACAGAAAAGAAAACGATCATTACGGTTTATTTTACATGTAATGTTTGAGGTAAGAAACACTGAGGCTGAAATTTGACCAATTATTAAATCACAGCACAACACAGAGTGTCAAATTTTCAGATTGAACCCAACATCTGACGCAGATCTTGAGTACGACTGGTCTTACAAATTTGCTAAACATGTTCCAGCCGACACATTTCAGCAACAAATAATAATAATAAAAAAAGAGGGAGCAAGGGAACAGCTGCTGTGCAGAATCTCTGGCATCATAGTATTTGTATATTTTTTGGGTGCTTACTGTAAAATCTGAGAACTGGTAGCCTATTGCCAGGGTTCTGACGTAAAATTGTCACTGGAAAATCACCTGAATCCTTTGTGTACAGCTGCTTGGGAATATACACACAAACACACACCCACACACACAGAGCGTGACTGTCGTGTGAGCCATGTGCTGGTGGATATCTGTTGGCATCTGGCTCTTATTTCCTTTCTCTATGTCACAAGCGCAAAGGCTTTGAGCGTGAGTCACAGCCCTCAGACCTCCCGGGCATCCAGGCTTGCCTCTAAAGACACAATATACGATTACTGGAAATGTCACAAGCATTTAGCTGAATTACAGTTCAGAAAAAATTACAGAAAATCCGACACATTAATAAGTTGTTTCAAAACTACACAGTGTTCTTTTTACCACGCTAAATGCAAATGAACTTAGTGACCTGGTATATACTCTTGTATTAAGTTGGCTCCTGCACAAGAGTTTCACTTTTTACGATTGTCTTCAGACAAAACCCGAGTTTTGGTATTTAAATTGTGAGTTTTCCCTCCCACACACTCGTGATGAGCTGTTTTATATTTCGTGGACAGATAATGGTTTGTTCTGCTTGGTAAAGACCTTGGAACGCACATTCAAAGGAAGACAAAGGTACACGTTGTGCTAAAAAGAAATGATTGACACATCAAAAAGTACACCACTTAAAACACAAATGTCATGTCTGGAACAAAACCGGGTTCAGAAAGTACAAAGATCTTAAAATGAACTCAGAGTGATCCTCCTGTTTTCCCCTTTTTCTGCATTATATTACAGACTGCTCCCTCCATAAATACGTTTTTGATGCAAATGCCATGTTGGCCTGTTTCGCCCTGTGTTTCGGACTCTCTGTGATTAGCGGTGAAAGTGTGGAAACAACACAGAGGCCCAGAGGCCATGCTTTGTTTTGTCTCTGCTGTGGTCTGCTCCAGTCTGGTCTTTTGGGGCTGTTTTGAGGAAGGTGGTCAAAACAATGATGCACTGACTCACCGTTCATTTGCACAGGCGGCTTGGCAGTTTCCACAGTGTATCCAAATCTGCGTCATGATGCCTGAAAAACGTGTTCATGGATTATACAATGAGCAGACCGAGGCACCGAGCCAGCTCCACAGCAGATATCACAGACAGGCTTCAGAGGCTCAGAGCTGGCAGGCAGGATGTGTCAGTGCTCTGAGTTTTACTGCTGTAGTGTGTCGGCTTTGGGCCCTGCTCTTATCTCATCTAGGACTGGATATAAAGGAAATACAGAAGGCCTCTGCTTCCAGACATGATAAAACAGATAAACTCTACTAACTCCTCTAACGTGTGTGTTGCAGAAAATAGACCGCTGGTTTTGGAAAAGGGTATTCAGGTCCTTTAATACTTCAAAGAAAGTCTAGAGAGCAAGTTCAATAACTAAAGCTGGCAACATTTCAAATATTACTATAAAAAATGATCACAAATTCAATAAAAACATTGAATTAATCCTTTAAACAGTTAATGTTGTATTCAAAACCAGATGTAGTTTTTCTTTTTTAATAGGAGGATTGTTTGAACGTGTGGTTTCTGTTTTTAAGGACACAGTGATGGATTGAATCACCAAATTTAATCTGATTTTTTTTTCTCCAAAAGCATATTTCTTAGTGTGAGTGTGGCTTTTTAAAGAACTAGGAAAAAAAGTGTTTTCATCTAAAAGCTTCTAGTTTTGTGTGTGCACATGGAGCAACAGGAAGATATATAGATGTTGAAAAACAAACAGTCATAGCCTTAAGCAGAGATATAGATGTTATACATGTACAGAAGAAAAAGAAATGCGTGCCCATACAGCTACAGCCAGCTTCAAGTGGACACTTCAAGAAATGCAGCTTGTAGAACTTACACAAAGGTTTGTTTTTGTTTTTTTAAACCAGACAATTTCTGCTCAGTTGGACTATTTTCTGAATGAAAATTTCCTCCTGCTGTCTTTTAACAGCTGTATCTACCACTCAATGAGAATTTAAATGTGGAAAATGCAATAAAATAAGGTTTTGGCAGAGTGCAGTTATTTTCTTTATCTAACAACCACTACAAAATTAATTCCAGGCAATAAAAGAACGAAACAAATCGAAATTCTAACCATGGTTTCATTTGGTTCTACATGTATATATTTTACAGCTTACAACAAGGTAACATGATCCATTACAAAACCAGTAAAAAAAACTCCCACAGGACCTTTAATTAAAAACAACAACAATGAAATGAGTACAGCACAACAGGGAAGTAATTTTCTGGATCAGTGCACAAAGTGGAAACTGCAGTATCAGCTTTTTCTTTTATAAATAATGGACATTGTTTCAACATCAGAGCATCAAGCACCAACTCAAGCAGTAAAACAGCATTTCTTTATGTAATTTTTCACAATTTTTTTGCTTATGGTTTATAAATTTATAAAGACAATAAATCATAGTTATTTTATGTATATAATGGAGGTCATTTTCATCAGTCAGTAAAACATGAATGGACATTTAAGACGTAACGGTCCAAGGAAGTTTGAGTAATCCTGTTCATTGATCTTACAAGCTCGCATAATCTTTTTCAATAGCTTGTTTACATTAGTTACAGGAACTATTATCATCATCTGTTTTGCAACCTTTTGAATCACAACCTCCAACAGTAATATCATAAGTGTTAGCATCTCCATCCAAAATATAAACCAGATACAGGAAATGTGATGCAAAAAGTTTCTCCCCAAAAACAAACCACGTTATCTAAATTTTAATATCTTTTTGTCCACCTACAACCATCTGGCGACCCCCAAAGTGTGGCTGGTACCCAAAGGTTGAGAGTCACTGGTTTAAAGTATAGCTGCAGTCTGTTTGTACGCTTATTGTTTTTTGGATGACGGTCAATTGCTTTGACCCTCTCAGCAGTAACCTGCCTGTGTCTGCGTCTGCTCTGTTACAATTACTCTGTTGTCCAGTCAGCCAGCTGGTCCTGACTGTCAGCAGCACCTCTGCATGGGCAGCTGATGGCGGCCAGATGGTGAGGCGCACAGACACACACGCACACAAATCTATAAACACACAGTTAACATGCGTGAGTAGAACATCCTCCGTTGGAAAGAGGAGTGGAAGCTACCTCAGCCGACCTCTCTACACGCTGCTTTCATTCAGAGGAGAGCTCAGAGGGAGAAACATGAGCTGTGACTCAGGAGTGAGGTCACTGAAACGAGTAACATTAGTTACAGTCGGGTCAAAACAACTGCAAAGCAGTTAATAACTACCTCTAGGATATCGTCAGAAAGTGTCACAAAAAAGTATCAGTAACCGTGAGACAGTTGTGTGTTTATGAACTTATTTCATGGTTTGAATCTGGAGTTCCAAACCTTTAAGCCTAGGATCTCCAAAGTAGCGATAATAGAGACTGGTAATCCCCTTTGCTGGGGAAACGCTAATAAGACAATCCAAAAACTGACATAAACAAACAAAAAAGCCAAAGATCCTTTATGTACAAAATCAGTTGAAAAATAGATGAGCTATGTGCACATTTTGCGGTGATTCCTAAATAAATTTTCATCCACTGAGACCATCATTATCCTGGATCAAAGAAACAGTTTCAGTTTGCATGGTTTTATGTAGAATTTAACCTCTACTTCTATTTCTATTTCTTGTATTTTTACAGTAACGGGTGATATATTCAGTCGTAAATATTATTTTATTTTATTTTGTTATATTTATTTTATTTTACTTTTTATTTTATTTTTTAAATAATGGAAGGTATTTCGCCAACCCCCTGTTGTTGTTTCACGGTACACTTTGGGAACCACTTCTTTAAATTAAGTAACATTTACTTGATGGTATATTTAAATTTTTAACCGGTTTTTGATCTCATTAGTTTGACTATTTGAGCCAATGTCTAAATACCGTTTGGTTTATAATATATTCACAAGCACTATATTAAATTCCTTTTAATTTAATATATGTAAGATATATAATATAAAACTTTTTTTTTTTTTTTACATTTTTCTACAAAGCACTTCTGTCATTCTGAATGTTTACAAAACTTTAAAATACCAGAAAAATAAATAAAAGTGTAAAAACCTGATCTGCTCTCTCAAATGCTGTAAATCCATGCAGTCCACATCATTACAGTATAAACAAATATAACTCATGCGTAACGCATGATAACTCTAGTTATCTTTAACTTGATAAAAATGGATTTATTGCTGCAGTTTTTATTCTTTCAATTCAAAACAGTACAAATGTTTTATATAATGGAGTTCGCTCCCTGTCTGAATTAATGTTCCCAAAAGAAATGTCCCACAGATTTTATGGTAAAAACTACAGCAGTAAAGCTTGTTAATCAAACAGCTGTTTGATGCAGCACAAACATCTGTTCTATTGTTGAACGTGTCACCCCAACTGGCTGTGAGTCATGTTGGTCTGAACTCCATTATCACCTCATATTAACTGTCATTGCTCCCATTAATGAAGGGTTCACTGAGGCTCTTTTCAGTGCTATGTTTGACCAGCTGAACTGAACACTGTGTTCCCAAACAAAGCTGTAACCTCTGAGAGGAAACCACAGGGCAGAAATAAAGTTAAAAAAAAAAAATCGAATATTTATGGTATTTTGCATTATTTTAATTGCGTTACAGGAGAGGGAGGACAAGCTCTTTTTCCACACGATGTGTTCATGAAAGCAACAAATCCTGGTGAGAGATAAATTACAGAAAGTCAAATCACTCAGTGAATATTTGTCGACTTTTGTTCTCCTAAAGTTGTTTTGTCCTCATTTCTCAACCCTGTTTGGCTGCTGTTTAACGCAAAAACTGAACAGAAGTGATTTTTCCCCCACACTTGGACACTCACCAGCAGAGTGGATACAGCTCTGGATGGTAGTGCCTCTGGTGAAGTGGGCTGGCAGACCGCCGGGTTTCAACTACAACCATCTGGAGATGCTTGAACACTGGTTGTCAAAAACATCTCAGGCTTCTCTGGGCTTCTTAGTCCTTTAAAGAGACTTCCCTGTGGTACTTTTTAAATCTCCTCAGTTTTCTTACTTTTAAAAAATAGAAGAAAAAAAAGGCAATCAGTTTCTGATTGTTACCTCGCTTTTTGCTATGAGTCGAAAGAAAACATAAAACAAAAAAAAAGCAAGTTCAAGACATGAAAAACATTTTGTTCTTGTATTGGATCCAACTGAGTGCCTTTGGTCAGAAGTTTGTTGTTGGTTCTTTTTGCTCTTGTATTAGAACAGTAACATAAGAGGCCATTATGTTCAGTGAAGTCGTATTAAGGCGTCAACATGTTCTTTGGTTTTATAGATTAAAAGATGAGCATATATTTCTTTTACTGTCAAAGAATGCCATTAAACTTTTCACTTGAGAAAGTTTCTAAAAAAAAAAAAAAAAAAAAAAAATCAAGCTACGTGACATACATGTGATTCCCTGAAACTACTCGCCACTGTAGATTTTTATCAGATATGACTCACATAAAAAAAAAAAAAAGAGGTTGTAGGAGGGACTACTTTCAGCTGTGGTTAATACACACTTGATGCAGTGGAAGGCTTTTTTTTTTCCTCTTTTTTTTGTGGTATAGACGGGCAATGAGTCAGATTGCCTCAAAGTATAATTTTCTGTCAGCTGACAAATCTCATAAAAAACCACAAACAACAATGAGCTTGTCACTCTCTAAATACTTTCTGATTATCCCAGTTGGTCTGTGGTATTCAACCCAGAGCCTTTAATCTTAATTCTATGAATTTAATTTTTAAAAATTTGTTGACAGGCGGGAATTTTCACATTTCAAAAGCTTACGTCAATTATTGTAGGACCAGCTGGGTTTGATGAGGGATGGGTTGTGATTTTTGGATGAGAGAATTTTAGTTAAATGATAGAAAGAGAAAATCAGGGTTATCATATGATGTGGAAAAAATGGACGAATTTTACATTCCTTTAAGTCATGGAAAACACATGAGAGGAAAAACAAAGTATTCTGGAAAATCTTTCCTGTCCTGACGGTGGTTGTATGGGAACAGGCTGCATGCTATAAACGTAGCTTCAGCGGGCTGGATGATACCAAGATAACGTCGCAATTGTGGGTCCTGAAACGAATTACAAAAAATGTAAGTAACAAATATAGTTTGTATAATTAGTCTCAAATAAAAAAATATGAGTCACTGCTGGCTACTTGCTGTAGTTTCTGTTAGGTGTATAAATTAGCATTACTTTTTTTCTCATCTTATTTTAAAAAGCAAGAAGAACAAACCTCACCAATTCCAGGCTCGGGATCTGTAATAATTGTTGCCTTTTTTCACAGTATGAAAGCACTGAAAATGTTCAGGAAAATGAACTCTTAAAAGAGTATGACCACTGAACATGTCTGTGAGCAGTCTTCAAACTACCATTCAAGAACAAAAGGAAATGCTCAAGTGCCAGTGCAAACATTGCAATGTAAATCTAGATCATACCACGCCAACTTTGATCAATCAATCAATCAATCTTTATTTATATAACACCAATTCATATTAAACGTTATCTCAAGACGCTTTCCAAAAGCGTTAACAGGTCTAGAACTGTAAATGATATATTTAATAACAGAGACCCAACATCGAGACAAGATAAGAAGTCTTATCTCATCTTAACACACCATGAGTACAGACCTTTGCAGCATTTAGCAAGTTACAATGGAGAGGGAAAACTTCCCTTTAATGGGCAGAAACCTCGGACAGAACCAGACTCATGTCATCTGAGCAGACTGTGTGGAGATTAGAGAAAGAGGGGGGCATAGAGAGAGGGAAAAAGGGAGAGAGAGAGACAGAGCGATGTAGACACTGAGTATTTGTTGCTGACCATGTCCATCCCTTTATGACCACAGTGTACCCATCTTCTGATGGCTACTTCCAGCAGGATAACACGCCATGTCATAAAGCTGGAATCATCTCAGACTGGTTACATGAACATGACAATGAGTTCACTGTACTCATATGGCCTCCACAGTCACCAGATCTCAATCCAATTGAGCACCTTTGGGATGTGGTGGAACGTGAGATTTGCTTCATGGATGTGCAGCCGACAAATCTGCAGCAACTGTGTGATGCTATCATGTCAATATGGACCAAACTCTCTGAGGAATGTTTCCAGTACCTTGTTGAATCTATGCCACGAAGGATTAAGGCAGTCTTGAAGGCAAAAAGGGGTCCAACCTGGTACTAGAAAGGTGTAAAGTGGGCAGTGAGTGGGTCAGAGTTTGCTTACCATCAGGTTAGTTGTTATAAATCACAAACTTTGCGTGGGGAAAGGCGTACGCCAGTTTCAGGCCTTGTTTTTTGTGTATGCAGTGTTTATAAATGAGGCCCCAGGACACCTGTCACCAAAACGTCAGTAGCACATCCTTTTAAAAAATACCACAGCCAAGATAACGCTTTTAAACTTATTATTTTCTCCTAGGTGACATCCTTTTGTTGCTCCATGGTCCATTACTAAGGTTCAGGTGACAGATGTAGGTGCTTTTGGTGGTGGGTGGTTCCCCATGCAATTCAATGAGCCTTTACTGATCCTTGACGACCAGGAACACTCCATGAGCTGCTGTGTTGGAGGGGCTTTGACCCATTCATTAAGTCATCATGGGTTTACAGTTGCCTGTTTTTCCTGCTTCTAACACGTCAGCTTCAAAGACTGAATGCTCATTCACAGCTGAGCAGATCTCACCCTGACATGACAGGCTGCCCTATAAAGAGGTACTCAATGTCATCCACTTCATCTGTCAGTGGTCACAATGTTACGGCTGTCTGGTGGACTAAACCAGCGTGTCTGGAATGAGGATGCACTGTTATGAGTACTTTTGCTTTGAATGTAACAGAGACTTATTGGTGGTTTTTGATAATGTTGGGAAACCAAATCTGTAGGGACGAATGTGTTTGTACTGCAGTTAACTCCACAAACAGTATTTGTAATTGAGGCACTTTTCATGTTTCAGTTTTAGGATTGCTTACGATAAGTAAACAAAATGAGATCAGAGTGAGATTCTCTTTAAATTTTAAATATTCAGTTTTGGTGAAAAGCAGAAAAACTCACACCATTACCCTCCAGATAAATATGAATGAAAGTGGTGTTTCATATTGTTCTTTAGTATTCATCACACTGTTTTTACGATCCTCTGTGGACACACGCTGGATGACTTCCCAGAAACCTTTCCAGAATCAAAATGAAATCAATCTTTTTCCATTTTCCTCAGAGAAGGATCTACTGTAAAAGGCTTAACGGTGGAGACCACCATCCATGCCAGTCACACTGACAGTTTATGTTTGTTATTCCAGGCAACTGCACCGCCTGATAGGCCTCCAGCACCCTCAAGCAGTCTCATTTAAACTCTGTCTCTCTGAATCCCCACCACAAACCGTTCTCTGAGACTTAATCTGTCCGCTCTCTGTCCTCTCCCCCCTTACGCTCCTCTTTCAGCTCATTTACCCGTGAGTCATCACTGTGGTTTGGACCTGGGATCAAGAGACTGCAGATGGATGAATGCGTCTCGAAACAGAGATGGAGTTAAACCCAAGGGTTAAGGGGAAGCCTGCATGCAAACCGCTACAAAATTTCTTGACTTAATGATGTGCCAAAGTTGCCGTCCAGCCATTTTTTTTTCTGTTAGTGGTGAAAGAGAAAGTGAAAAACCAGCATGCAAAGGGTTTTTTTTTATGCGACGGGTTGACAGTAAAGGTCTGAGTCCATCATCTGTGTGCATCCACCCTGAAAAGAGGATGAGGGTAGAAGAGAAAAATATCACGTCATGCTGAAGCTCAGGGCTCAGATGAGATTCATTTCAAAGTGAGTTGTGATTCAGTTTTCATCCTCTATAATTACTGCAAATCTGTGCTCATTTTTTCTGGTGCAAGCATTGAATGTTCTTGTACGCTCATAAGTATTTCAAACCAAGATAAAGTTTACTTTATCATCATCTAATGCTGCATATCTGACTGAAAAGCTGAACTCAATGTTCTGAATTAATTAATTAATTAATTAATTAATTAATTAAGTTTTTTCATACCCACTCGCAGAAGCTAAGAACAAAATACAAATCTATTTTTTCTGCTTATGTGATTCAGCCTCCAGGCCATGTGATGCTGCAGAGACTTCACCTCACTTCCCTTTGACCTCGTCTTCGAGAAGATCTGGTCAGGGTTGAAACTCATGCATAGTCCAGACTTAGATAGGTATTTCTGAAAATGTAGTTATTCCTGAGAATTTTTGCCCTCTTCTTTTTTTCCACACAATAATGGAGCTGTGTGCCACTGAAACAGATGTTTTCCAAAAGCTGGAGATTATTTAAAATGATGTAGTGTACCGATTCATGCTGACTGGAAAAAAACAAAAAATGTTGGGGGACGTTAAAGTCGTTACCTTAGCTTACAGGCAACCCTGTCAATGATTAAAAATCAAATGAAACAACAGGCTGGCTATAATGGAATTTTCTTACACATTAAGCCTGTACTGCTGGCACTAACCTTCACCTGGCCCAAACTGTCTCGGAATTTACGAATGTCCCCGTGTAAAGTGCCATGGATCACATCCTCACTTATGAAAGCGACAGAACAAATGTGTCCACACTGAACAGTCTTTTCTTAATTGCTGTTAATGGGCCAGACGTGCGCTTTGTCTCTGCTCAGAAGTTTGCAGAGATGTGGATAAAAGAAGGTCGAAATGTTGCAGATGAAACACCAAAAGGAAAGCCACATGAAGCCTGAAACTGTTTACTTAGTCTGATCAGCTGAAGTTTTTTGATGTGTATGAAATCTTTATCAATTTATGTTATGTTTTCTGATTGAGTTTCTCATTCTCCTTAAATCCTCTGCAATGTTCGCATGATCAGCCCTCATCCATGGTCCATCCATCCATCCATTTTCTATACCGCTTCTCCTGTTCAGGGTCACGGGTGGCTGGAGCCTATCCCAGCTGGCTGAGGGCGAGAGGCAGGGTACACCCTGGACTGGTCGCCAGTCAATCGCAGGGCTGACACAGAGACACAGACAACCATTCACGCTCGCACTCACTCCTACGGGCAATTTTAGAATCTCCAATTGACCTAGTGAGCATGTTTTTGGACTGTGGGAGGAAGCCGGAGTACCCGGAGAGAACCCACGCATGCACGGGGAGAACATGCAAACTCCACACAGAAAGGCACACCGTGCCCGAACCGGGATTCGAACCAGCGACCTTCTTGCTGTGAAGCAAGAGCTCTAACAGCTGCGCTACCGTGCAGTGTTCATCCATGGTCATGAAACTTAAATAGGTCATCCACATCACAGGTGTGGCCATCACAGAAAGTTTCATTTTCATGTCATTTTGCATCAAAGATGAATGTTCAACTGGTGAAAATGTGATAGGGTCTGCCATTAACTGAAAAAAGAATTAGGCCTGTTAATTGCTTGTATTTTCATGATTAAAAAAAATTGAATTTTTTTTTTTATTTTTTTTTTTTTTTTTTTACAAATCGCACCCTGCCTACGCCAGAAACTCATACTGTTTTGTTAAATTCTGTATTTCTGTTAAGTATTATAAATACACCTAAACAACATTAAAATACACAAAGATGATATCTTTAATACACAGGAAAAATGGCAAATGTGAAAACTCTGACTAAAACTGTGGACTTTCGACTCCATGGTGACCGTCAGCAGTTTGAACTCACAGTGGAAGATGACTTTGGGAATTTCAACCCCAAAGATTTTCAACTAAAATACAACAACTCACATCATGGCAAAATCAAAACCATTAGTCCTTAAATGATCCAGCCTTTGACCTTTCAGTAATGGGCAGCAGTGAGCCCCAACACGTGCAGCCAGTCACTCTCGATGACGTGTTTTTTTAAATGCAAGCTTTGCTGTGTCAAGCATTATACACATTTCTGTTTGTGACATATTTCTGTTGTATTACACATTTTGACAACCCAGCCTAAAACACACAGATTCTTGTATCATGTGTCAGTCATGATCAGATGCAGGGCGTGTGTTTGGGTGGTCTGCTGCTCCTGATGTTGGTGCACCGTGGTGTGTTGGCAGCCATATTTATGAGCCTCGTGCTTCACGTCTTGTTGAGCTAAGGAGTGGAAGACTAATATAAAAGTTTAGTTTACAAGTCACAAGTAGCAAGATGCTTCTTATTATGCCTTAAAGCTTCATATTTGATTTCTTTCTCACTGTGAGCCCAAACACCACCCTGGATGATGTCAGCAGATTAGCTCCCTGAGATCTTCGTATCAATATCTGCAGCTACCTCTGATCCTGGACAGACTTTCGTTCTTTTCTCACTAATAAGATTTCCTTCCTGGAGATTTCCATTTATTTTCTGTTATTGGGTGTAGTTTTCATGGCCATTCATTCAATCCAGGCTAATTAGGTGTTATTTTGCTGCACAGACGTGAAAAATTAGGCGAATGAGGGAGCCACCCACATTATAGCCCGATGTTAAAATATTCAATCTTGATCCGAAGCTCGTGAAGCTGTTGGGGGGGGGGGGGGGGGGGTTAACGTAAACCAGATCGCAGTTAATCTCTGCTCTCGTCAGCCTTCATTATAAAGCAACAGGAGAGAGATGCAGCAGACCCAAACCCCAGACTGCAGCCCTGTCGTCTACATTCGCTTGATGTGGGAACATTGGTTCTGACAGGGACATATATTCTTACTGCTGAAATTGCTACGTAGCACAGACTTGCTTTGTTTTGGTGTTGTTTCTCCTCTGAAAGCAGAAAGGAAAGGGGAGGGGGGGTGTAAGACCCAATGCTGCACATTGGGTCTAACTTATTTTAAGACCAAATTTCCATCATATGCCCATAGTTTGCTTTTTTTTCTTTTTTACATCACATTAACGAGACATATGTGCATATTGAGCTGTTACTTGAGGTTGTTGCAGTTGTTGAGGTAAGTGTACAAACAGTGAGGAGAAGTGAAATATTTTTCTCTTTTTTTAAAAGAAAAAACTCTGAATGGACCTCTCCCATCCAGAGTGGAACTAACTGCTCTGGATTTTTTTTTTCTTTCTGTGCTGTAAAATACTCTAGCCTGCTTATGATTCACCATCATGTGGTTGATGGGAGCTGGAAACACATTTTTCATTTAAAGCATATTTTAACCTTTTAAACTCTTCTTCAAACACACAGCAACTGTTCACAAGTTCCAAGGAAACACCATGTTTGAATTTAAAATAGCCAAAAAATAAGGAATATAAATTATTTAAGTGCAGTATCAATAATAAGAAGTTTTCTCTCAGCTCAAGAGATAATGGCTTGCTGAAACATTGCGAGTTTCAAGAGTAGAATTAGGCCATCAAGTTATATCAGGACATACACTACTCACAATAAGTTAGGGATGTTGTTGTTTACATATACACATATTTTGCCTTTTAATGAAATAAGTAATAGTTCCCTTTGATATTACTATTAATGAATGAGAAGAAACACCATTTTCTATTTAATATTTTTTACCCCAACAATTTAAACAATAACAAAGATAGCCCCAAAATAACCCAAACTGAAAAAGTCAGTAGCGGGTGTTTCCATAGCCTCATGATGTTGTTCTGAGGCAATGCGTTCCACTACTCCACAAGTGCTGCACGCAGTTCTGCCAGGTCACGTGGGGGTGGGGTACAAGCATCCAGTCTCTGCTTCAGCTGGTCCCAGACATGCTCTATGGAGTTCAGGATAGGGGGCATTGCTGGAAGGCGCTCCGACTTCCTGAAGTCGAGCTGTGACAATTCTGGCACGATGTGTTGGAGCATTATCATCCATGAACAGAAGGTTGGGGGTGTACTGGTGGAATTGAGGAATGATGATGGGTTCTATGATGTCTCTGAGGTAAGAATGTGCAGTGACTGAGCCATCTACAGTCACTGAATCTGTTTTGTGCTGACTGTTGATGCCTGCCCAGACTGTTGCACCTCCTCCACCAAAGTGAACCCTTGGGACCATGTTGACCTCGGTGTATCACTCACCTTACCTTCTCTAGCAACACTGATGACCATCATTCCTGTGCAAGGTGACGCGACACTCATCACTGAATAGGACCACTGCTGCATTGTCCAGGTCACATGGTCTTGTGCCAACTGCAAACGGTCACGGCAGTGTCTTGGCGTCAGTGGTGTCACCTGCAAAGGTCATCCGGCTTCTTTAAGCCAAAGTGGTGGAGTCTGTTGTGAATGGTTTGTCTGGAAACCCTAGTACCCCTTACTTCTCGTAAACAGGCCTGCAGCTGTGTGACAGTTGCATAACAGTGTTTGAGTGCATAGGACCCACTCCTGGTTCTGTCATGAACACTGCCAGTTGTTCTGTGTTTTGCTGCGATTCTGCTGATGACACTTTGAGACTAATCAAGTTCACCAGCAACATCTGACCACCTGCTACTGGCCTAAAGTCGTGCTATGGCCAGGTAGCACTGCTGGTCTGTTAAGTGACGTTGTCTGTTCATGGCTGCTTGAATGATGAACTGGGAATACCCTACTGACAATACCAGCTTTTTATACCCCCAGATTGTTGAAATTGATGCCACATTGAAAAGGGTTGTCTTTTTGTATTTTTTGGTATATGCCCCAATCTGTAAAGCTCACTGTACACAGTGAGACCATTACGTGAAAAACACAAAATGAGGTGTGACTTTTTTTTTTTAACTATTGCCAGTGTGACATTTAAAGTACAGCTTCAACTCTTCCACGCCCATAAACATCTTTCTGTTTCTCCCCCTCCTCAGTGGAGAGGGAAGTGTGCCATCCGGTTACTGGAAGAGCCAGCCGACCATGTGGAAAGTCTGCTTCAGAGTGGCATTCTTTCAAAAACGTGGGCACATACGCTCACTGCCTAGTGTGAATGTGTGTGCGTGTGTGTGTGTTTCTGAAAATGTTCTGAAGGAAACCTTTCCTTTCTTGAGACTTGAATTTGACTCTGATCAGAATTGCTCCCCTGCCCTTTAGCACGTATGAAAAACATCATCATAAATTGGTCCAGTGTGGATTTTAAACTAAGCAGGATGCTGTGACTCAAGCATGCAGGCTTTAAGGGCCTGAGGATATTTTTGTGTGAACTTAATAACGCTGCTGTGAAATGTTTAATTCTTTAAACCGTAGATCTTTAAGGCGGTGCAGACAGTGCGAAGCCTCAGGACTCAGGCTAATGGTAGCAGCATCGTGAACTGAATGGAGGAATCATAATCTTCTACTGAACTCGAGGCTGTTGTTTTTACTCGAGAGCTTCTTGTATCTTAGGGTAAAATCACAAAGCCAAATAAGGATACAATTTAACTGCATGTACTAAAACTAAGAGTCTTTCTTCATTGTATCAAGATGAAGATGGGTATTGCTGGAAGGCACTGAATCAAACATGTTTTTTTTTTTGGTAAGTTTATTTATGCTGAAACTTTAAGGAGGGGGTAGTAATTGAACCTTTCATTTTCAAATGAAGGAGTGCTTTCTGAGAGGGAATGCAAATGATGGTTGAATTTTCAATCTTTTAATGTAAAACTGGAAAATAAAACTTTTTAATTTGGAGATTCAAATATGTAAATTTCCAAACTCTGTCTTGCTTATTGCCACATTTTTTTGTACATGAACAGCTTGAAAGAACAAACCTCCCTTGAGAAGTAGATAGAAGTAGAATAGATATCTAATCTATTTAAAACAGTAACAAAATATCAACATAGACTCCAAGCGCTACATTCCTGCAACATAACATCTGACTCTCCAAAAGTAAAAGAAAGTAAAGACAAATTAAAAAAAAAGATTTTGCTTCAAATAGAGATGAAAAAGTTTAAAGCACCTTTTTTTTCCATCAAATAATCATGAAACACTTATTTTCTCATGTTACGTTATTCCATCTCACTTCATAATTCCACAATAAAACTGTAATTTAATCTGTCATTGTGAGTGGTTCAATAAAACTAAGTTCTCAATGGCCACAGATATTTTCAAGGTTTTTATATTCAATTTTCTTTTGCTGTGAAAGGAGCCATGAGCAACCTTGATGCTCAGAGGTTCCGAAGATAAGAGGTAAAAGATGCAAATCAAAACATAATCTCTGCCACAGTGGCACTCAATGTTCTTTTATTCTTTTGAAATAAGTTATTTCATGAAAACAGCCCACAGAGGAAAGTCACTATGAGATCTCTGTGTTGAAGTTTTGTGCATGTATGAGACTCTTTGATAACTAAGACTTCCTGCAGGGAAAAACTGAAAACATCTGCAAAATCATATTGATCATGAAAAGTTTTAGTGTGTAAACCATAGACTGTATATAGAATGGACAGAGTGTCTCCTCCTTTTACCATTGTACGGTTTTGAAACCAAAATACCTCCATCACGCCATTGGCGGCCATTGTGCAGCCATTGTGCAGCCAGAGTCTGCGCAGTAGAGACTTACGAGGAACTCTGGGAAAATCCGAGAGGAAGCGGGTGACAAAAAATATATTTTTTTTTTTCATTCGACAGTCTAATCTCCTCTTAACTCTCCTTCCTGATGTATTTTATTATTCCCGAAAAAACTACACATGAACGGCAGCTGTCAATCATCATTAAACAAGACGTAAAAGCCCATTTTTAACCTCTAATAACTAATAAAAAAAGAAACATTTCAGAAAAAAAGGGGACCTGAACACAATGCAGCCCACTAATATCTAAATATCACCACAGCATATGGATGTGAGAAACATTTCTATGAGGTGTGATAATTTTTAAAGTTTGACCACAGCCCATCTGGAATAAAAAGAGAGGTGGTGTTTTTGACTTGTACTGCAGCCAGCCACCAGGGGGAGCAGTTTTTGTGGCGACCTCAGTTTGAGCCGAGTGAGACATCGTCCACTTTTTTTTTACAGTCTATGGTGTAAACATGCAGATTGAAGCAGCAGGAAGGCGGTAGTAAAGAAAATACATGACAGTGACAAATATCCAACATAGAGCGACTTGGAGTCATGATGGCCCTGACTTCAATCTATTTTGCACCATGCACCGTAAATCAAAAGGAAGGATGGCTGTGACCTCTTCTTGCTCCTGAGTGGAAACTTGTGGATGAAAGGAGAGCATCATCTATTTAGATGGTGCAATTCATTTGATGTATGGTGTGGGATTTCATTTGAAATTAAATGACCATAACTTTTTTTCCTCAGTGAGGAGTATTCACCTCTGAGGTTGAAAAGTGGCGACATGTTTTTTTTTTTTTTTTACTTGTGGCACATTTGTGAGTATGTGAGTTGTGCCTGTTGAAAAACATTGCCAAGTCTTCTCTGCCAATACCAAACTTAAAGCTTATTCTGCTGTTGCCCCTGACTCTTGTTTTGAGTTTCTGGTACCCCCAGCACCTGTGAACATGGCCTTGCTACAGTGGTCAGTAGGTTTCTGCTCCAAGAATCAGTGTGTCACGTTTGACTGGTCTGGATGAGGCCAGTGCGTTCAGGCAACTTCAGACTGGTGTTCTGCAAAACCAAGTTATTTGGAGTGCGTCCTCGACCTAGTCTACCAGAGCAGACAACCAAATCAAATGTACCTCAAAGGATCTTTATATAAAAGCCAAGCATCATGAATATAGTAACCAAATGAACACCACAAAAGAGACAAATAATAAGCTCAGGTCCTTTTTTTAAGCCCTGTTCTAAGAGCCAGAACACGTCATGAAACTGCTTCTCTTTGATGATTCCGCGCCAAGAGTGCTGTATCGACAGTATGTTTCTGTTTTCTAGCCGCTGCATCCTTAGCAACCTCTGTAGTGAGTGAGTCACTCAGCTCCTGTTTCCATCAGCTGGTTGAGGGTTTGGAGCAGAAATATACACTTTCAAGACTGATTGAGTCTTTCTCCTTTCAACGAAGGAATAAATTGGATTGGCTGACCTCAGTCTACATGGGTTAATAGAAACAGAGATGCAAATCTTACAAATGTAGCTTTAAATAGGTTTCTCTTATTATCGGTACTTTCTCTTTTAAATATTAAAGCATGAAATGTTGAAAAAGTTTTTAAACTATAGTTCTATGTCTGTATTCGCTGTGCATGTATTCCTGAAGGCATCAACACAGGGTACTTAAAAATGTGTGTGTGTGTGCCAGACAGACAGACAAAAAGTGATAGGGAACCGGTTGAGTGACTGATGGGTGTGCGCGCGCATGTCTGTGTGTGTGTCTGTGTGTGTGTGTGTGTGTGTAGGGTGTGACTCCAGTGACTCAGCCACTAGCAATGTTCTTCTTCAAGGTGAATGAGTCACAACCTCCACCCGTGGGGAGATTTCTTTTTCCAACGGATATTTGCCTCCAATAAATGTCTGCCTCACCTTCAGTGCGAATACTGAACTCTGATTATTTGAAAAATCACCTTAAATGGTTCGATGTGATTGCACAACTTTAATTTGCATGGGAGATTATAATTTCCATGCTTATAGTTGCAGTAACTGATTCAGACAGGTAATAAAAAGAGAAACAGCTGCAGATAATTCCTAAAGACAAATTTTATTTGCATTTTTGATACCCCCCCCCAAAAAAAAAAAAAAAAAAAAACAGTCATAACTGTTCATGCAAAGCAAAAAAGGAGCTATAATTAGCTTCCTTCTTCCTTCTTCTCATTAAGTATTTTATAGATAATGTGCATTTTAATCTATTGGTATGAACATGCTGTGAGTAAGTCTTCCTTTTTGACTATGCTCAACCCTTCGTTGCATCTGACTCATATTTTTCAACACTTTGGCTCTCTCCATTTCTTCTGCTTCTCCCTCTTCATCTTTTCCCTCCTGTGTCAGCCTCTCTTCATCCCTCTCACCTTCTCCATATGCATCTCTTTCCCTGTTCTTTCACCTCTTCCTTTTTTTTTTTTTTTTTTTTTTTTTTTTGCTTTTCCATCATTGTTGTCCTGCTGTTAAACGGCCCATACTCTCTTCCTCTTGAGCTCAGCCCAACTCTTTAGAGAGCGAAATATATTTGGAGGATGAAATTTATTCCAACACAGCTCTCGCTGCTTCACCTATAAATATTTCAATTCATATGTGGGAGGCTAGCATGGCTGAGGAGGTTTCATCTGGTCTAAAGAAATTCTGGCCTTGAGGGAGCCAGGTATTTAACCCAAACTTCTTATTTTTCTCCAAGTTGTGTTAAAAAATACATTCTGATATCATTCAGTTCCACAAAACTCCATTTTTAGACTTCATACAGAGCTCCTTATTTGTATTTGTTTGCGACTTAACTCCCATTTAGATCAGGATGTGTGTTTCAACACGTCGAACGCTGTTGCAGTAGCAGCTAAATGAGCCACTTGTTGAGAGGACCACAATGCTGCACGCAGAAATGCAGGAAGAGAGCAAACAAAAGAACAGCGTGACGCAGACCTGGTGCTCTGGGGGAGTCATTTGGTGAAGGGTCACCCTGGAGGTTAGAGTGATCGATGGGATGAGCCTTGGCTTCTAATGGGGTGAAGAAAGGAGGGGAAAGAGTGAGAAGAAGAGGAAAAACCGAGAAGGACAGAAGAGGAGAATGAAATGAGACATGTGTAGTTAACATCGAACTTTAAGGGATTGATCAAGGAAAGTTACAACAAAACAAGGTGAAGTAGTGAAAATTACCTGCCCTCTGGACCCAAAAATAAGTCCATTGTAGTTCATACCCTTAATGTGAGCGTCTCTGGAAACAGATTCCAGAGAATCAGAGATCTCTTTGCAGGAGCTGACTGAGCTTCACACGTGTTCCTGAAACAATAGCAGATACATTTATTCAAAACAGGTAACGACATCTCCTTTGGTTCTGCTTGAACAGGCCTGTTAAGGCCTAATGACGTGGGAATGTGAATGAAATGTTTTGGTTAAATGCTCAGGAATTCAGTCAATAAAGAGGTGTTATTATAGGCTTTAATTTGATGAGAGAGCAAACATGTTTAGTAAAATTGTCGGTAAAAGGATGAGGTATTCTTTTTAGCTAATCAGGACTACACCCATTCATTTGTGAGGAGCAGAAAGTGAGAACGGACAGTTCCATGTGCAGCTTGATGTGAACCTGCACTTAACTGTTTTGTAAGTCTGCCCTTTTGGCTCTCCTGTTGATTTTTTTCAGTTTGGATTCAATTAAAAAAAAAAAAAAAAAACCATCATATTTTAATAAAGTGATAAGGTTTTTTCATCATGCTGGCAGAATATTAATGTTAATGTTTTGTTGTTTTCACTTCAGCACTTCAAAAAGATTCCCAGGCTTTTTATTTTTTGCATTAGCTTTAAAGTCTTTGGATCTATTGTATCTATTGTTGTGTATTATGTGCACAGCGTGGGTAAGCAGCTGGTGGTCATTGATGGTTTGTCTGGTTTAAACCACTGTAGAGACATGTAACTGTATGTTACATGTACCATTTAACATACTGTTCTGTATTTTTGTTTTCTTTTGTCGTGTCCTACCTTATCATACTGCATCGTGTGTTTGTCATATCATGTCACGTTGTTATATTTTGTTGTATCTCTTTGTTTGGTATCTTGTCAAATATTGTGTCTTGTCATATCTTGTATCAGATCTTGCTGTATTGTACCATATTTGATGCTCTACATATTAATTTCAACCCTCTTGCAGTGGTTACAATCATAGACTGTATAATAAGTGGACATAGTAACAGGGATGTCACCCTGTGTTTCTGATACATTAAAAGTCGGTGGGAGCCATATTGGAAATGCTGACTCAAGAGGCGGGCTTTGAACCTCCTCACTAACAGCGGCAGGTTGCCCACCCGTCAGTCAGGTGAGCTGTGCCTCTAATGGGGTAAACTCGTAATTTTAATAACTTGTTAACTGCTGAGTGAGTAGAAAATTCACCTTCTATACAGTGTGAAGTGAAATTAGCTAGATTAAAGTTCGATTTTTATTTTTTTATTTTTTTTTGTACCAGGCGGTAAACATGTTTATTTTTGCAGCTCTTTTTTTTTTTTTTTTTTTTTTTTGACACGGTGTGTATGTGGTTTCCAATACTTCCGGAGCCAGCTCCTCCATGTGGACACTTGATGCTCTGCAGAGTTTTTTCACTTCCAGGTTGTCCTTGTTTTTCACACTTGGGAGTTGCCTTTTGGTCTTAACCATAGATAGAATGGACAGCGTGGCTCCGCCTTTTACCATCATACAGTTTTGAAGCCAAAAGCCTCTGTCACAGGAGTCTGCGCAGTAGAGACTACGAGGGACTCTGAGAAAGTCTGAGTGGAAGCAGGTGAAAAAAATAATGTTTTTTTTCGTGTTGACAATCTAATCCCTTCTTAACTCTCCTTCCTGGTGTATTTTACTATTCCCAAAAAAACTACACAAAAACATCGAATAACTAATGAAAAAGAAACTTTTCAGAAAAAAGTGGACTTGAACACAATGCAGCCCAATAATATCTAAATATTACCCCAGCATACGGATCTACAAGGGGTATTTATTTTTTAAAGTTTGACCACAGCCCATCTGAAATGAATAGAGAGGCAGCGTTTTTGACCCATACTGCAGCCAGCCACCAGAGGGGGCAGTTTTTGTGGCTCAGTTTGAGCCGAGTGAGATGACGTCCATCTTTTTTTTAGTCTATGGTCTTAATCGGCGTATGCTGTTCTATTTCTTCCTGTATCATACACTGTCTTTATGTAGTTTTATTGTTATTGTTGTAAATTAGCAGCTCACTGTATGTGGCATTTAAGTTGTCTAAGTTGGGTTTTATGTATCGTACCATATTGCACCCTTCATAATGTGCCGTATCTTGCTATTCCAAACTCCTCTTCTGTGTCAGTCTTAGTCTGTGTAGAATAACATACGGCTTTCTTCAAAGTGTTTAATATTCAGCTGCAAGATTTATTTGTTCTACTTCAATGTCCTGAAAATGTTTAATAATGTATCTCGATTAATGAGAGTAGTTATTGGTCTTCAATAAGAAAAAAAAAAACCTCCACACGGGAAAAGTCATTTCAGGACACTCACTGCATGACGCACTGAGTGACTGTGTGAACTGCAGAGCCAGAACTGACCTAAAATTTTGCAGAAACCATTTCCTTACACACACACACACACACACACACACACACACACACACACACACACACACACACACACGCACACACACCTAGCTTGTTCCCTTCATCTAACTGTGCGGGTTGTGTTTAACATCACTGCTGTCTTTTCAGATTTTGTTGTTTTGCTTCAGAGTTGAAAACAGCTTAAAGGGCGAGTTCGCAAAAATTCATCCTACTTCAAACACACTTATCTCACCATGAGGACAGATTCTGTTTGACACACTGAGCTTTAGATATCCTGACTGCACAGCCTGCTGAAATGGAGGGTAATTGTCTTTGTGATAGAGCACCATTAAATACACTAACATAGTAGACAGGAGGCCTTATTATTTTTAATGATTTGTTTGTGGATGAAGCCATTTTCTGACGTTATTTAATATGTGAATATAATATTTTATTCTGAACTTTTCCTTAAATGGAAGATTTCTTTTCACTGCACTGTTCTTACATTGAGAGAAGATTTACAGACAGATGTTAAAAGGAAATACAAGAAGATAAAAAACAGCATGACTGAAATCATTTAAGTGTAAATCTGGAGACTTTTTTTACTTGTACTTTGGAACAATCCTCTATTTTCTTTATCATGTCTAACATGTTATGTGTTACTGTATGGTCCAACACTAGAGATCTATGGACCAGTTTAATTTTATCAATATATAGAGAAAAATCAGTTCTCATCTTTAAGAGGTGAAATAGCCATGTTGTACCATGGAGAAGAACTAAAACGAATGTGCTCTCACTGGAGAGACCAAACATCAGCACAGTGCATGTCACCATGATAATACTGGATCAGCTGATTGCTGGCAGGCAACATCACACGCTAAGACAACTAGTCAGAGTGAATGCAGCTGAGCAAAAAAAAACCAACAACAAAAAAAGTCTTTCTGCTAAAAACTTTTATAAACTTTGTTGAGTAAAAGGAAAAAAAAATCAGGCTTATTTTAGGGAAAGAAAGTACGAGAACACAACAAAAACAGAAACAAAGGTCAAACAAAGTCTGAAAACTGAGGAGACGTCAGCTTGAAAGCAGATTTTCCATTTTCTGACTTTCTTTTCACATAAAGTACATAAATAATTTTTTTTAAAATTACTGCTCCTCACATTTTTCCTGTTTGCAGATATATATATTTATTACAGAAAATTCAAGTCAACATGCACAAAAAGCTTCAATTTAAGATTCTTTACTCTGTAACTGAATACAAAATAACCATGCCTCGTTACAAACAATTCATGATAAACAATAGAAACATAATGACATAAAGCTTTGATTGAATGACTGAATGAAAATAAATTCTTATTCATAGTAACTCATAATACTAATGTTGAATTATTTTTATACAATCAAAGTAATGCAAAATAACATTTAATATAAATGAGGTACTTACATTGAATGTATATGAAAAGTTCATACAAGGTATGGTGTGAAACAGAAGAAATGTTGTTGTTTTTTTTTTTTTTTAGGTATAAGATGACCTGACAAGTGGCTTCATTTATTATAATTTATCAGCAGTGAATAGCTATAATTGTTAGTTATTTTCAGGAGAGTTTATTAAGTTCAGGAAATTATTTTAACAAGTTACATGGTTATTTGTTTATTTTTAAGAAATCTATTCATGTGTAAAGAAAAAACCAAAGGCGGCAGAGAAACAAACAGCTGTGGACCAACCTGTTAAAAAGAAAAGTTCAACAGTTGTATCAGATACTTGATACTCATGTTTATCCGCTTCCCTCCCTTAAGCCTCCTCATTCAGCTTAAAAAAAGAAAATTAAAATCTTCAGATCTTTGCTGTCAGTGTCAGTTTTACCTGGAATTAAACACCACACACACCACCACCACCGGCTGCACTGAGGTCGCGACACATTCAGTACAACATTCAGTACATTGTGTGATGAAAGATAAAACCGTATATCAAGTTGATGGCATCTAAACAAATGAGGTAGATATCCAGACCACCATGATGGATGGCACGAGAGGTGGAAATTTCAAAAGAATACACACACAAACTCAGCATCTTACACACAACTTCACATTCCTGCAACTTAACAAATTCAAGCACATCACAGACAAGGGGGGGTAATTGCTGAGGCCCATTATTACACAGGTATGTTTGTACTGTTTGTACTGTTTGTACAGTGTAGTAAAAGTAACTGGAAGCTCAGGTTATCCCTGAAAGTTAGGACACTAGAACTGTCATGAAAGTTTATCACCATCAAAAGTGCACATTTTGACTTTTATGTTGGTGTCAAGGGAATTTGTTGTGTTGGAAAACCTTGGGTTGATTGTACCAAGAGTCAGTGGAGGGAGAAATTCCATCATCTCAGGTGAAACGTGTGATCCACGCTGAATATTAAATCAAATTTTTGTGTCCTCTGCAGTTGTTACTAAAAATACTGGAGGTGACTGGAGTGGACACTGCGCGCATTCCTAATAAAAGATAAAAGATTAAACACACAATCTTGGGTGAACCCGGGAGCTGTCTCAGACTTGAGCTCTGCTGGAAACAATCACACACACACACACACACACACTCACACACACTGATCTGTGCCCAGACAGGTGTGCTCGCTCTAGACAGAGTGGCTGCATTTTAAGTGTCTTTTGGCACCATCACTAATAATACCTGCTCTGCTCCAGGTGGCTTGTGTGTTCTCCTACACACTCACACACCTTTCTAAGCAGACACATGCAGAGTGTACACACAGGTTCACAATGCTGGATGACAGTTTCACAGCAGCCATGAAAGTCAGCTGGAGGTTACCTGCCTCCCAGCAGCGATGTGTTGTTGTGATCGGATTTTTAATGTGTTGTAACCGATGTTATTTTTTCTGATGTCATGTCGGTGGGATGTTTGCCCTGAGCTGTGACTGGTCTTTAAGTTTGTGTTAGTGTGAACACACTGTATCATGTACTTGTAATGAATGTAAATCAAGTCAAAGAGAGGGTTATCACTTAGTCTGACCTGAGGTGAAGGCAGCCAGCGCCTTGCTGTTTGTTTGTCTTTTTTAAATGTGAAGAGCACAAGAACGCAATATTACTTAATGACATGCCATCTATAATTTTAGCTAGTGACTATCAAATCATGGCCATCATACATTTTTTTGATACAAAAACAAAAAAAAACAAAAACAAAAAAAGAAAAGAAAATTCATATAATTGTGAACATTTAGAGAGAAACTTTTTTTCAGATAAATTGAAACATCTTGTTTCATTACGTTATAACTTGAAAACAATTATTACTTTGTTTTTATTTATGATTATATCATAAATAAAATATATATATATATATATATATATATATATATATATATATATATATATATCATTAAAAATGAATAATATTAATTTGACAATTTGTAGTTGTAATTTCTATAGCCTTTTATTTTCATTCATTCATTTATTACATTAATAATTTTATTTATTTACTCATTTTTGTAATTATTTATAGATTGATTAAAACTGGTTATTAGTTCAGTGCCTTTATCTGTCAATAAATAACAATTTACTTAATACATACCTTCAACCTACATTTATTTTTCACTAGCTTTTGGGCTTTACTGCTCCTGTATGGCAGGAATATTTATACAACAACGTTATCCTCCTGCTTGGTTTGTGTTAAATCTACAGTCTGTTTGAACCAAACATTTATGTTTATGTACATTTAAGTAACTCTTGCACACCTCGCTGACATGACATGGAATAGCTATTCAAAAGCTGTGTTCCACTAAATTTGATGATTGTACATCACCATGGTTTCACGTCAGCTTATAAACGGAGATTCGTAAGTCATCCGGTACGCTGCCACCTACTGGCCAGTCACTGTTTTTGAAACCAAATTTCCTTAAAATCAAAGTTGGGACACAAGGTCAGGATTGCAATGCAGTTGAAGAGTATACTGAACCTCACTCTACTTTAGAAAGACCTTTAGGCTGAAATATGAAGTGACAGCTGACGAGCAATGGAATATTTTAAATTCTTGAGTTAATATTTAGGTTTGGGGGGAAATTATTGTACAAAAAGTATTTTATTTGTGTGATTAAACATCTTGATTTGCATTTATTTTTGTTCATTTATTAGTTTGTTTGTTTCTTTTGAGGATTTACTCTCCTGTTAAATGTCAGCTGTCATGCTGTTCTGGCTGCTTTCAGGCCAAATCTGTTGAGGTGGTTTGGTGTCCTTGGGTATATTTTTCTTTTGAATTGCACACAAAACTGGAAAAAGAAATTCTGTTATGGTTTTTATGCATTAAAGAATTCCAATTAAGGTGCAACACAATGCCCATTCTATCAGCACAGACTGTATTTTGAAAATATTTTATTGAATCATGGTTTAGTTTGGTGACTGCTGTGCGAAAAAAAAAAAAAAAAAAACAACTATTCCTGCAAAAATCATTACAAAAACATACTTCTCCTTGAGTTATGTGTAACTATGTGACTTTACTCACACACAGTTTTAGAATTACACTGAAGAAAATATACGGCTCTAACGTTTCACTTCAACCTTTAATTGCTTGAGCTCGGTCTACCATTTAATTACCTTTACAGCAGAGAATCGTTGGTCTGTACTCTCTGTAATCAAACTGACGTTCAGCTCTTTACATGCAGCAGCGCACCGCCTGATGTTACCTCACCTCATCTTCTGTGTTTATATTATATACATGTGTGTGTGTGTGTGTGTGTGTGTGTGTGTGTGTGTGTGTGTGTGTGTGTGTGTGTGTGTGTGCAGCAAGGGGATACATATTCATTTTCAGCTCAAATAAACCTGGGAATTGAATACAGCCCTCTCACACCTCTTTTTTTGCACCACTTAGTCTATACGCCATGAACTCATGATTACACACACACACACACACACACACACACACACTCACACACACACACACACACACACACACACACACACACACACACACACACACACACACACACACACGCGCGCGCGCGCGCGCTATGCTATGTTTATGTGCTGGTTGCTCCATTTATTTTTAGACCAGAGGCAGGATATTGGGTTTCATTAAATGTCCCAGACCCCCTTTCTTTACCTCTCTAACTTCTCCTCTCTCTTTCTTTCCTACTCGCTCACACACACATATATACACACACACAAACACACTCAGTCCCAGGGGCAAGGTGGTGGTGGTGTTGGTGTGGTTTCCTGCCTGTGTTGTGACGTGGTGCAGTTCAGCTTGCTGGTAGAAAGGCCTCTTTGTGTCTGACCGTCACTGCCAGCCCCCCTTTTTCCACCGCTGACAATTATTTTCCCCTCCAACCCTCAGCTGACAGTTTGGTGTGTTAAGCCTCTGTCGTCATCCTGCTTTGTCCCCATATTTGAGTAAAAAAAAAAAGGGGAAAAAGGCAGAAAAGGAAAGAACGAAAGAAGAAAACAGCGGAAACTACAGGTTTAGATTTCAGCAGCTGCATCTTAGAGTTTCAGATATGAAAGTGTGACGGGGGCCTATGAGCTGGAAAATGCCTCACAGTGTTTGTTCTGAGGCTTTTTCCCTTTTTTCTATTTGTCATGTTTTACCAGGCCAGACCAAGCCACCCAGAATTATAGTACTCTCATTTTAATTTTTGTTATTTCACATTTACTACATCGCCTTGAAGACAAAGACCACAAAGCAGTTTCCATCTCCACATGTCAAGGAAAACATTTTGCATTTTTGTAACGCCCAAATCTGAATCACCAGCAACACGCAATAACCCTCCAATCTGAGAAATCTGTCAGCCGAGTCCAGTTGCTCCATTACTTGCTGCTGGCCCCTGTCTCATGGGGCCCGCACAAATCATCTGGTGTGGTTTTTGGGGCCAGAGCAGCAGCAGCCGTGTCAACAGTCATACTGGTGCAGTTAAAGCAAAGGACAATTTTTTTGTCTTCACAAACATGCTCTATAGTTGTGTTTTTTTATTCCACTGAACACACACCATAGCCAAGAAAAGCTACCATGGATCATTAGCTCTCAGTGCCAGCCGTCCTTTGTTTCCCATTTCACAGTGATTTGCTGCTGTGCAATCAAGGATTTCCCCCCCAAGTGACTCTGGCTCTCTGTCGCCCTCTTCAGGATCAACAGCTTGTCACCTCCTGGGAGATTTTTGCATCTCGCTTTTATGATTGTGCGATACCTCAAAACTACTTCTACCTTGAATTTTTTTTTTTTTTTTAAGTAGTTCTTGTGTCTCAGTCACAGCTGCCTTCCTGTCATGTGCTTCAGAGCTGGAAGGAAAGTCCCCAGTGAGAGAGGCATCAGTTTGGTTTGTTTTGTGAGTGAACTGAGGCGACTGATATTGACTTTCATTTTGCTCCGCAGCGTGATGCAAGCAGCAAACAATCTTCCAGTAACAGATTTGAGCTGCAGGAGAGAAAAGACAGCAGCAGGTTGAGGTGTGAAGTTGCCAGCTGTGGTTTGTCCCTCGATGGTCCTGAGATTTCTGTTTAATATACCAACATTCGTCCACATTTCCAGAAAATTGTGAGTGAATAGGAGTTTGGCACATCAAGTTAAACAGTTAGCAGAAGACCGGAGGTAGAACACCTGTATCTTGTACTTCCTGAAACAAAATGGATTTTTGTCTTTTGTCCTAATGTATTTTTTTATGTAGAAAATATTACCCAACATTTGGACACATGCACACCTGCCTTTGAACATCAGGGCCAGTTTCCCCTTGAATGGACGATGGTGCGTAAGGAAGATGACTGCTAGATGTTTCCATTGGTATGAAATGAGAAAGACAAAACCTGCACACCTAACATCTGTGGTGTGACAAAACATCCATACAGATATTTGTTGTCGATTATTGTAACTCTAATGCATCACTGCTGCCGTAAATTGATTGTTTCATTTTAAAGAAAAGTTCAGTGTGTGTGACAAAAGGTTCAAACAAAAGATTTCATAAAACTTCGGGCACTTTTTTCAAATATGTCAAGAGTCTGCATTTACTGGATGACCCAAAATGAAAGTGTTTACCACAGATTATTTATTTATTTATTTATTTATTTATTTATTTATTTATTTATTTATTATCACTGTATCTTTTTTATATATTTTTACTATATTTTATTTATTGTTTCGTTTGCTGAATGCTGTTGGTCTGAAATGAGGAAGATTAGGGCCACTGAAAAATAGAATAAAAATCAAAAAGTAAGTCCAGTATTTAATTATTATCATTATTCTGGGGAAAAAGTCAGAATTATGAGATTAAAGTCAGAAATCTCAGTATAAAGAATAAAAAAAAAAGGTTTAGTAGCTCTCTGCAGATATCTCCTCTAATTTCAATCAACATATCATTATTTCACGACTCCTCTTGGTGGTACTGGTGACATTAAAGGTGCTTTACTTTACAGTCATCAGTTAATTATATATTTAAATGCATCATTATATCATGATCGTATCACAACTCTTGTCATTAATAATAATAATAATTAATTAGTAAATTTGCTTTACTGTCACATGTGACAGAGCCTAGGGCTGTGGTGAAAAATTAAGATGAGGAGCATAAAGTTGTAATAAACAGGATTAAAGTTGAAATAAAGCAAAATTTTTACAAGACTAAAGTCATAATACAGTTGTAACATTGATTGTCTTGAGAGTGTTTTGTGAAAAAGATCAAATCAAGTCGTGATACAACATTAAAGTTGAAATTAAGTCACAATGTCATATCATTCATGATAAAATCAAGCGGTAATGTTGTACTGTTGTGAGATTAAGTCTTAAAAGTCACAAGAAAAATGTCCAAATTAAGTCATTATTTTACAAGCATAATTTCAAATCTGAGGTTTGTTTTCAAACTTTGCTTCTTTGTTGGAGTGTAAAAGATGTTTTCAACAACTTCGTAAAATTTTCTGTTGACTTTGTAAAAACTTTTTGTTCAAATGAGAAACATTCCTTCTCAGTCGCGTCGTTTTATGTATGCAGTTGGTTCCACTCTCATTGTTTGCTGCCTGATGTCAAAACTCACAGAAGCAGCAGGATTGAATCGAGCTGTCTGCCACACTGAGCCCACGGTGTAAACACACTCAGTCATTTAATGACCGATGTATCGAAAGTCTTTTAGATTCAACCTGCCATGAGAAGAAAACCATTACTGGTCAAACCAGGAGATGAAACTGCTTCTGGCTGTAATTTCAGCTCATTGTTTTGCACTTAACTCTCACTGGAGAAGTGTTTGAGCTCTAAAGAGGTTTTTCGTACCCAGAGATTCATCTGTCATCTTCGGTCCTTGTGGAGGTCTTATAATGTGATGTCCAGACATTTAAAGTCAACAAGAGTTTGAACTGATTGACTGTCTGTCCCTGGTGAGTGATTTATTACATCTGTGTTTCAGGTCACAAAACACGCCCTCGAAGTCATTTACCGTAAAAACATCTTTATTTACCAGCAGGCACTGACATGGGAAAGTAATGACTGTGTCAGCGTGGCGTTAAGATCCATTTGTATACTCTATTACACATTCAGCTTACTGTCAAGTGGCCAGGCTTCAAACGGGATGGTAAATAGCCGCTTACACTTCACTTCTGGCATTTCTACCGCCCATTTTTCACCATCCTTGTTAACTGATCTAATCTGAAGATTAATTTCCTTTGAGGGTTTCGTATCCAGCCGAGTCAAATATTAATCATGCAGAGCAGCTTGTTTTATATCGAGAAGCAGGTGAAGAGTTTGACCAGTTTTGTTTAAGTACATTTTATAAAACAACACAGCACTCAAACATGTTCCCTGGAAGAAATATAATTTTTACATTGTTAGTGTGTTTTCATGTCCACTTATCTAAGCTGCTTCCATAAAACAGGGAGCTCTGCCGCGATGACAGGTGGTACATCTGTTTCTGTTGTTAGAAGCTGAGAGAAAACAGAGAAAATGCTGTTAGTGTGTCAGAACTAATGGGGCCAGTGAGGAACTCACTGTGTGATCAGCTCTTCCTCTGCACAGCAAACGTCCTGTTGAGGGCTGCCAGTTCTACATTCAACAGATCCTATATTTTATAGATATAATGTTATTTTCTATCCATCTTTTCTAGTATGTATTTATCACAGTTGTTCTGTATAAGTTCTAAAGCATAGAGATCTGGTATCGGAGGTATTGATATTTCAGTATCACTCAGCACATCACTACACATCACGCTCACATCACCATGACAGTGAGAAGTGAGAGAGTTGGCAACTCTGTCTTGTCATTGGACTGAAACTTGATTCAGCTTAAAAATCAGATTTTAAAAACGCTTGTGAAAGCATTAGCAGTATCTTTATCACAAATTCTACAGATTAAGGTGAACATTTAAAAAGAAAAAACAAACTTATCCACCTGTTTCTTCAGAAGCCTATGGGTGTTAACTTCCACCTGTGGTTATCGACTTCCGGCAAGCTAGCTCAAAAAAACTTGTGTGAAAACATTAATATTAGACATGACTCAGTGTTACCTTTTTTTTAAAACATCCACACTATGACTTCACCTCTGATTTTTTTATTTTGTCACTTTCTTGCTTTTAAAAACTGGTTATTAGCGTGAATATGACAGCTAGGCTAACATCGTCAGCTTTGTGGTCTCCAAACAAAACCTTCAACTGGAAAAGCAAAAACCGGCAATCACAATGAACTATGGGTAGTCAGGAAAAAGGTGGATACACAGAAAAAAAAAAAACACTCTACATGCCAGCCTTTTCAAATCTTCAGCAGAAATGCCGACAAAAAACAAGTGGTGAATAAATTTCTAGACCCTTACACTTCCTGTGAAGAGTTTTATCCGCTACAACAGACAATAACTGATTCTGATGCTACTACGTGACTTTAAAGTTAAACAAGTCTATCAACAGAAAAAAATGGACTGTTTAGGTCAATTTTTAAATGCTGCTGCGTGTTCATGCATCAGGTTTTAAAAATGAGGGATTTAAAGCTCACTGCAGGGATTTCTTTTTCCCTTAGTATCTGGCAAAAATATATTTGATTTTTAGAACAGAGAGGAGAAAGAGAACCAAGAGTTCCTCACAAACTTTAAAGAGAGGTTATACAGCACTTATTGTCTTATTTTCATTACGGAGAAAAGGCTATCGAGAACATTTATCATTATTGTTTTATTTTTTTTATTATAATTTTAACACTGCCACCAGTCTGTAAATTAATTCCCCATTTTATGCACAGTGTGTATGAATAAATAAATAAATATTTTAAATCTAATTGACAGCAGACACCATATTGAAGATTCTGACTCAGTCAAAGTTTTGTGTTCATAATCACGCATCTGTTTGAGTGAATATTCACAGCCTCAAGTAAGTGGATATTTGTGCAGCTGTTTTTATTTTTTTTTGCATTTCTTCATTCACTTTTCCGTCAACACTCAAAAGCCAAAGACCCCCCCCCCCCCCCCCTTTTGTGCTGCTTGGAAACTCTGCTGCGATGAGGAGCATCTGCCTTGAGAGTCGAGAGTAGCAGGAAGAGCCAGAGGTCATACTGAACTGCACAATCAATACCTGTTGCTGGAGGCTGGAATCAGATGCGCAGTGTTGTTTTCCTCATGTGGCAAAACAATGACTTGAATCAGGTCTTAGATTTGTGGAAAGAACCACTTCTAGACAAATAACTAGAACATTGCAACCCACCTGACAAGTAATATCACATGTAAACATGACATGACAAAGATTCAAAAACATAACTGTGATGTGTTATTTCGTATCACCATTATCATCTCTGACCACATCAAAACTTCCCCAGCATTATGTGTGTCTGTGGAGAGATTAAACCATCACTTTGAAAACTGGTTCATTCATTGTGGAGCTCTATAATGATTTTATTCATAATGCTTGGTCTCATCTTTCTCAGTGTGCTTCAGTTGCTGCGCTCCACGAAGGCGAGTGGTTCAACCTTGAGAGATCAGCTGGAGTCTTCAGAGAGCAGCAAAAGGTTACAAAAAGAAATGCTGTGACCACAGAAAAAAAAGCTTCTAAAACTCAATCTGAGGTAGAACGCGCTCAGAGGCTTTTGTTAGAAGAGCCCGCAGGAGAACCTCTGTGAGACTTCATAGTTAAATTCAACTTCTTTTCATCTTCAACAAAAGAGTTTTACACTCGAGGAGATCAGATTATGCCAGTCACGTAGAGGGAACAGTTAGAACAGTTTTTTCGTGTTAAAAATCACTTCCTGCTCTCCCTTTGCTGAACAACAAATGCCTCATGACTAAACTCTTAAATGTAAAATGAAAAACATTTCTTTCTGCATACTTTAATTCCACTGGTTCAATATCAACCTTGGCTGTCCCCAACAGCCATTCAAAATGTACCAGTCAAGAAATATTTGACCTTCCAAACTGTTTAGTTTGTTTTAGGAGGTTTCTATGAGGTATCAGATTGGATTTTATTTTGTATTAAAAATCCTTAAATGTTTCTCACAGTTGTTCAAACCTTGATCACAGATTTTTATTGAATTAGGCTTTCAGACAACATTTAGTAGCTTCGTCATCTCTGATAAAATAATTTTTTCAGAATGTAAAACATACTAGAGGCAGACTTTGGTAAAACTACCGCATGAGTGAAAAGAAATGTTGAGAAAAACTTTTTGTGGCCTAGAAATTCTGATGTTATTTGTAGTGAAGAGATTTCATTAAAACTTTGGGATTTGCCGGTTGTAAAAACTCCTTCAAATGAAAAACAATATTATTAGACATGATGAGATTTAAAATCAAATGTTACAAAAAGCCTTTTTAAGGAGTCTATTATTTCCTCCGAGTTTTGTCTCTCGGTTGGATTTTCCATAAAAAAGGAGTCGGTATTGTCTGTTCAGAACTCTGCTGGTGAACTTAAACAGAAAGAAGCAGGAGGAGGTTTTTTTTCCTCTTTGCATAATTTTCTCATCACGTAATGTTTTGAATTCATGGCTGATACTGGCACAGGATTAACAGACAGACTTACATTTTCTGTTGGAGTGATATTTAAGTGAGAGAAACTCTAAAACCAGGGCTTTGCTGATGAAAGGACAAAGTAGTTATGAAGAAGATTTAATGTTTAAACTTGCTTATAAATGCTTTACTTCATCAGAATTAAACCATGTGCATGTTTAAAGAGAGGATATTTTACTTTTTTTTGCTTTATACTGTCCCTCTGTTACCCTCATAGCAGCTTTACATGATTGACAGCTAAAAAAAACATCAATTTTTCTCACATTGGTGTTAAAAAAAACTCTTCAACGCTTCGTTTAGCTGCTGTCTTTTTAAGGCTCCCTGCTCCACAAACCTCCATCCTTCTGGTTGGCCAGTCCTCTAGAGACCTGTTGCAGACAGACATTGACTGGTCTTTTATGGTGTTGATGTGACATTTAAAAACCTGGTGGATGATATATATATATATATATATATATATATATATATATATATATATATATATATATATATATATATATATATATGTATGTATGTATACACAAATATATATACACAAATATATATCGATCTGAGTTTCCGGTCTTTTCAAAATAAAGCACCACGGTTCAGCCTGTCGATCATAAAATTATCCTCGTATATCAAAACTACGACACTGGCACAGGGCCAGCAGTCATCAGGGTCATCTGGGTCAGACCCAGACGAAATCTGATGCCATGGACGAGGAAAAGTTTATATTGGAGGCGGAAAACCAGATAATTATATACGATATGACACATCCTTTATATAAGGACACCAACAGAGACTAAAAGGGAAGGACTGAATTAATGAAGCTCTGGGAGGGCAGGTGAGTTTAACATACTAAATATCATGAAAGTAGATGTCATGGGTGTGATTCCTGCGGGAACATGTGGTTCTCCTGTGATCTTGTGTATCCAGCTGCTATGAGTACGCTGAGCTGCGCTCCGCTCCTGAGACGGATGCAGTTTTTAAAAGTAAATTTTCCATCCACTGAGCTAAGCAAGGCGCTGTCATCAGTGTTAACCATCACTCAGTGCGTCGCTATGATCCGCCTGCCAGAAACTCAGAAGAACTGAGAACCGTTCTGTGTGATAAAGACTATAAAATAAAATACGATAAAATGCGTTATTTTTTTTAACGCCGTTAATTTTATATATATATATATATATATATATATATATATATATATATATATATATATATATATATACATATACATATACATATACATATACATATACATATACATATACATATATTGGACAGTGCAATCATGTTTAACAAGCCATTGTTGGTGTACATCTACCTCTACATGGAAAAAAAATCCAACCTAAAGTGTACCCGAAATGATCATATTCACAGCATGTCTGAACACAGATAGATGTTTGTATTCTTATTGTGGAAAGGCATTTTAATTTCAGAACATGGGCTTAGCTTTTCATTTGGGTCAAAAAAAACCCCAAAACAATCAGCTATCTGATTTACTTCATAAAATTGTTCAGACGGTATCAACCTGAATTTGAACTTGAGCTTCTTTATTTTTCTCACATACTTTCATCCCTGATGAATGTGTTTTCTGTCATTTCTCAGCAGAGGAATCAAAACAGATTACAGATTGCTTGACAGAAACAAGCAAATTTAAATTGGGCTTCACTTCATGCAAAAGAAAAAAAGTTTGAGTCCTTTGTTCTCTCAGCTTTACACAATGAGCAAGTTCATCGTGACATGAGACTAGACGCCAAGGCTCGTATTCACAAAGCATTTTATCTTACCGCCAGGAGGACTCCATAATGACTCTAAAAGTTCGGCTATGAGTTTTCTCTTGAAACTTTTTCACAAAGCTGCTCAGACTAAATCTTACTAGGGAATTTATTGTGAGGACTTTCAACATAGAACTCATGCGTAAATACACTCCATGTAACTCCAGCGTAAACAACCCCTGTAAACAATGAACCATTCCAACAATCAGGGTCTCAATCGAGCAGCTCCTCGCTATCACACAGTGGTTATCAAAACCCATCTTCATTTCTATATTTTGTAAAAATCCCTATCACATAACTTCTAATGCTTCAACAAGAAATTTAGCAGTCTCAAAATTAGGTCTGACACGCCTATTATTTTTGAGTTTCTCCTAATTTTTTTTTTTTTTAAATTTATTAAAATTTTGGTGAAGTTTTAATCTGAACATTCGACGTGTCTGCGGCAGCAAAAAGTTGAACCTCCTACATTCAAATAGAGCTTTGTTACCACTGCTGCCACACAGCGTGGGCAGATCTTCTCAGGGTAAGTCAAGATTGTTTTTCTATTATCCTTGACAATAGGGACCGTTCTATTGTTTTCCATGTTTTTCATTGGACCATTTTGCTCCAAGGCTTTTGGCGCTTTTGAAAAGAGATGTACCATTATATTTATGCCTGCTCCTGACATTTAAAGATACAGTTTCCTGTTATACTCGGTGGTGTTTTCCACATCACAGTTGATGAGATGACTCTGAACTGATAGAAATGTGCAGCGTTCGTCCTTCACGGGGAGCAGTAACTCTGACTCACCTACAAGATTTAACTGCTGGAACAGTCTAACCACAAGAAGGGTTGTTTTATTCTGTTTGTGTTTCATCCCATCATACTCACAGTGTCAGCTAAGGTCAGGGACTTAGTGGGACTAAAAATCAGCCTTGGACTCTGACCCAGCCCAGCTCATATTAAATTCTGCATGGAAATGCAACAGCCCTCTGCCAGCAATGTGACAATGACCTTATCCAACTTGCGGTACCATCCGGGATGTCACTGTCCTGCTGGTGCTGAAGAGACATCTTGCCTGGGTCTTGCTCTTTCTTATTCTCCTTCCTCTCTGTCCTCCACATCTCTATCCTTCTCTGTCTCCAATTTTTGACATTGATATTGGAACACTACTATAGGCTCTTTACTGCATGGGAGCTTTCACAATGCTTGCTCTCTTTCTCTTATTACATCATTTTAAAGTAAATGGTGGGTAGTTCATCATATTAGTCTTAAGTCGCTTTTACACCAATGTCGTTTGATCTGGACTTTAAGACGTTTCTGTTTGATCCAAACCAAAATGATAGGTGTGAAACCTCCCCTGGACCTTGGTCCAAAGCAAACAGTCGGACCTTGGCCTGACCAAAAGCGGTGGTCCTGGTCCGGACCAAACAGGACCACAGTCTGGTACATCCCCAGTGTGAAAGCATTACTTTGAAGGGTTCGGACCTTCCTACCAATCATGCTTTCTCCAACGACGATTAAATTGTTGTCCAATTATATACCTCATAAGACGACCTTGGATCAGCATTATGTACAATTCTTCAAGTTGTCGCTGTTGGTGGTATAAAAACATCACTAATATGAAAGCTGGTATGGTGATTTCATTCACTGTTGACAAAATTTAATTCCCGCTCAACATGTTGACATGGGACGGCCAAATGACCAATCAATGTAAACTACGGTAACACGCAAAGTACGCAGTCGATCAGTATCACGTAGGTTCATCATGTAAGTTCTGTTAGTCCGTTTGCAATAATGACAGTGTGAAACCATAACAGACCAAACCAAATGAATACAATGTAACAAAAACACAAACTTTGGTCTGGACTTTGAGGTGTGAAAACACCCTTACTCTCTTACCACAGTCTGGTATAATATAATAATAATAATATCCATCTACAGAGATTTAAAACTGTAAATAAAGGGCTTGTGTATAAATTAAAAGCCAAATATATTATCCAAATATAGGCAATATAAATTTTGTATTTTAGTACACAGCATTAATAATGATTCTAGACAGCGACATCCACAGCAGATCATATTAACATAAATGCATCTTTAATCTGAATGCTAATTAACATACAGCTAAGCCAAGTAGCAAACATTTTCACCACACAGTAAACACTTACTTTGAAAAGTCGCTTTTGGAGTGATTTACTTGAGCTGGACCAGTTCTTAAGTGCTCCAGCCTACCCTCCAGTCATTTCCTCTCCATACTCTCTTATTTTCTCCTTAATCCTTAATTCTCTTATTTAAGGTAGAATCTGATATATATCTCAGCTGTAATATCAAAAAAGTAATAGTTCTGTTAAAATAATTCATTACATTAATCTCTGGAGAATTTAAGAGGGAACTTACTCCAGACTCCAGCCAATATAACCCTGGGACATTCTGTAATCACTGCTGGTTGTTTTCATTTTTCTACACAAAAACAAAAAAGGCACACTTAGAAGTACAGTGATTTTAATATACAAGCTTTACTAAATCAACAACCAGACATCAGACATCTAGTGGACTCAAAGGTAGGACAAAGGAACGCATGAATCCAGGAAAAAAAAACAGAGAGTTTAAAACGCAGCGAACATACATGTGACCTTGGGTCTAAATAAATGTACATTACTCTCTCTGGAAAAACAGCAGCACATGTTGCATACAATAAAACGCAGCAAGCATTCATTAGCATTTAATTGAACAGTTGAAGACACTTTAACCACAGTGCTCAGATTACAACAAATGGCTTTAAAAGGTGGGAACTGCATTATGTATGTAGCTGAAAGGTCGTTGTTACGTGAAGTGTAAGGAATCAGTAAAGTGTTTTTTGCTAATGAAAACATTAGCAACATTTTTAATTTCACAGCGAGGACCAAAGTTAAAGGTTGTCCACCTCTTCCTCCCAAATGTTATTTAAATCAGTGGCAAACCCTGAACACTTAGGCTACATAATAAAAGCTGATTAAGGCAGCCAAAAGCACTCAGGTTTTCTTTTAAAGAGGTTTTCCTTTTGAGTCACTTTGATGTTGTCTCAATGGGGCCCTGATGAGCACAAGGTCTCCTGGATCTACAATTCTAATGGGGATTGCATTAGCAGATTTTCTGCGGTCCTTAATTGTGGTTCTGATTTTGAATGTCAACGTGTGGGATGGACAGGAAAAGGACTGCATGTAAAGAGTAGAGAGCTGCTGGGGGCTCTGTGTATTCACTTTAAATGACAAACCATAAGTTCATCACCTGATAGGTGCACTCACCAAACAGAGAACATGAGCGCAACGCAGCAGTCCTCTGCTTTCTGCTTTTTCATCCCCTTGACAGGATCATTCAAAGGCGTTCCTCGATGATGTGACAACTGGAAAACAACACCTGGGTGTATCTTGTAAAAGTGCATGTGTAAACATGCATGCATGTTTCCACAGCTTTAAGGAGTGTGCATGAGGAAGGTGTTATAGTGAAGGTGTGAAAGTTAATGGCTGGAACACAAAGGGAAGGTGAATAGTTCATGCTTCACCTCGCTCATCTGGTCACACCTTGGAGAGAGAGAAACTCATCCAGCTGGATAATGACTTTGTTTCAGCGGAATCTTTTGAAAGAGATAATAACAGATATAACTCTGAGTCACCCTGAGCTCACTTTGTCCACAGTGGGTTAAATCTACTGGAAAAAAACATTCTGTTATTTGTTCAGGTGGTCGCTTTTATCTTCATTTTTTGTAAACAACAGGACTCAGTGTTTGCTAATTGGCTCCAGTGTCGTGGTTGAAAACATAAGAGGATTAAAAGTGAACAGAATATAACACATAACAATATAACACATCCATTCACCCAGAAACAAATTACATGGACAATTTTGCCAACATGAAACCCATATTTTTAGGGTAACAAATTTCATATTATCAAGCAAGAGAAGGCGAAACTCTTTGATTCCCATGTTCTTTATGAGAACTTAGAGTTTTAAATGAACACTATTTACAAGGTGGAATCTTTTTAGGAAAGCCACTTAAAGTCTGTATATGAGTTTGCCACGGCAAAGCTGGAGCCAGAAGGTGATTAACTTCCCAAGGGTGGCGGAGGATTAGAGCTAACTAAGGAGGAAAATTTAGAGATTTAGAGACAAAGGGGGCAACGTTATTTAAAAAAAAAAATTATAATCTCATGGGGACGAAGTCATAATTTTAGAAGAATAAAGCTACAAGACCAAAAAGTTGTACAGTTATGATAATTAACTAGTAAACTTACATCAATGAGAATACACTCATACATTACAGAGATTATAACAGAGTGTGTAAGATGTGGATATAGTCTCTGTGACATTACCCATCTGTTTCCGATAGCACTGTTTCCGTCTTGCCATTTTGGAAATGCAAAATTCGACCTAGTTGAGTTCAGGTTTGGTTGAGGCAAAGAGGTGGGTCTTTAGTATCTTTGCAGAAAAAATACTGGGTGCCCAACTGTCTTTCGAGTCACCCATCTCTTACATGGGCAAAACTTGTAAGTTTAATAACTCTGAAAATCACAAATTGATTCACTGATGTGTGCCGACAGAGAAAGAAGTATTTAGACCCAAGCCGTTTGTTTGTTCCAGGTGGTTTCTGGTGTTTCTGCAGCCACCCTCAAGGAAATCACAGAGAACTACAGTTTTAAGTACTTCCGCATGAGCTTTATATCCTCACAGCCAGAGGTTACGGCTTGGATTACAGTCATAATCTCATGAGAAAGAAATCATTACAGGATTTGAAAAATCTGAAGGAGCATATCAGAGGAGGAGCCAGATTCCTGCATTACAATGAGGGACATAGATCATCTTGTGAAGCCAATTTTAATGAGTTTAACCCTTGGAAATCCAAAAATTCAGCACGTTTTTTTCTTTTTTCTACATTTTTTCTTACATTTTTTCTCTCCTTTTTTTTTTTTTTTTTTTTTTTCTAGTATGCACAGAAACGACCAAAAATAGTTCCTTGCTCCATAAAGGGTTAAGAGCTTAAACCTAAGTGCCTGCATTTACCTTTTTGCTAAGTCAAGCTAACCATAACTAGCTCCAGCTTTGAGAAACATGGCATCCAATAAGACTTTTTCTAAAAATTGAAAAATATATCATATATTTTCCAAAACTTTGTCTTTTAAAAGCTGAAGAGCGCTCGCAATTCACTAAAACAGAAGATACATCAGGTTTCATTGGAAAATAAACAAGTCTGGTTCTTTCACTCCTGTGATTTGAAACTTCCAAATTAATTCAAAAACCCATTCTGGTGGATTAATTGTCCGTTGGAAATTATGCATTCAGCTTTTAGTCATTTCCAAAATACAACTCTTTCGTGTGTGAAAATGTGGTTTTATCTGCCGTCCAAGAGACAAACGGTTGATAGCAAGCAGACCATGTCAACCATGATCTCACAGGACTGAAGACTCACCATCTGCTTTCAGGTAAAATTTTCCTTTTCAGTCATCAGATGTGTTCAGCTGTCTGCTGTCATCAGTCCAGGGTGTTTGGCAGCTCAGTGAGAGAGATTATGTGCCAACACTGTCTGACTATAGCATTGAAAAAGATTAAATACTGAGCCAAGCTCTGCTGATGTCCATCTGCATTATGAGGCTGTGTTTCTACACAGTGGCTGTTTAATCAGTTGTATTCATTAACATAAGTAAAAAAGGCATTTATCAAACACAGAGTGTTCTCTCATTAGATACCAGCCAGTTCAATTAAGACCCAACACCATCAGCCCATTCCTTGGACATTCATTATTTTGATTTGATTGTTCAGCTCAGAGCATTGTTGTTATTATTGCCTTCCTCTGCAGCAACAAACTTGATCTCAGCGTTGGCAGTCCTCGAAGCCATGCTACTATCTCTGACTTTATGTTTGAACAGAAAGGGAAATGTTTTCCTGAAGGACTTCTGGAAGGTGGCCCCCATAAAACCATATACTATGGGGTTGACTGAAGAGTTGGCGTAGGACATGCAGTTGGCCCAGGTCTTGATCTTGTACGTGGCGTAGTTTGGCCGGTAGTTTGGATAGAAGGACTGGAAGAGGACAAAGATTTGGATGGGACCCCAGCAGATGGCGAATAGGAGGACAATTACAACCACCATCTTGGACACTTTGCTCCGTATACTGATAGTTCTCTCAGACAGGAGGTTGACCTGAAAGGAAGGAGATAAAAAGCGGAGTTTGAGTAAGATGTGTTCAGAACGACAGGACAGCTACTAAACCATACGAAGCATTGGACTTTTTCAAACAAGTTGTTTTGTAAAATATAAAATGTAACAACCCACGACTTCCTCACAGTTCTGTGTGTTTTGTCTCATACAGCAGGCTCACTGAAGACCTTTACCTTCCAGATGAGAGCACATTGTTTACTTATTAGCAGCCTTGGATTTATTAAACGCCAGGCAAGAAATTCATCACAATCTGTCAGTTGGATACACAAAACATAAAAGCTTTGAAAACTGGGATTATTATTTCATACTTTGGCCTTCTGGGGACTGTTTCGTAAACAGAATGCTGGCTAAGCATCAGTTTTTTTAATTGATGCGCTGAGCTTATTAGGAAACAGTTGCTTCACGTTCAGCAGCTACAATGCCATATCCCCATATTTATGGGGGTCATGTTTGTGTCATTGCTCTGAATATTGATTGATCGTATGTTTCTGCAGCTGACCTCAAGTGGACTCTTAAAGAACTGCAGTTTTTAGTACTTCAGCATAGGCTTCATAACTGTGGACCAGAGTTTTACTGCTTGGATGTAACATTATGAGATGGGGATGATGGGAATTTTCAACAAATAAGTCCTTGTGATTATTAGGAACCAACGTAACATTCAAATAACAAACTTTCTTTTAGTTTCTACTGTCAAATGGCAGCTGTGTTAAGTTCAAGAAACCAGCAGCTTTCTTTCAAGATTTAGTGGCGTTTTTTTATGGATGCCAAGGGTTCTCCAAAAAAATTATTGTAAGAAAGAAAAAATATGTTATATGTGGTTTTGTCATTTTCTGTTGTCAAAATACTACATCAGTGTACTTCTGCTTTGGCAGGGCATGAGGAGCAAAACAGTGCCTTGCTTTCAAGCGCTCATTTTGTATTACACTGCGTGTCTCATAACCCTCTGCCCTGTCTGTCAGTTTAGAGGCCAACTTAACCTCGCCTCCCCTAGAGAAAACACAGCCTGTCTTAGCCAATCAGATCAAAGCAAGACTTATTGATTATTGGTTGATGCATCATTAAAAAAAAACTTGAGGGAGGCCAGATCAAATCTGCCAACCAACCAATCACAAACTGTTAAAAAAAAAAAACCACCCACACTCTGTGCAGCTGGCCCGCTATGACCAGCTAATGACATAGCAACATAGCTAGCAAGTCAGAGGATGAATAGAGACAGGAACCTTTAGCTGCTAGGGAAAAATGACTTTATAAAACTTCCTTTTGAGGTTCAAAATTCAAACAGGAAGCTAGGCAAACTCCAGAGCTCAATAACACGAGACCTGAAGTCTTTTTTAGAGCTGTATGACACGACAAGATTTGTCACAATAAATGATAGGATAATACTACTCCTCCACAAGTTGGATGGGTTAAAAAAATATTAATTTTTTTATGCATTTGGTGACAAATGGGCTGCTATATCCTTGTACCAGTCTGACTTCAGCACCATGAACAGCGCTATGGCCCAGTCTTTTTGATAACCGGGTTGTTGTCTTAAACACACATTTTCTTGTTACCTGATCCTTAAGATGTGATGTTTTACTCTTTATTTTTCTTGTCAAGTTGAATGTATTTTATCATGGGGAGCATGATTTCGTTTTTTTGTTTGATTTTTACTTTCTATCCTTACAGAAACAACATTTATGCCCGCTGACACCGGCTGCACTATCAGCTGGGAAGTTTACAGCTGATAACAGCTGCAGCACTGTTATCATTCTTTTATTTAAACATTTGTAACTACATTTGTAACATTCTGCTGTGATTAAGCTATGGGACGTTAACCTGTTTTTCCTGGGTTTCTTCTAACTGCCATAAGCACGTGCACAGCCTGAAGCAGGCACCCGCAGCTCTCATCATCATGCATACGTTCAGAAATTAATGAAAAGTCAGTAAAATAATGGTACTGTAACAATAATATGTTTACATGAAAATAACAGTTTAACACGAGATTAAATTTTTTCTTCCCTCTGGCTTCCTTAGTGATTTTCGTCACAGGCTGCCACTGATTCTTATAAACTTTCTTTGGCCTTAAAGACAGATACTTAAAAAGACCTTTCAAAGAGCAAGACAGAACACTTCGTCAGTGAACAGGTGCATAGAGGCAAGGCAAGGCAAGGCAAGTTTATTTATATAGCACATTTCAGCAACAAGGCAATTCAAAGTGCTTCACATAGCGGCAAAACATATTAAAAGAAACAATTTAAAAATTAATTAAAAGAGCAAAAAATAATAATAAAATAAAAATAAAAGAGAAGACATAAAAACCTTTTTAAAGTTTTAATTAGATGATGGTTAGGTTAAAGAGCCTACAGATAAAAACTTTAAATGTTGTGAAATCATTTGAATTAAATATAATGAATGCAAGTACCTGATAGTTGTTGTCTACAGGCTCCACAGTCGGCTGGCCAACCCTCTTCACCATCAGAGTGTAACAGAAGGAAATTGTGAGGACAGGTAGGAGGTAGGCGGCTATAAACTGGTAGAGGATGAAAGCTCTCTCATGAGCCTTTGAGGGAAACCTCTCCATGCAGTACTGCCTCGGCCCATACCAGTAACCCTCCTCTATACGCTGGTACATCAAAATGGGTGTTGAAAGGATGAAGGAGCCTGGACAGAAGGAGCGTATTAGTTCATGTAGTAGGGGTCATAGTTTTCATAAGTTTAGTGATAAATGAGCTAAATATGAAAGATTATGACAATAATTTTATTCAAGCAGGTATTACCAATCCATATGCAAATGCTGACAATCATGGCTACCCTCGGGGTGCGGTGGCGGAGAGATTTCAGAGGGTAAACTGTGACGTAACAGCGGTCTCCGCTCATAGCTGTCAGAGTGATACATGTGGCTTGAACTGTTACCTGAGACAAAAAAAATGGTGCAAGATATGTAAATAAAAAACATGGAACACATTTTCAAGAAAGCCACTCTTTTGCCATCAGAGATTTAAAGGTGTGCAACAGTTAAAAAATGTCAGGAAATATTTCCAGTGGCACAAACTTTAAAGCAATAAGTGATACATTGCTCCAAATATAATTAGTTTACAAGCTATTAAAGGAGCTTGGTGCCTTACAGTCTTACGGCATCCTCTACAAGAGTGTCATGCATTTAAATCCAATAAAATAAGTTCAACCCCCATCATGCTGTCCTGTAGATCCAGCTTTTTCATCAACCCTTATGAGAAAGCAAAAGAGAATATCAAGCTCCTTTTCTTCTCCCTGAAGAAACCAGTTTTATAAATCCTCCAACCTATCGGAGATTGACGGATGAGCACTCATGCTTTTAAAAAGAAGAGAAGCACTAAAAAGAGTAAGGGAGAAAAGATGCAAGAAAGAGAGCAGATGTGAGGCTGCATAAAAGATAAGTCTTTTAAATTAAAATGCGAACAAATCATTCAATGTATTTTTCCTAGACTCAGGTTCAATAGCGCTTAATTGAGATGAATTCTGAATCATCAGAGGAATATTCACCGTGGGATGTAAGGGAACTCAGGGAAATGATGAGGCATCAAAGGAGTAGGAGTCAAACAGAGTCATTTTTCAAGCTTCTTTGAATCTTTAAATGGTGTTTTGCACAAAATCTCAGCAGTTTGGAGCATTTTTTCTGTAATTGTTGAATTAATTACTCAAGCAGTTTCTAGTAGAGAGGTGAGCATTTTCCCATCTTAGTATCTGAGATGCTCAGCCTCTTTGGGGTGTATTTTTTAATGTTCCTAGCTTGTTGCAAATAAGCAAGGAGAGATTATTTTTTTTCTCAGCATTTAACAGATTTTTTGTTTGTTTTCTGCAGTCCCAGTCCACAGTTTTTTGAAACAAGTTGCTGGCCTCAAATTAAAAATGAGCATGTGTTTCATAAAGCAATGAAACAAGAATATATGAAATATTGTTCTGGGGTTGAAATTAATTGCAAAATTGGTTGTAATCAATATTTTATGCTGGGTTTCAACTTTTTGGTGATAAACCTTCCCTTCATACGCCTTGAAGAAATAATTCTTTCATTAATTTCAAATCAAGTAGTCTGTCTGTGGGTCGAACATTGTTATCAGTGGCCAAAGCAATCCATTTTCCATTGGAATAGGTGCACAAGGGTGAGAAATGAAAGTTCACAAGCTCTCTCTCTCTTTGCTCTCCTACAAATAGGATCTAATTTTGTCCCTCTTTTGTCTCCGTATGTGTCTCTCCACCTCTTAAATGTGACTGTGAATTCAGTCCCCATTACCCTTTAGAGGTCTGAAGCACCACAACAGTCTTTCAAAGGCTATGATGAAAAAGGCAAGGAGGGGTCGTGATGAGTTCAGTGTTGAGACCACAAAGGATGTGGGTACCATAACCCTTCAATTTTAAAGATGGCTGACCCAGTATCTTATTATCTTTGGTGCATTATGTCTTCTAAAAAAGGATGGCTGCGGTATCACAAAGAGAGTATCTTTAGATCATATCGTCTTCTGTTCATTTATTTAGATGAGATAAGATTGAATAATGTTTTACAAAAGTCTGGTTTTATGTTACGAGCCTTTCCAAAACAAATGGAAGTAATTTTTAAAGGCACGGGTACCAGAGGAGAAGAGAGTGTAAATAATTCAGCGTGTTAATCTTTGATTAAACTTCTTGCAAAGATGAACAGCATTTAGCTGTGTTGGAGTCAATGTTAAAATGTTTTTACAGAGGATGAACGAAATTTCATGGTTACAGATGATCATGTTGATGTTGCTTGAAGTCCTAATAATTAAAAGTTTTTATTCTTCGCCTGTGTCTCAAAGTTCAAGGTTAATTTGTACCCGTTGGTAGATTTAGTGTGTCAGTGAGTGAGTCAACCTCCACTTTAGCAACAACAAACAAACAGCTCGAAACAAGACATAACAAATTGACCAAGTGCACAGTACTAATAAGGTGTGCATCAGTAACAGCAAGAAGCGATCAATTAAAACATGGTACATTGACCATCACTCAATAAAAACGGGGTGAATAAAAACAAGTCAAAATGGGCCATCAGTAAAAACAAGCTATAAGAAAATGAGATGAAAAGATCTAAAAATACTTAATGAATAATTAAGAACGTGTTTTTATGGAATCAGAGCCATGACTTGGAGATGGGTTTTTTTTTTTAAATTTAGATAATTCTTCTCAACAAAAATAAACATAAAATGCAGACTAAATGTTGTCTGACATCTCTTCAGTATAAAGGGCCTGAAGTGTCTTTTTCCTCTCACAAACTTTTGAAGATGATGTACAAGAAAGAATCATCAGAATGAACCGCAGAATGAGGTTCATAATCTCAAGGGAGTCACTTCATTTTGCATTTCAATCCAGTCCACTTATTTAGGCTTCAAGATCAATATGTATGAAACAAAATCTACTATAAACTGTGTTGTTTCTGTAAGACATTATTTTGAAAGTTGAGCTCAATTGAACTGGTTTTGATTGCTTTGTCAATTTCAGTGCCAGCTTTATTTATATAGTACATTGAAAACAGCAAGTAGTCTACCAAAGTGATTTCCTGTGAAATAGAAACAAAAAAATATATAAAACTATAAAAAAAAAAAATATACGCTATAAAACAATAAAGGCTTTTAAAAACATGAAACGAAAATAACAAGTAAATGGTCCCTTCTGTGGCTTTACTTTGCCAAAGGCCAAAGTGAAAAAAGACAGACTTTTTTTAAAAGTGGAGAGGTTATTCCCTGTGCGCTATGATAGCTTTGAGATTTAGCTGTAAGAAGTATGATAGAAAGAAAGTTATTTCTATGTTGATAAGGGTGAAAGGTCAAACAAAATAGTTTTATACTAAATTAAATCTCCGTTTTTAAAGGAAAAGTTATCTTGATATTTACTAAGAAAGCTTTTTTCTGCGTGTACTTTTTTCGGTCTTCAGGGCCACATTGAATAAATCTTTTGAGTTGATATGTTTGAAATTTTGGGAAATATTTTTTTTTGTTGACTTATTTAGATTTTTCTGAAGAGACTGATACCCAACACGCCTATGCCCATTCAGCAAGAAGAGAAACACTGGTACTCAATTAGCTTTAGCTTAGCATTAAGACCATGATACAAGATTGAGTCTTGCCCCAGCTGTGGCATCAGCATTATTACTTTGGTTGATTGATTGATTGATTGATTGATTGATTGATTGATTTGGACATTTTACAGAGTTTTGATTTTGTTGTCACTTCGTGGTGGAGGCTTTGTGGTTAAATTGTCAACTTTTTCTCTGTTTCTGGTGTATTTATTGTAAGAATTTCTAACTCTGTTTTACTGGTGCATACAGATAATCATGAAACTCTTTTTGCCATTTAATACAGCTGTCCTTTTAATTTTTTTATAATCTATGATATTTTTACAGTGTACTACCCTTCAGCTCTAAAACCAGTTTGAAAGATGCAGACTGAGACTTTATTAGCATGATCAAGGCTCTTACATGTTCTATTCATGCTTTGCCACAATAATTAATGCTATGTGAGTCACTAGATACAATAGGTACTGCACATGTAATTGGCCTTTACAGAGACTGATGATGGCCCTAATTAGTAAAATCCTAGCTCTTCACTTTCTGTTCCCCTTTGGTTGTTTTTATTGAACTGTGAGGATTTTAGACGGACACCAAGACCAAACACTTCTGAGATTAATGGTCCATATTTCTTTGAAACGTGCAGGACTTCAGCACAAAGAGCAGTGTGTTCTTGGTATGGTCATTAAAAACCTATTGAACCTTGCTCTGCACACTCTATAACAAATGGTGGCAGGAGTCTCTTTGTGGAAACACATGAGGAGTGTTTTCACACCTGCTGCGTGTTTGCTTTGTTATGATTCAGCTGATGCATGAGGTATCTCTCCCTTGGAACTCTTTATATTCACACTGCAGTACAGTGAAATGGGCCATCATTATGTCACAGCCACTTATCGCACTGCATGGGTGAAGAAGTACAGTCCATACTGGTCATACTTTGGAAAGACAGCTCTAAGAAGGAATCCAATATATGGCCAGATAACTTCCATTAGTCATTGGTTGACTTGGTGCCGAGATGAGGTCAGATGAGCATATGTTGACTGCTGGATGCCACTCACAAAAATATAAAAGTTCACAGACTTGAGTTCAGGCAAAAACCAGATGACCTTTAACAGCTCTGCCAAGCCGTGTGAAGCAAAACTCAACTCTGGTTGTGGAGGGTTCAGGAGGATTTGACTTGCTTCTTATCTCTCAGAATTAACCCAGTTGTTGAATCTGTAGTTTGTGTCGAGTGCTGTGATGTTCTACTATGCCCTCTGCTGATGTTGAACTGGATGGAGAGGTACGTAACATTGCCCTTTTGCTATTTTTCTGTTTCCTTCCTTACTTATTACTGGAGTGTGAGGAGTCAAGCAGCTATTTGTTTCAGCTGCTGCGTTAATTGTGCCCCTCGTGGCTCATGGATCCATTAAATGGACTGGACTGTGTTTGTACTGAGCTGTTTCTGGTCTTGTGACCAATGAAAGGGATTTATTTTTAACTAATCTAATTCAAAAACTGATGGCACCACGCTGGGAGCAATCTGTAGTTCAGTATATTAGCCCACACCATTTCAGCATGAGGACAGAGAGAAGTGAGATCTGTCACTTGACTCCATGAGCCACAGCTGTCTCTGAAACCCAGACCACTTCTTCCAGGCCTTCTTGACTTGCGTGCACATGTCTGAATGACCCGGACAGGTTGTGAAAGCTTTCACAGTCTGACACTGATGCAAGGTGAGTCATTCTGTCTTCATCTTTAGGAGTCATTATTTCAGTGAAGATGAGCTGCCAGGGTTGCAGACATCATGTGTAGATTAATATGTGTCCATCTTTTTAATTGAAGTGCTTTTAGCCTTGCCTCTCTTCTAAGCCTATTTCTCTGACTGGCATTTTTTTGTCTAATGCTCAAATTATCAACTATATCAAGTCACGCTCCATACAAAAGATCACATCATCTTTCTAATCAGTCTGACAGGTTGTCTCCTCCTCTTTTCTTTCTAATGAACAGAACACTTTTTAACACAAACTTTGCACAAAACTGAATACTAATTCCCTTTGCCCCTCATTTCAGTCAAGCGCTCTTCTCCAAGAATCTTAAATAAAAGGCTTTCACTGCTTGACAGGATGCTTATTAAGTGAAGAAGACTGTAACCCCAACACTTCTTCAGCACATGCAGTGACAGCCCGACCCCTCCAAATTATAATGGTTACTGGGTACATGCTACAATTAGCAGTACACGGCTTACACTAATTACAGCGAAGTCTTTAAGTGCAGAGTTTTACACCTACTTACTGACACAGTGTGAGCTAAGAGATATTTAACAGACTTCCTGTGTGCTGTGCTGAGCATCCAGCAGCAGAGGGAAGAGCTAAGTGTGGTGCATTAGGCAGCTTATGAACCAGATGTTTCCCTCAGAAGAGGATGACATTGAGGTCTCAGTTTAAGATAACAGTAGATTCCTATTAAAGCTTTGTCGAGACTGTGCTTCAATAAAAATTTAAGGTCTAGCTGCAGCCTTTTACTCAGATTAGCGAGTTTGGTTTTGAACATAGCTTGAGTCTGAACTGTGACTCTTTGTAATCTGTGAAGAATGTTTAATGAAAGAAAAAAATCAGACTTTTTCGGTCTTAGTCAGCGTACCAAACTTTTTTTTGCATGTAAATGTGTTATTGTAACCCCTAATTCACACTGCTGTCCATGAGCGTTGCTGTCCGTGAGCGCCGCTGTCCATCAGCGCCGCAGTCCTTCAGCGCTACGCTAGCGGAAGTGCTTCTTTCTGCTGTTCCTTGAGTGTCTGCTTGAGTCTGGCTCCGGAAGAACTGGAAGTCATGTACACACCAGCCAAAAAAAGCAGTTTTCACAGCCAAAATAAGCACATTTACAGCCTGGTACAACGAATGTCTCCTGTCTGAATTGCTAATTTCACTAACAGCACGCACTGTGAATTTTTTTCTAACTTGGCAGATTCAACAATACTAAGATTAACAGTTCGTCCAATCAGAGGCACAGCTCAGGTTACGTGACTGCCGAGCGACCTATGGCTCTTACTGTGGAGACTCACAGCCCGCCTCATTTCCAATATGGCCATGCCGGCCTTTTTGCTTCAGATATCTGTTTTAGTCACATGACGTTATGGAGACTACGTCCATTAATTATACAGTCTATTGTGCATTCACACAGCCCGCGCTGCGGTCCGTCTCCGACGCATGCTACTAACGGCTGTTCTGCTGTGAGTCTATTTTTGCTGGAGTAAGCTGCAGAGACACGTCAATCTCTGCAGAGCAGATCACACCAAACAGGAAAAACTGACACGAAAAATGATCAGAGTTTCCGGTCTTTTCAAAATAAAGCACCATGTTCAGACTGTTAATCGTAAAATTATCCTCGTATATCCAAACTACGACACTGGCACAGGGCCAGCAGTCATCAGCGGGGCAGACCCAGAGGAAATCCAAAACCATGGACAAGGAAAAGTTTATCTTTGAGGCAAAATTATATACATAATTATATACAACACAACACATCCTTTCTACAAGGACACCAACAAAAACTAAAAGGGAAGAACTGAAGTACTGAAGTTCTGGGAGGGCCAGGGGAGTTTAACATACAAATTAATTATCATGAAAGTAGTTGTCATGGGTGTGATTCCTTTGGGAACATGTGGTTCTCCTGTGATCTTGTGATCTCGCGTATCCAGCTGCTATGGAGTACACTGACCTGCGCTCCCCTCCAGCGACGGATCCAGTGTGAATTGGCTCGTACTGCGACGCTGATGGAGCGCAGCGCTCACGGAGTACGTGTGAATCAGGGATAAGTGTAATAAGGTTGAAGCTGGAATGAGCCTTGTGTTTACCTGCTGTAGAAAGGCAACAAACTTGCACATGAAGTTTCCGAAGATCCATCCAGGGAGAGGATAGAGGGTTGCAGTGAAGGGGACGCAGCACACCAAGAAGATGATGTCGGTGGCTGCGAGGTTTGCTGCAAGGATAGAAAACAACAAACGTGATGTCAGGTGTATAGGTTTGTTGTTTGCAGAAGAAAGACAGACATCTATCATTTCATAGTGTAATTTACAAGCATAGTAAGCAAAGACAGCTTTTCCAAAATAGAATATGTTCTTCATCCATGCCCGATGGAGCTTTATTCAGAAATATTTTCTGTTCAATGTTTTCTTTCACTTTAGGGATAGAGCAGCCAAAATGAATAGCATGCCAGAAACAATTGGACCAAGAGCTCTATAATGCCGCGGAGGAGTTCATTTCAATGCAGTCAAAGCAGAGACATGCTCGGAGAAATAAAAAGTATTCATGTGAAGAGGAAATAGAAGATTACGGATGATGTGTGCAGGAGACAAGAGAGCAGCAGCTGCCTCCACATCATCCCTCAGAGCTCAAACTCCCACTGCTGAAAAAAAACCCCATCCTTTTTATGAAGTGACAACACTTTGGTCAGGATTTGGGAAACAGCTGATGTAATTGTCTAAAACTGTTTTCCATCACTTGAAGTCTGACATTTTCTTTAAAACATCACTCCATCAATCCAACATTGCTTACTTGCAATTATTTTGATTTTCTTCAGCTGTTATTTTTTTTGTCCCCATTGGAGTGCTTTTACTTGTTCTAGTGTTCTTCGAAGGTGGACTTACAATGTGAATCACTTGAAAACCTCTCAACTCGTTTTTATTTTCCAGTTATTTTTAATAAATCCTCCTGCATGGTAAAGCCAATTAAATACACAAACTATATGACAAAACATTATGATACTGGCTTATGGTTTGTCCTAAACAGTTGCTGGGAATGACATGATTTATCCAGCATTTCAGATACACTGAAACACATTACTACTGCCCAGCAAAGATTATTATTAATATTGAAATAATGTAATTTGGCAGAAGATCTTTGACTTTATGTGGGGGGAGTTTGTGTTCTTTGATGTCTTGATCCTGACAGCAGTCAGAAGCCCCCATGGAGCCCAGGCACAGCTGGTTGTGATGGCTGATGATTTACAAGGAGCAGATAAAATGTGGCTGGAGATCAGGTGAAGATGAGGTGGTGGAGGATCAAGCACAAATGTGAACATGAAGGAACAAAAGGCAGAAAAAGAATCACATTTACAAAGGGGGCAGAGAGGTGATGTGCTGAAAATGAGGTTGTGAAGTGTTCCTCTGGATGTTGATGTGAATACGAGTGTTACAGCTGATAAAACGATGATAGCGCTGCAGAATTCAGCATGGAAACAAGCAAGTGAGGGATTATAGGCTAAAGTGAATGCAGATATAATCTGTTTTCAAAACCAAAGACTATACCAGCAGTACCTCCTGATTTGGGCAAAATGTAAAATACTGAAATCTTCAGAATGCCAAAAATACCAAGATGTCCTACTGATTGAGGGAAAAATACTCAGTATGCAACAGAAACGGTCTAACTCACACACTGTTTCCCATGCACCACATTATATTGAAGTAATATGAAAAAAACACTTGTGAATCTTTTCACTTCTAGTCATGAAAGAGGTTATCTCACAGGTAACTGTTCATTTCTATAAATAAAATTATATATGTACTAAAATTTACTCTTAACTAAAATAAAAGTTGATGATACAGATGGTACATACAAGTAGTATGTAGAAGATGGTTTATAAAGCAGCCATAGTCTCCCTGTGTGATCTCTTACTGAAGCTACATCTAAACTCAGACTTTAAATACTTCTTATTGACTCTCTCTGATTGAGTTTACCTTGAAATCAGTCTGAAACAAGCGTAAACCTTAGCTGTTGATAATTAAACCCCAGAAGAAAAGTTTTCCCATGATAAATTCAGACGGGCTTCAGAAAGATAAGGACACACACCATTAAGAGCCAGGATTAAAAGACTATTTCTGCAGCATTTTGACAGAGCAGCATATGAAATGATTTTGATCTGTGAAGCTGAATTTTGTACTCAGACATCTTGTACAGAGAGTGAATTTTACCACAATTCCATCATTTTGACTGAATAAAGGCTATGAGTGATACAAATTTAAACACATTTCAAATTTATTTATTTATAAATTATACAAATTTGCATAATTAGAGGTGTTGCTTTTTGGCTGACAGGTTGGTGTGTTAAAGCAATGATGCAAAACACCTGCTTTAGCTTCAGCCTACTGCCTGGGTCAAGGTCAACCAAAGGTTAGGTTGTCAGCTTTTCCATAACACTAAAGGTTGGCCTTCAAAATGCCTCTTTAGAAACCATGGCTTGAAGTCATATAGACTATTGATTTTTTATATACAATCTATAGTCTTCACAGAGGTTGGGAGATGGGGAAATTTTTTGCTTTTGCAAAAACTGTCTGAGCCTGCACATTTATTTGGTTTCCTGCCTACTTCCTGTCACATGGATTTGAATATCTTTGGGCAAATGGTTGTACACAGTACGACAATGTTTCATAGGTTACACTGGCAACAGAAAAAAGTTGTTTTTGAATTTGTTTACTTATGACATTTTCCTCATTTATCACAAAAAGACTGATTAAATGAAAATAACCTTTGCTATAATTAGAGAAGTCATCTTCCATCTGCTTCAAATATGGTTCAACATCCTGAGATTTTGTATTACATCAGCTGTTGCCATAGAGAGATGATAGAAATCTGTGTCTGTGCACTGCTATCCAGATGTTCAAGCTGCCGTTCAGCCAAGTTTCTTTCAAAACCTTCTGACTAAAGAGACATTTCTGTCTCGAGAGTGTCTGCTTGTTTATGGTGACCGTGAAACACTTGTGGGTAAGTGAGGTGATAAAGTAGGTGTGATGTCAAGCCCTACAAGGCTACTTCAGAATCATCAAGGTTGAATTTTAAGATGTGCTGCAGGCATCAATAGTAAATCAAGACGTTAATCATCAATATACCGACGACCTCACATCCTCATAGCGCACCTACACATGTAGACTCCTTTGAAACACAGCAAAAGCTGATTTAAATTCACACTGTGTACCCAGTGCTGTCATAGCACTCCAAGCAGAGGCTGCAGAGATAACCTTTCCCATCTGATGTGCTTTCTTATTTGTGTTTCATCTGTCATCGTGACAAATACACCACGCACATCTTCCTATTTGTTTTACCAGCTGATCTAATCACATTACAGTAGCGAGAGCATTATGTTGAAATGGTGGGCAGATGGAGCAGGTGCTGATCTAATGTTGCTGAATATTAAACTGCTCCAGTGATGTGTCCCTGGGATATTATCAAAGATTGAACTCTTATCACACAGAGATTACGAACACAGACTGAAATAGTCTCTTCACAGGCTCATTTTCACATCTTCATATCTTATACCAGGCAAGCATTCTTTATTTAGTGCATTTTATTTTTTTTCGACCCTTTTCTTCTCTAAACCTGACCCACGTTCATCAATCACCCTTTGAATGTCCTTTCCAAAGGCAAGTGACCAGAGGGATCTGTGGGACGTGATGTAATCAACTTCAGCAGCAGCGATCAATCGCTCAGGCATGGAGTCCGTGTGCAGAGAAACCAGAGGAAGCAGGAGGCAGGTGCATGATTGATGCACTCCTTTGACTTTTCTTGTTTAGCTTGATACCTCTGAGATGAATGCAGACAACTTCTACAGTGTTTACGTGTTTTAACCCATCTCCTTTAAAGTGCATTTTTTAGATTTCTGCAATCACAATAATCAACGGAGTCAAAGTTTTCAATAAAAAATATAGAAGTTACAGCAAAACGTATAGAACTGAATAGAAATGGGAAATGTTGCGTCCATAACAACCCCATGTTTTTTATTTATGTTGTAACAGATCAAAAATGATAATATGCATAACTCAAATCAAAAGACAAAAACACTTCTGCAGTAATGAAGAAACTATAAGATTGTTAAAAAAAGAAGAAGACATATCTAATTCCTGTTATCCACACCGTACACTGAGGGATTTGTCACCGTGGATCTCTTTATATTTTAATCTCTCTGCACTTCCTCCAGAGGAGCTTTCCATCACCTGTGAACATCCTAAAATTAATACCGATGCCTTTCAATAACCCACGGAAGCAAATAAGATCATCAGCACAAAGACTGGCTGTGTCCATAATGTTCTTTATTATGTCTGAGACTGATGCTGGGAGGGAAGACGTCAGATGCTCCGCTGCTAGAACTTTTTCACAGAAATTCTTTATGAGAGAAAGTTATCAAATAGTGACACATTTGGAAGTTTATTTAAAACACTCTGTCCACAGGTTGGTCCAAAATTGAGACCAACTTAAAATCCCACATAGGAGATGAGAAGGAGATAAGAAGATCTGCAATATTATTATCCGATCTCATAAGTTAAGAGAAGAAATACTCACATTTGCTCTTTCTCGTTCACCCAGGCAGCTTTTTGCATTTCATTTACAGTCAAAAGAAATTGTTTATTTTGTTTACAATTAACCAAACAGAGCGCTCTACTCTGCTACTTCGGCTTTTGAGGAAGAAGCCGAAGTAGTTGGCAAAAATCAACAAGCGTTTGGCACCTAACCTATTAATCCACACAACATCTTCTCTTTTTGTTTCTGCTACAGCACACAATACAAAGGCTATAATCATGAGAGAAAATATTAATCTTGTCAAAGTGACACAAGCTCAGCTGTATTTGACTGCACGCAATAGGAGAGTAAATGTCAAAAGGTGTTCAGTTCGTTGCTACTCGTGAGATTTGAGAGGGAAATGCATGCAGTCTGTAACTACTTTTCATAAATGCTGAGTATTTATGCCGTGGAATCGAAACAACTTTAATAAGGGCAGTATTTTTGCACCTTGATGTAAATTATGTCCTTTTTTTTGCAGTGTTAATATACTAAAATTGAATCGTTGATCACACTATTACAATAAACACCTGAGTATCATCTGCATAGAAGCAAACGTAAAAACAAAACTTTTTTTGAGATAAAAACTCCTGAGTAAAATGAGTAAAAAAATTAGCTGCTTCTCTGCCAGTTCAGAATGACCCTAAAAGGACGTGTCAGGTCACACTGTGAGCCTCCTGCTGTCAAGACAAGAGTGAGACCTGTGATCAACATGAACATTCGAGAACACATGGGAGGTAATAATTCAAGCTGCTCCTCCACGTGAACCTCAGCGGATCTTTTGAGCGCACTGTTGGCATGCAATGCAGCGTTTTTCGTAGATGAAAGAGACGTGCATCAAACGATCATTCCAACATGTGAAGCACGCAGAGTTCATGACAATACATACAGTATATTCTATTCCACTGATTTCCAGGATGTCGTGTTTTTCTATTTCTGTCTAATTTGTTATAAAGTTGTTTCACAAACAACTAATACAAACTATCTTACTCACCGATGTAGAAGTTAGTCGCTGTCCTCATCTGCCTGTGTTTGGAAATCACATAGATAACCAGCGAGTTTCCCACTAGTCCCACCAGCATGATGAGCGCAAAGAAGAGAGGGACAAGCCAAGCGTCTGTGAGGAAGGGGTGCTGATCTCCCTCCTCTTCCTCATCATCCCTGTGTTTTCCCACAGAAAAGTTTGCTTCTGAGCCGTTGATCCAAACCTGCTCAGTAGAGTTCCAGAGCTCCTCAGAGGAGAACATGGTGACAGAAAGGGAAGGATGATTGTGAGGGTGGAAAAGATGAGAAGAATGGAAGGGATGACAACTGAGAAAGAGAGTGGGGAATTCAGAGGAACATGAGGTATTAAGATGAAAGTAAGAACCAAGCACAGTGAGCTGACAATGGGGAGAGAGTGTGGAGAGAAAAAAAAGGCAAAAGTTGTAGAAGAGAGCTTAACAAGAATTGAAGAAGTAAGAGTCTGGGGGAAAATTGTTATGGGTAGAATAAAAGCAGGAGGGAGTTTTCAAGTCAGATGAAAAAGTAGAAGGATGAAAGAGAGAGTGACAGGAGGGACGGATAAAATGGAAGAAAAAAAAAGATCCCTCAAACTGCAGAAATGTTCATTTCATAGCAGCACAGTGCAGGAACATCTCAACCCAGAAAAAGAGTTCTTCATGTGGAGAGGACGGCGCAGGATAGAAGGCAAGGAGAGAAGAGAGAGATTTTCTTATTTTGAGATCAAGCTGGATGTAAAATGCATCTCTGCTACCATCAAATCAAACCCAGAGCTTTGAAGCTGAGACGGACAAACGTCATCTACGAGCCCACTCATCAAATACCCAAAGGTAAAGAATCCTCTGACTCACAGCTACTTCTTCCTCCAGTCCAGTTTGTTTCCAGCCGTCTTTGTTCCTCCGAAAGTATTTCTCCCCGTGTCCTTAACCTCCTATTGACTCACTTAACTCAAAGAGAGACAAAGGCTTGTGTGGGAGTTAAGATTTGCCCCGCAACCTCAACAAAAGTATGCACGGCAAAACGCTTTGTATTACAAAAAGGGAAGAAATTCCCCAAGCATCATCCGTTGTTCATCCTGCGAGCAGAGCTGAGCTGACTGCAAATGATACCACGGTGGAAGCAGCCTTGACTTTACTCGAGCGCAGAGCGAAGGAGATGCTGGCGGATTTATAGTGCGAGAGAGCAAGGACACACAGACGCAGTGGGGAGAGGAGAACACACACACACTCACTCACTCACTCACTCACTCGCTCACAGCGAGTCTGGATGCACGTGGGCTTCTGCATGATTCTGGGATAAATAGCTGATGACAGAGTCTCCTAGCAACATTATCCCTAAATCCATCTTTTTCAAACAATTTGTCCAGAAGTCTATTCCCCTCTCTCAATCTCCTCTGCTTTACAGGAGATAAAAATAATACTAGTACTGGACTGTGGATGTCATACCTCTGCACAGAAGGAGTGTGGACAGGAAAGAACGATATCAACATTGTCATTTCAGGGACAACATGCTTCACACTAAGCTAAATAACTGAAAAGGACGTCCCTATGGGTGAAAGAAACAAAGAACAATTACTTCAGTAACAATCACTGAGTAGCTTTATTTGTGTACTTCTTCAAGTAGTTTTAAAACCAGTTATAAAAGCTGGGATTTCCTGATCAGCATTTTTTTTTAATACTGATCTAGTTTTTTAGTATACAGTATCTGCTGATACAGAGAAGGTAAGAAAATGAAGATGCGATTTTTTTTGTTTTGTGTTTTAACAATAATGAATTGTAAAAAAAAAAAAAATTGGATAAAATATTTCTTGAGCTCATTAATTCCACTGAACTTATTCCAGCTAGTTTTGAAGCTGAAGTCTAATCTAGTCTATTTTACATGCTCTCCTGTATGATGGCCTCTGAATTTGTGTGCATGCAATACGGCACGCTTAAATCCGAGGCTGCTCTGAAGGCATCTTTCAAGAGAGTGCAAGACTAGGTACGTAAATATAGAGTGTTTTGGGTAGTAACCCAGATGCACAGCCATATTGGAGTTATACACAAATGTAAACATTGAATGTATGAAGATAGAAATGCACAGTAACTTTCTTTCACTTACTTGAAACTTACGCCTAATAGGCAAGAGAGACCCATACGAGGAGTTAGCATCTTCATCATCATCTACCCAAAGGTTTTAAAAACAAAGATGTTTCTAATATATTTTTCATGGGGGAGGGGGTCCACAGAATATATGATGTTCTCTTGGGAGAGGCTCACTTTCTGGCACTTTAAAAAGGCCCCTGAAAGACGCTGTGCTTTACTTAAGTACTGTTTATTGGCATGACTCACCTCTTGATCAAAGTAATATTATAACATTATATATTAACTTTTACTTAAGTGTGATTTTAAGATGCTTTGGATAGTGAAACTGTCCTAACTGAGAAGAAATGTTGTAAACAAACTCCAACATTTTACAGATTATTGCCTTGAAAATCCTGGTGGATCTTAGCTAGCCACAATCTCCTCCATTGTTTGCACTCCTCACCCCGATTTGCGAGATGATGTCTTTAGTAAAGCCAAAAACACAGCAATAATTTATAATTTCGTGCAACAATAATCGTATATACCTATGAGCTTGATTCTGTTCTGTTGTGAGAGTGCCTCCAACATGGCTGATCTTGAGTTGTTGACATAACATGAAAATACTCGATTGTACACAAACGTGATTATCTAATGTTTTTCATCCTTACTTATTCAAATTTGTATTTTGCCACAAATTGGATAATATATTCAACTAATATGAATCATCCAAAACTTGAAATGAAAGGAAATAATTCAGTGTGCTGCAAGGCGCAGCAGAAACACGGCACAAACGTCTGTTGTAAAACTAATCACATCGTGTTTAAATCACCTCACATTTGTCACGGACTGTGCTGGCAGTCACAAGGCAGTTATGTGAAGGAGAAACCAAAAGCAGAACAGTGGAGCACTCAAAGCAGCGCTCCACAGCTTTAATAACTGAACAGAACGCAGGTAAGTGAACGAGTCTCTGAGGAACAAAGTCTCTGAGTAGTTGGATCCTCGGCAGCACCCGACAGAGAGGTGGCAAAAGAAGGCCGAGCAGCTGCATGGAAAAGCAGGCTGGAACCAACAGGGGAGCAGGCAATTCTCTTGATTGCGGACAAAAAGCTGAGGCTATTTCTTGATGAAAAGGGTAGGCCAAGAGCAGGCAGGACCAAAACTGGAAGATCAATCCAAAGGTGAGTGCTGAGGAGTCATGCATCTCAATGAACAAAACATAAATTTTGCAAAGCTGACTCATCTTTCCAACCCCAGTCAGGTAAAATGTGAGCTACAGTCTGATTTTTATCAGTGCAAGCCGCCCTGCAAACAGGAACTTCATAATGAACTTTTTGCAGATAAGGATCTGACTTGATGTAGTGAAGTGCAAAATCAAAACAACGAGGAACAAAAATATTTAGTCATGTGAAAATAATTTCTTCTCACATTAATACTCCGGGCTGCACTACTGTGCAGCTGTTAGTGCTGTTGCTTAACAGCAAGAAGGTTGCCTGTTCGGGCCCCGGTACGGGCACGGTGTGCCTTTCTGTGTGGAGTTTACATGTTTTCCCTGTGCATATGTGGGTTCTCTCCAGGTACTCCAGCTTCCTCCCACAGTTCAAAAACATGCTCACTAGGTCAATTGGTGATTCTAAATTGCACGTAGGTGTGAGTGTTAAAGGTTGTTTGTCTCTGTGTGTCAGCTCTGTGATTGACGTGGGACCAGTCCAGAATGTACCCTGCCGCTCACCTTAAGCCAGCTGGGATAGGCTCCAGCCATCCGCGACCCTGAATAGGATTAGTGGTATAGAAGATGAATGAATTAATGCTCTCCAGTTGGTTAGACTTCAACAATTAGCATAGGAAGATAAGTTTTGAAATTGTTTAAAGGTCATTGTTTACATCATTTCAGCCCCTCTCACTCCTAAAGTGGTTGTGCCCAATGCAAATGTTAGACTAACGTGTATTTCTTGGACAGCAGGTACTACCAGAGTTCTGATACCCCCACTGTTCTGCTGTCACAGAACAGTCTGAAACCTAACCAGAGGGATGGACTGGATTTCATGCCAGCCCACCTGATGCAAAGTTGAGTAGAGAAGGCAGGGGTGATTTCTTTTCCAGGACCACTGATGTCCTCCTGGTGAATTATAAATGGGCCTTCAGGCAGGAACCGTCACAAATCCTGATAGACAGACACAGCCTTTCGTTTTCATGCTGCTAAGAGGGATTGCTTAGTCATATTGGCCTCCTACACGCATCTTGGTTGGAAAAATGTTCTGCACCTGGTAAACAGTCTCACCTGTGTGTGCAGAATGTGGTTTGACTTACTCATACCATACAATATCCACCTGATTACATTTGAGAAAGCAAACACTTTTTCACCAAACACCAAATTGTTTTAGTTTCAACATTAAGTTGCTGTTTTTATCACAATTTTCCACAAAAAATAAAGTTCTATGTTTTGCAGCATCCCAATTTAAAGGGAAACTGGGGTCATATTTCTATAACTGACACTTCCAGCTTGCAAGTCATTGCAAGATGGAAGTGTCATCCTGATGACAGGATACTGGACAGTGTTAAAGTTATTACCATGGAACTGCCATCCAGACAGCAACAAGAGCAGAAAGATATAGCTCCTGTGACTCTCACTGATGTCAAAACATGTTGTGTTTAAATAATTTTTATTGTTTCAGTGTGGTTCGTGATCTTTGTGAGACTTGCTAAATGATGATGTCATCACTTATGGATCTCCTAACTAGCCTCAAACACAAAGGTCTTCCCATGGCTCTGCCTCAACAGGCTTCCACAAATCTGGCCAGTCAGAGGGAGGTAGGTTTGTGGAGCACGGAGCCTCAAAGAGACAGCAGCTCAAAAGAAAGTATTTCAGGGTTGGAGGCTGTAAGTTTTCAAACACACCAGGATTTTATTTGAGCTGTAAATAATATGAAGCTATAATAAGGGTACCAGAGGGACAGTATAAATTCAAAAATGTCTTTTTAAAGTAAACATTAAAATAGACCAATATGATCTGGCTCTAGAAAATTCAGCAATGTTATCTAAATTCAATCACTGATATTTGCTACTGAGGCAGCAGACTTAAATAGTGTAAAATTTCTTGTTCATTTACATGTTTTAACTTAGATTTGATTGAAAAGAAATTTGTTAAATAACAATATTTCAGCCCAAACATTTGACATTTGCAGACGATACTAAACTGTTCATTCCTTTCTACAAATGTTGGTGAAAAACATGAAGTATCTGCATGTCTAGAGATACTTGAGTTAAATCTGAGATAATAATGTTTCAGCTAAATATAACCATACTTATATATGCAAACATTTATGGTGGTTCTGCCGATTTGCATATTATGAAAGACTGGACTACCGACTGGCTTTGTTCCCTTTAATCTCTTTGTGGGTTTATACTCTAATCCCTTTCTAGATCATTGCTTGATCTATTTTTAATGTAAAAACTCTGAGAATTGCAGCTGTGATTAAAGCCTTATTAATATTTTATGGTTTAGATTGGCATAGTCTTTCCTTTCACTTTCTCAGGGTTCAAATGTGACAACACAGAACAGATATGTGATAATAATAACATTTACATTCTAAGGTGTAAGTCACTGTGCTCATAAAATTCAGATGATAAAACTTTGTACAGTCACACAGCTTTGGCTTTGATCATCAGTTGAATCTTAATCTGTAAGCCGCTCTCTGCCTCAGACCTATCGCAACTGCTTCAGTATCATGCTGCTTTGTTTACTCATTTCACTCTCCATTTCTTCCTCTGTGTCTATCATTGTTGGATCTTAAAGTTCAGGTACTTGGTCCTCAGAATGCCAAACAGTGCCTAAGCTGTCCCACCACAGAGATCAGAGCCTCCACAGAAACAAACAAATCAATACACGCAGTCATGTTCTGAATTTTACTCAACACGAAATCCTGAATAATGCGATGTTATTCAATGCTTTAGTTCCTTTACCAAGTTTAGGTTTCTTTGAGCAGCCTAAAGATGTGACTTAGTTTACACTGTCCCTTTACAGTCACTTTAAGAGCTATAAAACAATATTTGCCTGCTGTCTTTACAACAACTTAACTAACTTGGTCTGTCAACTGAGGTTTGACTTAAGTGCAGACTTCCGACGATAGAAGGTAAGGTTTTACCAAACATTCAACTGAGGTAGGCAGAGCTTCCCCAGAAAAAATTCAAGAGGCACTGACCAGTAACACAGTGACAGAACATCAATATTTAATGGTTGAAATATGCATCTGGCAAATTTTAAGTCTAACCTCTGGATACATTTTCATGCAATCTGTTTGATAGTATCGGGAATCACTGTGTTGTAATTAGTTAAGTTATTAACGCAGAAATGTTCCCATCATTACACTACTGCTTGTATCCACATATTACGTTATGATACAATAGGATATGATAGAATATGAAATAAATAATGCTGTTTATGTTATGTAACTTAACATCATTTACATTAAGTTACGTTGTGTTATGTTACATTATGTTGCATTAAAACACTAAGAGATAGGATATGAAACAGAAATACATAACAATACACCTTATTGACATTTAAACTCAGTCAGATCTAACATTAACTGATCTAATCTGATACAATATGTGCTCATAGGATACAATTTGATAAATTAGGTTACGTTGCATTAGGTTACCTTACCTCACAACATGATAAATGATACATAACATTACATAATATTAAGTGAAATACAATAGGATATAACAGAATACGATATGATACTACTATTTACATTGCGTAACTTAACGTTACTTTATGATATAATACAATATCATTTGGTACTTTAGGTTTTGTTACAGTCAGTACAGCACGAAATGAAATACTACAGGATTTGATTATAATACACTACAACACAATTTGTATAACTTTAAATTTAATTTACAGGAGACTGGGCTGGTTCCTGGCACGGAGGTTGTTTCATTTACAACCATTTGTTGTACAGTTTTGCATAAATGGTGGTCATGAATCCTAAGGGAAAACAAATCCGGTCTTGCCCCAGCTCAGAGCTTTTTGGGAAGTTTTAACTTTGAAAAAATTGAATAAAAACTTAATCTCATTCCGAGTTTCTATTTTTTTTTTCAATTATGCTGGATGATTTGTGTGGAGCTCTGGTATTAAAGTAATATCTTCTCCTTTTTTCCAATCATACTTTCAGAGAACATGTGAAACACTGCTTTTGTTTGAACTAAGATTTCTGTTGCTTTACAGGTAAACAGAAAGTTTAAAGTCTAACTCCCTCACATTAGAGTTTTAACAACATACAAGTGTTTCCATTTATACAACAAAGCTGTATACAGATATAAAGTGGTGTACATTGCTTTTATTGGAACCTGTTCATGCCTTAGTGATAAGTAGCCACGATTACCCCTAATCAAGTGGGCCAGCTAAAGTATGTTTTTGTTCTCCCCTGTCAAACTGCACAAGCATTAGGGATAAACAGTTGTTGAGCAGTATAAAAAAAACGCCCACCTGATCTTTGGAGAGGCTTCACTTCACCCATGATTGTCTGGTCTGATTATCCCCCCCAGAAGATAACCACCACTTCAACAAGATGGCTTTTGTTTTACACACAAAACATGCCGCTTGAAACAAGACCAGTATTTTGACTGAGGCGTTAACAAATAGAAAAAGATCTATCATGAATTTAACATTGCTGAAACAAACGCTTATATGACTCCACAAATGACCAAAAAAAGTCTCAACATTGAAAAGTGGGCAAGACAGTAATCTGGCTTGAGTCACCTTGGTGTTCTTTTGCTTCCTCCTACAGGACTGAAAAACAAGCTTCTGAATGAGGTAAAGAGTGACCCAGCAAAATTCAGGATGAAATATTTCATGATTTATTATATAATAACTTTACATTTAAGTGTAAATTTTCTTCACTCATGTATAAATTAGATGTGTGTACATTTCATAGAAGCGTTCGTGTATGACATCAGTACTTCCTTTGCGACCCAAAAATTAATTCTGATTGTAAGAAGTATCTGAAGCATCACTCTCAAGTTGAACTTTAAAAGCTGCACATTTTAATTGGCAATTTCCAGAAGTTTTTTCTGGATGGCAGACAGGAGTATGACCTCTCTCAGATCAGTGTCAAAACTCTCTGGTACTTTACTTACTTCAACAGAAAGAAGTTTGTAAACACCTGGACTTTGGATCACTAGAAGGGCTCAGGAGGGAAAAGCAAAATCTCAGGACTGAAAACCGGAAGGATCAAGAGATTGAGCAAGAAAGGGAGAAGTGTCAGGGGAGTTGCAGCCAGAGTTGTTTTAGAGGATTATGTTGTTTCTATTTAAATTTATTATGTTAATTTATTATCCTGAATTTAGCTGGGTTACCCTTTAGAGTATGATTTTGAATAATCAAAAGGAGATGTTTCACCTTATCTTCACAATGACCAGGATCCAGTTCCCAGTCCCTGAAGGGGTCATTAGTTTGGACCATAGGCCATGCAATTTGAATTGCCATGATGCACTGGAAAGAAGATGAATGAGTGAACTCTGTAAAGCAGCCCCTTGGTGCGGTGGTTAACACTGGTGCTCGAGTGTGAGCAGGTTCAAAGGTTGTTGTGGACCATGCTTTTGAATTTCTGAGATAGTTTAACCAGAAGAGGCAATCCTATAAGAGGTTAGCACTGATACTTTACAGGGTGCAGCTGCCAGGTTTCAGTTCCTGAGGGGCTGATTTGTATGTTCTGGTTTCCCATCATTTTAGTCTGATGGTGCATTTTAATCACTGCCCCACAGCAAGCTGTTTTAAGGCTGGAATCCAAGCCAAGGCTCTTCCTGTGAGGTGCAGCAGTTAACTGGTTTTCTCTCACTGGAATGTGGACCCATATTTTGCCCTTTATGATACTCAGTGAATCATAACTAGTGAGAACTGCCAGGTAGCATGTTGGTTGTTCCCACCTGCCTTAAATGAAGCATTTGAAAGCAGGATGGAGGAAGAGCAATTAAGCCATAATCATTTGGGTATGAAGACCAAAACAGAGAAAGGTTCTGCAATAGCCAAAACATTTTTTTTGTTTTGTTTTTTTCATCAACTTTTTATTTTATTTTATTTTTTTAACAGAAGAAAATACAAATACAACTGAGCATATATACAAAGAAAGTGCAGTGGAAATTATAATAAACACATACCCCATACTAAAAATTGTACAAAAATAACAAACAAAGAAAAAAAATAAATAAATAAAAAAAATAATAATAATAATAATAATAATAATAATAATAATAATAATAATAATAATAATAAATACATACATACAAATGATAATAATAGTGGGAGAGGAAAAAAAGTAACACCCACCCAATAACTGGATCCAGAACTACAATGACCTGTTATATCTGAAACCCACGGAGGTCAGTAAGTAGTGAGTACCAATCTTTAATAACATAGTCTTTGGCTCCTTGAACTCTGGCTATTGACAAGTCTAAATAAACAATGTCCATATATGTAAGAATCCAAGTTGAAAAGAGAGTGTGGAGGTTGACGACATGTGGCGACTAGCTTCTGTCCATATGAAAGAAAAATTACCAATAGCATGGGAAGAGCAGAAAGTACATAAAGGATCATTAATAACCTTCATCAAATTAGCCAAAACAAAGTTTATTTAAAATGAATGGGCTGCAAATTTCTAAATTCATAGTTAGCCAAACCTGCAAATGATGATTGTAAAAACCTTAAATATTTTTTTTCTTCCATTGCATCTTTGAGCTTTATGTGTGTAGTTTGTCATTTTGCAGCACAGATTTTCATTCCTGCTATCCTGTAATGTATTTTTTTGCTGTTTATTATTTACCTGGAGGCTCAGCACACGGTACACACGTGTACAGATCAAATAGAAAGCACAGAGAGACCATAATGAGAATACGTCGTGTGTTGAATCTGAAGCATCTGTCATTGTGTGAAGTGTCTTGTGTGGGCGTCTGTGCATCCCTGATGACCTTTTAAACTGATCCCAGGGGGGGGCTTCAATTCTGTGAAGAAGGAGGTCCTCCCAGAAAAATAAATATCTGGTGTGGAAACGTTTGTGCCGCCTGTGTGAGTGTGAATGACAGAGAGAAGAGGACAGAGCAGGATGTGACAAGCATGGTAAAATGTAAAAGCACGTGTTTCTATAACTGTCCAGTTATACGACCTGCAAGCTAAGGAGCAGGTCAACATCCTTGAGGTCCAACATCTTTACATAGCCACAGTCCAAGACAGAAAAGTAGGCTTTACAGGTTTTCTGTCAACAACATTTCATTGAGTTTATAAGTAAATAAATATGAAATGAAACTCTTGATATTTAACATTGTTTGTCCATAAATGTTTAAAGGGACTGTGAGGACTACCTGTTTGAAGTGGATTGCAGCAACACCTTTGGTCAGAATCGCGCACACATTGTGGTGATGACATGACTCTTAACAAAGTGTTTGTTTGTTTTAGAAATGAATGGAGATCAGATCTTCTTTTTAACACTACTTTTCTTTGTTCAAGACAACTTTTAACTGGATACAATGCAAAAAGGTAAGGTATTTAGCATCAGTTACGCAGCGCTGCCAATTTATATGCTGTTTATTTAAAGAAAATTTCTAGCTTTATTTAGTTATTTGATGGTAAAAAGAATGTAACACCATGACAGACAGCTCTGTTGACAGGTGCAGCCTCTGCAGCGTTTCTTACCTGATTTGCAGATTAGAGGAGGAGTGATGAGAGAAAACTACAAACATAAACGATCAACACAAGAACCTGTTCTGTTATAGGCTGTATGACAGATGCATATAATCATATGTTGTGGGGAGGGAACATCACGACTTTGACATCAGTCCAATGACTGGACTATCCAGACCTCTTTTGTTCATTCCTTGGCTCCACCAACATAATATGTCAGCATCCACTAAGGCAGCACTTTGGCCTCACATTTCACTATCAGAGGAGCATGGAGCTGTGCCATCCATACTGATTTGCAGTCAATGTTTCACACCACCAGAAGAAGCCCAGAAAGTCTCTGAAGGTTCTGTTTACTGTGTTTTGTTCAGTATATGGAGAAAAAAGGAAAGGAAGATTTAATTGCTACAAAGTTCAGGGAATCTACAGTTTGTGTCCGGACATCTTTAAAGGATTTAAGGTCAGTTTTCAGTACGTCCAAATAATCTGTTCCCCATATAAGCATAATCTTTTCTACTAAATCCACCTCTTATTTTATCTCCCGGGGTTTATTATGGGGAGCATTAACCATGGAGCACACAGGTGTGCTCACACTCAAGCATGCATGTGTGCGCACACACACAGCCACAACTGGTTTTAAAGAGCAACTGTTTGACAAAAAAAAAAAAACTGCAAATGCACAGCTCTCTTCTACCTTAGCACTTCATACAGATACACACACACACACACACACACACACACACACCTAAACACACACAGAATCACACAGAGTCACTGTTGCTGGCCTCATCATCACATGCAATTTGATGGTTCACTCGAGGATACTTCAACCTGTGGATGGGAGTAGCTGAGGAACAAACCACCAGTCTGAACCTCACTCTCTCAATATTTGTAGAAGTTTAGACAAATGGCTGTAATTGAACCAGAGTGCAAAAACATCAAAACATCAGAAGTCAACTGAGGAGAGTTCTGCTAGAAATCCCTGCACTGAATTTAAACTGTGAAAAGAAAAACAACAAACCATCCTGCATACTCACAAAATACAGTGTCTTTATGGAGTCTCTTCACAGGTGGGAATCAAACTTTACAATAATCTATATGATTATCGGGTGGTGTTAAAAAAATCATTCTGATGGGTCAAATCGCCAATTTTATTGTTATCAGTTCTTGGTAACAAAACAAATGCTAGAGACACATCATGTGAAATCAGTCTGCAATAGGACTCTGCCACATTTCTATTCTGCTTGCAACACTCTGACAAAATTGTTATTTTCGGTCTCAGGCAGGAGTCAGAAAAATTGACAGCTACTGGGCTCAGACGTGGGAGCAGCCTGGGGAGCTACTGGTTTGCAACCATCTCTGACAGAAAACAGTAGTGCAAGAGCCCGACCTTTAATCCAGGGAACAACACCAGAGCTGGAGAGAGCAGAGCATCTGTGGCTTAGCAAATGGAAGGCTCACTCACCCTGTCAGAGTTCTAATTTGAATAACCACCTGCACCACATCATCCCTGACATTCATTCATCTTCTGCTTATCCTGTTCAGGGTCGGAATGGTTGAAGCATTTACTTATTTTGCTACTTATTTCATAATGATACTTTGCAAGTTTATAAAACTCCAACAGCAGCAGTGCTTAGCACCTCTTAAAGCTCTGCATTTTCTATCCTGCCTGCAGCTCTGAAGGACTCAGCCAGAGACAGCTGCCTTGCCCTAGCAGCGGTGCCTGACACTGTGCTCTCCTCTTCTGTCCTCAACATAATTTTCCTCGTATTCTGTGTTGTGGTTTAACCTCAGGTGTCTCACAAGGTTTGTTGTGTTGCCACAACTCCTTACTGTTTTTTTTTTTTTTTTAACAGATATCACAAACCACGTCTTGGCTGTTAGTGGAGCTGAAATAGCTCCACATATGACTCCATATACACTCTACGGACTGAGACTGAGTGACTGAAAGTGTCTGACTGACTGAGTGAACATTGAGCCACTGCGCTGACACATTACACCCTGAACCAGGAAAAAGTAGTACCCACCAACCGAGTATCATTTAGACAAGATTTCAACAGTTAAGTTACTTTCAACTGACTTCCTGTTAATGATATGCATTACCTCAAAGACTGAAGTATCAAAGTATCTGTATTTTAATTTGAGAATTGATTTTAAAGGCTCAAGATCTGGTGCCAGAAGTATCAATATTTTAGTATCGATCCATACACTACTAGTTGCCAGTCGATCTCATGGCTGACACACAGAGACAGACAACCTCTCATGCTCACACTCACACCTACAGGTCAGAATCACCAGTTAACTTGATAAGCATGTCTTTGGACTGTGGGAGAAAGCCACAAACTCCATACAGACTGGGTAACCGAGATTTGAACTGGTGACCTTCTTGCTGTGAGGCTGCAGTGCTAACTGTTTCTCCACCGTGCAGCCCTATCCTTGACATAATAAGTCTAATTTCTAAAGTATTTTATCACACCTGTACATGCAATTTATATTTTATGTTTTTTTTTTTCAGTTTGATTCTTCTTTCACAAAATGTGCAAACAAACTAAACTCAACAAATCAAAGACATGTTCTTTTGGTTATTCATTTTTTGTTCCTTTTTTAGCCTCTCCCTGTTGCTCTGTTACAAATCAGAGAGTGCACTGATCCGAAAGACTGAGTTGCTTTTTCCTCATTTGTTGTCTCCTGCTATTGCACATTGAGTCGTCAACTGCATCATGGATAACATATGGTAATGACATTCATCTACATAATCAGCCAATCTTTGTACAAGAAGAAATCTGATAAGATCCAGAATGCTCCATCACAGATGGAACAGATGAGCAGGAGGCTCAGATCTGTATCAGAGGAAAGACTTGGATTTCAATCAGTGCAACTGAGCCGTCTGGACAGAAACAGACCTATGTGTTTTAGTAAAAACAGAGAATGATTATTATAAGCCTGAGCTATCAGGTTTCATAAAGTGACACAGGTAGACCAACGTCTCGTTACTAAAGATGGCAGAAAAAAACTCCCAGACTTCTTTATAATGAATGGTTAAAAGAGATTTTTAAAGTAGCAGGTTTCCATTGAATTCGAGGTAAAATTGAATGAAAATAAATTCTTTCTGGCCTGAGTTAAAAAATAAAAACATGAAAAATTAATAAATAAATAAAATGAGCTGCTCTCTTTACAGTGGTTGGTCTGGTGCTTTGTTGTTCCATGAGTTTGCTGGAGTGGTTCTGTTCAAGGAGACACATTTTCATTAAAAAAAAAAAATAAAATAAATAAATTCCCTTTTTTCAACTTTTTTATTTCAGGGTCGACATAAAACAGCCCGTCGTCAGTACAGTCCTCAGGTTTTTTTGAGTAAAGCTTCAGTTTTAAGAGAAGTTGCATCAAGTTTGTAAGAAGAGAGGTGTATGATGAGGAAAATGTTGACATTGCAAAAAGGAGTTTAAGGGGATACAATATCATCACAAACTTTGATCATTATGGCTCAGATAGTTAGAATATTTCATTTGGAGTTTGAGTAAATCACTATTCAAATAGAAAGACAGGGGAGAAGAGGGGAAGGGGGAGATGAATAATAGGGCAGGCTCTGTTTATGTCTGATGGCTGTTTCTTTTAGGATAGTATTTTAGTACTTATTATTTCTCACATGTATTTATTTCTCGTTGCACTTTCACACGTTTTGCTGTAACTGTGGTGTGTCAGCGAGCAGCTGAATAACTGAATTTCCCTTTGGGATAAATAAAATATTAAAAAAAAGAAAAAGAAAAGAAAACGCGATGTTTCTCTCAGTATAGTTCAGTACACACAGCTACAGTTATGGAAGGGAAGACAGCTCTCCAGAAGATCATCATTAGCGGCCTCCACAAGCAGGGTAAGCCACAGGAGGTCAATGCTGAAATGTGCAAATGTTTCAAATCAGACTGATGACAAGTTACCTGGAAGGGAAAAGAGTGTTTGGAAAAGGTGCATAAGCAACAGGGATGATGGCAGCCTTGAGAGTTGTCAAGAAAAGTTGATTTAGGAACCTTGGGGAGCTGCACAAGGAGTGGACTGAGGCCAGTGGCAGTGCATCATGAGCCACCACACACAGATGTCTAAGAATGAGTCTACACAGCTGCCTGATGTCAAGCAAGTCCTGAACCAGCGATAAACTCTTATGTGTCTTATTTGGGCGAAGGAGATAAACAGCTGGAGTGTTGCCCAGTCATTAAAAGTCCTCTTTTCAGATGGAAGTATATGCTGCATTTTAGTTTCAACTCAAGCTCCGAGAATCAGGAGAAAGATCAGCAGACACCTGCAGGTGTTGGTCCACTGTGTCTTATTAAGTCCAACACAGTGGTCTACCAGTTCAGACGAGCTCTATGACAGTACTGATTTCCTTTTCCAGTTAGACTTAGCATCTGCCCACATGGCCAAAACTTCCACCAATTAATTTGCTGACAGTAACACTACTGAGCTGGAATTTATGGGTAATTTGCCACGAGAAAAATAAGAAAAACCTAAGTTAAAAAATACAGACCATCTGAAGGCTGCTATTAAAGCAAGCTGTGCTTCAATAACACCTTGACAAGTGTAACTGACTTATCACTTCCATGACACACCATATTGTTGCAATAGGTCATGGTAAAGCAGCCACAACCAAGTTTTGAGTGTATAAATGAATAAACTTTTTTAGAAACGGACATTTCTGCATTTTAAGAACCATTTTGATTAATCTGAGGAGGTAGTGTAATAATTCAAGATACTTATTTTCCTGTTTTTATGAGCTATAAGTTAAAATCCTTCAAATTTAAATAAGGGCTTCCATTATTTCACTTTATATGCAAACAGTGTAGAATGTATAAAAGGTTTCTTTTTGAAGTTAATACTAAAAAAGAGCTCTTTCCAGTCTGACTCTTTGAGAGGAATCTGTATGTTAGACCGTCTGTTCACAACAAAGCACAACTCTTAGCTGTAAAACAGTCACGACGGATTTCATGGTGGATATTTGTTCTGCTCTTGTCATTTTCAAAAAGGAATGAGTCATGCAGTGAAACGTAAATGTTACTGAGAGAACACAAAGGCTGGTCTTTGAATCTCTCCGTCCAAGCAGGGATACCTGAGAGCATCAGCAAGCGTAGAGTAAGGAGCTCAAAACTCTCTTTTCTGAAGACATTTTTTTCCATATATATATAGTTTATACTTTAAACACCTCAAAGCAGCAAAATTCCTTCACATTTACAGCCATATCAACTCAAGCTTTAACAAAAAGGCAAAGAACCTAAAGCAGGATGTGAGATATTTCTCATACAAATGACCAAAAGAACACTTAAAGGCTGCACAGTCAATGGCAAGAATAAAATATCCATCAAAGTGAAAGCCTAGCCCAGATAAGGGTAAGTCTAGACTTGATTCACTGGAAGCTGAGCATGATCAGACATATGTGAGATAAAACCACACTGTTAATGGCAATAAATGGTTGGTCTGTAAATCCATACTGCAGCCTGTATAACCTTTAATTGGACAGTTTTTTTTTCTGTCAAACCAACCCTTCACAAGGTTTATTTACTCAGTAGTACTACACCACCTCACTCTCACCGGCGTTCAAGTCATCAAGTCCCGATCAGCCCTGCTTCCAGTGCTGTCCCAGCCGATGATGCCTCATCCCCTCCATCCAGTACCACCACTCCCAACTGAACAGATGCAAACCGCCTGACTGTCCCTAGACAGACCAAGCAGTGAACCTGAAGAGACAGAGCCTTCTTCTTCTTCTTCTTCTTCTTCTTCTTCTTCTTCTTCTTCTGAGAATTAGGAATTGGACTATTTTTCACTCATTAATATTTGTCATCTACCTCATATTGTATACTAAGCCTCAATTGTGCCGTGCACAAGTCTACATTTCATCTTGTATATATCTTGTATATTTAAAAGACCTCCTTGCAACTTGTTAATTTTTTTCTTTATACATATACTATTTTTGTATACTTTTTTAACTTAACTATCTATTGCACTGAGAGGAGAAGCTCTCTAATCTTGTTGTACATTCTGTATAATGACAATAAAGGCCATTCTGAGTCTGATTCTTCATGGCAACCCCCTCCTTTTAAAATTCACTCCAGTAACACATCCATGACACCACTGACCCTGCCTCCTTTCAGACCAAATTAAAAACACAAATATATTTATTTACAACTTTTTAAATCTTGTTTTCTTCATGCACTTTTTAACTGTTTTTGTTCTGCTTTTATATGCTTGTTGGATTGTACTTTTTTAATGCTATTTCTTTTTTTTTCTTTTTTCTCTTTTTTTTGTTTATTTGTATTAACCTGCATTTTTACCTTGTAAAGCATGTTTGAGTTTTTGAAAAGCACTCCATGAATAAAAATTATTATTATTATTATTATTATTATTATTATTATTATTATTATTATGAGGCTAACGGGCTAATGGACGTATTGGCTTAGAGTGTTGGGATGAATGAATTATTGTTAGCAAGCTGACCAGAAGTCATAATTTATTTTTTCTACAAATTGTACTCTGACAAAAATATAACATGAATAGTTGCATTTTTCAAACCAACAACTGAAATTTCATACTTTTTGTCTTTTTGTACTTCGTTCAGTATTTTAACAGACTTAATATTTGGAGCTTTTTATTTCAGTACCTTTGAAAGCAGTTTTCTTTTGTAGTACATTTTGCATATTCAGTCTATTATGATTCACAGGCAGAGATAAAAACGCACCATAACTGTCCTTTATGGTTCGATACGGCGTACGTGACTCGGTGTCATCATGGAGAAAAGACTTCTCATCGTTCTCATAAAAGCTACCTGAGCTGCATTCATTACTCTTATGTGTTTGGTCTATCCTCTTACTGCAGCTGGTGGGAGGCTTTAAATCTTTATACACAGACCTAATGTAAAAGAGGCGTATAAATAGCTTATTAGTATACATCATACAAAGGAGGAATAAGTATATATGAGATTGTCAGATTTCAGTCAGACGCAGTCTATATGGAGAGGTTGGAGTTCAGGTCGCCATACTATACAACTGGAACTGTTTGATCTGTTATTTCTCTTTTATCAGTAATTCCCTTTGACCATAGAGAAAGCTGACTATAGCTGTTAATGATCGAGCACAGCAGTGTCTCTGACCCTCATCAATCACTGAAAGCTCAAAGCATGACTCCGTCTAATCAAGCCTATTTAAATCAATCATGACTGATGAGCTGCTTCACACCCTCACTGCCTGCCCAACACAATAGACTGTGCAAAGTCTGATTTTTGCTGGTGGAAGTAAAAGGTCTCAGATCGCTCCTTCAATCTTCCTGTTTGTCAGGCATACTGTATTAATGTCTATGCTCATATCTCTCATGGCAGCTGACGATGCTAAAACGTTTGACTTCATGAAATACACTGTGGCTGACATAATATCGATGAGTGGTGTCAAGATGAGGGTAGAACAAGCAGATAAGAGTTGGGAGGGCAGGAGACAGTAGATCAATCAATCAGTCAGTATTTATACAGTACCTTTCATACAAATCAAATGCAGTTCAAAGTGCTTTACAGTGAATAAAAAAAGTACAAATAAAAGAAAAAAGCATCAAAATGAAATGCACAGATGGTTTGTTTACATGATGTAACAATGTAAACAAAGGTGTAATGTGGTGTTCGGCTACCAAAATGCTACCAAAATTCTTGGTAGCTGATTCATTTTCTGATTCCTTACAAATTCCTGTTACATAAGTTTTGGGATTTAATATTTCAGTTTGGTATCACCTGGAACAATTAAGAAGGAATGTAATTGGTCTGTAGATTCACTGTCTGATAAAGCAGGGCTGTAAAGTCAGAAAAAGTAGCACCATGTAACGCAGAACTGCTCCCTCTCAATGCACTGCTGGATTTATTTGTTTATCTCTCTAATAAACTTGTCCCAGAAAATTCAAGCAAAGAACTAATTCACAGAGGGTGCAACAAGGAAACACAATGCTTAAAGTTTACGTTTTTCTTTGACCTTTCTCTGTGCATTTTATTATGAAGTTACTTAATCCAGCAACTTTTACCAGAAAGCTTCTTTTTAAAGTTATTCATTTGGGTTCTTTACGCTGTTTTTTTCAGGGAGGGACAGGACAGCTGATGGAGCAGGAAATGGGGCAAGAGTTGGAGGCAACATGTAGAAAGGGGCCGCAGGTTGGACTCAAACCTGGGTAGGCTGCTTGAGGGCTACCCTTATGGGGCACATGATCCAACTACGCAATACCAGCACACCATAATGGCTTTTTTTTTTTTTTTTTTTTTGAGTGCATAAATAATTTAACATGGAAGATTAATATTTGGCCTTTGTTATGTTGCTTTTTCAAATTAACCTCAGATGGTTATCGACATCATAGGCTCAGAGACTGTAAACCTTGTTGCACTGGTTGTAGGATGGATTTCTTCAGTTTAAAGTTGTCCACAGGATACACTTCAGTTTGCAGGTTAGCTAAAATGCTTTTTTTTTTTTTTTTTTTTTTAAATGATTCTACATCCAAACACAAGCAGGTCTACTATACTCATTTCCAGCCTAAGAATTCTGGTATTGTGCTTTTGAAACTCTTACTTTAGTAAAAACACGCCCCCTTCTGGCAAATTTTGGAATTCCAGACCAACCTTGTATTAATGGTACCAATAAAAAGATATCATTGCCTTGACCATCCTTTTGTCACAAAGAAGAATCCTTATTGGCTGGAGAACACCAACCCTATCATCTTGAGCTGCCTGGTTAAAGGATCTGATGTTTTTCTTTATAACTTTAAATAATAAGTTTATCCTTAGTGGATGAATGAGTTAAAATGGAAACATACATTTATTTATTTATTTATTTATTTATTTATTTATTTATTTAGTTAGTTAGTTAGTTAGTTAGTTAAATAATTTGTTAAAACATTTGTCCGTTTCACCCCCTGAATGAGACATGATGATAGATAAGCTTTTCCATTTAACTTGTCCATTAATCCTATATTATCCTTTCTGAGTGAGTGGGTTGGTTTGCAGTTTGGGTAATATTTGATATGTTTTTTGGTCTCATCTTTGCAATCCTCTATTTTTTTCTGCCAGATTGTCCCATTTTGTTCTTCCCATTCTTTTTATATATGGTAAATGGACCAGTACTTATATAGCGCTTTTCTAGTCATTCTGACCACTCAAAGCACTTTACACTGCTAGGTTCATTCACCCATCCACACCACATTCACACACTGATGGGAGGAGGAAGTTCTAACGTAAACCATCAGTTTTTAACTAACACATTCATACCCCATACATACACCACTGACCAACAGTGGGAGCAATTGGGGGTTCAGTGTCTTGCTCAAGGACACTTCGACATGTGACTGCAGGAGCTGGGAATCGAACCCTCGACCTCACGATTGAAAGACGACAACTGAGCCACAGTCGCCCCCAGAATATATGGAAAAATAATAATAATAAAAAAAATAACAATAAATAAATAAAAAAAAAAACACCTGACTGGCTACTTATGGATGATACACTATCTAAAGCTGCAAAATTTTTCATACAAAATGTGGGCTTTACAGATATCCAGATTATGATTAGTTTTTAATAAATGAAATGAAGGAATTACTGCATCATTTCCACCGGGTGCCCAGCTGAGACAGATCAATAGAGTTAGCTTCTCCCTGCCTGTTGTTCTGCAACACCAGAGCTCAGGTAAATAATATATTGGGAAAAAAAAGTGTTAAAGCCGGAGGGAACCCATGGTTAATTACGCTTTTCAAAGTGTTGGAGAGATTTACACTGTAAATTACACACTGTGGGATATTCACTGAAGCTTTGTTTTATTATACCATCATGGTTTGGTGCTTGATTACACCATCACATTTTTGGAAGGTTTAAAACAGTGGAGTGTTTGTCGACATTCATTTTCTCCCAACCATTACCTTATGTATGATATTAAATGAGCAAACTTGTTTCCATACAGGGCTTTGCCACATCTAAAGCCGAACAATAATTACAAAATAAATGCATTAAACATTAATAAGAAATGTCTTTCCTTTTCTTTATGTTTACCTTGGTATGAACAGAGAATCGGGTAACAGAACAGCCTGATTCGAGCAGATTGATTCTTTGAAATTCAGCAGAAGCTTATGTAAGAACAGTTTATTATTTTCTCTGCTTAATCCTGCCTATGAGTGGGACTCAATGTACTTTTCTGAAGACAGTTAATTTGTTTGGTTAGAGACGGATAGATGCTGTAATTGCAAAAAGAAGCATCTGTACCATCTGCACACACAATCACAGATCCACAGAGCTCAAACGCTGATGTTTACACATACCAAACTTGTTTTACCTGTAAACTTAATAAGCACAAAACAGTCTGCTTCATTCATAGAGCCTAATTTATGACCTTATCTTATATCCCAACAACATATGTCTGAGCACATCCAAAGAGGGGAAATCTATACATTCATTATTCTTAGCTTGTATAGTCTGTAATGTTTCCTTAGAACCTGAGTGTGTTATATCACAATGAATCCACCCACCTAAATAGACAAAAGCACAAGTTCCCCAAGGCATAACAGAGTGCCCATGTGCATACAAACACAATAAATGGGGCATTGATAACAGAGCTTGATGAATCTAAATAGGGAATTATGCGTCCGTCTGCCTGCTTTATTAACCCCCGTCATTTGTGAACACCCTAAAAGGGGACATTTGTACTCAGAGTGTGTCTTTATGTAATGGAAAAGACGGAGCGGACACGTTTGAGAACACAGCGTGCCCCCTTATAATCTGGGGGGAATTGCATCACTCAGTGGACTGTGATCAGAGTGTTATAGGATGAATTGAGAGACGATTTTGACTTTCGCTCCACTTCCTCATCTGAAAATGGCCAGGAAAATAAAATCATTAGCAAGGAGTGAAAAGATTCTCAAATTATCCTGTTAGTTATCAGCATACTTCTGCAAACTAATAAAATCTGCTCTAATGCTGTTAAAGCAATAAGCCAAGTTATGAAAATCTCTAAATGAGTGATTATATTTGTATCAAACCTTCAGCAGGAAATCACGAGTTTGCCTCACCTCATCTATAACTTTTCGTCATCATACAGTCAGCTTGTGCATTGCATGACAAAATTATATTGATATTTATCGATGGTGATATTTTCTGTATGTAGGAGCATGAGTATGCACACACCATGACGATTAAAGAGGATGTCCTGACTTTGTTTGGGGGTATTTTGCAGAGTTTCATATGTGTGTAAACACATTTATTAACCCACAGGTCTTGTGGCAGTTGGTATCAGGAAAGGTGGTTTTGAATGAAATGTTTTCATTAAGGAAAATAAAAGTGTTTTCGGCAGCATGCATTAACATTAGAACTGACGCGGTTAGTTATGAATTATGATTTATGTCTTATTTTTATGTATAACCCCAATTCCAATGAAGTTGAGACGTTGTGTAAAACGTAAATAAAAACAGAATACACTGATTTGCAAATCCTGTATTTAATGTAATACACTACAAAGACAAGCTATTTATTGTTCAAACTGATAAACCTTTTTGGGGATTTTTTGCAAATATTCTGTTATATTGAATATGATGCCTGCAACACAGTCTTAAAAAGCTGGGACAGGGTCATGTTTCCCACTGTGTTCCATGACCTTTCCTTTTAACAACACTCAGTAAATGTTTGTGAACTGAGGACACTAATTGTTGAAGCTTTGGAGGTGGAATTCTTTACCATTCATGCTTGATGAACTTCAGGTGCTCAACAGTATGGAGTCTCTGTTGTTGTGTTTTGCGCTTCATAATGCGCCACACATTCTCAATGGGAGACAGGTCTGGACTGCCAGCAGACCAGTCTAGTGCCCGCACTCTTTTACTATAAAGCCAGTCTTTGTCTTTGCATGGTAGAGTTTGAACTTGCACTTGTAGATGTAGTGATGAACTGTGTTAACTGACAATGGTTTTCTAAAGTGTTCCTGAGCCCACGTGGTAATATCCTTTACACAATAATGTCAGTATTTAACGCAGTGCTGCCTGAGGGGTCAAAGGTCACGATCATTCAGTGTTGGTTTTCAGCCTTGCTGCTTACATGCAGAGATTTCTCCAGATTCTCTGAATCTTTTGATGATATTATGGACTGTAGATGATGAAATCTATAAATTCCCTGGAACTCTATATTGAAAAACATTGCTCTTAAACATTGCTTATGCAGTTGTTCACAAAGTGGTGAACCTCGTCTTTTTTTTTTGTTTGTTTTACATAACGTTATATAACATAACTTAACGCATTAATATTAATGCTTACATGGACTGGTCACATAGCTTTTGATGAAGAAACATTGTAGTCGTATGACCTCAAGCATTACTCCTACGAGAGTATAATATACCAAAAGCAAAAATATATTCATACATTAACCTGTAGTTTCATGCTAACTCCAGGGCAGTCATATTAAAGAATGTGACAACATTGATCATGGTTTTTGAAGTTCCATGATGTGTGATGAACGCAGTGAACTGAAAATAGGACAGGCTTACTCCTCATTTTTGTGTAAGCATCTATATCAGTGAAGAGATTATTTAGAGGAAAGCACCGCCTGTCTCTGTTGTGTCATGGCATGCATTTCTTAATCAGAAGAGATCAAATATCACTGGGGTATACACACCTGCACTGAAAGATACAACCCAATTTTTTTAACTATGACCCTGGTATGTATTGATTTGTCTCAAGACAAGCAGAAACAGTCTGAAGTGACTGTTTCTGAAGAGCTTGGAAGATGTCAAGCGTTCAAGGTAAAAAAAAAAAGGCTTTCATCAAGGAGGAAACACTGAAAAAAGTGAAGAGATGGTGTTTGAGACTGTTGGACCTTCCAGAACCAGAGGGAGATGTACTCCAATCAAACACTAATCAGTTTATATCTAATCTGCATAAAATCTGATTCACAAAAACAAAATCTAATTTTTGTAGACTGTAGATAATGTCTTTTTTATTGGTCTTTATTTTCAGTCAGAAGTATGAAGTGATTCTTAAACTGTTTTAGACTGAAGTACTTTGCTCCTCATAGACACTCAAGAGAAAAGCACTTTTTGTTTCTTGTGTCATGGCATGCATCCTCAAGCCAGGAGAGTTCAACAACCACAAGACACACACCTGTGTTAGAAGATCAACCCTGTTTTTTCACAACAACCTTGGGATGTTTTAAGTGCTCTCAAGACAAGCAGAAACACTCTAAAGTGGCATCTTCCCAAGATTAAACAGTAAAAATGAAGATAATGCAGAACCTGTCTTATAAATGTGCTGACAGCGATGTTTTAATGTCACAGAAGTTATAATAGAATAGTAAATAACCTAGTATTAGTATTAACAAAAGCTAAATCTACACTGGGTCACATTGTGATTTTTGGAGCTTAAGAACACTTAAATTCTTGTCAAGTCATATCCGATCCAGAGACAAAGCCAATTCACAGTTCAGTGACTTGTGGCAGCCTCAGAAGCAAAATCCTGTCACATATTGCAGACAGGTTTAAAGTAATACTCGATACACTGTCCTTTTGTGTTAGGAGAGGAAGAATTTGTTGAATCAAGAGAAGCAAAAATATCCAGTTTCTTGATGGAGATTTTTGTCTGTTTATCTCATCAACTATATCTAATTTGTGTGATTGCTGTAAATCTTTAAGTACTAATACGTAACAAAAGATGAAACTGTCGTTTCATTAGAAATACTAATATATTCCACAAGTATTATACTAACCCACACACTTAGTGCACTACGATTACTTCTCTGTAAAACTTTACACAGTTGAATCCAATCATCTTCAAATATCCCTTGATGGGGTCAAGCTTGAAAGTTCACAGAGTAACAGTTATGGAAGGACACCCCCTGGTGGATCTTCAGCTAAAGCATGCTGGACATACAGCATGCGCATACAGAGGCTTTTTCATTTGAAGCCAGTGTTTTGAAAACTCTGCAGTCCTGGTGTTATTTTTTTTAGACTTTCAAAAGTTTAAAAAAGGATTCTGGGAATTTTATTCATGCTTAAAGGTTGTCTAAATACCTAATAATGTACATAAAATTTCACATTGCAAATATGTACTTATATTAATCTTTTCTGCTTTGCTAATATTGTACAATAGTTTGTATTCAAAAATCTTTGGTGACTAGGGTTTATTTAATATAAGAGCACATGAGATAGGATATAAAATAAATAAAAGTTAGATCGATTTATCTAACCTTATTTTGGAGGGTAACACGTTGTGAAAGAACAAAGAAAAAAGAAAACTTACCTGTTTATCTGGTTTAAATTTTGACCTCATCATCAGAGGTCTTATGTCAAAAAGCTGTAGTCGTGACTACAACTATAGACTATATAAAATACAGTTTATCAGACTACAACACATTGCAAGAGTGACATCTAGCGTTCACTGTGTGAGCTGCAGGTGGTTGAACAGCATGTTAGGACGCATTCGAATACAATCATCCTGCCTCTATGAGGCTTTTAATCTTTTCCGTTGGAGTACTTTTCTTTGTCAGTTGTTTGTGATGTTAATATTTATTTTTTCACTGCTTAAATGATTAACAAAACTATTTTTTTTTTTCAAGCTACTAATGTTAAATAGTTTCTATGAGGTTGAGGAAAAGCAATAACCGAATGCAGCCATCAGGTTTCTCGGTCACATGCTAGTCAAGCCTGATCAGCTGACACCCTCCAGCTTCCCCTCTTGGTGCTGCTTCGACTACATCGATCGTTAGCGTTTCTCGAAACATCATTATATTAGTATCTTAGCGTTACTGGCATCAAATTTTAAATTTGAGCCAAAGAAACCTCTGTGATCCTGTAGGTTTGATCACTGGGTAGATGTTGCTCGAGTGTATGATGAACGGACACGCTATCCTGTATACGGGGGTCACTTTGGCCTTCTGGAGTACTATACTGATCGTCGGTAAGATCCCAATTTCTTTAACCACATATGAGATTATTGCCATCCGCGAATAAAACAATTCTTTATCTGGATTTGTGAAACATTTTACATGTAGTGACGTATTTCTTTCTTCCCGGCGTCTTGCATTTGTTTGCATATGACAGCTATGAATGAGGACCTAGCTAAACCAATGGACTTAAGCGGATGCGGCTGTTCTCTGTTTGTTTGCTCGCTGCTAATGTACTGTATTGATATAGGCACAGTGGATACAACTAAATATACACTTAAATCCTAATTCTTTTAAGTATACATTACATTTATGTCTTAAAATATCACGTAGACTAGCTAGTTGATATAGCATCCAATGTAGCTCTTCTGTGACTAATGCTGAGCTTAACGTCAAGCTAATGGCATGTAGCGCTGAGCTCGCAGCGGAAAATGCCCCTTGTATCAAATGTTTACCAACGGTTTTTGCGGTTTTTGTTGACTAGTCTCAAACATTACTTTGTGGGTGCTATTGTAGGACTTCTGACTGTCCTGACTTCTTTTAAGTCATTTGATTTAGCATAGCTACCAGATATTTTGCTGTCTGTTGATTGCAGCTGATTGATTTATTATTAGACAAATTCTGCATCGTCTCAGGGAGTAATTCAATAGTTTCAGTTGCCCTGGTGTAGAATATACAAATGAAGACGTGAGATGAATAAAGAAAGAAGTATAATAAGTCAGTTATATACAAATCAGACATGCAAAACGACGGTTCCAAACAGGAACTGCAGCAGTTTTCACGTGAGAGTGAGTGATCACACTAGAGTTAGAAATTCCCCTCCATAACTTCAGCACATGAATGTGACACTGTTTCTGCTTCACAGGAAGAGTTTATTAATACAGTTACATACTATACTATACTGATTCGATCACATCTCAATAAAATCTGCATCTGATTGACCTTTCTCCACTCACACTTACTGTATTTTGTCTCCTCAGGTATCTGCTACACTATATTTGATCTAGGATTCCGCTTTGATGTGGCATGGTAAGCTGTCTTCATTTAAAGCCACCATCAGAAGGTTGACACGCAGTTAGGAATACTCATGGTGTCATCAAAGAGGAATACACAAGCAATTTGAAATTCTTTGACATGTTTTTTATTTTGAATTACATTCAGTGCAGATTGTCTTACTTAGTGACAGTGTTTTGTTTTGGCACCATTTTTAAATTGATAATTTCAGCCCTTTTTCACACACTGTTTGTAGGTTAGACAATTCACTTTTTGTGGTGTAAAAAGGTTCCTATGCATGTGGAAAAAAAAAACTTTTTATGCATTCTACAGAATGTAGAACATAAGCCCTGATAATACTCACATTGCTAAAAAAAAAGTAAATCTTTAAAACTTAAGGTGTTAACCAAACTATGTTCACCCTTTGCACTATGTTTAACAGGTCTCGCTCTCTCTGAGCAGGTGATACTCATTTGTGTCCACATGACAGATCAAAGTCAACTCTTTTATTTTATGAAAGCATAAAGGAGAGAAAATAATACAAATTTAATGTCTTAATTAAAGGAAAAGGACATGGTATGACATTACTGAGAGTGCAGTCATCTTGTAGATTAGCATACAAGGGGATTTAATCAATGCTACAGGGAACAGCGGACATTGAGGTTGAATTTTAACTTGAGCTGTTTTGCTGTCTTCAGTACATTTTATGAAAAAAAAAAAATTGAATGTTTTTTTGTCACTTGGGTTTCCTGATGTATATTGTTGTGGTTACTTCCTTCAGTCTGCTTCATTCAAGTGATTTTTTTATTTGAGTGAATATATTGCAGATTATTTCATTTTTAAGTTAACTTATAAATGTTTCACTTTGAAGTGGAAGCTATAGTTTCAGACACAACACAAGCATGCTTTTTTGACTTGATTACCTGCAGTTAAACAAAACATTTCAGTTTATCCTGCCTGTGACATAACTTACTTCCTTTTTAAGTGCAGTCTTCATCAGCTCTGTCTCCTCTCTTTCAGGTTCCTGACAGAGACTTCTCCTTTTATGTGGGCCTCTCTGGGCATTGGCTTGGCCATCTCTCTGTCTGTGGTGGGAGCTGCCTGGTGAGTCCTCATTGTGAATGCGTTGGCAAGGAAAGTGTGACTGTATGGCCTGAAATGCACAAGTATTCATAGACTTATGCTGCTTCCTTTTTTGTGGATCAATTTGTACACATTGTGGACGAATTCAGAATTAAAAGATTTTAAATGTATTAAACATGAACCCTCCTATTTATTCTTAAATCAGGAGCAATGATTAAATACCTCGAATGAACTTTACTATTACATTTACTGAAGAGCATGCCAAAAATCAAGGCTACACATGTTCCGTAATGTTTTGCATTAATTTTATGTTAGCTTGTTTAACAGTGCTGTTGTCGAGGTGTAACTCTTGATTGTTAAAATAAATAGAAAAACAGAGAGAAGTTCAATAGAAAGTAATTTAGAAGAGCTGCACCAAGTGCAGTGGTTTATCGAAATGAACAGCCAATTAGAAAACTCATTCTTATTAACATCCTTTCAAGCAAATTCAGCAGCTATAACCTAGAAAGGAGAAAATGAAAAAAAAAAATTACTTGCTACATGTATCAAACAGCTAGCTTACCAGTTTGTCTTTTGCAAGCGGACGCACTTAGTTTTCATCCTTAGAAGTGGTATTTTGCTTTTTTAAAGGGATTATACTGTCCCTCTTGTACCTCTGTAGTGGTATCTTTTTAAGGCTCCCTGCTCCACAAAACCCGTTCAATCTGGATGTCTGTTGGGCGCAGAGCTATGTGCAGATCTTGGTGTTTGAAGGCTGCCTCTCCAACCTGTCATGAACCAGTTAGGAGATCCTTACCTGATGGCCTCAACATTTCAGCAAGTTTTGTCAAGATCTCATAAAGATCTCGTCATGATCTGCTATTTGAGGAATAATTGCCGTTTTGAGCTGTTTACAGACAGATTCAGGGATTTCTACGACATATGAATATGTTGCAATTTGAAAGTCTGCTCACCTTTAGAGCGGACATCCAGCATTACTGCTTGATATCTGTTTAAAACATGGGACAACGTAATACTGGCTATTTAATCAAGAATTGTGCACACCAGTGTCCTCCTGCAAACTGCCTGCTTTTTTTTTCCTGTTATTTTTTTGTCAGCTTTATCCATTTGTTTTGTTGCACATGAGTGTTTTGTTCCTTGAAAATCATATTCACCTTGAGAAGATGTCAAAGAGACAGTGGAATTAGTTACCTGAAAAACTAATTCAGCTTTAATAGCTAGTGCTCCTCTTCCTTTATGTTTATGTCATATGTTAAAATGTGCTTAACATTGTCTGTGTTTTTCAGGGGGATCTACATCACCGGCTCAAGCATCATTGGTGGTGGTGTTAAAGCTCCACGAATCAAAACCAAGAATTTGGTCAGGTAGGCATACTCAAGAATGTTTACTTTCCATTTTTATCCTGTAAATATTTGTTATTAATTTATCTGTTTGGAAATAGGAACATAATCCATCCTTTTATCATTCATTCCCTTCTTTATGACCCTGATCGTTTCAGCTTTCAGCTTTTTGAGCTTTCAGTTTTATCCAGCTGAATGCTGCCTCTTGGCCAGTACTCCTTTGAAAAAGAGGTTTTTAATCTCAATGGGACCTTCCTGGTTAAATAAAGGTTAAATTAAAAAATCAATAAGATGAGTTATTCCACTTTCCCCTTGTAACCATCAAAACCGTTTTTTTCTTTTAGCTCTTGCCAAAAATCTGTAGCAACATAGAAAAACCAGCTGTCACTTTAAATCCCACTCTTCTGAAGTGATATGTTTTTTATGTTCCTCTTTAGCATCATCTTCTGTGAAGCTGTAGCAATTTATGGCATCATCATGGCCATTGTAATCAGCAACATGGCTGAGGTAAGAAAGAAGCATCTTTTGTTATTTACGATGCAGAAAAACGGGTAGATGTAGCTGTGTACTGATGGAACAGAACAGGTTTAATATTCCACTGGAGCAAGGCTGCTTATTTGGTTCTAAAAATACTCCTTTTGTTTTGTAGAGATTCACGGGAACGACCCCTGAGACCATCGGTGCAAAGAACTACCAAGCTGGTGAGAAAGAGAATGAAAACTTAAAAAAAAAACGAAAGGAATCATTCTTGTTAAACTTTCCCTTGGACACTCACACTCGGTTTTCTTGTGATGTTTTTCTTCTAATACTTAGCACTCATGAATTTGAGGTCGACAGTACTCTCAGCTGTAAACAGACATTACGCAATGCTAGTCTGGTACCTCTTTGAATAGTTCAGTGTAAGCATTTCAGCTCTTAGATTGTAAATAATGTTCAGCATGTACTGATCAGAAAATCTTCTTAATCAGATCTGATTTGACTGATGGTAATATTTTAGACCAAAAATTGTAATCTAGTTTCTAATATTAAACAGCAAGTATGGTGTAATTAAATTTAAAAAAGACAAAGATACCAGCATTTAAGATACTTCCGCACTGACTGGCTTCTAACCTAACAGAAAGTTTGATATCTGTGTTCACTTCCTCCCTACGTTAGTCACGATGGCGCTCTGACTCACTGCCTTTCTGTCTGACTAGGTTACTCCATGTTTGGAGCTGGTCTGACCGTTGGATTTTCCAACCTCTTCTGTGGCATCTGTGTCGGCATCGTGGGCAGCGGAGCAGCTCTGGCAGACGCCCAGAACGCCAGCCTCTTCGTGAAGATCCTCATCGTGGAGATCTTCGGCAGCGCGATCGGCCTGTTTGGCGTTATTGTAGCCATCCTGCAGGTGAGTGAGATAATCCTTAAAAGTTGTCTTTGATTATTACTAAGAAGAATCTAGATTTATTTGTGATTTACAAATTTGAAAAATGTTTTGAAAGGCTTTTATAAGTTTGTTTCTCTTCCTCCTGCAGACATCAAAAGTAAAGATGGGCGACTAGAAGATGCATCCACACTCAGAAGAAAGAATGACACTGCTGGAAAAATAAGATGGATTATTGTGTAAATACATCGTAAATTATTTAAATGTCTCTATTTGCCTGGGGTTGTTTTTAGCCATTGTTTTTGCAAGAGTGGTTCACAGACACTACTGTCTTGTCTTGAGAGAAACATTAATGTTGAATAGGAAAACTGGGAAAAAATCGCCAGATGTCAGTGTTTTTTTTTTTTAGCATTAATTTGCTTCGTCAACAATTCAACTTTCCATTGGATGCAGCAGGTTTACATAAGGCTGTTTTGTGACGCAGTTTTTTCTTGCCCACTCTTGGATAAATGATGAGCTGAAAATCTCACTAGACTATTTGAAAAACATTCTGTGTGTGTGTGTGTTTGTATGCTGAAAACGTGATCTTTTTTTTCCTGTGAAGCATGAGGGTGTTTACCATTGTTTATTACTGTAGCCTGGTCTGTCTTTTTTTTTTTTTTTTTTTTTTTTTTTTTTTGCATAACTGTTCTTCGCTTATAAGCAAGTGGTCCTTAATCAACACACTGTGGCCCAAACGCACCAGGTCTCCTGCTGTGACAGTAACAGTAAATGTATCAGGTTTTAAATGAGAGCACTGATCTGGATTTATTAGTAAGCTCTCTGGACAGTCAGGCATGCTCTTTTGGAGTAAAAATAGTCTGATTACAGCAGTAGATCCGCTCTAAATATGTCATCCAGTCACTCATTTTCCCTCATAGAAAAAATGTTATGGAACTAAGACATCTGGTGTTGAGCCTCTTGGTCGTCACCACTGTATGAGCTACTTCTTCTCCAGAACCTGTTCATGTTTGACTCAGTATTACTCAAACGAAATGTTGTTGAACAGTTGTCAATAACTGGAACAGTTTTCTTGTGAGAGAAGCCAACTTGTGGGTGTAACCATATCATAAAAATAGCGTATTTTTTGCTGTCCTGTGTTTGTCACTTTGCACTGTATGTAGTCAATAGAGGAAGAAAATATTGGCATAATATTAGTATTACGGCATCATTAGCTCTCTCTTGATTACATTTGATGTTTTCTCAGGTGGTTATGAAATTTTAGAAAAAAATTCTTGACCCACCTCCCGAAAGACCCAACACAAATCCCTCTCCCTGGATCCTTATTTTCTATACTTTTTTCGTTATTGAAATGTCTTCATTTGAATGTATATCGCAAAATTTTTGCTGTCTTCCCATATTATTTTCTAACATTCCCCTAAAGAAGTTCAGTGTGTGTTTTAAGTTAATCTGTGTTTGTGGATGGTTTCTATTTAATGATATCTTGGACAATTAGCTCCATCACATGAAAACTATCTGAAATTATTGTTCATCAAATTCTGAATGTTCTTTGTCATGCAGCATTTTGACTTTTAATGCTGATTATATTGTTCCAGAAAGAGTAGTAACTACCTTGGTAGTGGCTCATTAGGTGGCCGTCTTCTGTTGATACATCATTCCAAAAGTTAGTATGACAGACCATGGTGAGTAGTGAATTGTCCTTCTTGTAATTTCTTCTCTGACCCTCTTGTAAAGTTGTGAATGAGTGTAAACATTGAATCTTATCATGGGAAAACTGGACTGTCTTAAATAGATCCACACCTGACTTCCCAAAAGTCTCAGAGCAGCGAGCTTATCGTTGCCGCCTCGGTAGTTTTGTGATCAAACCAAGACGTCTCTGCCAAGATTCTTTTGGCTAACCAGGCTGTCACCACACCCCGGGCTTTCAGTGAGTGTAGTTGGTACCGTGTGTGCATTATGTTGATGTGATGGTGAAAAGGAAGTATCTCATTGTTTTTGACAATGTGTATGATAATTACAAAAACAGATCTTCACTTCTGTATTCGTTAATGTCCATGAGAGAATAAAACTGTCCAATCAAAGGCTTGATGTTGTATCTGGTCCTGTGTGTTGGCTTTGCTGATTGCATTGTTTAATTACTTCCACTAGATGGTGCCAAAAACCACAACATGTCTTACTTATGAAAGAGGAAAAAACATTCTAAAAGGGAAAGTGCCATTATCATATCTCCTTAAATAATCAATGTAATATCTATTTATCTGTCTGTACATTTGTTATGTTCAGTAATTTATAATTGAAATAATATTATATATATTTTTAAAATTATTTTTAAGGGAATACATTCTGCTCAAAGGATAAACTAAGAAGGTGGCTTTTTAATGTTTTGGCCCACTCCAAGCTTGTCAGTATTTAACCCACCATTTGTAATATTTTGTATCGTTCGGTAAAGTGTGGCATGAATTAAAGTGATATTTTCCTAAAACATAAAATTAAATGAAAAAAAAAATACTGTCCCAATGTGACATGCTTTAAGTTAAAAGGGTTATTCAACCACTACATAGTTTCCAAATTTAGTTTATATGGATTTTTTTGTGTGTTGTAATCACAAACTGACTTTAGAAATACAAAAACTACGTTAATCTTCTGCATAAGTCAAAGAAGTGTATACATTCTGTATACATTTCAATCTTTTCATACTGGCTTTTAAATGTATTTTCAATATCTTTAATAAATACAGGGTAAACTGGACTATTATTTTTTAAGTAGATAGTTATTATTTCCTCTGTGTCTGTGAGTGATTTCCCTTGTATCAGCTGAGCTGAATAAAAGAAGCGCGTTTTTGTTTCTCATCCGGGCTTCCGTAGGCAGCAGGAGCGAAAGGGACCTGCTCGCTGCCACAGCCTGAGAGCATCCTCCTCTTTGCTTTCTTAACATCCTCACCAAAACACAACGAGATGACGGAAAATCATGAGGATATCAGCTCTACACCCTCCGGATTTTCGGTAGATTTTCGTTACGGGCTCCGTTAGCCGTTTGGTTAGCGTGAAGCTGAGAAAACATGAGGCGTTTTTCCTGATGAAGAGCACACAAAATAGCCCGAAAAGAACAGAGTTATCCATAGCAGAGCGAGCTGGGCTGAGCCTCTAGCTTTTACTGTTTTGTTTAAGCATTTATTTTTCTTTCTTTTTTTGTTTTACAAATTCCCTCCGAAATTTCTTTCTCCAAAAGGCTCAAGGCATTTTAGATTAATTTCCTCCGCTCATGTGGCTGCAATCAGTGGTTCTCCAGTCAAAGAAGATGCACAGATAGAAGTGGTCGCCTGACAACATCAAGGTAGGTGCTGTCTGCTTTCTGGGACGCATTGTTTCATTCAAGATCGCATGCATGCCTTTCTTTGTTTCCATTCCCCCTCTAAACATTTATCCTGTGGCTTTCTGCTTTTGTTTAAAGAGAATATACTCTATCTGATGTGATCGCATGCACTGCCCCCTACCCTCTTTTGTTATCATGCACATTTCCTCAAACTAGCAGCATCTTTACACCCGCCATACTAGGCTCCACTCAGCCTCCCTCCACTGCTATTCTACAGTAAATGAACCATCCCAGCATTCAGACTGCCTGGGGGGATATTCCACCATGCATTTGGGCTCAATTTGGAGCTTTTCAAATCCACTTTGTGCCACAACTCTCTGAAATTGCTGGCACCATTTCGCCTCCCAATTTTTTAACCAAGGGATGCAAAGTGTATGGACTACAGCATTTTTTATCTCATGTGCTGGCTACAGCAGCACACTAGGAGCAAATAAAGCCAGGGTTACACATGGGGGAATTAAAAGAAGAAAGAAGGAGAAGGAAAAGAAGAAGAGGAGGAGGGGGCTTCTTCATCATGACGCCTAACCTAACCAGGCGTTTCCACAGAAGCTCTGTACCTAGACTATAATCCAATCTGACATCTCTCTCATAAATGACACAGTATCTCTTTAGGGCTGCTGCTTTGGAGGCTATAGCAGCAAGTGGACTGGAACTATCTCGCTTTGTGCTCTAACTAAGTTGTCCAGTGCAGGCTGAGTGGCCTTTGGCGTTGTTAGTGTCATTGTGATTAAGTGTTCCTGAACTGTATAAACATATCATCTTGGTATTCTGATGCAATGATTTATATTTGGAAGAGCTATTTAGTGAGATCTGGATTGTAATTCAATGTGAGTGCAGTGCTTGCTCCCATATTCATGGATGCATTCAGGAGCTGAAAGTTAGTTAGATACCTATACGAGAAAAGCTTCATCAAATGCGTATTATCTTTATGACTGGTGTGCTGAATAGTTCTAGATTAATCTTAATATAATCTAAGTTCTTCAAGGCGGAGTAATCAAATAGCTTTTTTGGCACCTTAGAACAGACGAATCCTGAAAGTAATCAGTTTATTTTGATCAAAGTGAGGCAGAAAATGCTTTTTACAAGAGTAAAATGTAACTTTGATGTGTGTTTTCTGCAAGGTTTTATAAAATATTATAGTCAAAATAGTCAGTTATTATTATTCTTTTTAATCACATACACAGTTACCTTCATAAAGCTCCTGTTTACAATAATCATTATGTTTCACCCACTTTTTGCGTTAATACTACCCTGATATTCAAATTGTATCCTGAATGCTCTCTGCGTGGAGTCCCACGGGTGTCAGTGCAGCCTGGAAGAAAGTTTTAATATCTGACAAATTTACCAGTTCCTTTCTTATTTGGCAGAATGTGTCAGCTCAGCTGTGATATACGCTGATAGGCTTTTTTTTCCACAGGAAACAGTTTGACACGTCCCAACTGGAAAAGCAGGTGTTCTTGTATCGTGCATGCTGGCTCCCTGTCAGTACTTAATTTGATGTTTGAGTACAACAGAGCCATGGTAATGTTATTAGTTTTCGCTTGTGCTTGTCTTGCAATGACATGTCAGAAATGCAGGGAGAAGGACCCACCATGTTGGACCATAAGGGCAAAACAATGAAGTTCTTAATTTCCTGTATTTGTGGTATGTCACAGGTTAATGGACTGTAAGTTGCTTTTGTTTTATCAGTTTTTAGCTTCAATATCAAGAATGAACTGTAAAACCAGCACCACAGGAATCTCAGGTCAGTTAAGTTCACTCCTGTACAGCGATTCTGCAGAGACATCTTCGGACCATCTGCTGTGGAAATCTGTTTTATCTGTTTTCTGACCTGAGGCTGATCAGAGATCAGATCGGTGTTTGTGGCATCAGATGTGCTATTACAGGTGGTGTAATAGTTCCTTTTATAGTTTCATTATTTATATATTGCCCTGCATTTCTGTAATTGAAGCCAGATTCTGCTGTATCACCCACCTATAGTTGCACCAGCTGTTCCTTTATTCCTTACTATGTATGTGTGTCCTAAATCTCAGTATGTTGCTTGGAAACAATAAGCAAAGCTCTTACGCATAACACACTGGAGTGTAACAGCCAAGAGTCATAGCAACACATAAAACCATTAATTATGGTGGGATTGTGTTTAAAAACTTGATTGACGAAGTGTGTACTCTTACTCTTCAAAATCAGTGAAAAATATTCACGGCCGTTCCAACATCATTCAGTTAGAGATTATTAACATGTTTAACATATGTTATTTAAAGGGACTGTGAGGAATTTCTGTGTGATCTTGAAAAAGTCTCGCTTCTAGATATATGTCTCATCATATTCCCCAATATAATGAGATTATCAGCACCAATATAGGTTGTTTCTAAATGTTATTTCTCAACTTCCTGATCGAGTCGGACAGAACCAGATTGATTTACTGCACAACAAAGTCCCTATGACAACACCACGCCGGCTGCCAAAGTTTAGCAGTGAGAGGAAAGATTTGTGTTTTCCTCTGCTGAAAACTATTTCTAGGATTAATTTTGCAGTGATGGGGGACACTGGAGTTGAACTGGGATTAAGAAAAAGGACAGAAGAGCAAAAGAAAGCTAAACTGGAGAGTGATAGAGCATGAGCTAAAGGCTAAAACATGGGCTAAACTGTTTGTGATAATGTGCATTTCAACCCACATGCAGCAGTTATTCTGCAATGATCTAATCAAACTTGAGAGTCTGTCAGTAAAATGAAGAGTGAAGTTATGTTAGCTCTGCAGATGAGAAGGACAACACACGTTAGTCCTTGGATACGTCAGCCCACCGAGCTGCAAGTGGCACTAAAGTAGCAGGCTACTAAACTATAGTACAAACTGACAAAGTTTGCTTGTTGTCATCTTTCAAAAAACAGCGCTGCGTAAGGGTTAATAAACTTTCCTCGTCGGGTTGTATCTGGTAAAAAGTTGTCTTGAATAAAGAAAAGTAGTGTTTAAAAGTTGATCTGATCTCCATTCATTTCCAAAACAAACACAAACCATGTTAAGAGTCTTGTCATCACGACAGTGTGCGCGTGATTCCAACCAAAAGGTGACTTCAAACAGATAGTCTTCACAGCCTCTTTAAATAATCACATGAAAGGCTGCAGTTTCCAGTTTAAATAAATGTGCGCGCCTTTACACGTCTTTTCAGTTTGTTTGCCGTCTGATTGGTTATGTTGATCAGCTGCTCTGTAAGTGTGTGCACAGCTTGCATAGCTTGTTTGTGTGATCAGATGACCGTGCAGTGTGCACACTGCACAGTGGCCAACATGGATGCTGACAAAGCAAATAAGGCAAAAAAAAAAGAGGGGGGGCAACATTAGTTATATGGCAATATTTTGGACTCAGTCATGGCAACATTGAAGAGACAATGCAATGTTAAAGTCACACGATCATTGACATGGTCACTGTGTATAACATCTGAGCACGTTTCAGCAGGGAATAATGTCTTCTTAGATTCTGAAACTGATATCCCAATCAATAATCACAGTATTGTCGACGCTAATTGCGATCATACAGTTTCACCAAGCACTTCTTCCTAGTGAAAAAGTCCTCCATATGCTGTAGCTGTAGCTGCCTCCATCTTTGTGGAAGCTCAGTGAAGTCAAAGCAGTAAAGAGCAAACAGCATATCTCCCGTTGGTTCCCTCAGACTCTCTCTGTCTCCTCACCTTGCTGGTCCTGCCAGTCAGAGCTGCAGCCGCTGCTACAGACTCATCTGATTGCTCTTTCGTGTTGGGATTTGTTGTCATGGGAACTGTGTGTGTGTGAGTGAGTGTGAGAGAGAGTCAAAGTGTCTTCTGCTGTCTACATCTGTTCACATTATTCTTTCTTTAGACTCATAACTAAGGGTCAGACCACAAGTTTGGGTTCACTGCTGCAGTATTCTCCTATTCCTTGAAATTCTTCCCATTAGAACGGGCGTCTGGCTAATTATGACACTTTTCTGTAGATCTTTATTCTTAAAAATAAAGTCTGTCTGTTCTCGGCTGTGTCATGACAGTGCATTCCTCTAGAGTGAGCACTTTGCTTTATTTTGACGATTTCACATCAAAATTTCTGAAAATCTTTTAGAAAACAATTTGGGTTTAAACAAGTAAGATGGTAAAAAAAGTGTGAAATCACTGTATCGTCGGCAAATAGAGGCGCACTAAACATTGGCACAGCAGCCTCTCCTTTTCAGCCAGCATTCGCCAGCTCTGTCACAATGAGCTGTAAATTACTGACATGAATCTTGCACATTAGTCGCCTACGAGCTAAAATGAAACTTGCCTGTTCAGTGCATCAGTGTTTGTTTTGTTTCACAAACTCTGACTGAGTGATTCATCTTCTGGAGCTGATTCCATCACCTCAGTTTTAAGAGTCAAATGCTCCCACTTTGTCCTTCCTACATGTAGTTCTAATAGCCTGAGCTCCTTCATTTTTTACATTATATTGGGGAAAATTTGTGCTTGTATCAATTAGCTTCTGAATAATGAGGTGTGCCAGATTAGGTTGTCTGCAGAGCTATAATGTTTGTGCCAGATGGCAGCTATCAGTGATATTATTCCACAGAGTTTGATAACATGATGTTAAAAGCTGAACCGCATCTATCTTAAATGGGACGTGCAGTCTATGAGCCATAGAGGATCCGGCGTTTGCACCTCTGTGCTGCCTCTGGAACTTCAACAGGAGTTTAGATCCAAGCACCAGAAAGTATGCTGCTTCCAGTATCTCTTTCTGCTCACTTTTCTTCTGTCTTCACTGTCACCAGCTTACAAAAGGCAGAAAATGCCCCTCATTCCCAGGGGGGAGACTGTGATGTTTGAAGAAATGCTTTGACATTTGGGGAAATGCTTGGCTGGTTGCCTGGCAACCTCACTGTGATGAGCAGACTTCAGGAAGTCTCTGGTTGGAGCCAAAAAGTATTCCAGCTCGAAACATACAGCTTAAAACTAAAAGCTGTTGTTTCTGCACTTGCGGTTCGCTCAGAAAAATAAATAAATTAATAAAAAGCTGATACTGCATGTTAGCTTTCTGGACAGATTTTCTTTGTTATCTCTCCATAACACTTGTCAGGGCAGATCAGAGAGTGTAGATGCAACAAATACTTTGTATAAGTCTCAAAGAGTTAATGTTACTTTTATAACCTCATTCACTGCTATGCTAAGACAGTAAAAACACCAAGACACTTGTTACAGGAGTTGTAACTCATCCTCTAAAGAGTCATGCCCACATTTGCTTTTGTCTGAAATACAGCAGCTATCTAAAAATATATAGCACATGAATTTGTGATTTTTAGTACTTAAAGAGCAGGTATTGAGATTTTGTAGGCTGTATGATGTCCATCTGGTACCTCCGTAGTACTTTAAAATGATTTACAGCTCAAAAAAATCTTCTTCTTTTTTTCAAACACTGGAGTTTTAGAAAACCCCTTTCTTGCCTCTGTCTGAAACACTATGGTTTAGCTTCTGTTTCTTTAAGGCCCCCAACTCAATAGACCTCCCTTTCCCCTCATAGGCCAGCCCCCTGGAGGCCTGTTGGGGACAGAGCTATGGACAGTCCTTGGTGTTTGAGATCCCCTCCAATATGTAATGATCCAGTGAGGAGATTCTTATGCGATGACCTCATTATTTCAGCAAGTCTTGTAAAGATCTAGTGCTATTTTTACAATGGACCATTTAAAACAGGTTACAGACAGATTCAGGGATTTCTACAAGGTATCGTTCGAAAATCTGCATGAGTTTAGAATAGACATCCAGCATTGTTACTTAGTATCCATGTTAACAATATTAAAAAGCACAAGACCCTCCACTTTAAACTAATTTTACTCTTTGGCTATAAAACTTTTATTTGTTTACAGGACAGAATTGCCCCTACCAATATGGCAGACATGCTGGGGGATCAAGGAGTCTAGTCCAAACCTGAAATATAATTTTACCAATAAGAGAATAACAAGTTAGTAAAAACCCTAAATATTCCTTTTTTTAAATCAATAGTACTGCCCTTCAGTCTCACCATAGGACTACATTTCTAGTTTTATTTTCTCATTTTAAAAGGAGAAACACTGCTTGTTTAAACTTCCAGCCATTCACTAAATAGAATTACAAAAATAACACCGAAGGACACAGGTTGATTAACTCAGCATCCATTGAAAGCATAATTGGACCGCAGTGGCCTCAAGCCTAATGTCCCACTGATGTATTAAGCCAACAAAAAAAGACACTCATTTAAATAAACTGTCTTTAAAACCCCCTCACCAAATCCTCATCTCACTCCCTCTATCCACAATCCTTCTCCCAGCGCTTCAGCCTTCCTTCCGCTGGAGCACTTCATTTATTTCTTTGCTCTGGTGCCAAATAAGCAGCTGGATCAGAGGGGAGGGAGGGACGTTGAGGGAGAGAGACATAGAGAAGGAGGATGGGAGGAGAGAGTGAGATGGTGATGGTGATGTTTCCAGTGCAGTCTGTGGATTTGAGCTGCAGACAGGACTTTGTTTTATTTGCATAAGGAGAATGTAGCCTCCATGCTGGGAAACCGCAGACGCAACACTGGAGGAGGATTCCTCGAATGGCTTTCTGCATCTGACTAAACCAGATAACGCTTCTCCAGTGTTGAGAGTGCCATTAAACACCAAACAACCATGTTGAGCTGCCGCTTTTATTTTTATTATTATTTTTGCTAACTTTGTCTGGAAAAATAAATTGACTAAATTGCTTAAAGAAAGTGGTTCCTTCAAAAGTAAGCAGTGCACTTGTTCTTGGATAAAAAAAGAAGCAGAGAGACGAGCATTGAGGCTACGTGATATCAGACTTTTAAACAATCCAACCTCCTTCAGATCAGAGGCAGCTCAGAGGCAATTTAATATCCGCATGGGCAGAGCTGAGTATAGTGGGATAGTGGGGTTGAGCACAGAGAACAGTGGACTCTTTTTTTCTGATTAACTCTGCTTTTTACTCTCCTTCTTCTTCTTCTTATGCTCTGCCTTCTTCCACTCAACTCTTTCATGTTTGCTCTTCTTCTTTCCTGCTCTGTTCTGTTTTTAGAATTATGTTTTTGTAGCTTCAGTGAAACTAATGACAAAGTCCACAGCTTCAGAGACAAAATGAATCCGTCACAAAATCTGCTAACAGTTTACACCAAAACCTCATTTACAAAACCTGAAGTTTTCTCTCCACTGAGCAGTGCGTTAAGGCTTCAGATCAGGGGTCCCCAAACCTTTTCCTGTGAGGGCCACATAACTTTTCCCTTCTCTGATGGGGGGCCGGGGTCAGTTTGTAACAGAAAAAGTGTGACGATCACAGGGATGCCTAAACGTAATCATTTTTTTTTTTTTAGAAAGCCACACATAACCAAATATTAATAACCCTTTCCAGGATATTCACAGAAAAAAGTCAGAAAATAAATAATAACACTATTTATGAAATAAATAATAACACTATTTATGAACTAGAATGTCACGTTCTATGCGTGTATTAGTCTCGATCGCGTGCTGTGGCCAGACAGAAAAAAAACCCATCATAATGCGTCTCTGGTATTGTTCAGGGGGCTGGGCCAAATGTGGAGGAGGGCCATATCTGGTCCGCAGGCCATGGTTTGGGGACCACTGCTTTAGATCCTCATCACCGTTTTCTCTGGTGGCAATGTAATCACTCTGAACTACTAACTCCATTTAAAGATGGACATGAAACAGCTTCACTGCCACACATTGCACAAAAGGTGAAGCCAAAATTTGCTGTTGTTGCAGTACTGACAACATACACTTCCCACCTACCAATCATACACTTAATTGTGAGCTTCCCTGAGATTCCAGTGTTGATTTGAAGCTGACACTCTGGGTTCAGTGGAGGGTTCAGTGATGCTTTGTCCTGTCTTCTTCTATACTGCTAAAGAGCAGAAGGGGTATTTATCAATAGAGCTGTCAGATCTCTTTTTATTGACTAAAATAACTACAACCCCAATTGAAATGAAGTTGGGACGTTGTGTAAAATGTAAATAAAAACACAATACAATGATTTGAAAATATTTTTTAAGCTTTATTCCACAGAATACACTACAAAGACAAGATATTTATTGTTTAAACTAATAAACTTTACCATGTTTTTGCAAATATTCACTCATTTTGAATTTGATGCCTGCAACATGTTCTAAAAAAGCTTGGACAGGGGCATGTTTACCACTGTTACATCACCTTTCCTTTAACAATTCTCAATTAGTGTTTGTAAACTTGGGACACTAAATTTTGAAGCTTTGGAGGTTGAATTCATTCACATTAACGTTACTTATTTGGGAATAAGTTATTGATTTTTTTTTAATTTAAGGAAACAAAATCCACATTGTTTGTTCTTTTTCCCTTTTAATCAAGTTTGCTAAACTCATGGATGTTAATTAGCTTTGGATGATTACATTTTACTGCTGGTGAAATCAAGAAGCACTGACTGAAGCATCCATGTCCTCTAGCTTTATCACGTTAGCAGTTTTTGCTGCTGTCAGGGGAAAAAACTTCATCCCTAAAAGAAGGATAGAAAGGTTGGTGAAAAAGTAGATATAGAAAGAAAGAGTTGTTCATTCCTCTCTTCGGTGTGTTTGTAAGCAGTGGATTACAGTGCTAGAGGTCAGAGTCACTGTCATTTATTGCGTTGCTGATGCCCTCTTTTTTTCTTTTGTGTCTCTCACCTTTCTTTGAATCTCTCCCAGTAGTAAAGTCTACCCTTTTCTCTAATATTTTGATAATATGTTATAATATATTCTTTTGAACAAATATTCATCTGAGGAACACACATACCAGTATTCATGGAGAGAGTGTGGTTATAAACCTGGCTCAGCAGAAACACAGCATCATCTCAGCCCTACCTTCAGGCAAAAACAGGCACATGGCTGTGGTTTGACCCTCTGACAGCCAGCAGAGACACTCGTTATCGATCATGTAATCTACACTTGGCCTTGTGTTATCACAGTCATCTCGTGGGACAAATCAAAGGTTATCATGGGACAATTTTCTGCCTCAGGCTCCTCTTCGGGATTCCCTAAGATGCACTCTGTGGCTTTGCTCCTCTTTCTCCTCTTTGTGCCTTTCCATGCACCAAACATACTGTGTACAAATGCTAGCTGTAGCGTAAAGCAAGCTGCTGGTTGCTCTTTTGCAGAACGGAGTAGAGTAGCGAGGCTAAGGCTTTAGGTTACCAACTATATTAGCTATTGAATACTCTCTTTAGTATTTTTTAGATGAATTAAACAAGTTTTATCGTAAAGACAGTCTGTCCTCAGAAAATCAAGAAAAAAACGTGTCCCAGCTTATTATTTATTATTTTATTTATTTATTGCACATAAAGAAGATTTAACATAAAAAAGACCAATTCATAATTATTGGGGAAAATAATAAACAAACAAAAACACTAACTAGGGCTTGTCGAGTGGCCCTCCTAAAAACAAGGGCAAGATATATATATATATATATATATATATATATATATATATATATATATATATATATATATATATATATATATATATATATATATATATATATATAAAAGAAAAAGCAAAGGTCTAAGTATCGATCCTTGAGGCACTCCACAATAAATTAACCTGTAATCAGATAATGAATTTCGCCATGTACGGACCACACAACAGCTCCCCAAAAGTAAAGTCAAGCCTGATAAATGTTTTAAAAATCATAATTTACTTGCATTTTCAAGCTATTTTGATCTTTGATCTCTGCAGACTTAATCGATTTAGTTTCTTCATTACATTCAGTGAGTAAATTAGTCTTACTTTATGACAGTTATGATTTTAATGTTTGAAAATTATATTTTCAATGATGTATTGTTGTCTTACTGCCACATGGGATCCATAAAACAGCTCTGCAGACAGATCCTTCTCACTTACTGCCACAGCCCAGTCAACACCCACTACCCACTCCTTTTGTTTGTTTGATCGGTTGCTTGTTATTGTTGTTGCAAAGGAAGGCCCACTGACATTTTTTCTTCGAGGAATAAGGATGAACTGCAGTTTGCAGTCAGTTGACAGACACTGAAAGGTCAGTATGTTATGGTGAAAGTGGACTGAAGTTGAACTGCTGATTCATTCATGATGACACTGAAGCTCACTCACAGGGAAAGATGCAAACAAATCCCAGTGACTGTACTGGTGCATTATGGGTCCTGAATGACTTACACATTTTCTTGTATTGTTGATATTGATTGTTTTAAATGTTTTCAGGGCAGCGGAATTGTTTTAGTAAACACAGACTACAGTGTGCCATTGCTGATTGAATAACACCAGAGTACAGAACTTTTGACAGAAACATTTGTTTAAAATTTGTGATGTCTGAGAGCTGGATTTCTAAGGAGTGAAAAATCTATCGCATTAAGCACCCAGCAGATTTTTTGTAGTAAATGTTTTCAGAAAAAAATATGTTAATATCTTACATGAGAAATCATTTGGTTCAGTGTTTGTGTATTAAAGGTGCAGTGTGCAATATTAAGCAGCATTCAGCAGAACAGACTTTGCACAAATGAAACATACTATTTGTGACTGCCATCTTACTCTGCCATGTTTCTACTGTAGCACATGTTGGTCAAAAGTTTTTGTATTTATTGAGTTGTTGTAAAAAATGCACTGATTGAAAGACTAAGATGAGAGTGGTTGTTGTGCACAAAATCTTTTGTATTGAGAGACATTTCTGATGGTGGAAACTTGACAAAAGGAGGTTTATATTTATCAGGCTCCATTTCTACACACTGTTTGCCAACAATTTTTTGATAACGCATTCCATTTGTTTAATTTAAGGCTAATGTTATATTATTATATATACATTTGCACAAAAAGGAGCAATGCTTACTTAGCCAACAGGTGGACACATGATTTTTTTTACATTATAGTAAGGTTTAGTCGCACAGGGGGTGATGTCACTGAGACTGTTTTTTTTTCTGACTGAACCATTTGTGAAATTCTGAGATCTATATTTTTGAAAATAAGCGAAAGAGTAAGTCAGTTGACTCTTAGATTACAGAGTGCACACTTCATTCTTGTGTCTTTTCTCTAAAATGTTGGTGAGCCTTGGTTTCAGTTTAAGATCCGATTTACTATCCAGCTTGGGTCCTGGCTGAATCCCAGACAGTGGAATATACAGGAGGTCACTTTCTTAACTCCAGCACAATATGTTGTATTATAACCACCATGGCCTCCTTCTTACTGACGTGACCCAGATCCTTCCTAATAACAGTGTGTACTCTGTCTTTGTCACTCTGTTTCCATCCTTTCTCTCCCTCCCCCTCTCTCTTCATTTTTATGATATCCCTCTTTCATTTGTGCTTTGAGCAGGGACATAATCTTCAGCGCAGACTGTGGTCTTGTAGTATTAAATCATTTGCTGTAGACTTATGACGGAAGGGAATACCTCTGTCTAAATTTAGATATTGAAAAGAGATATAACAGTTACATTTTAGTCACTTTTTTTGTTTGTTTGTTTTTTTGATAAATGATCCTTTTCTTTCTGTACAGAATGTAGATTTTGCTGCTTTTCCTAAAACATGTGAACTGAAGCTGCTAGGGCTAAGCCAAACATGACTTCTGTCCATCCCACTGTGCTCTGGTTTGTTTGTGGGAGATGAACCTGCCTACAGCTAGATGTGCTGGAGCCCTGAGAGAGCTTGAAGGCCTCATGCTATCAAGTGTGGCATAGCTAATGCATATTTGATAAGGCCGGCAGGGCTGGGTTGTAGGTTTAAACACCAGGGGCTCTGGTCTCAGGAGACCTAGAGGGAGGAGATAGAGAAAGAGAGTTTCTGTGGATATGAGCTCATCTTTAAAACCTTTCCTTTTCATTTGGAGTCTTTTTTTCTAATAATATTTTTCTTTACTTTTTAACACATTTCATCCAGTTTAATCATGGTGGAATATTATAATATGCAATTTACACCTGCAGTAACAGTACTTTGGTCTCTAGGAGGCAGCAGAAACAAGCTAAGAACACTACATTTACACATGAAGATTCGCTTACTGTTGCCCCTTTGGAAAAAGTTAAGAGAATCATTTTCAATGAAATGAAGCCAATTTTTCAGGAACTATCTAATCAGTTCTCCCCCTCTGTCTCTGACCTCTCTGTCTGGCTGCTAGCTGTTCCAAATATGTCTTGCGAGCTGCTAGCATAAAGATTTTGCAGCTAGCAGCTGTAGCTAAAACGACATTAGTAAAGTTGAGAATTTTGAACAGTACCATTTAAAAGCAAAAGTATGACATTTAAAGGAGATATGTTTTACTATTTTTACTGGAGTTTGTGCTCAGTAGGGAGCTTGCAGTGGCAGCAGGTTAGCTTATACTGGCACAGACTGGATACAGGGATAAACTCAGCTAGCTTGGCTGTGTTTACAGCTAACAAAAGCAAAACCTGTGGAAAAAAAAATCATTTTAGAGTAAATACTTTAGAAATTTGTCCAACTTTTACAGTCCACACAGAAAAGACCTGGAAGTCTCAAGACCTTGCTTGGTGATTAGCCTTAGCTGTATTTTAACCAGGTAGACCAGTAATATAAGTTAAAATTTTATGACATCTTTCATACAAATTCAGAAGCCCCGTTTTTAGTATATACCTCTCTAGTAGCTAAGTGATGAATAAATATGAATGTTGTTAGTAGAGAACAAGCTAATTGTTGCTAGCTCTGACTTAACATGTACTAAAACTGTCTGCTAGCAATGTATTGGTAATGTTTGTAATTGTGACATGAGAGTACTACATCAATCCTCTCCTAACAACCCTCAAGACACTAAGACATGTTGTTTTCTGAACTTTAAGACTCAATGAATGCTCCACGTGTGCTAGCAGGAGCAAACTGTTGCCTTCCACATCAGTGAGTACAGTTGCATATATAAAACAAACAAACAAGCTTTGAGCCCGAGGGCTTTGCTTAGAACATCTGCTTGAAGAACCACACAGTTTAAGACTGAGGATGTAGTAGGGTGTGTATAACTGTGTATGTGGGTTGTGTGTGTGGTTGTCTGTGTGTGTGTGCATGCGCGCATCTGTGAAGTGCTTCTGGGAATGAATGGCCTTCTGCTCTGTTGTGTTAAACTTCATTATAAATCATCAATGATGATGTCCTGACAGGAAATTCAAGGTCTGCATACAGTCTCGTACTCTCAGTTTATTTGATGTGCTCTGGTCTGATGCTGTATGTGTAGAAGTACAGTGTGTGGAGGAATGGGCCCTGAGCTGTACCACTATATTACTATATGGTCAAATATAAGCCCTCTCCTTATCCTTTCATCCCTCCTTTTCCTGAAGATGTGCTTCAACAGGGCAACTGTATTCTTCAGTGTTCAGTGTTTCCTTACACAAACTTCTACATCGTTAAAGGGGGGCTTTATTTGGAGATGTTCAACAGTAATTATTTTCTAACTGATAAAACAAACAACTCTAAAAAGACTCTTATATCATTTGATCTTACTCCACTGAGGAATCATGCTCTGGTTAAAGTCAAGACCTCAGTTTATAAAGTATAAATCTAGCAGCTGAAAAAAACGTCCCCACCAGCACAGATGATCCCTGGCACGGAGAGATGAGTGATTTTCAAGTCGCCTAGTTTTGGAAAGTGCTGCATTTACCTGCTCCATTATTTGAGTGGATCTTCATTGAGAGGGCTCCAGGTTTCCATCTAGCTCATCTTCACTTGGTGAGTGGCGGGTGGCTGCTGTTGCATCATTCAGCTCTGTGGTCCTCGACAGTAATACAGGGAAGCTTGTTGGCTCATAATGCTGGTAACTAGCAGTGCACATTTAGTCTTGTTTTCACATAACAGCTTTGGGAGTAAGCGGACTAGATTTGGATGACACTGAACCTGTTTTGTTACCTGACTGAGACTTTTTATTATGATTATACAATCATCGTAATTGAAGTTAAAAGCAACACATGGCTTTTCATGACAGATGCCAAACCATCTGCACTGGCTTCAAAGTTTCCAACAATACAGTGCTGCTCTGATATTGAAGAAAATGAAATTACCCTGCGGGCAGCAGAGTTGCAGCAACTCTGACAGTAATATGCATAATAACATTACACTACCCCTGCTATGAAAAAGGGTCGTTGTGTTCTCTAATCTGCTCTATTTTAGAGCTGAAATAATTAGAGGACAGCAGTAATTTCCAAACAATAATTCCATGATTGATTTTACTCTTTATGCAAAATGCAAAAGAAATGTATTTTTAATGGGAGATTGAAAATTGTCCATTCTTTTAATCTGTTGAGTGGAGTAAATATGAAAATTGGATTATAGTAAAAAAAAAAAAAAAAAAAAAAAGCTTTTTCTGAAATGAAGATTTTCAGTTTCATTGTTTCTTGACATTTTACAGACTCATTTAAAGATAAGTTTATGTTAATGAAAATAATTTTTGACTGCTCAAAGGAACCCCCTTTTTAAATTTCTAGATTAAATATTTGATGTTTAAAAATTAGCTCTTTTTTAATGCCCCTAATTTTGTATATTTGACGAGTCAGGTCATTTTATTCAAATCAGACTAGAAGGAATGAGAGCAGTCTGCAAAGAATAAAAAACAACAGCAGCCAAACATATGTGCTGTATGAGTGAAAGAAATAAAGTATTTTTAATGCGCATTGAAAAGTTTCCTTGGCCTTCGTCTGTGACATTTACTGAATTGGAGCTCAGCTGCAGACCTACTTGGACTGAACTTGGGGCTCAAAGGTTGCTGGAAAAAACTCCCCAGGCTTACATTTTACCCTCACGTCCGACACAAATCGTAGCTTCAGCTGAACTCAGCTCACAAAAGTTCCTGCAGCGCTGACCAGTAGTTCAGAGAGGAGGGTAAAACCTCTCCAGAGCATCCTTTAATGCTTTAACTTAAAATTTAAAGAGTCTGACCACTGAAATACACAAGGATCAATTTTTATTTATTTCTATAAATAAAATATGTAGGTCACCTTAGTTGCTCTTTAATATGAAGTAATTAATTTAAACGTTTTTAACAGTAGTTTTGGAGTTGTCCCTTCAAATTAAAAGCCCCTTCTCAGTCATGGACCATCTCTCCCTCCAGCATATGTTCGGCCTGCACTCAATGAATTATGCACCCTCACAAATTACCAGTCTGGCCACCCGTCTGGCAACCAATTAAAATTTTAACATACAGATGTTGTAGGCATTCTGCGAGCTTTCGTTGGCACTTCATCAGAATGTACTTGTGATATGAGTGTGTGTGTGGCATCCATTACATTTATCTGACAAGACCAGAAATTATTAAAGACGTGCAGCATCTTAATGAGCTGCCTTTAGTGTTAAACCTTATTCTTATATACTTAAGTTCTAGGCCTTGATTTGACTACACTGTGACGTATTGGTTCAACACACAAAAACTCATACATGTGCATGTTTTATTCTTCGGTCTTCCAGTCATGTGCTTGTGTTTTCTCTCAGGCACTTCACCCTTAAAAGGACATTGAATCCCTCTTAGTTCAAGAACTCAGATACTGCCTTCTATTATTGTGTCGTGTATGAGTCACATCTGTAATAGTATACATGAACAACTCTCCAGCGAAGCCAGAGCCACAGTACTACAACTAAGCTCTGCAGTGTTATTAAAATGTAAATTTACAGAGCTGCATCTCGTAAGGATAAAGTGCGCTGAAAATAAATAAATAATTAAATAAATAAACACCCAGAAGAACATGTTCTGTTTTTAAAGTAACAGTAATGATTAATGAGATCAATGGAAAAACAAGCTTTTGCACATCATCCTGCTTTTCCCCACAGAAAGTGCTTTACTTGTGCAGGGGTTACCATTGAAAATATATTGACCTGTCTATGCAACAACCCTAAGTCAATAAAAATTCAGGCTGGTGTGTTTAAAATCTTGATGGAAACACTTTTTTAAAGTTTGCAAATGCCCTGCATTGAGAACTGATATGACTCTGCTGTGGATTTCAACACAAGGGGATAATATGACTTTATTGTTCATCGCTGTGTCCACAAATGCCGGTTATGCAAAGTGGAAACGATCCTGAAATGTAGGTGACATCTCTTATGTTTTACCCACCCTGTCATGTGTTGGACTTTTTGTCGTGTGTGTTCCTTGTGTTTCTGTCTTGCAGATTTATCAGATGTTTCCGTGTCCTTTGTCTTGTTCTTAGTGATTCTTGTCACGTGTTTAACATTGTTTTTCCCCTGTGTTACTTTGTACTTCTTGCTCCCGGTGTCTGTTTAGTTTTACCTCATGCCCCTGTGTTAACCTTTGTCTTGATTGCCCCTCATGTGTTTCACCTGTCTTGTTTCATACCTGTGTCTTGATTCACCTTTTAGTCTCTTTTAGTCTATTTAGGGTGTTTTCACACCCAAAAGTCCAGACCTTAGTCCGGACCAAAGTCCGTCTTTTTGTTACATTGTACATATTTGGTTCGGTCTGCCATGGTTTCACACTGTCATTATTGCAAACGGGCTAACAGAACTTGTTCAAAGAAACTGCGTACTTTGTGTCTGTTTACATTGATTGGTCATTTGGCCCGCAGCCATCTAACGTCAACATGTTGAGTGGGAATTTAATTTTGTCAACAATGAATGAAAACGCCATCACATTATTGATGTTTTTATACCACCAACAGCAACAAGTTGAGAAATTGTACATAGTACTGATCCAAGGTCGTCTTATGAGGTACATAATTAAACAACAACTTTATCGTCTGAGAAAGTGTGTAATCCTGTGATTGGTACGAAGGTCCGAACCTTCCAAAATAATGCTTTCATACTGGGCATGTACCTGACCATGGTCGCATTTGGTCCGGACCAAGACCACTGCTTTTGCTCAGACCAAGGTCCGACTGTTTGGTTTGGACCAAGGTCCAGGGGAGGTTCCACACCTATCATTTTGGTTCGGATCAAACAAAAAGGTCTGACAGTCTGGACCAAATGACGTTGGTATGAAAGCGACTTAAGTCTCTGTGTTTGTTCAGTTCCTTGTCAGTTCTTCTTGTCTTATGGTCGCCTTGTATGGTCACATTCTCTGAATCTTCCTCTTGGAAGTGTTTTGGGATTTTGGGTCTTTTGAGTTATTAGAGTTTGGGATTTATGAAGTTTATAGGAGTTTGGGAATTTTAGAATTTTTGGGTGGGCTGCACAGTGGCATGGCTGTTAGCGCTGCTGCTGCAGCAAGAAGGTCACCAGTTCAAATCCAGGTTCAAGCAAGGTGTGCCTTTCTGTGTGGAGTTTGCATGCACTCTCTGTGCATGTGTGGGTTCTCTCCAGGTACTCTGGCTTCCTCTCACAGTCCAGAAACATGCTCATCAGGTTATCTGGTGATTCTAAATTCCTCAACCAATTGTCCCGGTTCCCAGCAAACCGTGACAATTTGACATTCTTTTTGGAAATCATGCACTCTGCGTTCTCTGCTCCAAAAGAGGAGGGGATCACCCAGTTTGTTATCAGTGCAATTGTGTGTTTTTACTCAAAAAGAAAATAAAGAAAAACGTGGAAATTTATATTTAATTATTTTATTTTTCAATATAACATTAAGTGATAAAAAAACAGTGATCTGACTAAGTTGGATGAAGTCAGACTGTGATAATGTCTAAAGTTGGTGTGTGCATCAATTGAAACACGTCATTGGTGACCTTATAACCTCTTTATGCCCCAGTGGCTCCATTATATCCCTTGACTAACTGCTGCGTTCCTCAACATCCCGTTTACTGCCGACTGACAAACCTTGCATTGCAGGGAGAATGTTTTTATGAATCTCTTTACCTCCTGTCACAGATGATTGCAGCAAACCTGAAAAGGTGTCAAGTGCACATTTCAAAGCAGAAATACAAAACTGCACTAGAGAGTGTTGATACCCAGGTGAGACAGGAAGAGAAGCTTTAAGCACTTATAAATGTGTCTGTCAGAGCATTTCCTTCTTTGACTGTAGGTTTGTGTTGGTGCTACTGTCTGGATATTTAATAGATTTCGCATAGATTGGGTGGTTTTCTCCTTTTTATGACAGTTGGTCTAGTAAATTTGTTAAGCCCTGTAAATCATGTAGTTTTGAAAGAAGTGTTCGAATACCTCAAGAACATATGCGGAAAATTAAAAACCTTTCCCTGATGTTTTCAGAGCCATATAAATGGTCATGGAGTGTTTAATATTGTTCAAGGAATAGTCATAAAAGGTGTTGCTTTCTGTAACTCACCTCTTGATCCCACAGGCCCCCTGTGACTACATCCTCTGTCACAATCCCTCCCTTGCTGTATTATAATTAATCCCCAGCCCATTGAAGAATAAGTTAGCATGGTTGTTAACCCCTCTGTCGGAGTCCACACTTCCTGAAGCTTCACACTGAGATTAGTGAAGCCTGCTGAGGGGGAAGCACTGAAATCCTTACAAATTACAGCAACCGGCCTCGTGGGGACACGTGTCTGTTAAAATTTGAAGAAAAAATAGGGCATGATTGCGTCTTTGAATTTGTTCTGACTTTCTGGTTAAGTTCACTCGAGCTGAATGTTTTACCACTTTATGATTATTTTATTTTGTAATTTATTGTGCTCTCCCAGAAACAGCTGCTAACTAAACACTGATTGAAACAGGCAGCTGAAAATCAGGACACATATTTCCAGCATTCCTCTTGTGGATTCCTTGGCAGACGTGATATGATAGGGGACTGTTATGAAATTTATTGCTGTTGTTAAAGAGGGAGTTACAGAGATCCTTGAATAAACTGGTTACATAAAAAGCTCTATTTCTCTCTGTCACTGTGGCCATCTCTCTCTTTTCTTTCCCCTTCTTCCTCCCAGCCCTTCTCTTCTTCTCTTTAAAGCTTCAGAGATTTCATAGACTCCTTCCTGACTCTATTATATCACCCTAGGTGACATTTGCATGCTAAGTTGAGAGTGAGCACTCAGCGGCACCTTGGAAACAGGTCCTATGAGATGTCCCCAGAAAGAAAATAATTTGAAAACAAGTGAGGAAGTGAAAGACGAAAGATTTCCTTCACACCGTTTTATTCTCTTTTGTTTCGGTAGGATGACCTTTCTGTGGAGTAAAATAGAAAAAAAAGATCATTGATTGTTGTCTTGAGAGGTTGGCTGAGCCAAATGTCAGCAAGTAGAGGACGCAGAGGTGCAGAAGTAGGTTTAGCCCAAAGAACAGGGCTGACTTTAGCTGTTTTGGTGCCCAGGGGGAGATTGAAATATGGAGGCCTCTGCCCCGATCAAATTTCTCTCTGTGATTCTCACAAGTTCTTCAGTTCCCTTTTTGATTCAACGATTTGTTGCATCCACATCGATCACTGATTAGTTCTTTACTGATTAGTTTCTTCTGCAGCTCTTTCGCAGAGCCACAAACTTGACACATGTTGGTCCCTGAGGGGAACCCTCTTGCCCCTGGGCTTTGTAGTTGAATCTAAAAACAGTGTGAGACTCCTCTGTCTGTCTTACTGATTATTTGTCTGACCGGCTCCCCACATGTTAAAAATTCATCCTGATACATTACAGACCAGTCTGTTCAGTCACTGAAGAGCAGCACTGCTGGGAAATAAATCCTGACCTGCACAAGCATTATGCTGCGTCTGGCGGGCGGTGTCAGGGTCCTTCGGTCAGCAGAAATCCGTCTCATTAACTAGCAAGGAGCACACACATTTACACGCACACGCAAACAGACAGACACGCACACACCCAGGAGGATCAGTCTTGGCAGTGTTGCTGCCCACAGACAAAAGCAGAACATGGCAAGATGGAGACAACTTTCTGAACAGACAGCAGACATCAGCTCAGTTACCAGACATATGTTTTCATTTGCTTCATTTTGCTTCCACCTGCCTCGGGACACAGCACACAAACTCACCTAATCAGCTCAGACCTGTTAAGCTTAAGCACATAGCTCTCACTGGGGTTTGATATCACTGGATGTTACTGGGCTGGGTATTATTTCTTTTTTTTTGGTACTCTTAAGAAACATTGATTTTATTCACTGTGATTAAAAATCATCCTAACTTTTGAGTTGTGTTATTTTTGTTTGTTGTGTTATATTTTTGTTTTTTGCGTTGTGTATTGTTTTGTTGTGTGTAGAAAAACTACATTTCAAGTTAACAATTTGAAGTGTTTGGTTGCCAGCACCACCAGCCTGCAGACACTGTTGTATGGAGGGGGACCTGTGCTTTTTTTTTTAGGGTTTATATGCTCCCTCTGGTACGCCTGGAGCAACTTAAGTCACCTTCACCAACGTCATTTGATCTGAACTTTCAGACTTTTCTGTTTGATCAGAACCAAAATGATAGGTGTGAAACCTCCCCTGGACCTTGGTCCAAACCAAACAGTCGGACCTTGGTCTGACCAAAAGCGGTGGTCTCGGTCCGGACCAAACGGGACCACGGTCTGGTACATGCCCAGTGTGAAAGCATTATTTCGAAAGGTTTGGACCTTCCTACCAATCACAGGATTACACACTTTCTCTGATGATGATAAAGTTGTCGTCTAATTATGTACCTCATAAGACGACCTCGGATCAGCATTATGTACAATTCTTCAACTTGTCGCTGTTGGTGGTATAAAAACATCAACAATATGAAAGGTATGGTGGTATGGTGATTTTTATTCATTGTTGACAGAATTAAATTCTCGCTCAGCATGTTGACGTCAAACGGCCACCGGCCAAATGACCAACCAATGTAAACTACGGAGGCAGGCAAAGTACGCAGTCAATGACGGTATCATGTAGGTTTGTCATCTAAGTTCTGTTAGTCTGTTTGCAGTAATGACAGTGTGAAACCATAACAGACCGAACCAAATGTATACAATGTAACGAAAAGACAGACTTTTGTCCAGACTAAGGTCCAGACTTTCAGGTGTTAAAACACCCTTAAACACCGGGAGCTGTCAGGCTGTCAAAGCCAGAGATGCAGAGCCTCTGTCAGCACCCAGAGCTGCAGAGAAATTTCCTCATCAATATTCCTCATGTATGAATAAGCAATCTTTTCTTATAAAAGTATCCGATAACACAGCACCTCATTTGTTTGATATATGTTGCAGGACCTAAGTTGCATAATACCCCTCTTTAATGTCTATGCACCTTGGTAGTTCTGCATTGCTTTGGCTGAGTGGATATATACCAGACATAATCTACACACAATTTAATGTCCATTTTTTAAAATGAAAATACTTCTAAACCTATATCTGTATCTGTCATCTGTGCTTGAATATTGAGGTGTTTTAGCATTCTGGCAGCCCAAGTCTAACCTGAAAGCGCTCATCTCAAGTGTTTACCTGGTTGTCTTTTTTGAATTTGCCATGTTTCAGTAGCCATGCAAAGTGTGCATTATTTCTAGATAACCTTGCCGCACCCTTGACACAACTCCAGGCCTGATATTTGATTAAAGAGTCACAATGAAAACAAGCTAAATACATAACAAGACTTGGTGTTTTTGTTTGAGCAGTGGAGTGGCAAAAATGACCTTCAGTGCATATCAGAGTCTAATATTCCTTTTAATAAACACCCACAGAAGTTTTGATGGACTTGGACACCTCTGTACTTGGCTATGTTTTCAAATAGATTCAAAAAATTGATTTAAACCAGAAACCGTTTGATCAAAGAAATAGTTAACACGACTATGAAGCAGACGTTTATTGCCAGCTTTGTCAAGTGACCAATTTAATTTAAAAAAAAGGATGGATTCAAGTCTCCTTATAACAGTTTTTACAAAATATTCAGGCCATTTAGGATCTTTAAAACCTTAGAATTACACAAACAAAAAGACCTAAAATAAGTCACTAAAAGGATAAACATAAGAAGTCTGAAGAAAGAAAAGTTACCTCTGAAGGAAAAACTTCAAAAAATGAAACTCATGATTGCCAAGGTTGAGAGATTTTTCTGGTTAATTTTGATGCTTCAGGTGCCTCTTGAGAAAATCAGAGCTGCTCCCAGACGTTATATATCAATCAGTTACTAATTACCAGCTGTGGTGTTTCAGCGTTTAGCTCTCTTTGTCTCATCTCTGACTCAGTTGTTTTTTTCCCCAGAATGTTTTGTGGCGGTCTGAGCTTTCATCATCCTCTTCAACCTCATATTCTTCTTCTCTCTCTCATTGATTGGAAAAGCCATAAACCTGCAATAAGCATAGCCTGTGGGAAATCTCTAAGTGCCCCTTCCCTTTCTCCTTTGCTCGTATGTTTGCTGCATTGTGTATTCCCTCCTGCCCTCTCATTCCATCATAAACGCTTTTTAAACCACTTGACTGGAAAATTGACTCGCTATGTCAATTCGGCTGCACAGCCCCAGTCAAAGCTTTTTGTTTGCCTGTTGATGCTTTTGTTGTTGATTCTGTTTCTGTCTGATTCTCCGGGGTATTTCTCTTTCCTCTCAGAGTCAACTTCTACATTTATTTAGCCGCTGTTCAACCAGGCCCGTCCAATAAAAACAAGGTCACGGAGTACTCTTAAATTTTCAGAGAGAGATCAATGAAGTTTGCTTTGCTTTTGACTTAATGCAGCAAAGAATGTTGTGTGGCATGGGTGTTATTAATGGCTTTCCACCTGCGTTCGTTGGAGTAAACAGCCTAAAACATCCACTGTTTTGAACATCACACCATATCCATAAATGAATGTAATAAAGTTGGTTTTGTTTTTATTTTCCCCCAGGTGTCTGGGACTCTCCTGTTTTGAGGCAACCAACCAAGATGAAGCCATAACAGGAGGACATTTCCACTAAAATGTTGCCTGAACCTCTGCTCTACACAGATGAATGTTTTTCAGCAGCTTCCAGTTGTGCTCCATCACTTGGACCATGTTTTAATTGGTGGTTTTAAACGTTAGTCATCATCATTAGGACTGGATTTTGAAATCATGGTTCCACATGGCTGCAGCAACATTTCAACCCTGGGATTCTGACTAATTCAACATATGTTTACATGCCCATATCAGCCAGTTTTATCTGCAAAAGGGGCCTTATCACTTCAAACACACTGAACTTATCACCAGTAAACATCTGCTTTACATCTATGTTTAAAAACGTATGTGCTTCACATAATTCCCTGGGTTTACATTTATCTCAAACAGAGATTGAGACTGAATCCAACACTTCAGTACTTTTGTCATGCAGGGAATCTGTGGACACACCAGGATTAAACTGAAAACTCATGCTTTGTTAAACTCCCTATCCTCATTCTTGACCCCATGACCCCCAAAGACATCAGATGTTCGCTCTCTTCCACCACGTCCCTGTCAGAGATCTAATAGCAGCTATTAAAGGGTAGTAAGGATGCGCGCATGCCTGTAGCGGCGCCAGCGTCGTCGTGGCTGGCCGTCACCGGACGGTCCTCTACCTCGGCCATGACCCGGTTGATGTTGGGCCGGACTCTGGAGCGTATCTGTAAAGGCGTCCTGCTGCTCTGCTTGCTCCACTTTCTCATCATGATGATCCTGTACTTCGATGTCTACACGCAGCGCTTCGACCTCTTTAGCCGCTTCAACAATGGCCGCAACGGATCCAGGAATAACGTCAGTGGAGCAGCAGGGAGCGGACATCATTTTTACTATTACAACCTTTCCAGGCCTAATGCAACGTTAGCTAGCTACCTGGCGACAGGTGAGCAGCTGGTGCCCACTGTGCAACCAGAGACCAATCAGACACCTTCACCCAAACCGCTGCCGCCGTGCCCTGAGATCCCACCAGGCCTTGGTGAGTAATGATGTTTCTTTTGCCACCATAAACACAGTCAGCTATTGTTATGGCCTTGTTGTTGCCTCTATTTTTTTTGTTGCCATCACACCGTCTAACAGTCTTTAGACATCAGGCTGGAGTATCGTCAAAGTGCCGATTAAAAATTGATTTCAATGCTCTGCTTAAGAGATGTTGCGTATGTTGTGTGTTAGAAAGGCTCAATTTCTGGCGTTCTTCTACCATTATGCTTTGGGTTAACCATCATCACCACAGTTGCATTAGTTTTAACTTCCTGCTTTAGTCAGCTCCATGATTAGCTGTCATAGTGTTCCACATGCCGCTCCCCAGAGTGCATGTGCTCATAAATGACATGAACATGTTTAATATTTAGGGAAGGTAAGTTTATTTGTAGAGCAGAATTCATACACAAGGCAATTCAAAGTGCTTTACAGCTACATCAATCACAAGAAGGCAAAAGAAAATAAAGAATAAATAATTCCATTAAAAAATTAATACAAGAAATTAAATAAAAACCGCGGAGTACAAAATACTTTCAGTTGTATGGAAAGCTAATCAGAACTGTTTTCAGCTTGGATTTGAACATTGAGTTGAGGCCTGTCTCACATCTTCTGGGAGACTGTTTCAGATTTTAGGAGCATTAAACTGAAACACAGCCTCACCGTGTTTAGTGCTGACTCTGGGCACCAGAAGGAGACCCCTCTCTGAGGTTCTCAGAGTCTGAGTTGGTTCATATGGCTCTAACATGTCAGAGATGTAATTTGGCTCTAAACCATGAAGAGACTTGTGGACAAGCAGAGCTGTTTTAAAGTATATTCTCTTGGCGACAGGATGCCAGTGCAGAGACCTGAGCACAGGACTAATATGGTCGTATTTCCTGGTTCTGGACTTGAGCAGCAGCATTCTGGATGTACTGCAGCTGTCTTACAGCTCCCTTAGAGAGCCCAGTGAGCAGGCTGTTACAGTAATCTAACCTGCTGGAGACAAACACATGGACTAGTGTCTCCAAGTCAGGTTTAGACAGAATTCTTTTGATTATGGGGATGTTTTTCAGATGTTAAAACGCTGCTGATGTTATTGATTTGACATGACTGTTCAAGTTCAGGTCTGAGTCCATTATTACCCCTAGATTTCTAACCTGGCTATTAACCTTTAGAGAGAGAGAGTCTCAAGGTAACTGGTAACACTTTCTCTTTGTTTCTGTGGACCACAGACAATGATTTCAGTTTTGTCTGAGTTAAGCTGGAGGAAGTTATTTTTCATCCACTCACTGATCTGTTCAATGCAGTGACAGAGTGAACCTACAGGCCCATGTTCACCAGCCCTCAGGGACACATAGAACTGAGTGTCATCTGCATAGTTGTGGTAGGACACATTACAGCTGGCCTAATTATGATTTAAAATTGGTGTGGTCTAGTGTCTTTCGGACACTAGACCACAGGGAAAGTCTGTGTAGAGTTTCGCAAGAACAGTCAACGAATTAGTGATTTGCTGTCTCTTGTCAGAACTGAGCCTGAAATAAAGTAAACCATCATTTAGTGTGTATCTGACTCATGTCTTAATGGAGAAGAAGCTAGTGTTCTCATGTCTTGTGTGTGAGTGACATGTTTTGGCTCTTGTGACACTTAATACAAACACAACAGTACCCTGTTTCTAATCTGTTCTGGATTACAGCTCATTAAATCTCATGAAGTAATTCTGTTCCTGTGTGATTCAGTTTAATATGTGACTTCCTCATTCAAAGCACTTTCCATCTTCCCTAATCACCTCTGCTGATGCTCTTTGTGTTAATTTGTTTATCCTGTCTGCGCATTGTGTTTGTTGTTATGGCCCATACATACTGTAAACCCGATAACGGGAGGATTTGCACATCATTGATTAGTGTAATGAATGGGTAAGACGAGACCTTGATAAGGGCTGGAAGCTGGAGGGTCCTGTTTTATATTCAGTAAATAAATGTATCTTCAGACTTACTCCAATTAGCAGGAGAGCGGGCAGACGTAATTTTGTTTCTCCAGGTCGGCCCGCAACATAAAATAGATTTAATGTCAGCGATTTACACTGTGGTGTTTCAACCTTATAGACTCACAGAGGAGCTATTAGAAGAGATTCATGCTGCTGGACACGTAAGCGCACGTCTGCAGAAACACACAGTACAGCCTAAAGTTCATTAACTTCTTTTGTTCTGTCATTTTTCAATGAACACGTGAGCTGGAGTCAGAAAATTAACCGTGATGCATTGAAGGTGTCATGGGCTGATTGCAGGAATCTCGTGTATAAAATGCGAGTGAAGTCAGAGTGGGTAGCTGTGTTTCCTTCAAGGTTAAGTTATTCAGTAGAATTTATGATGATCCATATTACCAGCAAGGGCTCACTTTGCCTGTAAAAGTAAGTAAAGTAAAAAGCAAGTGAAAGTAAAAATTGTTCAATTATGGTGACGTATGGCTCTGATTTTAAATAGCAGATGAATACAAATCCCATAACTCTCCATTTTTCTGCTGACAAATCCATACATCCTTGGTTTACATGCACCATGGAATTGTGCAGTGTTTAGACTATTTGTTTTTTCACGCTTGGTATGATTTGCCTTCATCAGCAGAAAGCTTTTCATTTAACAATCAGAGATGTTACACACACACACACACACACACACACACACACACACACACACACACACACAAACACACATACAAATCAATATAATGTTAGTGACACGCACTGTTTGTTCATATCATGAGGACAAATGTGGAACAATATATCACATCTACAGTTTTCCCCTCACAGTGATGTGCACTCAAGCACTTACTGACAAACATAAATGCACACATGGACACACACACACACACACACACACACACACACACACACACACTCACACCATTATCAACTGTATCAATGCACCCAACAAAGCAGAGGTTGATTGAGTCACACTAAGCCTGGGTTTACTCAATCTATAATTACTTAGTGAACACAAGCCCTGTTGCATGCCTACGCACAACCCAACCCCCCGTCACACATACACATATACACACACACACACATACACCGTATCTCCCATCAGCTCTCTGTCATGAATACTTAAAGAAAATGGAGCTCAGTAAGAAAGATAGCCTGTTAGTAATCCGGGGTCAAAAGTTCATCTGATCCTCAGAAGTCAGTTAGCTTAGCTTAGCATGAGGATCACAACTTGTGGTTCTCTGACTGCTGTCTGTTGCATCTTATTTACTTTGGAGATGTTAGAGCGATAGTGATGTTCCCTTCTCACTCTGGACACGATGTTCCAAACATGTCAGACCTTCGCTTTAATATTAACGTCAGCTCCAAGTATTGAGAGAAGTCGAAACTTTGCCTCATACTCCCAGAGTACACTCCTTCCCCTGGGTTTTAACCAAGCTGGCCCCAATGAAGCATCTGCAGTGAAGCTCCAATGAGGTTTTCGTACTGACCACGATGCGTTTAATGTGCTTATGAAACAGCTGACAGTGGAGGGATGACAACAAACAAATGAGAAGGAGAAAGGATGGGAAGACTTTCACTGGATGAAATCACAGACTTTATGGTTCTTAATTTAACCTGCAGGTGGCCTCATGATCAGGCAAGATACTCTTTGTATAGATTTCTTTCTTTTTCTTTCTTTCTTTCTTTCTTTCTTTCTTTGTCATTTTTCTCTCTTATCTTTTTCTTTGTTTTTCTTTTCATGTTTCTTTATTTCACTCATTTTTTTATTGAAGGACATTGCTGGTATATATACAGTATATAAATGTAGTTGTCTTAATCGGTTTATGTCTCTTTCATCTTACACTCTTCAGCCCTCTGCAGATGAAATAAAAATATGTTTCTTATTCTCCTCCACCTGTTCCATCTCTAAATGAGCTTTGTAAACATAATCCCCTCGCCAGCGCTTTTCTGGCAGTGTCAACATTTTTTTTTCTGTTTATTTTTTTTAACTGATTGCTTTTCTCATTTGATAATGAGGTTTGTAACAGGCTTTGAAATGGGGAGTGGTAGATAAAGCTGTCAGGCTGATTTGTCTGGAGCTGAGGCTCACTGATTCCATTATTTGGCCTGGAATTGGCTGTCACTGACTTGGGATTTGGCATTCATACCGGGCACAGGTGTACTCTTATAGCTTATCTCTGCCTTTTCTCTGTGATGGAGTGGCTGCCGGGGGGCTGCAATGAGCAGGAAGGCGGAGAAAGACTGAGCGGGTCTGTTTTTCAGTCACAGGTGCAAAAGAGAGAGAAAGGGGGAAGAGAGAGAGGGAGAGCGAGATCTAATGGAAGCTGGTGTGATGGCTGGGATGAAGTGTAGCAGGTAGAAAAGCAGGATGGAGCTGGGAGAGGAACAGCAGGTGGAGAGGTGAGAGGATGTTGAGAGGAAAAAAAAAAGGTAGGAGACCTTGGACAGAGTTGAACACACACATAAACACACACATAAAAAGAGAGAGAGAGAGAGAGAAAGAAAGAAAGAAAAAGGGAAAAAAAAAAACCCAAACAAGCCCTTGGCTGTCCCAGAACACCAGCTGACAGGTGCTGCCTGTTAGAGTGGCCAGAAACCACAGTTTATATCCTGGCCGTGTGTGTGTGTGTGTGTGTGTGTGTGTGTGTGTGTGTGTGTGTGTGTGTGTGTGTGTGTGTGAAAGCTGGCATGTTAGATATACAAGTAGGCTATTAATCAAAAAAGGATCCTCAGCTTTGAAAAAACATTGTTAAAAGAGATTTCTATAGCTCATCTTTAATCTGTTAAAGTGTTTAAAACTGGGAACGTGAGTGAGCAGTTAACATATTAATTAAATTTACTTCTGTGTTTATGAGCTAATCACTTCCAGTCCTCTTGCAAGTGGATTTATAAAGATACTGTTTGTTTTACCAGCTACCCTGTGGTGACAAAGTTAATTGCCAGTTCCTTGAATATGAATATTTGCTGCAAGCTTTATTCTTTACACTGAATATTTTTGTGGTTTTGGTCTGCTGGTTTGACAAAAAAAAAATCATTTGAATATGTCAGTTTGAGCTCTGGGACATTTTAATAGTGTTTTTCTCCCAACAGTTTTGGATGTGCTGTTAATTACAGAATTGATTAATCACCTGCCACGGAATACATATTAATGAGGTACATCTGTACTGTTTTGGTAAAATGGAATATTTTTTTTGCCCATTGTTTCACACATTTTGTCTAAATTGCAATATTTTTTTTTAACTTGTTGGGATTGAAAATGAAATCCAGAGTTTATTCAACAATTGTATCAACATTTTTGTGAGACAAGAATTTGGAGATTTATTCAAATACAGTACATAATAACAATCAGAGATTCAGGTCCTGCAAAAACCTCTGCAAAAAAGAGACCGAGCCAAAAAAGCGATACAGGATGGGTATAACGATCTGGCCCCTGGGCAGCACAGTATGTACCACAGAAAATAGGAGAAACCATACGTAAACATGATCTACAATCATATTTACAGAGTTATAAGACGAAGAGATCCAACACAACACATAGTCTTCATAAAACACTAACACTTCTCAGCTGTGATATTTGTTGTGCTGTCTTTGCACTATGTTCAATTTAATATAGGCTTTAGATTACCATAAAAATCTTTTTTAAAAACATATTACACAGGGTCTTGTATTCATGCAGAGGTGGGGTTGTAAACATTATCTGAGGTCCGTTAGATGATCTTTCAGAATACTTCAGATGCTTGCTTTGTTATAATCGCAGAATATATTAAAAATAGATGAGGTTCCCTGAGGTTACTGATGAAGCCCAAAGTGACAGTTCTGCATTGGAGAAGCTAACTTCAATTAACTTTCAGCTAATCTGGAAACTGACACAGAGGTAAAACTGAAGCAGGCATTAAGCCTGTTTTGTAAGCTGCTGTAACATATCATTAACTATTAAAATGTTCAGTTCTAGACAGTTTTTACAAATTGAGACCAGAAACGATGTTTGTCCCAGGCTGTAACAGCATTTGAATAGTGGCTTTCTTGGCTTTGGCGCCGGCCTCGAGTGGACACTTGAGGAACTGCAGGGTTATTTTTTTTTTGTTGTTATTTTCACTTCTGCATTTGCTCCAAATTTCATCACTGAAGGCTGCAGCTTTCAGTGATTTAAGGGAGAGAACATGCTAAATTCTCTTCAGGTAAGCATCATTTATTGTTTTACAGTTCTGTTTTCTGATATTCTTCATGACTGCTGGCTTGAAAAATGGTAATTTAAAGGAAGCTGGAGATGCTTTAGGATGCAGAAGTGGCTTCTGATAACAACCTCTCCTTGCGCTTCTTGTTGTATCATTTGTGCTCTGACTGGGTTTCATTTCCATTCACATTCAGTGCCTCTTCTCTTGTCTCTCTGTGTATTATTCCTGACTCATTTGGATCATGCTTAGATTTAAAGCAGGCGTTGCCTCTCACCTGTAAAAGAAGGTGACATGAGCTCTAATGCGTTCACTGCTCATTTGTGAGTTTTTAATGAACAATTTTCTGCTTGTAGCTGTGTATTCTCAGACATCCACGGGTGTGTTTGAATTCTCCTCAAGCCTGAACCCTATTATTTATTCATGCCATTAATCACTCCTTTCTACACATGCACGACGCGAATACATTTGAGCACAACACACACAAGCACACGCACGCATACAGCTCAGTGGGAGGCTAAAAGCTATTTTCCAGTCCTTGTTTTAATTGGATGCTCTACAGGGGTTTCCCCAATCAAATGTAATTAGTAAGAATTAACTGTCTTCTTACATGGTGCAGAACTACCGATGCTAGACTCAGTGGTATGCACCTGAGTCTTCTGCTTGAGAGAGAACTGCCTTTATAAACTGCGCACAAGAAGTAAGGAAATTTGTGTTTGGTCGATTATTTCTTTGTTGAAACAATGCTTCTTGGCAATAAATCTTATACTGTTGGAAAGCCTTTTTGTTTCCCTTTTAAATGGAACCACAATTGTAAGGAACTTCTATTTGTGTGATGAGCAGCAGAGCTGAGTTTGTGGGAGAAATTTGCCAAATCTTTGTTAATGCCAAACAGCTTATCAAACAGCTTATCAAACAAGAGCCATTGGCTCTTGTTTGATATTGTTTGGTGGACTGAATGATTGAAGTCTGAAGAAATAAGATGTATTGGCAATTTAACAATTTAGTGCCCCACTATTGCCATGATATGACTGAGCCGTCACGCAAAATGTCATCCAGTTGTCTAATTTAAATTTTGTGACCTCTAAACTTCCAAGGTAGCTACTTTAAAGCCTTCATCCAAGGATAGTTTTGACTTCATTGAACAGCTACAGTATGTATACGAACCCAAATTACAAAAGACAGGGTGGTTTATAAATCATTGTTTCCAAAATCCACAAAGTTCAGAGTGACTTTTGCAAGCGGAAGCATGCCTGTATTTGTTTGAGGGCACTTGGACATTTTGTGGTTGAATCACAGACAAAGTACTTCAACAAAAAGTATGAAATGATAAAAACATGAAAACATGAACATGTACATCCTGTTTGTGAGAGCTTACAAATAAATTGTTACAATTTCTGCTCCCAAAGAGGCGTAGCGTTGTTTTATTCATAGCCAAAGCAAAGTGAAAGGAATGACAAAACCATGTAACCGTGAACTTTACATGTGTGTGTGTGTGTGTGTGTGTGTGTGTGTGTGTGTGTGTGTGTATGTGTGTGTGTCTGAGGAGAAAACCATCCGAAGAGCTGGTACCATTTCCCATTTTACCCTTCCTCCAGGCGAAAAAAAAGATTAGAAAAATTCTAAATACTTGTTTTCAAAGCATGGTTGAGGCTCGTCCCTCCTCAGACCTTTACCTTCCAAATGCTCAGTGAACTGTGAATTTGTAGCACAGCATGTTTTATGACCTTTCTCCTACATTTTTAATAAAGGGATTAACCAGGACTGTGTGTGTGTGTGTGTGTGTGTGTGTGTGTGTGTGTGTGTGTGTGTGTGTGTGTGTGTGTGTCTGTGTGTCTGTGTGTGTGTGTGTGTGTGTGTCTGTGTGTCTGTGTCTGTGTCTGTGTGTCTGTGTGTCTGTGTGTTTGGAAGCCTGTTCGGTGCACCCTTAGACACAGGAGTTCAAGACACATGGGTTGTATTTCGAGATTGAAAACTAACTCAAACTCTTAGATTGTAGATAAACAACTGATTATATGCTGTTGAGCTGCCGTGTGTAATTACAGGTGGGCACTAAGATAAATGGTTGGTAATTCACCATGAAAAGGTTTTCATCTCATATAAAAACGTGACGCTCTGATGATTGAGCTTAAAGATTAACAACGTGTGAAACACTGTCTGATTAATTCCTCCTCTGTTTTTGTATTCCCTGCAAAGCGAGACAAATCTTTTTCACTACTGAGCCTGAGATAATCTAACTTATTTCACCTTGGTGCTATGATGACTGGCTCTTGTGGTGTATCTGTTATGTTATGAAAAAAAATGTTTTAGACTGTTGAGGCTGTGTAACAGCTTTATGGTGTGCTTATTGTGTATTGGACATTTCCCTTTGTTTGTGGTTGTCACTAATAGATGCTTTTATATTGGATTGTTGAATGTTGTTTTCTTTTGTTGTTTATAATTGATTTATTTGTACTATGTGGATGTAGATAAATATATGAAGAATTCAGGTCCAGGATGTATCTTCCCAGGGAGAATAAAGTTTGCCGATAATTTCCTATCCTACTGGTTCCTATCCTGTCTTGTCCTATCCTACTCTATCCATTTGTTCCATTCCATTTTTATATTGTCCCACTTGATCTGTTCTGTTCCCTCCCCTCCCTATTCTATCTGTTCCTGTCACTTCCTTTCATATTTATTCCTATCCTACTCTATTCATTCTGCTCTGATCTGTTCTGTTCCATTCTAATACTGTCCTATACTTTCCTTTTCTATCAGTTCCCATCTGTTCTGTTCACTTCCTGTTAATCCAGTCATATTCTATTTGTTCCTCTTGTATCTTACCAGTTTGGTTCCGTTCTGTTCTGTTTTGGAATCATAATGTAATGTGTCAGATTGTGCCATATTATTTTGTACCACATTGTATGTTTTTTTTACCATGCTTTACCATATCATATTGTATTCTTATAGTATTTGAAATGTTCCTTGACATATTGTATTTCAATCAAGGAGATACTTATACACCAGTTCAAATTGTGAAAAGATTTAATGAAACAAATTTAACATTACAGGTTTGGCGGTTAGACCCCATCAAGCATAAAATAATAATAGGGGGTACAGTGACATGAAAAAATATGAATGTCCCCGGATGGAGTCTAGACACTGGTTGTGGTAGATGGTCTTGAGTAGGCTGGATCTGGATGACTTGAAGAGGACTGTGAAGCTGAAGAACTGAGAACTGAAGCAATGAAGACTGAATGAAAGACAGCTGACAAGTAGAGGAGACAGTATTTACATTTTGACAGCTTTGTGATGATTGGTTTACGAGTGGTGCTGAGAAGATGTGATTGGATAGATAGGAAAGTGACACGCCCCTTGATCAGCTGATGAGAGAGAAGCGGGAAAGAGTGAGGGAAGGAACCATAAGAGTGAGAGCATTAAGACAGTCTCCCTGATTGAACTTGCACTAAGCTTCATTTGAGTTTGTTTGCAGTTTTGGCGCCACTAGCTTACCACATAGTATCCCACATAAGTGTTTCCTATTGATTGCACAGCATCTAGGGATGGAACAATTTATGGAAAAATAAAAATGTAGAACTGTTCGGTTAACCTGACTCAGTTTGGAGCACGTATCATTCGGATCATGTTTTTTTCTTTTTTTCTACTCAGTCTAGTTTCTGTGTGGTTTCGGTCATACTCATTCACATCACAAGGCAAAGGAGTATTACAGGACAGTTGTGTAGGGAGGTGTGTATCTTGGACATGTCGAGCGGAGAAGACAGTCAGGGTTAGAGGATGTGCCTGTGGCATTGTATCGTTCTGTTTTATGGGAGCACTTTGGATTTAGTGTGAGCGATGATGACAGCGGTAAGAAAAAGGTGGATATATATGGTACTGTTGCCAACTTAGTGACTTTTTAGACCCCTCCAGCAACTTTTGTTTTCAAAAAAGCGACTAGCTATAAATCTAGCAACTTTCTTGGGTATGGATACTGATCTGAACGGCTCATTATGCTTTCCGCGCGGAAACGGTGACACGCGGAAATTAGACACGCAAGATCCGCAGGAGAGAACACATGTGGCTTTTATGCTTTTTCACACTCTTGTGGCGTCCATTCCCAAACTACAGGGGGCGGTGTATCACAAACACAAGTCTTCCACAGTACTAAACTGGATTTTTCCAAAAATTCCTTCTTCTCTGCCAAGGTTGGCTGCAATTTCACACCAGGAATTGTTAATCTCGAGGTTATCACGGTGATCTATGTGTGGTGAATTATCTAAATGCCAGCATTTGTTGTACTTCGGACACAAGGAGCCTCTGCTGAAAAGGGCTGTGTGAGGGTGCGAGGCTGTTAAAATGACATCATTCGTCCACACGAAGCCGCAAGGACCTCGCGGATGCGTCAAGCATAAATCAGGCTTTATACTCCTCAGTGAACAGCGGGTGCGGCTATGGGCCCCTCCCCTATCCAAAACACTCAAAGGCAGACAAACCCTCCTTGCTCGCAGTAGTCCCTCTTAAGCCCTTCACTCAAATTTCTGGGACAGCCAATAGTGACTTTCCTTACTGAGGAGTTGGCTAGTTGCTGTTGAAACTAGCCATGTCTCACCCAGATTTATTAATATATCAAACAGCAAACTGCCACTGAGTGTAGGCATGGGTCAACCTGTTAGAGTGAAGAATATTGATGTCTTGTCACAGCTGACAGGAAATGTGGTTCAGGTAGTATGGTCCACTGAGTGCAGGGTCACTTTTTTCCATGACTCCTCTTGTCTATGTGTGATCAAAAATGGAAAGACAGTAACCCAAATGACTGATCTGCAGCTTACATAAAAGCCCCCTTAAAAATATGCATGTTGTTAGGTAGAAATGATAAAGTTCAGGTAAAATAAAAACAAAAAACGTTTAATGCCAACCTCAGTACTCAGATGATGAGTTGTTTTGTCTCTTTTCAAATTGTTTTAATGGAAAAAAAAACAGGAACAAACAGCTCCATGTAACTCCAGGTAGAGTATCCAACCATTCATTTCAATCCCCATGATTCTTCACCTGTTTACAGTTTATTAGGCAACAAAACACCCCATTCCCGTGAGAAAGGAAAAAGAGCTTATTTTACTCACTGCTTTCGATCAAGCCAATAAACAAGGTCACTCCCCTCAGAAACACATTGTTATGCACCCCCACACGGCAAGTAAGCCGACGTAGCCACGACTGCCGAGGCAAAGGGCTTCTGACAACATAATGGCTGCCATAACTTCATTAAAATTGCCCTGCATTCCTTCCTTATGGTGTTATTCACATCTTTGGGAAGCATTCTGCTGCGTGTGTGACTTTCTGTCCACGTGTGGAGGCATAATTTAATTTCTTGTAGCCAATTATTTTTCCTGGTTTTCCATCACTCGGTGTAGATAGAAAATGTCAACGTCTGTGCATAAAGAAGCAGCACTCTTGTTTTCTGTGCTTTCATTCAGTTGAAATAGTAGCAGACTTTCTACACTTTAAAGGTGAAACAACTCGTCCTCGACTGTCTTACAGTTTCCCGCTGGGTCACTGTGTCATTTCACAGTTCCAGTGTATCACCTGTCCCAGCAGCCTCAGCAGTGTTTGGCAGAATTAGACCTTCACCATCGCAGTGTGGGTTCAGGAAATGTGATATGGGGCCAGAAAGGACACCTTCAGGGTTTGTTTGGACGTGGTGACTTGTTGTGGAGAAAGAGTTGATTATAGCTGGAGCTCAGAGTGTGTGTCCATGGACAATGGAGCTGGTGACTGGGTGTGTGCAGGACGCTGTGAGTCGAATGCATTGGTCTCACATCATGTCCTGTGTGGGAGAGTCTGTCCTCGGAAATAAGATGACAACAGCCACCAGGAGTAGGGATGGATATGTATAAGATTTTATTGATACCAGCTGTAGGTCTGAACGATTTATTGTTTTCCAATCAAAATTGCAATCAAACAACACAATCATATGATCACCAAAACTTTTTTTTTTTTTCAGCGTTCTTGACTGACCCATGATCTATTGACAACAATTTTACCTTTGCATGTTGTCTCTCTCCCATCCCCCCAAGTTCACCAATCAGAAGCAGCATGCTGCTTGTGGACAGGTCACACTAACTGGCTGCAGAGGAGCAAGAAGCGGACTTACACGATTTAACCCCCCCTGAAAAATAGCATGTCGGTCATTTTGGAGTATTTCTGGTTTAAGGGTGCAGACGTGCACCAGAAACGGGTACTGTGCAAAACCTGTTGTGCTGAAGTTGCAACATCCAGCAGAGGTACAACCAACTTATACCGGCACTTGAAAAATCACAACAGGCATCTGCATGACGAATGCATGAGGAAAAAAGTCCAGTGAAAAGTTGAGTGAAAGTGAATATTTGCAAAAATAATAGATTTTCACCCTCTAAGTGTATTTATTTTGACATTAAAAAAAGGAGGACTTCAACACTTTGTACATGAGGAAGCTGTGTCAGGAATCTTCTCTTATTGAATGCATAAAGTCTGCATCACCCACAAATAAGTACAAAAAGTGAGAGTTTATTTTTCCCGATCCGTCTGTTTCTGTTGTCATTTTTATTGTGCCTTTTCACGCCTTTCCAGTCATGTGTGAAACTGTACATATATGCATAAAGCATGTTTATGTTTGTGCGCTCACTCCCAGGGGTTGTGGGCCTGTGTCTTTGTGTGTACTCTCTCACATTATACTGTACGCTGTGTGTGTGTGTAGTCCTGACGCGGTAATAAAACGCCTCCTCTCATCTCGGCTCTCCCTGTTCAGAGTGACTATTAAGACGTGTGTGCTCTAACAAGCAGCCTCTCCAAATGATGAATGACGAAACACACAGCCTCCACACTGCTGTTAGCTGGCAAAACACGGCTTCCTCTGCCTCTCACACACGCACACACGCACACATGCACACACACACACACACACACACACACACACACACACACACACACACACTCTGCACAGCTATCTCACTCATTTCTTTCTCACCTGCCTCAGTTTCATTTTCTCCCCTCCAGCTCTGACTTGTTTTTCCTCTCGCGCGCTGACAGATACTGACAATAAGAAATGAAATAAAAGAAATGAAATTGGAGCACAGATTTTGTGGAAACAGCAACAACTACTGTGGCCCCTCAATGTAAAACACGGGAACATTTGAGGAAGCAAATGCATAAAAAAGATAACAGTGTTCCACAAAACAAATAAAAATGATAGAAAGCTCTGCTGCAGTGAATATAAGCACAGACTGACATTTCCATACAGAGTACCTGAACGGCATGCGCTGAAGGAAACACTGGCTGTCACATTTCGATGTATTCATGATGTACATCCTCCAGTCAGAATGTAGACAGAATTTTGTTGTTTTTAATTGTTATCATTTTGTAATATAAATGAAACTTCTAATTTAAACTCCCGGTGTTTACAGAAGTTAGACCTTCTCTCCTCCACTGTTTCAGTTCTTTTGGTGTAACTTGAAAAATACCTCGTCATTTTTTAACTCCAGTAATTCTGAGTGATCAGCAGCACTTAACATAAGGGTGTCTGTCCTCCACTTCGGAGCCTTATGGCCAAATCCCACCAGATCCGTCTTTGATCCATTTCCATGTTGGATCTTATAGGTTTTAAGTCAAGTCAGTGTGTCAGCTCATACTAGATATGGATAAGATACACAAGACTTTTATATTAGCTGGGTGCTGGAGCAACAATATATCAATCTGGTTGAAGAAGATTGAGCAGGACAGGAAACCTTGATCTGAAAACATTTAAACATCTGGTTGACTTTCAAAGTAAAACAAACTGTGTTGATGGCATATCAACAGAAACAAATTGGCCCAAAGACTGCATTTTCTCCGCAGACTCAGACTGTTTGGTGTGCGTACGAGTGTGATTTTAACCTTCTATAATGCTGTCATGGGGAGACTGATCAGATACGGGATGGCAGCCTGGTTTGGCCCTCTATCTGTTCAGTGTAAATCGAAGATTGAAAAAATGTTTAAACGTGCCATGAAAGTGATCGGCAGGAAAAATTACCTGTCTATTTTCAAACCATCTTTGAAAATATTGTCATCAATCAGGCGCAGAAAATCTTGAAGGATTCTTCTTGTGTTCTTTATTCTGAATATGAATCACAGCACTCTGGGAGACGGCTCAGAGCTTGCAGATACAAAACTAACCGATTCAAGCTTTCTTTCCTCCCTACTTCCATCACTCTACTCAACAAACAGTCTGCAATAACATAATACTTAATGTGAGGATTGTCTGCTTTTGTTTTTAACTTAACAAGGCTGTTTTTTTATACCACATTGGTTTTTATTGTTTCTGGGAGGTTTTTTTTTTTATATATATATAGTTTTTATTGCTTTAATTATTTATTGTTATTTTTATTATCGTCATTGGCTCTCCACAGTGCAAGGGCCTCTCTTTCCATTGCTGATGGGCTGTGACTAAAAATATTGTGTTATTGAATGGATGAACTGATTGTGTGATGTAAGGTGTCATTTGTGAGCAGCAATGCACTGTGTCCATGACAAATTTCCCCCTGAGACAATAAAGTTTATCCTTAGCCTTATAATGTCTGAAACTGCTGGTAGAGGGTCGTAGTCAGAGGTTGTTCTTGATAAGTGATACATGTGCCTGCTAAAGGCAAACTGGATGAAACTTTTTGTCATGAAACTCTTATTACACATGTACATGATAGAATTAGGTAAAAGCAAGGTAAATGTTTACACTCTTTCTACAGGGGGCGCCAAAATCAACAGAAAGCAAAAATTCCTCACTGAGTCTTTAACCATGTCTTGTATGGTCCAAATCCAGATTGAAAAATATGTTAGACAGTTGTCTAAAATGTTACATCAAATGTATGTCTTTGTATCTTGTGCTGATTGTGTATGTTGCAAATAAAGTGAAGGTCAGATTTCAGGGTTATCTGTTTTCTTCTCACAGTTACCCATTAGATATTAGGATCAACATATTTGTTTTCATGTTTCATTTATTGTATTAATTTTCCTAGAACAAGTCCTGTGTTTATATCAGAAGTCTTGTTTTTATTTCTGTTCTGTTGATGACCTTTCTTCTAAATTGACATTTTTCACATCGGGGCTGCCCTGAAACACAGATGCATTGCAGATCTGAACGCCATCAGACATAAAAATTAGAAAAGCAGATATTTTTAGATGGATTTATTGTGAGACTGTTTTTTTAAGCCTCAAAGCGCAGGTAAATGTGTGACTTTGCATCATAATGAATCTGTTGTTTCTGTGTAGTTACAACAGATGACATGAGAAGATTGGTGCTCTTTAGATAACATCATCGGGGGATAATTTTTCCACCTGTTGACGCAGGAAGCCCCTCTCATGTGGAGAAGAGAGTAACAGCATTAATCCGTGATTTGATACTGTCCTACGGTACTGCAGTTCTGGATTTTACCAGTTTTGTTGCTCCCTGTAGTGTGGTGGTTTGACTTTATGAGAAAAAAAACTGTGAGGATAATTGGTTGAACACAGGTCAGAGAGGTCAGCTGGTTTTTTGCCAGGTTCAGCTTCTGTTTTCCTCCGAGTCAGGTAGAGTAGTGATTGAACTGAGCTTTTTACTGACTGTCAGTCTCTGGCATCACCGCATATAACTGTCACATTAATGGACAATGTCAACTAGGTGAAAGGTCACTGCTAAATGTTGAACGTCAGTCTTAACAAACATTTTGACCCACTTCAGCCCCAGCACATCCTTTTTCCGCTGTGTCTGTTTTTACCAGTGTCATATTGTCACTGATGCTCGCTCTGTTCTGTATCCCTGGTGGTCTTTGCTGCTGCTCTACCTGCCTGCCTTTTTGTATATGTACATGACATGACATGACATACATCATTGTATGACAAAAATTTACTCTCAAATATTGTCTTTTCAAGGTTCGGAAATGTATTTGCTGGTGTAAGAAAAAGACATGCAAATTGCCCCAAAAGAAGCTAATAGCTAATATTATAGACATGTTTGACTGAGGGCTAGTCATACAAATAAACCTATTTATCACAAAAACTATAATACAATACCCGTCTGTGATTGCTGAAAATGACTAGGATTCAGAACTGTTTGAAGACCTTTTCCCCGTTGAGTGTAAAATTTCAGGCCCCATTTATACGACAACGGTATTAGGGCGAAACACAAAAGTTTTGTTGCATTTCTGGATGGAAACGCCGTTTCAGCCGACCTAAAACGCAACTTTTTTAAAACTCCCTCTAGATTGGAATTTTTCTGAAATGCTGCAGCCTCCGTTGCCGTATAAACGGCAAGCTGCAAGCTTTGCGAACTGGACAACAACAACAGTTTATTGGCAGACTTATCGTTGTTATTGTCCTGCTGAATCTGCTGACTGCATTTCAACAAAATGTGCATCTGTTGCTCCACTTCTGCATTCAGATAAGACACATTTAATATATACACCAGATGATCAGCCCACATCGTCTTCGGCGGCAGACTACCAAAAGACTCTACAGTTATATCGCCACCTACAGGTCTGTTATGCATAGTACAGCATTTTCAGTCCCTCAGCGTTTCCGTTTGAACGTAGATTTTTTTCTCTGCGTTTTTTGTTTTGGAGTGAAACGCTGTGAAGCATTGTCATATAAACGGGGCCTTATTGTGGTAGGAAAAACTTAAGTAAAAACAACCACCATTTATCCTGCATGATGAGGTGAGTGTAGAGGAAGACCAGGCAAAGGCTGCACCATAAATTGTTTGCAGTAATCCCTCGTACACAGATAAACACTGTATGTTTTTATGTTGCAGCCGCTGCTCTCTGATAATGAAACTTCATTAACCAAACATTAGCTGTCCTGTTTGGTCAAAAATGTTTTAGTTTTTTTTTCAATTTTTTTCTGTGAAAATATTCAACATCATAATACGAACAGTGATCAGGGATTAGATCAAGTATTGGCACTAGGCAGGATTCTTGTTAAAGTATACCTGATGCAGCTAACATTAGCAGAGCTAGCACCACCAGGCTTTGTTCATCTCTGCAGGTTAACTTCCAGATGCATGTGCCATTCGTGCATGGCTTTGGTTGAGCAGTTGCATGAAAGTATAACAAGACAGCCTTTGTAGAACTTCATCTCCATTTCCAAGATTAAAATACTGCTGAATCACACCCTGCTTTATCATCTGCGCACAAGTGGCTGCACTTCAGCTAAGACACAAAACCTATGAGGGACATTTCCAGCCTGCAATAACAAAATCACTATTAATTTGCATAAGCAGGAAATTGTGGTGCCAGCTGGCGTGGAAAAGAGCGTTTTATCATTGAGTGGATTTAACACGTACCGACTGTTTCTCTGATGACTGTCGACTCGTTTGTAAAATGCTTTTGAGGTAATAAATCCTATGAGAAGTGTGCTCATTTTATCATAGACATCTTTGTAATCATTTTTTTTTTTATTTTACAACAAGTGGAGTCGCCCCCTGCTGGACATTAGAAGAGTACCTCTGCTTTTGTTAAAAAAAAAACATTTCGGCTGAGGGCTGTTCGTCTGCAAAGTACCTGCCAAAACTGGGCATTTTTTAATGTTTTGTGCTAACTTGCTAATTCTAGAATGTTTGGTGATAATTTAAACCGAGCAGACGTATAGCACACAGAATACAGCCTTGCATGGCTGTGGACTCTATCTATATGAATTATGCTGCTAAGCTTCAATAAAGCCAGGTTTGTTCAGAGCTTTGACATGGAAATGTGAAGTACTCACCCATCCACACCCATTACGTCACAGTGCTGCCAGGGGCATTGTATGACAGATTACCGCTCACTCTGCAAGATGCATTAAACTCTTAATATATGCTTCTATAACAGACATGCACATACTGTATATGTATGTATAGACGCTAACGTCATCCTGGTTTGATATGCATGATCTTAGAAAACAGATTCACTGCAAGAGCACCATCTAAGAAGAAACAATGTCTTTAAGGTCTGAACGCGTGCCCAGATCAACCCCATCATGTCACGTTGCTGATTCCCTGTGCTGTAATGCAGTTACTGTAGTTTAGAGACGATGAATGCTTTGAGTGGGCCGCTGTTTCGTGAGGTTAGCTTTTAATGTGTCTAAGTAGGTGGATCTCACTGTTTTCACGAGGGACTCTCCTTGAAACAAATGTTCATTCACATTGCTCTGCATATTCATTAGCTGTGCAGAGGGCGGCTGCTGTATTATGCAGCAGCTGTTGCAATGTAAAGCTCCCACAGTAATAACTATGTGGAGTCTGGGTGGGTTTCATGCAGAAAATATCTGTCTGCGCAAAAACCTGCAGTGCACTGCTTACATAAGCCTGTAACAGACTGATCAATACCTCATCTATCAGCTTAAGACTGAAAGGATATTTTAGGAAGTTTTCTACTGTAGAAATACGGAGAAAATATTTGGTGCTATGAGACGTCACAGAGGATTACCACACAAACGCTTTTCTTTTTCCCCATCCTCAGTCACATCACGCCTGTCCTGTACAAAATGCAATTCACCTCATAAGGAATACGTGTGAACTCTCAGCACATGGTTAAACCATTGCTTGGCTCAGCAATACAACAAATTACCATCACAATTAAATCATGTATGCTGGAGCTCAGTTAGAAGTGTTTACAGATGAATGGCTGCCGTGGACCATCATGCCTGAAGGATTAGCATTGTGAGAGATTGGATGTGGATTAGTTAAAAGGATTATTACTGGTTTTTGTGCACCAGCGGACTATGAATAAGGGGTTTGGATATATTTGGAGTATGAATTGATGGGATGAACACTTGCTGCTGCATCATAGGAGGAAAGGATGCACTAAGGAAATCTTGAGTGATTAAGGATGACACCTTGTCTTGCGCTCTTTTTGCTGTATGTTGTGGGGCGTTTCATTGTTTCATTACCGCCTGCTGCAAGCACTGCAGCACATTTAAATCCCCACAGAGGCCTTTATCCTGTTCCTATTTAAATTTTGTTGTTTTATGTTTCATGTGATGTTTTAAGAAAGTATTATAATACTGTTATAATCTGAGAGGGAGGTTGGAAAGTCTATTGACCGGGTGGTCAGCATGTTTTTTACTTTGGTCCAGACTGAGGTCAGTTGGAGTCAACATTTTCCATGTATTGACCTCCATCTTTGGCCTTCATAACGCCTCTTCAGATACCAGTGGATGACATCACTGAGACTGTAATCATATTTTATGAAGTCCATAAATGAAATCATACCCTGGTTGGACACAGACATGCACAGACCAGTGAGTGGCAACTTCAAACTCATCACATCCTCCTTCCTGTTCCCAGATCCAAGCCTACTTTGATGATACCTCAGTGAACTGCTTTATCAAAGAAATCCAAATTAAAAGCACCTGAAATCTTTTCAGATAAACTTCATAAAGCTAACACTCCTTGATATTCATCCCTGCTCCTGAAAAATGAAAATCTGTACAAAGCAAAAAATACAGCAGGTGTGATCAGTTTGCCCTGTAGAGATGGGGACTGATTTTTCAAGATAACTGAGCTTGATACATGAGATGGGATAACGTATTGTGTCATTTGGCATTTCATCTCTCATGTTAAGGTGCGAGGAAGAGTAAAGAGCTCCCAGGTTAATAATTCACCACAGAGGAACAGTTGATGGAGAAGGACGAGATGGGAAAAAAAGGAGAACTGGTGGCAAAAAAAGAAAAAGGAGGAAGTTAAAATATACAGGAGGTGGACGCAGACAGGAGGAAAGATGAGCTGATGATAAACGGATTAAAGAGAAATGAAGGAGTTGGTGAGGAAGAAGAAGAAGTAGAGAGAGGGAGAGAGAGAGGGGGCTGTGAATGGTGGGAAGAAAACAGTTTAGTATGCCGGCGGGAGCAGAGTGGTGTCCATGAAAGAACCACATCCTCTTTAGGAAGAATAGGTCCATTTAGAGGGTCACAAACACACAAACACACACACACACACACACACACACACACACACACACACACACACACACACACACACACACACACACACACACACACACACACAGGAGATGTTTGTTTGGAGAAATCAAAAGTGATGAAGACACTCGGAACATACATTTAATTTGGCCACAGGACTGATTTGCTTCTTGTGTTTTCTTCATTCAGAAGTTCCTTTCATGTTCTCAAGACTTTGAGTGTTTTACCTTTCCTCTGATGGTGAGTCATCTGGTGAAGGCTAATGCGTATGCTAACACCTCTGTTCAGGCTATTTGGTGACTCACACGGCACCCAGTCAGGGGAAAGAGGATGAAAAATGGTTTATTTAGCGGGGCTCTGCAAATATTTGGACACGGCGGCCGTTGTTTGATGTGAAGGCCCCTGTACACTTTGAACGTCTGAGATTTACTCAACAGGTCAACAGACGTCTGGCAAATTAATTGGGCAGCGGCCAGAGATGTGTGAGTCAAAGGCGGCACAGGAGGCGGAGAAAGTTTTCAGCTGAGTTTATTTAGGTTCATAAAAGAAGTAAGAGGCTGGGCGGAAGCTGGAGGAGCTGGTGCTTGCTTTTAATCTCTTAGAAGAGGAAAATATCAAGTATAGTGAAAGCCACCTTTTTTTTTAACAATAAAGATAAAACCACCTGTCTGATGAGTTCAAATATGCAAAAACTGAAATCTGAGCAAGTGTCTTAATCTTAGTGAAATTGTCTCATTGGACTTTCTATGAGCCATATTCACCTGGCAAGTCAAGAAAAATGTTTTATTTCAAGACATTAGAATAGAAAAAAAATGATGCTCAAATTAATGTTAAGAGTAAAAGAATATTTGCTTTACAAGTTTCTTAACGTAATTATGAGGCCCTAATGCAAGAAACAGAACAAGTATTTTTTTTCTTGACCCTCTGGCAGATTTTAGTATTTTGAAATATTAAAACAAGACATATTGAAAGACTTGTCAGGCAATTTTTGCTTTATTAAGCCTAATGAGACACAAAAATCTTTTTATTTACAATTTTGCATTTGTACATCCTCATTAGAAGTTGCTGTGGATTCAAACTGAGACTCGTCTCTACCTTTAGTACAATGAGTTCTTGCTTTTCTGTTTGGACCTACAGTGATCTGAAAATACTCACTTTGGGCCTGATCATGTGATTTGCAATCATTGCTAGGAAAACCCTGTTTTTGACTCAAAACAGACCGGAAAATTCAGGATAATAACTCGTCTTTAGGGACTCATGAGGGACTGCTGCGAGCGAGGAAGATTTGTCTGCCTCTGAGTGTTTTGGATAGGGGAAGGGCCCACAACAGCAACCACTGCTCATTGAGGAGCGTATGATCAAAACGCACTTTCATATCAGAGTTTCTAAACTCCAGAAAATAGATTTATCTAGAGGGGAAAAGTCGCTAAATGTAGCGACAAAGTCACTAAATTGACAACACTGCTCGCACACAGTTGCAGTTCTGTCCACCACTTTCTTACCGCTGTCACCATCGCTCACACTAAATCCAAAGTGCTCCCATAAAGCAGAACAATGCAATGCCACAGGCACATCCTCTAACCCTGACTGTTTGTCTTCTCCGCTCGCCATGTCCACAATACACACGCCTCCCTCCACAACTGTCCTGCTTTATTTCTTTGCCTCGCATTACAAATGATCAGAGAAAACATGCACACTCCAAAGTGAGTAATAAAACAGAAAAGAAAGGGAAAAAAACACATGATCCAAATGACACATGTGATCCAAACTGAGTTGGGTAAACCGAACGATTCAGATTTTTTTCATAAACCATTCCAACCCAAGTTTTGAATAATCAAATATGCATTACTTTATTAAAAATCAAAGCATTAGTACAGATATAACTTCAATAAAAATGAAAAAAATATATATCATCCTTTTTACAGATGTCTGGTTGTAATACAATAGTTTGGCCAGATGGTGGTGTACTAGCAGGTGCAGTTTACCAATTGCCAAATGGACGCCAGTGACTAGCCCCTAGTAGCAAAGATGTGCACTAAAGCAACCTAACCAGTGGAGTCACAGGACTGACTTCACACCCTTTCTTCAAACCAATACACACATTAAGCATACCGATATGAATCGTCAAAGATCCTTCAGGTTGGCACGGACCACTGCAGATTGCATATTCCTGTGTGGAATCCCCCCCCCCCCCCCCCCCCCCCCAAACTCTGTTAATCCAGTAAAGACTATTATTATATTATTATACATAAGCCATGTTTGAGGAGGGACGGGGGACGAGGCGGTTTATCACTGTTACTGCAGACAGCCAGTAGGGGGAGCTCTAAATCTTTGGCTTCACAGCTCGTGAACACTTAAAGAGTCCGTTTTGATATACAATCTGTTGTTAGAAGATTTTTTGAACAGCTCAAGAAGAAAAAAAAGAAATATTGATGCATGACAGTGAAAGTTTGGTTGAAATGAGCCATGAAGACATTTGAGACATTTTTCCATATCCATTTTCTCTTTTGAGTCACCTCGTAAGAAGCTGCCTGCTATCTGTCACCACACCATACTTTGACACAGTGCTTTACAGGGAGAAAAGTTTAGAGTCCAAACTTTCACTTGAAGGAGGTGAAGAAAGGGTGACTTTTCAAACCTCAGGTCTAATCAAATGGGAAAAAGCTAAAATGCACACTGTTTATGTGACCATATTGCAGGGCTCTTTAGGTAAAGGTAAAGAGTGGGGGATGCACTGATGTGATCCTCCGCAGCTGTTCCAGCACCATCCCTGACCTTTTAAGAAGCTTGCATATCAGCCGTTTTCACACAGTGCATAAAAGTGTTCTGACGCGTGGAGCATAGTGATGCTTTTCATATTTTACATTTTTGCTGGTATCAGGTCAGCACTGGACAGGAGGAGTCAAGGTTTTAGAAACGGTGCTTAAAGAGGAATAGTTTGGCTGGAATGGGTTTGGCTTTTTCATTGCAGCTTGGGTGCACAGAGTCTGAGTTCATTTAATGCGACAGTAAGGAGGCAATATCACAGATCCATAATGAATAGTTACGTTTTAATGAAAAAGCCTTAAACAGTGAGCTGCATCAATATAATGACACATTTATTTCTCATTAAAATTGATGCACTGCTGTTAGACTATATGTTTCACCTGTGAGGCCTTTCTGTTAATAGCTTTTCACATAAAATATTTCTATATTACATATTTAGACATTCTAAAATTTCACTCAGACAGATTGTTATCTGCAGTGACTTACACAGTACAGATAAACACCACTTCCCTCTTCATACCTCTGCCTATCTGTCAAGCTCTTTTTCCAGCCTTTTTATGTTTGAGTGTATCTTTGTAAGGATTTAGCTGTGACTCCCCAGGGTGCTAAATTACTGTGCACACAGGCTGCGTGTTGTGCATGATTAGTTGAAGGAATGTAAGCACATCAGGTTGTGATTCATCAAACCTGCTTCCAGTCTGCGTGCTGCTGCCGTCTGAGAGCCTTGAGGAGGACATGTAACGGTTCATGTGGCGTGGATGAAATTATCATTCATTTAAGAAACGGCAGACTCTTCCACCAGGGGCATTTTATCATTACACAACCACGACTAAGAGCATCAAACCAAAACATCAAACATGAGCATACCTGTGCCTCTTTTTCACTTAAGTAGATTAAAGTCAACAGAAAATTTGAATCTTTTTTAATGATCCATTTATTATTTTAAGCTATTCAGAAGACTTGAAGCCCTTTTTAGTCATGCAGATTAAATACTTCTGGATGAATTTATTTTTCAAAAATGGCAACTTGAAGTGGAAACCTTGGGCTCTTGCATGTTGATTTGTCATCTGATTGAACAGCCAATCAAGGCCTCTGAAAAAAAACAGGAAAAATAGGAATGTTTTTAACAGCAGTCATTTATAGTTTGTTGTAGTCAGTCACATAAATGTTTAATAAATACCTCCTGTTTTAAAACAAAAACAAAAAAATGATAGATGCTAAAATGTAATTATAGATAATTACAATAATTAACTATAAACACTTTATAACCAGTTAAAACCATAGACTGTATAATATGTGGACGCAGTAACATCATCCGTTCCGGAATGGGGGTTTTACAGCTTATAATTTGTTGTCATATTGGACAGGCTGACTTTACCTTACTTTGTTTGGCCCAAGAAGCAAAAGAGGTGGAGCATCCGTGAGCCCTTATCCTCCTTTTCAAGCTTTTGAGGGAGCATTTTGTAGGGCTGAACAATTAATCGAATTTAAACCAACATTGCAATGGAAGAGAATGCAATTTTCAAATTGCAAAGGCTGCAATCAAAAAAAAGTTTCATGTACACAAATGCAACTTTACATGACATGCATGCAGTAGGTGATGGCAATGCACCTTTCAGCTGGTTTGCCAATGGCCAAAAATCTCAGAAGAAGAACGAAACACGTTCGAGCAGGGGATGAAAAAAACTTCAGCCACGCTAAGTTTTGATTTATTGTGTTGTTGTAGACATCTTTAAAAATGGTCTCAGCAGAAGAACCGAGAGAGGACTCAGAAGAGGCGACTTTGGTATAAAAGAGGAATAGCACGTCGGTTGTCTGGACCTATTTTGGATTTAGGAAAGAAAACGCGACACAGTGTAAAGTATTGTGCAAAACATGCTTGGTTACCATAGCTACAACATGGGGCAACACTACAGACCTGTTCCAGCATTTAAGAAAGCCCCACGAGGACATATATGACAACTGCATGACTAAAACCCCGACCACCAAGGAAAGAACTGTTTATATGTTGACAGTATTCTTTGTTGTGTTGGTCATACTATAGAATGCTTTATTGCTTGTGTTTAGTGAATATTGCAGAAGAAAAACATCCCCCCTAAAATAACTGCATGCTTAATTACTCTATTGGTGTAAAAAAAAAACAAAATTAGATTGTTTTCCAAAATTGTTCAGCCTTAGCTTGTTGCATACAGAGTGATGCAAAATGTTAGAATTTATCAATTCAGTTCAATTTTACTTGACCCGTAGCTGTTACATTCCCTTTCAAAGCTCGAAACCTGTCACTGTCTGCTGATCTGAATCTTTAAATGAATGATTTCATCATTAACTGCAATCATTGTCAGTGAGAGACGAATGCACAAGTCCTTTTACTGTACAGCCTCCTCACAGCAGCTCTTTATATAAGAGTACAGTCACTGCTCCTCCGGAGAGGCTCATTGACTGCACTGTCAGTCACGCAAACATACACTCACACACAAACACACACATCAGCAAGCAGCAGCCTAATGTTCTGTATCATGTTGAACAGAGGCACAAAAACAATCACATACTTGAGGACACTTTAGTATTATTAACATACATTCTCTCATGCATGCGTTTGGGTTTATATAAATATCACCGACACTTGCAAACACACACGCTTACACACACACACACACACACACACAAATACTTGCACAATCTTCTCCTCAATTTAGAGAGGAGATAGTTTGGAGCTGTTCAATTTCAAGCCAAAGTAGAATCCCTCAGCAGAGACACACCTGAGACTGTTAACCTCTCACCTCGCCTGTCCCACTGCATGTGTGTGTGTGTGTGTGTGTGTGTATGTGTGTGTGTGTGTGTACGTTGTGACACGTGTGTGTCTAGGCTTCAGCCAGACACTCAGTTCCAATTACATCTCCTCAATCCAGCTTCAATTACCTGTGAAGAGTCATGTCGGCTGTTAGTGAGACACTGACTTCTATTTCTCCCCAGACAGAGACACACACACACACACACACACACACACACACACACACACACACACACACGCACTCACACTCACACACTCACCCCTTTGCACATATCGACTCACTCGCAGTCCCTTGGACCTTGGAAATCAATGCATAGAGCACTCTCTTGGGTCTCCATAAGACTCTAGTTTTGCTTTCTGCTAATTTTTTTGTTATATAAGTTTTCATTCTCGGACATTTTTCCTGGCTATTGTCTCTTTGAATCAGAAGCCATCCAGATTCCTTATCATCCATCTTGTAAGAAGTACCAAAATCATCTTCTTCTTCTTCTTCTTCTTCTTCTTCTTCTTCTTCTTCTTCTTCTTCTTCTTCTTCTTCTTCTTCTTCTTCTTCTTCTTCTCCTTCTTCTCCTTCTTCTCCTTCTTCTCCTTCTCCTTCACCGCTTATCCTGTTCAGGGTCAATTTTCTGCTCCCAGAAAGTTCTAAAGATTCAAACCCTCCCTCCTCCACAAGACGCCACCAAGTTTAAAGGAAAGATTGAACCCCCTGTTGTTACACATGGGCATCGAAATATGACACAAACATAAACAGTCCACAGTTAAATCCACTGATGTGGTTTCTTTAGTTGCTGGAGTCCTGGCGAGCTGCACTCCTGCTGTTTATCATTGCTGCTCGCTGACTTTATCTCCCTCGTTACCAATGTCCCTTAATGTTGTTCACGTCTGTAGTTTATTTCTGTCACTAAATCGTCTCCTCAGCTGTAGATCCTGGCCCTTTGACTGTGGCTAAAGGTGTTGAAAATAAATACATTTGTTATATAGCATGACTCACTCCAGGTTAGCTGTGTGGCTCTTTGGTTTGTAAATGTGTGTTGACTGACCTCTCTGCTCTGCTGACTGGAATATGTCAGAGTTGTCCACATCCACCACCATGAATTCAGACAGCTTTAGGTACCCTTAGTGAAAATGTGTCCACTAAATTTGATGAGTACATAAGGTAAGAACATGGACAAGAGCTAAACAATTAATATGGAATATAGGACTGTCATCACTGACTTTGTCGACTGGTGTGACACAAAGCACCTACAGCTTAACGCCAGTGAGATGAAGAGGATGGTTGTGGATTTCCACAGGAAGAGGACACCCCTTACTTCACCAGTATCAAGGGTCTGGACATCGAGATGGGGGAGACCTACAGAATCCTGGGTGTACACCTCAATAATAACCTGGACTGGACTGATAGATAGATGGATTGATAGATCGGTGGGAAAATTGTTTAATCCAAGCCAAGGTTTATCAATGTATTTCATTTCTATGAGCTAATGTGCTCAGCTATCTCTGTAACCGGATCCATACTGTGATGAATTAATCGATACAACAGCTTTTGTTTGCATCAACATATGCTCTCATCTCGTCTTATCACACCTGATTTCCTAGAAGGAAAAAATGAAAACTGCCTCTGCCCTTCATGCTCCAGGTTAGAAAGACGACTGTGCCTCATCATGATGACTTCATCTGACTGTGCTTAGTGTGGAAGTGTCAGAGTGAATTAGAGCTCACAGAAGCAGCAATGTCAGGGATAGAAGTCAGTGTCATGTGGCATCCACCAGGCCTCAAATATTCCATCAAGAATCTGTCAACGTCAAATGTTACATTTAAGCTCTTTATGTTTAAGATACTATTGCTGTGCATACAAACACAGCAAGCACAGCTTGGTGACACACAATTCTGTCACCATCACACAATCCCCTGTCAGCTGTCAGAAAGTAGCTAGCTTGAGAGATTGCATCCCAACTGTCTCCTAAACCTCTTATGCCTTCTGTCCCCCTGCCGGCAAAATGCAGTTTCCCTCCCACTGCGCCTCATGCTTTCGTCTTTTTTTATGTTTAAAGCATCCATGTTCCCTGAGGCTGATCAGCCACTGTTGCCTGACAGTTGTCTCAGACATGTGCAACATTGTTTAATCTCAAATTAGCCTCTAACATGCTTGACAGCCGGGGGTTGTTGTTTTCGCTTCAAAATTTGCAGCATCCGGAGCAGAGCAGGCCGGTTGGTGCACGAGGCAGCAGGTCCGGTCAGCCTGGCATTTGAGTTGATTAGAACTGATGAAGCTTAAAGCGTGCAAAACAGGAATAGCTTTCTAAAGCCTCAGTTGACGGCAGAAATTTGAATAAGATTTGACCTTTTCGTAGGGGAAGAAAATGTAAGAAATATTTATTGACTGTTGAGGAAACAAAGTCATGCACACACAGACCGGCAGCAGAGCCATAGAACCACATTTTTAAAACTCATCTAGCTTTATCAGATACAGATAACTAGCCAAATGCAGATGATTGGTTATCAGTGACGGCTCAGTTGCTAGATGAAATAAGAAAGAGATATAACTGCATGTTCAAAAGTGCTTTAATTCACAATAAAAAAGAAAATACATAAATAAAATAAAATTTTAATTCAGTACTGTTAACTATGAGTGGTAATTTCAGATAGAATTGATGTAAAATGTGTAAAAATATAACTATGTATGCATCTCTGCCTTTTAAATCCCTGGTTTGCTTGTGTTGTACGTTGGTTTGGAAAAAGGCATCTGCTAAATGAAATTGTTGAATTATAGAATCAATAATTGGTATTTGTTCAAAAAACATTATTTTACATCCTAAGTTTACATTAAAAGAAAGAAAAAATATACATATATGGTGAACAAAACAAAATAAAGAGTCCATCAAATATTAATCACTGGTCAATCTACTCAGTGTTTCAGCTCCAGCTCTTTTTAATGCAAGCATGAAGGGACTGGAGTATTTATCAGACTTTTAAAGTAACAGCATCTCATTGATGTTGCTCATTTAATTATCCTGGAAACTAACTGTTCACTAAACTGTGAAATTACACCTGTTTACTGTTTTCAGGTCTTCCAGAGGACTTTTCATTTTTCAGAAGTCAAGACCATGGTTTATTACCCTCCCTTGGAGAAAACTGTGAAATTGTGTGAGCCAACTTTGTTAATTTTTAAGGCACAAGTTTACTTTAAACAAGTGTCATGTTACTCAAAGAGAGCTTTAAGAGAGTCTTCTTTTGTGTGATAACTAAATGAATGGGCTGTCTATTGTGAATCAGAAGTCTTAGATTATATTTCCTATCATGGCTCCATTAATACAATGATGGCTCTCCACAGTGCTCCTCCTCTGCGGGCTCAGCTCATCGATTAGACTTTATTTATGAGTAAACGTTGGATGCACTGGGCATCTGTTAAACTAAGCACATTTAAAGGATTTGTTGGCTTCCTGCAGGCTCCCTGTTAGGCCTGTCTCTTTCAATAATTCTTTTAAAATTCAGCTGACTTGTGGGTGAGATGAGTGTGTGTGTGGTCAGGGATATAAAGCAGTCTTTCAAAGGGAACCATGAGAGATTTTATGGACTGAAGCCGCTAATATATAACCTTTCTCTCTCTTTGTCTTTTGGATCTGATTTTTTTTATTCTTGAATAAAAGATTCCACCCTTTCTAAATCCAAATTTTAAAAATGTGAAAGAAGAAGCTTCACGGTAGCAAACAGTAATTTCACTGTGTCATGTGAAATAAACAAACCAAATGAATAGCTGACAAGAGAGTGTGGCAACTGTCATTTTCAGACATTGTGTTTATTTTTTCCTCTGCTTCTGTTTGTTTCATCAAGACGTGTCTGTGTTGGTTCACACATTTATTTAAGAGCTCAAAGCTGAGTTTGTTGGGCAAACAGTTCTCATTTTATAACTTTAGTCTAATTCAAGGTAGAAAGGAGATTCAAGAAGACACAAACACACACACACACTTTAAGATAAGCATTACTTCTTAGCAGTGTGATGCCAGAGCTTGTTAATTTCATCTGCAGTTCAGTGGTCAGGAGGTAATTTTATTTAAAGAGCCGTCTGAGAAAGTTTTTCCTGCACTTCCCTTAGCTGACTTTTCTCCTGCATACAGTTCACAGTGTGTGCAATATCTCTGTTTTCTATCTAGATGTATTTTAGGGGCTAAAACCATGTGCATATGGCATGGTCTCACGCAGTATAGTCAACCTACCACACCAAGTCTGCCAGAGCATATCCTTGTGTAGTGTCAGTTTTTGCAGAAAACTTTTTGCTTTGGATCAGTACAACTCTTACACCCCAAGCATTATTAAACATTATTATGTCCAGACTAACAAAATAAATTGGTAAAAAGTACAATAAACCATAAAAATGAAAATTTTACACATTTTTTCTTGACAACTGAAAAAGGTAAATGTAAAAAATGACATGTATTCAGTGTCTGGATTGTTAATTTTCTGTTGTTTACCCTTTATACTGGATTTATGTTGACACATTAGTGGAAGGAAACAGCGCTCTGGGAAATGTTAAAAATGCAATATGAAAGTGTAACTCCCCAAATTTTATATGCAAAAAAAAAAAGATATTAACATTTTTTTATAGTCTATGATTCATAACAATACAGTTAGAGATACCAGCACAAATCAGTTACTGTTTAAACTGTTTAATGGTGTCTCATGTTGTTCTGCAGCATTTTTGGAAAAAAAAAAAAACAACAGTATCTCATTAAAGTTTAACGTTAAGTGTCAGCAGTTTTACATAATAACTCAAGTGAGACCTTTGACTGGTAAACAAAGAGGGTGCATGCTAACATGCTTTTATATTAAAAATTCAAAATACAACGGTGGCTACAAGAATGAGGAACTTCAAGATGAGGCTGGGAGAATCCCTTTAGGATGAGATAAGACCTGCTCACTCTTTCGGGGTTAGATTTCACTGTAACAACCTCCTCACAACACGTGATCTGTTGATCGGTTCTGTGTTTGATTGACCCGTGCATTGCCTTGATCTCCTAATGTAGACATTGTAGATTAAAATGTGCCTACCTTTACTTCCAGACAGTTTGAATTGTAGATCTTGCAGCTAATAGGGGCTTAAAACCACTCATTCCATTTTGTTTTTTTCTTATCTCTGTCTATGATCACAGTTAGAACACATTTCAGCTACACTTTGTTGCACACATACTGTATATGATCGATAATGGGTGGCAAATCAAAATTTTAAGGATGAACTCACTGACTGTTTAAGATATTTTTCATTTATACTTCTAATGCTTGGCAACTGTTTTGAATGCACCATATTTCCTCTCTCTTGTCATTTTTTTTAGTTTTCTCACATATGGTCAGGTCTGTATTGTTTCACAGTGTAGGCAGCAGCAGAAGCTTAAGTGCTGATTTGTCACCTCATCCTACGTCTCTCATTGGGCTTTATGTCTCTATTGACAGAAGAGTTGGCAGATTTATTTCTGCACATAATTCAAGTTAGAATAAGACCTGACAAACTGTCATAACTCTTGTTGGTGTTTTATTTTTAGCCTTAGTTTATACATGCAAATCTGTGTTTTGTTTGTCTTGTTTGCACACAACCTGTTCCATCACACCTAAATGCAGCTTTTGTACCAGGTTTTCATGCTCGTCGTAAAATAAAATTCTGTGGACTGGAAAACACTCAAAGTGCTCAGAGAACAGGCTGCCTCTTTATGACACTCTGAAGACTGAAGAGCACTCGCTCCAAAGGAAAAGGCTCCAAATTTTCTGCATTCGCTGCCTGTTTTTCAGGCTATTGAGAGAAGATCCAGTACAGTACATTACCATGGTACCTGTATTTAGGTCACTGCTTTGAACTGTGGAATACCTTTATCTTTCTCCCTGTCTCACTCACACGCTGGCACATACACGCACAGGCACTGCATTGCGCTCTTCTAATGCTAAGCATGCATACACTTTCACATGTATTGGGTCCATGCCACAGGGGGGGAAAAAAACTCCTCTGTAAGGTCCCTGAACAATCAGTTTCTGCAGCAATCAGGAACGGCTGACTGGAAGGAAAAAAGGCAGGATGAAAAAGTGAGGTTCAAAACCCAGAGCAGCTTCATATTCTTCTTCTTCATGCTTTGGTTTCAACCTTTTTTGAACACCATGTACAGACAGACAAAAGTGAACCATCAATGAACAAGGATTTTACAACATCAGTGAGGGAAAGCTTCTTTGAACAGGTAAAACCCTTAGGTAGAGTAAGTGTAATTGGAGGACAGCCATCAGCTACAGTTGTGTAGGTGGAGAGAGAGATTGACAGACTAATATATAAGAAATCCAGCACACATTGTGTGACACAGACCTCTTTTATTCTTCTCTCTTTTATCTACATTAATGAAATACAGGTATTGACATGTTATTGTACAGGTGGATGTTTCTTCACCTTCATAAACATGAATACTGAAGTTAATTTTGCATGGCATCTGTATGTTACTCACCAGGTTATCATTATTGCATTAAAGTATGCTGTTGACAGTCTATAAATGTGAGTGAAAACAGTTAGAAATACTCAAATAAAACTTTTCTCTTCAGTACAGATTCTGGTGGACTTGAGTTTTGGCCAATACTGCATAACATCTGAGCCAACTGTGATAAAAAAAAAGTAAAACTTATATTTGGTAGAAAAACACTTCCTCTCAGCATTTTGCCTGTTTTGACTAACACTTAAATGTCAGTGATTGTTAGCGTCAAACAAGTTGATTCAGTCATGACCACTCTTGTCATAATATTTTGTAGTTTGCACGCAATAAGTTCTTTTGTGGGGTCTCTGCTCTTGGAGCTCTTTGCCCTTCCATCTGCATATGTGGAATGGCAAAGCCTGAGGACAGGAGAGCACACCTCCACTCTCTTTCATAAGCATAGATAAAAATGCTACGATCAATAGCATTACCCATGTTGTTATTGATATTGGTATAATGTCTTGACCTAGATACTAATTTTAATATCGATTCAAGGCAGAACAACCTGCTAAGTGATACCTCAGTTAGGTTACTCAGGTACGATTAAACTTTAATTTATTTTCCAGCAAAGATGTATTCATCCATGGCTAAAATTAGCCTCCATTAAACACACGAGTCACAGCCTCTAAAGTATCGTTTACCGAGCTCCAGTTCTTCCAGGGACAAAGTGAACCCATTCCTACTGTTTTTTAAAGATTCAAAGCTTCCAACAAACGAGAAAGGGCCAAAGTGCAACAGAAGAAATTGGAAAGCCTGTAAGAAACAAACTTTATTTTTTTCTTGCTGCTTTTGTTGAAACGATTAACGCCACTCTGTGCATAAGCTGATAAAACAAGAGTTTATTTACACGTTATGTTGTCAGCCAGAGTAAAAAGCAACATTAAGTTGTAATTGAATTGAATTGATGATATTTAGCTGAGGCTGTAAAGAGACTGCAGGCTCAGGCATTTGGGTTTGGTACTCGTTCACATCGGGGCCAGAACTGTCAGGTTTGGAAATGATTCTTTTTTCCTCAGCCCCAGTTGGGCAGAGATAGCGGATCAGCCTGGCAGCATTTGGACTGGGACTCCACCATCTGTGTGTTCAGAAGTGTTGTTCCTGTGCCACGACTCTGCTGTCAGAGGCTGCATGTTTTCTGCTCTGTTGTTTTGTACTCTGGTGTTTGGTGATGCATTCTGTTCTCCTCTAATCCTTTATATAATCATTATTAACATTTTTACATTCCGGGCCAAATTATTCAAACTAGGGCTGCACAATTAAGCAGAATGTGATCGTAACAGCAAACTGACAGAGTGGAGTAGCAGGACGCAGAATCGGTACCGATAAGTTCAAAAGGTGTGCAACGCATAACAAATCTCACACTTTGGTTTGGTACATGGATTGAGGGTGGTGTTATGACCAGTGTGAGGAAAAATTGACATTTTTTAACTTTAAATCATGAAAGGCTACTAAAGGATACTCAGGGGAGCAAAGTTGTCACCTTTTTGGCAAAATTCACCGTTTTGGATCCAAAATAGGTCATTTCTGTGATTCATGGTAATCTGCAATAAAAAATATATATATATATATATATATTTTATTTATTTATTTTTTATTTTATTTATTATTTCCACTTTGTGGCAATAAGTTTTCCAAGCTTGTTTGGTCAACGCACTAGTTTCTTGTCACGATGCATGCAGCTGTTGCATGACCGTGTCATGCCTGCTCTTATAGCCTTTCAGTGTTTCTTCTGGGTTTACAGCTTTGGGGTGGTGGCAGTGGCGTTGGGGGAATGCTATCTTCACATACATGGCCCTGGGTAGTCATCACCTTTTTTACCTGTGACGAGTTTGCACCCCTGTTATCAGAGGGACAGTATAAAGCTACCAACAGGTCAGTCACCTTTTTGATTCAGAAATCAGCTGAACTTCTGTTCGTCTCCCGTGTGTGTTTGAGTATTAGTGCTCCATCTGTGTCCGCTGATGGTTATGTGAAGTGCTCATGTACTCATATAACTGTTTTTAGACTCCTTAAGATGTTATCCTGAGCTCTAAAAACTGGGAATGTCATATAGTTTTCCCATAAGCCAGCTGAAGCATACCCATCACTTGAAAAATGCACAAAGTCATCATCCTTTTCGTCATTTGTTTTAGTTTATGACATCAAAAACATGAAAATGTAAATGTTACCTTTCTTTACATGAAAACTCCAATGAGCTGCATTCAGCTGTATGCACAGCACACATGGCAAGAAAATTGTTCTAAGCATAGAGGAAGACTTTCAAATTGAATTTAAAATCCAAAAAGGGATATTTTCTATCTTCTCTTTGCTTTTATTTTCTCTCTTTAAACCAGGGCAAACAAGAATCTGATACATGTTCATTTACTCTGATCTAAAAGAAATCTGGAACATATTTTAAACTTTCCCAACTTTATGAAGATCGCTCACTAATTATTAATAAGGTTTCGCCTGTAGCTCCCGGGCATGAGCAGCCTTGAAACGCCTCGCTTGTGAGGAAGGAATCTGCAAGGGTGCAGAGAAGGAAGGACAGGAAGTAAACAAAGAAAACTGGAAAAGTAGAAGGGGATGAAGTAATAAGGATAAACAAAAAGGGCTGCAAGAAAAGATTGGAAGAGAAGAAGAGGAGGGTAAAGGAGGTCGTTCAAGAGAAGAAAAGAAAAATAGGACAAATTCATTAATTAAGTACAAAGGACTGACGAATTTGAGGCACAAAGGAAAAAAGAAGCAGACATACATTGTGACTTTATGCTTTCTGTTTCACCTTTGTATCCTCAGTGTACTTAATTTATGCTCTCTGTGCTCCTTTGTGTTGTATGTGACAGTTATCTTGGCTCCTTTGTGCTTGTAATTTATTTGTTGCCGTAATGCTGTTTTTCTGTGGCTCTGTTGCCTTTTCTCTTTTGTATACACTTTATAAACTCGATGAGCTGTTCGCCAGTTACATAACAGAAAAGTACAAGAAGTAAAACCAGAGAAATACATATTATATATCCATATTTACTTTATGCTGTATATACTAAGACATTTTTTATGTTTCTTTTAAAGTTTTGGAGGATTTTTTTTTAAATCAGTGCTAGCAATAGCCTGGGAAGCTCATTATGAGTGAGAAACATTGCATTCATTTCTCCTTTACTCTTGTCAGAAAACCAGAATGTGTGTATGCAGGTCTCTGAGTGTGTGTTGCTGTAATAATAAATCATACAGATTATGATGTCTGTGAGCATTTTGACAAAGTCAAGCTGAGACAGTCTCTCAGGCTCTATCTCAACCAACCCTTGAACATTTTTATCAAATGAAGGGATGGTCCAAAGGGACTTACTTCCTTGTAATTCAAAAGGAAACTTATAGCCTGACAAATTGTCTTGCCTACAGTTAAGAAAGCACTATTCAAGTTTAATCACAGCTTGTTTAACAAAGGTCAACATGGGACCTCTGAGTCTGAGGGTTAATAATGTCAGACTTATTTGCAGAGAGTGGCCAAAGTTAGCAGAGCTAGCACCACCAGCCCTCAGTCCCCCAGTAAGGTTATGGTCCACATGTCTGCGCTTATGTATTGCTCAATGAGGGGTTAAATGTGAACTTAACCAGACAGCCTAAATACAAATTTCCATCGTCTATAACAAAATACTGACATACCACACCATGCTACAAGATGCAATGTCAACTGTGCTTCTTTACATTAGGGTTGTAGAGAACATTATAGCAGTAGCCAGTCACTGGAGCCAAAGCCCTAAGTAGTGGCTGGTGGCTGCACTTCGGCAACGGCATTTCAGGCCAGAATAATGAAATATTAATTTGTTTCACCAATCAAGAACTCCAGTAATGACTAGACAGGGTGCCCACATTTGTAAAATGCAACATCCCAAGACAATTAAATTGCATTGATATTGAAATATCTGTTTTTAAATCATAAAAATGATAGAAACAAATGCTCTATCCACTTTGTTTGTCAGCTGGTAGCTAAATTCTAATAAGGGTATTAAAGGCAGGGTTGGTAGTCACGGAAAACTAGCATGAATTTAAATGTAGCATCTCTTCAGGACTCCGTTTAGCCCCCACCCCTGACTCTTGGAGCTCCTCCAAAACGACCCCCCACTCACATCCACAAGCACTACTGATTCATGATCATATGATTGTGACTGATTAAAAACCACAGACTCAAACCGGTCCTCAGCACATTGTTTTTGTTTGCACTTCATTACCAGTAATCAGGGTAAATGTAGTTTTTCTGCCATTCTCCAGTGTACTTGGATCCCTCTTGGTAATGCGCATTGAATCAGGGCGAGTGCACACCAGCGAAATGTACACGCAGGAGGTGGTCAGAACAGCAGGACAGGATTTGATTGGTTTAATAAATTGGATGCCAATGCTAGGATTGGTTGGTGTTTTCCCAGGTTTACTCTTGCTGATATAGACAGCAGATATTTTTCGCTCTATTTTAAGAACACATCATGGATTGATTGCCATCAGGACATAAAGATTTTTTGCATTTCAGACTTTTCATGGTGATGTTTTGACTGTTATATTATTGCATTTATCACTTCAGTACAGACACTTCGTCCACTTAGGCCTCACTTTACTTATTTTTCTTTGTTTATAGTTTACTGTTTGTGCAGTTCACATCATGAAGATATATTTTACAGGAAGGGATTTTTATACCTATAATATGTTGGGTTGAAATGCTAAGTTTATCCATTCCTGTCAAAATGGAAAAATTTTGGACAACCTCTAATTGACTCTTGTACAAAAAAAGTGAAATCTTACCATCATGCTTTCAGCATTTCAATTTATTTGGCTGTAAGGTGACAAAGTGTAGCCTCATACTTTCTTCTTCTGCTTCTGCGGACGGGTCGTTAAGAGTTTCCGTCATTAAGAAGTGACCATGGCTGTTTGGAAAATGATAATCTTGTGAAAAGGATAAAGCCAGTAGGAAAACATGCTGTTGTGTGTTTACCCTAGCACACATGACAGGGAACAAAAAAATCTGAAAACACAAGACCCAGCTGGAGCTTTTATTCATGGACAGTCTTCATTTACAGTATCACAAGGCCAGATTTCCATTTATGACAGCTTGCAGTCCAAATGAAATCATCTCTCTCTCTCTCTCTCTCTCTCTCTCTCTCTCTCTCTCTCTCTCTCTCTCTCTCTCTCTTTGTGCATTGGTTTTGAAATTGTCATAAAACTTGACCTCTAGAGAGCAACTCCCCCATCACTGATCTACAGGAAGACAGAAACATTAAAGCTGCAGAGCAATTAAATACTGAAGCATCATTTTTCTTCTTTTTTTCCTGTTTTTGACTGAAGTACCATCACAAAGATGGACACCCGAGACTTTTCCTACTTGCAGCAGGGACATGAAATCCCACTGGCAGATTTCTCTGTGATAAAGCTGTCACTGCTGCCAGCATCTTTGGCAGAAAAACACTCAGTTGAATGCAGATCTGAAAAGTAATTTATCTATTTACCAAAAGTTGTTAAACTGTTGAGTCAAAAGCCACAATGGATTGTTGAGGTATTAAAAGGATTTGTAGGACTTACATGATTACTGAAAGTAGATTAATTTTTACCCAGGTATCTTAACTACCAGTGATGTACCTAAATGAATCATTCCTAAGCTAATGTTATGGAGTTATCTACTTTTTTTAGATAAGAAAACACTACAGTCAAAACTGAGCTAAAATCTGTTTAACTAAACTGTATGTATCTATTTTAATTGCTATGTGAAACAGTTCATCACATTCATTAAAGAGGGGGTATTTTGTGTTTCCAGATTTCAAACATGGATATAAAGTAACAATGCTCAATGTCCTACAAATGATGTGTAGATTTTTTCGCTGCATGTTCATATGCTGTAAAAATCTCCATCCGATCCATAACCTGCTTAAAAAAGGTTCATTTCAAAAAGTGTCACAAGATTTTCATGAGATCTCAGCGAGACTGATAAGGTCATCACTTAAAGATCTCGTAACTGGTTCATGACCCTTTGGAGGGTGGGCCTCAAATACCAAGGTCTACCTATATCTCTGACCCTGACAGGCCTCTAGAAAGCTGGCCAATCAGAGAGATTGGGGTTTGTGGAGCAGGGAGCCTTAAAGAGACAGCAGCTGAAATAAAGGTTTTCTAAAACACCAGAGTGTGAAAAAAGGGTGTATTTTTTTTAGCTGTCAATGATGTAAAGGATACAAGAGGGACTGTATAAACAATTAAAAAAGCTCAATACCCCCTCTTTAACCACAAGACCAGGTCAGTGCCTCATGACATGGTTCATATCAGCTTTCTATCAGCAAAGTTTTGGATGTGTTCACTTTGACGGTGCCACAAAAAGACTTCCAATAAAGGAAAAAAAGTGTGTTCATATTTGAACTGATTCTACTCTCTGCAAAGCTAGTGTAAGTTTAGTCTTTCAAGTGAAAAAATATTCATGAATCACTGCATTTTATACTTTTATAGCCAAAAATTGCTTTATTGCTTTATAAGAGAGGAAATATGGGCGTCTAGATGCAAAACAACAACTATTAATATTACCAAGTGTTGTGCATCCATAGCATCTGTTAGACTTTGCATAAGTCTGTGTGGTTTATTGTGTCATGAAAATGCTTCACACAGTGGAAATATAATTTCCTATGCCTTTTATTCCGACTTGATTTGTTTTAAAATGATTCATACGTTTATGCTTCAGTGTAATTTTACACTTGATTTTACAGCATGCAGTTTAAAGCTCTGAGCTGCCATGCTTGATGTTCTTGTTGTACTTAACAATGCAGAGCAAGAAACAGGCCTGACATAATAAAGAACAGTAGCTCTTTTAAGAGGCTGTAAAACCTTAAATTACTCTGTCTCAGGGATTTTATACATCTTTACTGAGTATTGGTATTTTCTAGAAGCTAAATTTTCATTTTGGGAGAGTAAATAGTGTTAGTGGGTTGCTGTATGTTTGGCAATTCAACATCATGTTTAAAAGTCTCAGTATAGTGAGATGTTACAGCAGCAGATAAAGTGGACTTTCATGCTCAGCTTAGAAAGAAAACTCTCATACTGGTCAAAACCAAGGCCAAACTGCCCTCACAAAGAGGTTAAAGCTGTTTCAAGTCTTCAGTTATTTGCAAAAAAACTTGTGAAATATTTCCTCAAACTGCTAAGCAACACTTTCACAACAGCTTAGACATGCACCCTGAGGTCAGCAATACTTTTTTCACCAAAAAAGAAGTCTTAACATTTTCCTTATTGACATTTTCTGTCCGTTTCTCTTCCTCTCTGGCTCACCTTTTTATTAGACCTCTTTGCCTCATTTCCTTTTCGCCTGCCAGTCTCATTTTCCATCCATCCATTCAACCAGCCATCCGTCCATCATCTGTGATTCAGCCTGCGTCTACCACGTAGCTTATCAAGCCGGGCAGAGCTCGAGCTATGCTAATGTGTTGCTTGTGTTGTCACAAACAGTCTGTATTCTGTGTTTGCATGGCTCAGCAGACAAAGACGGGTGCCCCGCTCTCAACCTCTGTACATGTCTGGCATCTGCTTCCCTCAAACCTCATGCTCGGGTTTAGTTGTGTATTTTGGTTGCATCAGTGGCTGAATATCAGCACTGTATGCAGATGTTTCACTGCTGATTGTTTCTGAAGTGATGACATCCTCTGAGTTGTGTTTGTGCTTTTTCATTAGCTGCAGAAACTTTGTGTCTGTCTGTTTTGTGAAGGAGTCGCACTGTGTTGTATTTTTTCTTGGCTTTAGGGCAGATAGTGACCCCTATTTAAGATGCAGACAGGCTGTCAAAAAAGGCTCGAATGCTAAAAATACTGCAAAAAAAACAACAACCATAGAGAGGGGTGAAACAACATTTTTGCAGCTTGATGTATTCTCGCAGCAGAGTTTCTGGCAGGCTGGCATTTGAATATCAGCCCCATAACACCTGTGTCAGCAAACGTCTGGCAATACATCATATTCAAATACTACGTCTTACTCTCTTTTTTTTTTTCACTTTCACGCAGCAAGCTGACACATTTCATAGAACAGAACAATGGAGAGTTTTTTTCATTCAGTTCCCAGCTGATCAGAGACTTCTTACTCTGCATTGTGAGCAAAACATTCTGCAATATTAAACAATACCCCAATAACAACAGGTGCGCATGTTCTGACCCGGCATTGTACTCACTGATGAAGTGCTGAATTTTTTAAGAGATTTATGAATTATTCTGGAATGAGTTGGTTTTTCTTTATTCTTTTATTTTAACTTGAAATTTTGCACACATGCTCAGTTATACTGCAAACACAGCACTGCACTGCTTCAGAATACTGTATGCATTTGCAGAACCTTTTCAATAATTCATCAAAATAATGACAAAGCAAAAGAAGTAACACGAGAAGTGAGGTCCCAAACAGAACCTCACACTGCAGATCTGGATGCCAATTTTGTGCAGTGAAGTTCAGCCCGGTACCTGCAGGCTTTCTTGTTGTTCAGAGGAGAGACTGTTGCTCACGGCGCGAGGGACAGAGAGCTCGGCTTACCATGCGATGCTCAGGTAGTTTAACCTGTCTTCACTTCACTTCTCAGTGTTTAACTATTTCTCACTTACTGTCTCTCCTCCCTCCTCCATGTCTTCCTCTTCACTTGTCACAGCTGCAGCAAGGAGATGATAAATATTTTAGATGCAGCCTCCAAATATATTCACAGTGATTTTCAGCTTGATACAGTTTCAGTCATTTTTTAACACATCACTGTAAGACAGGTGAGTGCAAGATGCAAGGTATTTAATGCAGATATACAATCAGCTTGTCAGTCTGAATGACAAAGGATGGATGCAGGGCAGAGGAGCAAATGACAACCTCATGGATTTATGTTCTCTTTGTGTACCTTAAATCCTGACTATGACTGTACATATAAAGTTTAGTTATAGCTCAATACTGCTCTTATTTCACTTTAACAGTGCATCTTGTTGCTACGTAAATTGAGAGAAGTGTAGCTCTTAATTAAAAAAAAGTGACTCATAAATTACATTAAATATTAAACGCTAAAGCTAATCCATGTTTTTTAGGTAAAGATTTAACATCCTTTAAGTGTCTGAATGTTCTACAGCGTGGGAGCAGCCACCACCAAAGCTCTGTCACTTCTTTTTTTTTTTGTTTGTTTGTTTTCTTTGTTAAGGTTTTTTTTTTGTGCGTGGATCTTGGGATGTCTAAACATCTGCTGTGTTGACCTCTGTGCTCTAGCTGGAGTGTAGGTACAAACACTCAGACAAGTACGATTCTGCCAGCCTGTGCAAACTTTTAAAAACTGCAAAACAATCTTAAACTGGAACCTTAAACTGACAGGAAGCTAAAGAAGGGAAGCTAGTACTGGCATGACCTGTTCTCTGTCCAGATGACTGATCAACACCAAAATAAAAGAATTAAAAGAATTACATCAAGGTTAGAAGTAATGAGCATGTGTATTACCTTCTCAAACTTGTTTGGAGGATATAGGCCTTCACCTTCCCCAAGAAGTCTCAGCTCAAAGAAGCTCCACTCTTTATAAATACGGGCAACATGTCTCCCCCTTCCCCACTGTATAAAAGTGAAACCAAAATACAATCTGCAAGAAGTGCTGACATCTTGCACATTTAAAGATGTTAGCACTAGTAGTGAACACGGGGACTGTTGTGTTGGAATTGAGGTCCTCTTTATTCAGCTAACCTAAACAAAAATTAGCGACAGTTTGAGGGCCAAAGAGTTTGTGAGAAGCAGACACTCACTCTTATGGAAGATTCACTGAAAAATCCTGTGACATATAGTTTGATTGTTAAAGTTTGACCCGTGTCTCAAAGGAAGCAGGCTTTATGAGCTATACAGCAGCTACTCACGGGGAGAGCTCCAAATGTTTTGGCTTCACTTTTGGAAGCTGTTGTGTTGCCCATGCTTTTATGCAAATGATATAACTTACATTTTGTATCATCACATTATGTTAAAATACTTTTCGCTGATGCTCTCCCTGCTTTGGCTTTTCATTTATGCACATGAAAGATAGGGAAGGTGTGCTCTCCCTACCTCAAGCTTTGGCATTCCACATGGGCATGTGGAAGGGCAAGGAGCTCCCAGAACAGAGCCAAACTGCTAAACATAGCTGCACAAAATAAATTAGGCACATTGTAAGCATGTTGCTTGACCCAAAAGTTCAACAAACTTGAATCACTGTATTAACAACACAAATGAAGGAACAAATACAATTGTTATAATATATAATATAACAATTGTGTATATAAATGGGTGTGTAATATAGTATATGTATGTATAAAGGGACTTTATAAGTTAAACTTTGCTTTAATAGAAGAGCAACAGCAACCTCTCTGCAACAGCTTCCATCTAGAGGACATGTGACATTTGTACCTTGCAGCTATTTCTAACTCTGCTTTGTGAATTTTCTAACTAATGTATTCTCCAATGTAGCACAGCATTTGTCTAGACAGGTTCACAGGATGAGTAACATAACTGCATCATGGAAGCTGCAACAACTCTCCCAGGTTTCCACAGCACAGTACGAGAGAGAGAGAAAGAGAGAGAGAGAGAGAGGTGAGGGAGGTAATGAAGACAGCAGAAAGGAAGCAGAGAGATCAGATTACTGTGAGAGATGCTGATGATCAGTAGCATTGTCCCCCTCTTCTGTCCTCTTGGTTTCTCTCTCTCTTTATCTCTGCATGGCTGGAGATGAAAGAGCATGTTGAACAGAGGCAGAGGACAGCAGCTGATGGAGAGGAAACAAAAGATGTCTTTCTCCTTCCTCTCTCTTCCTCTTTGCATTCTCTCTCTATCTCCATCTCTGTCCGTCTCTGCTGTTTTCCTTCTATCCTGTCTGTATATCTCTCTCTGTCCTCCTCAGAATACCAAACTTTTCTTTCTCTTTCTGCCTCACTCGATATCTTTTCCTGAGTTCATTACTCTCTCCAACTATTTCAGCATCTATTTCTCTTCTTTTCACCTCCTCCTCCCTCCTGCTTTCTCCCTTTCCCCCCCTTTTTTTTCAGGTCTTTCAGAGCACTCTGTTGAAATCGGATCTGTTACTGTGTCTGTGGAGACGGATGGGGTTTGGTTGCCAGGGGTTTCAACCAGGCAGAAAAGCAAAACTGCACTAACATCAGTTAAATCAGGACCCATTTGATGCGCCGCCAAAGTCCGAGCAACGTTTGTGTGTGTGTGTGTGTGTGTGTGTGTGTGGGGGGGGGGGGGGCTATTGTGTGTATTGTGTATATTTGGGTTTACGTACAAGTTTTACTTTCTGTAGCCAACTGTGGTGCTTAGATTGAGAAAAGTAGTACATAAACTTTACTGACTGTTATATTTTTATGATTTAGTCTCAGTTAAGTTAGTAACACAAAAGAATTACTTATTTTTATGCAATAAGTTGTATAGCTCTGTTCTGGGAGCTCCCTGCTCATCCACATGCCCATGTGGCATGCCAAAGCCTAAAGTAGGATGTGACGGAGTAGTGCTGTCACTAACTGCCTGCAGCGCACAGCAAAGTAGGCAGAGCAGTAGCAAGGAGGCTCCTGGGAGCAGAACAAAGCAGGCATCGGTGACAAAACCTATAACACTGGTAAAATTAGACACAGCAAAAGAGACGAATGCAACAGTTATTGAGTTAAATTATTACACTATCAATAAAAGTTAGACACCAACTTCTGGCTGTTGTTGTTGTTGTTGTTGTTGTTGTTGTTGTTGTTGTTGTTGTTGTTGTTGTTGTTTTGTTTAGTATACCTGTTAGCATGCTAGCAGTTCTCCTTACTAACCAGAAAACTACTACTGTCAATAGTACTATTTTTCAGTCATTTGGTCAAAAGCTAACCAGTTTTAAACAGTTAAAGTAAATTGTTGACACAAGGATGACGATTAAGGAGTTGCTATCATTTTTACAGTTTAGCCTCTTGTCAGGAAGGTTGCCAACATGTTGATACTTTGCAATACCCTCAAACAAAAATTTCAGTCATTTTCCTGTTTGATTGTACTAAAAAGCAACAACAATGATGAAGAATAAGCAGAACAACTTACAACAGCTTTTGAGTGAAACACAAGTTACGCCATGAAAACACAGTCCATACACTATTGTCACGTTCATTGGACCCAGGCTCCATACATGCAAGCTCCAGTTAGTGACAACAGTGATACTACTTACCCTAGAACCTGGACCATAAAGGCCCCAATAACCCAAAGCTGGAAGATGGATGAGCACCAAGAGCCAGTACATCTCTAGAATTATCAACTGGGCTTCCCCTTTAAATTTATGTTTTATAAAGTAAGGCCCACAACACCTTGGAGAGACTTCACAGTTATCCCTGGCTTCCCAGAGCCAATCCCTGTCCATGCCAGCTCCCAAATAAAAACAGTTCAAAAGAATGAAAAAAAGCTTAATAAAAGACACATAACAACACATAAAAGGAAAATAGAAAAAAAAATGATGTAAATTACCCAGATGAAATGTAAAATTTAAAAGAAGTCCACTTAACTGTTTTATTTCTAGTCTTCACGCCTCTCAGACATTGGTCGCTCTCTTTTCTGAGACTCTATTTATCATTCCCCTCAATCATTGACTGCTCTATCTCAACCAAACAAAAACAATCAGCTGTTTTTTTCAGGAGGTTTTTTTAAGGTAGAAAGCTGTTTTTTTCCTACTCTGTATGTGAGGACAAACTGTCTGTAATTGGATTGGCTAAAGTGTGTGTTTTGTCAAAAGTGACAGGAATAATATATTACTGTCTGTTCTCATTCCTCCGGATAAATATCATCATTAACTGAAAATATGAACACACTCATATAACATGCTGCGATGTTGGTGTCAGCTGTGAACACCATGTTTCTCTCTATCAGTATAAGCAAATGTATTAATTTTTCTTTGTTTTAAATGTTTACTAAGATGCGTGTTTATTGAAACTATTTTTGTGCACAGGTTTGAGTCATTTTTGTAGCTCACAAGCAAAATAAAAATCATGACTAGAAGAAAGTTTGGAAATGTTTTTACTTCATTCCCACTTTTCTTTTCACTAGTCGACTACATACCAGAGAGGTTACAGTAACCTGAATTCAGAACCACTGCAATAAAAAACAAAAAGACTCCAAATGGGCTGTCAAGTCGAATGCAAGCGTCTTTTAACAGCAACTGCTGAGTGCTGATTCACACCTCAGCTCAGAGCATAAATCATTAACAGATGCAGGTACGCTGCTGCTGGATAACAGAAACACTCGTGTGTTTTCTCCGGACTGCACACCGTGTTTCATCTCAGGTTTATAAATGGTGGAAGATGTGAGAGAGGAGACCTCAGGTGATGGGAAAGTCCATACCAGCCTGTCAGGCTGTGAGCAGGGCAAACACCAGCAGGTGGAGAGACGGAGAGTTGCTCCTGCTCTCCCTTTCTCTCTCTCTCTCTGTTGGTCCGTGTTTTATTTCATGCCTCAGGATGTGTTCTGCTCACTCTACCAGCCAGTACATTCTCATTTATCTGTCTGTAAATCGCTCATTATCAGCCTCATTGGTTAACCTCAGTCAAGTAAGATGCTTTTACTTGTTTAATTCACATTTTCTTTTGTGTTTTAATGATCAAACTTATGTCTTGCTTCCAAGTCAGTGTGCTTCTGTAATTGAAAAAAAATTGCAGGTGTGATCCTGTCATTGCTCCTCATCCAACAGCTTCATATGTGTCCTCTTTTCACTGTCATTCCTGCAGTTGTTCACAAAATCGTGTGAGGGCATGTGATTGAAAAGCAGAATAAAAAGCTGTGGTTTAAGTGAAGCCACCCACATAGAAAGCCAGGGTCAATAAATGCAATGGAGTAAAATGTTGTATCCCACCTCCACTGTGTTCGTCTGGTCTGTGTTGGAATCACAGTTAAATTAAAAGATCTGTAGATCAGCCAAGAAGGCGTTATACCACTGATAAATTTGTTCATGTAGCCCTCAAAGTCCTAACAGGTTATAATTTCTATTATATTAAAACTTGTGCACACACATTATTTCTCTCTGGCAAAGGATCACCTCAAAAGAACAAGCTGTTAATCAAGATTCTAATCTTTGTTATTGATTAATAGAATGTTGTTCAACTAATCAGATTTTGTTCATGTACGTTGATTAGCTTTAGCTTGTGAGAAAATGTCTTTGGGCACAAGATAAAGTTACCCTCTTGCTATATTTCAGAATCGCGGCTATATTGCCTGTGATGATGACAGTTAATGCTTCAGCTTGCTTGAAAATAAAAAAAAAAACACCACAAATTAGACTGTTGTATTGCTGTCTGTTACTTTAAGCTTCATTGCTTCATCCTTGTCTACAAAAGACATGTTCAGGCACATTTAGTAAGTGTAGGTCACCCACTTTTTAGCACCTCTGAAACAGGGAAAAAATAGACTTGGAGCATGAAAGTAAATTCTGGGGCAATTAAACAACCTGAGTTGAGTTTTATTTTTTAAATAGAAGTGTTGCCGTTCTTTGCACTTACAAAGGTTTTCCTTCCTGTTTATATTCTCGCTTGTGTTTGTATGTCTCTTTGGACAAAAGCATCTGCTAAATAAAATTGTTGAATTGTAGAAACGAGGGATTCCTTCGATGCTCTCTTGTTTTATGGGCATCGAAGGAACACTGCAGAAATCAAAAAGGCTTTATTTCAAACAACAACAGCAAAAGAAAAAAAGACAAATGAATAATATTTCTGTATTTTCTGTCCAGTCATCTTGGATGTGGTGTGAAATGACTTCACACAGTTTGGACTGAAACTGGCTTTTCTTTTTAAATTGGTATCAGCACTCGCTGCTCGAGTTGGAGAAGCTGTTTCTGTGTTAGCGGAGCTCACACTGCTGCTTTGAATGAAATGAAAACAAATACAGATGTTCACATGAAACTTCAGAAAAAACTGGTGCACGCAGCACAGCAGAAAATATCATTTTTTAAATTTCAGAATATTTGATTTTTATCTGTGCTGTCGATTCTGAGGACTTCTCAGCGACGCTGTGTGACTCTTAATAATGTTAAGGCAGAGAGATCCTCTGAATGGTCCTGCTGGGGTTTTTTTAGCCTCTGCTTCTCCCACATAACTACGAGCTTGAGATGCCTCACTGTGGGTTTTCCTGATAGTTTGTTTGATCTTTTCAGCTTGTTTCCTTCATTAAGCAAAGGAACAAACTGGGAGAATAAAGTAGTAAACTTTAACTGAATATAAAATTGCAGCCGTCTTTTTATTTTGAAGCTGAAAGACTTGAAAATTAAATGCTAAAAAAGATTGTATTTAAAAATTGAAGTATGCTTTCACCTTAATAAATAAAGAGAAAAACCTGTGAACAAATAGATACTGCAATAACAAGTTAGATATCCAATAAAATTGTGTTTCTCTGCACATTTAATACAACACTAAACCCAATTTAATGATAAAGCTTCCTTTTATGAGGTTTTTGACACATTAACTTTTACTCTGTCACAATTCATCTTCTTTGAATTTATAATGCTTCACTGCTGCTGTGTTTTTAGTAAAGGCGTCATTACTTTCCTCTCCACAAATAAACTCCCCACTTTTACTTCTGCTTTGCTTTTATTCAAAATATATGAATCTGAAAGCACCCAGCAGATGTGGGTGTGTGGCTGATGTGTGTAAGACGTATTTGGTGGGCTGTTAATTGCGTCAGACAGAAGAAGGAATTTCTCTTGAGAGAAAGCAGAAAAGAGGATTAAAGCAGACGAAGATCAAGACACACATAACAGACGCAAACAGAGGAACACTGATACTTTCAGATGGGTATACATGCAGCTGTGTATAGGTGTCTGTGTGTGTATGTGCTGATACATGTAGATAAAAAAATGTACATTCAAACGAGAGGTGTCAAAGAACAGCCTTTAGAAATGTGAAATGTCAGCCTGAGTTCAGGTGGCATAATGCTCAACATTAAGAGTGGTTTTCCTTCTCCACTTGAATCATTCTTAAAAACAGGTCTGAGACGGATAAGACTTACTGTATTTGTGAAGTTCATACAGGTTTTCATGTCGTCCCGACTGACATTCAAGTAAGAACCTGAGAGCATTTCAAGAAATATGGAATCAGGTTTGAAAGGTGAAATGTGATATCTGTAAACGACAAGTAGCAGAACCGTGACAGCAAGTAAACTTTCTAAGTTTGTACTGTAGTTTAGTAGCTAGCGCTCTGAGACATATCCACAGGCTAACATGTTAGGCTAACATTATCGAATCCTTATTATGTCCTGCCAGAGCTCATCTACCAAGCAGAGCTAAAGTAACTTCACTCTTCATTTTATTGACAGACTCTCAAGTTTGTACAGATCACTGCAGAATAACTGCTGCATGTGGGTTAGATGAACATTATCACGAACAGCTTAGCCCCTGTTTTAGCCTTTAGCTCATTTTTAGCCTTTAGCTCATGTTTTAGCCTTTAGCTTGTTGGTTTGCCTTTAGTCCATGCTCTCTCACTCTCCCGTTTAGATTTCTTCTGCTCTTCTGTCCTTTTTCTGCCAGACAGTTCAGCTCCAGTGTCCACCATCACTACAAAATTAATCCCAGAAATCATTTCCTGCAGAGAAAAAAACAGATCTCTCTTCTCACTACTAAACTTTGTTTAGTCCTAAAATTTGTTTGATGTTGTCATAGAGACGTGCCGTAAATCAATCTGGTCCTGTCCAACTCAACTGGAAGCTACTATTCTCTGACCAAATGACACCAGTCTGCAGGTACACAGCCTTAAATAGTCAGTTTATGTTGAAGAGGTAGCTCTCTAAAGTAAACAAGGCAAGTGACTTGTGCAAAATGGACAAAATCGCTGAAAGAGCAGCGATTAAATATTTGCATAAGAAAAGTCTATCACCCGAGGATATCCATACCAATATAGTAGCGATGCCCCTTCATGTGCCACATAAAAGGTGGGTGGCGGAAAATAAGCGTGGCAGGCAGAGTCTTGGGGATGACGCCCATCCTGGGAGGCCTGTCACTGCTGCAACCCCAGAAGTGATCAATAAAGTCCATGATGTTGTTATGGCTGAAGGTACGAACAATCAATGGCACATATTATGCATCACTTCGTAGGGAGTTCAGAGAAAATATTAAACTCAAGCGCCGAAGAAAACTCAGTAAAGGTGTGTTGTTCCACCAGGACAATTTCCCCCATTCACTAGTCTGTCATTGCCATGGCTGCCATTAATGATTGAGGCTTTGAATTGATTGAGCATCCATCTTATTCGCCTGATCCCGCTCCATCAGACTTTCATCTATTTCCAAAATTGAAAAATGCCATTTCCGGTACCCACTTTTGGTCAGATGATGACGTCATACATGCAGTGGAGGACTTTTCTGAATGGTCTTTAAAAGTGGCATTGAGGCCCTTCAACATCGCTGGCAAAAGTGTACAGATACTGAAGGGGATTATGTTGAAAAATAATGCAAGATGTCTACCAAAAATCAAACCCTTAAATACGAAGCTCACAATTTATCAATCATTGGTATCATTGGTTATATTGGTGCTGATAATCTCATTTTAAATTGTGGATTAGGATCAGGCATATATCTAGAAATGAGATTTTTTCAAGATCACTTAGAAAGTCCCCCTTCTAAAATTGTTTCTGGACCAGTTATGAATATATTATGCTGTGTTGGCAGCAAAAAAAAGTTGAGCTTCCTTTGTTTTCCTCCTGGCTCCCTTCATTATTCCATGTGTGTCCAACCTGACCATGACAAGCCGAACAGAGCTCTCACAACAATGTGACCTTGGAGTCTTTCTCTGCCTGGCTCTGGTGTTTCTAATGTGTGTGCGTGTGTGTGTGTGTGTGTGTGTGTGTGTGTGTGTGTGTGTGTGTGTGGGCACATGTGCCAACTACCACATCAGTGTGCCAGTTGGAGAGTGGCAGTGAAACCTGTAGCTGTACACACACACACACTCACAGAAGCACATGCTGGCGTGCTAGTTCCATCTCCGCTGCCAGTCTTGCAGATTTTATATCACGTAATGGGGAGAAAAGTACAAATTATGCCAAAAAAAAACGGCATCTAGGGAAATACACACTAGTTAGGATAGTTGAACCAACACCAAACACAGCTTGACTGTGACTGCTGTCCCTAGATTACTTGGAAGGGGTTAACTCCTGATTAATAGGATGATGATGATGATGATGATGATAATCAAGTATCAGGCTCCCAGAATTTTCTGGGTTTGTTTTTTTCAGAGGCAGCAGAACGACAGGCTGTGTGATTAAAAAAAAGTTCAAGTTTGCTCTGTTCCCCTCTTCTTGTGATCGAGGATATTTTCTGTGAAGTTTGTGAGTGGTGAATTATTGTTGACTACCTCCTGTATTGCCATACATAAGAGGGTCTCTCTTCTTCTCTCCCTGTGGTTAGAAACACTCATATACTGTAACACAAAAACAGTCATTTTCCTTTCATTATCTGCAGTTTAATGGGTCCCAGTCACAATATTTAATTCATCCACCCATTTACCAAAGCTTCTCCCAAAGGTTCAGACCAAACTTCTCTAAATCCTGCAACATTTTCCATCTCTTCCCAGGGAATCCTGAGGTGTTCCCAGGCCAGATGGGATAGCTAATCCCTCCAGGGAGCTCTGAGTCCACAGTGTGGTCTCCTCCCAATTGGACATGCATCTTAAGCATCTTAACCAGATGCCCAAAGTACAAAAACTGGCTCTTTTTATATATAAAGGAGTTGTGTCTCTTCTTCTGAGTTGAAAGCTTTGCCTTACAGCTCTGCTCCCTCTTCATCACAACAGTCAGGTACAAGGCAACCTGTTGGCCTACTCGCAATCCACGTACACTTGCTCATGATCAAAACCTTAAAATTCTTGATCTACTCTCCTTAAGGCAGTTACTTCCATCCAAGGGATCCAGTCCACGCTTTAGGCAGGGAATCACAACTTCGATCAAGAAGACGCTAACCTTCATCCCAACCGCTTCAAACTGGACTGCAAACTGTCCTTGTGCTTGCCGGGGGTCCCAACTTCATGGTGCCAACACCACATCTGCATGTTTGACTTTTGATGATGATGCCCACTCTGTTCTGTACTCCTGGTGGTCATGGTTGATGATCTGCCTGCCCCTTCCTTTTTAAGAGGAAAGGTGTGGCTTTGGCGTTCCACGTAAGCACATGGAAGGGCAGGGAGCGCCTAGAAGAGTCATACAACCTTAAATAGCCTTTTGCATGCAAAAAGTAAATCATTTTGAGAGTGGTCTTGACTGAACTTGAAAGTGTGTTTTAATTGATGACTTGGTTGTCCAAGATAAAGTTCAAGATAATTACAGAGTGGACTGTGGATGTAACTTGTTGTCAAAATCCACAACTCTTACCCATTACACTTCATCACATCATATCTAATTTCTGACACATTCCTCACAAAAAGAGTCCCAACTTGTTATGTTATTGAAGAAAGTAGGTATGAAACACATCTGGGGGATCTGACTTAATATCTTAACACTGCAATATAATACAGTTATCGCAAAAAGCAAGAAAAATACTGATAAAAAGCTTAAGACGTATCACCCACCCCTTCTCTCAGGGTCCCAAAAGTCTCAGATGAGTTTATTGAAGAGATGTGAAGTAAAGATGCGGCGTCTCTTCTCTCTCTTACCTGCTTTATTCACTGTATCAATGAAAGATGTTCTGCGTGTTTTCATGGATGGCAGCCTGTGAAACAAACTAAACGAGACCTCAAAATTCCAGCAACACTTCCACTGAGAAGTGGAACCTTTGTTCTTTCTGCCGGTGTTGCAAGGGATTTAGCTCCTGACCTCACACTATCCCTCACCACTTTCCACTTCCTCCATTTCTGCTGTTATCTTGTTCTTCTTTTATTTTTTTACTTCAGTTTCTGTCTTTTATTTTCTGTTGCCGTCTCTGCTGTTCTTCTGTGTCTGAAACGGCATCATTTATCGATTCTTCTTTGCTGCGCCATTCTTCCCTTATTCTCTCAGATGCTGACTTTATCCACTTCTCTTTTTTCCCTCTCAACTCAAAACCTATTTCTTGTTCCGGGGTGCGACATTGTGTTACACAAATTCTCCATCTGTTTCATGCCCCCTACTCGCGACCTCTGCTGTCTGAGAACAAAAACACGTCAGTGAACATACTGTGCACATGGATTTGAGCCATTAAGTGCTTTTTGCCTTGCTTGTTTGGGTAACGATCCACAACTCTGAGTTTGAATGAAGCATTGAGTGATACTCCAATAAATGCTGATCAGGGCCGTGTTATTGATGTCAGGAAGCTGCGCTGTTTGCCACAATGTGGAGACCAATTCTGGCTGTAATTACTTTGATCTGCATGCACAAAGTTCACACACATTAAATTAATTCCTGTTCTGTCGTTTGTGTTCAGAATTTTTCTTTATTCTTTCATGAGTGTCCATGGTACTGAACACGGAAACAAAATCCGTCCAGGGGGAAGTATCTTTGGCAGAGCTTTATTTCTGATTTGACATCAAAAATCATTGAAAATTTTGAGTCAAGTTAGAACCAAGTGTGTTAATTTACCTACCTTGAGATGTGGTTGAAAGTATCAGTCCAAGTGTCACTGGCACCAGTAAAACACACCTTTCGGGTAATCCCAATACTCTGGCCAATTTAAGATCATACATGACTACATGGCTGAGCCATCTAAATCTGAATTTTTTCCAGTTAGTATCCAGTTAAAGTCATTCAAATAGCAGTTCCACAAAGTGAAGTGATTTAAAGAGGGGGTATTGCGCTTTTATAAGGCTTAATACTGTCCCTCTGGTACTCCTCTCGTACCTTTACATGATTTACAGCTAGAGAAAAACAATCCCTATTTTTCTCTCACTGGTGTTTTAGAAATCCCTTATTTCAGCCACTGTTTGAACCCCCTTCTCTCTGATTGGCTGGAGGCCTGCCAGATCTACATGCAGACCTTAGTGTTTGAAAACTGCCCCTCCGAGTTTTAAAACTTGCACACATTTAGCACAAACATCTTGCAAGACTTGCACCTTTATCATTTGACTTTTGTGATTTGTATGCACTGTTATCACTGTTGGCTGGCGTTACCTTCTAAGTGTTTTTAAACCGCAGAGGGAGTCTCTCTTACCTTCCTAAAATTTGTTTGATTTCTGTTCTGTTCAGTTCAGGAGAAATGTACTTTTGTTACTTTTCCCGTCAAGGTTATGCTGCTCATCTCTTATGATTCAGTGTTTTAAAAATCTCTGTTGTGCTCTAAAGCAAACTGAAGAAGTGCAACCTTTCTAATCCCCCAAACAGACCAGTGTCACATCATCCTCCTCTCACTGTTCATGTTTCCCTTTTTGTCATCTGGATTTCATTTTTCTGCAAACATCCTGAACAACAAAGCTGCCAGTTTGCTGCAACCTTTTGTGCTGGCTCTTTGTGAGCTGTGAATACACCACTGTTAACCCTTTATCCCTTCGTTTACAGCACACACAAACGCGCGGGTGTTTTGCATTGATACATACACGAACAGATGACTGGGTGCTTTGCGTGTTGAGCAGATTCTTGGATACCAGTAATCCTCTGATCCACTAAATTCACACTTTCCCGTGGAGACATGGAAACAACATGCTCATACAGTCAGGATTTCACTTAACACAGCCTTTACAACAAATTATTTTTAGAGACCAGCAAGGAGTTTTAAAAATAGGACAATGATAAAAATTTAAAAATAGAAGAGCAAGAAGACAAACTGATGAAAGAAAGTCGTGGAGTTGCTTGAGCTTGGCTTGAAATTGTCTTCTTCATGCATTTTTTCCTCCCTCATTTTCTCCCTCCATCACATCTCTCCTTTTTCTCATTCTCTCCATCTCTGGAAGAATAGCAATTACATTCCACAGTTGGTAGAGGCACTTGTAAATGATGGAAAGAGAAAGAAAGAGGAGAGCGAGGGAGTAGACGGACTAATAAGATTCAGAGGCCTGAAAGTCCCCATTGTCACAGAGTCTGTGTCAGTAGGAGGCAGGAGGACAGGAACAATCTCTCCCTCCTTCCTTTCTTTTCTCTCCCTCTCTCTCTCTCCTCTCTCCCCTGAAGCCAACCAACCAAACTTAATTTTCAAACTCTGTTTTTTTATTTCCTGAAACTGGACCTTGGCTTGGTTCCAGTTGTTGCTTAAGTAACAGGAAAGCACAGAAAGTGTCAGAGCAGGATGTCTGATTAACAAGCAGCCTGTCGGGTGCTTTGTGTGCTCAGATGGCCCGGCTGACCAGTGACACAGCAGGTCCTGGTGCTGTGTGCAGCGACTTCAGAGGAAAATCAAAGCTGTTTGATTACTTTCACTTTCACAGATGGCCAAATGGAATCAAATAAAATCTTTTTTTTCCTTTACATGCAGATATAATCCTGAACACCTGTGCAGAAAGATGCCTTTTATGCTGTTACTGTGCACGCAGATTCACAGTAGCAGTCTTTTTTGAGATGCACATCACATGTTCTTTTCTTTTTTATGAATATAAGCTTTAAGATAGATATATATTTAAGATAGATTACCCAAGATATAAGCTTTAAGAAATAAAATGTTTTTAGGCTTGATGACCAATGCTGTATAATTGTATTGGGTGTTACAGTCTTACTCTACTGATTTAATAGTACAGTTGTGAGACATTTTTGGTCTCAAATTTGGAGGCAAAGGCTCAAAACAGATGTAGAATCCCAGGCGTTATTTTTATCCAAATATCCCAATTCTGTGGGAGTCTCCCGCTTTTTAACCCATTCCCCGTTGAACTCCTGATTTGTAATTTCTCTCGATTTTTCACATTAAAACCAATTAAACCCTCTGGATCCCAAACCTACCAGTTGGACTGAATGACTGGCATTCACAAACCATTTGTCTAATCCAAAAAAAAAATAAAAAATGAATAAACTGGTGTAATCGTCAGATTATCAAGTTTCTGAGGGTACCTGAATTTATCACAAGTGATGTCAGCAACATGTGTAAACAGAGTGGCGGATGTGAGACACACATCGCTTTGATTCTCATCTTCATTGAAAATTTGCAGAAAATAAACCGTTTAGACAAGCTAAATTCTGTTAAAAAAAAAGTCATTTTAGGCTCTTCACTGCATTCAGCAAGCTCTGAATGGTGGACATACATGCTGTATTTGCATTTGTATTTTGCCTGAAGTCACAGCATTGTAGGACTTAATACTGCATGAAGACATAATTGAGTTACATCAGCCTACAGCCATGGTTGTGTGGATTCTATAGAGGTGCAGGACTTCACTTTGCTGAGAAAAATAAGACAAAAGTGAGTAAAAACGTAACAGAAGCAAAAAAGAAAAAAAGAAATACCAGAAACTTCTTGGAATCTTGATAATCATAAGATTATAAGTAAATATAGAGGCATGGGGGGGGGTCTCCTGCTTTTTCAAAGTGGCATGTTGATAGGCATGACAGTCCTTCAGACAGAATTCATGTGTTTAACCAGAAATTCCTGTTTTACTATGTGAGGATTTTTCCTATGGCATTGATTGCTGTGACACCTCTGGCTGGAATCAATGGTGTTATTCTAGGATAAAGACTCGATTTCCCATGAGCACCATCACCCACTGTCATAAAGATGTGACTTTTCCTAAGGCATACATTTGTTTTAGAAGCAAATGATTGGATAGCTGATCGTCTTTTTAAAAGATGACTTTTTGCAGGGTGCAAAGTGACAAGGCATTGTATTGTATTGTATTTATTTATTAATTGTAACAACAAGCAAACTTTGTAAACTCAGTGTATGTTGCCATCCAGACAATGCCTTTTCCAAGGCAATCACTCTATAATACAACATGCCAAACATTTTGCAATAATTACAACTCTTGGCTCCGTAGTAGAGCTGTCTGGGTGCTAAACTGGCCTGTTTTCAGAGCTGACTTTCCATCTATTAAAAACATTTGGTGCATGGATCCCATGTTCAGAATCGTTGGCCTTGCAGAAGGAAAGTCATTGTTGTCTGTAATATTTCAGTGGGGTGTCATTAGAGCAGAGCAACCCAACAAAATGAGACAGAAGGAAACACGGGGAGCTAAAATAAAAATAAAAAATCTGTGAATGGTTGCTCCTAAACAAACGAGAACACTTGAATGCTTCCATTTTCCTCCTAATTCTGTTTCCTTGTTATCAAGTCAGACCCAGGCTGAATCACAACCACAAATAGCCTGAGATTCATCCAGTGTGAGCGTGTGCACATTTGTTAAAGTGTGTGTGTGTGTGTGTGTGTTTGTTAGTGCGTGGGTTAAAAATGCTTACTGCCCCAGGTTTTTGCTCTCAGTGTACTGTCAGTTCTGGTATTATTATCCTAATAGCTCTGAGATTTTGTTCAATATTGTTGTGGAAATTCAAGTGTGCATAAGGAATGTGTTAGTGTATGTGTGTGTAGTTGCTGTGTGGTATGTTAGTGTAACTGCAGAGGGAGCAGTGATGTATCCCCTAAAGTGCACTGGGTTTCTGAAATAGAACGATCAAGCCGCCTGATTATTATATATTACTGTAATATCACCACACAGATGAGCTCAGCTATTATATGTGTGTGGGTGTGTGGTAATCGCTTCTCTTTTTTTAAATATTATTTTTTGGGCCTTAAATCAGAGAGGATAGAGCAGGAAACAGGGCGATAGTGGGGAGTGACAAGCTGGTAAGGTGCTACAGGCTGGAACCCGGGCCTCATGGGGCTTGCAACCCAGACCACGAGGCTATACCGGTGCCCCCTTAATCTCTTCTCTATAAATCTCATTGTAGTTCTTATTTATCCACACATGATCTTTTTACACAAACACATACAGGCATGTTTCACACACACTTTTTATCATTGATTTCTTTTGTGTCACAGCTATACAGGAAGATGTCAGTGAAAGTTTAAAAAGCCTGCCTCCACTCCTCATCAGAGAGTTTGGAAGCTGACTTGACCTCTACCTGTCACCTTCATTCTAATCAAAACAACAAGCATGTGTCTCTGAGATGAGCTCCATTACAAAGGCAGTGACAGTGCGATGCAACACCTGCTGTCACTGATTAGTTTTTGTCAGTTGATTTGCATCATGTTAGAATCTAGATCACAATGTTTATGTCCCTCAGTATGGAAGACTTCTGAGCCAGCTGCAAAACAAGTGTTGGTGACAGTAAACCAGTTTATGCCATTATCAAGCCAGAGCCTCACCAAACCTTTTTTCATGATACTTTCATTTTGCCTTTTTACACAAACTCACCAAGATCATTTACCTTAAGGTGGGATCTGCTTAATGACTGGGACAAGCTGTCACACATCACTACAGTGCCAGGGGAAGCATGAGGGAGAGACAGTGATAGTCTGACACAAAGTGGGTCAAATATAGGGGATGTCCCGATCTGATATGGATATTACATTCTGATATGTATGCAAAAAATAAAATCCTTAAAATTGCTGGTAAATATGCTTTAGTGATCTGCCAAGCTATCATCTATGTGTGGGAAACAGTGGTCACTCCATGTTTGAGCTGCTGCCATCAGGCAGACGGTACAGGACAATCAAAACAAGAACAAACATTAAAAAACTCTTTCTATCCAACGTCAATAAGCAAAAATACAATCACCAAAACAACACTTCTACACAGTCATGGAATCGTGCAATAACAACGACAGAGTGAATGACTTTTTTTACTTCAGTCCTTTATTTTTAGGGCCCGAGCCCAAGGCCCTCTTGAAACCCTTGTGATTATTCTTTTTTCTTTCTTTCTTTCTGCAACTTTAACCTCAAATTGCGTGCCTTCATCATGCACCAAAACTCACCAAACTGGGCAAAACGATGGCTCTTGGCAAAAAATTTATAAATCCAGTGTTTGCGTGCCGGTACCTGCTCTACAGCGCCCCCTAGTGAGTTTAAACTGCTGCCCCTCTGGCTACTTTGAGCTACGGACCTGAAATTTGGTTTGCATAACCACCATGCCATGACCTACAAAAAAGTGTTTTACGACCATGGTGAATTCTGAACAGGAAGTTCAGAAATTGGAGTTGAACATCCGATTTTTGTGTTTTTTAGGGTATGCATTTGATTGAAGTTGTCCCACAGTTTTTTTTCCAAGCATCTCAAAAAAAAAATGTATGTATACTACTAAACCCATTGGCGATTAAAGGTTATTAAAGGAATTGTATAATCCTAATGGGCGTGGCCAGGAGAGGTCCCCAAAGTTGACGATTTTTTCCAAAACATTCAAACCTACAGCTCTCATGTACAAAGTTGGATCTGGACTAAAATGCATGCACATGTTCAGTGTCACAGCCTGAATGCATCTATATGTTTGTTTTTTTTACCTTGAATTACTGTGCCCCCTACTGGCAACAGGAAGTTGGATGTTTTACACTGTGATTAAAAACTTCTCCTTTTTTGACATTTTCTTTTCAATTATGCCCAGAAATGTCTTTTAGGTCTTCATTACCCATCACTTACCAGCTCATGTTCTCGACTTAAACAGTGTGTCCATGGTGACACATCAAACTCTGGTATCTTGACATTAACCACCAACTCATTGTAGCTCCTTTATTTAATCTCCGATCTGATTCAAATTCCACACACATGACTGAGTTCACCTCCCAACACATCCATATGCTCAATTCTCTGCCACTGCAATAGCGCCACCCTCTAGAAGTGCAAGATAGTATCAGGTATAACAGAAACGATCAAAGTTCCTCTCTTGACTCATATACACATGTGCATGTGCAGATCTTGCTGCACGTGCGGCAGTCACAAACCCACCAACTGGCGCACGTGGGCGGGGCCCGCTTATCCCCGCTTGTGGCTTTAATTATATTTATTACTGCTGTGCTTTTTTAATTGCTGTTTTATGTTTGTAGTTTTAATGTTGCACCAACTGTGTGGCAATTTTTTTTTAAATTTCGTTGTGCAATTTACGTGTCACAATGACAATAAAATTCTATTCTATTCTATTCTATTCTATTCTATTCTATTCTATCAATGTAAAAGGCATAAAGATAATAAACAATAGAAGTATAACAGTATAAGGCTGATGTTGAGGAAAGGTTTTTGTGACTCATTTTTCATCTCAGTGTAATGATTCAGCCATGTACATGAAGAGCATAAAGGCTAACCATCACCAGGAGCTGAGCTCCTCAGCAGAGCTCAGCGAATTCTGTAAACTGTGAACTGAACACAGTGATGCTACAGTCAGGCAGCTGTGCTGTTGATCCAACAAAACACAAAACCTCCTCATTGCCTTGTTCTAGATTTTAGACTTGCCCTAAATAAAGCATAATGTGGGTCCCTGAAGTGGGCTAGCTTTTCGCAGAAGACTTCATTTCACTGTTGCCTGATACTCAGAGATTACTGAATTAATTAGTTATGAGTTTTTGGGCCAAAAACATCAAAACAAAAACTATACTCTAAAAATAGCACCTTCCTGTGTGAGAAGCAGCATTTCCTGTTATTGTGTCCTTCTTTTTCTGTGTGCTAACTCACGTCATCCTGAGACGAGATGAAACACCATGTTCCACTTACTGTCTCATTACTGTGAGAGGGGAAGAGGAAATCAGAAACGGAGACACGAAAGAGGATGAGAGAGGAAAGGATGGAGGGTGATGGACAGAAGCAATCCAGAGACGGGGATGTTGGGAGATATTTGCATTTTCATCTCTCGTGGTTTGATAAAGAGGTGTGTTATGAACATGTAACCTTGTTGACATCGATCACACTTCCCGCCTGGGCAGTGTTGATTGGAGGAGACCTCTGAGCACAGAGCTTATACATCAATGCTAAGAAGATCTTCAACATATATACCTCTCCCTCTTCTTTGCATGTGATTATACTGGACCGTACAACATGATGCACATGTTGTCTACATGTGACCGATTGCAACAAAGTCTGTTAAATTCATGTCTGTGCTGTCTTTATCTTTTTTTTTCATTAATTCATTATTATTATTTTGGACATTTTATAGCACTCTAGTGGAAGATCAGGGTCCAAACTGACATCTTGTTGTCCACTTGCCTAAATATCCTTCCAAGAAAGGTAACCACAGACTGCCCCTGGTGGCTATAAAAATGCAGTTAAAAATATTGCTCGCATCCATTGTTTCTGTGCTTTTTATTATTTATTTAAGGTTTTTTTTTTAATATACTTCAGCTTGCAAACAAAAAAAAAGAACAAAAAGAACAGGCGTGAAACCTTTTTCTGGGAATCTTCTGAACTCCTGCGTGTTTACAAATGCCATTCTTCTGTTTGTGGTGTATTTTGGTTTCTAGTTAGCGATGGAAGAAGAAGGAAGGCAGAGGAATCAAAGTTAAATAGCCTGGAGGTTTGTCTCGTTTCAGACCGCGTTGATGAACATGTGAAATGACTCAGCTTCTCTCTTCTTCTCAGCCGCTTTGAGCTGTGCCTTTGAGACAAACTGAAAATTGGCATCTTTTTATACTTAATCCTGACCCAAATTGATAGAGATTGGGTTGAAAATTGTGAAAAACAATCTTTTATGTGTTTAATTTGCAACAGATGAAAGCACAGCAGTATTTAAACACAGTGGAACAATCCTTCAATATGCTTATTTGGTATGAGTATTCCAAGTCTTTCATAAAAACCCTTTTTGGGTTGGGTGGAGATTCACATCATTGAGAAAAAGGTCAAAATGTATTGTTCAGTTTATCAATAGCCTGAATTTATAGTTTCATAAAGCATCCAGGGACAGTTTTACTCCGGCAGAAGTCATTTCATAATTGTTTGGGAGAATTTTCTGCTGCTAACTCAAACATTCATATTGTGTTATCTGAGCAGCCTAACTGTGCATGTTTGACAAACTCAAAATACTGGCTGGGTTCAGTGCAGTGTGAAATCATGAAACTCTGAGCCAAACTGTGGCTCGCTGATGCATTTTTAATAAAACAACAGAGCTCTGCGAGAAAGAAAGATGATATTTACCTGGTTTTGGATGGATAGACGACACTCGACAGAAAGATTAAATAAATGCTCGTTTTAGTTTTTCCATCAAACATTTTAAGACTCTGAAAGCAGCACTTTAAGGATGTACATTACTATGGTTTTAAAATATTGTGTTTCTCAAAATTACAACTACAACAAAATGAAAGGTGCCTTATTTATCACGTGTTTCACCTCCACCAGTATGATCTTGTGTGTTTACAGTTTTCAGTGACAAAGTTGCTGAATCAGTGTTTTCTTTCGAACATGTAATGCTCTACAAATTAACTAATGAGCCCTATTCTTAGCACCGAAGAAAACCTTGTACTAATGAGTGATATTTTGCTGCAGAATGAGTTCTCAGACCCCGCTCGTGCTTGCAGGGCTTTGGTTGGAGCCCAAACAGCGAAGCCTGCTCATATATTTTAATGATCCTGGCTCCCTGAACGGGGCTCTGTATTTATGATCCAGGCCAGAGATTTAAAGCCAGCCCTTCTTTTTAAATTAGTCTGAACCCACAATCTCAAGCACGCAGACACAGGCGTGAGATATCATCTGATCCCTCAGTACTCAAAGGAATGATGGATAGATTTGTAGAGATATAACATATGGTGTGGCTTCATCACTGAGCAGCGTAATTACCTTTCATGTTGTGTTTACTCTCACTGACTTCAAAGTCTTTGTTTATTATTTTTTCAGGAATATATGTTTTCCCAAGTCTGTGCTTCTTATTAAATGCTGCATGATGTAGAGCGTGTCCCTGGAAACCATTATATTTGCACACATTGCTTTGATACACGTGCAGTTGGCTTTGAAGCTCTCAGTCTGTCCCTTGCTCCCTCGCTCCCTCTCTTGCTCCCTTTCTTTCTCCTTATGAGTTATTTTCTTTCCTCTTCTCTTCTTGTAATCTGCTTTCTCTGTCGTCCTCCTCATCACGCTAACTCATCTCTCCTTTTTTTTGTCCTCAGTGGGGCGTTTGCTGATCGAGTTCAGCACCCAGATGACAATGGAGCGGGTGCAGAAAGAAAACCCCAACGTGACGGAGGGAGGACGCTACACACCTCCTGACTGTCGGCCCAGATGGAAGGTCTGTCTCTAAGTCTCAATTTCACACATTTTAAATCAGTTAACTTCATAAACTTCAACGTTATGTTGGCTGCATTTTTCTGAAGCTTTTTAAATGAATCAAAACAGTAAAAAATGAAACTATCACTCAAAAAGGATCAAGAAAGTTGATCCATATCTGTCGTATCATAATATTCGCAGTAGGCCAAAACTGTAAAACAAGCAAGTAAAGATATTGTTGTTAAAAACTCATCAAAGTCATGTGAAAGTGAAAGTTTTGATACAACCCATCAAATTATTTGACGGTCACAAAAAATCCACATTTGAACTATGAAAACTTTAAAAAATTCTGAAATAAATATAGAATTATTTGAACTTATTTGAAGAACCAAATCTGTTGGGGGGAAAAAAAAACTTTCATTTTGTAATTTTTATGTGTAAATTAATTAAAAATTGAGATATGAGGTCAGAATTATTAAAAAATGAAAAATAAATTCTGCTGCATTGATAATCTGACCCTGAAAAAATGCCATTACGAGTCAGCCTCAGTTGTTGGTTAACTCGTCCTGTTCCTGTTCAGCGTTGTTCACCATGTTTCTCCCATCGCCACTTTAACAGCGCGCCACAACCGGTCTCATGAAAGATGCACACGCATCATGGATAACTGGTGCCATTTGTTAATAATGAATGCTGACATTTAATCACTAAGTCCTGAATATAAGATGATATATTTTAAGGAATGAAACCAGGTCTTATATTTGGGTCGATTTTGTTTTTGTCATTTTACTTCAGAGTCAATAATTTATTCATCTTTTTTAAAATCTTTTTCCAGTCAAACACTGACAAACCTTTCTCTATCCCTGGCTTTCACACTTTTCTCTTAGTTTTAAAATAAAACACCCGTGACCATGCAAATTATCAAAGACACTTTTTATTTTACAGTGATACTGCCTCACATTTAGATGCTAAAATCAAAACAAATCCAATCAAGTGTTCAGAATGTTCCCCCAGTGAGGTCAGGGTGCCTTCTGTTGCAGCAAAGATAACACTGAAGTTCACTCTTCACACCACCTGAGTGTACAGAAACCAAGGTGAGAGTGTCGCCTGTCTTCACCTGAGAGCTTCATCACTATGAACTTACACGCTAGATTAGCGTTCAACCTTGGACTGTTTGGACAGCTGAGAACGACTCACTTAGAGCACAGGGATACAAGATGGCCTCAGATCTGCTTCAAATCTGTAACTCTATGGAGAGTTCATCCTTGAGCTGCTTCATTCATAATTCATAATGAATGAGCACCAACTTTATGTGACAGTAACCAGGGGGATGGTACCAGAATGAATTTCCAGCGCAGAGCAATTTGCAGCAAGGCAAACAAAGTTCATGTAGTCAGAATTACTCAAACAAACATGGTTTGGGAAATTAAACAGATTATCTCACAATCTTTATCCATGTCAACAAAAAGGTACGCCTTGGCTGGTTATAAGAGGTCTTATTTGGTTTCTTTACCAGCATCACAGTTCTAGTCAACATTTCCATGTCATAGAAACAGATGACTAACCAAACTGTGACCTGTTGTTCAGGTGGCCATCATCATCCCGTTCCGTCACAGGGAAAACCACCTGAAGTACTGGCTGCACTACCTCCACCCCATCCTCCGACGGCAGAGGATTGACTACGGCATCTACATCATCAACCAGGTAAGATCATGCCGGAGAATACTTTCTGTGAAGTCAGAGCAAGACGTATCTTCTGCATTATTCACTAAACACAAGCATTAAATCATTCTTAAGTGTGACCAACATGTCAAAGGATCCTGTCAACATATAAACAGTTCTTTTTTGGTGGTCGGGGTTTTAGCCATAGAGGTGTCATACATGGCCTTGTGGTGCTTTCTTAAATGCTGGAACAGGTTTGTAGTGTTGCCCCTTGTTGTAGCTATGGTAACCAGGCATGTTTTGCACAATACACTGTCTTTCCTAAATCCAAAATGGGTCCAGACAGCTGACGTGCTATTCCTCTTTGACACCAAAGTTGCCTCCTCAGTGTCCTCTCTCGGTTCTTCTGCTGAGGCCATTTTTCAAGATGTCAACAACAACACAACAAATCAAAACTTCGCCTGGCTGAAGTTTTCTTCTTCCCCCGCTCACACGTCTTAAAAGGATGTAGAATTGCATTTTATCACATTGCGATGCCGGTTTAAATCCGATTAATTGTTCAGCCCTAGTTCAAAAGTTCCTATTTTTCTGTTTCACCACTTTTTTTTTCATTTCATTAGCAGCGCTCGCTCTCTCAACTTCCCCTCTATGTTACTCTCTCACTGCTCCTTTCTTTTGTTCAGCTGACAATACAACACAGTTAGTTTCCCATTTTGGTTTGATGAAATTAAACATGGGTCTTTTGCCTCTGTGAGACATCCATACTTGGTTTGTTTTCAGGTATTAGTATTGTTTCTATAATAGTAAGTAACGAATTGGAAAACTCTTCTTCTCCTCATTGTAGCTGAAAAAGCTACCATGAAAGCTGAAAATGTAACACATGGGTTTATTTATTAATTTTATTTACTTAACCTTTATTTTACCAAGTTATTCCCATTTAGATTAAAAAACCTCTTTTTGAAAAGAGAGACCTGGCCAAGACAGGCAGCAGCAAAAACACGAAAGTTACAGACAGAGAAATACAAAGAGAGACAAAGTACAATTTACAAAATACAAAAGTATGAATTAAAACAGAGCCATCTATGAGTCATATCAGGGTGGAGGTTTTAATTTTTTTGATATTTCACTGGAAGTGACATGCATGAAAAAAATGAAGTTGAATTTCTAATTTTCAAGTAATTTTCAGTTTTTATATTAGATGGTGGTCAGGTAATGGACAGAAAAGAAGCAATGATTCCACTCATAAATAGCTCAGATTTGTGTTAAACTGTGTTACATGTCACATAAGAATGCTTTTGGTTCTACCTGAAATGAGTGTGTGACAGGAAGCAGACATGAACCAGATCTGTCAGCTTAGGTTAACCTCTGCACAGTGAAAGAATCATCAGAGCTCTGTTGCCACCGTCGGGTAATTTTCCTTCATTAATAGAATGGAAAAAGTCTGTTACTGCTTAAAGTGAGTGAGAACTACTCCATTTGTAGGTGTTTGGACCCCTTCAGGCTTCTTCTCTCCTCAGAACGGACTGAAACCGTCAGCAGAGGCACGAAGAGCTTGATTTTCTGAGCTGTTAGAAGAAAGTTTGTGGTTGTGTGTGTGTGTGTGTGTGTGTGTGTGTGTGTGTGTGTGTATGTGTGTGTGAGTCTTCAAGCCTGGGTTAGGCAAGAGTCCTTCTCACAGATTATGGGTAATGAGCTCTCCTCTCTGCCCTTTCTTTCCCCTGTGGGACGTGTGCAACGCCTTAATCACTCCCCCTGTGGAAGGGACCTTTGGTTCCGCCTGCCCTGCTGTGTTCTGCTCTTGATGTGGTGATGCTCCAGTGTCTTACCCTTTTACTTTCGCAACACAAAAACATACACACACACACGTACGCACAAAAATGTTCACACATTCTCACTGTGCTGAATGTTTTTTTATCCTAAATGAGAAGCTGTTAAGGCTGTGTCAGGCTGTTAGAGTGGGTGCAACATTCTGAACATTTTCTTTTTCATTCCTCAAAGAACGGACTTGGCTCGTCTTAAAGTAAAATTTCTTCTGCTGCCTTGAAACTTTGTACATTCTTACTGATTCTTCAGTTTTGTCTCAAAGCTTCTGCTCAGAGGTCTCGGCACGAGCTGTGTGGTTTAATCTGTTTTATGACTGGTGTTGCAAACATTCAATTTCTGTGTCCCAGTTTTCCTCAGTTAATCTTAGATTTGCAGGCAAATGGAGGCAGAGTGACATTGATAATAAGATCAGTAAAAAAAAAAAAGTGGAAAACCATATCAAAACGATGTGCCAAATGTCTTTATGTATGAAAAACAGCTCTGACTCTCTAACAATCAGTAAAACCAGGCATAGCTCATTCACCTGAACTTCAAACAGCCATATCCGCAGCCTGACTTTAATTATCTGCAAACCCATCACAATACTAACCACGTAGTCATTTAGAAGATCAGAGGGCTTTGTTTGAAGTGGAAATAACTCTTGTGTATTTTTGAAACCCACTTGAACTGAATGACATCCATAAACTGGAGCGTGTTATCTCATGAAACCATTCTGCGTTCTGTGCTTGCATTTATTTCTGCCTCTGGTTTCATGAAGAGTTTTTCATTGACCCAAAACTTACCCTTGAATTAAACTCCACAGCTGGAGGTAACTTCCAGACTTCTACGACAGGTGTTAATAACTGCAGATAGAGATCTTCATTAAAGCTATAAATACATGCTACAGACTGTACTCAAAAGTACTGACTCATCATGAACTGCTGAAGGGAAAAAAAAAAAAAAAAAAAAAAACTTTTGGTTTCTTCTAGATCTGAAGTTTTATACTAATTAGTACGGAAGGGCATCTTAAGGTTATACATTTTATTCAGCAGTTGCACATTTAATAATATCATTGTGTCGTTCTGCAATTAGCTCTTTGCTCAATTAGCACTTCAATATGCAGGATTGATGTTACAGTGTAGTTCTGGCCAAACACTCCAAATGAGTTTGAAAAGTAAAGTTTGAGCCAGATGTTATAAATTTATTTAAAGAGAGGGTATTGTGACTTTTTTTAAGGCTTTTTACTGTCCTTCTGGTGCCTCTGTAGTAGCTTTACATGATTTAGAGCTCATGAAAACTATAGATACATATTTTTCACTCTTATTTCAGCCTCTGTCTGAAACACTTTGTTTAAGCTGCCGTCTCTTTAAGGCTCCTGCTCTACAAACCCTCTTCCCTCTGATTGGCTAGCTTTCTGGAGGCCTGTCAGGGTAGCAGCTATGGATAGACCTTAGTTTTTGAGACCCACCCCTCCAGTATGCCATTATAGAGGCAGGAGATCTTTATGAAATTACCTCATTGTTTCAGAAAGTCTTGTGAAGATTCTGTGCTACTTTTTGAATGGGACGTTTTGAGCAGTTTACAGACAGATTCAGGGATTTCTACAACAGATGAATATGTAGAGATTTCAAGACCTTCACACGTTAAGTAATTATTCAGCCTTGTTACTTAATAAATATGTTAAATGATTTCCCAAAATATGAGAAATCATGATACCCCCTCTTTAAAATGTCTGTTTTTAATGCAGCTCATACTAGTGTCTTTATGATCACCTACCATCTATTTAAAACTCCCAAACCTGCCCACACTTACTTCCTAGAGGTAAGGCAGGATATTAAACTGCCTGACAAGCTGGCATGAAGTCTCAAAAACAGAGGGAAGCAAGCAGGCTCCAAGCAGATAGAGAAGAGCCAAATCCAAGCAAACGAGGAGAGGTTTCAGTGACAAGAAGCACTGATGTATCCAACACCGTGGCCGATTAAACCTTAACGCCTGGTGCCACTTTGTAGGAGGAAGGTGAGGGGGGCTGTTCAAGTGTTAAATGAGTAAAAGCAGGAACTTTTTAAGACAGAGACACTAGAGAAGGGGTTGTTTTAATAGGTTTGTACCCATTTAGTCTCATCCTATGGGACGTCTGGGGTTAAAAGAGTAAAGAGATAAAACAAATTGTCCTGGCTGGAACTGCATCTCAGATTTATCCATGAAAATGAAAAAAAGGCTACACACAGGCCTCCCTGAGTGGTTTAAAGCCAAACTATAAGAGTTAAGATTACAGCAAGCTGATATTTACTGGAAACATTAGACAATAAGTGTCACAGTTATACCCACAAGTAACCAAAGAACCCCTCGCTCTTCCCATCAGCCCCCACTTACATGATAATGAGTCATTCAGAGGAGGATCAGGTGAAGTCCTGGTGGCTCACTGACCTTAGTATCAGGTTAGTATTAAATATGTGAAATTAAAAATAAAAAATATAACTGCCATGGCCCTGTAGAAGAAATTGATCGTTCAGTTTAACAATTAAATGGTTTTAAATCAACAGAATGAATGTAAATGCTCTCAAAAGTTATACCCGGTGTATTAAATTGGGAGTCATCGTCATCATTTTATAACTTGGCTGTCATATAAGCTGCAGTTAACACAGTTAATTAAAACAAAAAGTAAAATGAGGATAAATTTAACTTTGTAACTGTTAAAATCGGTGCGTGCATGTTGAATGTTGATGCGTTCTACCCATGGAGCTGCTCTTCATCTACTGTGATGACATCTTGAGACTTTGAAACCAAGGTTATAAATAGGAGTGGTGTGCGTCACTGGAGTTTACCTTTGCTCCCTCTTTGATGAATCCAGGGTTTGAGTTTGATAGGTGGGAATGAGGGCATTGGAGCTGTTGTTGATTCCTATTGCTTGACACCTGCCGGTCATAGTGCTGAGAAGCTTTGCTCGGGCTGCCACTTCTCAGGGATTCTAGTTCAGGACCTCTCAGCTTTCCCTTTCTTGATAGTTAATTCATGGTGTAGTTTTTTTTTAAGATAAGGGACACATTCCTGCCGCAGTTTACCAAACCACTGGTTATTAAAATGTCACTGTCCCAAAGATTTTTGATTTACTTTCACACAAAATAAAGAAAAGTTTTAGATCAGCTTGTTTTTTAAGCTAAAACTTTTTTTTTTTCCTTTTTTTAAACATAACTAATTACAAACTTGCTTCTCACAGTAAAAATGCTGCCATTGATTTTCTAAATCTCTTTGGAGCTCTGGTCACTTCTGGTCACTTCACTTCTCAAAAAGCTTCTGCTTCTTCCTGCTCCTTTTTCAGACTCATGAAATACTTTATTTTTTTGGTTGTATGGTATTATGGAATTGTATATCCTGAAATTGATTTATTCTTGTTTCATTTTATTTCATTTTAGTTTTCTTGTCTGAAATTACATGAATAAAATAAAATTTGCGGGGAGATTAAATAATAATGATTATGTGATTTTAAGGATTCAAGTCAGAGGTTACATCCCAGTCAAAGTTACAAAAAATACCACAAGCTGTTTATGAGACGCTTGATTTTTTTTTATAAACAGAGCTGCAGGATAAAAGATTGTTTTTTCTGCTTTCTGCACCATCCTGCTGGTGTTGTTTATCCCTCACTGGTCATTTTTAAGCAGCTATCATCTTGCTCTGAAAAGCAGTGTAGCTGGTGAGGTACGGTGAGTAGGCGTTGCAGAGGGATCATGCAGAAAGTTCTATAGCAACCTTGCTGTTCTGCCCCACTGCTCTGTGTCCTCTCTGCCGGACGAGGGACTGAGGCCAATGTTTGGGTTGTTGGCCATCGACTCATGTAAAAAAAAAAAAAAAAGAACCTGGAGAAAAGCCCAGAGAGGTAGAGAGAAGGACAGAACACAACGAAAAACAGGTGAGAGAGACTGAGAGCAAGGGAGGAGGGTGAGTGACAGAAATGATGAAGAAGAGCCATCTGCTGTTATTATTTTCTGTCCAAGCTTAGGGTTGATCCAAGATTGATATTATTATTGATTTATAGCATCTAATACCCCACAGCTTAAGGTGAAGTCAGTAAGGGAAAAGTTTCACAACATCCTCTCTCAGTCTTTTTCTTTCAGATCTGCACTGATGGCAGACAGCAAGATCCTTTACTTACTACTTTGAACAATGTGACTATGTGAACTCTTATCAAAGGTCCTTTAAAATAAAGGTCTTTCATCAAAAAAACAACAAAAACAAACCAAGAATAATAGGTATAATTTTTGTTCCAGCAGTGATTAAGCTGCTAGTAAACATTGTCATTCGGAGCATAGATTTAGATTGTAGGACCATTTGACTGTATGTAAATATGGACGGCGTGCCTTCAAATCCTCCCATTAGACAAAAGTGAGGCCAAAATGTGCGCATATATCTTGTGGCGATGAAGCTGCAGAGTTGACGTAAACCCAGTCTGCAAACCAAAGCACACATTTAAGTTCCTACCAGCTAACAACACTAATCTTGAACACACATTTTGAGGTGTTTTCAGGTGTAAAACATCTTTAATGTATTTCAACAAGGCATTTCTGCTTCAGAACAAAGCCTCAATAAAACACAACAAACTGACATCTGGTGTCAACGCAGACAATTCTCACATGACACTTTAAGCCTCTGAAAGACCCCTCACTCCACTAATCCACCAAGATCTGACCTGCTTCCCTCTTTCTTATTCTGCCAACTTTCATTCGCACTCAAACACTCTTCCCAGTTCTCTCCTGAAACTCAGCCTCTCACACTGTTTGTTCTTCGTATTCACGTCAACCCTTCAGCTCCAGCGGTGGACAGTGAAGGATCATGATGGATTACGCTGTGTGTGTGTGTGTGTGTGTGTGTGTCTGTCTGTCTGTCTGTCTGTGTTTGTTTGGGCTTCAGGGTGAAGGTCACTTAAAGGCAGACCAGACAGTTCATTTGTCTGGAAGTAGCCAGACTGGAGACAAGTGTGTGTTTGTGTGTATCCCCCAAAACATTCGCACTCACCTCTACATTTTACTGTTTGACCTTTATTGTTTTGTTTTTGTTGTGTGGCTGAATTTAACCAATTTTAACATAAAATCAAGCTGAACTCAAATATAAACTTTCATTAAGATTTTGTGCTAGTAATGCTGCCCTTTCCTTTTGAGTAATTTTTCCATCATACATTGATATTTGCTTGTTCATGCAGGTACAATTCGAGCACTCTTCTAATAAAACAAAATGCTTGCTCCTTTTCACAGTTTGTAGTTTATAGCTGCCACTAGCAGTCCATTTGCCTGTGAGTCATTCATTAAATTTTTTTATTTGTCCCGACTGATCCGATCTGTTTTTAAGGAAACTTTGAGGGAAGGGGGTGATTGAACAAAAATAAAAATCAACTTGTTACAATAACTTTTTAATGTCTACTGTCTTTTAAAGTGTTCCTAAATGACTTGCCTAAACAACAAATTCATATCACAGCACGATGAAGAGAAATTTGTTTTGTCTTATTATGGCTCGAGATCCCATCTGAAACTCTCTGCGTAACTTGACGAGAATCTAATGTGTTTCTTCCATTTAGACAGACTTACAGGAACAAGCTTTTGGATATTATTTAAGAAGCTTTTCTGCTTTGCAGTAATGTTGTGATCCTTTATTAGAGTCTTTGTATTTGTAACTGTGATGACAATGATCAGTTTGATGTGATGGGAGAGAGTGATAGGAAAATCTATTCAACAGCATCAAATATTCAATCCATGCTGCTCTGTATCTTTAGTTGGGGTTAACAATTTTTAAGCAGGTGATAGATGGAGCATTTCCTTTTTAATTACAGCATTCATTATTTTCTTATCTGCTCACGCTTGGTGTTGGTCGGGGTCACATATTTAAATATAAGCCTCTTAAAGTCAAGAAAAAGCCAAGCACAAACTTTCCCCTCTCCTTTTGTTTCGGTCTCTTTCACTTTTTTTTTTACTACCAACTCTTCTCCAACCTGTGCATAGCTAATGCACTTTCTATCTCCTACTACTAGAGATGGAAAATGTTACACGAGAAAAAAAAGAGTTTTGTGCAGTTGACCATAGAATAGAGTATTGATCTGATGAGCAACAACTCTGTTCCTCTCCTCCTCCTCCTCCTGTACCCCCTCTTCATCTTTATATCTCTGTGTTCCGGAGCGTTTTTCTGTTTTCTGGAGGAACTATGCAGCATAGCAATGTTCTCATTCGCTACTTACCCCTAGAGCCCTTAAAGTCTCAGATGCAAAGTGCTGCATGAGATTTTAGTCTTACAGAAATAAATTATAAATATGGCTGCAGACTGCTTTTAGCCTCTGATTGCATTTCACTACATTTACATACTTTTCAGTGTAGCTAAATATGGCCTGTCTATCTGTGCTTTGGTGCAAAAATCCAACAACAGCACCTACAGTGGATCTAACACTGTGATACTTTTAAATCCTAAACTGCTTAAGCTTGTTTTGTAAGAGTAGAGTAGAAATCCCCGACATAATTTCACCTTCTCCCAAGGTGCTCCGAGAAGGGAAAAGCCCAAAGAAGTCAAATCTCAAGCAATATTTGTAGTACAAACAAGAACTGACAGTAAATACGTTCTGCCTGAATTTTTCCACCTACTCTTTGAAGAAAAACCAGAGCTGGACAGGGTTAAGCCTGAGTTTAACCTTGAGTTTGTTGACCCAAACTATTTTGGGTGAAAGAAAATTGATTACCCAATAGTTGTCACTCGGTTCTGAAGCAACCAAGATTCTGATGGTTTGAGTGGATATTTTAATATCAAAAAACAGACTTATTAGAATGTAATGAAACACCCTGAAAGTCAGACACAATTTATGTAACATACTTACTGGGATTGCAATTTGTAGATAAAAAATGCCAAGTAGGGGTGCAGAAGGGGGCTAAAGCTAGCAGAGCTAGCACCACTAGCAGGTAAGCCTCCAACTTGCACACTGCTAAAAGCTTAGACAGATTTGATTTTATATTCTGGCTGAAACTTCTGCCTTCTGTCATCTGTATTTTTTTACAAGTAGTAGATTATGATGCTATTAACGGTTACTACAGGCCTGACAAGTAGAGAGTGGGTATGCTACAACTTAGAAACAACTTTTCATCATCATTTCACTGATGAATATTTCTTTGATTGTTCTGTCAAATAAATGCACACAACCCAAGTTTAATAAAGTTTTTAGAGTTGTGTTGACTGATTTATTGCCTGAGTTTTCAGAAATATAGATGTAATCATAAACCAATCTTCACTTTTGTCATAAAAAAAATGCATAGAATGAGTTATATCTAGTGGTATAGCTCTGTCCTGGGAGCTCCCTGCCCCTCCGCGTGCTTATGTGGAATGCCAAAACCTGAGATCTCTCTTTTATGTCTATTTTTTTTACATCATGTTTCTCCATTGTATGCATTTTATTTATTTTGTTATTTTTACACATTCTCAAGTCTGCAATCAGTAAAACCATATCTGTGTATGAAAAGATTAATTTAGATCTTGTACATTGATTTTTTTTAACAAACCAGTATGACTGGATTTTATACCGAAGCTGTAAAAACAAGGACTATTTATTTAATTTTTATTCCTCCTTTAATTATTTTCTTTTGCATTCAACCATGACCAGGCGGATCAGGATGCTTCAACAAATTAACACGAGTTAAAAAAAAAACACACTCACATCTTTTGTGTCATACCTGTAGTGTCTACAGCTACATTCACAAACCACTGACAAAAACATTCATTCAAAATCCCAGAGTGTACAGAATCGATTTCAATTATGTGGCCTCCTGTTTCAAGTTTTTTGAGACAAATTAAACAAATGTCACACACTCCAAAATCACACAGCTGTAACCGTCTGCTTCCTGAATAATGTTTGAATCTGTAAACATCAGAGGAAGAACACCTGTAAGGATCGATGCTTCACCTTTATTTCAGAAATGTTTGATTTTATTTGAAGCTCCAGCTTTTTGATTCAGTAACTGATCAAGCAAAATAATGACGTCAGTCGGACCACTTGACAAACCCCCAGACATCTTTGTACAGGTCCTCTTTGCGACCAGAAAGAAGAACATTATCTGCATGTTTACCTCGATGAAGTGCCCAGCTGTAATATGAGGCAATGTGCACTAAGGGTTGACATTTCAGCATTTTAGTGATGCATAATTTAACGGGCCTTTCTTCTCTCTGCCTCCCCTTCAATCAAACATCCATTAACACTGAGCTGTCAAATATGCTTCCTGCTCAGGCTGTATACAACACTGCATAATACAGTATGTTTGGCCCTTTTTTTACTTGTGAGGTTTTTTTTTCCTCTTCTGTTAGTTGACTTTTTTTCCCAGATGGGTGAAAAAGGCGCAGCAAGCAATACAGAATAAATCCACACAACACTCCCCGTGGACCAGTGAGTAAACAATTCACAGTAAGCAAACATGAGATGTGAAGCAGCTGACTCAAACCAATATTTAGAGTATAGATCAGTTTTACTGAGGCAGTGTTAGAAACTGGAAAAGTACGTGTACTGTGCGGTAAATGTAAACATATTGGCTGATGTAACATATCAACAAGGGATTTACAACAGGTGTCTGATCATCACAGATTCCTTTTATCTGCAGAATTTACATGTTACTGATCAGTACTGGGAGAAAATTCAGGAGGGTCTAAAATCAAAGCATTTTCAAAAAAGACTTTCTCTAAAGGAAATGATCAGAATCATGAGACGAGAAGAACTTGAGTCCAATCTTTGTGCACAGAGCAAGGAACAGCATAAAAACTTCACAACATGTTCCATCAGCACTGACTGTCCATGAGGTCTGGAAAACAGTGACCCTCCCCTTAAGACTGAACAGGTCCGGTGATCAAAACTGGCAAATGCACCTACTGAAGCAGATTAATATGAAAAGAGTCTTGTTGGAATCTTGTAAGTTTTGTACTCTTTATTAACCAGGACATCTGCAAAGGCTGCAAACAGAGCTGCTTGTTTAAAGATGCTGAGCTTATATTTTAGGTCCTTCAGTCTTCTCTTTTTTATACTGAGCTCTAAACAGCTCACCTTGTCTCCAACACACACTAGTCTGGAGTTTAACCATAAAGACTTATTCAAATGGTTTCACATTCAAAATCTTTTTCTTACGTTTGTGTTTTAGTTTTGTTGCCTTTAGCTCAGTTTACATAATGAAGAGAAAATCTTTTTAGGGTGCATGCAAATTCATACAAACCACCCAGCTCCTTGTAAAGTATCCACAGTAAGTCAGAGGGAGATGACCTGTAAAAGCAGGAGGCAAAAAATTCAGCACAGTTTTCTGCATCTGTTGCACGACTATTGTCATGTTCTTTTCCACTAATTCATACATTTCAGAATCAGAAATACTTTATTAATCCCAGGGGGAAATTTGGTATTACCGTTGCTCATTACATAGTACAGCAGTTGGGAGTAAGAAGGAGTAGGATAACAAAATAAGTAATAAGATATACAATAAGGTAAGCAATAAAATAAAAATAAGTGGTGAGTACCAGGAATAATGAGACGGATGTGAGAAACATTTCTACAAGGTGTATACATTCTTTTTAAGTTTGACAACAGCCCATCTGGAATGAATAGAGAAGTGGATTTTTTGACCTATACTGCAGCCAGTCACCAGGGGGAGCAGTTTTTGTAGCAACCTTAGTTCTAGCCCAGCGAGATGACATTCTTTTTTTTACAGTGCATGGTTGTGACATACATTTATCAATGAGCATTCAAGGAACATCTTGGGTGAGGCTGCTGTGAAAATGTCCAGATTTTTTTTGAGTATACAAAACTAAAAGGGTTTAAGAAATAATCCTGCTGGAACTGATGATGAATACGGGCGAATATAAGAGTTTGGTGTAACTGTAAAGGGAAATTAAAGTAGCAACAATCGAGAGCGTTATTGTTAACATCTTATCTCTGAAAAATGCTGAGTCATGCCTTTTTCAAACTTTTAGACTTACATTTCTGCACTCTTAGAAATTTCCCCTGTTAAAAAACGGTAAACAACTGGCAGTAGGGTTGCCAGGAAGTTACCGTAAAATTAACAGTATATTGCTGTAGCTGAAATTTACAGTATGCTATTGTTTTTATAAATACAGCAAGGAGCTGTTATTTTAAACCTTAACAGTAAATTACTGTTTAAAAGATAAGCAGTTAATTACCGTTTATATACACTTTTTCTTTAGAGGTATATTTACAGTTTTTTTACTGAGAGTTGGAGCATATTACAAGATCTTGCTGTTAATTAGATTCCTTCTAGTAAAATTGAAAATATATTTATTTTTCTAAACCTAGTGATTGGATAAATGACTTACTTGCAAGTTATGTTATAAACACCATGTATTAATGTGATAAATAAACATCGCCTTTAAAACTGCAACTTAAAATGTTAAGACAAATAATAAAACTTCAAAGTGTCTTTTCAAACCATGTCTCTTTATTGAAATTCAACATACATACAGTTATGTATGAAGTATCACTGCTGTCATTCAAAAACCTTTTGCAAAAAGGTAAACTTTTCAAGGTTAAACAAAAACTGCCAAACGTTCAGTTCGCTCAGATATCGGGTTTTCAATGTTTTTAATGGTTCTTATGATCATCAAACTTTCTTTGATCAAAGAAAATAGCTTGAAATTTAAATTCTACACAAAAATTACAAAACAAAACAAAATGGTTTAGGCCTGACAACAGCAGTCTAATGCAAGAGTTGCTGTCATCTCTTAACATCAAAAGTTTGGATAGCGCTTTGACTCTAACTGACTTGAAAGGGAAGAGAACATCAACTGCTTCCAGAGAGCATCAACTAGTATGTGTGCATATTATTGTGTCTGTGTCTGTGTCTTTGAATGTGAATGTGTGTCACTGACTACACAAAGTCCCACTGTCCATGAGTCTTCTTAGGAGACTTGAGACCGGAGAGCTGACCGACGGTCTTTTCACCTTCCCTTTGCTGCCTGCTGCCTTTGTGCCCCGCTCAGGGTTGATTCTACAAACCACCTGAAAAACAAGAGTGTTGTCAGAGTTGGTGCTAAAAAAATATTATACTGTAAATATATACATGTTTTATTAAACATCTGGCTAATTTATTAATTAGTGTACTTGAAATTCTAACGTTTCCCCTAGAGCTTATTTGGGACAGCACTAAAAGAATAAATCCTAAAAGTCTTTAGTTCTTCATCAAATAAAGACAGACAGACAGAGACAGATGGATAGATAGACAGGTAGGCATCTGTATGTTGTTCTGATGTCATATCACAATCGTTGTTTGAGAGGTTTCAGCTCCAGTCACCTGTGCTGTAGCAGCAGTGGAATTCATGGGGTTTTCCTCTGTTGAATGTTTGTTTTTTTGATAAGTGGGATGAAAATGATGATATTACAGTGAAAGACTTGTTACAGTGATTAAAGGGGCATGCCACCGTTCGTCCCTCTTTAATGTGCACTCTGAGATGGGCATAAAACTGACTGTACCACATTTTGCACTACACAGATCAACATAGCATTTAAGGTCTAGTGCAGAGCATTAATGCAATCTTTGAAGCTCCTTGTGATGTACGTAAAGATGTGATTGCAAAGTAGAAAATTTGAGGAAGCTTCTTGTGCAGTCAGAGATGCAACACTTACGAACTAGGGACATTGCTATGAATATGCATGTTTCCCATAGGCCACTACAGTACAACATTGATGTCCACAGATTTGGCATGGAAACATAATTACAGGTACTGTAAGATGTCATGGACTAGAGAAACTTTTACTGTACCTCCTTCTGAATTTTCTTGCCAAAGAGGAGCTGCAAGGATTCTGTAAAAGGAAAAGACAACATTAGAACAAAAGCAATTAAATGAATTATCTTAATTCAATTTTCACACTCAAGAAAAATTCAAGTAGTTATTATTAAAAATTTTTAGCAGAATGTATTTATTCTATCTCATTAATAATTCCACTAACAGAAACAAAGAATTTAACTGCTTCACTGTGTTCAGATGTAATGTTCCTGACTCACAAAGAAACCATCACCTGTACACTCTCACCTGTCTCTCGCCTCAGTGAATGAGTGAATGATAATCATGTTTATGTCTATTGATAATCGATAATAAACTATTTTCCTGCAAACTGCAAGCTACTTCTTAAATCAGTTCAAACTTTTCAAAAAACTTCATACGCTAAGCTTTTTCACATTTAAGTGACCAACATAATATTAATTACCACATGCACTGATTACTGATTAAATACGTTAACGTGCTGCACTCCCCCAGCCTGTGAGAGAGAAACACGCACACACTGCGGGAGGTCACACATGCAGACGCGCCGAGTCCATGATAAGGACAGTCACTGGCGGATAGGTGAAGAGTTGTGGAGGGAGCCAATGTTCTGTTTCTCCTACTGTATGTCGAACCTGTTTCTTCTCTGCTTGTGGACACTTCACTGCTTTACGGCCGACGTGTTTGCTTGTGGCAGTCTGTTTTAGAGTCTACGCGCTGCGCGTTATGCGGCGCATGGAACGGCTTGTGTGTCTGTGTAAGTCGGATCTGCATCAATTCGGCATTAGATCAGTTGGTTAATGGTAGGGGGCCAACCAGTCTAAAACCCGACTGGTTGTGGTCATAGCTGGTCTGTCCTCAGTTATTTAGCCCATCTGTTTATCATATCAGCTTAACGCGCCAAACTATGGATCACATATTTTTCAGACAGTCCAAACGAAGCCATTAACACACATTCATCTCTTCACCCATGCTCGTAAATAATTAGACCTACTCCGTTTTACTTTCAAGGCTGTGGCGTCACTCATGACTTATGCTACAAAACGGCTCTTCTTGAAGCTTGCTGCATTTTATTAATATGTTATAAAGAACCCGTATAACAACTACCAAAACTTGAAATTGCGAAAAAATGTTTTGAGGTTTCCCATTTAGTAACTGTTAAGATGAAGGTATTCTTAGCTAGCAAAGAATTTACTCACTTTGAGATTCATATAAAATTCTAGCGATTACCACTAATTTTACAAATGACTTCAAACATAGTAAGTGATGGTTTTTAACTACTCTAATAAAAAAATCAGAGAGGCACTCACCTGTTTATCATGAGGATGGAGTTGGGTAACAAGTTGGGTAATGTGACTTCTACTCTCCTTCCATGTGCTCAAACCTTCTTTTTCCCAGAATGCAATTCAAAAAAATACAATAACTTACCGTTTTCTTTCCTTGCAGTATTAATACAGTAAAATACTGTTATAAACCGTCATTATACAGGTTTGTCCTGTATATAAACATAACAGGATCTTACTGTGGAAATTTCCTTGTAAATTTACAGCAATTCTTTAGAGTGTGGAAGTAACTTTTACAGAACAGCTTGTACGGGGTAGACGATCAAACAGTCTCTGAGATATGTAGGTGTTTCATCTACCTGACACAAGCGCTTACAAGAAATGAAGGTATTCATTGTGGTCACAGGATCTCACCTCGATAACATGTTAAGGTTTCCAGTTCATCAATTTCTCAAATTATCCTTTTCTCCTTTGTGAACCTCTACCTGGTTTTGTGCTATCTGGATGTCGGCCCTCCGCTATCCTCTTATGCTGCCGGCCAGACATCCAAACCTGACGACCTTGCCTTTTTCAGAGAGCTGAGAGCAAGGCTGTATGAAACCCTCGAATCACCTTGACAAGCCCTCGTTAACACGGCGTGGAGATGTCTCCCTGATTCAAACACACTCTTTCCTCTGTCGTTTTCCCACTTTCGCTCTGAAGTTGTTTGGTTGCATCTCTGCTCTGTTTCCCTCCAGCACGTTAGTCTGGCTGAAAATGCTTCCCATCCTGTTTTAAACCACCTCTGTCACAAATGGTGGTTTAACTGTTTTTTTTTTTATTTACCTGTAGTGGCTTCACTGTGTCGAAATAATAACTTGGGATATTTCAGTGGTCAAAAAATCGTGACTGAGCTTGTAAAACCATCCATTAATACACTGTGGCTCCATAAAGACTCTGTAAAGGATTTAAATTATACTGTTATTGTCTGAGCAGCAATCTGATTTAAGAGTGGGTGCTTTGAATCAATATTAATGTGCAGTGTGAGTTTAATAACCATCCAGACACAAAGTGGATATGACACACATGCTCCTCTCAGGAAGGCGGCCTCAGATAGAGACACACAGCAGAACAGAGAGGTCCGGTTATTTGAGGTTCTGCTTGATGTCTTTGTTTGAATCTGCTGTTCTCTGAGCCGACTACTGGAGAGAGAAGAAAAAGACCGATCAGAAGATGTGTTATAATAATGTCAGCGGTATTACAGATTACCAGCAGGGATGAGCTCATTGTGTAAAGCATGCTGCGGTTGGCCATGAAGCACAAAAGCAGAATGAGAGAAAAATTACTTCTTCTTGTTGTAAACGTTGAGAAAATTGCCACAAAATGCTTCTGTTTATTGCTGTTTCCCCTTAATGGTCGTGCAGCGGGATTCTGGAGAGAGATGGGGATCAGTGAGTCTTTCAGTTCTCCCTCATGGGGGGGCTTTGTCTTGTTTTTCCCCTCCGTCATTTCGAGACAGCTTTTTGTCAGCGTTGTTGTTGTTGTTGTTGTTCAGAGAGGTTGAGTGTTTGGGTGCAATCTCTGTCCTTAAGCACATCCATTTTAACTCCCAGCATCACATCTGTGTAGCTGTGTCGAGCTGCAGCATGCCAGATGAGGCTTAAAAGTAGCTGTTCCCATGATGCATTAAGCATATGGAGCTATTCATCTTTATTTTATCATCGCTGATCACAATTTAAAGCCTTTCTCTGCTGCGGAGGAGTGTTTTATTTTCATTTATCTTTTGGATGTAAGATGACCTCCTGACATTGCCGCACTCTGTGCAGTCTAATACAGAGTGAAACTGCAAAAGTAATCAAGATGTTGTACAGATGCTTTCGTATTTTGTTGACTGTTGAACCGAACAGCTCGCTTTGCAACTCATTAACTTGGACGTGAGATTTCAGGCTGGGTGCAGTGAACCATCTCTCAAATTCAGTGGAGAACCAAGAGGTACTGAGAGTTACTGTGAGTTTATTTTTACAGCAGTAGAAGTCAGATTTACAGATTTGGCAATGCTTATGCATCTAGCTAATCAGGCGTAGTTGGCAGTGCCTGTGAGGCTAGCTGTTGTTAGCATTTAAAGGATTCTTTGAACAAATCAGGACAGATGACAGGCGAAAGACTTGGGTATTTTTAGAGAAGTATATATTTTAGTATTATTGTCCAGTGTTTCTTTAGCATTAGACATTGTATTCAGTCAGATCATTTACCCAACAAATTGTAGCATTATTTGATTGTTTTTTAAATTTCAGAGCTATTTTTTCCTATATTTAAACTAATGTATATTTTTTTATGATGCGATAGTAGACTAACATGATTCTTTTAGTTTAGAAAATTTCCATAATTACATTCAGATTGAAGCAGGTGAGGCTCTACTGAAAAAGAAATAAGGTGCAGCTAATACAGAAAAACAGACAACATTTTGCATAATTTAAAAACTGTCTTGAGTGGTCTTGGAGCTAGCTTATTTTTAGTTCAGTCAGGACAACAAGACTGAATTATTTGCATGTAATAAGTTCAACCTTGTGGTATGACTCTGTTCTCAGAGCTCCCTGCCCTTTCATGTGCTCTTGTGAAATGCCAAAGCCTGAGGTGAGGTGAGGAGAGCCCACCTCTCCTCTCTTACATGCATACTTACATGAAAAACAAAGGCAGGGAGAGCAGCAGCAAAAAGGACCCCCATGTTTGCTGAAAGTTGAGGTAGTCTAGTTTCTGCAGTAACCCGAAGTAGCTGAGATTAGATAAACAAGGTTATTTTCTTTTCTTTCTGGGTTTATTTTTTTCCAATTATTGCATATAATCTTTTCAGTTTGTTTTTTCCTATCCTCTCTTGTCCTACGAGCTGCTCGGTGCATAACAACAAAGTTTAACGACACATCTCAGTGAAGGACATACTTTCCACTTCGGATGATTGTTTTCAAGCTCCTTATTGTAATGCCTTCATGATAGACCATGGCATTACAGACCCGCCTGTCCGAGTGGACTGACCTTCAACTTGTTTATTGAAGCCTGTGTGGCCGCTGCTCGGCCGCCTGTGAATCTGTGTGAAATGAGAAAAGGCCTTCGACGTCTCGATGAGAAGACCCAGGAGGATATGAGCAGGGATAAAGCCTCGTATTAAATGTGTACAGGGGAAAAAGATTCCGTCAATAGCAGCAAACACATCTTTGAAAATAATACATATTGATTTTGGAAAATGGATCAGATACTGTTCTCTCAAGGTCTCAGCGGTAGAAGTCTGTTGTTCTCATTGCAAAAAGCTTCCTTCTGAAAACGGAAACAAAGAGAGGGGTGTGTAGCTCAGGAGGGAAGAGAGCGCTGTCAAGATATCTGACATGACCTTCGCTCTGTGAACGATGGCATTCTCTTTTTTCGAGGAAGTCTGAATCTATTATTTCTCTGTGGTACAGTGTTGAACAGAGTTGAAATGGAAGGGCTGGAAATGAAAACAGACTTCTCTCTGTGCTCTGTGAGAAGAACTGTGGAACAGAAATTATGAAAAGTAAAGTCAGAACTCTGGTTGTTAATCTGTATTAGGGTCGTTCATGCGAGCTGTTTCTGCTAAAAGTTGACGCATGAATGAAAATTAAAGTGTATCTATGATAAACTGAGCATGCCTTATTGGTTTTCAAATAACCCAGGAACTGAACGTGATGACACCCCTCATTTGAGATCTTGAATACAAGCCATGCTTTCATTTCAAACCTGCATTTACAGCCGTGCTGGTTAATGTCATTGAGCTTTCAGTGTTAGGAGAAAATTTAGTTCACTTGTAGGATTTAACTATGACACAAAGTTGACATCATAACTACACTAACTTTGCCTCCAAGAATACAGCCCTGTATTTGGTGCATCTTTATATTTGTGGAGATGTAGAATGAAGTTTTACTTTCTAAAAAAAAAAGGGAGAAAATGAGGCCAACAAGTTTGAAAAATGAATATTTTGATTGAACACTTCCGTATTGTTATGCAGCCATCTAATATGGGTCACACTTCTTCTTAACCTCCGTTGCGTGTGTGTGATTTGAACTTATTTGAAATAAAAGAAACAGAATAAGTAGATGAGTTTCCATTTCTATGGCTGCACCAAACCTTCTGTGAGTAGCATAGTCTTTTAAAATGTGATGTAATTTTATTTTTTCATATTAAATAAAAAAATAGTCAGTCAAACAAAATGTTGGATATTAATTCCAAATGTGGGTGGAGTTTCAAACTGTGTTGTTTACCTGTGTTGAATTCCCAGTTTGACACTGCTGGCTCCTCTGAAAGATTCATTTAAAAAGTTACATGAGGATTACACAAGAGGGATGTGAAATTTGCTCAAATTGTGACATCACTAATTGATTAGAGCATATTGAACTGGTTTTATGGAGGCTTTGGTGAAGACTCTGTCCTTTTCCAAATGTCGTCCAAATGCAGATTTGGTGCTGAAAACATACGGTCACAGAAGGAAATTGCAACCCCCTTTTAAAACGCAAATCTTACATGAGTAATATGAATAATTAAGATATATATGTGAGCATTTTTTTGTCAGTGTAAGATAGGAATGTTGTAAACAGACAAGAAATCTAGGGAGCAGAGAGAGAGGGGGAAGGCATGCGGTAAAAGGTTGTAGATTGGGGTCAAACTGATGACCACTGCGGTGAGATAAGCAGCTTTAATACGTGGGCTGAAGGCTTAAGCCAAACAAGAAATTTCTCGCCTGTAAATTTTGTAAAACTTTTACAAAGCTATCAGAAAGACAATTTAAAGTCTGAAAATAAGCATATTACTCGCTCTTTTAGCTTTTAAATGTGTTGAACATTCTTCTTCAAGTTTTAATTGCTAAATTTCAACACACTCAGTTTTCCTGAGGCCACAGAGGAGTATTTTTATGTAAGCGGCTTATAAGTTACCAGATTTCTCCATGAAATTACCAAAAAGTTGGAAGACATGCAGGTAACTCGTGAAGTGTGAAATGGAGGAAATGGGAGCACACATCAAGAATCAGCTTCCAAAATGGAAATATTTACTTTCCACAGTTCAGTTTATGCTGCAATTCACTTTTTGGCACCAGCTTTCAGCTGTGTCTCACCTGGACTTTGGCCTGCCAATTTATCATGTTTGTTCCTTTAAACACACAGAGGCTAATGTACGCACACCGTCAAGGCCACACATCATTGGCATTTGACTTACCTAATGGAAATCAACAGGAGTGGACAAGGTTAATGGGACTTTGAGCGAGGCGCTTGCCCTCACTTATTATTGTCATCACCTGCTGTAGCCCCTGTTATAAAATCATCTTACAGGCTGAGATATGATGCACCTTTATGTGTATGAAGAAGAAATGCTTTATTGTGTTGGTTGTAAGCAAGTGCAGATTGGTGGGAGGATGTTTATTCCAGCAACTTGCAGCAATTTGAGACAGTTTGTCTGTTGCTAAGGAAGCAGGCATCCAACCCTGACTGCTGTGTAATAGGCTAGTGTATCTCTGTCTACCCTCTTCGTCTTGTTCCTTCTGTGTTTTTTTTCTTTTCTTTTCTCACTCTCTTGTCCTTCTTCCCTTCGTCTTCCTCCTCACTCTCCACCACCTGGCAGCTCCCACAGAGAGTGTGCTGGCCACTGATGACTCAGGGGAATGTGTGTGCGTGTGTTGGAGGGAAGGTAATTCAGGGAATCATGGCCACTCTGCCTCATCCTCCTGCATGATGGATTATCCAGCTGGGGAGAGACCTCACCGAGCCTGAACAACTACCTCACTGTAGCACGAGTCCATAAAATCTGCTTTTTAACAAACCATTCAACAAAGTCGAATGTCATATCGACACAGGTCTTTATATGGCTGTGTGTGTCTTAGCTACTCTCTTGCTGCCTGCTTTAGCAGTGCATTAGCAGCTGTGTCATTACAGCCAGAACATGTATCCTGAATGATGCATTGTATGTAATAGTCCTGATACAAATAATCCTGTCGTAAGCTTCAGTGCTGTGTTGGCAGAAATTCTAAATAGTTGTCAAGCAAGAATTATAGATTTGTCTTTCATGTGTGGACGTTTTTCCAGTTAGAACACACTGGTCAGCACAAACCTGGCTGGCACAGGTCCTTAGGGCTGATTACCACTGAGACAGCCTGCAGCTACAATATTATTACCCCTGTGTCACCTGTAATAAAAAAACAGATCCCAGTCTCCTTAACTCTATATTTCAAACTTCAAACAAACAAAAAAAAAGGAATGCATAATAATTTAGCTGATGTGATTCTAAAAGTCCAGAGAAATTACTTTTTAAGTAAGCTGCGTTCTTATAGAAGTCGTTCTTATGTACAAACTAACGGAGATCAGTTGCAAAGGTACCGTCAACAAATACCTACATGCAATAATGTGAGCCACTTTTACATAGAGGTTTCTAGTCTGCGTCAGTATATCCATTAACACAGTTAAGTCAAGCATTAGTTTTGAATTTGAATTTATTTATTTGATAGGAACGATGCAGTTTAGCATAATTGCAAAACATAGAATGAATCTAATGTTCTGCACAGAGGGTTTAAAGTAATTGCTAGTTTCCAACTCTTGTCCCCAGTTGGGCCTTTGAAGAAACAGTTCATATGCCCAACGCGTGACAAGAGTTATAGCTTGATTTAATAATATGAGCCCCGTTTACACAACATTTCAATCAGAAACGCAAAATAGTTTAAAAAAAATCTGTGTTTACACGGAAACGCTGAGGGACTGAAAATGCTTTAGTGTGCATGCCAGGCCTGTAGTTGGTGATATAACTGTAGAGTCTTTTGTTAGCCCTCCACCGAAGGAGAGGTGGGACATTACTGAACGCGTCTTTGCTGGTTGCAGAGGGAGTGCAACAGATTCACCATTTGTTGAAAGCCAGTCAGCAGATTCAGCAGCGCAAGCACAACACGGTAGTCCGCCATTGAGCTGTTGTTGTTGCCTGGTTCATGCATGGCAATTAAAAGTTTTCACAATGAATGTGGAATACACACGCACAGAGCGGAGCGTGATGTCGGTGTTTCCACTAAAAACTCCGGCTTGCTGTTTACACAGCATCGGTGGATGTAGTGTTTCAGCAAAAATCCACTCTGGGGGGCAATTTAAAAAGATTCCCATTTCAGGCTGTTAAATGCTGTTTCCATGTAAACAAGAGGCTGAAACACAACAATATTTTTGCATGTCATCCTGAAACCATTGTTTCAAACATCCTTGGACATCCTTGTGGGGCCATACAGAGGCAAGTAGTAGTGCGCGTTATCTAATGTAGTTAGGATGACAGTTAGGACCTCCAATTTCAGACATCAGTCTATGTTTTCACATGGTATGGATACCTGGTCTCCCCAGTAAAGGTCTTGTGTTGTTGCCCAATTATTTCCCTCAACCTCCTCAATCATAAGCAGGCTTACTAAGCTTCTGTACAGTACCACAGTACAGAGGGGAAGTGTTATAACCTTTGCATTGATGGTTGTGTTTTTAAACAGTCAATACTACAGTCCACAGAGCTGAATCATTTTGGCTTTAAAGAGACGTACACCTAAAGAAATCCATATCACAGGTTGATATTTTCTACGGGCCGAAGAAGGTGAAAGGAAAAAGAAGTAATCTAACTGCATTCAGGTTGATGTGTTAAGAAGAACATTATACTCATCCTATAAATTACTACTGATTGAAAAGAAAACTATTAAAGAGGGTTTTATACGTTTTGTTTTCAAATGTCACAGGAAAGCATACAAGATTCAAGACGGAATTATTAGTCGAGTCAAACTGTCCCATGTTGCGCAACTTATTCCATCAGTTTAATGAAATTCAACAATTGCAAGCATCTTATTCTGCAGGAAGTGTCTGCTAGTCATCAATGTTTAAAGCTAATGAGGCTTTACTCACATCATCCCTTTAAAAAAAATGTACATCAAAATGATTGCTCTGAGTATGAATTACATTTGAAATTTAAATCTAATGATCAAGAAATATTCACCACAATAAAGTCAGAGGAGAGAAATATGTCTTCAAGAAACCCTTAATAAATTCTGTTCCTTTTTACTGTTTCATGAATACGCTTCCCACTTAAAAACTCTCTGAAAGGAGCCAGACATCTAAGGTGCAATATGTCACTACCTTCAGAGCGTTTTTACCACTTTAAAAGCAAGTTGAAGGTCTTTAAATGCCTTTCAGTGACATATTGTTGTCTAGACTTGTACATTAATGGCGGAGGTAGCTCTTATATTGCAAATCAATTCAGTTGCTCCATAAAAGCAAGATAAACAGTGCTGAAGGCTGAATCCTGAACACAGCTGCAGTTCATACCTGGTGGCTTTGTGCACACAAGCTTTGAAAAACATTTTATATATATATATGTATAAATGTGTATATTTATTTATATCAAATTTAAGCACAGCTTTTGAAATCACTATGTCGGGGTTGGATTCCAAATGTCAAGATTCTTTGTGCAGAAAAAAAATTTAAATCCATGACACATGTAGAGTACATTTTAGAAAAACAAATCCTTATGTTGCTTTTGCTCCCTTCTCCTAGAGCCATCCCCGATTGTACTGTACAATCCTCCGAAAGATCTTAATTTGAAGTAAATGTACGCTGGGGAGAGAGAGGTCACAGGCTGTGTGTGCTTACTCAGTTGGATCTTGCCATCTTTCCTCTTTCATTTATTCCCCCCGTCATACGTACGACCTTTAAAACGTTGCAGAATGGAGGGCAGCTTCTGTTGGGGTTTAATTATTAACTGACCTGAGGTCACGTCATATCACTGAGGGGCCTTGCATATTATTCAAGGATTCTAAAAGCAATGACGCCCTGTTTCAGGGTTACTATGAGCGGCTAGATGATGAAGCAAAGCCGCAAAGTAAAGAAGAAAACAAAGGTCACATGTTATTTATTAAAAGTACTTTCAAATCCGGCCAATATGATTAATATGAAAGTGTACTTTGTGAGATTTTATTTCAGATCCGTGCCTGATATTGAATTTCATAAACATTCCCAGCATGAGGCTGCAAAGGTTCATCTTCAAAGATGAACTAATTCACTCTAATCCCCTTATGATCATACTCATTCTGATCCTCTGAATCCAAAACAAAGATATTAAATCAAATCCCTTATAATCCACTGAAGCAAACTTTCTGCAGATGAAACCAGTGTGCGGAATGAAAGAGTTTTAACTTAGTTCCGATTAAATATCTTGCTGAGATTGCTTTTTATCACAATTTTATGGTTGAAGCTAATTGAGCTGTTAATCAGAAGTTACAGGGGTGTCCCTAGATATGAAATACTCGGCCATTATGGAATAATAAAGTGGTGATTCATGCTCAATGTAGGGGCTTCACACAATGAACTATATCTCCACCTGTCATATCCTTAGCACAGCAAACTTTATCTAAATGGCAGATAACAGCATACGAGTTACTGAAAGGAAATAATCATTTTGCCAAAACCAACCAAAAGACCTCTCACAGGACTTTTAAAGACAGGCCTTTTGATTTTCGACAACTTAAGATGACTATAATTACAAAGCTCCTCCTCCACCTTTGTCACTTTTGCCGTGCAGTCAACAGTTCCATTCTAGAACATTCAGAACAGTATAAAGAATGCAGCAAGGTTGGCACCTGTAATATATATATTAAACAGATATGTCTGATGAATGGATTGAGAACAGCAGCTCTTTCATTACATCTTGAAGAAAGATAAGTAAACTCTATGAATTTAACTATGAAATATATGCTGTTAGCCATGGCTGGGAAATTTTATCAGATGTAGTTTGTTTTCAGCTTATAAGAAAGTTTTAAATATTTAGGCCACCAAACTGTTTATATTTCAAGCTCAAAAAAAATTTGTGTAAACAAAAAATAGTGTCTTAAATAGGCCTTTTATAGTTTCCAATAATGTGCTAAGAGGCTGAGGCTAGCTGCATGTCCCAGGAGAAGCGTTAGCATCGTTACAGGGTGATTGAACTAGTTAGTTAAATTGGCTGTAAATTTGTAAAGGGAAATGGAAGGATTAACTTTTAAAACACAATGAATGTCTTCTTATTCAACATTTTGTGTGCCAAACTTGTTGCTAACTAGTTTAGTTAAAATAATCTTTCAGGAAAATGGGTAACCAGCGATGTTAGGTATGTAGATACGTCGACCAACCGATCCAGCCCAAAAAAATAGGAATAAATGGCACAACATTGTTTCTGGCATAACCAAATGCTTTAGTGCCATCTTACAACTTTTTTAAATGGTTTCGTTAAGTTACAACACACTCCTTCAGTTTGACTTTTAAGCTAGGTCACCATTGTAGAAACAAGCAAGGTATGTTTATTTTAGCACCTGAAGGAATAAACAGACCTGTAAATCTGTTGGATACTTATGGCTTTGCTCATGTGTTTTAATTATGGAACAAAACATGAATTAAAGACCATTCATGAGCCCTTCATAACTCTCTATGTGGCTTGTATCTCTCTTTTGAATACACTATGAACCTCAGGCTAATGTGATTTTGTTAAACTGTTTTGCTTTTAAATAAGTCAATCCTTACTTTAAGATATCCTGGAGCTATTAAGTATTGTTTGGGATTTCTTTGGCCCTGGCTGGGTATCATTTCCTCAGTGCACATTTTTGAACATATTGAGACAAGAGCAGGCAGATGGTTGTAAACTCATTTCTCATGGCTTCCTGATCACATTCCAAGACACCAACTCTAGTGGGACCAGTGCTCTAATTTCTCACATGGAGCTTCACAACAAGGATTTCCTCATCAGCCACTCGCCAGGTGTAAAACTGGCTTCAAAACATGGCCACTGACCTTAATGACAGGCGTGTGAATTATTAATTGGCTGACATTTGGTGCATTTGCATATCAAACTGTAAGGCACAGGAATGTATAGCTGGCTCTGTGAGGGGACGAGGTTTGTCATTTAATAAGAGCCTGATTTATGTATTGATTCAACATAATGTTTTAAACTACCTTTCTCTGTTTTGCTTTGCTTTTTACTTCCCTGCCTGAAACCAACAACAAATTTTAGAGCATATTTGAATTCAGTATTTGAGGCAAGAGAACCTTCTGTCTCTCTCATGTCAACCATGTAGGACAGGAATTTTAGACCTGATTGTCAAAGTCTCTATCTTCAGGAAGAAGTGACATTTATCTTAAAATAACCTTTAGTCAAATAGCCTTCAGTATCTAGCAGGACTGGCTCAGTGTTATTTGGCTTATCATATAGAGAGGGTATAATGAGGACAGCAGACAGGCAGAGGCTTAAGGAAGTACCTTAAAGCCAAAAAAATCATGAAAGGCTTTAGAGAAGCTCTCTCTGTTTATAGAAAGAGAAGCCGGTGCATGTAAGGATAAAGGTTAGCTGGAAAATAAATAAAAAGTTTAACCCAGGAAATTTGATGGTCTAGATCTAAGCTTATTTTTCAAGGACAGAATTTGTATTTCAGAAGTGTTCAGTGGATTTCTTCTCTTACACTGCTTGTGTTGTGTTCAGGCGTCCGTGCAGTTTTACCAAAGATGGTTTTGCTGAATCATGACCAATAGCAGGGAATGTTCTTGGCTGCTTGGAGCTCAGCTGGGCCAAAGTGAAACCACGCTTTTCATCTTGTATTACAATTTGAGATATAAATCTTTTCATTAATTTCTGTGACATTTGTAAATATTTCCCCAAAGCATGGTGTAAGATTTAAATTGGACTGAGTGCAGGCAGGGCTTATGTGGTCAAAAAAAGACTGAATTACTTTCATGCAATAAATTATATTTACCGGTATGGCTCTGTTCAGGGAGCTCCTCGCTCTTCATTGTATACAAGCAATGCTAAAGCCAAGGAAGGGAGAGCAACAGCAAAGACCTACAGGTACAGAACAGAATGTGCATTACTGATAATACATTTGACAATAGTAAGAGTGCCTGCAAAGTAGGGGCAGTAGCAAGAGTAGGCAGACTAAATTTGTCAATCAGACGTGTCGGTGTGATCCGTTCAGTGTGATGTACTATGAGCCAAGCTTGAGTTTGCCTGCCTGAACTGTAACCACTTTGCTCTGTTAGTTTTACCTTAAAGCTCCTGTAAGAAACTGTTTGCGTTGATTTTGGTGGCCCCTGTGGACAGAGTGAAACCTAATGTTTCACTAAAAAAGTCACATGTATCATTCACCGCTATCATTTGCTTTGGAAATTTTGTCCTGTCACCTACCCCAACCATGATGCAAGAAAGCCATTAAAATGACCATATAGAAGCCGTCACTCTGTTGCTGATGATCTTGTTTGCTTTTGTATGCCAGAAAGAGGTGTCACTGTTAATATGAGTATGTTTCATAACCAGTTAAAAACTGCATACAGGAGCTTTAAAGATGATTTGTTTAACAGTTAAAGGTCAGTAGTTCAGGGGTTACATTTTGCCCAATGTATGATAACAAGGTCTTGGTGTTTGCCGATCATAATGGTTTGATTAGATCTAAGTCTGTTCACTGAGACACAACACTGCATCACTCAGCTTTGTATTTGTTCTGTTCCAGGATTTTTCTGTCACTTTGAAAACGGTTGTTTTCTGACATGTGACTCAAAAGCTTCCACTTTTACCTCAAACAAAAAAAGGATTTTTTTTTTCTCCTGATTGACGTGTGTACTGAGGCGAAGTGTTCCTCAATATGCAGTATTTAAAACACAAGAACTATTTTTAAATTAACCACTTCAGAGTATTGTGGAGCCTGGAAGGCACATGCATTGTATGTGCTCTCCACATTACCGCTTCGTTTCTCCCTCCTACCTCCTTTATTCATCATTTCTAACCCTCCTACTTCGTTTCCTCCAGACCTCCAGCTAAGCTTTCTCTGCTTCCCTGCATGGATAATATTTTCTTCCACCACAGCCTCCACCACTGGGTCGGTAAACTGGCGCTGACAGCTGGAGTTCAGACCCCAACCGAGGCACTTGACTGAGCAATCCTGCAGGAACGTTTCAGCAGCCAAATGTAACCGCCAGCTGAAACAATTTAATCTTGTCATGAGGAGCCACAGACAAAATTCCAACCATTACATTTCAGTAGGTCCTGCGAGTAGCTGATTGCAGAGCGCTCCTCAGACCAATCGCATCAGAAGCGGACAATCCCTTTGGAGAAACAGTGCATCAGTCCAAGACAGAGGAGGTGTGCTTGCCTGTCAAGATCTGAAATACATCCAGAGCTGCCTGTGTGCAGGACAGAGCAGTTGTACCAAGTGGTTTATGGTTCAGTAGACATGTTCGAGATTAAATCCTTCAGCGGGTTGATTATCTTTCCATGAGTGAAGGTGAGGTTTGAAACACTCTAACCTGCACCGCTGCCAACATGCTGGATGACTCCTCTCAGGTTTAATCGATCTATAGGAGAAGGGTGGACAAAATTACACCTGTAAACGAACAGTGTTACTCAGTCTGATACAACCATCCAGCAGAAAACAGACTTACAAAGACACAATGGTGGACAGATGTCGATTGAACTTGGTGGCTTGTTGGAGCTGTATAGACCCCTTTAAAACCTACATCATCATAAAGATGCACACTCATTTGGCTGCAGAAGCGTCATCGCGCACTATGTCGTGATGACATGACTCTTAACAAGGCGTGTGTTTTGGAAATGAATAGAAATCGGATCATCTTTTTAACATTACTTTTATTTGTTCAAAACATCGTTTTACTGGATATGACATGACGAAGTGAGGTATTTATCAACAGTTACCGAGAGCTATTGTCTGAAACATGACAACAAGCAAACTTTCTCCGTTTTTACTGTAGTTTAGTAGCCGACTATTTTAGTGCAACTCACAGCCCGTTGACGTATCTGTAGGCTAAGGTGTAACGTTTGTGAATCTACTAAGCAGAGCTAACGTAACCTCAGTTGACAGACTCAAGTTTGATCAGATCACTGCTGCATAACTGCTGCATGTGGGCTGGAATGAAACAGCTTAGCCTGTGTTTAAGCCTTTAGCCTTTGTTTTAGCCTTTAGCTTGTGTTTTAGCCTTTAACCCGTGCTCTATCACTCTCCAATTTAGCTTTCTTCCGTCCACCATCACTACTAAATTAATCCCAGAGATCATCTTCAGCAGAGAAAAACACAGTTTTCTCTTCTCACTACTAAATTTTGTCAGCCTGGGTGACTTCAGTGTGCCATGAATTGATCCAGTCCTGTCTGACTCGGGAAGCTAACATTTAGAAATAGCCTATGTTGGTACTGATGATCTCATTTTAAATTGTGGATTACAATAAGGCATATATTTAGAGGTGATACTTTTTCAAGATCAATTAGAAAGTCCTTACAGTCTCTTTAAGTTAAAAACTGTTATTTGGCGGTTAATGCCCTTGCATCACTTGACAAACCATTATATCCCACAGTGCCTCTGCAGCCAAAATGTGCGCACAGTCATAACTGTTAACGAACCGTGAATGGGTCAAAAGCAAAGAGCAAACCTCCTCACAACTAACTTTAAACTTTAATTTACTAAAGCTAAATTAACTTTTTTTGTAAATAAACAAAAGATTAGGTGATCTTTTTCATCTTAACATAAATCACAGCAGCATGTTTTTATCATAACGAGTTTTAGTCCCCAAACACTCTGAGAAGGCTGATGTTTAGAGTGGCATTTGTGAGTGTGCTTTCCTGCTCTTGTGAGTGTTTTTCTGCAAGGACATTATACTGTGCCTCTGCTGTATTTCAGGCAAACATTATCAATCTGTCATTATAGACTTCATCATAATCAAGCCTCAGAGCTCCAGCGCTGGCCACCACAAAACTGATGAGCATTTTGTTCCTGTGTAATTAAGTTTCAAAGAGTGCTGCTGAAAAACAGAGGGAGGTTTGAAAACTGGATACTGCAAAAATTTTCCTTTTGATACAATGAGAAACACTAGATACATTTGTTATGTGTAATTATGATCCTACAGAGCACCATGGAGGGAGGAGGGGGCGGGGAACTTTTGTGGCATCGGATTCAGCAGGGTTCTCAACAGCTCCAAAGCATCTGTCCTGAGCACATATCTCCCTCTTGGTTCAGCTCTGATACTAATTATTTTAACCACCTTTAAACCACCATACTGTTAGAAAGCCTGTTAGTTTCCCTTTTAAATTTTGCCACATCTGTAAGGAACATGAGTTGGTGGGATGAGCAGCAAAGCTGAGTATGTGGGTTGCGCCCATGCAAAATTTGCCAAATCTTCTCTGCCAATGCCAAACAGCCATGTTCCAATTCAGAGGGTGTATGCGTTGAAGGACCTGTCCTTTGTAGCCTTGGTACACTGCTCAGGCTGAATAGAAATGAGATGCAGGATACTCAGTTTATGTAAACAGCTAGTAGCAACCTCGAAAGCTATACTGGAACTAGCTAGCATAACTAATATAACTAAAACTGTAATTTCAAAATAGTTTGAAGTTTAAAGATCTCATTTAGTTTTAACAGTTATATTCATGGGTGCTGGGTTGAGTTGAAATCATTTACATTTAATATGTTATCTTGTGTGTATTCTTGTGTCCACCATCCTGTTTTAATTAGCATGCGATGAAACTTTGGTTGTTTGGCTACAAAGTATGTTCCTGCATCATCCACTGGAGGGTCATTCAAAATGAGACAGCCTTGGAGATGCAGCTGCAACAGTCTTGAATGATGCAGCCTCTGAATTGGGACACAGCTTGTGAGTGGATCATATGAAAAAGTTATGCAGCAGCAGCAGTGCAGACATACAGCTCCACCTGTGTATCCTTAATGACAGCAGCTACCTGTACATATGGATAATCTGGATAGTAATTTGCAACTCATTAAACACATTCACAGTGTATGACACGGAACAGTCCAGTCACATCTGTCGACATTTGAATATTTATAATGTTTTGATTCAGTTGGATTGTTTTTCTTGTCAGGGATATTTTTGTTCTGTAACAACTTCTGCGTCACCGTCCTGTCATCTCTGAGCTGAGTGTGTTTTAGCCTTGTTTGAAAGCATCGAGTGGCTCCTGGAGTGTCTTTTAGCATCAGCGATGGCTTTCAACCATCAAAATATCTCTGAAGAGCTGCTGCTCTCCATCTGCTTCCATCCTTGAACTTGTTTTTTTATGTATAAGGAAAATCTTGGAGAAACTCTGATCAATGTGTGATCAAAGGCACTAAACGATCTCATGAACACTCTCTGATTTTATTGCATTTAATCGCATGTGAGGGCAGTAATCGTCTCACTCTCTTGTCCTCGCTTGTTTGATCAAGTGCCGGTAAGAAGAGTTGATTTCGGTGCTCTCCTTTATGAATTCACAGCTCTGTAAATGAATGGCTGTTATGAGCCGGTTATGTAAAGGTAGAAAAGAAAGCTGTCAGATTTCTCACAGCATGTGAAAATTGGGAAATGTGTCGCATGCACTGCTTGACAAATGTTGAGTTCAGAGTGTGGTGGGTGTTTTGACATGAGCAGTGCAAGTGTGCATACTTATTAAGTGCATTAAGGTACTTCAAAGGAAGCTCAGCACAAGTCAATTTGTTCTTGTGTGTATACAGAACTTGGAGACTGAGAGTATTACAGTACGATTAGTACGAAGTATTAAGATCCTTGTTACCCTGATATAGACGTTCATCTGATGCATGACTGATGCACGCTGTTGCAGTTGAATCCTGAATGTTACATCAGTGGACTCTTTTGTTTACTGTTGTCAGTATTGTCTCTTTAAACTTGCACCTGGGAACATTCATCATGACAGTTTCAGGTTAAATCAGTATGCTTGGCTTTGCAGGATAAAATGTGGGAAAGAAATAAATATTTCAGTATCAGTGGATATATTGAGCTACAATGTCTCTTGGTAGCGCTGTACTTCGATGACTAAGTGTAATCCAGTTGCATCAGCTTTAAATTCTCAAGCAGAATGTCCAAGCATCACGTCAAAAAAAAAAAATTAAAGACACTCTGGGGGAAAAGAATTAAAAAGCTTGATAAATCATTTTAGAGCTGCCAGCAATATTTTTCTCTCTCTCTCACACACACACACTAACTCTGTTTGTTTGTTTCACTGATGGAAAAACGGTTTGTTGTGCAGCAATGGTATTCCCTGTTACCCAGCTCTGATCTTCAAAGCTCATTACAGTTTGCCTTGTGATCATACACTTAAACAATCCTCTCAGAAATAGGGAATAAGATTCTTTTAATTTCAGGTATACAGTGAAAACAGAAAAAGAAACTCAGCACAGGAATCAGCTCTATTTATATGTTGCACTTACATGTCATCTCTGGACCATTTTTATTCAAAAGGGCAAGTAAATCAACCAATTCCACAGTGGGATAATGCAGACCATGTCTGTTAAGCTTGCATTGGATTTCAGCGAGCTGTGTGTTCCTTCACATTCTGAATGTCAGAATTTCAAATTGGCTGCACGAAATACAAAATCAGGACCAGACTTTGGTGTTGGCACTGTTCTGATTTACATTTACAGGAAGAGTAGTCCTGTCTTCAGGCATTTTAGCTCCCTCTTAACCACTAGTGGACAGTAAAAAGTATGTTTACTGTACTGTGATATTATACTATACATTATTTGACCATCTGTAATGTACTTTTTCAGCTCCCACAAACTGCAAACTGTGTTTATGTAGTCCTGTGTGTGGTTTGATGTTGTATTGTAGCTGTTCCTGTACTTAATGTCACCATAATTGAGTGAGAGCAAACGCAGAGCAAACGTCACTCATATTAGAAAGTTAATTCAGCGTTGCCAGTGATGGGTGAGCACAGGTGAGCTATCCAAAAAGGCAAAGGTATCCGGCAAACGTGAGGCAAAAGGGCTTAACAAGAAACAGGGAAGAATCATACACGACTATGACAAAACTGTGAACGAAGGAAGAAGGAAGGAATCAGAAATCAGGTGTGACAGACGGGGGCAGGGCAGACAGGAACAAATCTGGAAAACAGAGACAAGGGTAAGACATTTCAAAGCAAAACAGGAAACCAAAAACATGAAACCAGAATGTGCAAAAATAACAGGAACCTCACAGACATGACAAACACCCATTTTTCATTTTGGGGTTATTAAGTCATAAGTAGCTCTGTTGCTGAAAATTGAATAGGAAGATCAATACAAAGATTTGTTTTTACACCTACAATTTAACCCACAAAAGTACTGATATAACTGCAACAGGTGGAGTCATCTCTGGAATAAAATGACATTATTTGCAGCATTATGTTGTGAATTTTTAAGAGTCTCACTGCAAAGAGGCTCAGCTTTTCACTAATAATGTATATGTAATTTAAGAAACCAGCCACTGCAGCTTTTTTACAAAGACCTTTACATATTTATATCAGAACTCTGCTCACAGAATTATTTATAAGAAAATCCTACAAGTAGCACTTTAATAGAAAAAGTTTTCAACAGCAGCAACTTCCTGTTTATCTGTTTGTTTTTCTCTTTCTGGGTAAAGCTTCTGTGGTTTATGGTTTGTTGTTACTGTAACTCTATGATGATGGAGCCTCTTCTCTGCATCATTACCCTTAATACACACACACACACACACACACACACACACACACACACACACACACACACACACACACACACACACACATGCACTGACACAATTCCTGCTGTGCTGTAAACTGAGTGGCAACACTCCGGGTTTATGTGCCCCATGGGGCTCCATCCTTAAAAACCCCTGATCTCCACTCCCTCTGTTTCTCAGTCTTGTGCTCAGCAGCAGCAGGGCAACCTGAAGGTGTGTTACTTTATTGGATGATAGAACAACATGCTTCCATCCACTAACAGGTCAAAGGTTTTGGCCTGTGATTTGGTACAAAACACATCAAGGGAAATTGCTCGTCTCTTTTTTCTTTCTTTTCTTTCTTACTTTTTTTTCACAGTTTTTCTGCAAAGCAAAAAATACAAAGACACTCTGTCAAGGTTGTTCTTTTTTTTCTTCTTTTGAGTCGAAGGTGAGGGAGTATCTGAGAATAACTGAGAATCATTTTTGGGAGAGACTGGCTTCATCTTATTTGGGATGCCAAAGTTCACTGTAAATGCTGACAGAGCATCAGTTAGGAGATTATGGAGTTTGCAGTCAAGCTGGATTGACCTTAAACCTACATAGTGACTTAAATGCAGAGTTTTGATATATTTTTAGAAATCTGATGGATCAAAAGTTGGACCTGACTTTCTGGCTCAGTTGTAGATCATGAATTTGTTGCCAAAACAGCTGTTAGAACAGCAATGTTATTTCATTCACAGAGCCTCATAACAGCTCTTGAAAACCCAACAGGTGATGTCACAGAAACTACTTCCATGGTTTATACAGTCTGTTTTTGGACATCGATGTTCCCCTCAGGATGATTTACATTAAACTTTCGTGAATTTTTAATTTTTCAGCAAGGGGCAACATCCGGTTTAGAAAAATGAAGACTATGCAGAAGTGCTAAAAGTTGCTGTTCATCGAGAATCCGCTTGAGGCTGGCTGCAGAAAGACCGGAAACCACATACACACGGAGCCAAAAAAACAGACTTTTACGGCATTTAAAAACATATTTAAAGCCTGATTCAAAAAAGCAAATGGCACACACTCTACAGGAGGGGTGAATTTTTTTTCTAACTCAGCAGTTTAGAAGATAATAAGATCACAAGTTTTTCCAATCAGAGGCTAAGCTCATGCTACTGACAGGCGCCCTATAGCTGTTAGTAAGGAGGCTCAGTGCCTGCGTCATTTCCAGTATGGCCCCCGCCATCAATCGGCTTCACTACTCTGCATCAGGAAGAGACGGGTGATATAGCAGAGACTACGTCTGTGTTTTATAGTCTATGCTTCTCAGTCAACATTTGAAAAATGACAACATGTCCTAACTATAGACTGAAAAAAAAAAATGGACGTCATCTCGCTCAGCTCAAACTGAGGTCACCACCAAAACAGCTTGTTTAACGATGATTGACAGCTGATGTTCTTGTGTAGTTTTTTCTGGAATAATAAAATACATCAGGAAGGAGAGTTAAGAAGAGATTAGACTGTCGAAAGAAAAAAATATTTTTGTCACCCCCTTCCACTCAGATTTTCCCAGTTCCTCATAAGTCTCTACTGTGCAGACTCTGGCTACACAATGGCGGCTCCCGTGACGGAGGTTTATTGGCTTCAAAACTGTACAATGAGCCACTCTGTTCATTCTATATACAGTCTATGATCCTAACTCCAGGTTAGCATGCTAATCCTGCAAAATAAGAATCACATGATGATGTTTTCATCAATATTTCAGACATAGCATCCCGGCTGTAAATCCCCATGGAGCAGGTAGCCTCACTGTTTAATGGAAAGCTTTGTTCACACTGCAGTACGAGTTCACTAAGTTCACTTCTTATATGAGACTTTAAGATCGATTGTCCACGCTGTTGTTTTCAAAGGGATCATGTTGGATTTGTGTTCCTCATCTTTACTGGTTAGCAGAGCTGTAGAGAAAGCACAGTCATCTGAAAGAGAGCTTCTTTAACCGCCATCTCTGATCAGATTACACAAAGCCTTGAGTATGAAACTTTATCATCCACCATGCATGCTCCATATCTCCTAAAGCAGCATCCCCCAGCTTGGATACCAGATCCACACCAACAAGGTTTATGTCCCTTCTGGCTGTCTGTAGACATCAGGTTAACATATGGCTCATAATTCTTACAGTAGAGATTTAGCTGGGGGCTTTAAAATTTATCTAGAATGACACTGCGCTTTGAGGCCTCTCATTCCCCGAGCGGCTCTGTTGTTGACCCCAACTTTACTCAACTATAAAAAATATGAAGCTTTAATGTCCCCGTTTATTTCACTGCCTGTCTCTACAGAGGACATATATGCTGCATCTTCATTTTAAAAGATTTACGTTTCTTTGCTCATGAGGAGATTACTTGCATCTCTTGACATGCTGTTAATCGGAAAAGCAAACAGAGTTCTAATCATGAAAAAAAATAAGAAAAAAGAGAGAGAACGAAAGAAAGAGGAGACAAATGACATGCCACCAACAGCTGCTGTGGCTTGAGAAATTTTAATTAAAACAGATTGGTATTCATACCACATTACACTGCAGACATGTTACCAAAAACACCTTGACAACTCCCAGGCTCTCCATGCCTTCCTCCTTTCACACCAACATCGTAATTAACAAATCCTCTTTGGACAGCTATCGGCTTTGATTAGATCGTCATACTCATCCCCAAACCCTCACGGTGGCAAGAACAGCCGATGTAAGCTTAATTTAATTTCCTGAAAGAGCTGCAAGATGCACAATCGCTTAAAAAAATGAACTTAATTGTTTCTGAACGATGTCAAAGGCTGGCTGTGTAACACTCCTAGAATGACAAACAGTTTAGATCTTTAAGATTAAAAAAGCACCGATGGACAATGATAATGAATTCAAGGAAAAAGAAAACACTTTGTGACGAAATAGAATTATCCGATGAATTATCCTGAAAGGCAGAATATTTGAGGCTTTAACTTTGACCAAGGAGAACAATGTCATAAAGATACACAGGAAAAAATTAAAGGAGGATAGATAAATGGAAAGGAAGGAAAGAAGGAGGGAGACTGAAAGAAGGAAAGGAAGAGAGGATGACAGGAAAAGGAACGGAAAGAAAAGTAAGGAGGAAATAGAGAAGATAAGGAAGAGGAGAGAGGATAATGAAAGAAGGAAAAGGAGACAAATTGGAAAGAAGAAAAAGGAAAGAGAAAGGAAAAGAAGTAAAAAAAGAAGGGAAGGAAAAAGCAGATAGAAAGGAAAGAAAGAACATAGGAAAGATAGAAAAGAAGAAAAAAGGAATGAGAGAAAGGTGAGGAAGGAAGAAGGAAAGAAAAAAAAGCAGTAAAAAGGAGGAAGGCACGTAACCTTTTGTTTTTCTGCTGTATGATATAATTGTGTTTGTCCCTGTGCCAGGAGATCATCTCTTCTTGCTGCACAGTTTCTTCCCAGCGTTGCTCCTCAGTGGTTCAGTGGTGATTTCTGTCTGTTGGGTCATCCTTCTCTCTGAAGACGGGAACAGCACAGTGTTATGGGACAAACTCTCACAGAGTGACGACCAAAGAGCTTTAAAGCTTCAGTCTTGAGGCAAGACTAAATTTCTAATGTTTGTTCCTCTTGACTGACAGAAGTAAAGAGCTGCTGCATCACAGGTTTCGTCACTGTGTATGGCTTTTACACAGAATGTGAGCAGAGGAAAGCATCCAGGGGTTGACTTTTCTTTTCCTGAGAGTTGAGATGAGCTGCGTCGTTCAGTTCAGAGGCTGAGGCTCAAGCTTCTCATCTACCTCCAAGACACGACACAAAACATCACATGACAAATGTCATGTTAAGCATAATGACTCTGCACAGTTCATGAATAAAACATAAAATATTTTTCAAAATCATCAACATGTTTCAGCTCCTCTCTGAAACAGTTTGTTTAAGCTTCTGTCTCTTTAAGGCTCCCAGTTGCCCAAACTCCCTTCCTTCTGATTGGCCAGTCCTCTGGAGACCTGCTGAGAGAAGAGCTATGGGCAGACCATGGTGTTTGAGGCCCACCTCTCCAATGTGTCATAAATCCCTATGCGATGACCTCATCATTTCACTAAGTCCTGAGAAGATTGCTCAAGATCTTGTTCTATTTTTAGAACGCACCATTCTGAGCAGTTTACAGACAGATTTGCATCCTCTCCCCATGCACAAGTTGTCTCAAGGTACACCAGAGAAAATCTACAGATGGATTTCTACAACATAGGAATTTGAGGCTTTTTAAAAATTGCACATATTTAGTATGAACATCCAGTATTGTTACTTTATATCCATATTAAACATTCGGGAAGCAGAGTATCTCATCTTTAAACCATCCTTTTGAAGCAAAAAAACGGAAAAATTCAGTAAATACACCATTCATTTTCTTTCTTTCTTTCTTTCTTTCTTTCTTTCTTTCTTTCTTTCTTTCTTTCTTTCTTTCTTTCTTTCTTTCTTTCTGTCTTTCTTTCTTTCCAGCAATAAAGGGACAAAAGACTAATTTCTCAGAAGATGGTGGGGACAAAAAAAAGGGGGGGACTATTTATCACATTAATTACATTCAAATGTGGCAGTGAACACCATCCAAACTAACTTCTAATGTTGCTCCAGGAAAACTGGTTATATCATGAGAAAAAGTTACAAAAGCATTTGTTTTTCTGACTCATTAATGTTGTATTTTTGTTCTTAACGACAACTCCAAACTGGTAAGTCGAAGAGCTGAACCACTACCAGACACACATGGCACTTGGATGTCATTATCTTGCTAACACGCCATAATAGCAATAAGCAATAATAACCGTAATTATAATAATAACCTTCCTTATTTCACCCCATTGCACCTCTTATGTCTTAAATGTACTTTAGAAACTGTTTTAAACTTCATAACAAGGGCCCCTGGGTAAAATTGTGATATCAGTGATTGCTTGGAAAAGATCTGTCTTGCAAAAATGTCTTTTCATGCCTCAAAAGTTTTCACTCCAAGAAAAAAGTGAGGAGTAGAATCATGATATCATTATTAGCTTGTCATATTTCTGTCTCTCAGTCCATACACTATAGTGAGGAATGTTTCCGGATTCTTCCAGTCAAATTGGAAAATAACTCATTCTTCATTTGCTGGAGCTCAAACTGAAACACACTCTAACTCTCACACAAGCCAAGTAATATGTCAAAGTGATAGGAAAATTGCAGAAGGCTCTGTCATTATTAGGGCGAGGCAGATGGTGTCCCATATTGCTCCTGATGGGAAAAGGGAGAGATGAGTCATAGGACCGCTTCCAGCTTCTCGTTTGAGGGAACGTGAGGCGCACCACCTATCCTTTGTGTGTTTGTCTTCAGTGCGGTTGTGTGTCTTACCTGACATAAAGAGGAGACTGGGAAAAAAGTGTAAATTAGGTCCACAGCAGGGAAGGAAAAGTCGTGACAGAGGAGTGATAGCGGTTATCTCTTCTAACTGTGTGTTGGCATTTGTTGCTCAGTAGGATCTGTGGTTTTAATACCACATTCGACTCACACCTTTAGCACATTTTGGGCTCCATTACCACAATGGCTTTTAAGTTTGAGTGAAGTGTGTTGGAGGGCTTTACAGAAATCCTCCAAATATTGAGGAAAGGATGATGCCAAACTTTCAGCCTTACCAGTTCCCAAGCATTCACCTGCAAATGTTGTATCATCACACCTTAAAGACGAGTTTTATACTTTCTCATATTTTAAACATTCTAATCCAATCTAATCCACTTTATTTATATAGCACAGTCAAAAAACAATCAAGTTTACCAAAGTGCTGCACATGGATGTAAAACAACAATGCTGGATGTCTGCTCAGCATGCTCATATGTTGTAGAAATCCCAGAATCTGTCTTTAAACAGCTCAAAACGGGTCTGTTCTCAAAAATAGCACGAACTCTTCTCGAGACTTGCTGTTATGATGAGGTCATCAGATCAGGATCCCCTGACTAGTTCATGGCATGACCTGCCCATAGCTCTGCCCCCTGCCCCTACAGGCCTCAAGATGCCCAGCCAATCAGAGGAAAAGGAGTTTGTGGAGCAGAAAGTCTTAAAGAGACAGCAGCTTTGACAGAGCGTTTCAGATGGAGGCTTAAATAAGGATTTTATAAAACACCAGTGTGAGAAAAGTGAGAAGTTTTTGGACCTGTAAATCCTGTACAGCTGCTAAGGGGTTACAAGAGGGACAGAATAAAGCCAGAAAAATTCACAGTACCCCCTCTTTAAGTTTTGCATGTAAAGTTGATCTGCAAGGGGTGACGAGGTTTAAGGCCAAGACCCAAACTCATGATGTTATGCCATTAACATAATTATTATAACTGATTTCTGGCCTTTTGATTATTGATAGAATCAACATGGGAATCGTCTTTATGGTGTCAACCATTGTGGTGAACCCATAAATGGGTTCCCTTGTCTTTTGAAGCCAGCCTCCTGTGGACACTTGATGAACTGCACATTTTTTGTAGAATTTTTTTGGCCTAATTTTCAACGGCAGGTGTTGCCATTTATCTTATGCCATTTATTTATTTTACTGTTTTTATGTTTTATAAATTCTTTTGATCTGACTTTTTTTTGTCCTCGATGAGTTTGACATTTTGTCTCATGTTTGCCTTCGGTAGATCACACGTTCTGGTAACTTGTAGAGGTTTTAGAATAATCTTTTTCCATGATGCTTCATGAGAGCACAGATTGAGTATTTTCATAAAAACTGTCAGACCAAAACAGACTTGTGGAGGTTGAAGTGCAAATTGTGGAGAAATTGAGTTTTGGTGCAAATTACTTCCAGATCATTGGTCCCAACTTAATCCGATAAATTCTATCCTTCAGGCTTTCCCTCGCGGCTGTCATACTGCTGTCAGAACTTTACCTATCAGCCACGATATCATGACTGCTGACAGGTGAAGTGAACATCTTTAGATATCTTTTTATACTGGCGTTCAACAGTTGGGGTGGGATATGCTGGACAGTAAGTGAACATTTTGTCCTTGAAGTTGGAAGCAGAAGAAACGGCCGAGTGTCAGGATGTGGGAGACTTTAATGAGAGCCAAATTGTGATTCCTCGAATGAAGCAAATCATCTCCAAAAACTGCAGATATTGTGTGGAAATCCCCGTCTGAAGTGGGCAGTATCTGTAAAGTGAAGGAAAAAAGGTTAAACCAGGCACAGGGTAACAGGCAGCCAAGTCATAATTTAATTTCTGACCGATGTAAGCCTTTACATACATGCCATAAATACACACATTGTTAAGGAGTAGCTGTTCCTGCTAACCTCTGTTCATATTTTCATATTTATTAGTGAGGCTTTTTTTTTATCTTAGAGACAAATGTTAGTCTGATGCCAATGAGTCAGTGCCATGAGCGGCATCATGCAAGAAATTGTGCTCTGGAGGACTGCAGTTTCTAGGGGGGAGTGTTGGAGTTAGTGTGTGTTGTTTGCCCTTGATTCTTGAGAGGTTGAGTGTGATGAGGCATGCTTTGACTGTGACGCCTGAGAGAGAAAGAAAGAGGAAGAGAGAAAGATTCCCCCCCCTCCGAAGAGTGCCCCTCATTTGGTTTTTGCAGAATCACAGTTGTTTTTGTCACAACCAGAGCCCCATATGTCTGTGAGAGCCGGTCTGGCACAGCAGGTCAAAGCAACAAGCCACAGCAACCATCTGGCACCAGATTTGTCAAAATGTCAGGTGGGTTTCAGTCTCTGCCCTTCACATCCGCGGCGCCCTCCTCTGGCATGTCGGTCGCTATGTGTACGCATGTCAGGTGGCAGCTACGAATTATAGTGCATGTGTGTGTGTGTGTGTGTGTGTGTGTGTGCGTGTGTGTGTGTGTGTGTGTGTGTGTGTGTGTGTGTGCGTGTGTGCATGCGTGCGTGTGTGTGTTCAGTATGAGTCTGCTTTTTCTCTGAGTGACACATGCCGGGCAGCTCCTGCAGGGCAGCTCTAACCTTTGCTGTCATTTCTCTTGGCAGCTGCTCTGTCATTATCATCTTCATCATCTTTTTTTCTTTTCTGTCTTTTTCTGTTCCTCTGTCTCTTATTTAGTTTTTCATTCTGTTTCTTACCCTGCTCCTCTTTAGCTTGAGATGTTTTAATGATAGTCACTCTTTCCTCTTCTCTGTCTCTCTCCCTCCTCTTCTCTCTCTCCCTCTCTCATTTTCTCACTTTCTGCTGTCAAGTCTGGGCTCTGCTAACTGTCCTCTGGTTTGTCTCTCTCTGTACTTTGTCTCTGAGACACCCTTATTTCTTTTTTCTGAGTTTTTTTTTTTTTAACCGTATAACAAGGCATGTAAAAATGCATACATGTACTCAAAGCTGATATGGAGTGACGTGAATTGCTGATGCAAAAATGCAGATCTATGTAAAAGCTAACAGTCCTGTTTTTTATGGTGTGCAAATCTGCACGCATGTCAACTTTTATATCTGGGTATGTTTTAAAATCTATGAATAATCACATTAGTCCCTATTACTGCTTGTTTGTTAGTCAAATCAAATTCTTCCCCATAATTCATAGTTTCTTACTTTGCCAATGCAACGACTCTCTACTAAGTCCCATAAAAACTGGGACATAAATTCCTTTGAACTTAATAATCCAACCTTTATCTCTACTCTATATATCTTTTAGGGTTGTGGCGTGACAGAGCCTATCCCAGCTGTCGTTAGGCAGGAGGTGGGGTTTGTTCTGGACAGCCAATCCCAGGGCCTTCTCACACCCATGGGCAATTTAAAGTTAGCAGTCACCCTGATTAGCATGTTTTTGATTGTGAGAAGAAGCTGGTGTACCCAGAGACAACCCACGCATGGCTGCACACAGGTAGCTCTTCTCCAACCTTGGAAATGAACCAGGAACTTTCTTGCTGTAAGGCAACACCACTAACCTAACCCTGATAAATAGTCCATGTTGTCTCTTTCCCAGTGATATAAATACCTGCTTCCCTCACCAGCATTTTGGAACTGATGAAGCCTCTTGGATGAGAAGTGAAACGTCTTCCCAAACTCTACACAGTCAAGTTGCCTTGTTTTCAAGTCTTCAGAATCAGCCTGTGAAGTGTTGGCCCCAGGCTCAGCCAAAACCCTTGGCCCAGTCCGCCCTCTCAGTTTCAGACTATCCACTGCCAGGTCAGATCTTGACCGCTGATGTTACAGCCTTCAACGGCAACTTTTCTGAGCTTCCAGTGCCGAGACATTGGACTCCCATCTAAGGCATCCTTTTCTGTTTGTTGCCACTGTTAAAAAGTCTGACTTGGAAGTTGTAAAGTGAGAGTGAAGTTTGTGTTGAGAAGTGACGTCCTAAAGTTTATTTATTTTGGTTCGATTAAAGCCAAATTTAGTTTGATAGCTGCAGATAGCTTCTTGAACTGCATTTCAGCTGATTGAATTTTGCCCCCCCGAGCACTTCTAATATCAAATTCAGTCCCACACCTACAGGCTCTGCATTTTTATGCTGAACCTTTAAATGGAGATTACCACAAATCAGCTGAAAGTATGGAATCCATGCAGGCTTTTATATAATTATATCCAGTGGTTATGGAAATATACATTGAGCATATACAGTGTAAAAATGGTACAGCTGAAATGTAAAGCTGGGACAAGCTCACGCAGAAGATAAATGTGATATTGTAGAACATTGAGCACATTTCTTTTGTATTGTATTATATATAAGTTTCAAAAATCCTATGGGAAATGAGTAGAGAAATTGTTAATGAATAAAATTATCATACTATATGAAACTAGATATTCAACACTCCAATATATGACTCTCCAACCCGGCTTCCAAGCAGTTCTTGCCAAGTGCTTCATTAATTTGAAACTTTGCCCACAGAGGCTGAAGAGATGACACATTACAAATGAACGAATATATTTTTTTCTTTTTTTTTTACTGAAGAGTTTAAGAAAAAAAGGAAGAAAAATGGTCGTACAGAAGCATGTCCTGCTGTGTAAATGAGTGCAATGCTGACCATATTGACCCACACATGACGGGATTATCTTGGCATAAAGCATGTCGAAAAAATTTTGATTATCTCATAGTCAGATTGAAACTTCTTTAAACTTTTTTATAACTTAGAAGGCGCCGATTGGCTCAGTTAAAGAAGCAGGCGCCTCATGTACAGAGACTGCAGCTCTCGCTACATGTTTGATTCTCTGCATGATTTAGTGCATGCCATTTCCCCCTTTTTCTCCCGTCTAAATACAGGCAAAAAGCACCCAAAATTAACTCTATGAATTAAAGCTGCAAAGTAAGTCTGCTCCATTTTAAGATTTTATTTCCCTCGTGTTATTTCAGCTCTGGTCCCTTGAGACTAGCTGGCCTTTTCAGTGAACTTTTCAAATCAGTGAAACCTTTAATTAGGAATAAAACCATAACATTTCCAGTATGTGTCTGTGTGTCACACGGTGAGCAAAATAATTGTGATATGTCTCACTCTTTTTGCTCCTCAAATTAACTCAAATTGAAAGTTAGCATGCTTTCTTTAAACTCTCTCATCGCCTTCCACTCAATAACCCAGAAACATCACAAGAACACGGTGAACTCTTTATTTCCATATGGACACGTTGGTGCAGATCCCTGCAATAAAACAAAAGTTATGGTGTAGTTTTTGTTTTTTTTATTATTAGAGGGCTGTCTTGTTCTTACAACAAATTACTTGCTTCATTGTTCAGCGTAGCAGAGAAGCATATCATCATCAGCTGGTGTGTTGACGTCGCCCCGATCTGCGTCTATCGACTACACCGAGGCGGGATAGTAATTGAACTGCCTGTCGTGGCCTGGCCTCTTGCTTTATTTGGGAGCTCCTCTGCGTCTGATCTGCCAGAAAGTCATTACAGCAAATTAGTTATTCTGGCCTCACGCCAGCTCTGTCACACTCTTCCCTCCTCGCTCTTTGTGGTGTGTGCCAAGCTCTCATAAAGCAGGAAACACACTGCTGTTGCGAGTATGATTGAAGACTGTAAGGTTATGAATTAGATATATACATGGGTGGGTGTGTGTTTGTGTTTGTGTGTTCATGGTTGACTGCGGTATCTAATCAAGCTTTGATGAGCCTCCTGTTTCCCAGGTGGTGCAGGAATGAAGGGATCATCATCTTTTATTAGAAACGCATGGCCGAGTGTTTTCAGTCACAAATGTTCATTCTGGCTTTAATGAACACACTAGCTTCTCATTCATTGACTCTTCCAAAACCAGGTGACCAAGCCTTTACTTCTGCTGCACTAATGTACTTTCCAACAATAACTTCTGCATATGCTCCTGAACTAGTGTAAAAATTAACCTGCAGCAGCGCCTGAATAAAAGTGGACAGACCGCACAAATAATTTCATAAATAATAGCATTAAGCGTTACAGTAGGCCTCTAGATACTCCATCACATGTTCTCACCTCTAACGGTATACGCATGGCCATAGCCATGCCATAACCTGCCATAAACTACAACTCATATTCCTCAGGAACTCACATTCCTTTCATTGCAAATTGCACACCTTTTTTTGTTTTTTTGTCTTTTTTTGTATATAGGTTCCTTTATTCTTAGTCTTTTTACTGACTTAATCTCTTTTTGTTAGTAATATTTAGTCTTTTATTCATATGTTGTACAGAGAGAGCACAGTTCAAACCGAAGTCAAAGTCCTTGTATTCTTTTGAAAATACTTGGCGAATAAAGGCTATTCTGATTCTGATGACAGCCTCGGGGCTGAAACAAAGACAGTCAGACTGACCAAATTATAATAATTCAGCATCTTCGAAAGAGACACTGAGACCTAATCCAGGTTTGATGATAACGGTATATTTAAACACTCACTGCCTGTTACTGTTGGCTGTAACCATGCTAAAAACAAAAATAACACTTAGCTCTCTGTTTAACTCTGATGAGCACGTTCCACAACTCAGAGAGGAAACAAACACAACACATAAACAGCTGCTGAACCGCCCATTGTGGATGATGCATTCACTGAACCTTGCAATTCTTAAACACACAATAACTCTTCTTAACAGTAACACATCCCCATTATCGAACACAAACAACCCACCCAGTCTGTTACAATGATAACAGGTTTATTAACAAAGAAAAGCAGCTTGATTAGCTGGGCCATTGGGAAGAAGTGGGTGGGCCTAGGCTCAGCCAAGCCTGTCCTTGGATACGCGACTGTCCTGAACATCTAAACAACACAAACTTGATGATTGATTCGTATTGTTCGGTATTTCACTATGGGAATTGTCAGTGACAGATAGTTTGAGGTGCATTGGGACTATGCCCCTCTTATTAACACAGCTGACCTCCTAAATCATTCTCATTTTCTGCCTGTGAGAAAACTATTGAAGTGCACTCAGTCCATCTAGGCTAACTTGGTTAGCTACGAAACAGTACTCAGAGGAACCGTAAAGGACAACAAGAAATTGTGTGGATTAGCTGAATAAGTCCTTCACAAGACGTAGATTTCCAAGTTTACATAGGATATATCAGGACAATGTCTGCTTCAAGGTGAACTGTTCCACCAGCTACCCTGTATTTGCTAAGGTACCGGTGAATGTGTAACATAATACCCTTCAGCTAACGTGTTGCAGCGAGCCTCGGGGTTCGGTTAGCATTCGATTGTTGGCCGGAGAGTGTTGCTAGGACTGTTATGGACATCAGATAAAAGTAGACAGATCAGCCCTTTGTTAGTGTAGAATAACTGTTGATGTCACAGTCTTAAACGACCACTTTTACTGGTAGATTTGTCAGCTTTAACCAGCCTGATAACTAGCCAAGCCACCATACGCCATTTTCTGATGCAGAAGCCTACACACATAGCCTGTTGCTCACTTCCAAAATGTAACTAAATGTTGAAACAACACAGACCACAAGTCCTGAGACTGGTCCACTTTAGACTGTCTCTTGTGGCGACATGAGGGATCTTTGTTAGATCCCTCATGTTAGTGTTAGTGTTTTGGACATTGCTACTTGCTGATTCCTAACACACAGACCCCCCCAAAAAAGTCACCAGCAAAATGTATCAGGCTGTCACATTATGGTTTCACTTTTGTACGATGATAGTAGGAGGACACGCCTCATCCATGTTTATATTCAGTCTATTAGCTAAATTAAAGACAAAACAATATCATTAAAAATCTAACAAGAGGCATCAGTGAACATTAGTAGAAGATTCATGCTGTTGTATCAGCTTGGCTCTGATTTAAACTCTGCATCTTAACAGTAATCAATGTGTGACTGAAATTATGGTGATTAAGAGGAAAGGGAAATTACTTAAAAAGACCTTCAGTAAACCAGTAACACAGAGAGAGGTTAAAGAAATGAACATTTGATTCATCTAATTTAATTTACCTCCTCTTTGCCCCTTAAACGCTCACATCTTTCATCCCTGCCTCCTCCCTTCACTTCCTGCTCCTATGTCATCACTTACATTTATTGTGTCTCTGCTCCTCTCATGCTTCTTGCCTTTTCCCGGGTGTCTCTGCAGTAATCTGGTCAGAGTCAGTCCCCCTCTTATTCTACATGCCCTCTGAAAACCAATTAACCCCATCAGATACATCTGAGTATCAGCAGATAAATCCTCTGCTGCTCCCTCAGAGAGCGTGGGAGCTACTGCCTGCGTGTGAGGGAGACCGATGTATAACTTTCTTACTGATCTGCTCTTCCTACACACACATAAACATTCACTACACTCTGGGCAGCTGCCATAGAGACAGATTCAGGTTCGGTCAGTAAGCACGTTTACATGCAGCTTAAGAAATCGGACCATGATCTTAGTAGCCCAGAGTCGAAAGCCTTTGACAACAACAAATTAAACGCTGCAACTGTGGAGGAGGTATTGATAATGTACCTCTTGCGTAAAAGACAAAAACGGAAAATTAAGTTCTTCACCAACTCGCAAAATTTTTCTTTAAAAAGTTCCGCCATTGTTATTACTTCTTTGTGTCTCACTAGAGCTACAGTATGTATCAGGTGGTAACAGCAACACTGCCCCCAAGGTTTCCAGTGGTACTGCTCTTTTTGGCCTGTATCCATAAGCTTTATGGAAGCGTGCAGAAATACAGACCAAATAAGCGCAGAACACGAACAGAGGGCTCCATCGGTATCTGTACTTAATGTTGAGCATAAATGGGCCTTTAGTGGGCCCGAGAACAGACTGAGCATAGCTCAACCGACACACGTAGATGATTTTTAATTTCTGCTGCTGGACTGGCAGGTCTCGGTGCTCCTCTGCGTTCAGCATGAGCAACTTTCACCTGGAAGAGGAAGTCGATGAACATGATAAATAAGGTTGCTGCGCTCCAGCACAACCAACAAACACCATGGCACTAGTTTGATACGCAAGCAGCATCGTGTATCAAAAAAGGACACAATGACGGCTATCATGGAGTGAGATGTTCTCGGCAAGAAGTCCGATTCCCATTTCTGCATGTATACGCAGACAAGTCTAGAACCCTGCTGTGACTTTAAGATCGAGCTATGACCGGACTGCTGCATACATGTAAACGTACAGAGTGCTCTACCTGAATGACAGTCACCTAGGGAGGGAGTCTGTGTTTTCTAAGAGTAAGTGGTGGATGCATGAGTGACAAAATTTGAATGTTCAAGTGTGTGTGTCTGTGTCACTGTGTGTGTGTGTGTGTATTAGAGTAACAGGATTTATTAGTTAGAGAGGCTCTCATCCTATCATCCACCATTCAGTCAGAGCTGAGACCACAGGAGAGGCAGAGAGTTTTCACCTTATCTCAAGATTGAGTTGAATGTGAGAATGTATCAATGGCTCCTTTGTGTGTGTGTGTGTGTGTGTGTGTGTGTGTGTGTGTGTGTGTGTGTGTGTGTGTGTGTGTGTGTGTGTGTGCATGTTTGTCTGTTTGAGAGTAAGGAGAAAATTAAAAACACTGTATGAAAAAAAACAAACAAACAAGTGGCAACATTTTACAACAAAAGGTGTTCAACAAGACTGAACTCTTTTAATTTATTCCGTAATTTATGTTGCCAACATTTGTTGTCGCTCCATGGATCTTATGTAATCGGGACCATGGAGAGTGATTTGTAAGGATCAGGGATCCACTGTGATTTGCTGTATCCTTTTTAGGTACATTCATACAGTATGTTTAGGGTTTCTTCAGTAAACGGATGTTGACTTTAAATACAGACAGTGGTACTTGTCCTCTATCTGATGATTTTCTGCACTGTCATGGCAACAGGCACAGTTTGAAACTCTGTCTTTTTTTTCTGGTGTGAAAATGTTTAACTGGTTCTCTACAAATGGTAAATGTTTTCAAAAGCTGTAAGATTCAGCCTTCAACTAGTAATTCTCAACAGAGCCAGAGTGAGAAAGAAACCTCTTCAAGGAAGAAAGAAATAGAGAGTAATACAGCACCGATATGAACTGCTTGTCTCTGAAGGTGATTCATGCTGATACTTGTAGAAATATAATCATCAAGCCTAACACTGTGGTCTCCAATTGATCTCTTGTAAGCTCAGAGAGCCCTTTTCATGTTTCACTGATATGCAGATGTTTCAATAAACTCAAGCAACAGTTTTTCCTTTTTTCCACTTTGTGCTCCGTCGGCTTGTATGGGGAGCTCAACTCAAGCTGAGTTCTGAACTTCAAATGCTTTTTCGTCCAAATGATTGCAACTCAAGAGCCAATTATCTCCAACTCTCCCACAAATGAAGCACAAAAACTTGAACTATTTAGTTAAACAGATTGTTACAAGAACTATGGCTCTGTTTTCTTAACCCTGACTACATCTTATCACATTGGGCTCATAAGACAGAGCTCCCCATCATTACTTTATATTGTTTTTTTCTGTTAAATAAGCAATTAAATTGAAGTTTCCCAGAAAACAGAATTTACCGGACTTCCACCAGGTCTGTGTTTGGTCCGTCTCTACTCCTTCCTGTTTGGATTTTTGCTGTCTCATCCATCAACACCCACTGGATGTGTTTCCAAAGTAAAGCAGAGATTAGCAACCCCAGACAGCTGAAGACTTTGGATTTCTTGCAGTAATTACTGAATCATGATGAGCTTCTCTTCCTCCCAGTTGTTGGCAATGGCCTCTGAAAATCTCTGACCTGTTGACTCCAGGCCTGGCTTCACCCATTTGGATTGTTCGTTCAATTGTTTGGGGTCGGTCATCGATACCGATTTAGATATTTCTCCTATGATAACAGTTAGCTATTGTAGTGTTAACAGAGAGGATACCTCATGAGAGCAACCACATAAGATAATCTACTCGAAGTGATGTAAATTTTGAGAATTTTAAGTGAAATGAAGTTGTTGGGGTTCTTTTTGATACAAAAACTTCTTGAAGTCTAATATTCTTCACATGCAGGGTTTCCTTTAAGAGAAAAATGAGGATTGATGTCTCATTCTCTCATAAGAGTTGACTTAATAAATAAATCAACTTCACCACAGTGTTAGGCTATCAGTTTACATAACCTCCAGGGTGCAGATAAGGAATCACAATGAGGCACACAAGACACACCACCAATCAATCAGCCTCTGATTGTTATTGATGTGACAAGCTTTTCATCTCCTGAAGCCTCAACTTCACAAACTTGTACTCTAACTTTTTAACAAAAACACACTCATGATGGCAACCGGGAGCAACAAGAGGAGGTCAACAGATTAAAGGCGGGAGAAATGAGTATTCATTTGCCAAGCAGGACTGACACACCGTTTGTTCATCAGTGACTTCGTAATGCTTCAAATGAGCTTTGAAGTGACATTATTCCTTCTTTGAAAACTTTCAGCCTCCCTAAAGGATTCATGAATTGCGTGAAAAGGACTTTTGATGAAAGGAAAATGTCACCGTCTTCACACCTATGGGTGTCACATGATCTTGATTAGCCTTTATCTCAATAAACAGCCATTAAAGCTCTCATCAGCAACAGTTTTCCAAGAGAAGCTGAAGGTTTGTCACAATAGTGTCTGTCCAATTCAATAACACCACATCCATTGGGATTCTCAGTTTTAATGAAATATCAGTAGAAGTGTTGAAAGGTGCCTCTGTTTCCCTCAGGATAAGTGAGCAACTGTTTTATTTTTCCAGACACAATAACCAAAATTTACACCTTTGCTTTGCTGTGAAAATTTCTGCAACAGGCGCGATTTACACTTTCCATCACATTCGATAGGTGTGTGCAGAGGGGATTTCTCACACTCTTTGGAGAAAGTTTCACTCACACATCGAGCCTTCGACAGAGCTGAGATATCGGCATCATGAATATTTCAGACGATCTCTGCAAACCTGGACGGCGGTTCCTTTTATGCACAGTCAGTTTTATCTGCAGGCTTGTTTTGATGGTTAATTATCGATTTCATTGATGTTGATAACCAGCTCCAGATGGTCCAGATCTCATTTCCAAATCTCACATTTCCTCCAGCGTTATCTTGCCTCACATAACACACCGTTGAGCTGCCAACAACCACAACAGGGAGCATTTCTGCCACAGTTTCCTGCTGTCAGCTGCAGTGGAGCAACTGGACACCTTGGTGGAGGTGATGAGTGTTTTCCATTCAATTACCTCTCCTGTATTTTCCCAGGAAGACGGTGATTCACCCCAGTAGTTTCCCAGTCAAAGATCTTTTTTTTTTTCTTTACTCACTGCTCCCTGCACTTGATCCCACCTCTAAACTGCTGCTGGTGAAGTCAGCACCTAAGCAGGTTTCTTTTTAGCCTCCTGCACCTCAGCATCCCTCTCTTAAAGCTGATTCAATTAATATTTTATAACAACAACAAGTTAAATGACAAACATGAAGAGAGAAAGTTGTAGTAAAAAAAAAAAAAAAAAGAAAGAAAAGAAAACAGCTCAGCCAGGACTACTCTCTATTTTGCTGTATAGCTCTGTTCGATGAGCTTCCTGCTCTTCAACCTGCCTCAGTGGAATGGCAAAGCCTGGCGCCTCTGGTTCAGCTAATGAATGGTGAGGGGAGCTTGACTTTATAGCACGCCTGAAGTAAGACTTTGCCCAATTTGTGGGCACAAGGTTTGGTTTTCTCCCTCTGTAGTACCTTTTTTGTGGAGCATATTATCATCTTTTGGCTCATTGTTTTGGAAATAATTACATTTTTTTCTTAGCCAATAGTGTTTCCAGTGATTGGGCTTTGTCAGATGTTAAATTACAGATTCTTTTACCGTCAAGTCCAGACAGGGAACTGGATTTTGGTTTCAGATTTGTCTTCCTCCAACAGTCAGGTCAATTAGGGATTCTTAATTGCCCATAGGTGTGAGTTGGCAAATGTGTCTATGTCTTGGCCCTGTGATAGGCTGGCACCCTGTTCATGGCGTAACTTGCCTTGCACCACATGATAGCTGGGATAGGCTCTAGCCCCTGCAACCCTGAAGGAAAATGCTGTAAGGATAATGGATGGATGGAAAACAACTGGGGGAATGCAGTCTGCCATGATTCTGACATCACATTTTCTAGATATGTGTGATCTTGAATGGGCCTGACTCAGAGGAACATTATTTATCACACACTCTCTTGTCACACTTGTCACTATATTCATTTACACAAAGCTGAGACCAGACGCTCACACGTATATGCACTCTGCGTTTTGTACAGCCTGATAAAAAATTAATGGAGCAGAAATGTCCTTGAAAGTTAAAAGATGCCTATGAAATTGCAAATGAGGAAGCCAAAAACTCACCCTCTGCTAAATTGGAGTCCCCTTTCTACAATTCACCCTGTCAACACGCAATTTGTTTATTTGTCAAATATTCACACATGAATGGATTTACTGTCCCCTGTGGGGCTCAACAGGCAAATTGTAGCTGAACACTCCTTTCCGGTGCATTCTGGGTGAGGAAAAGGAAAAGAATTTTGGTCAGGAAACAACAGATGAAAGCTGAAGGGGGGAAAAAATGCTGCAAAAGGCTGCCAGTAGCAAGGAAAAATGCAGTGTCCACAGAAAAGACTGCGTCAACAAAATAAAAAAGACAGTATGATAGTGAAGAGGTGGGAGATGGATTGGTTCAAGCACAGAGGAAGACTACACCTTCAGATATGTGAAGCGTTTTGTGAGTAATAAACAAATTATTAAAAATCTGGTAAAAATAAATTTTATGATGTGACTGTTGAACTTTTATGCCTTTAATGAAATTAAAAAGCATATTCAGACTGGTGCTTAATTGATGGAAGGTAGCGACGCTTTGTAAGTAAAACGGCGTAAATAGTGCTGAAAAAGGAAAACGCTTTTCTCCAGAAGTGACGCTGAAAAAGTGCCGACCACAAAAGAGGGGCTTCAAAAGTGACACTGCAGATGTTCCTCTTTGAAACTGACTGTAACTAAGCTGTGCTACTAAGGAATGCTCTTTAAGTGACATGTCATGTGTGACAGGACATTAGTGACACTATTAGTGATGTGACGATACATAAATAATACAAGTGACACAATATAAGTGATCCCATGTAAGTCTGTATAGATGCTGCATAAGTGATGCTGTGCAATCAATGCTAGTCTAGTAACGTTGCATTCATAACAGTGTGTAATGAGAGTACAGAACTGATGCAAGGTTGGTGATGGTTTGGGCTTTATTTCTGATTCTATGCAAGAAATGGTTTGCAAATGATGACCCTATAAAGTCATGCTAAGAAAGTGGAGCTTCTGCACAGATGTGGTGCGACAAACCTCAGAACACAGTGTTACTGATGTTGCTACAGAAAAAGTAAGAAAAAAGTGAAAACATGTAAATGACTATAAGTGTGATTAACACAACATATGTGATGTAACTAATGAGAACTTTTGGTACGATATGGAGGACTCAGATTTTCTTTTTGTCTTTTTTTTTTGTTTGTTTTGCAAATTGACCCTTGAACTCAACCTCTAACCACTCCACTTTGTCATAATCACAACAGTTAGTTGAGGTACGAGGGCTGATTGATAAGTTGTCAGCCTCATATTTAAGAGTTTGACTTTTGGTGGACATATTGATTTATTTTTCAACATAATCCCCTAATAGCAGCATCTTTGCCAGCGATGTTAAATGGCCTCAATGCCACTTTTAAAGAAGTCCTTTCCTTGACTGTTCAGAAAGTCCGCCACTGCATGTATGACTGAAAGTGGGTATCAGAAATGGCCTTTTTCCAATTTTGGAAATAGATGAAAGTCTGATGGAGCAAGATCAGGTTTTCAATCAGTTCAAAGCCACAATCATTAATGGCAGCCATGGCAACGACGGACTTGTGAACAGAAGCATTGTCCTGGTGGAACAACACACCTTTACTGAGTTTTCCATGGTGCTTGAGTTTAATATTTTCTCTTAGCTGCCTAAGAAGTGATGTATAATATGTGCCATTGACTGTTTGTCCCTTCAGTCAGAACAACATCATGGACTTTATTGACCATTTCTGGGGTTGTGACAGTGACAGGCCTTCCAGGACGGGCGTCATCCCCAAGGCTCTGCCTGCCACGCTTAAACTCCACCACCCACCTTTTCACTGTAGCATATGAAGGAGCATCATTCCCTCGTGTTGCTACCATATCAGTATGGATATCCTTAGGTGATAGACCTTTTTTATGCAAATATTGAATCACTGCTCTTTCAGCAATTTTGTCCATTTTGCAAAAGTCTCTTGCCTTGTTTACTTTAGAGAGCTACCTCTTCAACATAAACTGACCTGATGACACCAGTCTGCAGGTACACAGCCTTAAATAGTCAGGGAATAGTAGAGCTGAAAAAGGACATCCCTGCTTCACTTCTTCAATACAAGGCTCATAACTTATCAGTCAGCCCTCGTAGCACTTCGCTATTATAATATTGATATTTGGTTTTACAGTTTCAGAGGAAACACACTTAAGGTTATACACTGCAGACAATATATGCCTCTTTTTATTATCAGGAAAGGAAAACTGGCATGGGCACGAGTATTTCACACAGCTGCACTCGACTCAGTACAACACGCAGCCAACAAGGCTGTGCAGTGGTGCATCAAAGACACAACATCCATCAATCCCATTGGCTGTGTATACACAGTACTTAGAAGGCCTGTCCGACATAATGGGTGTCAGTTAACCTCACATCCCGCCACTGATGTGGGCTCTCTTATGGCAGGAGGTGATTAGGAAAGATGTAAGGCGTAATAAAGCCACGATGCTCCAAGGTTCATAGACCTCTTATTAAAATGATAAACAATGACTGCAGTAATGCTCGATGGCAGCAGGAGATCAAAAAAGGGGGCTTGTGTTTTGGAAAGATTAATATTCTCTTTTCTACAGACAGCTGGAAAAAAAAAAAAAACTCTCATCTTCTGTGTCCCCTGCAGTCCTCTTGGTGATTTTCTCAGACACACATTCAAATGCATATTCTTTAAATGAAATTAGATGCGCTGCCCATATTGATTGAAGCTGCAGCACAAAATGAAAGTCATATTCACTTAAGAAATCAAGACTGTGAACTTTTCCAGAGGCATGAAGTCATTACTATGGAGAAAGAAAAGCAAAAATCAATAAAGAGTTTGTTAGCTGTTGTACAACTAAAAAAAAAAACACAAGAACAAATAAACCTGTTGTACCAGTGGAAAAACAAACCCAGTTTCATAATATGACAACTGTTGTGTAGGAAAACGGACTACTTTTTGAGGTGAGGGGATTTTTTCTTCATGGTTGAAGGATTAAGAACATGGTTATGATTCAGGAACAGCTGTGGCCGTGGTAGGAGGAAACAAATGTTGACGGGCATATGAATCAAGGAAACAAAGAGCTGTCTTTCATTTAAAGTCTGATGTTGGTTGTCCTTGAATGTTGCCTCACTCCTCTTTTTTTCCTCCCATATTTGAAGGTCAAGCCTACTAGTGAAAAAGCCTTTATATATCTAGTCTCCCCGAAATAAATAATGTGGAACCAGAGTGTAGAAAAGTGTCACTTTGACCACAGGTGGGCACCAAAATCAAAACAAACAGAAAGTGGCTCACAGGAGCTTTAAAAGGCTCCCTTACTTTGATACACTGACAACTCTACCTTGTTCCTTCTTTTTTTTTTTTTTTTTGTACTGACTCATCATCCTCTGAAACTACTGACTCTACTATCTGGACTCACTTCAGCCACATTTTGCTCTCCTGACCTCGTCTGATGTTTTTATGCCCTCATGATCTGACTGTTGTTTAAAAATAGGCAGAAGACCACTTTAGCTGGAATTTGGAGCCTCACTGGATTTGTGACAATAGATTTTTTGTTACCTGCACAAGGGATTATGAGCTCAAATCTCAGGTATTAGTGGGTTTACCAGGAGGATTACACATTGTACTGGATTCATGGTCAGTCCAAACTGATAAAGCACCAGTATGGCAGCAAGTGTACATCTAAAAAGAGATAAAGAACTCTATCCTGAGCTGAAGTAAAGACAGGCAGCAGATGCATTTATCATATGTTTTTTTCCTTTTTTTATACTTTTTTTTTTTTTTTTTTTTTTTGCGCTGTTAAAAGTGGGAGGTTTTCCCTAATGGCCGAGGAATACGTGACTGCAGCAAATTTATACCAGGGATTCATTGTTGTGCTTCTTACCGGAGATACTGAGGCATTTATCCAACTGGGAAGTCCTTCTTCATTATGATATGAGGGATGACGCTTTGCACTGAGACGAGTCTCATTTACATAAACAAATGTAATCTTGTCATGTGGGGCTGCTCACATCTTAGAGATTTTGCAGAAGTACTTATCAGAGCGACGTAAGTCAGATTTGCATTAAACTCTGCATTACAGTCATGATAACTAGAATGGCTTATTTCTAGTGTAAATACAGTAGATTTCTTGGGAGCTCACTGTAACTGAGTCTGTATTTCAGGAAAAACTGCTCCACACAGTGCAATGAAGCTGACATTTGAATTTACAGTTGCTTAAGAGACAGTATCTTTTTTTTTTTTTTAAATCAGCAAACTCCTAAAAAGAAATGGTTTCCAAAGCAAAGTCTGAATAATTTCCCTCTGTGTCGTTTAAGGTTTTCAATCCAGTACTGATATTTTTCTTCAAGACATGAAGACATGTATTTTTTTAAGAGGATATTCTGTTTGCTTTTCAGGTTTTCTAATTGCCATCCCTGCTTGACAGACAGTATTCTCCTTGGCTCCGGTTGATCGATTACCTTTAAATTCATCTATTTTTGTTTATGTGAAATTGGGAATACATTATATTTATGTGTTGGACAAGTTGAACTAAACTGCAAAGAATGTTCATGCTTGGTTCGTTGGGAGTGTTTTCTATAAAAGGTTACAAGTGCATGAAAAAAACGACTACTGTGTTTGCAAGAACCTAAGGAGACATCTTTAGATGTTTCAATATTTCAGCCAGCAGTCTAAAAACACATACTATTTTATTCTTAAATAGATTTGGAAATAAAAACAGCACATTTCAGGAATTGCTTTAAGGTTTTGATCAGGATTTTTTTTTGTATTGTTCGAGATAAGATACAATAAACTGAACTTATTTAATCTTCCTGGAAGTTTAGGGGAAATTATATTTTTTTTAATTTTATATTTTATTTTTAATTAGTTCCAAGTAGAGGATAATGGCAATCAAGTGATAAACAATTTTAAAAAATGAAATAAAATTAAATTGAAAAAGAGGCTAAATATTATATTAACGGTAGTTTTAGCAATGGCCATGATAATAATAAAATAAAAACACTTTTTGCACCTTCAGTTAAGGAGTAAAACATAACAATGTGTCACATTTGACATGATAAGTGAGTATACTTCAAGTATAAATGCACTTGTGGAGTTTTTATGTACATATGCATTCATAAATTGTAATGATGATTTCCATGTCTACATACACATGTTTGTTCATGTGTCGTGATTTTGTAGTGATGCTGATGGAAACGAATGACCTGCAGTAGTGAAGCAGTCTGCTGTTGAAGTTTCAGGCTTGTTACATGTTATATCTATTTCAGCGTGCTCAGTAGAACATTTGCTTTTGATATGTTTTCAGATTCATTTCATGTTTCATGGTGTACTTCCATTTTCACTTTTGAAGGTCTTTTTTTTAGTAACGAACACTGTTTCTTGTCTCTTTCCTCTGCAGCTTTTTTTTTTTATATAATGTAAGGATGAAGCTAATGACCTCAGAAGATTTTCATCTAATATTAGCTAATGCTACAATGCATATAAAGATTGCGCTTCCTCCTACTCTGGGGATTGAAGCCATTCTTACTGAAATAAATGGACTAGCATCCACTAAGTGAATAAAAGCATCCTGAGGGGAAATCGTCTTGATGATTCAGTCTGTTAATGCATGTACCAGATACTGACAGTACAATTGCTTTGAAATTTAACTCTCTCTTGGACAGAACATCCTAGTACCTCTCTATTCACTCCTCTGCCTTCTTCTCTGTACTTGTCATTGAAGCTAGAATAAAACTCAGAGAACATATGATGAGCATGGGCTGCCAAAGTATCTGCCAAAGTGTGTCAGGCTGCACAGTAGCTTCACGTCTTCCTCTCTGACTTCCCTGCAGCATGACAAGAACATTGGCTAGCTGTTCCAGAAAGCCACTGCAGAGAGAAACACACTGTATCTTGTGCATTATTGAATTTATAACTGTCATATATATTAACCTCAGCTATCTTGCACTGCTGTGCTGCCTGGACAGAATGCATTTATCTCAGCCACAGTGTTGAACCTGGGCAGAGACAGGAAAGCAGATGCATTTCACTGCAGCAGCCAGCTCTCTTGGGGTCAACACACATCATTTCATACCGCATGAAGACATAAATACTGACCAGCAGCAAAAATACACACACACACACACACACACACACAGACACACACACACACACACACACACACACACACACATATATATATATATATATATATATATATATATATATATATATATATATATATATATATATATATATATATATATATACAGTGTTTCTTGATCTTAAATTACTACTATGTATCATAAAATAAAGCGATAATGGCAAATGCATTCATGATTAAACACTGAAATAAGTGTTTTTCCTGTCTCATAAAAACAGCATTAAAGAAGAAAACAAGCAGCGTTTTTTTACCAAAAAGAATTAGTAGTAAAGATCATTTATACAGGTAGAGGTAAAGGACAAGAGTTTTATGGCCCACTGTTATTATCACATATTATCATAAGCATCATGTTGTTAATTTGCACGCTAACCTTCAAATTTAAGTTTGATGTAACTAAATCTTTGTTAGCATGTTACCCAAAGACATACTTTATCAGTTTTGTTGTCAGATGGAGACCACATCACATGAATGTGCGTACTAAAGAACCTTGTTTTAATTGTGACATGAAATTAAAAAAGTGAGACTTCGAACTGTTTATGCTGACATTGTGCGCAAGCTGTTTGCATTTTTTGAGAAACAGAACAAGGGTAATCAGTGTTAGCTTCTTTAAATTGCATAATAACCTTACTCTTTGACATTTGCGTACAAGAGAACAGCAAACACAGATTAACTAACTTCACAGGGAACTATGGTTTGTGTGTAGCACTTCAAACTGGCTTCTTAGCTAGCTAGCTAGTTGGTTATTTATCTATCTGATAGTTATAATGACAGTTAAAATGTGTTATTCGCTGTGTTAAGACATAATTTGGCCATTATTATCCAGGTTCCTTCAGTAAATGTTATCAGCTGGCTAATAGCATGATGCTAACTCATACACAGAAAATTTAGGGAACCTGGCAAATAAACATTTTTAAGGCAGCAGCAACTTCCAAAGCTTCTTAGATGAAATTTTGTGAAACACCAGAAACTTTATGAATAAATCAAAACAGAAATTCCCAATCAAAATTAGTCACATGACTAAAATATCTTTGCTAACTTAGCAAGGCATAGCCTTGAGGGCAGACAGTTAACTATTCAGCTGTTTGCTTTGCTAGCTTCGTCCTCAGTAATTAGGGTTGTTTTACAGTGGGGGAAATAAGTATTTGATCCCCTGCTGATACTAATACACTTTTTCACTTGATAAAATGCACAACAATTTATAACTTTTATACCGTGTGTTTTTATGCATTTTCAACTGATATTCTGTCTATACTTATAACCAGTAAACAACCATAAAAATTAGAGTGTGTTAATTTCCCAGGGCAGTGGGCAAACTTACAAATTCAGCAGGGGATCAAATACTTATTTCCCCCACTGTAATTGTCATTTCACACACAGCCTGCTTTTATTTCAACAGAGGTTAATAGAATTTGATGTTAGAATTAACCAGAGTCTCAGATGCAGATGTCACTATTGCCAGCATCTGATCTTTTCCTGGAGGCCATAAAATGTCAGTTTATACTGGATTATCACAGATTTCTTTTTTTAAAAAATGGCATTTGATGTGAGTCTGACCTTTTTTGGTCTTGTTTGAGTAGTAAATCAAAATTGATAACTACAGTTGGCTTTTCACCATATCCTGAAGTACTAAGATTTACTGGAAAAAAAGCATTTTTAAATTTTACTGGAAGTTCATTGAGGTACAATGAGATACCATGTTTCAGAATTGGTTTAGTGCAGATTTGTATCAAAGATTGCACAAACAGCCTGTCCAGCAGACAACACCCTCCTCATCCTTTATGTGTTGTCTCTTGCAGTTGGGGGAAGACACCTTTAACCGCGCCAAGCTGTTGAATGTTGGCTACACAGAGGCGCTGAAGGACGCAGAGTACGACTGCTTCATCTTCAGTGATGTGGACCTGATCCCAATGGATGACCGCAACCTCTACCACTGCTATGACCAGCCGAGACACTTTGCCATCGCCATGGATAAGTTTGGCTTCAGGTAAGATGATGACTCATGAATTGACATGAAAGTAAATGGGAAGAGGAAACTATCCAATCCAATTAAAAACAGAGTATTTTGCCAAAGAAGCTGTGGAATTCATATAAGCTTTCCTGAAAATATTCGGGCCAGAAGATTATGAGATTATTAGAAAAATGCACTTTTCTGACCTTAATATAATAGTTAGTAAGTAAGTAATAAGCTAGATGTTCTGGTATTTTTATGCTCTTATACATATAAATATGTACATAGAGGGGACAGTGATGAACAGTTGATGCTTTTAGTTGCTCTGCAAGTAGCTCTACAGAATTTTGTACAACTATGCCTTAAAAGATTGTATCAGCCAGTGGTCACAGAGACTGAAAAACACACTTGTAACCACTTGCAACCCCAAAAAGGAAAACCATATTATTGTCAAGACTTTATAAAGTTAGTCTGTTAATTCACATCCACGTTGCAAATTGATGAGGGAAAGTCTGTTCCAATAATCAAAATGCAGCATTGCCACCAGGGCTTCAGAGTTTACAACCTGCACTGAATGTTTGCATCCACTTTTATATGTGTGTCTTTGCAATATGACACCACTCCTGCCCTTAATTATCTAAAAGCACTGGAAGCATTGATTAATGGACTAAACATGGCCAGTGAATGTGACCTACTCTTCCAAGAACTGTCAGCCCACAAGATATATCCACTCAGAACACCTCAGGGGCTTCAGCAGGTCTCATATATAAAGCCCAATAAACTAATGTGATCTGGCAACAAATACAACACCAGGTGGTGAGCACCAGGTTTTCTATCTTTCCTTAATGGCAGTAAATTACTAACAACTTGCACCAGAGTCTCTTTGGGCCGAATAAATTAAAGATTAGGAGGATAAGAGTAAAACTTGGTGGTTTGAGTGACTTGAAGGACACTGAATTGATTCAAGTTAATTGCTGATGTAAAAACCAGATCACTGAAGTAAATAGTTCCCCAAGGTCAAAGCTGTCTGATTCAGCCACTTTTTTGTCCATCCTCTCAGGTTGTATCATTTATTTTAAAAAAAGTAAGCTAACAAGAAAGAAGTACAGAAGAAAAACAAAGTTTGTCTCAGGCATCAGGCTTCTGTCAGAGGTTGGGTTTTTAATTTAGCTGAGTCACATCAGGAGAAAAGAAGAGGACTGTTGCTGCTTGCTAATGGAAAAAACGCTCTTGCATCTTTTTGATAAATGGTGGAAATATTGTGGTTGAATGTTGGGTCATATTAAGTGCTATTCCATTACGTTAGCACCTCACAGCACCAAAGAACTCTGTGAGCAGACAAGGTCACCCCGAAGTCCATTTGACAACAAGTCTCCTCCAATAAAATCACACAAATTACAGCCTCTAAAGGACTTAATGCAGCATTTTAAATTAGTTTACCATATTATCATACAGGATTTTAAGGGTTCAAGTGCTTGAACACTAAGAATCCAAGAGCCCACTTACAAAATGTAGCAAACAGCATATTTATGCTTGGTCATGACTTTGTACTGGCAATGTAAGAAACCTTACATAATGACTTTATGAGAAACTCAATGAGAAAAGTCAAGTTTGATGAATTACTGATGTAATTATGAAGCAAGCAATTATGAATAGGTAACAATGTACCAAGAAAGAGGAGAAAGAAGCCATAAGCCATAGCAAGGTTTTTGATTTTCCCAAATCAAGCCATGCCCAATTAACTCTGTTCTGACACATACTGCTCTTCTCACCTTTTTCTGCTGGTAGAACTTGCACAGAAACATTCCGCCTCATTAGTTTCTGCTTGTCATCTTTCAACATTGAGCTGTCAGACATTTGACATCATGTATGGTACTGTGTCCACACACGTACACACACACACACACACACACACACACACACACACACACACACACACACACACACACACACACAGGTTCAAGTCCAGGCACTTTTCATGACACTTGCAGCTGACATCACTGTCAAAAACATCACTGTCCACCCTGTACACAGACACACACCTGTTGCTAACACACACATACAGACTGTACAAAATTTCCACTTTCAGCTACATTGTTTGCCCCCCTTTTCATTTGAATGTGCCATCAAAGGAAATATTTATATATATTTTTATGAATTCATGAAAACAGCATAATGAGCTTACTGTATGCAGCAACACGATAGCCCCACTTTGCAACAGGTCAATTTTTCCATATTGAGTGGTTTTTATAGTATAATGGATCATCCACTTACAGTTTAAAAGCAGCCGTGAATTATCCACTTTGAAATGCATCAAAGACAAGATGCATTAGGAAAAGATGTGAATGCATAAAACACTCCAGGATGTTATTCAAATGTGAATTATGTCATCTCCACAAGCTGCACACTGAAAACAAAACCCCTCTTCTAATGTATAACATTATGTGATTCACTTTCTATTAACGCACACTGATATTACCATCTGAGTGGATAACTGATAGAGAGGCAGAGAAATCATTGTGATATCATTTTTGCAGATGAGTCAATGGGGCAAAACCTTAAATTGTGTGGGGATAATTGCTTCAACATCATTTTTTAAGCATTTATGATATTTTTATCATTATTGGAACCATAGACTGATTGACGTCATCTTGCGCGGCTAGAACTGAGTCTGCCACAAAAACTGGCTGACTGGCTAACCCTGGTGACTGGCTGCAGTATAGGTCAAAAACTGTCTCCCCTATTCATTCCAGACGGGCTGTGGTCAAACTTTAGAAAATAAATACACCTTGTAGATGGGGGATAGTAAGATATGTTGGGAAGGAGAGATTAGACTTTTGAAAGAAAAAAAAATAAACAACTTATTTTTGTCACCTGGCTCTGCTCAGATTCTTCAGAGTCCCACATAGTCTCTACAGCGCAGACTCTGGCTACACAATAGCAGCGATCCTGTGCCACGCTTGGTCATTTTGTTTCTCTCTGGATAGAAAAATTAGGCTGTTAAAGTGATTTTTAACTGGTTAAAACTTAACTTTTAACTTAAATTTTCTCTGAAGTTAAAGAACTGAGGTTGCCAATGTGTTACGCCTTTTCTTGTTTACATTACATTACATTTCTTGTTACATTAATTATAATGTAATTGTTCCAGCTTCCTTTATAACCTTTCCTCCTTTTTCATAATTCCACCTACCTGAACTTACCGCATCTGGCCCTCTCTTGTCTCCTGCAGGCTGCCGTACGCAGGATACTTTGGGGGAGTTTCAGGCCTTAGTAAAAAACAGTTTCTGAAGATCAACGGCTTCCCAAATGAGTACTGGGGCTGGGGAGGAGAGGATGATGACATCTATAACAGGTAACTGTTTCGCCTGCAGCTACTGGTTTGTTTCTTTTTGTATTATTATTATTTTTGAAGTGTAAAGCAGGTTTTTAAACTTTAATCCACATTAGTGTTTTGTTAATTAGCTAACATAAAAGAAATGAGTGAACTGTTTATTGAGGCAAGCCACGAATCAAGATCGGTCTACAGTGCAGCTGCTGCTCAGCAACACCCCCTATCAGCTGACAGCTCAGCTGCTTACATCTGCACATCCACTCAACGAATAGCGAAATGGGGTTCTACTTAGGCTGCTTTGGTGTGCCTTCTCTTTCTGCTTCTTCTCATGCAAAGCACTGTGCAGCCCACCTCTATCAAAGCTCCTCCTTTTGTGCCGTGTCTGAACTTACCAGTCTTAAATGTGTTGCCACTGTTGCCTGCTGTGTCCTGCAGTCCAGGAATCTTCGCTGATGCTCTCCCTGCCTTGGCTTTTCGTATATGCACATGAAAGAGAGGGAAGATGTGCTCTCCCCTCCTTTAACTTTAGCATTCCACATAAGCAGGTGGAAGAGCAAGGAGCTCCCAGAACAGAGCCACACTACCAAATATCTCACTGGAAGTAGATAATTTATTCTCTTTGATCAGAATGATCCTGTCTGAATGAAAGCATCTTTCAGGGTCATGTCCTTAATCTGTCTGAAAGAAATGCATCTCAGACATCCAACTGCAACACAGTCACACATAACGCACGATCCCAAACGTTCATGTGTAAACAAATATTTGCGTAATTTCAGCCTGGACTGCAGATTGTTTCAGTGAAAAAAAAGCCAAAACTGCTGAAATCAAGTCTTTCAAATGAAAGTTCCACTGGAGCTCCTCACTGAGTGGGTGATTTATTGTAATTGCTCATAGAAGGGGAATGATTAGCAAATAAATTAACCTTTAGAAGCACTTCAGTCGGGGTTTAATGACTCGCTCAAGCTCACCAATAATATTCATGTGAGAGAGAACTGCAGTCAAATCTTGAGAGAAGAATATTAGTCTGACAGGAAGACACAAACAAGACTTAATACTGCTGGAATACTTCAAACCACTTATTGTACCATTAGTTCTATTTAATGTGGACTTGGACAGTTGTTTGGACCGAGAATTTGTTAAATCACTTAACAATAAAGCCACCAGTAAATTCACGTTTATTACAGGTACCAGTTTCATATATTTCCCTCCAACTGCTCTGCTCAAGATGGAACAAAGTGGATTTTTTTTCCTTCAAGAGTCATTTGCCAAAAACTTTTAATAATTGAAGAAACTGTCAGTTTCTGTGCCAAATGGGCTTCAAAAGGAACGTTGAATTTGGTCACATATGCATTCAAAGAATCAGGCTGGTGTCCTAATTAAAATACACACACACACACACACACACACATACGCACACACAGCAGGCTTCGACAAGCCTCCATCATAAATCTCTCTCCTCTTTGTTCTCATCTGTTTTTCTTTCTCTTTCTGTCCCATGCTCTCAATGTGAAAATCCACTTTCTCCTTTCAGTGTAACAGCATCAGAAGAAAAAAAAAAAACGAAACAGCTCCTCAAATTGCTGTTTTTGTGGATGGACTGTGTCGGTCAGTGGTGTTCAGGAGATTACAGTTGTTTGTCAGTGTCTTGCAGGATGTGATAAAAGAGATCTATGTGTAGTTTACTCAGAAGTCGTGTTGTTTGCGTGTCTAGATGTGAGTCTTGGTGTGTGTTTCTGCACAATTATGTGCCCAAGGATGACAGTTAAAGTTCAACCTCTAACATTTTTTATTGGATGATAGCTTCAGTCGGTCATTAGATGCTTTAGATTTCCCCAGGGATATTTTCTTCTCCCTGGTTTCTGGAGATTTCAGCTTCTATGAGATGTGAGCTGACATGTGGAGAGATCTTAAAAGTCCTTTTCTTTTGAGGAAAACTGTAAATTGGTTAAACAATAAGTTCTGCAGTTTTCATGTACCGAAATTAAGAGTATTCTAAAGACTTGATCCTTGGAGTGGAGGTGAAAATCTAACTCAAACATGCACCAAATTCTTCTTTTTTTTTCCAAATCCCAGAGCAAAAGTTTCACTGAGGCTTTCCCTTCTTTGTCCGTTAAATGAGTCCGTCTTATGCGGCTTAACTTCACACTTCACTGCCAGGCATTATGTGGCCGTTCCAGGAAAATGGCTAATTGAATGTCCTCTAAATTTCCAAGATGGTTCTTGGTCACTTATTTTAATGACTTTGGTTGGGCATCATTGTTGATTTCAATTTGAAGATGCTGATCATGTAGTTGCTTTGGCTCGGTCTGTCCCTGAACTGAGTCCATCTTCTAGCATCTTCAATCGCCCTCCTCACTTTCTGTGTGCTCATTTTAAACCATGTTGCCCAGTTTCATTATCACACAAACTTTTCTGGTGTGTCATTAACTTCAAAGTTTTTTTTGAAGCCTCTCAAAGCCCCACTAACAGCTACAGTGTGTCCACCTGTAAGTCAAGTCATCCCTGTCTCTAAATACTAAATACAGATGTAAGGATGGAAATACAGGCACTACTTTAACATTACTGATGCAAAAGGCAAGAACATACATGTGGAGTGTACATTATGTGTAAAACCTGCTCAGAAATCCAAATCATTTTACATATTTGAAGATTTTTCAAAAAAGTAACACAATAATTACTTTCCTTGGTAACCAATTACATTTATGGAGGAGTAATTCTGTTACTTATTTAATTAGTTTTTGCGAAAATAACAAGTAAGTATGACTAATTATTTTTTAAAGTAATTTGCCCAGTACTGGAAAATAGTCCATTTATAGTTGTCTGTACATGTTTGCCAAATAGGAACTTCCTAAGCTATCAGCAAGCTTCAAATGTGAACAAAAACAGAGACAAAACGTTTGATAAACTGCAGTTCACTTTGAAGCTCACTATATGTCCATGGTTGTATTGCTGTTTACACCCTGGGAACTGTTCTTCCAAAGACATCATTACTCCTGAACTAGCGAGAGATGCAGTTGTCTGGAGTTTTGCTGAAAGTGGGACCTGCAGTGTGATCGCTTTTGAAAGCCCCTGCTGTACAATACACAAAACAAAAGAAAAACCTTTGAAATAGAAACAAGAGAACAAATTTGTCCCCCCGGTGAGAACCACTGTGTTCACTTTTTGTTCTGTTTTTTCAATAAAACTGTTCATTTTTCATCTGATGTATGTTGAAATGTTGTTCAACTATAGAAAAAGTAATATTAACAGCACGCAGTTCCAGCATAATCCAATGAGAAGTTTGGCAACTACAGCCTTACTTGAGTGTTATAAACAGGAGAATACAACTGCTTAAGTCATTCAGTTCAAGTTATTAAATCTTGCATTAACATTGCTGCTCTGTAACTGACATTCATGAACCACGGCTGCATTTTAAATCTAATGCATAAGACATTAGCAAGGGGTCATGAAAGAGTACTCATTGGTCTGTGGCCTCAATTGACCATAATGCAATTCCACCATCTTCTCCTGGCCTGAAGACATTGGAACATTTCTGCAGTCGTAGAAAAGGCAGAATATCACTATCTTCAGTTAAACTACTGTTTGAGGAAGGGAAAGTGAGACTTTCCTGGCAAAATCCACAGTACAGCAGAGGCGAACAGTTCACTGTGCTGTGGGTCTGAACGACAATTTAGAAAGAAATGTTTCAGCAGTTGTTGGGAGGTTTTTTTTTCAACATGAAGCAGTCACTGCTGAACTCCTCTGCTGAATGTTCAGTCCAATACAATCGAAGGTGATTGTAAGTGTAAATGTTGTATCCTGTAGGCCACAGGCAAATGTTGGTCATAACTCTGATGGCAAATCAGGTGACAGACCATCAACATTTATAGCTTTTCTAAAAAATCTTTAGATACTTCCTATAGTGTATTTGTTTGTAGCAGTGGATAAACACCAGGTATGGAAGTATTGAAACGTACAGATATAAACAGGAAGTCAGCAGGGTTTTACTTCATTTTGAGGTATTGGTATAAAAAGAATTCACAGTTTAGGTTGCAATCATTTTTCTTTTCTTCTACCTTTTCCATTGTGTTTGATGTCCTTAGCTAGAGTGAATCCATTAACTATTTAGGCCTCGTTTATACGACAACGGTATTAGGGTGAAATGCAAAAGTTTTGTTGTGTTTCTGCCTGTTGTTTATACGGAAACGCCTTTTCAGTCGACCTAAAACGCAACTTTTTTGAAACACCCCCCAGAGTGGAATTTTTCTGATATGCTGCAGCCTCCATTGCTGTGTAAACGGCAAGCCGGAATTTTCAGTGAAAACGCTGACATCATGCTCCGTTTTGCACGTGTGCATTACACTTTCGTTGGGGGAACTTGTAATTGCCATTTGTGAACTGGACAACAATAACGGTTAAATAGCTGACTTACCGTGTTGTGCTTGTGCTAATGAATCTGCTGACTGCCTTTCAACAAAATGTGCATCTGTTGCTCCACTTCTGCACTCAGATAAGACACAATTAATATATACACCAGACAATCAGCCCGCCTCTTCTTCGGCGGCATACTACCAAAAGACTACAGTTATATTACCACCTACAGGCCTTGTATTCATACTACAGCATTTTCAGTCCCTCAGCGTTTCTGTGTGAACGCAGATTTTTTTCTCTGCGTTTTTTGGGGGTTTTCGAGTGAAACACTGTGAAGCGCTGTTGTATAAACGGGGCCTGAATAAACGAAACATCGGATCAAATAAGCCTTTAAGCTGAGTGTGAAGGTATTGCTTCTGAGGCTCACAGCCCCTTCTTCCAACCACCTTGGCATGTCAGGACTGGTGTGTTTTTTAAGCTTTTCACGGAGCAATCAAAGGGGAAATGGCCTTGAAAGCACACATGGACACTGTTGAAAGAAAAAGTGTGTATGGGCAGAAATGTGTTTGTGCTACTCTTATTATTCTCCACGTCCTTTATCTTAGATTTAGCTAAAATCATTCCTGTTTTATTTGACATGAAATTGAGAAATTATATCTACTAAATGGGATTCTATGAAATTTGGTAAATATATTTATTGTGGTCAGAGTGCAAGTTACTGGTGTAAGATTTTAGTGAAAGCAGCTGCTGAACATTAGTATTGTCGTTGAAATGATATTGGTGCTCTGAGATTTGCCTGGAGATCTGAGTCAGTACATGCAACTTTTAATTGTGGTGGAGGAAAAGTTATATAATAACGATGAAGTTTTTATTTTCTCGTAAAAACTACAAGTTCTGGACAAAGCAGATACTTGATGTTGAAAAATTAGCATTTGGGGCCCGAAAAGCTGAACATGACATCCCTACTTCTGATAGTTTGATTTTTTACTAATTATATTTTGTCTTATTTTTTATTCTTGATGCTAATACTGATGCTAATCTTAATCCTGGCTGGTATTACTTCCTCTTGTATGAGCAGGTTTGAGAACAACACTATACAGTACTTGGCAAAATACTGTTTGCTAACAATTTGCTTGCACTCTTCTCCACGAGCACTGCTGTTGTTGTAATTACAACCACATAACAGTTTAATTGAAATCTCTTAATTTTTAGATTGGCAAAAAAATATATAGTAATAGGTGGGAACAATGAGTGCGGACTCACCACTGCCCACTACCATGTAAGGAGATGGTAGATCTCACAACACTTCCAGTATTAGCATTTAGCTTTTCTGAAGAAAACACAAGTAGGGATATCAATGTAGATTCTCATTCATCCAGGTCATGGTTATTCAAGAAGGGCTGATCATCTGTTTTGCATGACTTCAGGCTTCATTTTTCCTTCAGAAAGCTACAGCGAACAGAGTATTTGATTTTGATTCTTTAAACTGAGGTGTAATTTGTATGCCCTCTGAAGTTCAAATAGTTCTAGTAGTAACTACTGTATATGTTTGCCTCCAGCTAAATGAACTAACAAGCTAGCTGTCTTGCTACCTCAGTACTCTAATCAGTTATAGGAGAACAACACAGAGATGGAGAGTTAAAAGGACCACGGTGTGTTTTAGAGAGTGTGGCGTTTTTCTTTGCTGCTACCAAAGTTCAGAGGCTGCAGCCGAGCTGTCACTCAGCTTGGCGTCCAGTCAGTGTCCTTGAATGCAACACTGACCCTCCATCTGTTCCCTCTGTAAAAATCAACTTAATGGCTATTCTGCTCTTTACTCACCCTTTCCTCACTCTTTCCCTCTTCTCCTCTTCCCTTCTAACTCTCCATGTCTTGTTTCTTATCCCACTCTCTCTCTTCCCCTCCAGCAGTTTCCCTTTTTATGCTGGTTTTGATGCCGCAGACCACAGCACTGCCTGAAATTGGTCCTGCTAGTGTTACGCCGGCCCCCGAGGGGATGAGCTGTCTGTGCTGCTCAGTGTGGCCTGAGCCTGTGGCAGGGAGGACACATGCCACTTACACAACTGCCACTGCCACTTGCCCCCTCCCACCCTCTGTCCAAAAAAGTTGGTGGGTTTTACTGAGAGAGGACAGTTTTACACTCACCCTCCCTGAACAGGGAGTGGAAGCCTGAGGCAAAGACTGTACCTATCCCAGGAGGCTTCTATGACAGAGTGGCCCCTCTGTGCTCGCTCAGTGCCTTCCTCACCTCGCTCCTCTTTTCCCTCAAAACCTCCCCATTGTGGCTTTCAACAGAGCCTGAGCCAGAGTCTTGTACACATGCAGCCACCGCAGAGTAAGGACTGCACGTGTCTCTGTGAAGGCCTGTCTGTGTCGGGACTTTGATAAGTTCATTCACATTTCCAGGTTGTAAAACAGTCTCCCCTGTGTCAGGTTGGCACGAGCTAAGTGTAAGTTCATACTCAGCCTATTTTCAAAGTAACTACTGGCGTCATTTCTCAGTTGTGAGATTTCATGGAAAACATGTGATTAAGTGTGACTTCAAAGACAATCAAACATGGAGAACAATGGACACCATCAGCAGTCCTGGTGTACAACTCCAGTTCCAGTAAAGATGGGACGCTGTGTAAAAGATAAATAAAAACAGAGTACAGTGATTTGCAAATCCTGTTTAACCTTTATTTAATTGAATACACTACAAAGGTAAAATATTTATTGTTCAAACTGATAAACTTTTTTTTTGCACATATTCACTCATTTTGAATTCAATTTAATATGTGTTTAAAATGATTTTTATTTATGTTTTACACAACGTCCCAACCTCAACTTGGGGTTTTTTGTTCTGTTTTACAGCGAAAAACAAATAAGTAAAGAAGAAAAACAGTGAAATTCTGCTTCAATATTTGTAGCTCGGGGCACAGTTGTCTTTATATTAGCTGCCATGTTTGTGAACTGCGAAAGTATCAAAACATATTAGAGAAGAAAAGACAGAAGAAGAGATGGTGGAGAGCAGCAGAGGCAGTTCAAATGAATATCTTAACACCAGCGTTGCTCATTCTGCAAGCTCTAAAAATGTTGTGAAGGTCGTAGAGGTGGTGCTCCACTACTGCACCATTGTTCTGAAATATTACTGCAAGGTGCAAAGGCTCAGAGGCAGTGATTCCCAAATCCCCCAGACCACTGACCAAGTCAAGAACGGAGGATTTGTTATTGATGCTGACCTGAATTTTGATTCAAGAATCAGCAGCATCACCAGAATAACCCTCCAATCCTCTCAGGAATCCTCAGAGAAAAATCACTCTTCATCCAAGTAAGTCTGAAAATGTGTCCGAGCCTTGTAAAAGCTCCTCACCAGCTCGTGTTGATTGAAAACACAGTGAACAGCATGTTGAAGCCAAGAAATTGAAAATTTGATCATTTCACTCCGGTGCTCTGACATCTCCTCTAGCTACCCGTAGTTTACAGTATTGATTTTAACAGTTTTACTCCTCATGCACAAAGGATTTGGCTCTGGCCAACATGCTTTCATTTTATCAAACCAGCAGCTCCAGGTCACGTCAGACATTTCCTGTGGCACTAAGCTTAAATCAGTTGTGTGTAAATGTCTGTGTATGCATGTTTTTTGTGTTTTCTTTCATCTGACTTAGCCATAACCAATACACAAGAGGGTAAAAGGTCAGAGGTCCCCTTTAAATTGATGAAACTGCAATATTAAATAACCAGTGTTGATGTATTTTAAATCTCCTCTATCTCCAAATCTGAGAGCAGTCTCTACTGTCCCCATGTTCCCTTAAAGAGGGGGTTTTACGCTTCCCAATGTGTTAAACATGAGAATAAAGTAACAGTACTAGATGTCCATACTAAATGTGTGCAGATTTTCAAACTGCTATAAGAAATCCCTGTGTCTGTCTGTAAACTGCTCCGAACGTTCTGAGCAAAACAAATTGTAGGAGATCTTTACGAGATCTTCACAAGGCTTGCTGAATCTCCTAACTGGTTCGTGACACATTGGAGGGGTGGACCTCAAACATTAAAAACCCATAGCTCTGCCCAAACAGGCCTCTAGAGGGCTGGCCAATCAGAGGAAAGGGGGTTTGTGGAGTGGGGAGCCTTAAAGAAACAGAAGCTAAAATGAAGAGTTTTATAGAGACGCTGAAATAATGGTTTTCTGAAGCACCAGTGTGAGGAAAAATAGGGATTATTTAGAGCTGTAAATCATGTAAAGTTACTACGAGTGTACCAGAGAGACAGTATCAAGCCTTCAAAAGAAAAGGAACATAACCCCTCTTTAATGTTTGATTTATTCACCAGTGAAACAAAAATGTTTTTTATCTGCACCTTTTTGCCAAATAACTTTTTTATTTATTTATTTAGTGTCAGTTTGTTTTATGAAAAGCCCAGTCTGTGCTTTTAGACCATCATGCATGTGGAAAAAAGATCACACATAGACTCTTTGAGACCCTTACATTTCTCCCAAATGAAACCCACCCACAGCTCCAAAATGTGCCCTCCTTCTATTTTATGTGACCGCCCAAGCAAGGGTTAGATATTTTTCGGCGATTTTGAAACTGGATGCTTTCAGCTCCCTCATTTCTTGTACCCCCTCTATGTCAAATTGCACCAAAGGGCACAATAATGAGGGATGCACTTATAGAAACAGGCTGAAAGTGTAGGAAAGGAAAGTGGAAGATGCTCAGGTGGAAAATAAGAGGAAAGAGCAGGGAGTGGAATGAATATGAACGGAGAGAGGCAAAAAGAAATGAAGCATTGAGTGAAAGGTATGGTCAATGAAAAAAAATACACAGTCAGCAGCTGCTGGAGCAGGAAATCCACACGCAAGAAAGCAGCAAAGCAGAAATGGACCGAACATCAGCTAATTCCCCTTTTCACTGCAGAACATAAGAGGCTACAACCCTCTGTGTTGTTTTTTTCATGTACTATATCAAAACTGTAAGCCCTAAGGACAGGAGTGCTAATTTTAAAATTTTAAAATAGTCAAATGAAAGAAATTACATAAAAATATTTCTAACCTACACTTTTTCCTTGATCTAAATCCTACAGACTGAATTTTGCCCTTCGTCTTTATCAAAGATATCAACCCTCCAGAGAGCTGAAGTTCTGTGATATGACTTTCTTACTGATCAAATTTGCTGATTTGGGAGTTCATATTTATCTTCTTCCCATTCCAAGTCAGCTTCAAGACATGAGATGATTTTATTTTCGCTGGGCAACACTGGCATATAGAGTATACATGTTGAAATTTTTCCTCATGAAGCACCCAGATGTTGTCATGCAGAGATCAAATCTCTTCTGTCCCCTGCTTGCACCCACACACCTATTTTCTTTTCCATTACATTCTCTCTGTTGTGCATCTCCCAGCCCTGAAAACGCCGCCATCCTCTCCACCCACTCCTCCTCCTTCCCTTCCTCACTGTCCTCTCCTGTCTCATTTCTGCAGGCGGAGAAAAGTGAGGCAGGACATCAGACTTAGCTCCCAGTTACCCTCCACTCCATTGCTCTAATGCAATTAACTCCACTGGTGGGAATAAAAGAGCAGAGCTGGAGAAATTCCTGATTAATCCAATCAAATAGACCTCTTCTCTGCAAGTGTGTGTCCACACCCCTGTCCAAAATGTTCCTTCAATGTTCTTTAATGTTCACTCACATGCAGTCCACATCCTCAGGCTGCAGATGAAACGGTTCATGGAGTATCATATTTGCAGAAAGATGTTTTAGTAAGGAGAGAGAGGAACTGGTCAGTGTACTCTATTTCACAAAGTGAGAGGCTTCACAAAGGGACGCTGTGCCTCTGTGGGTTAAGTAGAAGATAATGTTCAATGGATTCACTCCTGGAGTCCCACTGGAGCTGAAACTTTTATTCCATGTATTAGCAGAGTAACACCTCAACTGGAAAATATTACAAACAGCTGAAATTTGGAGTTTACTGTCCAGCCCATGTTGACTTAGATGACAACATGGATTTATAAAGTCCAGGATCAAAGTCAACGTAGGTTTTTTTCACTGTCATAGGACAATAGGAGCAAGGATCCCTCAGGTCTTCAGTGTAACAGGTTCATGTGTTGACATGAGGCACTCACTTCATGTGAAAGTTTCTGACTCCTGTGTCAGTATTCATTCAGTATTATTATCGCTGGTCATTCCTTGTTTTCTATGCTGACTGGGTACACACAGACCTGCTTTGTCACCAGAGCTGTCACTCATGACATAATTTACTTTAGTAAGAACCAACTGTAATGAAAGAAACCATGTTTGAGAAAAAAGTATTTGATGTCCCATCTGTTTACATTGAGGAGGAGGGCTTTATAATTCAACCTGCAGCCAGCCTCCAGAGGGAGCTCCAAATGTTTTGACTTTGTTTTCAGGAAGCTTTGCTACCTATAAATTTCCACTATTCCACTGATGTCATATTATCCCTTAATTATCCATCCTAATTCCACAAGAAACAATAGTTTTGTTATGATTTTTTTTTTAACTGCTGGAAGGTCTTAAAGATTTGACATTGACATTGGAGATATATATATATATATATATATATATATATATATATATATATATATATATATATATATATATATATATATATATATATATATATGAGAAATTTAGGATTAAACACATCGAAGCTCTGATAACTTCAAACAAGTGCCAACAGTAATAACACTTGACTTTACTCTGTAGCCTGCTTTTTGGCATGCTTCCTACAACTTTCTACTATGTTCTGCAAAAAAAAGGAAACTCTAATAATAGCTGTGTAGTATAGCTGTGTATTTTACCTGCTTCACAAGAGGCGCAACAACACCAACAACAAAAAGTATCAGCTTTTATAATTTCTGTCAATACTGAGGTCTTATCTGCTGTAGTAAATCAGGGATGCCAGAATGAATATTTGATAAATCATCAATGTGTGAAAAAACAAACAGAGCTATGATAAAAAAAAGATTATTTCACCCCACTATTACTGTAACTAACTCATGTAGTTCAAAGTTGCCTTCTTAGAACATCTCTTAATAAGGACATGGGTCACAGCAGAGGAAAAGCCCCGAACCCTTTGATAACAGTTTGGAATTACAGCTATTAAATGAAGCATGTGCAAGTATTTTTTATTCAGTTTTCTATTCCAAGACATTATTCCACTCTAAACTAACTCTGGTTAATTGATGCTGGATTTTTGAATAAGACTTTTTAAGATTTTTTTTACCACATTCTTTATATCACCAACAACAACCCAGAGAGATCTTTTTACTCCAAGCAGAGGCAGAGAGAGTTGGGGGAACGTATACTTGGCCAGAGTTGAAACCTGAAGTAGCTCCAGTTCTGGAGAAAGTTTTGTCTCGGCTAGGAACCATTGGAGGGGTCATGTGATAAGTTCCACTCCCAATTATTAAGGGGGCGTGGCCTAAAGACAGGTTTGTTGAAACCCATTATTTGTCCAATTAATCCTTAAGAATGTGATGACAAAATGATTATATTGTTTCTGTTTTTTTCTTGTTCTGGGTGGGTGGAAAGATCTCATTTGATGCAATAAATGTTAGGTAAGACCCAAAAGGCTGAAAAAAAAAACCCCAGCTGAAAACCAGCGGTGTTTTTCACTCATCTTGGCACAATCATCTAGTTTTGTCTCATTTTCTGTTATCCCACGGCTCCTAGTTTTTTTTTTTTTTCTCAAAAAAAAAAAGTCAAAAAAATGCTCAAAGGGTCCTCACACAGCTGGGGATTTCACAGCAGCCACCCACCTGCTGTGATTCAGCGGAGGTGGCTGTCAAATGTGTCGTCCCTGGATTATATACATCACACAGGGGGGACGCTGAAGCTTTCCATCCTGCAGCTCTACTGCGTCCTCTGTGTCCCGTCTCTTACATAATATTCACACAACACTGTCACGCTGTCTTACTGCCTACTGCCTGTCACAGTGGTGCAAAATAATGACTGCAATGATGTGCTGTTGGAGTGTATGTGTGCGTGTGTGTGTGTGTGTGTGTGTGTCTGTCAGTGTTCCTGTTGAAGTTTTTTTTTTTTTTTTTTTTTTTTAGTCAAGGACACAGTTGTGCTCTACTTAAGAAGAATTGATTGGTTCCCAAACAGTTCGTTACAACACACACGTGCACATACACCATCACACACAAGGTCACAGTCTTATGGGGTTTTTTTCAGGGCTTAATTTTGTTTTTCACTTTTCCTGTTTTTGCACAAAAACCAACTGTATAAAACGCAACCGTGAGCTTTGTTTATTCAGCTGTGTTCAAATATATTCATTTGTGCTCATGAGTTGAATAATAAGAGCCATTTTGCTTTGAATCTGTGTGTGTGTGTGTGTGTGAGTGCGTTTGCTCAGTTAACAATAGCAATGGAACAGCATTTAATCATCATGAAAGGCTCATATTGACAGAGAGAGAGAGAGAGAGAGAGCAGGCACACCCTCAGGGAGAATCATAAAGAGCACTTTTAAATGAACATTTAACAGGCAGAGATAAAACACTTTAAAACATATTTCAAAGATGCTTTATTGATATGTAACATGGATAATTGCTGTAACTGACTGATTGTCCAAGAAGCCAGAGAGCTGCTTCTGTTGTTGTTTTACTACATCAACCATCACCTTAGGAGTTTAACATATTTAACATGCAGAAAGAAGTTGGCATGCTGATTTGAAACTTTTTGTCTCACTCATTTCCTCCTTCAAGCAAATGAGTCATTTATGGTGTTGATATAAAGTAATGTTTGTAAGACTGTGTCCATGTCCGAGTGGCCCTGAAGCTCAGGACGGCCCACAGAGTTATAATGAAATTTAGAACAAAAAAAAAGAGACATTTAAACATGTTGGCTCTCCCATTCCAACAAAGCCTCTCCAGTTCTTGTGCAAATGTTTTGATACTTCCTACAAATTCCATTTGCTTCATCATGAATTAATGGCTCAACTCAGATTTGTTTACTTGTTATGGCAACTAAGGTGCAGTGCAACAATCATGTCCAGCTCAATCTTCTTTTAAATTGGTAAAGGCTAACAGCTTTAGCAGAAAGCTGCTTTGCTTAACCTCCAGAAAACACATGAGTTCCCTGAAATCATATGTAAGATCACCTTATAGATTTAATCCAGTAGTTCACTCTTCTTTTGATTCTGCTGCATCTCTGCCAACTTCACTTTGATCACAAACTAGATGTTAACACTGATTTGAAAGTATGAAGTATGGGCCTGTGTCCACTGTCCCCCCAACCGCAGTTTCTAAGCCCTTTGACATTGAATTTTGACCAACTATGACCAGATAGTGGAAGTTGTTTCATTGCACTTCCCATAGTTGTGATTGTTCAGTCTGTTTTGAAATGCTCTGTAATTTTCCTATGTATTTTTCACCAATTGTATTTCCCTTAAAAATTAAAGATAAATGATCAGAAACGATCAGTGCGTTTACATGCAGTTTCAGAAATTGGACTATGAGCTTAGTCAATGCAAGATCAGGCTATTAGAATGCATGTAAACAGCTGAGCCGGGCTGAATACAGACTCTGCATAGCTTGTTTGACACACCAGGATAATGCAGCTGCAATCAAGCTGTGGTTGGATTTGGCAGGACTCGGCAGGTCTCGGTAATCCTCAGCGTTCAGCTGGATGAGGAAGTAGGTGACCATGATAAATAGGGTCACTGCACTCATTTAGTCTGAGGCTCCAACACAACAAACACACACCATGACACGTACATAAATAAAAACATAAAGCTGCAGTTGCATCCATCTCAACCATCGTCATTAGAATGTTTTCTCTTTGGGTGAACCAAAACTAGTTTGATATGCACGCAGCTTCGCTCATAAAAAAAAAAAGGACACAGCGCCACCTATCATAGCAGAGTGAGACGTTCTTGGCCGGAAATCTGATTCTCTTTTTTGCATGTATACACAGACAAGACTAGACCCCCCACTGTGGCTTTAAACTCGAGCTATGGCCTTAGCTGGGCTACTGTGTGCATGTAAACGTACTGGATGTATCATGTATTAGAGGTCCTGCACCCTCTCAGTTTTTATTGGTCCATGAAAGAGATGAAATTTATGAAAGCAGCCGTGTTCTAAAAGTTGGTAAGTATAATGGTTAGGATGTTGAAAATCATACACTGCATTGACTGTATAGCGGGGCTGACAGTGCCGAAAATCATGATTAGTGGACGCACCTTTACTCTGAACATTTCAAGTTTTTTTAATGTAGCAGCAGAGTGAGGAATAATTACTTCGATACATACAGTATATTCAGAATATACAGAATCTAAGTTTGTTTTTTAGATTGTTTTTTTTTTGGTACATATTGTCACAGAAATAAGCAACTTTGATACATATTATAGAATGGTCTGACTCTTGAAGTTGACGCCCATGGATCTCACAACTAATACTTGAGTATTCCTGATCTGTCTGAACTCAACCTAAAATATAAAGTTCTTACAGCAAACAACAAAACAAAGTAATCTGTTTTCTTCCATGACAGTTCTTTACTTAATTGAAACTGAAAGTACCTCAGGGGAACCTCTCGCATTGTGCAGAGCATCACGTGCAAAAACAGTTATTTTAAAGATGCAGAACTGTGCATAATGTATAACTGAGCTCCCTCCTCTTAAAGGTTGAAGAGGAGAGAGAAGCTTTGCTCTCACTTGTGTTATTTGCACCATTATAAATCTCTAAATTATGCAGATGCATGCATGCTCATAGCATGCACACTGACACACTAACAAAGCCAATCATTGATGCATGTGTGCCAAGTCAGCAAAGTCAATGAGACTCAAGAGGGTGAGGAACAAAAGAGCCAGAGATGGGTTATTTATTTGTTTTTTCTACTGAATTCATTCATGGGAGGGATGTTTGGATGGGGTTTGAGTTTTCATCTCTTACAGGATGATGTGCCTTTGATGGCACAGTGCAAGGTTCTGGGTTATTTACATTTTTTGCTGGTCTGAATAAAAATTTAGAGGAGAAGAATGAAAGGGGAAGTAGAGGAGAAAGTGTAGAGAAGGAAAGAGGGACAGGCTAAGAGATAAAGTGCAGGTAAAGCAGAAAAAGTGAAAGAAGCCAGCCATGTGGAAAGGACCAAAAGATTGGATAAAAAGGATAAAGAAGCTAAGACTGGGTTTAAAAGAAAAAAAATAAGGCTTGAAAAGAGGTGGAGGACAATGAGCAGAGAAGAAATGACTGCGGTTAAAGAGTCGGACCAATTAACTGAGCAGCTTAGCTTAGCGCCAAGACTTGAGTCAGAGATAGTTAGCATGGCTGAAGAGTACATCTAGCCTAAAATCAACTCTTGACTTACAGATTAGAGGGTTAGCTTGATACTTTTTCCCTTTATCATTAGAGCTCTGCAAGGCAATGGAGGCCACTATTTTAGGGTGACCATATTCTAAAAAACCCCAAAAGAGGACACCCTACCTGACCTCTTGAGGATACTGGAAGAATACCCGAAGACACTCAAAGACGACTTATATATTAACCATACATTTAATTAAGACATTCTATTTCTGTTTGACTAAATAAATAGATAACATAACATAATATAAACTTAAATGATGTTGGTGAATAAGGTGCTTATCTGTGGCGACCACCAGTCGACCACGGCGAAAAAGAGGGGTACTTTTTCTGCAGTTCATCTGTAAAGGTGCATTTACAGTACGGTTCGGTTACTTTGGGACCTGTCCCAGTTTTAGTAAAAAAAAAAAAACGCTGCAAAATGCGTGCCGTACCGAGACGAACTGAACTGAAACGCTCGGTGGCTGTACACTTCTGCATTTTTTGTCTGAGAGCGCAGCACAGGCAGTCAGAGCATGTTTTTTGATCTGAGAGAAAGAGCAGCCTGGGTCTTTCATGCCATGACACATGCAGCGTGACATGGAGGTACATCAGAATAATTTGTGCGGCCCAGTACAGCGCTTTATATTAATGGTCAAAACCCAGACATTTTAGAGGATTTCAAAAAAATCCTTTCAGACATACTTTTACAACCAAAAAGGAGAACATGTCTGGGCAAAAGAGGATGGTTGGTCACTCTACACTATTTTATCTTTACAGTTCATGTGGAGCTACAGCGACCAAGCAGCAGCTTCGCCTAGCATGCCAGGCGATATGGGGTAGCTGGGTAGCTGCTTACCTGCTAGAAACTGATAAAAACCTTTTTTATGCATTTGTGTTGTGTTTTTAACTGAATTGTTTGAATGGTTTAGCTGGCGTTAACATAAGGAAAAGCGATAGTAAGCTAATATAAACCCATCAAAAATACACCTTCTGTCTCTAAAAGTGACAAAAAAATGTGAAAATGAAAATGTTTGCTGTGAATTTCAGGAGAGTAAACATGAGCTTTTATCAGCATTTAACTCTGTAAAGTGAGTGTTGCTAACAGGCTGCTAGCATGACAAGTTTTTGCTTTGGATGAGGATTTCAGTAAGAAAACATTTTTCTTTGAACAAAGCATGGACTGTATAAAATATGGACATAGTCCCCACGACGCCACCCGTCTGTTCCTGATACAGTCAAATGAAGCTGATAGTTGGAGGGGCGCAAGCTTTGAGCTTCCTTTCTAACAGCTATAGGGTGTCTGTTAGTCACATGAGCTGAGCTGAGCCTCTGATTGGACAAACTTGTAAATACAGTATCTTCTAAACCGCTGAGTTAGACAAAAATTCACACACACACCCGTACAGTGTGCACCGTTAGCGAAATGAGCATTTTCACCTGAGCCATTTTTTTTTTAACCAGACGTAAATACGTTTTTAATGCCGACAAAGTCTGTTTTTTTTTTTCTTTGGCTTGGTGTGTATGTGGTTTCTGGTCTTTCTTCAGCCAGCCTCTAGCAGATTCTCGATGAACAGCAACTTTTAGCACTTTAACAGAGGCTTAAGTTTTCTAAACTGGATGTTGCCCCTTGGGACAAAGTCTAACAAAGTTTCTCTATTTTTTCTAGCATTAATGCTAAGCTACACCTTTAATTTGCAATAATACAGCTATTGCATTATTGTAAACATTTCCATTAATGAAAAAGGCGATAGAAGCTAGTCTTTGATATACGTTAATGTATGTGTGATTAGAGGTGTATTTTCACGTTTACTAAAGCAGCAGTGTATTTAACTGTACATTTACAGTACAAATCTCATGATATCTACATAAAAACTTTAACTTTTTCCTTTTCATCACAGGTGTTTATGGTATTACTGCCAGGAAGCATCCTGTTAATGCATCCAGAGAGAGTTTTTTTGCTTCACTGAGAATTATGTAATTCTGAAGGACTGATAACTGAAGGTTAAAAGGCTTTAAAAGCCAAAGCTGGAAAGTGAAGTTGAGACACCGGAGAGAGGAATTAGCAGATAAGAAAAATGAAAGGCAGGAATTACAGAAAGTTAGCAAGAAAGAGAAGAAGAAGGCAGCCAGGTGAGGAGGGAGGAAGCGATGAGTTAGAGACAAGAAGAGGCACCCAGAGTACAGAGAACACGAGCAGTCGAGGAGCAATATCAGGCTTGGATGCTTTTTAAGATGGCAGGACTGCATGAATCAGAGCGTTGCGACAAATGAAACTTGCTCATTCAGAACACACATACACAGTCCTTTATTCCACTGCAGGTATGAATATCAATGCCTCTGTCAACCTCTAGGTTTAAACCAGGCTTTATGTGGAACAAATCTGCCGTTTGTGTTGCCTGCACTCCATTTGTTGTTGCATTAGATATAAATCTCTGTGTGCATTTGCCCTTGTATTGCCTCTCAGCAGTAATACAACATTACCACTCTGTCTCAAAGTTCTGATCTCATGCTTTATTTAAACTGAAACACACTGTAAATCCTTGTCTTTTTCCCACCTGGTGCCAGAGAAGTTCACAGCTCCCGAGGTTGAACAATTTGTTTCTCTGTCTGACCAGTTGTTCTTTCCATGGAGGTCGCTCAGTAACAGCCAGGAGGTCTGTGTTTGTTTGTTTGTGGGCAACACTGTTCGCAATGTGCTGTGTTTGGAGGAATTATACCGACTATAAAAAGCCCTGAGAGCGCAGGGTAAAGGAATGTAATGTGCGATAAAACACCATTAGCCGGCAGTAAAAGTCTAATAAGCGTCTTTTGGTATGAATATTTAGTTTTACAGAGTCAAATCAGGTTTGCCAACAACACTCATTTTTTTTCAAACGACATAACTTTGGTATTTTTCAACGTAGACTTCAAATCAATGATTGGTTTGATCTGTGATAAAGTTCTGTAAACTTCTCACTTTTTTCTGTTTTTGCAAGAAAACAGACTCGAAAAGATCACAGGAGCAAGCATTTTAAAGTAATCCAGTGTTTCCAGATTCGTCACTGTAATCAGTTTTTACTGTGTGGGTTATAAAGCAAACAGGGAAACAAAAGAAGAGGGAGACTGGGATCATCACAAACTGTATTTAGAGGCCTCCATGTGTACAGTATGTGCTTCTGTAACTGCAGCGCTTTCTTTCGTAGGTTTTAAATGCAACATTACACTTCAGTCTCACTTAAAGATGATGATTATGTTGTTGCTGGTGATTTGTCGGGGATGGTATTTAAACTAAAAAAAACCTGCAATGTGAATTGCCTCACACAGGGGTTCCCAAACTTTTCAGCCTTTGATCCCAAAGATAGTGGCGCCAGGGACCAGCAATGGAAATACACCACAAGGCCAAAAAACAAACAAAAAAAGGCCTAAGAAACTTTGAATGGTTTTTGTATCAAATTGAATCCCATTTTTTTTATTTAGACTTTTACAATCATGGATGAAATACTACATTTGAAAAAAGTTTTGGATTTTGGAAGACAGCTCTTGACCCCCACTTTGGGAGCTACTGTCCTAGCAGCACTACTTGTCAGCAGTGTGGGGCTCTGACCCATGTTGCTCACCTAAAATTAAATTCTTGCTTGTGTTATAATCTCAGATGTGAGTTGTTTTGGACAACAGCGTCTGCTAAATGAAATTGCAACCTTGTAAAAGAAAGTTTTCTGACGCATATTACCCAAACTGGGAATTATTTAGTTACTTTCCAGTTACTTTCTGCCATGATTGGATACAACTGTTTGTGTGACGTCGTTTTCATACATCTTCAAGTTGTTGTTTTTTTATAATGAGAGACACAAATTGTGGGTGTGCTTAAAAAACTATTTTCAATAGTTGCCAACATGGGCTTCCAGTATTTCAAGGCCAGCTTCTTCCTCCCTTCCATGTTGTAGTTTCACCCAGAAAACAACCATGATTTCAACAGCCCTATAACCTTCTTCTTTTTTAAAGTTATTTTTTGGGCTTTTTATGCCTTTAATGTGAGAGGACAGGGCAGTGGATAAAGCAGGAAGCAGGGTGAGATTGGGGAGTGACATGCAGGAAAGTTACCACAGGCCAGACTTGAACCTGGGCTGCCTGCTCAAGGGCTTTTTGCCCACATGGAGCACGACCTAAACCACTAGGCCATCTACACTCCAAGCCCTACTAGCTTATAATATAAATCTTGTTGGATGATAACAAAGTTGCCAGGTAGCCCCTGAATCACAATGTAGAACCACAAAGACAACTACATAAAGTTTGAAGATCTTAAACAAAGGGTGTGTGTAGGATCACACTGCGCGAGGGGGAAGCAAAAGTAGGACAAAAGAGACAGCACGCAAAGGAGAGGAAAGCAAAAGTGGTGCACCTGCAAGTTTAATCTGGGTGTGGATGAAGCAGACATCAAAGTGTGTGTGTTAGATTTTAGAGAGCTTTAATTTGAAATCCACATTTGCATATATTCTTAGTAATAAAAAATTCTCATCACTAACATATTTTGCACCAGCTTCTCACAAATGAATCTTTTCTTTAAACAAAAACCTCAAAAAGCCCTCTTTTGCTCAACATCAAGCTTTTTTTTGTAATTGTGATTATAAAAGACATTTTTACCTGTGTCAGTGGAAGATGTTATCTTGAGGTTTCTTAACAGGTACTTTTTTCTTTTTCTGTATGTTTTTTTTTAAGCTGAATGAATAATCACTTGTTTGAAAAACTTATTATAAGATAATGAGAACGTTAATTATCTCCCGCTCTACTTCATCTCTTGTTTGAACCTTGTGCTGCACTCCCTCTTCTTATCTCTCTCCTCAGTTTCTTGTTTGTTTTTCCCTCCTTTTCTCTCTTCTGTCTGTTGTCTCTATCCCTCTTCTTCTTCTAATAGATATTGCATCTTTGTGTTTTGCAGGATCACTCTGAACGGGATGAAGGTGTCCAGGCCAGACGTTCGAATCGGCCGCTACAGAATGATTAAACACGAGAGAGACAAACACAACGAGCCCAACCCACAGAGGTACTGCATCATTGTCTGAACGCGTTCTGCTGCTTCACATTTGAATCCATCGATCTGCTTTTGTCTCATAGCTACACAGTTCAGATCTTTCTATCCAACATCTCCATCTGCGCATGAGAGATTAATGGTTATATGGCTTAGCTGAGGGAGCATTATTTACTTTATTATCAATACCAAATCCTCGTAATCAGTGTTTGCTACAGTTTTATACCTGAACATGAGCGACATGGACAATATATGATGAAGCGCTCCATCATGATTGGGCTGCGCTTTTTCACCTACTGTCTCATCTTTTTTCCACTTCTGTTGGAATAATATGTTAAAGTATTCTATAACCAGTAATAGTTTTCCGCTCTCTCTCTCTCTCTCTCTCTCTCTCTCTCTAACTCTCTCTCTCTCTCTCTGTTCTCTCTTTATCAGTCAGCAGATATTGAAGGATGAATTATTTAATTTTTAACTTTAATTCTTGCTTTATTTAGATATTTCCATCTCATCTGCAAGCAAGAAAAAAATTTAGAGCATTTTTGTATTTGCTAAATTTCAAACGGTTACCTACCGTTTTAAAGCAGTCATAAAAAGAAGTCTGCACCAGCAGTAACATCACTGCAACGCAGCAAACTTCTGATCCCATGCAGAAACTCGTCATAGAATGCAGGACTGAGGTGGTTCAGGTCATCAGCTGCTCTGTTTCTGATGCCAACATGTTTTTTTTTCTTGTCAGTTTAAGGAAGTCAAAGTGTGATGACTCAGGTGGTGGAAGGTCAAAACAATCCATGCACACTGACCGAGCAGTGATCGGTTGCTGGGTTGGGGCAAAATCTAGTTTGTGTAATACTTTGTAAACTCTCGTGATCAGGCGATGAGAGAAGCAGACAGAGAAAGAGAACGATGTGATTGGACGGTGATCGAATGGATAAATTGTTATGAGTCAGCCTCTCTGCTCGAACTGATGCTTAACTTCATTTATCTCAAGCTTTGTGAAGAGTCATGAAAAAAATATGCATTCCTTAACATTCCTGCACCCTATAGACACACAGACAGTCAACACTATACATTATTTAACCATTTCATTGCTTATTCATTCAGCTAAGTGTTTAATTATTTTTTATGTAAATGTAATTTCCCATGTTTCATTGTTTATTCTGCACTGCAAGGAAATTTTGTAAGCGAACTATCCTTGATTTCTTTTCTTTTTGTTTTGGTTTTAATGTAAGACAGATAGTCGAAGTATAGCACAAAAATCTTCCATGTAAAACAGTGTTACAAATCCCCAGGTTGCTTTACCCCCTACAGTACAGAGTATTTTGCTGAGAATGAAAGCAGAGTATTTGGGTAATGTTTGTGTGTGAGGACTTGCTGACCTGAAGGGAGGATTATGTTTCCTTTTACTGATTTATCATTTTCTCTCGTAACAGGATATTGAAAGATTCATGCAGGTTAAAATCAAAATGCATGAATAAATGAGGGTATGCTAAATAAAATATTTGCATTTCAGAGATACCGCAGCTATTTGTGGTCTTCACAGTATTCCTTCTGCTAATATGCATAATATAAACCTGCTGAAACTTCTCAGTGTGCAGTCTTTTGCAACATCACCTGCAGAAAAGTACCTGATGAGTAAGAAAATATCAGAACGTCAGTGATCTAAATATTTGAACGTTTTAAAAGGTTTATTTTTGAAAAAAGCAGTTTTTGTCTCAGAGATCCGGCCTGGGGGCTTAAAAATGTGCGTTAGACTACACCAGTCTAAACAACTTCAATAGAATGTGTAAAAATGCTTCCCCTGTGTAAACGTGTTATTTTATGGTTTGATGAATGAGACCCAATATGCAGAGATGAGCCCTTCTAGACACATTAATCACCAGGAGTATAGCACCTCACATTAAGCTGCTTAAATGTGGATTATCACTGTTTATTCTCCTCTAAGAGCCCCCGTTTTCATGCCTGGATAGGCCGGCCAACGATGCCTTGTAACTGAAAAATCGATAGCTGCTGCAGCCAGGGCAGAGTGAAGATGTATTTTCCCTTTGCTAAATTGTTTCAGTTTTTGGTGAGGTCCGCTAACGACATGGTTTTGACATCAAGACGTCAGCATCCACAGATGTGGTCTAGTCCAGTTGTGGCTCCTAAATTGGTTTATAAGAAGATTAAAAACACAGACAACTGGAGTCATGGGAAATGGAAGAGACAGACGAACCCTGACATGATGTGAATCAAGTACATGACCACTGAGCATGTGTTTATGTTGATAAAGACACCGTGAGGGTGGGAACAGACACATTTTAAAAAAACTTCAGATTAGTTTTTCCTTTGATGTAAAATAGAACCCATGTTTAAGTTTGTTTTGAAATGTTGCTTAATTATTTATTTTACGAAAAGGAATCAAAACAACTTCAACTTTGGAGGTCCTCTGTTTTCAAAAGCATCCATCCATTTTCTACCACTTATCCTGTTCAAGGTCGCGGTTGACTACAGCCTATCCCAGCTGGCTTTTGGCGAGAGGCGGGGTACACCCTGGACTGGTCGCCAGTCAATCATAGGGCTGACACACAGAGACAGACAACCTTTCACGCTCACACCTACGGGAAATTAAGAATCACCAATTAACCTGATGAGCATGTTTTTGGACTGTGGGAGGAAGTACCAGGAGAGAACCCACGCATGCACGGGGAGAACACAGGAAGGCCACCAGGGGAACCAGAATTTGAAGTTGTAACCTCCTTGCTGTGAGGCAACAGCAGTAACCACTGTACCACCGTGCAGTCCATTTCCAAAAGTAGTCTGAGTTAATAAAATATCTTAAACATTAATATTTACATATACAAAAATATACAAACTTAGGAAAGCACATGCAAAAAGACAGAACACAAGTAAATTAAGGAAACATCTTTATCAATTTGACAACACATGTGCAGCATTTAAAAAATGTGTTGCAAAGACCACAAAGAACACATTAGAAATTTACACATTAGTTGTAAATACACCGCAACTAAATGGAAGTTTCCAGATATCACCTTATTAAGGTTCTCTTGTGTGCTGCAGTGGACTGAACCAACCTGAGGGATCTTTAACATTTTATCAGTAAGTTAAACATGTTTTAATTAGTGGAAGGAGTGTGATGTCAGTCGGGATGCTCCACTATAATGCAAACCTCAAAAATAAGTGGATGTTTTTTCTTATATAAAATAAATTTTAAAAATTACAAATCTTATTTGGCTCAAAATTATAAACCCCAGTGATCTGACAAGCCCAGAAATGTTTTGTCTTAATTCATTAACAAACAAAACAGTACCTGAAACTGACATTTAGGTGCAACAAATGTATTTGAGTTTCTAATTGAGACATCTTTCTTATACCAAGAAAATTACTTGCTTAAAAAAATTATATTAAGTCTAATAAGTCTTTTTTTTTTACTAGAAATATGAGAAAAACATACTTTTTTAAGTTTTGCAGTGCAGCCTGATGGCTCCTCTCCATGTTTTGGCTCCTCCAGTGCAACATGTCAGCACAAATAGGTAATGTTGGCTGAACGTCACATTGTCTGTTGTCTGTTCTGTTTACAGTCAGAGGTTGGAAAGGGAAAATTTCATGCTGTGAGGGATGTGTGAGAAATAACATTGGAGAATATCCAGGGCAGGCGGTCCTGAAATGTTTAAGAATTTTTCAGGCGTGCAAAATGTGAAGACTCTCTGCCTGCCTACTATGTCAAGGGCAGTGTGAAGACGGGCTGAGCAGGCTTTTAAAACACGTCATGTAGCTGAGCCTTTAAGAACCAAACCATGATTGCAACTTTTCTATAACACTTTTCATCGGTAAGGATGTAACTCCTTTAAAAAAAAGTTTTTAAAGAAGTTTTATAAAAATTTTGCATATTATTCAGTCTTTCACTGGAGTCTATTTAATACACGTGATCATACACAGCATGCTTCTTTTCATGCCGACAGTGGAGACTGAAAATCAAACCCACCTGCAGATGTGACAGAAAGGCAAATTAGCCTTAAATGAGGCTTTTGACATCAACTGAAAAGAGTAACATTTACCTTTCACCTGCAAGAAGCACACGCTGTGCGTCACAAAGACCTTACACATGTGTGTGAAAGGAGGTTAAAAAATAAAGTCAGGACAAAGAAAAAAATAATTGCTTGAAAAAAAAAAATCTTGCTCCCCTCCTGATGTTAAATGTATTCATTTTTCATTGACCTTTTGTCTGTGCCCAATTCACCTGTAAAGGTAAAAATCCATCCTAAACACACATCAGGGAGTGAGGGAAAATTAGCTAAAGTGGAGGCTCTGACACCAAAAGGAGTAAAAGAAGTTTGATTTACTCGTAAGGAGCTCCTGTGTAAATGTCAGACATCCATCTAGAAGTGGTTTGTTTTTCTTTAAAATAACCGTCTTTACAGTACAATGGTGGCAATAACTTAAACTTGAAGACGTCTGGGATAACCAGGTCTGCGTTGTTTGTCATCCATCATTGTTTTGTGCATGTATGGGGGAGTGTGTGTTGAGCAGATAAGATGCAACAATCTCTCAGTAATTGCCTACTGAAATGACACCAATAGAGATGGGAGCCGGCTGGGTCAGACTGGTCTAGTTGCCTTCATCAAAATCAATAAATCAGCCACTAGACTGAAAGAAAGTGTGTTTCTGTGTGTGTGTGTGTGTGTGTGTGTGTGTGTGTGTGTGTGTGTGTGTGTGTGTGTGTGTGTGTGTGTGTGTGTCTGCTTGATACTCAGTTCCCGTTTTCCTCCTCCTCTTCCTCGTCGATCTGCTCCCTCTCTCTGGCCGGTGAACCAGACTTCCTCAATAAGACGTGACACCAACAGGGACGCTTCTTATTTGGGGCTGATCCATTATTCATAACTCAAGCGAGGGGGAGAAAATAGCAGCCTATTAGTCGGCGCAAACTTCATTTTTACAGCCCTTCTGGACACTCGTTATAATGTATCGGAAATTTCAGCTTGAAGGATCGTCTGAAGAAGATGCGTTCAGGCTCAACTCGAGCACAGCGGTTCAGAATAATCAGGAGGTTGTGGATGGAGGGGATGGCCACCTCATGGCAGGATTGAGGCGGTGTGGGTGGAGAAGAGAGCAGTTTTTCTTGTTTCTTTCTTTGCCCAGACAGAAAGTTTAGTTTTTCGCTTTTCATTCCGTCAAATTGTGTGATGTTTTCGTACAATTTAAAAAGTTACTTGGAAAAAGTAAGTCATGAGGCAGCAGAAATAAGAAAAAAAGAGGTTGCTGTGCAGAATAAGCTGTTCTTTAAGTTACATGTTAACAATGACATTATAAAACTGCAGACTTATGGACTTAAATGTGTTTCAGGTATCTGTATAGATACTTGGTTGTGACACATGGTAAAATCATCATGTGTAGCTCTGAGCTCAGAGTTCATTACAAAATTTAGGGAAAGGCAGTTTTTTAGTAGACAAGTGCTGGGGGCTGAAATGATATTATTTTTCAACAACCATTACAGTTTAAACTAAGTTATTATGGCATCATTAATTTGAGAAACACCCCCCCCCCCCCCCCCCCCCCCCCCGGACCTTGACCCAGTTGCAGTTTAGGACTTAATTAACACCCATGTAATCTCACTTTTATGAATGAAAATGAAAATGAAACCACACACTTCAGCCATCTACAGAAACTGCCTCAAAACATTCATTGCTTTGTCTTTCAGAATACCTTGAAGAAATAAACTGTTATACTCTTCAGCTGTCAGTCGGTTTCACAGATAAAACAAGCCTTTGCTTCAGCTTTTTGTCTCTCTACACGTGGTTTCCTTTTGTTAAGATTCAGATTATTAATTGGGCCTTTTGGGAGAGTTTATCTGGAGCACCTGTGTAATGTCCAGTGTTTACCCAGGATGGCTTTGTCTTGACTGTTCGATGAATGTTTATTATCTTTTCACACACATTTGCCACACACACACATATACACATTCACTCAAATCGTACACACTCTAACCCAAGAGAGCGTTCTCTTTCCTCTCTTTTCTGAGATGCTGGTTTGGCATAGCAATGAGATATCGGGCCAACGGAAGTAAGAAAGAGGCACATTCATCACCGGCCTCGAGTATCAGCTCTCTCTCTCTCTCTCTCTTTCTCTTTCTCACACACACACACACACACACACACACATTTCCACTCTCAAGCCTCACCTCATGCATTGCAAATGAATCAGTCACTCAGTTACATTGTTCAATATTCTATTCATATGTTATCGTCCTGGGACAGTGCAGATGCAGCATGTGTGGGGCGTGTTTGTTTGAGTGGGTAAAAATGTATTTGCTCTGAAAACAAGTTAAAGTTAAGTGTCTTATTTGGATTTATTCAAAAGAATAGATCAATCTTGACGAATTTCCCTTCTTGTCAGGGGTTAGGTCTGCCTCTCAAGCCTGGACTGTAATTGAATTCATGTCACCATGAGCAGCTGGTTGGCTAAGCTTAGCATAAATATTGGAACAGCAAAACAGCTAGTCTGGCTCAGTTCCTCTGCCTCTCAGCACCTCTAACCTTTAATGACGCTTAATGTCTGATTTGTTTGGAGTATAATGAAGACTTGGCTAAGGGTTATGCACTGGATAATTCTTTTGCTACTCAAATTCAAAGAAATAAGCAGAAAAAACACCCATCAAGACTACTGCTGTGTGACTTGGAATGTTATTGCTGTGTGGTAAGCTAGTACCATCAGCAGCTAGCTAATCTGCTCGCTTGTTTGCACTACCAGCAAATCTTGTGCAATCTTTACTGTAAGTAAGGTAACATCTTAAACAGAACACATAAACAAGCTAGCAGGCTATAATTTGTGTAGTCTTCACTCTGTGAAATCTTCTACAGTAAACATAGCAAAGATAACAAGAGCTACCTATATTTGGCAATCAAGGAGCCTTAGCTTGCTTTCTTTCACCTGTAGCTTCTCCGTTATATTAATTAGTGAGCTTACAAGGTTATTTTAAGTGAATTTTCATCTCATTGAACATTGCGATGTTAGCTTTTTCCCAGCTGTTCCAGTCTCTAAGATGGGCTAAGCTAATAGGCTTCATAGATGCTAATAGATGCATTGAATGTAGCATACCATGGTTTCAGTCCTGAAATGTAAGGTACAAAAACTGTAAATAAATAAAATGGACAGCGTGGCTCAGCTTTATACCATTGTATGGTTTGCAGCCGGAGTCTGCGCAGTAGAGACCATGAGGCACTCGGAGAAAATCTGTGTGGAAGCGAGTGACAATTTTTTTTTTTCTCTCAATAGTCTAAACCCTTCTTGGCTCTCCTTCCAGACGTGTTTTACTATTCCCGAAAAGAAAATACACAAGAACAGCAGCTGTCACTCATTTTTAAACGAAACGTAAAACCCGTTTTTAACATCTAAACTAAGAAAAGAACTTTTCAGAAATAAGAGCGGACCTGAATACAATGCAGCCCAATAATATCTAAATATCACCAAGGCATACAGATGTGAGAAACATTTCTATGAGGTGTATTAGTTTTTTAAGGTTTGACCACAACCCATCTGGAATGAATAGAGAGGTGGAGTTTTTGACCTATACTGCAGCCAGCCACCAGGTGGAGCAGTTTTTGTCGTGACCTCAGTTTGCGCTAAGTGAGATGACGTCCATTTTTTTTTTTTACAGTCAATGGTTAGCGAGGGGAGCTTCAGGCTAAATAACAGTAGCAGTGTCCATGCTAATGGTGCTTAGGTTTAGCGAGTATAATGCTACCTAAGCATTTTAGCAAAGTAGTCAGTAGCCCAAGCCAGAGGCTGTCCGTGACCGAAGTGAGGTATTAAGCAGAACTTGCTGCCAAAGTTCAATACTGTTTGAAAATATTACTTGCCTCCTTCTCGACAGAAAAGTGAATTTTCTTCCCTTTAAACAGCACAATGCTACGCTTTCCCATTTTTTCAGTTTCCAATCAGAGCTAAGCTAAAAAACAGAATTTAGAAACACTACATTTAGCATACCATGGTAACGGTCTTCTTATCTAAGGTACGGACACTGAGAAATGTGTAGCCAAAATGATATCTCCGAATTCTTTTACCCTTTTTTAAAAACAAGGTCAAACTAGCTTAGAATATATATCACCAGAACAAAACAATCCTTCATAGCTGGTATACTGAGCTACTGTCAAGCTCCTAAACCAGAATGTTTTCCCTTTGAGACCCTTGGTGGAATTAAAATAGAACTTTACTTAGCCCAGTTAGGACTCAGTCTGGAAATCAGGCTAATGAATATGTAAAGAGGACTCTCTTTGTGTGGCTCCTCAACTCTTAAATATAAAACTTATATAAGTAAGCCTGACATACTGTAGCCAACAGATGGAGTACTGATTTGATATTCTCTGTATGTATGAGGGGATTATTTTATTGCTTTCAATCTCTGCTGCTTTATAGATTCATCTTAAGATCTTTCCTCCCCTCCAGTTCATTCACTTAATGTTTCGGTATCAGTTTTGCTCGTTCCGTCTGTCACTCTCTTTCTCTGAAATATATTTATCTCTCTGCATATCATCCTCAATTTGTCTCCCAGATTTTCCTCTCTTCTTTCCTTCGCTTCCTCTCCTTGCACTCTTCTTCGCAAACTAATCTCCCTTTCTTTGAGGTAGAGCTGCCAAACCATTGTGGAAGTCAAAGAACACGTAATTCTATTTATACCCCGTTATATTACATAGTTCAAGGGAAAGACGCTTGACAGCATTTTTCCTGCTGCTATTTATGCCAATCAAGCTTGTTTTTGATTTGATTTAGGAGAGACAGAGGGAGAGAGCTGTGCCTGGAGAGAGGAGAGATCCTCTCTAGTCAGTTCTGACAGGGCTGTGCAGACTCAGTGGTCCATGTCGGACTCAAGTGTCAACTCCAGTTTTACGTCCAAGCATATCGTTAGGAAGAAGTCTTTTGTAGCAGTCAGTCATTGCTGTCTGTTGGTAAGAGAATGTGCATGGTCGGGCGTTTGCACACATCAGCTTTTTTCTCTGTTCACAGCAAAATACAGCATGTCAAAGACAAGAGCGGTGTAAAACTGCTGTTAGCAACTGGCTCACCACGGCCTCGTTTCCATCCCGATTGGCACTGGAAGCTGATGCTACCACTGGGGTGACAGGAGAGAGCTGGTGTTATGAGTCGGTTTTAAAGCCAGAGATTGCATCACAAACAGAACTCAAGCACTGCAGCAGCAACAAACACTGAAGTGCTACGCAACTGTCTGGCATACTATGAATTATTTTTCCATCATTATTATAAAAATCAGAGCATATTCTAACATAAGAGCAGATTCTGATGTAACAGCTGAATCCCAGCCAAATGAGGAAGAAGATTCCAACATAATTCAGACTAACCGAGGTGGACGTGATGGATAATGTGGCTCACTGAGTGATGCAATAGCACCACCTGTTGGTCAAGAAGTCCAAAGTGAAGAAAACCGAATGCTGACTTCATTATGAGCAAATTAGCACAGCTGTTTCTTTTAGCTGCTTTCAGGTTATTGAAAGTGTGCTGTTATCTGCTGAGGGGCCAGAGGCAATACTTAAAGAATCAACACAATGTATCTTGTGGAGTTGAATGTTGATGTTGACTGAAGCATTTGTGCTTTAAATTCTGTTTTTGATTCGCCGGACTGTACATGAGTGTAGCACCTTTTCACTGCTCTTACTTTAAATATGAATTTAGGAAGTTTTTCTCATGTCCTTATTGTGACAATACATTGACTTTTAATCAAGTTTAACCATCTCAGGTGTTAGTCTTATGCCATCTTTTCAGTTTTCAGAACAGAAATCCTTTTTTCTCTAGTTTCTATATGAAAAAAGTGCATCCACAGAATTTTGAAACAAATTTAAGGGATGGCAAGATAAAAAAAAAAATCTGGCAATTAATCAAAAGAGCTGCAGTGTTTCAGACAAACATGGTATGAAAAAGTTTTAAGTAAAAAGACAAATTAAACAAAAAAGTTTGTTTCAAAGTGATGCATTGAGCCAGACATGCAGACTTTAGGTTGAAATGATGTGTTTATAAGATGATGCTAAGCAGAAATTAAGACCATGGGGCCATATTTGTTTTTTGTTTTGTTTTGTTTTGTTTTTTTGTTGTTTATTTATTGGGGGAGCTTTAACATCTTCATTTGGAGAGTAAAGGACAAAACAGAGCAGGAATCCAGGAGAGAGAGCAAGGGAATGATGTGCAAGAAAGGGGACCATGAGCTGGAAGCAAGCCACCTGTTATATGGGCGCACAACTTAGCCAGAGAGCAGCAAAGCCCATGCTCCTCTGATGTTTTTTAAAAAGACATTAAAAGACTAAAATGATGCATGAAGTGCTTGTGAAGAGTAAAAAAAAAAATGTGTTAATAAGTAAGAGAAATGTACTTTTTCAGTTTCAGGATCATTGACAAGCAAATTTTTGTAAATATTTTTGATTAAAAAAAGACCTAAAAATTAGTTTTCAAAGTCTCCTGTTGTGAGTTTTTCTTCTTTGATCACAGAGTAGTTTCAGTGGAGCAGATCACAAATGACATATGAACTCCATAACCTAAAAAGTTGCACTACTCCTTTAGAAGTCATTTCTCTGTCTCATCACGAACACAATCTTCTTTGAGGACTTTTCATAAGTGAACATTTTTCAGCTCATCCTACAAAATCTGCCATTCCTGAATCATAACATGCATTCAGAACACTGAATCTGAAAGAATCAAGATTTCACTTTTCAGATTTGGCACCACTGTTTTTAACGACACTTTCTCCCTTATCTCTCTCTCCTCCTTTCTTTTTTTGTCTCAACCTGCAGGTTCAACAAAATACAGAACACAAAGAACACAATGAAGAAAGACGGCATCAGCTCTCTGACTTACAGACTGGTTCAGGTCAAGAAGTACCCGCTGTACACAAATATCTCTGTGGAGATTGGCAAACCACCGCCTCGACCGTTCAAGGGCTAGAGACAGACAGAGGAGGGTGAAGGGGTTGATGCATATTGTCTGGAGGGGCAAGAGGTGCACAAGAGAGATTATAAGAAGAAATCAAGACACACATATACTTGACTTGGAAAGACTGGACATTTTGGGGCGTGGAAAAAAGAGGGGAAATTCACGAGCACATCATGGTCTCTTTCTGCCCTCTAACCCGTCTTTTTGAAGATTTCAGCGCTCCATTTCTGTAACAGGACTCAGGCTCCTTCAACTTTTCAGGCAGACAAAGGTTTCTCAACCCTACCTTTACCAATCAGTGACTTCAGAGTTAAGGAGAGTGGACCAAAGCTGGATTATCAGCAGCTGACTCAAAGCTGGGGTCAAACTTTGAAGCCAAAACAAAGACAGGAGTGCATCCAGTAGACAGAGGATCCTGACAAGCACTACATGTTGGGAGATCATTTTGAAGTTGAACAGTTCTCATGGCCTGTTCTCAAATACAGGGCAGCATCATGTTGAATTTCTTGAAGTACTTGACCAGGTTGATAGTGACAAAAAACTGGCTTTTACATGGATACATAAAAAAGGGAACAGAAGAGTGGATGGTGTGGAACATGCTCACGTGGACATTACTTAACCTGGCGGACAATAAACTCTTGAATTTTGAGACTTTTTAAGCATTTACAGATGTGTTCACGATGACAAGGAGTCCAGCTTGGGCGTCTGATGCGATTACATGCAGTGACAAACGGATCGCATATCAAAGAGATCAGCTGACTCTTATCTCGCCAGATTTGATATCGACGTCTTCGTCAGGGAGTCTCCTTTTTGGATCTAACTACTCAATCAAATCCTCCGGTACCAGTTAATGAATGTGTATTGTGCCTGCATCTACAGCAGAAGACTCTAAACAGTGCTGGGACACACTGATAAAAAAAACCTGTTTGTCATGGGAACCCTCTTTTGGTTCTTCTTTTTCTATATATAAACTCAGACTTTGGAAACAGAAACTGACTCAGTGGAGCGATGGAAAACGTGTTGAAGTTACAGAAGGATTTCTGCTGTGTTGGATGCCGTGTGCTGGAGCTACCTTGGGAAGGCGTTTCGAAGCATATCAAGGATTTAGACACAACAAGGCAGGTTTACTGACAGCTCGGTAGTGATTTCAACTCCATGTGGCACATATTGGATACCAGTTTTCAAGGAACTTAGTTTCTTTTCTTGAACCCACTTAAAGAGCCCGCTTTGTTTTATTAATCAGAGGATTACAGTCCCATTTTACTCTCTGAAAACTGAAAGCTAGTAATGAGTTAACAGTACTGACATGTTTTTTTCAGTAAAAAGTTTAACTTTTATTTACTTTTAAATGTGGCACAGAAGGGTTAAACAGCCAACATGAACTGTCAGGATGTTTTGCAGTTTTTTCACTAGCTTGAGAATCATTTTTAACAATTTGATCATGAAGTCATTTATTTAAAGTATCAGGGTTCATTTAAACCTGACTGATAAAGCTCTTCTATCATTTTCTCTCTACTATCATTTTATATATTTATTTTTTTCAATCTGCAAGGGACACGACTATAATATCAAGAAAGATGAACCTTTACATCAATATGAGCAGTCTGAGAGCTTCCTTATCACTGAGTCAGATTATATCACCATCATCTGTCTGTACAGGAATCATTTTAAAACGGTTTTACATTTAATGTGTGACAGGTATCAAATAACCAGAACTACTTTTTTTTAGACACATTGTTTTCATGTTACAACTGTTTTTGTTTCATTTGAGTTCAACAGCTTATCCTCTGTGGGAAAAAAAAAATCGCCTTGCATTGTTTTTTGTTTGTTTTGTTTTTTTTATACTTTGATACGTTGCTCATCTTCCTTTGTTTTTATTTTTCCCTCATATCTACTGTCGATGCTGTAACTGTTGACGCCTAAACACCAAACTGATGCCTTCAGGAGTATTTTTTCAGCGGGGCTGGGAAAGCTGTGTTGAATTTAAAGGTCATTTTTGACTGAAAAAATCAGTGGATAAGGACGTGAGTGTTTGATATAGACGCCCAAAGCAGACATGCAGACCTCACAGCATTCTATAAAATAAATTTTCCGGTTGTAATATATATATTTTTTTTAATATCCCACTTATCTGTCTTGTTGTTATCTTGAGCTAAAAATTCTTCTTTCCTCTGATGAGTTAATTTGCTTTCTTAAAATCCCAGTGAACTACTCTTGCCATCACAAGTTGATAAAGCTGGTTTTTCATCCTAACAGATCAGTTTATCTCAATATCTTGAGATGTTCACATAAGTTATAATCATCTGACATTATGGCGGTGCACTTTTTATCATGGTGAAACCATTGTCGCCATGTCGAAAAATTAATTGGGCGAACAACCAGAAGTAACTTGTTTGTTATGACACAATTTAGTAAATGAGATCCATGGGTGCATGTCTGCTTTGGGCGTCTGTAGCTTTAAGATAATGCTGGATGAAAACATTACTACGAGAAACCTACACAGCATTTCCACCTGCCTTCTAAACTTTGGATAGATAAAAGAGTTTTGTGTCCTCTGACAGTTCAATCTCTGCATCTCGGAAAACAAAGGGGCTTTTATTAGGTTAAAAAAAAAGAAAGTGCATTGTTTGCTCCCTCTTTGGACAGCCTTCAGGCAAAAATGTTCCCATCTGTTTGGCTCAGTTATCTTCGCCTGAAGTCTGTTGGAAGGAGTGATCGCCCCTCTCTTACTCTCTCACACATACAAAAAGCATTCACACTGTTTCCCTTTTTCTTTGCATTATCTCCTCTTTCATTGCCTCTCCTTTCTTACTCTGCCAGTCCACACTGTGTGTGTCAGTGGCTCTCTGTTGAGCCTTGTGCTGGGCCCACTTCAAGCACAGCTGCGTCTCACAAGAGTGCTTCTTCATTCAATAGATATCGACAGGGCCTCTCTTTATGTCCCTGAATTTGTGCCACTTTACTGTATCTTTATTTTTCTTTGTACTCACTCCTTCTCAGTCCACATCCCCCATCTGTCCCCCCTCTTCTCTCCTTATCTCCTCCAACCCTGACTCTCCTATTCCTTTTTCACCCTCTCTCTTCGTGGTATTTTGATACTCGGGAGTGCAGAAATCTCCGAGTGACTCTGTGGAGGATTATTACTCTCTCCTCTTTATACTGTTTACAGCTAATACTGTGCAATATCACAGATTTGTTCACATCTATCGCATATCCTACTTGAAAGTTTCCATGTGGGGTGTGAGGTTTTTGGGGATGTTCTGATCCGTTTTTTGATGCAGTGATTTATTTTCAGAAAGACCTCTTTGTTACGTTGATTTGAGGAAACCTATGAGCAGGTACAATTGACATTTAAGATGAGACAAGTTAAGGAAAATTGATGTTAAATTTGAAACATACAGACTTTAACTTTACCAAACTATGGTCATAATGAAAAAAAAAAAGTACTACATTTCCCAGAATACAACTAGTTTGTATTCTTCAAATGTAGTTGAAAGAGAGATTTTATGTATTCCTGGCTGCAAATGTTGATGTCTCAATTAATTTTTCTTAGAAGATATAACGATCCACAGCTGGAACACTACAACTCTTGATGAAAAGATTAAAATGAACTCCAGTCAAAAGTTTAAAGCGCTACATTCTGAGATGGATGCTGAAGATCAAACCTCTGGTTTTATGATCAGCAGCTCTAAAAAATTAAGTTCAGATCTTAGCAGTGTTCGTATTTACTTTTTGTTGCACTTTCCTGGTTCACATATTCATAATGTATCATAAACTGGTAGTTTTTGCAGTCCATTATTTATAACAAAGTAACACTGAGGTTAAAGAAATGTGTTTTAAATGGAAGTATATATCTGAACAAACCTTCCTCCTCCATAGCCCCACTATAAATCCCCCACACCTCCGGCAGCAAAGATTTCTGTAAAAAGATTTGAGGTGAACAAGCTTCAGAGCCACAGAAGACATTATACAGCCAATTTCATGAAACTGCTCTAACTCCACACCTGAAATGCTTGAGTGCCCCTGTAAAATTCTAGCTTCATCAAGCAAACTCTTACAAACTACAGGCCACATTTCACAAGGTCAGTTCCATGTAGAAGGAACAAGCTAAAGAGAGATGGTTAAAGAAAAGAAGGATAGAGCAGGAGAGTCGTGGCCCCAGTGTGTATAAACAGTAACATGGGATGCAGATGTAAAGATCAGAAACTTCTGCAGAAAAAGTATTTGAAATGTTTCCTTTACTGGAGTCCGACAACAACCATGAGGAGCGCTTGATATTTCTTGAAGGACTTTTAACTTTTAAAGCTGTTCCAGTTGTCAAGCACACCTCGGGTGGTTAAGTAGTGGAGACAGTTTTTCAAATACTTCTTTTGCTTGTCTGCAGCAGAGAGCAGACAGGACTTGGAGGCCTGTGGGCATTTTTAAACATTTACTGTATCTCTAGCTATGTTTTTTTGTACATTGAATGTTGAAAATGTTATATCTTATATAGAATGCATTATGTCATATCAAACCTACTTTTTCTATACAATCAATAAAATCTGATGGTTAAAGATGACAGTGGTGGTGTTGTCTGTGTGTGTGTGTGTGTGTGTGTGTGTGTGTGTGTGTGTGTGTGTGTGTGTGTGTGTGTGTGTGTTTGGGGGGGGGGGGTGTATATTTATGCAATAAGATAAAAGAAACTTCAGATGAAATATGCACACTATGTGTTAACTATAGCATTTTTCTGTAATATTGGCAATTTGTAAGGACTACAGCTAGCTTTCTTCTTCCTTTATTCTTCATAATGTTTTACATGAAACATGGGTCCTAAACTATCAGGAGAATAACTCTGGAGGGAAATTGAGATTGCATCGAACAGTTTACAAAGTGCCTAATTTAGTGTTTGAAAAAAGGAGACAGAAAAGTTCCCCTTCAAAAGAAACACATAGTAAGAGATTTTAAAAGAAATGAGAAGTTGGTTTTTATTTAAAGATTTAAAGAAAATGACTCTGTACAGCTATTTATACAAGCTAGCATGACTCGCTAAGAGGTTTGTGGTTATGATTTACTGCAGTTCCCTTTTATTTCAGACAGTAAATTTATATCCTGCCTCAAGGAACTGTCTGATATTTATGTCTTTTTGCCAAGTTAAAAAAAAAAATCATCCCCACTCTCCTATTTTACTGTAAAAACAAGGCTACAGCCAGCAGTACGCTAACCTAGCTTAGTGTAAAGACTGAAAAAAGAGAAACAGCTAGCCTGGCTGTATCCTAAGGTAACAAAAACATGTCATATTTCCAGCCAACATAATTTAAGCTTCTTGTATGATTTTTCTTATCATGTCTGTTTAATTCCTGTATAAGCCAAACTTTTAACTCTGGCATAGACTTAAAGTAGCAAACAAGACTTAGCCAAAAAACACAGTCATTAAGGCCACTTAAACAGCAATTTATCAATGTCAGACTTCTAATTGTACAAAATGTACTACTACACCATTTTCTCTCCTTCTTTTTGAAAAGTCCAGCTATAAAGAAACAGCTTCAGAGTTTACTTGGTCTAATTCTTACACAGTGTGATTTGAATTGCAGTCCCCTCAAGGAAGTGCTGTAAATACACCGAGAGCACAGAGTCCTCTCATAAAATCAGATTTAAAGATGTCTATAACCTTAACACTTTAAACTTAATCCCACATCTTGCATAAAGAAGCCGCTTGTGGAGAGTTAAGGGGGTGAAACTTGGTCTATGATCACATACTTCCTGCAGCACCATCTGGGGAGTCTTGCAGCAAAGTAAATACCATTTCCAACGCTGCACATAAACGTATCACTTGACACAACTGTTTTTGGAACTCATTCAGAGGTCCCTCATGAACTTACCTATATAAAGACAAAAAAACTGATGGAAGATCTGCTTCATATAAACCTGTATAAAATCATGCTATATTTCATCATACACTGCAGATAACTAAAGAAGGTAAATGACAACCACACACTCTGACATCATAGGCCTGTATAAATGAATAAAACTACATTACTTATTTTTTCCTGCACTACAGTTTACAAATAACATTCCATTTAATAATGAAACATGTCTACAACTACTGTACACTCGTATTTAAGCCATAGTCTTTACATTAGATTTCAATCAAAATGTAAATCCAGCTGCAGAATTCACGGGGCAGTTACAAGTTGCTTGGCTGAGTCGCTTCCTTCTCTAAATCACACCAGCTGTGTATACATGTGGGTGTGGTTTCAAACTATGGCAGCTCAATTATAATCTCTTATTATCCAGTGATCTCATTGGCTTTGTTTTGGTGCTAGTTGCCAAAGCAGGTGCTCTGGAGTTCACAGAAAAACAATCATTCAGAGGGACCTGTTGCTAAAAAGGCTAATGACTAACATCTGTCTCTTATAAAGAGAGTGGTCAAACTTTTTGGAGAGACTGCGGACATGATTGGGCCACCTGGTTTTTGAGTATACTTTAGTCAGGCAATTAATTTTTTTTACAAAGTTGTGGTTCATGTATTTCCAAAATAGCTGTGATGCAGCTCAGGCCTGGCAGGGTCCAACCTTCCCTTGCAGGAATCTTGACAAAAAGCTCTTGAAGAATTGTCTTTCTTTTTAAATGATCTCTTTGGCATTTGTTCAGTTCTGTTCCCATTTTTGAAGATGCAAGATCATCCTTCATGTCGGGCTTTTACTAGCTGCACAGAAATGTCCTAAATCTTCTTAGAGATTAAGCATGGAGTGATGATTCAGAGTAACAGTTGGCTCTCTGATGACAGAGTAAATCACTTGTTCTTGGTAGACGGCTGCTCAGGCGTGCAGTTTTTGAGGCGGGAACAGGTGGCTAGACGGTTTCCCTCCCAGTAACCAGCATCCTGGCCATCATGACAGCGACACTTAGTGCAGGAGTCCACCCAGACGGGCTCTCCAGCAGGAATCACCTGACTGCGTGACGCATTAACATAGCAGTTTGGACCTAAAGGAGGATGAGGAATGAAGGTAAGTTTAACTGCATTTTTGTACATTTGGCATTTTTTTAGTCTCAATTTTCTGGAGGATTTTATTTTATAGCCTACCATCCTTGCATTCTGGGCAGCATTTTCCCGGCTGATAGACAGGGTTGACACATGGTGGAGGTGCACAATCTGCAACCAGACAACGGGCGATTCCATCACTGTCACAGGTGCACTGCTCACATTCTGATGGCTGCGAAAACACAAACACAGACTCATAGAGCATTCCTGATACAGCTAGAGTCTCATCATATCTCCTATTTTTAACCAGCAAGTCTCCCCAAGATCTTCTCTTGCCATCTCAAAAGGGGGCGCCATTTACCTCAAATTCCCTACTGTAAGTAACATACATACAGTGTGGAAGGAAATTCACAGAAAGATATGCACAAGGACTTTTCTTAGCATAGTTATAAAACAGGAGCATTGGAAAGCTTTTTCATGCATAAAAGAAACTGTTAACATATTGTTGCACATTTGAAAGAAAAGGAGCAAAAGATCAGGTGGAAACCTGCATCAGACATAATAAAGAATGTAATTATAATCAGCATTGAGCTGCTGATCTGTATTGTTTTTGTGAAACTTGTACAATAGTTTACTTATTAACAATCTGGGTCAACTGCAAATTATGCAAGGCTCACCTTTTTGCAAAGAGGAACTGAAATGGAGTCCTTTGTCTGTAGGCAACTATTAGACATGGTTATAATATCATTAGAAAATATATATATTTGTGGTGTTCCTTGACCTTTCTGAAATATAATAACCTTTCTGGTACATTAAAAAAAATGGATCTTACAACGCTTGAAAAAAGGTAATGAACGGATTGGGGCATAAATATTGAGCAGCTGAACAAAAATAAAAAGTTAGTTTTGCTTTTTGCTATTTCAGCCATTCTCTATAACCAAAGAAGTACCACGTACATGAAGTATAAAAATGAAGATTAAAAAAAACACCCACATTTTTCCTCGGGACCTCGCCTCGAGTGATAATAATATCTAAACATGTCAGGATTCCCGAAACGAATATTTTTATGGTCATGCATTCCTCACCTGGAAATCATCAGTTCCCTATTTTCAAGTACCATTCTCATGGCTTTCTATCTTACCTGGAAGTTTTGCCCAAGTTCGTACACCACTCCTCGGTACTCACAGCCGATCCTCTCGCACCTGGGGCAGCAGTCAGTGGGGTAGTGGCTTACATGAATGCACGCGGCCGGCAGAGAGGTGCACTCGGTGCGGGAACACGCGGAGCCCTCGGTGGTGCATTCACATTGGGTGCAGTGATCAGAGTCCAAAAAATACCATTCGCCTACAAAGTAAATACTACCGTTTGCCTCGCAGGTGCCTTCCTGCTGTCCAGCGACTGAGAAACACAAACCGGCCTGTGCGCAAAGCAGAAGTGTCAAAACTGTGCGTAATCTGGGATCCATTCTGAAAACCGTGATGATTTATTTAATTCTCTTTGTCAACAGCAAAAAGTTCACGTGCAAGCAAGTTCATCAAAACATCCTCCGACAGTTGTGCAGAAATAGTTTGTCACATCGTCACTTATTGCAGAACTTCTCTGCGTTACCACAGGGTCCACAGCGGTCTTATGGGGCTGCGCACACTCGTGTAAAGGGTCGGGAAGAGATGGAGGGAGGGGGCACGAAGCGGTAAAGATTGTTACTGCCTCTATGAGATTTCACACGCCGGCTTAAAATCAGTTTGTCCGTATTAAACATATTCATATTAGTCTGAAAGTTGTCCTAGAGCATAGCATGTCAGTAATATTTTAGTTATTAAAGTAAATAGCTTTTAGCAGGGGAAACAGGTATTAAGACTACACTGTCAAGCAGAATGCATTTTATTAGAGCTGGTGTTTAGTATCAATATAAACTGTGGCACGAATAAACTGTTTTGGTAAAGAACAGCCTGTTGTTTGTATTCCTGACAGTTCACATCGATCTCGCGATATCTTTCCATAGCAACAGGAAAGTTTGCCTGGATACCACAGACTTGTTTCATACAAGGAGCTGACAAAGGTGAGCGTTCTCTGTGGTATGACAGTGGCGAATTTTGTGTTAACGCACACCATGAAACATAACTCTCTTATCGTCTGTCGAAAGTGTCTGAAATACGTTCTCGAAATCGCTATCTTTAGGATTTCACAGGTGGCTAGATTGCTTGTAAGCTAACGAGGAAACTACTTGAGGTTAAGACGTGTCTGAAGCGTTGGGAGCCGGAAGTTGTTTGTGTGAGTTTTGAGGATGAGAGTGTTTTACGTTTCGTGGTTTTTTTGTATGTCCCCTGTAGATTGTCATTCATATGCAGTCTCCTGGTGGACTCCAGCTTTGGTGCCCTAGCCAGTCTCTGTGGAACCTGATCTCTGAACATGTTCCTGAGTCAGAGCTGCAGAAGATCCACACAGCACTGGGCCACTCCCTTGTTGATATCTACAAAGATGTACATAGTGAGGTAAGAGGGTCTTTTATGCTGCCATATATATGGCAGATGATATAGCACGATTTCTCTTTTCATACAGGTTTATATTGCTCAAGAACATCATCAAGGCATCTTTAATAATTTATTGGTTTCAGGCTGTATTTCAGAAATGTTTAACAAAGAAATCCTGACCACAATATTTATGAAGTGCGGTGTTAGGTTTTGTAAGTAGGTTAGTTTGGCTGCGTACACATTCATTAAAATTCCCAGACTTCCCTGTAAAAAAAAGAAAGAAAGAAAGAAAGAAAAAGTGTGCTTGACTGGCACAGCTCTGAAGTAAGGCCCAACTGTGAGCCAGGCAGACATCAATATTTACTCAAAGAAAGCTAAACTGTTCTGCTCCAAATTCCCTTTCCATGGAAATCCTTGAGCTTTGGAGAATGACCTCACCCAAGAAAGATTTAATGAAAATACAACTAGTTTAAACACACCTCACTTAATAAGCCAGTTTAAGGACAAGGCAAGGACTGTTTTTGAAAAATGGCAGGTATCTGTAATTTTGTAGTCATAACTCCCAACACAGGAAAGCTGTGGGAAAAAAAACCCTCAAAGTTATTTTCTCATAACAACCTCAGCTGTAACTTAAAGTCTTACATTGCAGTGCATTGCAAATGTCTCAGTGCTTGACCTAATATCTTAAAGTGCAGAAATGCAGGCTAGTCTGCAGAGGGAACATTCCTGCCAAGCTGAATTACATAACTGAGGTCATGCCATGTCTACTTCAGACCAGGTCTGGGGCTGTAGATTTCATCAAGACTCAAAGAACTCCACTTATCAGCACTTCCTGCTGAATATAAAGTCTATGTGTTCACTGTTTTTTCTCTCATATGGTACGATTCTCTCTGCTCCTTTTCCCTCTTATCTTCTGCCACCTTCTTTCATTTTCTTCTGGCATGTGATGAAATGTCTCCATCTGTAGATGTTATTAGCCAAGAGGCCAGTTGCTGTTGAAGAAACACATGGATGTAATCTGTCCCAGCCCTCAGGCAGTGCCACAAGGACACAGACAGCACTACTATCATTTTTTTTTATCAAGTTTAACAAAAAATCACAGCAGAAACTGGCGTAAACACACCGTTGCACACTCAGACATATTCCATATACATTTAATGTGCCTTTTTAATGCAAGAACTGGATTTAAAGCCCAGTTAAAATGTGAATTAAACCTCAAATCAAGCCTTAATGATGCTGAGTAATTCAATCCATACACACAAGCAGAAAGAGGCCCAGAAAGCTTAGTGAGTCAGGGGGTCGGTATAACAGGGTTAAAGAGGCTAATCCCCAACTGTTGATAAGAGTGTTAGCGACACATATTCTTTAACTTGATGTTGTGTGTGTCTGTGTGGAGAAAACAGATGTGTGCATGTGTGTACCGCAGTGTTTTTTCACCTTCAGTTCAGGGTAACAGTAGATCTGGGTAAAGCCCTTGGACGGAAAGAAAGACTTAGGCTTAGAGCTTTGAGAACTTTCCAAAGAGAAAAAAAGCTACATAACACAAAGCACCTTATTCATTCACCTTGTTCATGCAGGTTTCCCTCAGTTAAAACATCTACGCCAGGATGGATCACTTCCCTTTCTCTTCCCCCCCTGTGCGCGTCTCCATGTCTTTCACTTTGTGTATTTTCTCTCCTCTGTACTCGTTTGTTCCTCTTGCAGCCATGTAATGAATTCCATCCCTCGGTGAGCCACTGGGAAAAGTAATCGTTGATCTGCAGGCGACTCCTTCATTCCCCCTACGCTGCTGCTCCTCCCTCCATCAAGGTCTCCATTGTCTCAAGCGGTTAGATCAGAAGGAATATTAGCCTCTCTTTTCGAATCTCTCCACAAGGCCTGTCTGTCTGTACCTCCTTCTACACTCTCTGCTTTCTTACCTCTGCGTTCTGAATGAAAAGCCCTTAAAGTTAAACGTTTTCTTAAACCCTTTTTGAATAATTCAACATCATAGCACCTGGTGAGGGTTTCTTAGCTGACAGGACTCAGTAGGACTCCTTTAAAATAGCTCCTGAATGAGATTAACAGTTTCACAGGAGAGGAAAGGGGGACGAAATGATTCTGGAGCTACTTGTTGGCTTGTGAGCCGTGAATCCTTAAAAAAACATAAACACCTCAACACTCAGACAGAGGAAGCTGGCGTGTGTGAGAAAAACATTTCTACACACAGCAGTGCTTTTATAGAATCCTCCAGTGTATTCATTGGAAGTCAGCATTGACTGCAAAAACGGCAGAAATGACAGGCAAGCAACAGGTGTGGAGGTGTTTAATGGTAGCCACACTTCTTTTAGACATGTGTTCACACAATCACACACTCACCTCCCTTTCAGTACCAAAATATTTTTTTCTCCTCATCTTTTTTGCTCTCACACTGTCGTGAAATTATGATAATATTTCAGCGTGGATTTATGGACACATGCAGAGAAGACGGTGGTGGTTGTAAAAGCACACCTCTGATGCTTGGCACTCAGCCTTTCTAGCAGCTCACAGAGGAAGTCACGCATGAAGGCTGACCTTTTTCTACATTTTTTTTTAATGTGAAGATCTAATCTGCAATGATAATCCTTGCAAAACTTCAAAGACTAGAAAGCTGCCTGGTCATGCTGCAGACAGAGCTGCTTTTCTAATAACAAAGTCATCATGTTAACATTATTTGATTGCGTTGAGGCGAAATGGAGATTACATCCGATACACTCTCTTGTTTTCAACTTATATATATATATATTTTTTAGAGAAGGTGCCACCTATATTTCTTCTATGGTTGTGCAAAGAAAAGCTGTGTTGCTTCCTGATGCAAGACGACAGTGTTCTTTGTTTACAAGAGTTTACAGAAAACAATGTCAGCTTCTGCCAAGGACAAGATGTTTTCACGAAAAGATAGAAAAGAGAAAAATGTAGACACAATGCAGCAGTCACCTCAAGGGAATGGAAAAGAAAAAATATTGAGTTCACACTTTCCTTGGTTAAAAAAACAAAAGCAGAATACTGTATATCAACCTTTATCTTGGCTCGAGTAATTTGGACCCCTATTAGCACAGTGCTGCTGTTATTTAAAGCAGCTCGCCTGATATAAATGGATGCTTCATAAGATTATACTGAAAATCAGCATAAATTAGGATGAGATCATAAAGTATCACTTGATGTCTGACTAACTTTGACACTTGCTTTTTGCAGGCGGAGATGTGGTACAAAATGTGGCAGCAGAGCCAGAAGAGTGACTTTGGCAGCAGGACAGGGACCCCCCTCCCTCATCAGCAGGGCTCCCCTTTAGCTGACCCCCCTGCAGTCAAAGAGCTGCTGAGAGCCGAGGTCAAGATGTTACTGCAGGCTCTCAGCGAGAGAGCCAGCGGGATGGGAAGGTAGGTGTGAGAGCTCACGCACAAAAATCCTCTCCTCTGCATGGTTAGTGAATAATTGATTATAAAGAGTTCAGTTTATGGCCTTTAGATGTATCAGCTGGAGATATTATAAGCTTTTCATATATTCTTACTTATAAAGCACGGGCCAAAGTTGCTCAAAAACACACTCTAAAATTACCACCAGTGCTATTAATGAGGAAAAATCAAGCAGAAAATATAACTTTTTGATGAACACCATTACTTTGAAGACATAATCAAGCTGGAAAGGCCCTTATTGAAACCCATATCCATACGCTTTTAACTGTTATACATACTGAGAAAACCAACTTCCTCATTCAGTCCCCTCAACCTCATGCAGTCTCAAATCTCTCCACATTTAAGGGTTCCTGATGTTGTAACCTTCACTCCCTTATTTTTTATTCTTCAATTATGTGACGGAAAATTGTTTCACACTGGTAAACACAAAGTGTAACTACTTTTTTGTTGTTGGTGTTGTTGTTGTTGTTGTCTTTGTATGTTTTCCTCTGTATATTGGGTGCATGCTTAAACAACCAGGCCAACGTCGCTCCAACATCCTGACTTTTCTTTTGTTAATAATGAAGGAGTTTTGAAAAACAGATGACTAAAAGTAGAAAATATGAAACATTGTGCAAGTACCCAAGAGCGCTTGTTAATATATTTTTATAGAAACAAAACCAAGCGTCATCTTCCAGTCTAAGAATATGTGTGATGGTTTGTGGAAAACCAGCTATTTTCGATGGATCCAGAAGCGAGGCAGAGGCAAGAAGGCAAGTTTGAGGGTTTTTATTGACAACAGAGAACGTGAGTGAATGTCCAGAGTCCGGTGAGGCAGACCACAGAGAGCAGGTGAGTTGCTGATGAAATCCCGGGAGATTTGCGGCTGTGTGGCTGTTTGTTTGGCTGAAGGCAGGAGCTCATAGAGACACGGGAAATAGTCGCTGGTAGGCTCGAAACAACCATAAATTTACAAAGAGAGATGCTCGATACTCAAGAGGCCTTAATGCTGCTTTACAGGCAGGAATCCACTGGCGCCAATCCACACTCAGAGCAGAGCTTATGAGCCGGCACCACCAATTGCTCATGAGCCTCAGGTGCTTGGGCTGCCGCTGCGGGAAACCAGGTGAAAAGAGAGGGGGAGGCAGCGCTCCACACAGCACACCAGGATCACCACAATATGAAGCCTATCCACCTGTTTCTTCAGGAGTTTATGGGTGTTGACTTCCGCCTTCGGTTATGGACTTCTGGTTGCCGCTGGTTGTCTGACTCCACCTCAGAGTTTTGTTCATTTTGTCGCTTTCTTGCTTTTTAAAGCTGGTTATTAGAGCAATAATGACAGCTAGGCTAACATCATCAGCTTTATGGTTTCCATGGCGATGTAAACAGAACTTTCAAGTGGATGAGCAAAACCGGCAATCGCTATGAACTATGGTAGTCAGGAAAAAGGTGGATACAGAAGTGCTAAGAATTGCAGTTCTTAAAGAAACCACTTGAGGCTTGCTGCAGAAATATCATAAACCGCATATACACCAAGCCAAAAAAGCTGAAGAATGAACATAAATAGAGCTGGTTCAGAAAACGGTTTTGGTCTGAATAGCTCATTTCTATATCAGCACACTGTACAGGAGCTGAGTAATCTAAAACTTATAATTTTCAAAGCTACTAAACTAAAGGGCATGGCTGACATGACTGACAGGCGGGTACCTTAAAGCTGTTTGCCTCTTTGCCTCATCTAAACTCAAACAATGCTCGGTTGATTTTAACATTTCCAGTTTGGCCCACATCTACAATCGACTTCAAAACTTAATGTCAAAAACAACATCACAGACGTCACAGAGACAGTATTATACGGTGTATGGATAAAACCAATGTGTGCTGTTTCAGTGATTCATCTCGGTGTTCCTTAGTCTGCTAGCAACCTCCTACCAGACTCTAAAACACTCTGTTAACAAAAATCCTGCAAAAGCATCAAATAAATACACAAACACCCCAACCTCAGCTGAAGCAAAAATAAAGTCTTTACTGTTATACAGCAGATTACACTCCTTTTAAAACTTCATATTGCCATTTGCACATAAAGTTTAAGATGTATGTACAATTTTTATTTCAGTTTGAGTTTTTCTAGGAGCAGCACACAGAGAAAGTTTAGACAAATAGGTTAAGACCCTCCACTCTCTCTCTGCGTCACTTTCCCCTCTGACAAAGAGTGCCATAAAATGCTATATTGTGCTCCCATGGCAGTTACAAATGGTATGGAAAGAAGAGGAACAAAGGTTTTTGGGGTTGGGAAGTTACAAATTGGTATGGGAATTGTGCAATAATGGGACAGTTAAAGGAGGGCGATTTCCTTGAATTCCATTCCAGCAAACCTGAATTTGAACAGCCCAGCCGCTACAAGCTTTACCTGATAAAAGATTTGTTTTCTCTTTTACTTTGAAAAGGTCACTGAACACTCGGCTTAATCAGGTGTTTGTTTGTTTGTCTTAGAGCAGACCTGACCTCAATCAGTTGCTTTTCAGTGATGTGTTCTCAAGAAGAATGTCATGAGGCTCAAGACTGATTTTTATTGTTTTTAAGAGTCTTCAAACAGTTATTAGCTTGTCCTGAAGTGACAACACTTCCTGAGTGTCTGTAGATTTGATTTTTTTAAAAAAATTTTGTAGCTAATCTTGGAACTCTGATCCGACTTGAACTTGTTGCAAGTGCAGGATGTTAAAATGTCATGAAAACTGTTGGCAGGACATTCTTGCTTAGTAAAACTGCTGTATTTTCTAACCTTTTGCTGATAAATTTTAAACTTTTTATATGTTTGTGTGGCTGTCCAAGCATGTGTGAGTGGGTTTAAGTGAGCTGTAATTTGTGAAAGCTCGTAACTATCCCAGCAACAAGCTGGCTGCTGCCAGGAATGTTGCCCCACATCACCTCGCAGATTTTGCTGAAGCACAACACAAGATAGATTGTTCTCTGTTTTAGTGACAAACCATTTATCACCTGCCAATTAGGTGACATCCTTTGTAATGTGATTTTCTTTTATTTGTGTTGGGTTGTTAAAGTAAAAGCTGCAGGGGGTTGTGTTTTTGTTGATTTTATTGTCCCATAGCTTCTGTTGGAACGTCTGGTTGAAGAGATTTTTGACAGTTTGATGGTTAGTATGATTTTTTTTTTCTGATTCCAGAACATTAAATTAATCCACTTCTGTGTAGAGTCCAACTCCGACCCCATGATGCAAACAAGCTTAAAGTGACTGTAGTGTTTTAAAGCATGTTTAAGTTTTATATATTATTGTCTCTGTGTGTTTCTTCTTGAAGAATTAGATTTCTTAGAAAACATGAATAGGATAAAATTGGCAAAGAGATGAGTAGTACAGCTTTGTCCACAGGGGGCACCAAAATCAACAAAGCTAAAGGTTTTTTATGGGAGCTTTAAACAAATGTCTGCAGCAGTGCATCCTGTAGTTGTTTGAGCATCTTACCTAGAAACTTAATCGTGGAATCTAATAAGCCCTTTAAAAAAAAAGTTTTGACATTTTGAAGTGAAGTTGTGTGTTGTATTAGATAAGGGCCCCGGTCTGCTTCACCCTTTTGTTGTTGAGAAACAAGGAGAGAATTAGCATGGAAGCTAGGCTATTAATGGGTGCAGATATTCTTGCATACCCGTGTTATTAGTCAGTGCGGTGTGCACATTTCCTACTTGTTTATTGGTTCTGTATACATATTTCTTTTAGTTAATAGTTTTGAACACATTTTATTAACTTATATATCCTTATTTTATTTTTTGTACTTTCCACTTTGCTGCTGTTGCACTGTAAATTTTCTCATTGTGGGACAAATAAAGGAATATCTTATCTTATCTTATCTTATCTTATCTTATCTTATCTTATCTTATCTTATTAAGTTAACTTAACTTATCTTATCAACATAACTTAACTTAACTTGACTTATCTTATCTTATCTTATCTTATCTTATCTTATCTTATCTTATCTTATCTTGTCTTGTCTTGTCTTGTCTTGTCTTGTCTTGTCTTTTCTTGTCTTGTCTTGTCTTGTCTTGTCTTACATGGGGTCAATCTTAAAACCAACAAACCAACACAGTCATGTTCCTCAACTTGTAGCACACTGATCCCCTGTGGGTGATACGCTTATGACAAGCACCTCATACAACTACACTTGGGGTAAAAAAAGAATCACTCTTTTCAAGTGGAGTCCAATTAACTCCTGTGAAACTTGATTGTACAAACAATGAGAGATAAATCCAGCAAAGCTGACAGATGATTTTTTTTTCATTCTGATTAAGTTCATGCTACAAAAGAAAAAATGAAATGTATAATATAACCTCTGGTGCTTATTGTGACAGGTGGGTGGACAGGGTTTTTATTTCCAGCTAATCTCCCCAGAGTTTATGTGCGGTCAGGATGACAGCGAGGCCTGCTGTTACAGCTCATAGTCCAGTATCCAAAAGAGCAACAGGTCTGATGCCCTCAGCAGCTGTCTTATTGAAGTGTCGCTGAGCAAAACTTGAGCTGACACCTTACTTGCTCACACAATAAAGTCATTCCTGTAAAGTGCTCCGACTTGTATGTAAATGGATTATAAAAAGTCCTGCACAGAGTGGGGGAAATACAGCCTTTTGTTGTCTACTGTGTGGACCAGAGGAGTATTGGTGCCGCACAGGCTGTGCCAGCACAAATCGCTTTTCCTCTTTGAAGTTGGCTTGGTACACTTGTTGACCTTGTTGCATTGTGTGCATGTGGCTGTGTGTGTAAGTGTGTTTTTTTGTAGGCCTTTGATCATTCAATTAGGGTAAGTCCCAAATGTGTATCAGCTGAATAGCTTTCAGGAGTAAAACGAGCAGACTTCTGTAATAACACTTCCGCTTAATAATGCTCCACAACCCTCTGTTTGTCAATTTGGTTCAATTTAATATGCTCCGTTGGCATGGAAATTGAGAAAATACTGCCAAGCACCGAGACGGAGACCAGTGCTTTCTCCTCCCCTCCACTCCCTGTGCAACTTGTGTGTTTTATTAATCTAGTTTACCACGTATGATAGCTAAGAACACTTTCCTGTACTTTTAGCAAAGGTCTGACTGACTGATTTGCTTAAAGCCTCATGAACAGCAGCGCCCGTCCCCACACCAGAGTTTTACTGTGATTGAAACCATTTGTATGTGAGAATGAGGGTGTGTGGGTGGGTGTGTGCCTTGTAAAAGTCAACTGATTTATCTTATTGGCCTCCTTCTGTGTGGTCCTGATGCCCTCGTCATCCACACACGAATGCACGCACGCACACACACAGCTCCTAGTCATTGTCTCTGTGGCTGTAAAAGTGCATCTTCTCATGTATCAGGAATAAAATAAAGAAGTGATCGTCATGTCACACCACCCGCAACTGTCCGCACCATCTGCCTGCTTTTTTTTCTCCCAAGGATCATTCAGAAAATATAATGATCCTGCTGCTCAGCGTTTCATTCCTGGCATCATTTTAGCTTTTGTTTTTGGATATTGCGAAATGAGCCTGTCTTTGATAACAGTCCCAGTAAATGCACATGGGGCCATCAGATCATCCTGCATGAAGCAAGAATAACATTCCGACTGTTTTTTGGTGCCTTCCATCAGTCAAACTTTATTTGTTAAGCATCTTTCGTGCAAGTTAGTGCAATTCAAAGTGAAAATACGATAAAAGTATAAACAGTAAAACCAGAAACTCCAGAGATGTGCATTTGAGGAGTAAGTTAAATATAAATTCTCATTCTTCTAGCGCTTGAGGCTCATACACAGAAGCATTGACAGCTCTGCAGTCACAGTAAACAGACTCCTTTTCGTGTCTCTGCTGTTGTTGCTATAGAGACAGGGAGGAGCTCTTGTTTCGGTACAAACCTGAGATGGTGGACTACGCCTTAGGTCACCTTGACAGCTGCCACAGAGACTCCAACAACCCTGAAGGTGCTGAAACTGGAAGCAGGTAAGCAACACGACACGTTAACTTCAGCACTTGCCTGAAATGATGTGTTTTTTCCCCCGTCTCTTTTAAACTGATGTGTTTCTTTGAGCACTTTGACATCTTCCCCTTCAGACCGAGCTCCCACTGTTCAGTCCGGTCCTGTGCTGAGGATGAGATTGATTCAATAAGAGAAAAGCTGAACATCACTGACATCGACCAAGTGGTTGACCGACTCAGGTGAGGCATAAAGAGAAAACCTCATATAGTGATAAAGACATTATAACAACGCATTATAAACATTAAAAAGTAGCTTTCATTTAAGCTTTGCATACCTACTTATGAAGAATTTCAATAAAGTGCAATAAACAAAGTTCAGACTGTATATAATAGTTTGTTCAGCACCTGCACGGACAAGATGTGATCTCCCTTTAGTCCACATCCTGGGTGTTCTGTAATGGGTAATCAGACCGCTATATATCTATTAACTTTTGGTGATTTCTGGAAAAATCAGCCTGTTCCTCAGTTGTCTCTTGATACCAGATGATAATTGGTTAGGTTTCTCCAGTGTTACATGCTGCATAAACATCAGCAAACTCTGCTGACCAAGGAAAATGTTCTCCATTCAGGGAGCGATATGGGGAAAATACTAGTGGCAACCTCCGGTCTGAAAATATGAGACAATGTGGAAGTGCTAAAGTCTGCTGTTCCTTTAAGTGTCTGCTTGAGGCTGGCCCCAGAAGTACCAGAAGTCACAAACACACCAAACCAAAAAAAAGCCGTTTTCATGGCCAAAATAAGCGTATTATTTACAGCCTGGTACAAAGAATGTCTCCCGTCTGAATCGCTAAAATTTCACGAACGGCACGCTCTGAAGGGGGGGTAAATTTTTTTCTAACTCGACAGTTTAGACAATATTAAGATCCCAGTTCATCCAATCAGAAGCACAGCTCGGCTCACGTGAGTGCTGGGCGCCCTATGGTTGTTACTGTGGAGACTCAAAGCCCGGCTCATTTCCAATATGGCCGCGCCAGCCGTTTTGCTTTAAAAATCCATTTCAGAAACAGACGGGTGACATCGTGGAGACTACGTCCATTAATTATACAGTCTATGGGAAAATATGTCAGGATTTTTCATGGCAGGATCAGGATCTGGATTTATCATGAATTTTTTCGGAACATTTTAGCCTCAAATGTTTCCATCCTGCATTCTGAACAATTTTATGCTCCACTATTTGCTTCTTCTGAACCATTTCATAATTTTAATCTAGTCTTCTGTCCTCTGATTTGTATTTTGAACTCTTGATGTTCATGAAGAACATTTTTACATCATGATAAAAACATTCATTTAAACATGTCAGCTGTGAGAGTTTCTGCAGAATGTACAGAGCTTTAGATTTATACAAGTAGCCTGTGCACAGTTCAAATATAGTGTTGGGGGACGTTACCAGATATACTTTGGTTTTGTTTTTGAACTAGACAGAAAATGTAAATAAACATATAATCTAGAACATGATTAATTTCAGTGCCATGGTTAAAACAATCTAAACATTTCACATATTTTAATAAAGCCATTATGATGATATGATGAGTTAAATATTTTATGCAAGAGGTTATTTCACTCTAGCTATTTGTTTAATCATCCCATGACTCCACAGATGCTGCTTTGAAATATCTTGTTTATTGTGGTGAACCCTGAAAAGCATGAGGGATCAGCAGCCTGAACAGAGTGTGCAGATGGAGTAAATACCACATGAGACTAGTGCACCGGAGGAAACATGTTTTCATTTCAGATCAAGCTCACAGACTCATGTCTGCTGTGTCACAGAGAAGTTTGATGTACCTTTATCCGTTATCAGTGACGTTTCATTGGGATTCTTGTGTGCAAGAAGAAGTTCCCCTGAGCTTCTTTCCCCCTTCATTTCTCCTTAACTTACTTTTGGCTTCTGTTACCGCCCTGCCTCCTTCAACTTCCACCCCTCCTTTCCTTCCTTCATCCCTCACTTTTTGAGGCCCACAGGGCAGTACAGTCACTGGGGCCACCTCTCTCTCTCTCTCTTTCTTTCTCTCTCTCCGCTTACCCATTTCCTGAGTGGACCAGAACAAAAGACCCCATTGTCAGAAAAATGGATCTCAGGGCAGACAGAAGTTGTTTTTTTTCTTCAAATAAATGAATAAAGTCTACTTTGGTTATGTAACCAGAGAAGGAGAAAGTGTACGTGGAGGGAGAAACAACGAGGGAAAAGAAAAATAGGACACTGTATTTTTGTTATGCTGCAGATAAATTCAGAGCAAACACAAAACGCACCTACGCTTATGTCACTGCCCGAGGTATATGATTGGGTTTGCTTGTCAAAGTGCCACAGTGTCATTTTCAACATTTCGAAAATGATACCATGTGTATGAACACAGCACAAAACTAGAGCAGGAAAATGTGTTATGTTGGAACTGGTTACAGGGTGTTAAATGTTTAATACCTGATTGCATTTCTAAAGTAGAATAGAATAGAATAGAATAGAATAGAATAGAATAGAATAGAATAGAATAGAATCTCCGAAAGGAAATTCAGGTGTCTGGCAGATGAAATTATGAAAATTACATAGAACAAACGTAAAAAATATGAAATAAAACACAAAAAACAACTCACATGAAATCATTAATGCTTGACGGCGCTCAGTGTAAACTTGTTCTAAAAAAAACATCCACACTATGACTCCACCTCTGATTGTTGTTCATTTTGTTGCTTTCTTGCTTTTAATACCTCATAATACCTCATGTCTGTTCATTTCACCAATACCTCATGTCTGTTCTGTTCATTTCATTTTATCCATGCTAAAATTTGCACTACTGCTTACCTCAGATCTGTTTATTCTGTTTATTCTGTTTATACTGTTTATATTGTTAATTGTAGTATTTAAGGTAGTCTTTATTTAAGGTAGTCTTTATTTTAAGGTAGTCGTTATTTTAAGGTAGTCTTTATTTTGTGGTAGTCTTTATTTAGTTTAGTATTGTAATTTTTATTACTCTGCTGCACTGTGGGTCTGAGAGGACTGAAATTTCATTTATGCTGTATGTCGAGCATGTAAAGCATATTTGACAATAAAGTTGACTTTGACTTGACTTGACTTTTAAAGTTGGTTATTAGAGCGAGTATGACAGCTAGGCTAACATCAGCAGCTTTGTGGTTTCCATGGCAACATAAACAAAACGTTCAACCGGAAGAGCAAAACCGGCAATCGCAATGAACTATGGGTAGTAAGGAAAAAGGTGAATATCTATAAGTTCAGTGTGTGTTCTGATTAGCAGAAAGAGTGTGACTGCACGTTGGCTCTACCTGTGCAATAAGTCAGTTTCCTTTTTTTCTCTTTGGCGCTGAATCCTTCAATGAGCAAAAATGAAGGCACGTAGTTCATTCTTCATTCAGTGGATGATTATGACAGTCAAATTCATTGTTTCCACTTTGGTCCAGATTGTACTTTATTGGCTCAAAAGTTTTTAATGAGAAGCAAGTAAAGTACTGACCTCAAGCACAGAGGCTGCTCTTAAAACTCCTTATTGCTCTCTCATTCTGTATTTGTCCATCTATTCATTCATTGTCCCTCTGTCTGCTTAGGTCTGTCCTTATGAAGGATTGTGAGGAGATGAAAAGACTGGTGAAGTATTTGAAGGTAAGAGAATCAGGATGGGAAACAGTCAAATATACTTAGGGCATCTTTAATTGTCCATCAACCATCCTTTATCCTTACTGCTTTTCCCTTTCGGGCTGGTGGTGAATTGTTTCCTAGCTGTCATTGGGCCCAAGCTGTAGACCGACAACCATTCCTGCTCACACCTATGGGCAACTTTAGAGTGACCCACTGACCAGTTGTAACATTATACTTAAGTGCTTTTTCTAGAGGCTTTAGGCTTCCTCGGGTAAACTCACCAACTTTTTTTTTTTTTTTTCCTTTAGGCAATAAAACCTTGCACATGATTTAATTTACTCATGCACAAATCAAAACATGAACTCACGCAAGAAACCTGCACAGGCTCTGTCTAAGCTTGTTTTGTTTTCCATCTGTCTGGCCAAAAGATCTGCAGCGCTGAGTTACATCGATCTGCTCTTAATCACTCAAATTACTTTCTAAATGTTAACAGAGCCACTTAAACACACACAAACATGCACAACAAATGTGCATGCATGCATCCTTTCTGCATTATGCTGCTTGTCCGGATTTATGAAAGAATCAGAGTGAGTAAGTTTGAGAGTATTCTGCAGACCAGATGTGTAACTTCCCTGCAGCTCAGGAGTGTGTGTATGTGTGTGTGTGTGTGTTGTCTTTCTGGAAATGTTACACTGCCAGTTCGTCTGGAAACAAGACAAGTTGAAAAATGGGACAGCTGGAAAGAGAGGCAAAATACTGATTGTTGTTGTCTCCTGATGTCAATATGTTTCAGCTGTTTGTTAATGTGTGACCACAGAGTGTGATTATGCCTGTTAAAAAAAAATGTACTCATTAAAATGTTAAAACCTAAAGAATAATAGGGGCGAATGGAGTGTTTGGGAGATGTCAGAATCTATTTTCTCTGTATGGATAAAGCAAGAGTGGGTGTTGTAGAGGGAGAGAGGGGACTTGGTGTTTGTTGCTCCAGTCTTAACCCAAGGGGAAGCACGCAAGGGTGTGAACTTAACTGTGTTGAGATTTTTATTTGCTATCATTGGGTTTTACAGAAACTTGTAGGCCCAGGATCTCTTCCTTAATCCCCCTCCGTGCACTCTTCCCTGTGTTAGAAAGTGAACTTACTGGCGCACAATGGAAAAACTGACAGCTACTTTTTCCTCTGAGAGCTGTAAATATTTAAGGACGGTATAGCAACACATCCAAACAGTCAAACCTCCTGCTGCTCTGCCAGCTTTCTAAATGCATGAGTGCTGGACCAGTCAGAAATGTTGAGCCCTGTGAAACAACGTGCCAAAGTGCCTCTGTTTTTTGGAAAACACTATCCTCTAAGCGCAGACCTTTTTGGTGACAAAATGAGATTAATGACTTAATTAACATCCTTGTTCTTGTATTAGAAATGTTCCTCTGGAAGTCCCCACCACTTTTGGCAAGGAACTGCTCCTTTTTTGTTTTCCTCAAAATGATCTTTAAAGTAAAGCAGAAGAGTAGCACTTTACCCGTAAAGAAATAGTCTCCTTGAGTGAAGGGTTGCTGCCTGGTGTGTGAGCAGGAGGGTTGAATCTGTGGTTCAGGACATGCTGTGCTCTTCTAGCATGAAATTATTGTGCATTCTCGTTTATTTGCAGCAGCAGTGCATAATTTTGATGTCGAGCTGTGAAAGGCGGCATTGCCTCGGTGTCACTGGTGAGTCATCAGTCTTGAAAGAAAGGATACTGAAGTCAGCTGCCACAAAAAGACTTGTTTTCCACTATCAATAACATGTTACTTGATTTATTTACACCATGAGACAGTCATACAGGAACAGACTTCATACTAAACTGTACATGGTAGTGACTAAGAAGTCTTACATTTTTTCACTGCTTAGTCTACTCTGAGTGGATGTCTTTGATATAAAAAATTTAATTCTGATACAAATCCAGTTTTTAGTGCAGAAACAACTACATCTGTTTTGCATACTCCACGGTCTGCTGTAATCAGCTTTGTCTTCAGCATTTTTTCTACCTCTTCTCATACTTGAAAAATGAACCAAAAATGTGTTTAGTTTCAAATAAATCTCTTGAGCAGGCAGCACCTCACTGAATACCTAGTCCAGGAAAACTTAGCACAAAATGTAAAGCAACTTTTGTTTGGTAGATTATTTTTTGTTGTAACAAAGCTTCTTGTCATTAAATCTTTTTTTGGGGGGGGTGTTGGAAAGCCTGTTTAAATGGTGCCACATTTGTAAGGAACGTACATTTGTGGGATGAGCAGCAGAGCTGAGTATGTGAGTTGCACCCATGAAAAATGTGTCAAGTCTTCTCTGCCAATGCCAAACAGCTTATTCTGCTACTGACTCTTGTTTGGTGATGATTGGTAAACTGGCACTGTTGGCTGTTGAGCACTAAAAACTGTAATGCATGGGTTTTGAATAGAAGATACAGAAAATGCTACTGCTAAGTCAGCCAGTTGAGGAAATTATAGTATCCCATCACCCTTAGGAGGTGGAAACTATGAGGAAATCCCTGCTCAAATATCCTCCCCTCAAAAGTATGGGCTGCATATTTGCTCACCGATACTCTGTTACTGTCAATAACTGAAGATTTTCCAAAGCCAGTGAATAAATGGTGGCTGCTTGCACGTCTGTTTTTCCCTTTGTATATCCAAAAGCCAAATGTAAGCTGTCTTTTTCCTAATACTTCCTCACAACCCTTTTTTTATTGATGACATCCTCTTATTTTTCTTCTTTGCATGACGCAAAATTTGTAACTGTATTTGTGATATCTGCTGACCAGTGTTATGAAATGTCAGGGATATACTGTATGTGCTGGGTGGTTAAGTGACACTGTTTCATATTTAAAGTTACTATAATCTTTCCATAGATTTACAGCTTTCATTTAAAGGTTACTTCAGAATGATATCAAAATGAGTTGCTAAGGTTGCCTTTTGCTGCTACCTGTGCGGTTAATGTGGCATTTTGACATTCAAGGAATCTCCAAAGCTTTTTAAGAACATGTCTGCAAGCGACAGGTGGTTTCTTTCCCCCCAGCTGGTGAAAAAAGTGATCAGCTCTTCTGCTCTCCGTCACTACAGAGGCATCAGTTGGTCCTTCACTGAGATTTGTGTGCTTTGTGAAAAAGACAGTCTGGTTTTGTTACAACAAGCAGCTGAAGAGACCAATTCAGGGTTCAAAAGTATTTACTGGAAGACAACCTAGGCCTGTAAAATACATAAAACTGGTACTTGAGATAACTCTAAGATGGCAGCAGAATAGTTTTCTCAGGATTCTTTGGCAGAAGTGAGAATCCTGCTTGTGGTTCTTCATGAGAGCATGGAGACTGTGTGTTTTGGCTGTGAATTTGAATTCTAGAGAGTCATGTATGAGAATAACAGCAACATATGAGCTTTTCCTAAAATATCAAAAAGACACCACCATGGTAATGATTTCAAACCCTACATGGACCGCAAAGTCTATTTTTGGAGTGTATATGTGATGTGAGTGAGTGTGTGTATGTATGCTTCAGAACTGTTTTGGATTCCAGCCACTTCACTGTCAGAGACACCACACACACTCCGTCTGCAGGCCAGAAAGAAAACACTGAGAGGTTTGGGTTTGAATTCCACCAGGAGAACAGACCAAAAATATGTTTTGGCTGTCAGTCTCCAGGCGCCTGTGTGTGCATGTTTGTGTCTGTGTGTGTGTGTGTGTGTGTTATGCTGATGTTAAATGATAAGAGGGGGCTGCCAGTCACAGGAGGACACTTTTAAATCAGGCCCTTTGTTTTTGTTAGCGTTACACACACACACACACACACACACACACACACACACTGACAGCCATATTTTGATGGAACACTTCTGCTCAATCATTTAGTGGTCTCATACTCACATGCCTTTCTTCTACCACTGTTATTTTTATCCATTTTCCTCGTCCCCTTGCTTTTTCCAAAGACTCAGGCTTTCATGAAGATGATTAATACATTTATCTTCAATCACTTTCTTAATCCCCCCTCTGTTTATAAGCTGTTTTTTACTTTGGGTTATTTCAATGCATAAAAAGTGATCCTTCTTCTGTGATTTTGCTTCTTTCAGGGAAATATTAAACACAAGTGTCAGAGTCAACTTGTAAAACCTGAACCTAGCCTTGCAGGTGAGTCTAAGCACGGACATACGAGTATTTGCTGCCATCTGGTGGCACAGCATCGTTTAACGTTTGTATTTGACTTTTTTTATCTCCTCTATCCTGTTTAATCTTTCGCTCTGTGAATAAACTCAGAGATAAATGGATGATGATGCCATCTCTAACCCTTCATTAGTGGGCAAAACTCATCCTGAAACAAATTTATGAATGAATAAAGAGGCAATTTAAAACTCAAGCCAAATCTGGAGTTTTCACTTTGGGCCAAATGATGGAGAAACTTATTTGAGTACATCTGAGTGAAATAGCCATTAAGTTCTTTTTCAGAGCTGGGAAATGGGCGCCCTCTCATGCACTTAGTGATTGTTATCTTTTGATAGCTTTCTGCTGTCAAGTTTCAGTGACTCTTCAGAGACTTTTTTCCAAATCTCACTGCTCTTATGTTTGTGTGTGCACAGAGCTGAGAGAGTTTAGAGGAGCTATACAAATGGACTTAGAGCTCTACCCTTCCTGTCTGGCTGCTTCGCCATCCTCCCCTTTGCCCGGGAAGGAACTGAGAAAAGGGTTCAGGTTTGTACTTTTTACTTTTATGACTCCCTGAAAGGTGCTACTGTGAAGAAGAGAATACTGTTCTTTAAGAAGCAGAGGAGAAACTTGTCCCTTTATGACACCAAAATAATACAAATATATTTTCAAGAGGAGGCAGGATTTAAGACAACAGAAGCCCCAGAAACTTCAACTGATGGTTTTCACACAGCTTTCCATTCTGATTCTTTTCCTTCAGACTGTCAGCAGGACAAAAGGTTCCTAATGACCCTCTACAAGATTTAAGCACTACACCAGTTCCAAGACTGCACCCACTTCCTCCTCTGTGCCAGACCAAACCCAGGCCACCGCTCAGTGCCCCTCCGAACAAGACCTCTGCATCGGTTAAACTCATTCATAGCCCTTCAATGTCCAGGATTCAAGGACAGCTAAGAAGCACTTTCGCTGCATCTGGAAGCAGAAAAATACGAACGCCTATCTGCAACAGGATCACTGCTTCTGGGTATCCGGACAGCCAATCCACTGCTGCACTTCCAGGGCCTGGCAGGGACCAGATAAAGGATGAAACCCTGTGTGACTACAGGGCTTCACCGGAGCAAGATAGCACCGGTTTGCACCACAGGAGCTGTGTGTCAAGTTCTGGTTTTCAAAAAGAGAACTCAAGATACTCACCTATCAACATTACACATCAGTCACCCCGTGGCAGTATTCCCAGTCCGAGCAGGAAGTGTGATTTGTCACCACAGACTGAGAGGAAAAAAAGTACTGCCAGGAGGTTAGGACACACATATAGTATTTCCTCATCCACTCGCAGTGATACAGACCAATCAGTGTCGGTTCAAAGGAATTCAGAGACACAAAACAAGCAAAACAGTCACACTTTTAGAGGAAGCATAGGGTCAACAACAGTGGAGACAGGGGCAAGTGTATGTTTCACAGAAAATGATTCAGTCCTGTCTGAAAGGAGGATCTCTCCTTCAAAGACTGGCACTGAAAGCAACAACAGAGTAAACAGAAATAGATATGGTGTTCCTAGAAAGGATTTCGCCCATCCAGGATCCAAACAGAACTATAATCCCTCTAAAGGACCACAAGAGAGCACCACAAATCAGCAGGAAAATGTCCAAGAAGCAAAGACAGAGCTGAGGTTTATTGGAAAGATTCTCCAGCCGGTCCCACCCCCGAGAGTGTCAACCTGAAGTCAAGACACTGATTAGACAAAGGGAAAGTGTGTCACATCTGCTGCAGGAAGATACAACATAGGTTCTTTAATTTCCTTTGTAACATGAAAGCCAATAAAGAAATCAAAAGAAACTGGTTAATTTCAAAGCTGTTTCCAGTCCTTGTAGTTGTTCACCCCTTAAGACCTCATTTTAAAAAGTAAACACATGAATTGCCTGAAATATTTGCAGCATCATTATATTTTTATGAAAATGTTTTCAAACCAATTGTTCAGTTTTTTTTTCACTGTCTGTGGTCCTTCATGAACTGTAAGTTAGGGGTGCACAGTTTTTAAACACGTCTGTATACTGGTTTAGCCTTTTTTTTAATCTACTTTAATTATATCAAAGAAATTACCATATCTTGACCTTTTTTCTGGTATTTAAGTGACCAGAGCCTTGAACTTTGAAAGTCACTCAGAAAAGAAGAAATAACTATCTGAGATGCACGTTAAATTCTAAGCTGTAGTAAGTACAAATAGGAAATTAAATGTTTGCATTTGTAATACCTTGATATTAGGTCTACTTTGATGACGTAACATAGACTGTTACGTAAGGATTTGCATATTATAGGCCTCTCCCTCTTTCCATAATTAACAGGCATCCATGGATATGCAGAACAGAGCAAGTGTTTCTAATTTTAACCAAGTATGGATGTAGAAAAGTTTTTTGTTGGCACTCATCATACTGCTTGACCCCTCAAGACGATGATGTTGCCGAGCTCGTCATCAGACAGATAACGTTGTCAACACTTTTTAAACCACAGCTGATTTCCCAAACTTGTTTCGTTTTTGTCCCAACCCACTTGAAAAACGAAAGTGAAACTAAAACGTGGACAAACTTTCACGGGATCGATAGGACTTGTCAAGGTAAGGTTATTTCCTTAATTTCCCCCTTGACAAAAGGATACGATTATTGTTATAATGTAATTAGTTTCGTATGACATCTTAGTGTGCCTTATTCGCTGGGTAACTCCAACTCATGGGGAAGTTAGTCCACAGATTGTAATTGAAAAAGTTTCTCCTTATTTTACTTTGGGCTGGTTGTGTGCATCTTATTAAAAATGTGTTGTTGTTGTTTTTGTTGTTTACATTGATTGGGGTATTTAGGCTTCCTTTGATCACAGATTGAAATTTATATCATTAGGGATGAGGACATGTTATTCTGTTAGGGCGTGGTGTTAGGCTGACGTCAGGCAGTCTGCCGGTGCACAAATCAAACACACCCCAATTAATGTTTTCGACGGCAAGTCGCTAACGGTTGTTTGAAGAGTAAGGTCAAAGGCCAAATTCTAGTTAATTACATTCATGTCACCAGTGAGTCTCAAAATAATTATGTCTTGTGTAACCTCAACCATAAGCAAGGTATGTGAGACGTTTTTGACATAAAAAGGTGATTTTAAAGGCGGTTGTTTGAGACCGAGCTCCAAAGGTTGTAGCAAGCTAGCTTAGATGTATGGCCTGACGCAGAATTTGGTCCTAACAGTTTTTTTTATAAACGGTTTTCAGTGTTCCACTTATCTCTAAATTTAACATAAAACATTGGAATGCGTTGCTCCTCAGAGAGATGTTCCAGTATTGTCTGTGGGGGTGAGTGTGTGTATGTGGGTTGGGGGTGGGGGTGGGGGGGTTAATTTGGCATTGATGTGTATGTGTTAGATCGGCGATCTCATTCATTACACATTAAATTGTCTATATATTTGTATCGATCGTTAATTGCCACAACTCTTCCTGTTCCTTGGAGGATCCGACGTCATAAAGAGTTTAGCTGGCTGTGAATCTCAGTATACGACAGGAGTCACACTGGGTGCAACAGTACAGTGACATTCAACACCAATGCTAATTTGACAGTGCTAGCCTAGTGTGAGCATTCTAACATGCCAAATATTTGAATTCATGTGACGGATTACATTAAATGGCACAGACATATTAGGTTGTCATATAAATGTCAGAAAGGGGAAATGGTTTTAATGCGTCAGCACAAAGCCACAAATTTATACAAGCAAAAGAGAAAAGAGACACTGTTGAGCCAGTTTTGGAATTAGATACCATTTGAATCAAGGAGAAAATGTGTGAAAACATTATCAGAAGACAAATAAAGTGAAGTATTTTAAACCAATAAATCCCAGAACAAATGTACTCAAGGACGTGTTTAAAAAAGCAACTTCTTGAAGTGGATCCTAAAGTTTTTCTGAATAACTACATAGAATTCACACAGTATCCTGACGGCGATGTCATCAGCATGCACACTGTTGGTTTTTCTCTTCCTCTTTCAATAATAATAGTTTTTATTTATGTCTTTGTTTAGATGGATGCAATATTTAACATGCTTGAGCAGTTCAGACTGGAGACTTACTACAACCAGTTTTTCCAGCTGGGTGTAAAGGATGAAAGAGATTTCCTTGATGGTGTAACAGATGAAGATCTAAACAACATGGGTAAGGTTCACTTCAACTTATAGCCAAAGACTCTACTTGATTTTTCTTTTCTACCTAAGCATGTAATGCTTATTTTAATAAGTAAGCAGACAAAGATGCCTTGTGAAGTTTAAATATAAATGTGTCAGTTCTCTTTTTTTAAAAATGATTTTTGTACATCATTACATATTCCATTTAACAAGGAAATTGGGTGACAATGGTGCTATCGGAAATTTTTATCTCAAAACAATGTTATTTTGTTCAGTAAGTTTAATTTACTATGAATATCCAGGATGAGCTACTTCATTATTTATGTTTTCCTTGTTGGCCCTCTTTCTCACAGGTTTCAGCCATGTGGAAAAGAACCGTTTCTCAGCCATGAAGAACTTCATTCAGAGACTCAGAGCTCCGGAGCGCCAGGTTCAAAGTGTGGCTCCTGTGCAGAAATCTTTTGAGCTGTTCTCTATAAAGTACACATATCCTAAATGCCCTCAGCTGAAACCAATTACAGGTATGACAAACATTTTTTTCCCAGTGTTATTATCAATTAAAAGTAAGCACATTGAAATGCAACCTTTTATTCTTTGCTTGATTTCACCTGGGTTGTAGAGCATTCTTGCATTTTGATTGTCACCATTATACCCAGAGCTACAGCCCCATCTAGTGATGCAACACAGCTTGGACACAACATATAATAGGCATTTCAGGCCTGCAAAAAAGTTACATTTTTTAAAATGATTTAACCAAAGGTTAATTCTGATGCAGACTGGTGAAGGTGTTCAATTGTAAAGTTGAGTAAAATCGCCTTTCCTTACCCAGAAGAATGGCTTTTTTAATTCCCAGATATGGATCCAGTGCAAAACACTGTGGAGGATCTGATGTTAAGGATTGGTCACCTTGAAAGTGTCGGCAACACCAGAGGAGTCTGTCTCTACACGATCGATGGGATGCCACTGTCGGACGACCCCTTCTTCAACACGTGTGAGCAAACCTAAACGCCTTTTATACAGTGAAGAGTTTAAAGTTAGTGAGTTAAAGTTAGCCTGGTCTTTTCTTCAGGAGTTTGTTTACTAAACAGTAAACTGGAACTAGAGGGAGTGTTAGACTTGTATTCATCAGTTAAACAGATGGTGATAGGTGTAGAATTCATGAGGTTCACAATATTAGAATAACAGCTCAACAATTAACACGAGAAGCTCCCCCTACAGACTGATTTGGAAGCCATTAACTTAAACGTGGGCACATTGTTCATTCTGTATCAAAATTTGTTTGCGTACAAGTTCAACCTTGAATTTTTTTTCTAATGCAGGGTCTCTGAGAGAAAGGCACATTGAAAATGGAGCTGTAATTTATGCCATATTTACACCAAAGGAAAACCTGAGACAAGCTCCACAGGTCCACAAGCGAGATATCGGTGAAACCAGTGGAGATGATGTGGTTCGATGCCACATAATGCTCAAGGTGCATCAGAAATAAGGCATTAAAACATGATTTACAACTATACTGATTTATAGCTCAACTTACTGACTATATGTTCAATATATTTAGTACAATATGACCTTCTCAAAGTTTCTCTGTCCAATCTTGAGCCAACAGCATCTGTAATTGTTCATCGTTCCGTCAGATCATTTTGTTATCCTCAGAAAACCATCATTACAGAAATAATTAAAAAAATTAAATCCTTTTTCTCATCTGCTGAAGGGAGATTTTGAGGTGTCGGTGAGCTTTGCTAGTGACACCATCACCAGTCTGCGACTCAAGCTGGCCAATGAGAGTGGAATCCCAGCACATGTCCTTTTTTACAAGTAATTCAGACTTAAATGCTCCAGGTTGTTGACGTTATCACTAGTAGTTACATTTCTTTACCCATGCTCACTTTTCCTCCATCTCTTTGTTTTTGTAGTGGTGAACATAGTAGTGGTGACACCCTGCAGAGCTGTGGAATCTCAGAGAGTGTGACCGTTTTCTTCTCTTTGTCCACCTTTTCTGATGAGACTCCACATGATGAGACGTTTTTCATCAATGATGTCGTTCCTTCTGTACAACAAACTCAGAAAGGAATCAGCGTGTTCCTGTCTTCACTTCATGTTTTTGTAAGTTTTATTTTTTGGTGTAAGGACTATCTTTTAAGTGCACGCTTGTGAATTGTTATTTTATGTCATCTAGAAGTGTTTTGACTGGTTAAAAGAATGACAGATCTTGTAATAAATTAGCCATAATCATTGATTTCACCACACCAACTCTCTGGGTCTAATCCTGGACTGACCGTCTTTCTTTCAGAAATCTCACTGCACTAAAGCACAGCTAAAGAAACTGATTTCCTACATACGCACACTGACTGGATGTAACCCTCTGGCTCAAAGCTTGCATCAGTTACTCTGCAGGAATGAAACCTTGACCAGGAATCAGAAGGTAAACAGTATGAGATGATATAGCTTTACCTTTCGATCTGTGCTTCCACTCTTACCCTTTTCTACTTCTTTGTGTTCTTTAGATTGCAGTTTTTGAAGGCCTGTACATGCTCTTCAGAGAGCTTCTACCACAACGTGGAGCACAGCGAGGAGAGAAACTGATCGAGGACCTGGAAATCTTTGAGAATTCCTTGTACTGCTGGGCACATCTCAAATCAGAGGCAGAGGTGAGATGCCACAAAGGTTGATTTATGTGAGCTTGTGAAGAGTAAGGGTTAACCACCTCAACACTTTTTGTAGGGGTTATCAAATACTCTGATTTCGTGATTATCCACCCTTTTCTACCTGCTTTATTTTGACAGAAACTGACATCAGATCACGAGAACTACGCTCCCATCACTCTCACGTCTGAGAGTGGAAAACGTCTCTGTGAACCAGTCAAAGTACCTGGAGTCCCAGGCGTCTTTGAACGAGCAGACGTAATCCAGAAAATCAAGGGTAAAACAAAACCTTATCAATTCATAAAACTTTGCTGAGCAGACTTACAATTGAGCAGAACAATACAAAGCGAGACACACCTAACAATATATCATCCTGTTGCACAAAAAAAAAAGTTTTTTTCTTTGGGAGCCTTGTTCCCTTAATTTTCCTTTCTTCTTACTTTGTTTCCTTCTTTAGATGGAGAAAAGATTCCAAACTGCACTGCAGGGGTTTTGCATGAAACATTGTTGCAAAGAGCAAACAACATTGAAAAAATCTTGCTCAGTTTGCCTCCATTCATCAGAATGTATGCTCTTTGGATTGACCATGACAAGATGACTGGAAAAAAGTTTGTAACATCATATTTTCCAACCCTGTTTCATAGATATGTAAAATGTCTAAGATTCTTAATATTTTATTAATCGTTGATAAATATACATTTTAAAAGGTTTTTGCAGAGTCTCATTAGATTTACATTCGCAATCTGATCACACACTAGTAGACAACACAGCAAACTTATCTTAAACAATTAAATGACAGCTTTCAGATAAACATGGAGAAGACCTTTGGAGGTATGGTTGAAGACTTAAAATTACCCTGCAACCAATGGCTCAACGTGACCCCACCTCTACAGTTGAAGGCTCTCGGGATGTGTGATGGACGCCTTGTTCTGCTGAGTGAAGGTACTCTCATCAAACAACATTTTTTTTAATGGTAGTAGCAGTTCTTGCATTACTGTGGTTGGTAATTCTGTTCTTTTTTTCTCCTTTAGACAATCTCGGAGTGTGTGTCTGTAAAGAGAAAGGCTCTGCTGCTATGATCCATGTGCACGACTGTCTGAGTGGCAAAAACATAACAGTGGACATCAACGTGTTGGCAGCCAGGTAAAGTATCTCTGAGTGCCTCATACCCTCCTCATGTTTACCAGAGTGAAGGAAGCTCACAAATGGCTCACATATTTGACATTTAACACAGGACTGGTGATCACAGGGATGACAGAACATTTGTCACGACCAGGACTCCAACAGAGGCTATACTGGTAACTCTTCCTTGATTTTTTTAAAAGAATATAACATGAATAACATGACATGTTTTTACCTTTATAATTAATTGTAAGGTCCTCAGGGATCCACTGTTTGAGTATTGGTGTAATGTGTTAATAAAGAGCTGACCAAGTAATGAAAACATTAGCAAAAGGAATAAGCAGCAATTTTGGATTGATTGAGGGGCCGTCCAGATGAAGACGGGTTGAGGTGTATCTGCAAACGTTTTTTATCATGTGCACGTTTCATCCAACTGGACCCAGCGTTTTGGCCGCCCGAATTCGATCTTTTTTCAAACCTGTTTCAGAGTGGATAAATCTGAAATCGTGCATCAGTTTGGTTCCATGTTGACAAACTATCCGGTATTTTCTGAACTCATGACGCAATGCCCCCGCCTCTCACTTACTTCTTGTATTCACCGCTGTCTTCGCACGAGCCAAATGCGCACGCTACGTGTGTCATTCTCTGGTTTTGGTGGACTTTGTCTCAGTGTCACAGTGCCACCTACAGCCCTGGCATGTGTACTACAGCAGTTTCAGTGGGTTTCAGCGCTTTTGTCTGGACACCCATGTTTCCTGTGAGGGTTCCACATTTACAGCAAACTTTTTTGATACGAGAAAGAATGAAACCATTTTCGGCTTCGTGGGGATGTAGTCTTAAATAAGTATCCACTAAAAAATGCAGAGCACACTTATGATGTGATACTGTCTTTAGGTGCTGTTAGACACAAGTTCCTCCATGGAAGAAGAGTGCTACAAAAGTGCTGAAATAAAGAAGATTAATGCTGTCAAAGAGCTCTTTGACAACTTTGCAACAAGAACCATGGCTTATGATTTCCATCACGTCATTGGCCTTGTTAGGTTTGATTCAATGGTGAAGATTCTCCACACATTCACCGAAAATCTGGAAAAGTTCAAGGTGAATAGATCTCTCCTTTTTATTTAAATTAATTTTGTATCCCTGTGTAATTTCTTGCTGTGTTATGGTACTATTAACATAAATAAAAACTATGAACATAAATAGAAATAAAAGCATATTTGTTTATTTGTTTCTCTACACAGGAACACATTCGGACCATAGAGGCCAGTGGTTGTACTCTGTTATATGATGCCCTGCGGCGTGGAGCATCTGAGCTTGAAAAGGTGAAGACGAGGTTTCCAGACTGTAGACTTCACATCATGTGTCTCACCGATGGAAATGATTCTGGGTAAATTTCTTCTTCTGTTGTAATCAACTGAGGTAGAAAAAGAACCCATGAAAAACAATGCCTCCAATAATGTTTTCAAGAGAGCAAACATAACTTCAATATTTCCCATAGATCCTCCATAGAGCCAGAAGCTGTTACTGCCAAACTGCTGAAATCTGGGATTGTTGTAGATTCAATCCTTCTTGGAGATGTGCAGAACAACATGCTGCATGGAATCAGCAATGCAACAGGTATGACATCTGTAAAATCCTGAGACAAGATCTGAGATGATTAAAGAACATTAGATAAAGTCTCTGCAGTGGTACCGCAGGGCACAGTTTGGGGTGTCTTTGTTTTTTTATTGCCGTTAAAACTTGATGGGTCAAATCAGTCCTATGTTCTATGTTGTATGCAAGGTCAAATAAGGAATCTATAAGATTATTAGTGTGATCGAATCTGCAGATTCAGCTAACAACTCGATGTCCTGCATATAAGAAATAATGAGCTCAGCCTTGATGCTCAACACAAATATAGTTTTCTTAACACAAATTCTTAGATCATTTATCCCCCGCCACTCATCCACATGGCTTCCAGGTGGCTGCTGTTTCAAACCACAGACAACCAAAGAGGGTTTGAAGCTCTTTGAGATAGAGACGGTTCTCTCCCTGGAGCAGAGGAAACTGAAGGAAAAACTTGACCCGTCTTCCGTCACTAAGGTTAGTGTTTGTTCATTGCACAATTTCACTCTGAGATTTGTGAAGATATTGACGTAAACTCTGCACATTGTCTTTCTGTGCTTGTCCATTTTCCCCCTATAGAGGACTTTGTTGAGCATCTTCAGTACTCATGGGTACGATGAATGTCCAGAGACTTTGATGCCAAGCCAGATAAACAACAAAGTTACAGCGACCGAGAGGTGAGTGATTCAAAGACCAGCTCCATCTGCTGATGACCTCAATGTTTGTGTACCCAGCTACCCAGCAGAGTGTGCTAATAGTTTACAGCTTCCTTAAAAAGATGTTTCCTTTTCCATCTCACTTGCTCATGTCCGTTTTCACCTAAGTAAACAAAAAATTTTAAAACAGTCCGACAGTCTTTTATCAACCTGATAATGCAACATTAAAAAAAATTAAAACAAACTGTGTCAGTCAGTTTAATCCGGCCAAAGCTTTTATGAATTTTCACGTCTGTATATTTTGTTGTTTTTCAGAGATCTTAGTTTTGGTGACGCAGAAATAAAAGTGACTTAAATTGCTCACCAGTAAAGCTAAAATTAAGAACCCACCCTTATTTAATATTGTTAAACATTTATGAAATCAGCCTGTCAAATAGGTACAGGGAAGACCTTCACAAATCATGATACCCATTTTTTTACTTTCATTGTCTTTTGATAAATGTTAAATAAATTATTCCTCTCATTAGTGCTCTGAAGAAGAGGATTCTGGAGTCAAAGCAGGGATGGGTCCTGGAGAAGGATAAACGTTTACTGGAGGAGCTGAAGAGTCTGCATTGTGATCCACATCCCTTCATCAAAGTCTTTCCTTCAGAGTCAGACTTCAGTGAGTGGCTCAAGTTTTTAAATTAAGGAACAGTTGTTGGCCAAAGTGAAATTTCAGCCATATGTTAAACTACCACCAGTGGTGAGAGTTTGCTGGGGCCAGTTGTTTTGTTAATGTGGAGAAATGAGAAAACATTTCATCAACAACAGCAACAGAACTTGTTAACGTTATTACAAGTAGATGGATCTGATTGGACATAATTTTGCCTTTCTATCATCAGCTTTACTTAAGGATTGCCTCAAAGTTTGTAATACAGACCAGCTTTGTTCTGGCTCCCTCAGCTTTCTGGAAGATTCTCCTGCAAGGCCCTCCTGACACACCGTATGAGAGAGGAGTGTTTGAGCTGTACTGCCAGTTTGGTCCTGACTACCCAGTGAAGCCTCCACTCATCCGCTTCGTCACACCAGTATCCCTCTGACATATAATAGTCTGAAATATGATGATACGATTCTGTACAAAGATTTTTATTTAGTTTGTTTGTGCGCAGCTGTGACTGTAAATTTAGGATGTTAAAAAAACAAGTTATCTGTTAGCATGAATGGTTTTACTTAACCTCGGTACAGCTCTACCACTGTAATGTTAACAGCGTGGGCCGCATTTGCCACAACATATTTGACCGCAACTACAATGCCCACATCACCATGAGAGAGATCCTTGAAGCTGTGTTTGGACTGCTTATCGTCCCTGAGCCTGATGATCCTCTGGACAGGTGAGATTATTGTCACCCTTAAGTCACACTCAAGGATAAGAGATAGACAATTTTCTGATTTTTACCAGAGAGAAGAATTTTTCAGTTTTTAATACAACAATGTTGTCAGGACACTCTCAAACTCATTATGTCTGAGGATGTAGTATCACATAATTATACTATTTCTGTGAAAGCATTTTGGCCGAAGAATTCATGACGAGCCGTGAGGTGTATGAACGAGAGGCCAAGAAGCATACAGAGGAAACTGCCAGGAACTCCATGGATGACATGGAAAAAGTAAATTGGCCTTAAAAAAAAAGTAACACAGAGATGGAAATTGTGTGTCTGATGTCTCACCTGTGACATTTTTTGTTTTCATTCAAAGAAAATGGTGGATCTGGTGACACAGTTCGTACCCCAACACCTAATCTGTCCAATCACCAAGAAGATGTTTGTTGATCCTGTGAAAACGGTGTATGGCACCGTGTATGAACGCAGGGCCATAGAGGAACATCTGAAACAGTGAGTTGTGGACAGTATTATACTGTTAGTAATTGCTGTAAGGGCCTAAAAGTTACGATTATCTGTCAAGACTCCACTCTCTGAAGCCAGAATTTTCAGAGGATTTTGAGTAGTGGCTGCTCCCTACAACAGACGTGTGTTTCACTGTCATAGAAAGTGTATAATTTACTATTTTTACTGTAACTTTGTGTGTTACTGTACTTCTGTCAACAATGTTCAGGACCTCAGGAAGAACCTGTGGCATCTTTTGCTGTTCTAGCTGCCTACACTGAATACAGGGTAGTCTGTGGGCCATATGTTTGCATAATAAAACATTTATAAAATAGCCATTTCAGAAATAATGGTGCAAGCCAGAGTTGGCCACAAAAAAAATCAATATTATTTGAATTGACCTCTCTTTCAGACACCGGTATGAGCCGCTGGCCGGACCGGGAAACGAGCTCGAGATGGGCGACATCATGCCAGCCCAAGACATGAAGAAAATGGTGATGGAGTATCGTTCTCGTCAAATTAAATAAATCTCATTGGGGAGTCTTCCAAGGTTTAAGGGTTGGATCCAGCTCAGTAGTTTCATACTTAACTCTTTTCTTGCATAGTTTTTGTAATACTTCCTAAAAAATATCTGATGAAGGTTTGTGTTCATCTTTGTGACCTAATGATATCATTATATAGGATTTTAAACTGCCAGACATTCATACTGAAGCCTAAAGGTACACAAGGTCTTGTTAAACTTTGAGAAAAGTAAAGGTTCTCAGAATCCAAAACACTCAATAACTTGCCATCTTTTAGGGATATAGCTGTGAGTTTCTCACAGCTCAGGGTTGTTCTAAGCTATCTAATTCCCTCAATCACTATTTTATATAAATTTTTAAAAAGAAGTGTGAGATTTCAGCATTTTATTGCACAAGAATCACCCAAGTTCTTCATATTTTCAAGTATTTTTGATTTAGTATATACTGTATGTTGTTTCTAGATAACAGGACAATTATATGTACACTCATGAATATGAAAGTTATTAGTGAAAGGAGCTTTAGAGTCAGTTTATATCTTAGACTGTAAGAGGCATGTTCTCAGTGTTGTGGTATTCAGCAATAACAAAAACAGTTCAAGTATAATTATAACACCCGTTGTGATTTTCTAATGTTTTATTTGAGTTTTACCATTTGCAGTTATGTGTTTTTGAACCAACTGTCATACTGAAAAAGCACTGCACTGTCATCACAGGAAACACCAAAAAAGTGTGGGCATGGGACATTTTGATATGTTTACCGAATTTTGATGTTTGTGTTTGTATTATTTGACAATAAAATTTGAACTGAGGTGAACTTTTTGGCTTTACGTGCATAATGGCTTCGAAGCGATGACGCTTATCTCGCGCAGGGTGAGTATAACTATTTTTGAACCTCTTGTTCTTCCGTACTTGTAAATACTCCATGGACCTGACACAAAAAGGAAGTGACGGTAATCTATTCTCTTAAATATAAGTCAATAATGAAGCACAAGATATTGAACGCAAATGTTTATTTTATTGTTAGAGGTGAACTTGCATCAGTATGACATTTAACGCCCCCTCTCCAAAATAAAGTTGTAAAAACTCACGTCCCATGTGCTTTTACAGACGTTGGTGCTTTTATTTTGAAGGCCTTCTCCGGAAGTGTTGAAACTACACTAAAAATGTGTGCTTCATTTGCGGAGGTATTCATGGGTCCGGTGTAGGTCTCCACAACATTAAGTGGAAGCAGGAGTAATCAGACAGCAGGTGAGTGATCGTTGTTCATGGATAACTTGTAATTGTGTTCCGGTTTGTTAACCTTTGTACATGAAGTTCGTCTGACACGTTTGGGCGCTAAAACTAGTCTTCCCAAGTGGTTTCACTGCAGAACTGCAAGAGTTAATGGTTACGTTAGCTTAAGTTACAAATCACGGAACGATTTATTGTTTTAAACTCTAGCTTATACACGTCTGACAAAATATTTTACTTTCGCTGTTGCAGAGACTGTGCATCGGAATTCTTTTTACTTTGTTTATGTCGCTTGAGCATGTAAATGTATTTTTTTTTAGATTTACAACAGTGCGTTTACATGACTTTGGTACTTCTTTATTTGCTGAATTAACGATTTATGGAATTAACAAATTTTTTCAAAGAAATAACTTTATCTTGATTTTCGTGAGACGTTAGTTTTCATTCAGTTAAGTCTTGTATTTCCTGCTTCGTGTTTTTCGTCGTTTCACTTTTCTGTAACTCCTCTTTGGTTCAGTGTTTCTGTTTCTCCTTGTCCCCTTATTGTATAGTACCATAGCAGTTTGTTCAAATTCAGATTAGTGTGCATAATTACTCCATCAATTATTTATACTTTCCCAACATTTTCAGTGCCCCAGCACATACCACACCACAGATACTTGTAACATGCACTTTATGCAGAGAGGTAACCTGCATTTCCTGCAGAACCTGTTTATACCCATCAGTAAATCAGTTAACATGCTTGTCTTTAGTGCAACCCCCTGAAAGGTCCAAAAATTCCTGGAAGAAGTACCTTCAAGTTTCAGATCAACATTACTTCTAAGATTATACGAAGATGCTGTTGGTTTTTGTTCTTGAGATGCCACAGTGGCATTTTGTAGAACTAAGTGGCTTTACTCCTGTTTAAAGTTTGTATAACCAGAAAAAAATTCCTGAGATAAAAATCTCTTTTACAAGAGTGTCCTTGTCCTTAAAATATTTTTAAGTAAACTGTAATGATGTGTTTGTTAAGTAGAGTCATAACTACAGGTCAGATACTTGATTGACAGTTTTAATAAATAGTTAAATCAATTTCTTAGATTCTTTTTATAACAGAACTAAAGTTTTAACATAAAATTAACCTCCATCCTCTGCTTCTGTATTGACTTTCCATTCTTTAGGGAGATGTGGTGGGTGCTGTGGGTGCTCGCTGCTTTGCTGGCTCTTTTCTGTTGTCTGGACGTGTGGTACTTCCTAAAGGCAGCAGCCGTGGTCCTACGCGCCTGGTTCCAGCCCCCGATATGGGACATCACAGCAGAGCAGACCCTCACAGGCCGGGTCACCCCCCGAGACATTGACATGTGCCACATGAACAATGCTCGCTACCTTCGGGAGTGTGACTTTAGCCGCTTATCTCTCTACACTCGCAATGGTGTGTTCAAGGCCCTGCGAGCACTTGGAGCTTCAATGGTCGTAGGAGCCACCACCATTAGATACCGCAGGGCTCTGTGTATAGGTGAGGGATACGAGCTGCGGAGTCGCATCGTGACATGGGATGACAAAGCTTTTTACCTGGAACAGAGATTTGTGTCGACAAAGGACGGATTGGTTTGTGCTGTCATGTACTGCAAGCAAAGTGTCATACGCAGCAGTCCAGACAAGATCATGCAGCATTTGTGTAAGAGAAAGGTAAGAAACTGGGCTTGAAACACATTCAGATTTGTCTTCTTTTTTTTTCACAGTAAGTGTTCTGGACAATGAGTTTGTGATATGCTTCTTGCAGGTGGAGGTTCCTGAGTTTCCAGAGGATCTGCAGCACTGGGTGAACTTCATCTCTGCCAGCAGCCAGGCCCTCAGAGCTGAGAGTGGGCTGGATAAGGACAAGTGAAGCAATGAGTGGGCCTCTGTTAAGATCATCTTTTGTAAATCAGCTAATTTACTCGGTCAGGTATTAGAAACCCTGTGGGAGGGTTACTGTCTTCTGTTTGCAATTACTTGACTCAAATGAACATGTGCCTTTACTTCTGAAAACAAGACTTATCTAAAACTATAACACTAACCTGCAGCGGTACTGGAAGAATACGGTTGCAAACCACAATGAAAAGAGAGGCTAAAACACTAACTTACTCAGGGATAAGAAGGTATTGTGATTGTTTAAAGCGCTCCATCCTGTGATATAAAAAGCAATAAACACGTCAGTTTTGAAGTCCTAGTGATGCACCTTGTATTCTCTCACTAACTAGTATATAATGTTAGGTTTTATCCAAGGGGCAACATCCGGTTGAGAAAAATGAAGCCTATGCAGAAGTGCTAAAAGTTGCTGTTCATCAAGAATCTGCTAGAGGCTGGCTGCAGAAAGACCGGAAGTCGCATACACATCAAGTTAAAAAAAAAAACAAAAAACTTTTATGGCATTAAAAAGCATTTTACAGCCTGGTTCAAAAAATGGCTTGGGTCTGAAATGCTAATTTCACTATCGGCACACACTGTACGGTGAGTGATATTTTTAATATAACTGTGGTTTAGAAGATATTAAGATTAAGAGTTTGTCCAATCAGAGGCTTAGCTCAGCTCATATGACTGACGGACACCCTATAGCTGTTAAAAAGGAAGCTCAAAGTCCGCGTCATATCCAAGATAGCCCTGGCCAGGACTGGCTTCTATCCCTATGAAGGGATTGTTGTATCAAAGGCAGACATCCAAATACAGTACATAAAAAATGATAGCCCTGGTATTTCCTGTTCACAGTGCTAATGGAAAGTTTTTCCACAAAGTCCTTTAAATCTTCAAATAACATATCTTTATAGTGAAATAAAAATAATTGCATTTTCATAAGCGTCATTTCTAATAACTGAAGAAGCTTTAATTTACTAGTCGCAGTGTTTCCGCCCAAACATGTTGTTATAATCAGTGACTGACTAAGTCTGGAACGAGTGAACTGGTACTATGAGAAAAAAAATAACCAAAAACTGTAGGAGTCAGATTTGTCCAGAAGGTGTTGCTTAGTGACCACCTGGTCCTCCATCGTTGGTCCTCAAAGAAGAAGAGGCAGCTTGTTCGTTACGTCACACACCCGGAAGTCCTGCCCATTTATTCTACCGGTTTCTTCTAAGTTCAACCGCATCTCATGGTAGCGTTATCCTCTGGACGCACAGTAAGTCCTGAACATGTAGACATAATGAACAACCCTTTGAATTTGATTTAAGACAAGGCTAGTTCTGTAAATAACCACGTTTGCCTGTGTATTAATGGTTTAATATTGCTGAGGCCACCGGCTGCTAGTAGCTAGCAGCTAAGCTAACAGATTTGGCTGTCGCAGCAGTTGCGCCGCGTTCGTTTGAATGCAGCAGCGTTTAGCTTTCCGCTCCTCTCAAGGTTGAAATAGATGATCATAGGAGTGTGCTGCTTCCGTATGTTTGCGTTTTATAACATGTCAACAAGCGTAAGTACGAAAAATCCAAGTTTATCTCTAAAGCTACACTGACATTGAAAAGGTCATAGGAGCGTTTTATGTTACTGAATGTAGGAATGCATTTCAAAAGCTATAAAATACTGTTTTTGAGCATCCGTTCAAAATGGTCCATATCTTTCATGTAGGGAATACAGCTCTAAGAGTCAAATTATGTCATTTAGTAGTACATTAAAATGATCTGGATGACTTTTATATTAAACCTGTTCTTTTAGAGAGATGCTGCTGCTGGTCCTGGGTGCCCTCCTCCTGCTCTTCTGCAGTCTGGATGTGTGGTACTTCCTACGTGGGGCCCAGATTTTTGTGGAAGCGTGGTTCCAGCCCCGGATATGGGACATTCTTGCTGAGCAATGCATTGAAGGCATGGTCCTGCCCCATGATTTGGACTATTTGGGCCACATGAACAACTCCCGATATCTCAGGGAGTGTGACTTTGCACGTTTTCATCATTACATGCGAAATGGGCTGTTCATGGCCTCTCGCAAACTGGGGGCCAAGATGGTGGTGGGAGCCTCCACTATACGATACCGGCGCTCTCTGGCTTTCCGAGAGGCCTTTGAGATTCGGACCAAGATAATAGGATGGGATGACAAGGCTTTTTACTTGGAGCAGCGCTTTGTATCCAAGAGAGATGGTTTTGTCTCTGCGGTCATGCTCTGCAGGCAGAATGTGGTTCGCTGCAGCCCGGAGACCATCATCGAATATATCTGCAAAAAGAAGGTGAGTGTTTACAAGAGGTGGAGAAAAGTACTGATGTGATGGTAAGTGTGATCAATCATTGTGCTGACAATCATCTCTTCTGTTTTTAAGACAACCACTGACGAATATGTTACAATCTGAATACTGTATGCCATAGCCTTATCAGAGTTATTGTATTTCATAAACTGCAGATCAGAACTCAAAACCAAGCTTACACTACGTACAAACCAAAATCCAAAGGTTTTTCTATGGCATGAGATGCAAAAGAAGCATAAATTTTTTCCAATTTGGCTGGCTACAATGTTGCAAAAAATTGCAAAACATTTGACTCATATTCTCAGCTTTAAAATTAAGCTTTGTTCAGTTTTAACCTTCCTGTTTTATGTTTGTTTGCAGATTGAGTGCCCCGAGTTTCCTGAGGACCTCAAACACTGGATTAACTACATCTCAGCCAGCAGCCAAGCCCTGAGAGCTGAGAGCGGCCTGGAAGAGAAGAATAAGTGAAGCCGCTCTGTGACACCTTGTATCATTAGAGTAGACCAACATATCATTTGCATTGCACGCACACACAGGAATGGTATACACACACACACACACACACACACACACACACACACACACACACACACACACATACACAGTTAAACATTGTAGAGAGTTTTTAGTTGACTTACCAGATTCCATTTTTCTCAGTCCTACCTGCTGTGTATTTTTGTATGACGTGAACAGAAATACTGAACTTGGGACAGCTAAATAAGAAAACTTGAACTTGGAGGTATTCCGATGTTTTGAAATGCACATAATCTACACACTGGGATCATTTCTGGGGTCTCTCTATAGACAGAAGAACAGACTGGCTTTCATTCTCATTTAGCAAATTGTTAAACTTCAGATTAGCATGTACACATAATCTAATCTTCACCGACATCAATGCATGTGGAAAAAACAAACAAACAGAGGAATATTTTTGTGCCTGTTTACTTGATTTGCTGTAGCTTCCACTTAGAATTTCAAAGAACTATTACTTTCTAGGGAAAAAGTAGGCGTGTTGCAATACTTGAATGAATATCATGAAAATGTACTGACTACTTTTTGATCTTTCCGTAAGCACTTTGCACAAAGAAGCTCATAGAATTCCAGTCAATAATCAGAAAGGGATTAATTGATTTTGAGGGATCCTTTTGTCAGTTCAGTATTTATCTTTTACTGAATTAATGATTCTTCATTTAAAGGGGAGGTTTCTTGAGTAGACTTACATGCAACATTTAGAGAAAGCCCTTAAATCCAGACACGATTGGAAAATGCTACTAGGAGGTTGCTGGCTACTGTTTAAAACCTTAAACGCACAATAAATGCTAATGCTAGGAACGACTGAATGAATGACAGCTATTTTTAATCTAGAACCTTCCCTTTGATACTTTCAAGCTTTAGTTAATGACCAAAGTAATGTATTATTCTGTTTGAAGACTGAAAAAAAAATCAACTCATAAACATATATATGTGTATCCTGTTATGTGTGTTTGAACGGCATGTACAAAAACAACCCTGTTCAGTCATTTTTGTTTGCTGACATCTGATGTCCTTTTGTTTTCCACTCCAGTCATTTATGTTTAATTGGAAAGTTTAATGTAACAAATGTTATTTATCTGTTATTTATTTAAAGCCATTTTAAATTAAAAATGCATTAGAAACTCTGGCTAAGTAATGGTTTTGTCTCTCAGTGCTTGTAATTCAGTGTGGTTTATCATCCCTATGAGCAGCATGATACTTAAATACAGGATATGCATAAACAAGTACAGTTATTATGTAAAGTTAGCTACAGGTTATTGAGAAACCAAAAGAAATATTTAATCTCTACCAATAGCTTTAGGGGATAACACAACATACAAACAGATACACTTTGAACATTTTGTGTAAGGCTGTAATTTGCGGGTCAGAAAGTTTGTTCTCTAGTTACAAAGTGACAGTCGAATTGGTCTCAGTTCCCTGTGGCTTTCCTTTTGAGGAAGTAAATACAGAAACAGTGTTTTCAGTGTGCTATGCAGTTTCTTCAACTGTTTCTGAATATGTTTTTATGTAAGTGTACTTCATACCTTTTTAAAAAGTAATGAGAAATGGATCATTTTTACCGCACATTGGACATATGTAGCGAGGTTGTCCCTTTCCTTTTTTTAAGTTCAAACACTAAAGTGGTTTCATTTCATAAACTCAAAAAGCATCTGCATTTCATTAGCTGAACTGTTTTTGAGTACTTTCTTGCTGCAGCCCTCATTTTGAGGTGTGTTTTTATTCTGATGCCACATCATCCAGAGGCTACTGCTGATGCTTTCGCTGTGTTGACAAGGAATACCAACCAACCTGAAATAATAAAAAAAAATCTACTATTCTGTCATAATATTTATAATTTCAAGTCCAGGGAATGCCTGTATTTCACAGAAGTTATTTATATCATATAAAGCTTAAGGCTAGATAATCGGATGACCAATTCTTATGTCAAATTTGCTGATCAGTTCGTCTCAAGGGGACTAATGAATTATTTCTGTCATATAATAAACAGATATTTAACATTAAAACTTTAAATTATTTCTATAAATAACTTTAAAAAAACGAAGTCTAAGAAAGACTTTGAAATCGTAATATTACAACCTCTATCTTATAGACTTATAAACATTCTACTAATACAACTTCACACTAATAACTTATTTATTTATTTAACCTATTTTTTTATATATTTTTTCTCCTTTCCGTTAACGTTACATTAATATAACTTATTTTGGAATTTTTCTTTTTTTAAAAAATTAAATCCCCCTAAGTGTTTCCTGTGACGTATACTCGACCACGCCCCCTCTCATCACTTCCTGTAAACAACAGCAGCTGTCTGACAGACAGAACGGTTCCTGTGTTTTCGAGTACTGTCTTCATCATTTACAGTTCGTTTGAACCATGGCTCAGGCCGGAGTTGTTCTGGATAAGGACCAGTTTAACTGCTCGGTATGTCTGGACGTGCTGAGGGACCCTGTGACCATCCCGTGTGGTCACAGCTACTGCTCGGAGTGTATAGAGAACTACTGGGACCAGGACGACTATCTGGGTGTTTTCGCTTGTCCGCAGTGCAGACAGAACTTTAACCCGAGGCCTCCCCTCGCAAGAAACACCATGCTGGCCGATGTGGTGGAGAAATTCAAAAAGACTGGGCTACGAGAGGCCACTACTAACGTTAACCAAAGCTTTGCCGAGCCGGATGACGTGGAGTGCGACGTGTGCATCGGGAGGAAAAACAAAGCAGTGAAGTCCTGTCTGGTATGTCTGGCCTCCTACTGCGACATCCACCTCCAGCCACACTACGAGTCTGCAGCTTTCATGAAACACAAGCTGGTGTCCGCTTCGAAAAAGCTCCAAGAGACGATCTGTGCCCGACATGACAAGTTACTGGAGGTTTACTGCCGCACGGACAAACAGTGCATCTGTTATCTGTGTTTGACGGACGAGCACAGAGGACACGACACGGTGCTGGCTGAGACCGAGATACAGCAGAGACAGGTAATCTGATCACCAAAGAAGGGGCCTATGATCAAAGACACAGATGTGACTATATTTAAAAATTTACTCAAGTGAAATCTGAGGCAGGCTTCTAACTCTTTTCACACCATCTACTAGATTTCAGAGAATTATTTTTTAATATATAATTTTCATACAATTAGTTCAATACAGTTAAATTACTTTAATATAGTGGAAAGTTCCAGCATGACTGATGTCAGGATTTGATTTCTTACTTAAGGACTTTTCATAGCTGCACAACAGTCCAGGTTCTGAACTGTCAAGGATAAGGGCTGGTAAATATTTTTCATCCTGCAACCTTGGCAATGGGTAGACTGGAGATTACAGAATAAGTTCTATTCTATTCTATTCTATTCTATTCTATTCTATTCTATTCTATTCTATTCTATTCTATTCATTTTGAACACTAACCATTTAATCCTCCACATTCTGATTAAAATTATGTGACAACGAGGATAAAATTTAACTATGTAAAAGGAAAACACAAAATTATTGACTCGGTGTACATACAACAGTGCATTTCCATTTAAGCTCACAATCTGGCAAGATTTGATCTGTTATATCTCACAAGGTCATCTTGAAAGAAATTAAGCAATATAATTCACAGATTTAAGATCATATGACATACTTCATTCTCTGGAAGTACATTCAGACATTACTTTTTAATCTACTTTCAATAGAGGGGCATACAGGGTGCACTTTTTTCAGTTTATCTACTGGTAGGGAGGCTATAAGAAAATTATGAAGTGTCTTCTCCTGAAAACACTATAACAAAACTTGCCTAATTAATTTGTGACATTCACAAATTTTAAGCAGTATGTAGCTTGTTCTGAGTTTAAGCTAGTTATATCTAGCAACATGTCAGCAATCAGTTTTTTTCCCCCACCAATAATAATTTAGTATTTATTTATATATATCTGAGGTTAACAGCCATTACTCAATCCTGAGTATCAGAATCAATATATGGAAGAAACAAATCTTACTTCATTTCATTTATGTATGTTTATGTATTGATCATGTTCCACCATGATGAAAACACTTGTTTTCTAGTCTCTCTGGGTGCAAAACAAAACCACAGTGTAGCCACAGATGCAGAAAAGACACAGCTGCAAGACTGTCTGAGACTTCAAGAGAAATCTGTGACCAAAGAAAAGAGGACTTCTGTTCAAAGTATGCCAGGCATCATTAGTAGCATTAGTAATATGTGAAGAATTATAACAAAATCCCTTAATTATACAGCTAATGTTCATATTTAAGCGTTTGTTTGACTGGCTACTAGAAACACCCTTCATTTGATTCTCAGATTCTCACAATACTGAAGTGTCTTTTATTTAAGTTTCTCATCATGTTGTCTTACAGAAAGAGCTGGGTGACATGAAGCAAAGCTCTCAGATGAAAATTCATCAAAGGGAAAAGGAGGCCCAGGAGCTGAGACAAGCCATGTTCTCTCTCACTGTAAGTAAAAACACCATCTGTGTCCTGATATGTGAATACTCTCACCTTTTTAACACCCGTATCAACCCGTGCTTCACGTTGCTCTGCATCGCTCTGCAGCGTTCGGCTCGCTCAGCAGCTGAGGAGAGTGACACCATCTTCACCGAACTGATACGTGCGATCGAGCTGAAACGTTTTGAAGTGAGAGAGTTGATCAAAGCCCAGGAAAAGATGGCGGTCAGTCAGGCTGAGCAGCTGCTGGAGAAAATCCAGAAGGAGATCGCTGAGCTGAAGAAGAATGAGGCTGAACTGGACAAACTGTCACACACTGACGATCAAATCCATTTCCTCCAGGTAATAACTCCTCTGAGGGATATCTTTTCTTAATTTTCAGGACAGTAACAGTCTAACTCCTGGTCTCTCTCTGTGTAATCACAGAGCTGTCAGTCTCTCCGTGCTCCACCTGTGCTGTCAGCTCTGCCCTCAGTCACCGTTGACCCCAGCCTCACCTTCGGCCCGGTGCTGACAGCTGTGTCAGACTTTAAAGTGCTACTGCAGGAGGTTTGCCAGGGAGGATTCGTCAGCATCTATGAGAGAGGTACGACTTTTATTACATCAGTGTTTTTATCCGATACAAACTATCCCGTGAACAAATGTTTACGTGATCATGATTTCCTGTCATTGCAGTGAGAGACGTCATCATTGTAGCTCCTCAAAATTCTGCCATACAGCTTGAAACAGCACAGCCAAGTGAAGGTGCATCAGCTGTACAGATGGAAGCAACACAAAGTGAGTGTGTGAACCTCTTCTTTTTTATTACAAGAGACAAACCACAAAATTGAAACTTTTGATACAGTTCATGTTTCTTCTGTGGGTAAAAGCAGTGTAAAAAGTGAAACTCTGTTACGGTTTTATTTTTTTCTGAGATTTAAAAATGTTCTTAAATTTCACCTTTTTGTTTGTTTGTGTAAATCTTCCGATCGCACTCCCACGCAGCAAGAACACCTGAGTCAACTTGTTTGTTTATAGTGGAGTCTGCTGATTGTGCACTAGAGGAGAAGTGACACTGCTGCAGAGGCTCCGCAGTAACTCTGTTTGTTGTCTTTGTTCTTACAGTGATCCCAACACCTGGTCTAGACCAAAGTCCCGTGAACCATCTCAACCCTTTCCTCAATCCAGGACTGTCTGTGCCCACGTTTACCTTATCACCATTTGGTAAATAAAAACTAAAAGCAACATGATTGTATTTCTTAAACTGTCTGAAACAGTCTAATACTAGTGTTTTAAGAGGAATCCGTGACATTATCACAACCCTGTAGAGAACAGGTTTGTGATTTGTTGTGAGGGGACTGTTGAACATCCTTGGCAGATACAGTGACATCTAGTGGCGTCTAAAGCACACAACAACCTCTGAAGACTGAGCAAAGCACTACAAACCCTCTGGAAATGTTTTCATGGGAAATAACTGCAACTACTTAATACTTAATAACTCTGTGAATCTTCAGCCCATAAACAAAGATACTAACTTTGATAACAGTTGATCTGGTAATTCTGTTTGAAATTAATGGACGTTAGTAGTGACTCTAGTTAAAGCTGCTGTGAGGAACTTTAGTTGACTTTTGCAGCTTCAGGTTGTGTAGATGTACAACTTACTACTTTGCTGATCATGTCTGTGCAAGCCAAGATAGAGGCTGACCGTATGTACTGATTCAGCCAGCATGTAGCACGTGAAAAAGAGCAAAATCTGTAGTATGCCAAGAATGCCTGGATGTCCTACTGATTTGGGAAGAAATAACATCTTTTCATGTGTAGTCATTACAAAGAGTATGCCCAGTTTATGGGTGACTGTTCATTTCTGTGTAATTTAATTTAAATTAAATAATTTCTATTATTATTATTATTATTATTATTATTATTATTATTATTATTATTATTATTATTATAATAATAATAATAATAATAATAATAATAATAATAATAATAATAATAATAATAATAATAATAATTATTATTATTATTATTATTATTATTATTATTATTATTATTATTATTATTATTATAACAATAATAATAATAATAATAATAATAATAGTTTTATTTATGGAGCACTTTTTTAAAAGCCAAGTTCCAGAGTGCTTTACATGGACAGCAAACTAAAACAGGCAGATCATAAAAATACACAAGTCAAGAAATAAAACATTTTAAAAGACAAAATTCCTCTGCAAGAACTCTAAAGGAATAAAAAAAAACGTTTAAAATATATTTCTTAAGACAGTTAAAATGAAGTAAAGTAAATGAAATTCAGATAAAATCCGGGGAGATTCTGAAACAGAAGTATGTTTTAAGAGGAGATTTCTCCTCGGTCGGACTGTTCCAGAGTGTCGGACCTCTTACTGCAGACACCCTGTCCCCTTTCAGCTATTAGCTCAGAGTAAGTCCATGCAGAGCTTTTAAAATTAATCAGTAGAATTTTAAAATCAATTCTTGAAAATACAGGGAGCGAGTGCAAGGAAGCTAAAACTGGAGAAATATGGTCAATTGTTTTGATTCTGGTTAAAACCCTGGCAGCTGAGTTCTGTACAGTCAAGGGATTTTTTGTGCAGGCAGCTAAAAAGACTGTAACAGTGTGCCATACATACTTCCTGCTATATTTGCACTATATCACTATATTATAGATAGATAGATAGATAGATAGATAGATAGATAGATAGATAGATAGATAGATAGATAGATAGATAGATAGATAGATAGATAGATAGATAGATAGATAGATAGATAGAGACTGATATGCTTTATTTCAGACTCAAGGTCCATATGTAAAAGTACAAAAGGATAAAAAATAACACGAAACAACAACAAAACAATAAAAAAGAAAGACTAACAATTCATTTTAAAAAGGCACTTATACAAGTGCCTCCAAAACTGGGAAGTGCAGCGTAAGTCACTGTACATAATATTCACCAGTGCCCTTACAATCTGATTCTCGGTCATCATTCATTGATCCTCTAGCCTGACACATTCTCCTCTGAGCTGTTGGAAGCGTTAATAATTACAATATAGAAATTTTAAACCATTTTGCTAAACATTTTCTTTGCTTTTGTGGGTCAAAAAAAAAAAGCATAAAAACATGTTGAAAGTCCAGCTCTTTGCGCCTCCAGTCGTCCCTTCGTAAAGTCGCTGATACATGACTAGGATCCTCACCTCAGCATAAATCTCTGCTGCCAGTGCTTTGTTCCCTCCTGCTGTATCAAATGAGCAAAATCAGCACCCAATTATACAAAATAAATAAATAAAAAGTCATTGTAAATATTGACACAGTGAGTCGCTATGCCATTAAATATTTATTACATTTATTTATAATTATTTCTAGATTATTATTTTAACAGGTGCCAACTTTTTTTAGTGTGTCCTGAATACATTTTCTTGTGTAAACAGCCATATTCATCAGCATCTCTACCTTATCCCCGTAATGTGTTAAATGAGCTCTTTCTGATTTTTGTATCCACACATTTCTCAAGCAATGAAAACATGTCTGCGTCTTGCCTAAAGTGATTCCTGACCTCGTCTTTGCCGGCTAGTCACCTTGGCGCATCGTGGATTCATCCTCTCTCCTCTCTCTGTTTAGGCTCCAAGTACTCCTCAGCATCCAGACAGAGGCACCTGCAGCGACGCGCTCACCCCAGGAGGAAGTAGACATGTAGCGGACATCAATAACAACACTTCACCTGCAGCAACACGAGATGAATGTCATTATACCTCAGTGCTCTCTTCTGCTTTTTCTGGAACAAATCATTACCAACACTGACCAGTTGTGCTTTTTATAAACCACAGTTTGCCATTTAATAAGACGTCTTAGTGCTACGTGCATCCTTTATTACAGTATAGATTAAAGGAAGTGCTGCTGAAGGTATTAACGATTAAATCACTAGAAGTATTAAACAGCTCAAGACATCTTAGTTCTTTTATTTCAGTATTTTTAAGGACGTTGCCTTGAAATTTAGTGTTGTTTTACTTGTTTTTTTAAGTTTATGCTTTTGCTGTTTTTATTTCAAAACAAACCTAAAGAACATTTGTTTTGCTTTGCAGATGTGTGTAATAATATATTGTAATTGGTGACATTCTGACATTAAAAAAAAACTTTGAGCTTAGACAAAAACAAACTTTCTGAAGCGTGGAGTTTGTTTGCATGCCGGCTGATTTGTATTCCATCTTACAATGAACAAAAACAGGCAGGTGTTCTTTAGAGAGAGGTGTGTCAATAGAAGGTTGTTTGCACTGTTTTTCCTGTACAGCCCACTCCCTGGTTTACCTGCTGTGATTGGAGGCCTGAGGCTGCAGCAGGTGAAACCTGGGAGACACGCCCATCTTTGTTCTTTTCCAGTTTCAGTCCTGAGTGCGTAAGAAATGGCAGCAGCAACTATTTCTATAGAACAGGACCAGTTCTGTTGTTCGGTGTGCTTGGAGACTTTAAGAGACCCGGTGACAATCCCGTGTGGGCACAGCTACTGCCTGGTCTGCATTGAAGATTACTGGAACAGAGCCAAGCAGAAGGGCCAGTACAGCTGCCCTCAGTGCCGACAGGTGTTCAACCCCAAACCTCTGCTGAGTAGGAACACAGTCCTGGGAGAGGTGGTGGAGAAGTTACAGCAGTCTGGACTTCAACATGCTGCTCAGAGCTCATCCAAACCAGAGGAGGTGACATGTGGTGTGTGCACAGCGAAGAAAACCAAAGCTGTGAAATCCTGCCTGGTGTGTTTGGAATCGTACTGCGCGCCTCACCTGAAAGTCCACGATGAGCGCTTTCACGGGAAGTCCCACATGTTGATCGCAGCTTCAGATCAGCTGAGAGAGAAACTGTGTCCACAGCACGACAAAGTACTGAGGCTGTACTGTCGCACTGACCAGCAGTGTGTGTGTTCACAGTGTGTGAAAGGGAGACACAAGGGACACGATAATGTCACAGTGGCGGACGAGAGAGCGACGCAACAGGTGAGTTTAAGTCATTTAAAAGATTTCTGAACAGCTCGGTTAAACCTTTTATTCCTGTTAGCTTGCAAACAGGAAATTTAACCCAGATGACATCACGAGGGTCACCTCAGCTTGTGCTTGTATTGTATTACAATGTGACTGAAAGAAATTGTAAATAGTCCCAATGTTATTGTCTCACTGAGTGTTTATGTGTATAATAAGCAAACATAATGAAATCCTACTCTAAAATTCTTTTTGACAATTGCCAGATGATGGTGTTTTTTTTTATTTCCTTAAGAGTTCTCTTTCATTTGAGGAATGCTTTGATATTTTGAGAAATATGTAAAATATTCGCTTGTTCTCAGATAGTTAAGGAAGAATCCGGCACCACTCATTCTTTGGTGCGCGCTAATGGCATGAACTGTCAGTCAGAAACCAGTCCCCTTAGAAGAAAAAAAAAGTAAAAGATTAAAAGCCATTGTTTATCATGTCAAACTTCACAATTTTCGTTTTTACATGCAGGTATGAGTAAAAACTTGTTTAGTCCAATGGAAACGGGCTGAAAATGATAGAAATTGCTCAAAATCATATAAAACTACAAACTTCGTAGTTATTCCCCTGGAAATTCTCAGTTTTCTAGTCAGAGATTCTATTTACAACTTTTTTTTTCTCCATCAAACTTAACCAAAATGACATAAAACACGTTATTCTAATGACTGTAAGTAGAAAACATATAAAACATTAAATAAATAATAAAAAACAACTTTAAACTCAGATGTCTAAATGTCATATTTTGAAGTGCAAGCAAAAATACAGGTCTTAACCTTTAGTACCTTTATTTTGGAGTAAAAAGTCTGTTTATGGTTTTCTGACTTACACTGTCGCAAAACGACTGGAAAGACTGAAAACTGTTCAGATATACTTCTGTGGGTTTCATACTGACTCAAAACCTGAGATACTTTATTCTGCAGAAAACTAGCTTGCCCATGTTAGTTAGTAAGTAAGAAAGTCAATTTTATTAATGTTTTTAATTCGGGCCTTTCTGCAGACAAAAATTCAAGAAGTGCTTTGCAAAGATGGACTACATACTGAAAATAAATGTAACAGAGAAAGTAGGTATCATAAAAGTGCTGTTAGCATGAACAAGTAAGAGTTCATTGAGCCGTGCAACAGATGCTTTTTTGAAGAAGATTTGTTCACATGTTTCTGTTTCCTGTTACTGTGAATTAATCTGCAGTGGATCCTTTTAGGAATCAATGCTCAAAAATAATTAAATAGAAATCATCTGTATCTGCATCGTTCATTTTGATGTAAATTATAGATATATGTAATTTATTTATTTATTTTTCTCACAATTACTGAAAAATACTGTAGTAAGTAATCAACATGCAATAGTCTGCTGAAGGTGACCGTGAGCAGCAAGAGCAAGACCCAAATCAAAAGTAAGCTGTGAAGGTCTCTCTCTTTAAATAATTTATAGGACCCCTTGTCTTGTGACCCCTTATCAGTGCAAGCACCCAAGGGGTCTAAACTCACATACATTTGGGTGCCTTTGAGTGCCTCGAAGTATCCAGAATCTTTTTCTTGATTTCTGTATTAAAGCATTCAGGTTGTGTTTTTCAGGCATTTTTGTTCATTCTCAGATTTCTCTGAAACTTTGCAAAACATTCTTGTTGCTTTTTTATCAAAAGTTTCACTTGATTTTGACATCAAGTTAAAGTTTTTCTCAGACTGATAAGCCTCTAACACCCTGCTACAAGTAAGACGGGAGCAGCACAGAGACAGGGACACAGAGAAACTGCTGAGAGTCAGGGAGTTTACCCATTGCCCCCCCCCCCCCCTTTTTTTTTTTCTTTTTACATTTTCTGCCTCAGAAAGTCACTGACAGCCACTGTAAGATCTTACATTAAACTTTTCAAAAGATACCAAATTGGATACTTCCGTGACAGCATTTACGAGACTGAACCTCGGCAGCATGTGTCATGTTTGTGTGTTCAGATTTGACTTTTATGGCTCTGATGGCGAGTGCTAATTGTGATGCAAAATGCAGCAGTTTGCCCTTTCAGAGTCTTTATCATCTGTGTCAGGGCAGCTGCTGTGTCCAGTCCAGATGACTGAAGATAAACAGCGGCCAGATCAGCAAACCAAATACGAAGAAAAAAACAACTGACTTGAAGATGTTTTACATATTATCAGAGCAAAGGCATGCAAATGTTGGACTTCATGCAGAGTCCAACTTCTCAACCAGAAAAACACACTACACAGGACTAAATGTTAGCAAATTCTCATTTGCTCGATACAAAACCACTTGATGATCATCTGCTAAATTGTTGTAATGCCCTTTAGAATTCACATTAACATTAACATTAATAAAACAGAAGGTCCGCTCATTTTGATTTTGTTTGGGTGGGTGAGTAGTGTTAAGCAGAGACAAGAACAAGCATTAAAATGTGTATCTGCTGTCCAGAATATCAGATTTGTCTTTTATGATCTTTTTTTATAAGATCAAATAAAAGTTTCATTTCTTCAGATACTAAAAAGGAAAGTTTTAATCCAGTCTTGCAGACACACGTTAGGCTCTGATGTTACTGTGTCAAAAGATTGGACTGATAGAGCAAAGACCTTCCAGCTCTGTCTAAAACCTTTTGGGAGTAAAAGCAAAACTTTCCACCTGAAGCCTGAGGAAGTGCACTCTGTGATATTCATCTTTTATACTCTCAGAAAAAACTCCAGGAGTCGTCTTTGAAGTCTCTGCAGAAACTGAAGGACACGGAAAAGGAACTCAGATATATTGTGAAATATATTAAGGTGAGTGTTTACTTTGTTTGCTATGTTGTTGACACACTGTCAAAAGTGTGAGCCTTTCACAAAAATAGAAAAACTTTATCTCCCACAGCACTCCACAGAGGCAGTGGTGGAGGAGAGCGAGAGGATTTTCTCCCGGCTGATCCGCTCCATAGAGAAGCAGAGCTGTGAGGTGAAGGAGCAGATCAGGAGGCAGGAGAGAGCGGCTGTCTGTCAGGCTGAGGAGCTGCTGGAGAAGATCCAGAGGGAGATGATGGAGCTGAGGAGGAGTGACACTGAGCTGGAGAGGCTCTGCTGCAACGAGGACCACCTTCACTTCCTGCAGGTACAGAATGAGACATAACCCAGCCGGGCATGTGGGGAGAAGTTTTTCCTAAATCAGCCAAGAAAAACTTCAAAATACAGCCGAGTTATACATTTTTATAGATGCAGATGATCTTTACAGTCTGTTAGCATGACTTTCAATCACTCTCCATTTAAGCATCAAAGCCTTTAAAACTAGAGATCTTCTTTCTTTTCAGAGTCAAATGTGCCCCTCAGTGATCCCAGTCGCTGTGACATTACAATAGATTTAAGCTGTTTTTACAACAAGAAGAACAACAGCAGGGATTCTTGAGTCTGCTTTTCTCAGTCTGGTAAATACAGGCCCTGACCTTGAGTCACATGACCCCGTAGAAAGATGTGTTGATGGTTTTAAAGTGAGTGTGTGAACAAGTGGAGAGAGATTTTTTTTGTCTATTTTACACTTTTTTAATGAATTTTATTGAACTCTTTACTGCTGAACTTACCATATTTTAAACATGAGTTTCAAAGGCCTCTACCTCATCAACATGGTAAATATTTCCATTAAAAACCTTGCTAAATATTGCAAAGGTCTGTACTCATGGTGGGTTAAGATGAGATAAGACTTCTTATCTTGTCTTGATGTTGGGTTTAAGTTAATAAAATTTTATTATCATTTACAGGTCTAGATCTGTTAACGCTTGGAAAGCGCCTTGAGATAACGTTTGTTATGAATTGGCACTATATAAATAAAGATCGATTGATTGATTGATTTTCGATTTTTAAAAAAAACTGTATTCTACCCCTTTGTGGATTCTCATCCCACTAAAGGCAGCTGAAGTTGTATTTTGCCCCTTTAAAAAATAGCTGCACTAAGGACATTATCCACACTTTTTTTTTACAGGAAAATCATTGCAAATTTTTTAAGAAGTTGGGACAACATCTAAACTGTTACTTATTTTTAAAAATAAGTGTTTTCTGCATTAAATGAATGCATATTTACTAAAAACTTTACAAAAAAATTGCCAAAACTGCCCGATGTGTCAATTATCACACAAAAAATGTCATAGACAAAATTATCATTTTGTCAATATTTTTGTGGATTTTGTGAAAAAAAGGGCCAATAAACATCTCAGTTCCAAAAAATTTGTACCTTTTTTGATGGGTCAGGCTTTCAAGGGTTAAATAAAAAAAATCTTCAACAAAACATTTGTTGAATATCTATTTATGAAGTCTGCATGAAAAAACTTAAGTGTCTAGAAATCTTGTGACATGCAGACATCAAACATGTCAAGGTGACTCCATTTAACTAAGAGAGTAAGAAAACTATGGATGCAGATTACAGGTATATATAAAAAAAAAAAAATCTGTATCGTGTTTAAACATTAAATGTTTTTGGTTAGAAAATGTTTGGTCTTTCACACCATAACAGAATATCTTTTAATGTGTTTTAACATGGTTATGTATATTGTTAAATTTGTGTTGGAATCTGGAAACTGAGAACAGATAAATCATGGAATATGGCACATTCAAAAATCTTGGTACTTGAGTTATGGCATGGCGAGGTCATGTAGTCTTCTGGCACAAGAGTTTCCTAAAATTATCACCAGTGGTGTATCAGTGTTCTGTGCCATGGTGATGCTAAACTGCCTGAAACTTTTTCTTGTTATAACGATGCGTTACGCACGATAAGGAGTTAAAATAGTAAATTGTTATGAAAGTATCGTGTTATAGAGTCATAACTTTGTATGACATAAATACCTTGAAAATACCTTGTTATGATGTGAAACACGTTTTTATAGCAGGAAACTTTTTGTTATATTATGATACTGATTTTTTTCCTCTGACGTGGCAGCAACATGCTTCCATAGAAAATATAGAACTAAAGAAACCTGAAACAAGTTTCAAGATCTGATGCATTCACTTGTTTCACTTGCTCTAAATGTGACATCAGATCCTTCAGTGTATTTTGTTGCTTTATTTTTCACGACTATATTTGGATTATCATTCCTGATATTGTAAGGTATCACACGTTTCATATAAGATATGAGAAGAAACATTGAACTAAATACCTTAAAGAACATTACTGATCAGTTCCTTATACCAGCTCAGTTTTTTAAAAATATTTTCTTTACCATTTCAAGCTTTTAATGTTTCCTTGTTTGTTTCCTTAGTGCAGTACTTTTAAGTGTTAAAAGTCTAAATATGCGATGAAGTTTTACAAAACAAAACAATCTCATGGCCTGCATGTGTTTTAAACAGATCTATTTGATGATTTAAAGTGCAGTGTTAAGTTCACATACTTTCATAATGCCAAAAATATTTTTGTTTCAGTTGTTTCATTCACCCTCTGCTGACTAAATAGCTTTTTGTTTCTCATCACTGCAGAAATGTAAGTCCCTTCACTTCCACGTGAAGAGTGTGGAGATGCCGAGCACGGACGCTCTTCAGTATCTGATGTATAAAACCATGAGAGGAGCTCTGGCTGACCTCAAAGACACTCTGGATGAAACTGTGGAGAAAGAATTTAACAGAGTCTCTGAAAAGGGTTTGTGTCTATTTGTTTTTAATATCCATTATTTTTTTATTATCATTTCCAATGTTTAATGATCACAAATTTATTTTTTGTATTTGCAGTCATATCACTGAAGGAAACCAACAATCAAGCTGCCTCTGAGAACACTAAAGGTACAAACTGCAACACTGAGTTTAAAATCCATCTGATCCAGTTATTTACAATAAAACTTGTTAAATCGTAAGGGTTAATCTGAATGGATTAAAAAAAAAACAGTAACAGGTTCTCCAGCAGAAGAAGAAAATATTCACTGAGCCCCAAAATCTGTATGATCCTGTTCCCAGCAGTGACAAATGTTTTATTTAATAGTGACCCAATTTAAGCTTAAAGTCGGTACTGAAGTTTCTCAGCACCATCAGCACAGTCCTATTCTGCTTACAGCTGCCTTTAGCAGGGCCTGGAGTTACTCTTTCAGTTTGTGATTGAATGTTTTATGTATTATACGCAGTAGAAATTGTCCACCTCTAAATATTTAAGATATTAAAGCAGCTCCATACTTTTAATGTCATTCTTATGTCAGATAAAGCTCCTGTTCTGTTGTGTTTAACGTCTGTTATCTGCTTCATTTTGCAGCTAAAGAAGCAGATGTGCTCTACAACTCAGACCCAAAAACAAGATCTGATTTCCTACATTGTAAGCATATTTTTTATTAACCGCAGTGAAATCCATCATAAAGAAGCTGACTTCAGTGTCTGATGCTGTGAGTCTTCTCTGTCCAGATTACAATGAAGTAACCCTGGACCTCAACACAGCCAACCCGTATCTGTCCTTCACTGATAACCGCAGAGGAGTGACCACACGCCTGGACCCTCAGCCCTACCCAGACCACCCACACCGCTTCACCAGCTGGGCCCAGGTGCTGTGCAGAGCCGGGATGGCAGGACGCTGTTACTGGGAGGTGGAATGGGCCGGCAGCGGAGGAGTTTCCATCGGTGTCTGCTACAAAAACATGAACAGGAGTGGAGGAGGGAGCGACAGCAAGCTGGGACACAACTCCAAATCCTGGAGCCTGGACTGCTCCCCCTCACTGTGTTCGTTTCAGCACAATAAAGAGAGTGTGACTATCGCTGCTGTGGGTTACAGCAGGATAGGAGTGTATCTGGACTTCAGGGCGGGGACTTTGTCTTTTTATAATGTTTCTGATTCGATGGTTTTACTTCATAAAGTACGGGTTGTGTTCTCACAGCCTGTTTACCCAGGATTCTGGGTGGGGTTGGGTTCTACGTTGAAGCTGTGCTCTCTTTAAAATGTGATCATTTCCTGCACTCCAAGAACAAATAAAAAAAAATAAGTGTCAGCGATAAAAATGATAAAAGTAAGTCAGGTTTTTGTGCTCAAAACTTATAATTTTATTTAGCCGAGAGCAGCAACACTTTGGTGGAGCAGGTTTGAAGCCTGTGTGGAGTTTAGATCTTATTGAAGGCAGCGACGTCTACACTCTGGACCTGCAGGGACAGAAAAAGTGTACAGTTATTTAAAAAAGTGTACCGTGTTATGTGGGGATTTATTCTATCAAGCCCTTTTTTTATTTAAATACATAATAAATCTTTGACTGTATAATTCTGAGATGTGATTTCCTCCCTACCAACTGCTTAAGAGCATAAAGGTCATCGTTTTGTGGCTCAACTGTCAGCCAGGTCCTGTCCGGCATAAGTAAATTCACCCAACAACATCTCCCAAGCTCATCAATTAACGCACGTCATCTTGTTTGTGTAATCCATTTAAGACATTACAGCAAAACAGGACTATTCCCCGCTTTGCAGGGAGGTTGTAACATGACTCAGGTGCTCAGTCTCTTTTAAGCTAACAGAAATCAGAGCGGTATTTTAAGCAAAACCTGATATTTTTTACCATAGCTATTCAAAAACTACATTTTGAATTTCTTGCAGTCTGGTTCTCTCGATTTATCCTGAAAAGAAACAGGATATTTCCTTTCCACACATAATACAACTAAAGTGTTTCATCAGTGGTGCTCACTGAGATGGAAAATGGCTTTTTAAAAATTCAGTAGCAATATGTCCGATGAGACTGGCACAGCTGTGATATAACCTGAGCAGATAAATTTAGAGCCACTGACCTGGCTTCTTTCCACCAGGGTTTTCCTGTTCATACTAACAGTTCCTTAAATTCTACACACTGGTGTTACTTACGAAGTCCTCAAACTTGGTGATCTCCTCCTCCAGGATGTCTGTGCCAACTTTGTCGTCCTCCACCACACAGCTGATCTGCAGCTTCTTGATGCCGTAGCCGACGGGCACCAGTTTGGATGCTCCCCACAGGAGCCCGTCCATCTGCACAGAGCGCACACACTCCTCCAGCTTCGCCATGTCGGTCTCATCATCCCACTGAGAGAGCGGAGAAAGGGACAGGGGGACAGAGAACTATCAAGGCCCTGAATTCACAGTTCAGCAAAAGACGCAGTAGTTCGTAACATGACCTGGACATTTGGGATGTGATCAGATGTAACTCAGTATAAGGTACAAATTTACCAAACGAATGCTAAGTTTATCATTTATCAACACATTGAGGTTAATTTTAGCTACATTAGAGATTAAAATCAAACTGATTAAAAAATAAAACGAGTTTCTTCTGCACCCCAGTAAAGCATTTACCAGACCTAGAGTGACAGATTTCTTGTTTTTAATGAAGTTTTTATACAGATGTCTGTTCCATCTATGAGAAAACATTAATGACGTAGCAGTTAAATGCAAAGCATGTTGTTTTATTGAGGATACATACGGGCTTGACGTCCAGCAGAATAGATGATTTGGCGATGAGGGCGGGTTTCTTGGCTTTCTTGGCTGCGTAGGCTTCAACACGTTCCTTCTTAAGACGCTCTGCCTCCTCATCTTCTTCATCACTGCCAAACAAGTCGATGTCATCGTCATCAGAAGCCTCACCGTTCACCTCTTTGACAGGAGCAGCCTTGACTGGAGCAGCCTGGTCAAAGCAATGGAAAGCGAAAGAAAATGAAACTTTTCATTTATTTTTTTCAGCTACTGTAAGGTTCTCCTGTGCATTTCAGATATGTTAGAAAGGAAGAAGAAATGTACTGTGTAAATCTTAATAACCCACCTTGGCACACGGCACAGCTGCCGCTGCAGGGGTCTTTTCAAGCACAGCCACTCTGGTCTCCAGCTTCTGCAGGGCTGCTCTCATGGTCTCCACAACTAACGACGAGCAAAATAAGAGATGATTAGTGTTCAATAAGCAGACAACGGCTCAGAAAGATGTGAAAATACTCATCACACACTGTCACACCTTTGTGCAGGTTCTGGTTCTCCAGCTCCAGGCTCTTCATGCGTGCAACCATCTCCTGATCTCCATGTGAGGACGACTGGGGAAAGCAATGAAATGATTATAAAGTGTCCTGATGTGGATCAGAGTTCAAAGTTATGAAAACAAGGGGGTGCAATCCAAGCGGGTGAAAAAAGGAGGCCCAAAAATAAACCATGCAGGATTTAAGGCCTTTAAATGGCAATGCTTTGGGTACAGATCACAAACACACACACACACACACACACACACACAATGCTGGTATTAATATCAACACCCCTGAGTTTTAACAGTGCAAAGATTATTTTTGAACAAAACCTGGAAAACAGAAAATTATTTGATTAGAAATGACCAACCCACCGCCACTCACCCACAAACAATTACTTTTTAATGGGAATGGAGACATTTAGGGGAGAATTTAATTTGCTTTGTTGAAGAAAGAAAAAGATCAATATCTCATTTTTCCATATGTTAAATATTAAATAAGATGCCACAGAATTGTCAAAGTTTTCAAAAGAAACAAAGTATGAAATGGTAAATTAAATGAACATGGATTTTTCATTGTTGTTTTAACGATTGATTCCCATCTTCAAGGCGTCATCAAGTTATGAAATTAGTGTCCGTTTAACTTTCCTTCAACAAAGCAGGTCAGTGTTTTTTCCCTTCATGCCAAATATTCCTTTGAACGTCCATCAGTGAATGATCGCTGGTATTCAGAGGGATGAAGTGTTTGGTACATGAAAACTGAGCATTAAAAATTAAAGACATGGAAGGGGAACATTTGATGATAGAGATGAGTTCTGATTCCCAGTCTGTAATTACACACAGTTGTTGGTATTTACTCTTTAAAAAGAAGCAAACAAAGCAGTGTGTTGCAGGATGAGACATCTCAGTGCTGTGAGGGACAGCAGCACGCTCCACGTCGGCCCACCCCGGCCGTCTGTCTGTCTGTCTCAGCCATGCAGCATTCTCAGGACTCAGCAGCAAATCTGAGCTGATAAAGACGACTTACGTTTCTGTGCTGCCGTTTCTGCTGGCGCCCTTTGGCCGGATGCTGGGACGTTTTCACCTACATGTGCACGATGGTGGTAAAGGTGGAGAAGCAGAAAGACAGAAAGAAGAGGAGTGGTTGCAGGTGGGAAGTCAAATACTTTAGAACCACCAGTGAAAGAGGAGAAATAGAGGTAAATTAAGAAACACTGGAAAAAAAAATCATGTGAAGTGTAAAAAAGTGAAACAAATTGAGGTAAATTAAGAACAACTGAAAAAAAAATAATGTGAAGTGTAAAAAAGTGAAACAAATTGAGGTAAATTAAGAACAACTGAAAAAAAATCATGTGAAGTGTAAAAAAGTGAAACAAATTGAGGTAAATTAAGAAAAACTGAAAAAAAAATCATGTGAAGTGTAAAAAAGTGAAACAAATTGAGGTAAATGAAGAAAAACTAAAAAAAAAAAAATCATGTGAAGTGTAAAAAAAGTGAAACAAATTAAGGTAAATGAAGAAAAACTAAAAAAAAAAAAAAAAAAATCATGTGAAGTGTAAAAAAGTGAAACATGAGAGAGTCCAGTGGTTCTGCAAAAATGTTAAAATGAACAGTTCCAACATAGTGCCTTAAACAATTAAATAAATCTTTATGATTTGATGAAGTCAGACCAACAATAAAAGAGTGAACTTTAAAAAAAGACAGGCTTCACATTATCAAAGTCTGTTTTGACTCAGATATGATGTTCAGTGAATGATGTTGTTCCTCCAAACTCCCTTTTAATAGTCTCCAAAACATAAAAAACCTGTTTTTTTTAAAAAAAAAAAACAGAGCTGAGGCAGAGCAGGAGACAGTGAGATAGACAGCGAAGTAAAAAGACAAACACAAAACCGTGACAGCTGAAGAGACCAGTTTGATGATTTGATGAATCCCCTTGACCTATTAGATTTGCACATATTGAGGATGTGGACAATTTTTTGTAGTGTTTCCGGTGCTGCAGACAGGTGGAATCAGGGATGTCCTTTTTTTTTTTTTGGATGTTATTTTAGCCAAACATCTCATGCGATCACTCATCATAGCTGTTACAGAGCACAATTTGCTGCTGAATGCTTGTCTTAGTGTAACTCAGCAAACGGCTCAGCCAACTGTTGAACCCATTTATTTTCCCCAATGTATGAATTAGAAAATTGTTAAGGAAACCATTTACTGCGGTGAACACAGCTCACACTGTTCATAAAAGTATACAAAGCTACTCGTAACAATTATTACAAACAACATTGATCATGAAGAACTTTGCAGCAGCTTACAGAATTTAATAGAACGATTTGTACAAGCAAGCAGAGGAAAAAGAGGAAAAGGTGTTTCGTGCTTTTTTAGATTTCAAGCACAGACTTCGTGGCTTTAATTATAATTTCTAACTAGGAAATCTTTTCCCCTGATCAAGGCCTTACTTGAACATTAGTGAGTACAGTCCTGCCAGCACAGGGGACCTCCCTGCAAATCATTCACAGCAAGTACTCTCTTCATTTATGGACTGGGGATTTAGCAAAGTGTGTGTGTAAAGCAGTGGGAAAGGCAAGAAGCAGCATGCCCACAGGCAAAGCAGGATGTGCTTCTGAAAGGGTCTGAATAGCCTGAAAAGGAATCACGATTCAAACATGAGTTATCAAATAAATCGAGGATGCTCAGCCAATCAATAACAAATACACACAAGCTGTGGGTTTAATAACTTGTGTGCCACGTTGCAAAAGAAAGATTTGAGTTATTCTGGCAGCAAGAAGGAGGGCACATCAACCCAGTGACAACCTGACCGGCAACTCTCACAGTGCAGCTGTTCTTATCTCAAACTAGAACATGTTGTACTTTAATGTTAACCATTTTTATCACACCTTTTCCTGAGCAAAGAGAAAAATATAAAAGAATCACAGCACAATGAGTGTTTTTTCTTGAGGAAACAGGTTAAGACATTATTTACTTCTGTTCAGGGAAAAGTCGAGTCATGAATCATAAAATATAAGTCCAAATAAAAGATTTAAATGAAAATGTTGTAAGCAGCCACTTTAAACCTTGGACTTTCCTTTAATCTTTGTTTTTAAAAGAATTACGTGTCTCCACTGTCACCCCGAGCAGACTGAGAGGCAGAGACAGCTGCCAAACCACCTGACCCCTTCTCACTGGGACGAGTCACTTCTAAATCGAGTGGCTTAAACTTGTGTGCACACAGCTGCTCCGGGCCGTGGCTGAGGGTTATGTAACAACTGCTTAATCTATCTGGGGCAGTGACTGATAGGGCGCATGAACTGAGCAGGTGTCAAAAACTTGAAAGAGAGCAGGAGGATGGGAAATGAGGGCGCAACCAAAGGTGGCGGTATAAACGTCCCCATTTCTCAGATTAAACCAGCTCCTGACTTCATGAAAAGAAAGAGGTCGTTCTACCTGTTGCTGCTGTGTGGATGGTCCGTTGACTCCCTCGTAGAAGCACTTCTCTGCCTCATCGTAGCGGTGTTTGTCGAACCAGATGTTCTCCGAGGCGAGGCACTGAAGTCCGCTCATCTTGGTACTGAGAAGAGAAAATAAAAATTTAGCTGAGTGAGAAAAACACCACATTGATCTTCATCCAAAAGATCCTCTATTAACAGCAATCTGAAGCCATTACAGCCAGAACAACCAGTGACGTGATTTAAGCAACAGAACATGACTCCATGAAACACTTGAGCAGACAGCTTATTGTACAGGTTACATCATGCAGAGCCTTTGGTGAGCTTTGGGTAGAAAAAGGAGAGACAAACAAAGCGTGGCACAGACTTTTTGTGTAACCATTAACAAAGTTAATGGCAGAATAACGGGTATTAGTTTCTGTAAACTCAGAATGAGACTACTGCTTACATATTTTACCTCCCTTTTCATTTTGCTGACTGGTCACTGCAGCAGACAGGCATGTTCACATTCCTCAGTCTGTGAAACAGTTGCCTGGTCTGCAGAGTCTGGATTATAGAACAAAAGGTTGGCCAGTGCACAGTGACAACACTCCCTTGGGGACAGCGGAGGTCCACTTTGTTGTTAGATGACAGAACAATGATCTGTTACACGAGACAGTACAGTACAGTGCCGTTTCTTAACAGCTGAAAGGGAGGCGCTTTTTCAGGTAAGACAACTTTAAGGCTGATTCAATCTTTTGCCGCAATATCAGCAAGACGGCAGGAAGATCAAAAGAGTTTCTCTAGTCCTCTAGCAGTAATGCTTCCTCTTCAAATGCATGAGGTTTCTACATTTAATTCTCAACTGCCAAACTTCATTCCTTATCCTGTAAAATATTCAATGCCAAACAAGTTAACTGAAAAAAAAGCCAAACAAAAATGCAGACAGACATCAAATATGAAGAAAATATACTTTAAAAAACACTGTAATGGTTATATAGACCAAAAAGCACACATCAAGTCTCTCCCATTCCCTGTGTGAGGTTTCCATACTTGTCCCATCTGGGTCTGCTCTCCGTCTCAGAGAGGCCTCTCTTCCTATGGCTCGGCCCTCTGCTGCCTTTGCTTCCCTGCTCGGTCTCAGAGGAGGTACGACTGCGGCCTCTACTGTACTGGCGGTGAGGGGTACCAGAGGCCTTCACGGTGACCGGGTGGCCTTCATGCTGATGACCGCGGTTGCGGTTTGACTGGAACGTCGAGTAGCCTCTGGTGTTAGGACTTCTGGGAGAGGACGACAGATGTCCGCTGCCATCAGGGGCGAATCGGCGTCTGTGGTTGCCCTCTCCCTGCTCATGGGCACTGTGGTGGTGCCACATTCCCTCACCCTGCATGCCTGGCATGTTGGGGCTTCGACCGTAAGAGCCTCCCTCCATTGAGCTGCTCAACCACTCCTCTCCAGAGCTGTGGCCCTCAGAATGAGACAAACGCATGTATTGCTGTGGTCTACCAAACTGGACTTTGTCCCCGCTGATGACGCCTCTCTCCAGTGTGGGAATATTTCCCTGCCTGAACGCCCCCATCGGTGCAGCAGCATACTGAGGGGCTCTTCCTTGTTGACGGTTGGGGAAAGACTGATCCATTTCTCTTTTAAGGAGGTCTCTTCTCTACTCACTTGAATTTCCAGTTTGTAAGAAAAGAAAAGAGGAGAAGCAACAGGTGGAAGCTAGAGGCATTAGTTCAGTGTGAAGTTAGCATCACAAGAGCAACTCTGCCAGTTAGAGGTGTCACAGTAAGCTTATAAAACCTCATATGTGGTGCTGATGTGACCAGGAGAGCAAGAACACGTTGGACTGATCAAAAATGCTTCACATTTTGCAATGTGCAGAGTGACATGAAACAATATGGTTAGGATGCGTTTTCAGTGTTTCCTTCGTGGTCAGTTTACAACTGAATTATTATGTAATGCAAATAATTTGGTCAAAATGTGACAGTAAATAAAAAGTTAGGGCTGTACGATATTGTGAAAAAATGACATAATATTTTTGTTTGTTGCGATATATATTGCGATATTTTTTAAAGTTAACTGCTTCACCGTTTAGCTGAATTCTCCCTGATATGACGATAACAGATTGTCACCAAACTGCCTCTGTCTCTTTCTGCCTCCGTGAATTCTATTTGCGTTTGCAAAGACTCATAATCATGTTGATATCCGTAAATTATTGATGTTGATCTATTTCCTTCAAATGATTTTTCTCACATCGGGTCAGATTTTTTTTTTAATAAGGCGTTCCTAAACAGAGGTTTTCATCATTTAAGTTTCCCTCTGCGACCAAATAATATTAAGGGGATATTTACGAAATATGTTAACATGCTGCGCCCCTTCAGCCGCGCAAGAGCCAAACACACACGCACAGAGCAGGAGCACATACTTTTATACAGGCTGTGCATACGCGCAATTTCTGAGTTTGTCCTCCTCCTAAGTTTTGATTTTTTGAAGGCTTGAATAATCTTTTGCATAGAATTGTGAATCAATGAAAGTAAAGTTTTGAGACATTTCCAGAACAAGAATGATGCATTTTGTGAAGATAGTCAGCCCTGGAAAGAAAAACATGGGGATTTCTGCAGGAAGCAAAGCAAACGTTAAGCAATGGATTACTTCAACATTAAACTAGGGCTGCAACTAATGATTATTTTTGTTGTCGACTAATCTATCATTTATCTTTTCGATTAGTCGATTAGTCACGATTATCTTCTTCTTCTTCTTCTCTTGCCAATTTAAAGATTACATACGATGTTTACCGCATTTTAAATACCTGAAACTAATTATCACACATTTCTGACAGCTTAAATATCGATTTAATATGCTCTGAATCACATAGTAAGTGAAAGGGGTTTACAATTAAGTATAAACGCTCGTCTTGACAGGGGCTGAAATTAGTTATGTCACAGCAGCTTCGCCTGTAATTCACTGATTACTTCCATAAAGTACGCTTTAACGGAAGTGAACAAAAGGTAACTGCGACCCTCTATCTCACATTTTTTGCCATGGCCTACAAGCCAGGTCGTGACAATATTATTTAAAAATATATACAAAGTATCAACGTTATTTGTGAATTCACCTCTCTGCGGTACGGGTTGACACAGCGGCTCAGGGGTGTCGGCGTTTAAGATGTTCGTGCATCACCGTAGTGCTGCCATGGAATGAAAGCTGAGCTTCACAGAGATTGCATTTAATGTGTTTCATTGGTTTATTTTCAGTGAAATGTTTCCAAACTCTTGAAACTTTAGGTCGGAGTTTACGGAGTTTGCTGGCAGCGAGCGATTCTGCCCGGTGTCTGCGTCAAGGGGGGGGCATTCGCGGGTGGTGCCCCCCCACTTCACAAGGGCGAGAACGGGAAAAAAAAAAATAATATTAACATTCTAGAATTCATTTTCCTCCTCTAAATTAGAGTTACTTTTAAAGTTCTGTTACCGTTTGGGTTTCCTTGTTAACGTGAACGTTTCGTATTTAATCGCTGTTTAATGTGTTTAATATTGGTGCGCTTAAGCGCGCATAGTTGTGTGCACACCGGAGGGAGAGGAGAGAGAGAGATGCGTGACTCTCAGCTGTGGTTTAGTGCCTTCTTGTGGGCGTAAATTTGAACTTTGTACAATCTGTTGAGTGATTCTTGATGTGTGTTTAAATGGCTATCATAGACATAGCTATACAGAATAAATCCAGTCATGATCAAGACGTTGTGCCCCCCTGCTGTTGTCTTGATGCCCCCCCCCCCCTTGAATTTTGTCTGACGCCGACTCTGATTCTGCCTCCAGCACTACCTGTAGTCACTACAGTGTAGTGTACTGCAGTTACAGCTGCATGACGCATAAAGCGGTCCGTGTGTGATTTTTATTTACAACAACAATAGCACGACGCGTCGACACTGATTTTTTCACGTCGACGAATTTGTGTAATCGACGTTGTCGATTATGTCGACTAATCGTTGCAGCCCTACATTAAACTATGACTGTTTCAAGGTTTAATGGCAGCTCATGAAATCATAAAGTTTGGGAAGGAGGAGGAAGTGAAATAAACAATAAAATGGGTTATTAGAAGATCCAAACTTAGACCTCAAAAACAAACAGAGAGCCCGTTTTGCCTTTAACCCTGGAAGTGTTCAATAAAGCACCTCATGTTATCATAAGCAAACGGTCATTAGAATAGAATTGAGAATAGAATTTACTTTATTAATGCCCAAAGGGAAATTCAAGGATTCAAATAGTCAAAATCTCTTCTATGCTCCACTCACATTCACGCTTTCTCTCTCTCTCAGTCACTCGACAATTCACACTGCACGTCACTCTGCCCAACCCTGATAGCAGCAGCTGAGATGACAGAGTGCTGAGTAGGTGCTCTAACTGTGCAAGTTGGTGCATGTAACACTGTAAAATATATAAACGGATGCTCATTGAGATCTATTCATAATGTAAACGAACATAGACAGGCTACATATACCGCTCAAATATACAGCATAACTGGCGATATGAATATTGCGCATACACACGTCACGATGACGATATTGAAACGATATATTGTGCAGCCCTAATTAAAAGTATGTAACCCAGATAACAATAGGATTGTTGCAAACCCTTCAATCGAAGAGGAAACACTGTCTATGTTATTATGCTGCATTGACTTCTATGTTAAGAAGTTTATCTTTACACATCCAAACACACGACCTGTAACAGTGTGTGGCTCACCTTTGTTTTGGCATGCTGAAGAAAAACGCACACTCCCTACTGTG